>OY720347.1:67123865-68471649 GCA_963082975.1 Labia minor
TTTCCCGTAAAAATTATGAAAGGTCATCGTAGGATGACCCTAGGTTTTCGGCATAATATAATAATTATTCATCACAAATATCAATAATATATTTTTTTAATATTTTTATGATGTTAAATGAACGAATTTATTATTTTTTTTAAAACATTTCATTTTTTAATTTTACCAAAAAAATTATGAAAGGTCATCGTAGGATGACCCTGGGTTTTCGGCATAATAAAATAATTATTCATCAGAAATATCAATAATATATTTTTTTAATATTTTTATGATGTAAAATGAACGAATTTATTATTTATTTTTAAAAATTTCATATTTTAATTTTAGCGTAAAAATTATGAAAGGTCATCGTAGGATGACCCTAGGTTTTCGGCATAATAAAATAATTATTCATCAGAAATATCAATAATATATTTTTTTTAATATTTTTATGATGTAAAATGAACGAATTTATTATTTTTTTTAAAACATTTCATTTTTTAATTTTACCAAAAAATTTATGAAAGGTCATCGTAGGATGACCCTAGGTTTTCGGCATAAAAAAATATATATACATCAGAAATATCAATAATATATTTTTTTAATATTTTTATGATGTAAAATGAACGAATTTATTATTTTTTTTAAAACATTTCATTTTTTAATTTTACCAAAAAAATTATGAAAGGTCATCGTAGGATGACCCTAAATTTTCGGCATAAAATAATAATTTTTAGTAAGAAATATGAATAATATATTTTTTTAATATTTTTATGATGTAAAATGAACGAATTTATTATTTTTTTTAAAACATTTCATTTTTTAATTTTACCAAAAAATTTATGAAAGGTCATCGTAGGATGACCCTAGGTTTTCGGCATAAAAAAATATATATACATCAGAAATATCAATAATATATTTTTTTAATATTTTTATGATGTAAAATGAACGAATTTATTATTTTTTTTAAAAAATTTCATTTTTTTATTTTCCCAAAAAAATTATGAAAGGTCATCGTAGGATGACCCTAGATTTTCGGCATAAAAAAATAATTATTCATCAGAAATATCAATAATATATTTTTTTAATATTTTTATGATGTAAAATGAACGAATTTATTATTCATTTTTAAAAATTTCATATTTTAATTTTCCCGTAAAAATAATGAAAGGTCATCGTAGGATGACCCTGGGTTTTCGGCATAATAAAATAATTATTCAACAGTAATATCAATAATATATTTTTTTAATATTTTTATGATGTAAAATGAACGAATTTATTATTATTTTTAAAACATTTTATTTTTTAATTTTACCAAAAAAATTATGAAAGGTCATCGTAGGATGACCCTAGGTTTTCGGCATAAAAAAATAATTATTCATCAGAAATATCAATAATATATTTTTTTATATTTTTATGATGTAAAATGAACGAATTTATTATTTATTTTTAAAAATTTCATATTTTAATTTTCCCGTAAAAATTATGAAAGGTCATCGTGGGATGACCCTAGGTTTTGGGCATAAAAAAATAACTATTCATAAGAAATATCAATAATATATTTTTTTATATTTTTATGATGTAAAATGAACGAATTTATTATTTTTTTTAAAACATTTCATTTTTTTATTTTCCCAAAAAAATTATGAAAGGTCATCGTAGTATGACCCTAAATTTTCGGCATAAAATAATAATTTTTAGTAAGAAATATCAATAATATATTTTTTTAATATTTTTATGATGTAAAATGATCGAATTTATTATTTATTTTTAAAAATTTCATATTTTAATTTTCCCTTAAAAATTATGAAAGGTTATCGTAGGATGACCCTAGGTTTTCGGCATAATAAAATAATTATTCATCAGAAATATCAATAATATATTTTTTTAATATTTTTATGATGTAAAATGAACGAATTTATTATTTTTTTTAAAACATTTCATTTTTTAATTTTACCAAAAAAATTATGAAAGGTCATCGTAGGATGACCCTAAATTTTCGGCATAAAATAATAATTTTTAGTAAGAAATATGAATAATATATTTTTTTAATATTTTTATGATGTAAAATGAACGAATTTATTATTTTTTTTAAAACATTTCATTTTTTAATTTTACCAAAAAAATTATGAAAGGTCATCGTAGGATGACCCTAAATTTTCGGCATAAAATAATAATTTTTAGTAAGAAATATGAATAATATATTTTTTTAATATTTTTATGATGTAAAATGAACGAATTTATTATTTTTTTTAAAACATTTTATTTTTTAATTTTACCAAAAAATTTATGAAAGGTCATCGTAGGATGACCCTGGGTTTTCGGCATAATAAAATAATTATTCATCAGAAATATCAATAATATATTTTTTTAATATTTTTATGATGTAAAATGAACGAATTTATTATTTTTTTTAAAACATTTCATTTTTTAATTTTACCAAAAAAATTATGAAAGGTCATCGTAGGATGACCCTAAATTTTCGGCATAAAATAATAATTTTTAGTAAGAAATATGAATAATATATTTTTTTAATATTTTTATGATGTAAAATGAACGAATTTATTATTTTTTTTAAAACATTTCATTTTTTAATTTTACCAAAAAATTTATGAAAGGTCATCGTAGGATGACCCTAGGTTTTCGGCATAAAAAAATAATTATTCATCAGAAATATCAATAATATATTTTTTTATATTTTTATGATGTAAAATGAACGAATTTATTATTTATTTTTAAAAATTTCATATTTTAATTTTCCCGTAAAAATTATGAAAGGTCATCGTATGATGACCCTAGGTTTTCGGCATAATAAAATAATTATTCATCAGAAATATCAATAATATATTTTTTTAATATTTTTATGATGTTAAATGAACGAATTTATTATTTTTTTTAAAACATTTCATTTTTTAATTTTACCAAAATAATTATGAAAGGTCATCGTAGGATGACCCTGGGTTTTCGGCATAATAAAATAATTATTCATCAGAAATATCAATAATATATTTTTTTAATATTTTTATGATGTAAAATGAACGAATTTATTATTTATTTTTAAAAATTTCATATTTTAATTTTCCCGTAAAAATTATGAAAGGTCATCGTAGGATGACCCTAGGTTTTCGGCATAATAAAATAATTATTCATCAGAAATATCAATAATATATTTTTTTTAATATTTTTATGATGTAAAATGAACGAATTTATTATTTTTTTTAAAACATTTCATTTTTTAATTTTACCAAAAAATTTATGAAAGGTCATCGTAGGATGATCCTAGGTTTTCGGCATAAAAAAATATATATACATCAGAAATATCAATAATATATTTTTTTAATATTTTTATGATGTAAAATGAACGAATTTATTATTTTTTTTAAAACATTTCATTTTTTAATTTTACCAAAAAAATTATGAAAGGTCATCGTAGGATGACCCTAAATTTTCGGCATAAAATAATAATTTTTAGTAAAAAATATGAATAATATATTTTTTTAATATTTTTATGATGTAAAAGGAACGAATTTATTATTATTTTTAAAACATTTCATTTTTTAATTTTACCAAAAAAATTATGAAAGGTCATCGTAGGATGACCCTAGGTTTTCGGCATAAAAAAATATATATACATCAGAAATATCAATAATATATTTTTTTAATATTTTTATGATGTAAAATGAACGAATTTATTATTTTTTTTAAAACATTTCATTTTTTAATTTTACCAAAAAAATTATGAAAGGTCATCGTAGGATGACCCTGGGTTTTCGGCATAATAAAATAATTATTCATCAGTAATATCAATAATATATTTTTTTAATATTTTTATGATGTAAAATGAACGAATTTATTATTTTTTTTAAAACATTTCATTTTTTAATTTTACCAAAACAATTATGAAAGGTCATCGTAGGATGACCCTAAATTTTCGGCATAAAATAATAATTTTTAGTAAGAAATATGAATAATATATTTTTTTAATATTTTTATGATGTAAAATGAACGAATTTATTATTATTTTTAAAACATTTCATTTTTTAATTTTACCAAAAAAATTATGAAAGGTCATCGTAGGATGACCCTAGGTTTTCGGCATAAAAAAATAATTATTCATCAGAAATATCAATAATATATTTTTTTATATTTTTATGATGTAAAATGAACGAATTTATTATTTATTTTTAAAAATTTCATATTTTAATTTTCCCGTAAAAATTATGAAAGGTCATCGTGGGATGACCCTAGGTTTTGGGCATAAAAAAATAACTATTCATAAGAAATATCAATAATATATTTTTTTATATTTTTATGATGTAAAATGAACGAATTTATTATTTTTTTTAAAAAATTTCATTTTTTTATTTTCCCAAAAAAATTATGAAAGGTCATCGTAGGATGACCCTAGATTTTCGGCATAAAAAAATAATTATTCATCAGAAATATCAATAATATATTTTTTTAATATTTTTATGATGTAAAATGAACGAATTTATTATTTATTTTTAAAAATTTCATATTTTAATTTTCCCGTAAAAATTATGAAAGGTTATCGTAGGATGACCCTAGGTTTTCGGCATAATAAAATAATTATTCATCAGAAATATCAATAATATATTTTTTTAATATTTTTATGATGTAAAATGAACGAATTTATTATTTTTTTTAAAACATTTCATTTTTTAATTTTACCAAAAAAATTATGAAAGGTCATCGTAGGATGACCCTAAATTTTCGGCATAAAATAATAATTTTTAGTAAGAAATATGAATAATATATTTTTTTAATATTTTTATGATGTAAAATGAACGAATTTATTATTTTTTTTAAAACATTTTATTTTTTAATTTTACCAAAAAATTTATGAAAGGTCATCGTAGGATGACCCTAGGTTTTCGGCATAAAAAAATATATATACATCAGAAATATCAATAATATATTTTTTTAATATTTTTATGATGTAAAATGAACGAATTTATTATTTTTTTTAAAACATTTCATTTTTTAATTTTACCAAAAAAATTATGAAAGGTCATCGTAGGATGACCCTAAATTTTCGGCATAAAATAATAATTTTTAGTAAGAAATATGAATAATATATTTTTTTAATATTTTTATGATGTAAAATGAACGAATTTATTATTATTTTTAAAACATTTCATTTTTTAATTTTACCAAAAAAATTATGAAAGGTCATCGTAGGATGACCCTAGGTATTCGGCATAAAAAAATAATTATTCATCAGAAATATCAATAATATATTTTTTTATATTTTTATGATGTAAAATGAACGAATTTATTATTTATTTTTAAAAATTTCATATTTTAATTTTCCCGTAAAAATTATGAAAGGTCATCGTGGGATGAACCTAGGTTTTGGGCATAAAAAAATAACTATTCATAAGAAATATCAATAATATATTTTTTTATATTTTTATGATGTAAAATGAACGAATTTATTATTTTTTTTAAACAATTTCATTTTTTTATTTTACCAAAAAAATTATGAAAGGTCATCGTAGGATGACCCTAGATTTTCGGCATAAAAAAATAATTATTCATCAGAAATATAAATAATATATTTTTTTAATATTTTTATGATGTAAAATGAACGAATTTATTATTTATTTTTAAAAATTTCATATTTTAATTTTACCAAAAAATTTATGAAAGGTCATCGTAGGATGACCCTAGGTTTTCGGCATAAAAAAATATATATACATCAGAAATATCAATAATATATTTTTTTAATATTTTTATGATGTAAAATGAACGAATTTATTATTTTTTTTAAAACATTTCATTTTTTAATTTTACCAAAAAAATTATGAAAGGTCATCGTAGGATGACCCTAAATTTTCGGCATAAAATAATAATTTTTAGTAAGAAATATGAATAATATATTTTTTTAATATTTTTATGATGTAAAATGAACGAATTTATTATTATTTTTAAAACATTTCATTTTTTAATTTTACCAAAAAAATTATGAAAGGTCATCGTGGGATGACCCTAGGGTTTCGACATAATAAAATAATTATTCATCAGAAATATCAATAATATATTTTTTTAATATTTTTATGATGTAAAATGAACGAATTTATTATTTATTTTTAAAAATTTCATATTTTAATTTTCCCGTAAAAATTATGAAAGGTCATCGTAGGATGACCCTAGGTTTTCGGCATAATAAAATAATTATTCATCAGAAATATCAATAATATATTTTTTTTAATATTTTTATGATGTAAAATGAACGAATTTATTATTTTTTTTAAAAAATTTCATTTTTTAATTTTACCAAAATAATTATGAAAGGTCATCGTAGGATGACCCTGGGTTTTCGGCATAAAAAAATAATTATTCATCAGAAATATCAATAATATATTTTTTTAATATTTTTATGATGTAAAATGAACGAATTTATTATTTATTTTTAAAAATTTCATATTTTAATTTTCCCGTAAAAATTATGAAAGGTCATCGTAGGATGACCCTAGGTTTTCGGCATAATATAATAATTATTCATCACAAATATCAATAATATATTTTTTTAATATTTTTATGATGTTAAATGAACGAATTTATTATTTTTTTTAAAACATTTCATTTTTTAATTTTACCAAAAAAATTATGAAAGGTCATCGTAGGATGACCCTGGGTTTTCGGCATAATAAAATAATTATTCATCAGAAATATCAATAATATATTTTTTTAATATTTTTATGATGTAAAATGAACGAATTTATTATTTATTTTTAAAAATTTCATATTTTAATTTTAGCGTAAAAATTATGAAAGGTCATCGTAGGATGACCCTAGGTTTTCGGCATAATAAAATAATTATTCATCAGAAATATCAATAATATATTTTTTTTAATATTTTTATGATGTAAAATGAACGAATTTATTATTTTTTTTAAAACATTTCATTTTTTAATTTTACCAAAAAATTTATGAAAGGTCATCGTAGGATGACCCTAGGTTTTCGGCATAAAAAAATATATATACATCAGAAATATCAATAATATATTTTTTTAATATTTTTATGATGTAAAATGAACGAATTTATTATTTATTTTTAAAAATTTCATATTTTAATTTTAGCGTAAAAATTATGAAAGGTCATCGTAGGATGACCCTAGGTTTTCGGCATAATAAAATAATTATTCATCAGAAATATCAATAATATATTTTTTTTAATATTTTTATGATGTAAAATGAACGAATTTATTATTTTTTTTAAAACATTTCATTTTTTAATTTTACCAAAAAATTTATGAAAGGTCATCGTAGGATGACCCTAGGTTTTCGGCATAAAAAAATATATATACATCAGAAATATCAATAATATATTTTTTTAATATTTTTATGATGTAAAATGAACGAATTTATTATTTTTTTTAAAACATTTCATTTTTTAATTTTACCAAAAAAATTATGAAAGGTCATCGTAGGATGACCCTAAATTTTCGGCATAAAATAATAATTTTTAGTAAGAAATATGAATAATATATTTTTTTAATATTTTTATGATGTAAAATGAACGAATTTATTATTTTTTTTAAAACATTTCATTTTTTAATTTTACCAAAAAATTTATGAAAGGTCATCGTAGGATGACCCTAGGTTTTCGGCATAAAAAAATATATATACATCAGAAATATCAATAATATATTTTTTTAATATTTTTATGATGTAAAATGAACGAATTTATTATTTTTTTTAAAAAATTTCATTTTTTTATTTTCCCAAAAAAATTATGAAAGGTCATCGTAGGATGACCCTAGATTTTCGGCATAAAAAAATAATTATTCATCAGAAATATCAATAATATATTTTTTTAATATTTTTATGATGTAAAATGAACGAATTTATTATTCATTTTTAAAAATTTCATATTTTAATTTTCCCGTAAAAATAATGAAAGGTCATCGTAGGATGACCCTGGGTTTTCGGCATAATAAAATAATTATTCAACAGTAATATCAATAATATATTTTTTTAATATTTTTATGATGTAAAATGAACGAATTTATTATTATTTTTAAAACATTTCATTTTTTAATTTTACCAAAAAAATTATGAAAGGTCATCGTAGGATGACCCTAGGTTTTCGGCATAAAAAAATAATTATTCATCAGAAATATCAATAATATATTTTTTTATATTTTTATGATGTAAAATGAACGAATTTATTATTTATTTTTAAAAATTTCATATTTTAATTTTCCCGTAAAAATTATGAAAGGTCATCGTGGGATGACCCTAGGTTTTGGGCATAAAAAAATAACTATTAATAAGAAATATCAATAATATATTTTTTTATATTTTTATGATGTAAAATGAACGAATTTATTATTTTTTTTAAAACATTTCATTTTTTTATTTTCCCAAAAAAATTATGAAAGGTCATCGTAGTATGACCCTAAATTTTCGGCATAAAATAATAATTTTTAGTAAGAAATATCAATAATATATTTTTTTAATATTTTTATGATGTAAAATGATCGAATTTATTATTTATTTTTAAAAATTTCATATTTTAATTTTCCCTTAAAAATTATGAAAGGTTATCGTAGGATGACCCTAGGTTTTCGGCATAATAAAATAATTATTCATCAGAAATATCAATAATATATTTTTTTAATATTTTTATGATGTAAAATGAACGAATTTATTATTTTTTTTAAAACATTTCATTTTTTAATTTTACCAAAAAAATTATGAAAGGTCATCGTAGGATGACCCTAAATTTTCGGCATAAAATAATAATTTTTAGTAAGAAATATGAATAATATATTTTTTTAATATTTTTATGATGTAAAATGAACGAATTTATTATTTTTTTTAAAACATTTCATTTTTTAATTTTACCAAAAAAATTATGAAAGGTCATCGTAGGATGACCCTAAATTTTCGGCATAAAATAATAATTTTTAGTAAGAAATATGAATAATATATTTTTTTAATATTTTTATGATGTAAAATGAACGAATTTATTATTTTTTTTAAAACATTTTATTTTTTAATTTTACCAAAAAATTTATGAAAGGTCATCGTAGGATGACCCTGGGTTTTCGGCATAATAAAATAATTATTCATCAGAAATATCAATAATATATTTTTTTAATATTTTTATGATGTAAAATGAACGAATTTATTATTTTTTTTAAAACATTTCATTTTTTAATTTTACCAAAAAAATTATGAAAGGTCATCGTAGGATGACCCTAAATTTTCGGCATAAAATAATAATTTTTAGTAAGAAATATGAATAATATATTTTTTTAATATTTTTATGATGTAAAATGAACGAATTTATTATTTTTTTTAAAACATTTCATTTTTTAATTTTACCAAAAAATTTATGAAAGGTCATCGTAGGATGACCCTAGGTTTTCGGCATAAAAAAATAATTATTCATCAGAAATATCAATAATATATTTTTTTATATTTTTATGATGTAAAATGAACGAATTTATTATTTATTTTTAAAAATTTCATATTTTAATTTTCCCGTAAAAATTATGAAAGGTCATCGTATGATGACCCTAGGTTTTCGGCATAATAAAATAATTATTCATCAGAAATATCAATAATATATTTTTTTAATATTTTTATGATGTTAAATGAACGAATTTATTATTTTTTTTAAAACATTTCATTTTTTAATTTTACCAAAATAATTATGAAAGGTCATCGTAGGATGACCCTGGGTTTTCGGCATAATAAAATAATTATTCATCAGAAATATCAATAATATATTTTTTTAATATTTTTATGATGTAAAATGAACGAATTTATTATTTATTTTTAAAAATTTCATATTTTAATTTTCCCGTAAAAATTATGAAAGGTCATCGTAGGATGACCCTAGGTTTTCGGCATAATAAAATAATTATTCATCAGAAATATCAATAATATATTTTTTTTAATATTTTTATGATGTAAAATGAACGAATTTATTATTTTTTTTAAAACATTTCATTTTTTAATTTTACCAAAAAATTTATGAAAGGTCATCGTAGGATGATCCTAGGTTTTCGGCATAAAAAAATATATATACATCAGAAATATCAATAATATATTTTTTTAATATTTTTATGATGTAAAATGAACGAATTTATTATTTTTTTTAAAACATTTCATTTTTTAATTTTACCAAAAAAATTATGAAAGGTCATCGTAGGATGACCCTAAATTTTCGGCATAAAATAATAATTTTTAGTAAAAAATATGAATAATATATTTTTTTAATATTTTTATGATGTAAAAGGAACGAATTTATTATTATTTTTAAAACATTTCATTTTTTAATTTTACCAAAAAAATTATGAAAGGTCATCGTAGGATGACCCTAGGTTTTCGGCATAAAAAAATATATATACATCAGAAATATCAATAATATATTTTTTTAATATTTTTATGATGTAAAATGAACGAATTTATTATTTTTTTTAAAACATTTCATTTTTTAATTTTACCAAAAAAATTATGAAAGGTCATCGTAGGATGACCCTGGGTTTTCGGCATAATAAAATAATTATTCATCAGTAATATCAATAATATATTTTTTTAATATTTTTATGATGTAAAATGAACGAATTTATTATTTTTTTTAAAACATTTCATTTTTTAATTTTACCAAAACAATTATGAAAGGTCATCGTAGGATGACCCTAAATTTTCGGCATAAAATAATAATTTTTAGTAAGAAATATGAATAATATATTTTTTTAATATTTTTATGATGTAAAATGAACGAATTTATTATTATATTTAAAACATTTCATTTTTTAATTTTACCAAAAAAATTATGAAAGGTCATCGTAGGATGACCCTAGGTTTTCGGCATAAAAAAATAATTATTCATCAGAAATATCAATAATATATTTTTTTATATTTTTATGATGTAAAATGAACGAATTTATTATTTATTTTTAAAAATTTCATATTTTAATTTTCCCGTAAAAATTATGAAAGGTCATCGTGGGATGACCCTAGGTTTTGGGCATAAAAAAATAACTATTCATAAGAAATATCAATAATATATTTTTTTATATTTTTATGATGTAAAATGAACGAATTTATTATTTTTTTTAAAAAATTTCATTTTTTTATTTTCCCAAAAAAATTATGAAAGGTCATCGTGGGATGACCCTAGGGTTTCGACATAATAAAATAATTATTCATCAGAAATATCAATAATATATTTTTTTAATATTTTTATGATGTAAAATGAACGAATTTATTATTTATTTTTAAAAATTTCATATTTTAATTTTCCCGTAAAAATTATGAAAGGTCATCGTAGGATGACCCTAGGTTTTCGACATAAAAAAATAATTATTCATCAGAAATATCAATAATATATTTTTTTAATATTTTTATGATGTAAAATGAACGAATTTATTATTTATTTTTAAAAATTTCATATTTTAATTTTCCCGTAAAAATTATGAAAGGTCATCGTACGATGACCCTAGGTTTTCGGCATAATAAAATAATTATTCATCAGAAATATCAATAATATATTTTTTTTAATATTTTTATGATGTAAAATGAACGAATTTATTATTTTTTTTAAAAAATTTCATTTTTTAATTTTACCAAAATAATTATGAAAGGTCATCGTAGGATGACCCTGGGTTTTCGGCATAATAAAATAATTATTCATCAGAAATATCAATAATATATTTTTTTAATATTTTTATGATGTAAAATGAACGAATTTATTATTTATTTTTAAAAATTTCATATTTTAATTTTCCCGTAAAAATTATGAAAGGTCATCGTAGGATGACCCTAGGTTTTCGGCATAATAAAATAATTATTCATCAGAAATATCAATAATATATTTTTTTTAATATTTTTATGATGTAAAATGAACGAATTTATTATTTTTTTTAAAACATTTCATTTTTTAATTTTACCAAAAAATTTATGAAAGGTCATCGTAGGATGATCCTAGGTTTTCGGCATAAAAAAATATATATACATCAGAAATATCAATAATATATTTTTTTAATATTTTTATGATGTAAAATGAACGAATTTATTATTTTTTTTAAAACATTTCATTTTTTAATTTTACCAAAAAAATTATGAAAGGTCATCGTAGGATGACCCTAAATTTTCGGCATAAAATAATAATTTTTAGTAAGAAATATGAATAATATATTTTTTTAATATTTTTATGATGTAAAAGGAACGAATTTATTATTATTTTTAAAACATTTCATTTTTTAATTTTACCAAAAAAATTATGAAAGGTCATCGTAGGATGACCCTAGGTATTCGGCATAAAAAAATATATATACATCAGAAATATCAATAATATATTTTTTTAATATTTTTATGATGTAAAATGAACGAATTTATTATTTTTTTTAAAACATTTCATTTTTTAATTTTACCAAAAAAATTATGAAAGGTCATCGTAGGATGACCCTGGGTTTTCGGCATAATAAAATAATTATTCATCAGTAATATCAATAATATATTTTTTTAATATTTTTATGATGTAAAATGAACGAATTTATTATTTTTTTTAAAACATTTCATTTTTTAATTTTACCAAAACAATTATGAAAGGTCATCGTAGGATGACCCTAAATTTTCGGCATAAAATAATAATTTTTAGTAAGAAATATGAATAATATATTTTTTTAATATTTTTATGATGTAAAATGAACGAATTTATTATTATTTTTAAAACATTTCATTTTTTAATTTTACCAAAAAAATTATGAAAGGTCATCGTAGGATGACCCTAGGTTTTCGGCATAAAAAAATAATTATTCATCAGAAATATCAATAATATATTTTTTTATATTTTTATGATGTAAAATGAACGAATTTATTATTTATTTTTAAAAATTTAATATTTTAATTTTCCCGTAAAAATTATGAAAGGTCATCGTGGGATGACCCTAGGTTTTGGGCATAAAAAAATAATTATTCATCAGAAATATCAATAATATATTTTTTTAATATTTTTATGATGTAAAATGAACGAATTTATTATTTATTTTTAAAAATTTCATATTTTAATTTTCCCGTAAAAATTATGAAAGGTTATCGTAGGATGACCCTAGGTTTTCGGCATAATAAAATAATTATTCATCAGAAATATCAATAATATATTTTTTTAATATTTTTATGATGTAAAATGAACGAATTTATTATTTTTTTTAAAACATTTCATTTTTTAATTTTACCAAAAAAATTATGAAAGGTCATCGTAGGATGACCCTAAATTTTCGGCATAAAATAATAATTTTTAGTAAGAAATATGAATAATATATTTTTTTAATATTTTTATGATGTAAAATGAACGAATTTATTATTTTTTTTAAAACATTTTATTTTTTAATTTTACCAAAAAATTTATGAAAGGTCATCGTAGGATGACCCTAGGTTTTCGGCATAAAAAAATATATATACATCAGAAATATCAATAATATATTTTTTTAATATTTTTATGATGTAAAATGAACGAATTTATTATTTTTTTTAAAACATTTCATTTTTTAATTTTACCAAAAAAATTATGAAAGGTCATCGTAGGATGACCCTAGGTTTTCGGCATAAAAAAATAATTATTCATCAGAAATATCAATAATATATTTTTTTATATTTTTATGATGTAAAATGAACGAATTTATTATTTATTTTTAAAAATTTCATATTTTTATTTTCCCGTAAAAATTATGAAAGGTCATCGTATGATGACCCTAGGTTTTCGGCATAATAAAATAATTATTCATCAGAAATATCAATAATATATTTTTTTAATATTTTTATGATGTTAAATGAACGAATTTATTATTTTTTTTAAAACATTTCATTTTTTAATTTTACCAAAATAATTATGAAAGGTCATCGTAGGATGACCCTGGGTTTTCGGCATAATAAAATAATTATTCATCAGAAATATCAATAATATATTTTTTTAATATTTTTATGATGTAAAATGAACGAATTTATTATTTATTTTTAAAAATTTCATATTTTAATTTTCCCGTAAAAATTATGAAAGGTCATCGTAGGATGACCCTAGGTTTTCGGCATAATAAAATAATTATTCATCAGAAATATCAATAATATATTTTTTTTAATATTTTTATGATGTAAAATGAACGAATTTATTATTTTTTTTAAAACATTTCATTTTTTAATTTTACCAAAAAATTTATGAAAGGTCATCGTAGGATGATCCTAGGTTTTCGGCATAAAAAAATATATATACATCAGAAATATCAATAATATATTTTTTTAATATTTTTATGATGTAAAATGAACGAATTTATTATTTTTTTTAAAACATTTCATTTTTTAATTTTACCAAAAAAATTATGAAAGGTCATCGTAGGATGACCCTAAATTTTCGGCATAAAATAATAATTTTTAGTAAAAAATATGAATAATATATTTTTTTAATATTTTTATGATGTAAAAGGAACGAATTTATTATTATTTTTAAAAGATTTCATTTTTTAATTTTACCAAAAAAATTATGAAAGGTCATCGTAGGATGACCCTAGGTTTTCGGCATAAAAAAATATATATACATCAGAAATATCAATAATATATTTTTTTAATATTTTTATGATGTAAAATGAACGAATTTATTATTTTTTTTAAAACATTTCATTTTTTAATTTTACCAAAAAAATTATGAAAGGTCATCGTAGGATGACCCTGGGTTTTCGGCATAATAAAATAATTATTCATCAGTAATATCAATAATATATTTTTTTAATATTTTTATGATGTAAAATGAACGAATTTATTATTTTTTTTAAAACATTTCATTTTTTAATTTTACCAAAACAATTATGAAAGGTCATCGTAGGATGACCCTAAATTTTCGGCATAAAATAATAATTTTTAGTAAGAAATATGAATAATATATTTTTTTAATATTTTTATGATGTAAAATGAACGAATTTATTATTATTTTTAAAACATTTCATTTTTTAATTTTACCAAAAAAATTATGAAAGGTCATCGTAGGATGACCCTAGGTTTTCGGCATAAAAAAATAATTATTCATCAGAAATATCAATAATATATTTTTTTATATTTTTATGATGTAAAATGAACGAATTTATTATTTATTTTTAAAAATTTCATATTTTAATTTTCCCGTAAAAATTATGAAAGGTCATCGTGGGATGACCCTAGGTTTTGGGCATAAAAAAATAACTATTCATAAGAAATATCAATAATATATTTTTTTATATTTTTATGATGTAAAATGAACGAATTTATTATTTTTTTTAAAAAATTTCATTTTTTTATTTTCCCAAAAAAATTATGAAAGGTCATCGTAGGATGACCCTAGATTTTCGGCATAAAAAAATAATTATTCATCAGAAATATCAATAATATATTTTTTTAATATTTTTATGATGTAAAATGAACGAATTTATTATTTTTTTTAAAACATTTCATTTTTTAATTTTACCAAAAAAATTATGAAAGGTCATCGTAGGATGACCCTAAATTTTCGGCATAAAAAAATATATATACATCAGAAATATCAAT
This sequence comes from Labia minor, assembly GCA_963082975.1. Lineage (NCBI taxonomy): Eukaryota > Metazoa > Arthropoda > Insecta > Dermaptera > Spongiphoridae > Labia > Labia minor. The sequence continues at coordinate 67,139,400 of OY720347.1, forward strand.
AATATATTTTTTTAATATTTTTATGATGTAAAATGAACGAATTTATTATTTTTTTTAAAACATTTCATTTTTTAATTTTACCAAAAAAATTATGAAAGGTCATCGTAGGATGACCCTGGGTTTTCGGCATAATAAAATAATTATTCATCAGTAATATCAATAATATATTTTTTTAATATTTTTATGATGTAAAATGAACGAATTTATTATTTTTTTTAAAACATTTCATTTTTTAATTTTACCAAAACAATTATGAAAGGTCATCGTAGGATGACCCTAAATTTTCGGCATAAAATAATAATTTTTAGTAAGAAATATGAATAATATATTTTTTTAATATTTTTATGATGTAAAATGAACGAATTTATTATTATTTTTAAAACATTTCATTTTTTAATTTTACCAAAAAAATTATGAAAGGTCATCGTAGGATGACCCTAGGTTTTCGGCATAAAAAAATAATTATTCATCAGAAATATCAATAATATATTTTTTTATATTTTTATGATGTAAAATGAACGAATTTATTATTTATTTTTAAAAATTTCATATTTTAATTTTCCCGTAAAAATTATGAAAGGTCATCGTGGGATGACCCTAGGTTTTGGGCATAAAAAAATAACTATTCATAAGAAATATCAATAATATATTTTTTTATATTTTTATGATGTAAAATGAACGAATTTATTATTATTTTTAAAACATTTCATTTTTTTATTTTCCCAAAAAAATTATGAAAGGTCATCGTAGTATGACCCTAGATTTTCGGCATAAAAAAATAATTATTCATCAGAAATATCAATAATATATTTTTTTAATATTTTTATGATGTAAAATGAACGAATTTATTATTTATTTTTAAAAATTTCATATTTTAATTTTAGCGTAAAAATTATGAAAGGTCATCGTAGGATGACCCTAGGTTTTCGGCATAATAAAATAATTATTCATCAGAAATATCAATAATATATTTTTTTTAATATTTTTATGATGTAAAATGAACGAATTTATTATTTTTTTTAAAACATTTCATTTTTTAATTTTACCAAAAAATTTATGAAAGGTCATCGTAGGATGACCCTAGGTTTTCGGCATAAAAAAATATATATACATCAGAAATATCAATAATATATTTTTTTAATATTTTTATGATGTAAAATGAACGAATTTATTATTTTTTTTAAAACATTTCATTTTTTAATTTTACCAAAAAAATTATGAAAGGTCATCGTAGGATGACCCTAAATTTTCGGCATAAAATAATAATTTTTAGTAAGAAATATGAATAATATATTTTTTTAATATTTTTATGATGTAAAATGAACGAATTTATTATTTTTTTTAAAACATTTCATTTTTTAATTTTACCAAAAAATTTATGAAAGGTCATCGTAGGATGACCCTAGGTTTTCGGCATAAAAAAATATATATACATCAGAAATATCAATAATATATTTTTTTAATATTTTTATGATGTAAAATGAACGAATTTATTATTTTTTTTAAAAAATTTCATTTTTTTATTTTCCCAAAAAAATTATGAAAGGTCATCGTAGGATGACCCTAGATTTTCGGCATAAAAAAATAATTATTCATCAGAAATATCAATAATATATTTTTTTAATATTTTTATGATGTAAAATGAACGAATTTATTATTCATTTTTAAAAATTTCATATTTTAATTTTCCCGTAAAAATAATGAAAGGTCATCGTAGGATGACCCTGGGTTTTCGGCATAATAAAATAATTATTCAACAGTAATATCAATAATATATTTTTTTAATATTTTTATGATGTAAAATGAACGAATTTATTATTATTTTTAAAACATTTCATTTTTTAATTTTACCAAAAAAATTATGAAAGGTCATCGTAGGATGACCCTAGGTTTTCGGCATAAAAAAATAATTATTCATCAGAAATATCAATAATATATTTTTTTATATTTTTATGATGTAAAATGAACGAATTTATTATTTATTTTTAAAAATTTCATATTTTAATTTTCCCGTAAAAATTATGAAAGGTCATCGTGGGATGACCCTAGGTTTTGGGCATAAAAAAATAACTATTCATAAGAAATATCAATAATATATTTTTTTATATTTTTATGATGTAAAATGAACGAATTTATTATTTTTTTTAAAACATTTCATTTTTTTATTTTCCCAAAAAAATTATGAAAGGTCATCGTAGTATGACCCTAAATTTTCGGCATAAAATAATAATTTTTAGTAAGAAATATCAATAATATATTTTTTTAATATTTTTATGATGTAAAATGATCGAATTTATTATTTATTTTTAAAAATTTCATATTTTAATTTTCCCTTAAAAATTATGAAAGGTTATCGTAGGATGACCCTAGGTTTTCGGCATAATAAAATAATTATTCATCAGAAATATCAATAATATATTTTTTTAATATTTTTATGATGTAAAATGAACGAATTTATTATTTTTTTTAAAACATTTCATTTTTTAATTTTACCAAAAAAATTATGAAAGGTCATCGTAGGATGACCCTAAATTTTCGGCATAAAATAATAATTTTTAGTAAGAAATATGAATAATATATTTTTTTAATATTTTTATGATGTAAAATGAACGAATTTATTATTTTTTTTAAAACATTTCATTTTTTAATTTTACCAAAAAAATTATGAAAGGTCATCGTAGGATGACCCTAAATTTTCGGCATAAAATAATAATTTTTAGTAAGAAATATGAATAATATATTTTTTTAATATTTTTATGATGTAAAATGAACGAATTTATTATTTTTTTTAAAACATTTTATTTTTTAATTTTACCAAAAAATTTATGAAAGGTCATCGTAGGATGACCCTGGGTTTTCGGCATAATAAAATAATTATTCATCAGAAATATCAATAATATATTTTTTTAATATTTTTATGATGTAAAATGAACGAATTTATTATTTTTTTTAAAACATTTCATTTTTTAATTTTACCAAAAAAATTATGAAAGGTCATCGTAGGATGACCCTAAATTTTCGGCATAAAATAATAATTTTTAGTAAGAAATATGAATAATATATTTTTTTAATATTTTTATGATGTAAAATGAACGAATTTATTATTTTTTTTAAAACATTTCATTTTTTAATTTTACCAAAAAATTTATGAAAGGTCATCGTAGGATGACCCTAGGTTTTCGGCATAAAAAAATAATTATTCATCAGAAATATCAATAATATATTTTTTTATATTTTTATGATGTAAAATGAACGAATTTATTATTTATTTTTAAAAATTTCATATTTTAATTTTCCCGTAAAAATTATGAAAGGTCATCGTATGATGACCCTAGGTTTTCGGCATAATAAAATAATTATTCATCAGAAATATCAATAATATATTTTTTTAATATTTTTATGATGTTAAATGAACGAATTTATTATTTTTTTTAAAACATTTCATTTTTTAATTTTACCAAAATAATTATGAAAGGTCATCGTAGGATGACCCTGGGTTTTCGGCATAATAAAATAATTATTCATCAGAAATATCAATAATATATTTTTTTAATATTTTTATGATGTAAAATGAACGAATTTATTATTTATTTTTAAAAATTTCATATTTTAATTTTCCCGTAAAAATTATGAAAGGTCATCGTAGGATGACCCTAGGTTTTCGGCATAATAAAATAATTATTCATCAGAAATATCAATAATATATTTTTTTTAATATTTTTATGATGTAAAATGAACGAATTTATTATTTTTTTTAAAACATTTCATTTTTTAATTTTACCAAAAAATTTATGAAAGGTCATCGTAGGATGATCCTAGGTTTTCGGCATAAAAAAATATATATACATCAGAAATATCAATAATATATTTTTTTAATATTTTTATGATGTAAAATGAACGAATTTATTATTTTTTTTAAAACATTTCATTTTTTAATTTTACCAAAAAAATTATGAAAGGTCATCGTAGGATGACCCTAAATTTTCGGCATAAAATAATAATTTTTAGTAAAAAATATGAATAATATATTTTTTTAATATTTTTATGATGTAAAAGGAACGAATTTATTATTATTTTTAAAAGATTTCATTTTTTAATTTTACCAAAAAAATTATGAAAGGTCATCGTAGGATGACCCTAGGTTTTCGGCATAAAAAAATATATATACATCAGAAATATCAATAATATATTTTTTTAATATTTTTATGATGTAAAATGAACGAATTTATTATTTTTTTTAAAACATTTCATTTTTTAATTTTACCAAAAAAATTATGAAAGGTCATCGTAGGATGACCCTGGGTTTTCGGCATAATAAAATAATTATTCATCAGTAATATCAATAATATATTTTTTTAATATTTTTATGATGTAAAATGAACGAATTTATTATTTTTTTTAAAACATTTCATTTTTTAATTTTACCAAAACAATTATGAAAGGTCATCGTAGGATGACCCTAAATTTTCGGCATAAAATAATAATTTTTAGTAAGAAATATGAATAATATATTTTTTTAATATTTTTATGATGTAAAATGAACGAATTTATTATTATTTTTAAAACATTTCATTTTTTAATTTTACCAAAAAAATTATGAAAGGTCATCGTAGGATGACCCTAGGTTTTCGGCATAAAAAAATAATTATTCATCAGAAATATCAATAATATATTTTTTTATATTTTTATGATGTAAAATGAACGAATTTATTATTTATTTTTAAAAATTTCATATTTTAATTTTCCCGTAAAAATTATGAAAGGTCATCGTGGGATGACCCTAGGTTTTGGGCATAAAAAAATAACTATTCATAAGAAATATCAATAATATATTTTTTTATATTTTTATGATGTAAAATGAACGAATTTATTATTTTTTTTTAAAAATTTCATTTTTTTATTTTCCCAAAAAAATTATGAAAGGTCATCGTAGGATGACCCTAGATTTTCGGCATAAAAAAATAATTATTCATCAGAAATATCAATAATATATTTTTTTAATATTTTTATGATGTAAAATGAACGAATTTATTATTTATTTTTAAAAATTTCATATTTTAATTTTACCAAAAAAATTATGAAAGGTCATCGTAGGATGACCCTAAATTTTCGGCATAAAATAATAATTTTTAGTAAGAAATATGAATAATATATTTTTTTAATATTTTTATGATGTAAAATGAACGAATTTATTATTATTTTTAAAACATTTCATTTTTTAATTTTACCAAAAAAATTATGAAAGGTCATCGTGGGATGACCCTAGGGTTTCGACATAATAAAATAATTATTCATCAGAAATATCAATAATATATTTTTTTAATATTTTTATGATGTAAAATGAACGAATTTATTATTTATTTTTAAAAATTTCATATTTTAATTTTCCCGTAAAAATTATGAAAGGTCATCGTAGGATGACCCTAGGTTTTCGACATAAAAAAATAATTATTCATCAGAAATATCAATAATATATTTTTTTAATATTTTTATGATGTAAAATGAACGAATTTATTATTTTTTTTAAAACATTTCATTTTTTAATTTTACCAAAATAATTATGAAAGGTCATCGTAGGATGACCCTGGGTTTTCGGCATAATAAAATAATTATTCATCAGAAATATCAATAATATATTTTTTTAATATTTTTATGATGTAAAATGAACGAATTTATTATTTATTTTTAAAAATTTCATATTTTAATTTTAGCGTAAAAATTATGAAAGGTCATCGTAGGATGACCCTAGGTTTTCGGCATAATAAAATAATTATTCATCAGAAATATCAATAATATATTTTTTTTAATATTTTTATGATGTAAAATGAACGAATTTATTATTTTTTTTAAAACATTTCATTTTTTAATTTTACCAAAAAATTTATGAAAGGTCATCGTAGGATGACCCTAGGTTTTCGGCATAAAAAAATATATATACATCAGAAATATCAATAATATATTTTTTTAATATTTTTATGATGTAAAATGAACGAATTTATTATTTTTTTTAAAACATTTCATTTTTTAATTTTACCAAAAAAATTATGAAAGGTCATCGTAGGATGACCCTAAATTTTCGGCATAAAATAATAATTTTTAGTAAAAAATATGAATAATATATTTTTTTAATATTTTTATGATGTAAAAGGAACGAATTTATTATTATTTTTAAAAGATTTCATTTTTTAATTTTACCAAAAAAATTATGAAAGGTCATCGTAGGATGACCCTAGGTTTTCGGCATAAAAAAATATATATACATCAGAAATATCAATAATATATTTTTTTAATATTTTTATGATGTAAAATGAACGAATTTATTATTTTTTTTAAAACATTTCATTTTTTAATTTTACCAAAAAAATTATGAAAGGTCATCGTAGGATGACCCTGGGTTTTCGGCATAATAAAATAATTATTCATCAGTAATATCAATAATATATTTTTTTAATATTTTTATGATGTAAAATGAACGAATTTATTATTTTTTTTAAAACATTTCATTTTTTAATTTTACCAAAACAATTATGAAAGGTCATCGTAGGATGACCCTAAATTTTCGGCATAAAATAATAATTTTTAGTAAGAAATATGAATAATATATTTTTTTAATATTTTTATGATGTAAAATGAACGAATTTATTATTATTTTTAAAACATTTCATTTTTTAATTTTACCAAAAAAATTATGAAAGGTCATCGTAGGATGACCCTAGGTTTTCGGCATAAAAAAATAATTATTCATCAGAAATATCAATAATATATTTTTTTATATTTTTATGATGTAAAATGAACGAATTTATTATTTATTTTTAAAAATTTCATATTTTAATTTTCCCGTAAAAATTATGAAAGGTCATCGTGGGATGACCCTAGGTTTTGGGCATAAAAAAATAACTATTCATAAGAAATATCAATAATATATTTTTTTATATTTTTATGATGTAAAATGAACGAATTTATTATTTTTTTTAAAAAATTTCATTTTTTTATTTTCCCAAAAAAATTATGAAAGGTCATCGTAGGATGACCCTAGATTTTCGGCATAAAAAAATAATTATTCATCAGAAATATCAATAATATATTTTTTTAATATTTTTATGATGTAAAATGAACGAATTTATTATTTATTTTTAAAAATTTCATATTTTAATTTTACCAAAAAAATTATGAAAGGTCATCGTAGGATGACCCTAAATTTTCGGCATAAAATAATAATTTTTAGTAAGAAATATGAATAATATATTTTTTTAATATTTTTATGATGTAAAATGAACGAATTTATTATTATTTTTAAAACATTTCATTTTTTAATTTTACCAAAAAAATTATGAAAGGTCATCGTACGATGACCCTAGGTTTTCGGCATAATAAAATAATTATTCATCAGAAATATCAATAATATATTTTTTTAATATTTTTATGATGTAAAATGAACGAATTTATTATTTATTTTTAAAAATTTCATATTTTAATTTTCCCGTAAAAATTATGAAAGGTCATCGTAGGATGACCCTAGGTTTTCGACATAAAAAAATAATTATTCATCAGAAATATCAATAATATATTTTTTTAATATTTTTATGATGTAAAATGAACGAATTTATTATTTATTTTTAAAAATTTCATATTTTAATTTTCCCGTAAAAATTATGAAAGGTCATCGTACGATGACCCTAGGTTTTCGGCATAATAAAATAATTATTCATCAGAAATATCAATAATATATTTTTTTTAATATTTTTATGATGTAAAATGAACGAATTTATTATTTTTTTTAAAAAATTTCATTTTTTAATTTTACCAAAATAATTATGAAAGGTCATCGTAGGATGACCCTGGGTTTTCGGCATAATAAAATAATTATTCATCAGAAATATCAATAATATATTTTTTTAATATTTTTATGATGTAAAATGAACGAATTTATTATTTATTTTTAAAAATTTCATATTTTAATTTTCCCGTAAAAATTATGAAAGGTCATCGTAGGATGACCCTAGGTTTTCGGCATAATAAAATAATTATTCATCAGAAATATCAATAATATATTTTTTTTAATATTTTTATGATGTAAAATGAACGAATTTATTATTTTTTTTAAAACATTTCATTTTTTAATTTTACCAAAAAATTTATGAAAGGTCATCGTAGGATGATCCTAGGTTTTCGGCATAAAAAAATATATATACATCAGAAATATCAATAATATATTTTTTTAATATTTTTATGATGTAAAATGAACGAATTTATTATTTTTTTTAAAACATTTCATTTTTTAATTTTACCAAAAAAATTATGAAAGGTCATCGTAGGATGACCCTAAATTTTCGGCATAAAATAATAATTTTTAGTAAGAAATATGAATAATATATTTTTTTAATATTTTTATGATGTAAAAGGAACGAATTTATTATTATTTTTAAAACATTTCATTTTTTAATTTTACCAAAAAAATTATGAAAGGTCATCGTAGGATGACCCTAGGTTTTCGGCATAAAAAAATATATATACATCAGAAATATCAATAATATATTTTTTTAATATTTTTATGATGTAAAATGAACGAATTTATTATTTTTTTTAAAACATTTCATTTTTTAATTTTACCAAAAAAATTATGAAAGGTCATCGTAGGATGACCCTGGGTTTTCGGCATAATAAAATAATTATTCATCAGTAATATCAATAATATATTTTTTTAATATTTTTATGATGTAAAATGAACGAATTTATTATTTTTTTTAAAACATTTCATTTTTTAATTTTACCAAAACAATTATGAAAGGTCATCGTAGGATGACCCTAAATTTTCGGCATAAAATAATAATTTTTAGTAAGAAATATGAATAATATATTTTTTTAATATTTTTATGATGTAAAATGAACGAATTTATTATTATTTTTAAAACATTTCATATTTTAATTTTCCCGTAAAAATTATGAAAGGTCATCGTGGGATGACCCTAGGTTTTGGGCATAAAAAAATAACTATTCATAAGAAATATCAATAATATATTTTTTTATATTTTTATGATGTAAAATGAACGAATTTATTATTTTTTTTAAAAAATTTCATTTTTTTATTTTCCCAAAAAAATTATGAAAGGTCATCGTGGGATGACCCTAGGTTTTGGGCATAAAAAAATAATTATTCATCAGAAATATCAATAATATATTTTTTTAATATTTTTATGATGTAAAATGAACGAATTTATTATTTATTTTTAAAAATTTCATATTTTAATTTTCCCGTAAAAATTATGAAAGGTTATCGTAGGATGACCCTAGGTTTTCGGCATAATAAAATAATTATTCATCAGAAATATCAATAATATATTTTTTTAATATTTTTATGATGTAAAATGAACGAATTTATTATTTTTTTTAAAACATTTCATTTTTTAATTTTACCAAAAAAATTATGAAAGGTCATCGTAGGATGACCCTAAATTTTCGGCATAAAATAATAATTTTTAGTAAGAAATATGAATAATATATTTTTTTAATATTTTTATGATGTAAAATGAACGAATTTATTATTTTTTTTAAAACATTTTATTTTTTAATTTTACCAAAAAATTTATGAAAGGTCATCGTAGGATGACCCTAGGTTTTCGGCATAAAAAAATATATATACATCAGAAATATCAATAATATATTTTTTTAATATTTTTATGATGTAAAATGAACGAATTTATTATTTTTTTTAAAACATTTCATTTTTTAATTTTACCAAAAAAATTATGAAAGGTCATCGTAGGATGACCCTAAATTTTCGGCATAAAATAATAATTTTTAGTAAGAAATATGAATAATATATTTTTTTAATATTTTTATGATGTAAAATGAACGAATTTATTATTATTTTTAAAACATTTCATTTTTTAATTTTACCAAAAAAATTATGAAAGGTCATCGTAGGATGACCCTAGGTATTCGGCATAAAAAAATAATTATTCATCAGAAATATCAATAATATATTTTTTTATATTTTTATGATGTAAAATGAACGAATTTATTATTTATTTTTAAAAATTTCATATTTTAATTTTCCCGTAAAAATTATGAAAGGTCATCGTGGGATGAACCTAGGTTTTGGGCATAAAAAAATAACTATTCATAAGAAATATCAATAATATATTTTTTTATATTTTTATGATGTAAAATGAACGAATTTATTATTTTTTTTAAAAAATTTCATTTTTTTATTTTACCAAAAAAATTATGAAAGGTCATCGTAGGATGACCCTAGATTTTCGGCATAAAAAAATAATTATTCATCAGAAATATAAATAATATATTTTTTTAATATTTTTATGATGTAAAATGAACGAATTTATTATTTATTTTTAAAAATTTCATATTTTAATTTTACCAAAAAATTTATGAAAGGTCATCGTAGGATGACCCTAGGTTTTCGGCATAAAAAAATATATATACATCAGAAATATCAATAATATATTTTTTTAATATTTTTATGATGTAAAATGAACGAATTTATTATTTTTTTTAAAACATTTCATTTTTTAATTTTACCAAAAAAATTATGAAAGGTCATCGTAGGATGACCCTAAATTTTCGGCATAAAATAATAATTTTTAGTAAGAAATATGAATAATATATTTTTTTAATATTTTTATGATGTAAAATGAACGAATTTATTATTATTTTTAAAACATTTCATTTTTTAATTTTACCAAAAAAATTATGAAAGGTCATCGTGGGATGACCCTAGGGTTTCGACATAATAAAATAATTATTCATCAGAAATATCAATAATATATTTTTTTAATATTTTTATGATGTAAAATGAACGAATTTATTATTTATTTTTAAAAATTTCATATTTTAATTTTCCCGTAAAAATTATGAAAGGTCATCGTAGGATGACCCTAGGTTTTCGACATAAAAAAATAATTATTCATCAGAAATATCAATAATATATTTTTTTAATATTTTTATGATGTAAAATGAACGAATTTATTATTATTTTTAAAACATTTCATTTTTTAATTTTACCAAAAAAATTATGAAAGGTCATCGTAGGATGACCCTAGGTTTTCGGCATAAAAAAATAATTATTCATCAGAAATATCAATAATATATTTTTTTATATTTTTATGATGTAAAATGAACGAATTTATTATTTATTTTTAAAAATTTCATATTTTAATTTTCCCGTAAAAATTATGAAAGGTCATCGTGGGATGACCCTAGGTTTTGGGCATAAAAAAATAACTATTCATAAGAAATATCAATAATATATTTTTTTATATTTTTATGATGTAAAATGAACGAATTTATTATTTTTTTTAAAAAATTTCATTTTTTTATTTTCCCAAAAAAATTATGAAAGGTCATCGTAGGATGACCCTAGATTTTCGGCATAAAAAAATAATTATTCATCAGAAATATCAATAATATATTTTTTTAATATTTTTATGATGTAAAATGAACGAATTTATTATTTATTTTTAAAAATTTCATATTTTAATTTTACCAAAAAAATTATGAAAGGTCATCGTAGGATGACCCTAAATTTTCGGCATAAAATAATAATTTTTAGTAAGAAATATGAATAATATATTTTTTTAATATTTTTATGATGTAAAATGAACGAATTTATTATTATTTTTAAAACATTTCATTTTTTAATTTTACCAAAAAAATTATGAAAGGTCATCGTGGGATGACCCTAGGGTTTCGACATAATAAAATAATTATTCATCAGAAATATCAATAATATATTTTTTTAATATTTTTATGATGTAAAATGAACGAATTTATTATTTATTTTTAAAAATTTCATATTTTAATTTTCCCGTAAAAATTATGAAAGGTCATCGTAGGATGACCCTAGGTTTTCGACATAAAAAAATAATTATTCATCAGAAATATCAATAATATATTTTTTTAATATTTTTATGATGTAAAATGAACGAATTTATTATTTATTTTTAAAAATTTCATATTTTAATTTTCCCGTAAAAATTATGAAAGGTCATCGTACGATGACCCTAGGTTTTCGGCATAATAAAATAATTATTCATCAGAAATATCAATAATATATTTTTTTTAATATTTTTATGATGTAAAATGAACGAATTTATTATTTTTTTTAAAAAATTTCATTTTTTAATTTTACCAAAATAATTATGAAAGGTCATCGTAGGATGACCCTGGGTTTTCGGCATAATAAAATAATTATTCATCAGAAATATCAATAATATATTTTTTTAATATTTTTATGATGTAAAATGAACGAATTTATTATTTATTTTTAAAAATTTCATATTTTAATTTTCCCGTAAAAATTATGAAAGGTCATCGTAGGATGACCCTAGGTTTTCGGCATAATAAAATAATTATTCATCAGAAATATCAATAATATATTTTTTTTAATATTTTTATGATGTAAAATGAACGAATTTATTATTTTTTTTAAAACATTTCATTTTTTAATTTTACCAAAAAATTTATGAAAGGTCATCGTAGGATGATCCTAGGTTTTCGGCATAAAAAAATATATATACATCAGAAATATCAATAATATATTTTTTTAATATTTTTATGATGTAAAATGAACGAATTTATTATTTTTTTTAAAACATTTCATTTTTTAATTTTACCAAAAAAATTATGAAAGGTCATCGTAGGATGACCCTAAATTTTCGGCATAAAATAATAATTTTTAGTAAGAAATATGAATAATATATTTTTTTAATATTTTTATGATGTAAAAGGAACGAATTTATTATTATTTTTAAAACATTTCATTTTTTAATTTTACCAAAAAAATTATGAAAGGTCATCGTAGGATGACCCTAGGTTTTCGGCATAAAAAAATATATATACATCAGAAATATCAATAATATATTTTTTTAATATTTTTATGATGTAAAATGAACGAATTTATTTTTTTTTTAAAACATTTCATTTTTTAATTTTACCAAAAAAATTATGAAAGGTCATCGTAGGATGACCCTGGGTTTTCGGCATAATAAAATAATTATTCATCAGTAATATCAATAATATATTTTTTTAATATTTTTATGATGTAAAATGAACGAATTTATTATTTTTTTTAAAACATTTCATTTTTTAATTTTACCAAAACAATTATGAAAGGTCATCGTAGGATGACCCTAAATTTTCGGCATAAAATAATAATTTTTAGTAAGAAATATGAATAATATATTTTTTTAATATTTTTATGATGTAAAATGAACGAATTTATTATTATTTTTAAAACATTTCATTTTTTAATTTTACCAAAAAAATTATGAAAGGTCATCGTAGGATGACCCTAGGTTTTCGGCATAAAAAAATAATTATTCATCAGAAATATCAATAATATATTTTTTTATATTTTTATGATGTAAAATGAACGAATTTATTATTTATTTTTAAAAATTTAATATTTTAATTTTCCCGTAAAAATTATGAAAGGTCATCGTGGGATGACCCTAGGTTTTGGGCATAAAAAAATAATTATTCATCAGAAATATCAATAATATATTTTTTTAATATTTTTATGATGTAAAATGAACGAATTTATTATTTATTTTTAAAAATTTCATATTTTAATTTTCCCGTAAAAATTATGAAAGGTTATCGTAGGATGACCCTAGGTTTTCGGCATAATAAAATAATTATTCATCAGAAATATCAATAATATATTTTTTTAATATTTTTATGATGTAAAATGAACGAATTTATTATTTTTTTTAAAACATTTCATTTTTTAATTTTACCAAAAAAATTATGAAAGGTCATCGTAGGATGACCCTAAATTTTCGGCATAAAATAATAATTTTTAGTAAGAAATATGAATAATATATTTTTTTAATATTTTTATGATGTAAAATGAACGAATTTATTATTTTTTTTAAAACATTTTATTTTTTAATTTTACCAAAAAATTTATGAAAGGTCATCGTAGGATGACCCTAGGTTTTCGGCATAAAAAAATATATATACATCAGAAATATCAATAATATATTTTTTTAATATTTTTATGATGTAAAATGAACGAATTTATTATTTTTTTTAAAACATTTCATTTTTTAATTTTACCAAAAAAATTATGAAAGGTCATCGTAGGATGACCCTAAATTTTCGGCATAAAATAATAATTTTTAGTAAGAAATATGAATAATATATTTTTTTAATATTTTTATGATGTAAAATGAACGAATTTATTATTATTTTTAAAACATTTCATTTTTTAATTTTACCAAAAAAATTATGAAAGGTCATCGTAGGATGACCCTAGGTATTCGGCATAAAAAAATAATTATTCATCAGAAATATCAATAATATATTTTTTTATATTTTTATGATGTAAAATGAACGAATTTATTATTTATTTTTAAAAATTTCATATTTTAATTTTCCCGTAAAAATTATGAAAGGTCATCGTGGGATGAACCTAGGTTTTGGGCATAAAAAAATAACTATTCATAAGAAATATCAATAATATATTTTTTTATATTTTTATGATGTAAAATGAACGAATTTATTATTTTTTTTAAAAAATTTCATTTTTTTATTTTACCAAAAAAATTATGAAAGGTCATCGTAGGATGACCCTAGATTTTCGGCATAAAAAAATAATTATTCATCAGAAATATAAATAATATATTTTTTTAATATTTTTATGATGTAAAATGAACGAATTTATTATTTATTTTTAAAAATTTCATATTTTAATTTTACCAAAAAATTTATGAAAGGTCATCGTAGGATGACCCTAGGTTTTCGGCATAAAAAAATATATATACATCAGAAATATCAATAATATATTTTTTTAATATTTTTATGATGTAAAATGAACGAATTTATTATTTTTTTTAAAACATTTCATTTTTTAATTTTACCAAAAAAATTATGAAAGGTCATCGTAGGATGACCCTAAATTTTCGGCATAAAATAATAATTTTTAGTAAGAAATATGAATAATATATTTTTTTAATATTTTTATGATGTAAAATGAACGAATTTATTATTATTTTTAAAACATTTCATTTTTTAATTTTACCAAAAAAATTATGAAAGGTCATCGTGGGATGACCCTAGGGTTTCGACATAATAAAATAATTATTCATCAGAAATATCAATAATATATTTTTTTAATATTTTTATGATGTAAAATGAACGAATTTATTATTTATTTTTAAAAATTTCATATTTTAATTTTCCCGTAAAAATTATGAAAGGTCATCGTAGGATGACCCTAGGTTTTCGACATAAAAAAATAATTATTCATCAGAAATATCAATAATATATTTTTTTAATATTTTTATGATGTAAAATGAACGAATTTATTATTTATTTTTAAAAATTTCATATTTTAATTTTCCCGTAAAAATTATGAAAGGTCATCGTACGATGACCCTAGGTTTTCGGCATAATAAAATAATTATTCATCAGAAATATCAATAATATATTTTTTTTAATATTTTTATGATGTAAAATGAACGAATTTATTATTTTTTTTAAAAAATTTCATTTTTTAATTTTACCAAAAAAATTATGAAAGGTCATCGTAGGATGACCCTGGGTTTTCGGCATAATAAAATAATTATTCATCAGAAATATCAATAATATATTTTTTTAATATTTTTATGATGTAAAATGAACGAATTTATTATTTATTTTTAAAAATTTCATATTTTAATTTTCCCGTAAAAATTATGAAAGGTCATCGTAGGATGACCCTAGGTTTTCGGCATAATAAAATAATTATTCATCAGAAATATCAATAATATATTTTTTTTAATATTTTTATGATGTAAAATGAACGAATTTATTATTTTTTTTAAAACATTTCATTTTTTAATTTTACCAAAAAATTTATGAAAGGTCATCGTAGGATGATCCTAGGTTTTCGGCATAAAAAAATATATATACATCAGAAATATCAATAATATATTTTTTTAATATTTTTATGATGTAAAATGAACGAATTTATTATTTTTTTTAAAACATTTCATTTTTTAATTTTACCAAAAAAATTATGAAAGGTCATCGTAGGATGACCCTAAATTTTCGGCATAAAATAATAATTTTTAGTAAAAAATATGAATAATATATTTTTTTAATATTTTTATGATGTAAAAGGAACGAATTTATTATTATTTTTAAAACATTTCATTTTTTAATTTTACCAAAAAAATTATGAAAGGTCATCGTAGGATGACCCTAGGTTTTCGGCATAAAAAAATATATATACATCAGAAATATCAATAATATATTTTTTTAATATTTTTATGATGTAAAATGAACGAATTTATTATTTTTTTTAAAACATTTCATTTTTTAATTTTACCAAAAAAATTATGAAAGGTCATCGTAGGATGACCCTGGGTTTTCGGCATAATAAAATAATTATTCATCAGTAATATCAATAATATATTTTTTTAATATTTTTATGATGTAAAATGAACGAATTTATTATTTTTTTTAAAACATTTCATTTTTTAATTTTACCAAAACAATTATGAAAGGTCATCGTAGGATGACCCTAAATTTTCGGCATAAAATAATAATTTTTAGTAAGAAATATGAATAATATATTTTTTTAATATTTTTATGATGTAAAATGAACGAATTTATTATTATTTTTAAAACATTTCATTTTTTAATTTTACCAAAAAAATTATGAAAGGTCATCGTAGGATGACCCTAGGTTTTCGGCATAAAAAAATAATTATTCATCAGAAATATCAATAATATATTTTTTTATATTTTTATGATGTAAAATGAACGAATTTATTATTTATTTTTAAAAATTTCATATTTTAATTTTCCCGTAAAAATTATGAAAGGTCATCGTGGGATGACCCTAGGTTTTGGGCATAAAAAAATAACTATTCATAAGAAATATCAATAATATATTTTTTTATATTTTTATGATGTAAAATGAACGAATTTATTATTATTTTTAAAACATTTCATTTTTTTATTTTCCCAAAAAAATTATGAAAGGTCATCGTAGGATGACCCTAGATTTTCGGCATAAAAAAATAATTATTCATCAGAAATATCAATAATATATTTTTTTAATATTTTTATGATGTAAAATGAACGAATTTATTATTTATTTTTAAAAATTTCATATTTTAATTTTCCCGTAAAAATTATGAAAGGTTATCGTAGGATGACCCTAGGTTTTCGGCATAATAAAATAATTATTCATCAGAAATATCAATAATATATTTTTTTAATAATTTTATGATGTAAAATGAACGAATTTATTATTTTTTTTAAAACATTTCATTTTTTAATTTTACCAAAAAAATTATGAAAGGTCATCGTAGGATGACCCTAAATTTTCGGCATAAAATAATAATTTTTAGTAAGAAATATGAATAATATATTTTTTTAATATTTTTATGATGTAAAATGAACGAATTTATTATTTTTTTTAAAACATTTTATTTTTTAATTTTACCAAAAAATTTATGAAAGGTCATCGTAGGATGACCCTAGGTTTTCGGCATAAAAAAATATATATACATCAGAAATATCAATAATATATTTTTTTAATATTTTTATGATGTAAAATGAACGAATTTATTATTTTTTTTAAAACATTTCATTTTTTAATTTTACCAAAAAAATTATGAAAGGTCATCGTAGGATGACCCTAAATTTTCGGCATAAAATAATAATTTTTAGTAAGAAATATGAATAATATATTTTTTTAATATTTTTATGATGTAAAATGAACGAATTTATTATTATTTTTAAAACATTTCATTTTTTAATTTTACCAAAAAAATTATGAAAGGTCATCGTAGGATGACCCTAGGTATTCGGCATAAAAAAATAATTATTCATCAGAAATATCAATAATATATTTTTTTATATTTTTATGATGTAAAATGAACGAATTTATTATTTATTTTTAAAAATTTCATATTTTAATTTTCCCGTAAAAATTATGAAAGGTCATCGTGGGATGATCCTAGGTTTTGGGCATAAAAAAATAACTATTCATAAGAAATATCAATAATATATTTTTTTATATTTTTATGATGTAAAATGAACGAATTTATTATTTTTTTTAAAAAATTTCATATTTTAATTTTACCAAAAAATTTATGAAAGGTCATCGTAGGATGACCCTAGGTTTTCGGCATAATAAAATAATTATTCATCAGAAATATCAATAATATATTTTTTTAATAATTTTATGATGTAAAATGAACGAATTTATTATTTTTTTTAAAACATTTCATTTTTTTATTTTACCAAAAAAATTATGAAAGGTCATCGTAGGATGACCCTAGATTTTCGGCATAAAAAAATAATTATTCATCAGAAATATAAATAATATATTTTTTTAATATTTTAATGATGTAAAATGAACGAATTTATTATTTATTTTTAAAAATTTCATATTTTAATTTTACCAAAAAATTTATGAAAGGTCATCGTAGGATGACCCTTGGTTTTCGGCATAAAAAAATATATATACATCAGAAATATCAATAATATATTTTTTTAATATTTTTATGATGTAAAATGAACGAATTTATTATTTTTTTTAAAACATTTCATTTTTTAATTTTACCAAAAAAATTATGAAAGGTCATCGTAGGATGACCCTAAATTTTCGGCATAAAATAATAATTTTTAGTAAGAAATATGAATAATATATTTTTTTAATATTTTTATGATGTAAAATGAACGAATTTATTATTATTTTTAAAACATTTCATTTTTTAATTTTACCAAAAAAATTATGAAAGGTCATCGTGGGATGACCCTAGGGTTTCGACATAATAAAATAATTATTCATCAGAAATATCAATAATATATTTTTTTAATATTTTTATGATGTAAAATGAACGAATTTATTATTTATTTTTAAAAATTTCATATTTTAATTTTCCCGTAAAAATTATGAAAGGTCATCGTAGGATGACCCTAGGTTTTCGACATAAAAAAATAATTATTCATCAGAAATATCAATAATATATTTTTTTAATATTTTTATGATGTAAAATGAACGAATTTATTATTTATTTTTAAAAATTTCATATTTTAATTTTCCCGTAAAAATTATGAAAGGTCATCGTACGATGACCCTAGGTTTTCGGCATAATAAAATAATTATTCATCAGAAATATCAATAATATATTTTTTTTAATATTTTTATGATGTAAAATGAACGAATTTATTATTTTTTTTAAAAAATTTCATTTTTTTATTTTACCAAAAAAATTATGAAAGGTCATCGTAGGATGACCCTAGATTTTCGGCATAAAAAAATAATTATTCATCAGAAATATAAATAATATATTTTTTTAATATTTTTATGATGTAAAATGAACGAATTTATTATTTATTTTTAAAAATTTCATATTTTAATTTTACCAAAAAATTTATGAAAGGTCATCGTAGGATGACCCTAGGTTTTCGGCATAAAAAAATATATATACATCAGAAATATCAATAATATATTTTTTTAATATTTTTATGATGTAAAATGAACGAATTTATTATTTTTTTTAAAACATTTCATTTTTTAATTTTACCAAAAAAATTATGAAAGGTCATCGTAGGATGACCCTAAATTTTCGGCATAAAATAATAATTTTTAGTAAGAAATATGAATAATATATTTTTTTAATATTTTTATGATGTAAAATGAACGAATTTATTATTATTTTTAAAACATTTCATTTTTTAATTTTACCAAAAAAATTATGAAAGGTCATCGTGGGATGACCCTAGGGTTTCGACATAATAAAATAATTATTCATCAGAAATATCAATAATATATTTTTTTAATATTTTTATGATGTAAAATGAACGAATTTATTATTTATTTTTAAAAATTTCATATTTTAATTTTCCCGTAAAAATTATGAAAGGTCATCGTAGGATGACCCTAGGTTTTCGACATAAAAAAATAATTATTCATCAGAAATATCAATAATATATTTTTTTAATATTTTTATGATGTAAAATGAACGAATTTATTATTTATTTTTAAAAATTTCATATTTTAATTTTCCCGTAAAAATTATGAAAGGTCATCGTACGATGACCCTAGGTTTTCGGCATAATAAAATAATTATTCATCAGAAATATCAATAATATATTTTTTTTAATATTTTTATGATGTAAAATGAACGAATTTATTATTTTTTTTAAAACATTTCATTTTTTAATTTTACAAAAAGAATTATGAAAGGTCATCTTAGGATGACCCTAGGTATTCGGCATAAAAAAATAATTATTCATCAGAAATATCAATAATATATTTTTTTAATATATTTATGATGTAAAATGAACGAATTTATTATTTATTTTTAAAAATTACATATTTTAATTTTCCCATAAAAATTATGAAAGGTCATCGTAGGATGACCCTAGGTTTTCGGCATAATAAAATAATTATTCATCAGAAATATCAATAATATATTTTTTTTAATATTTTTATGATGTAAAATGAACGAATTTATTATTTTTTTTAAAACATTTCATTTATTAATTTTACCAAAAGTATTATGAAAGGTCATCGTAGGATGACCCTAGGTTTTCTGCATAAAAAAATAATTATTCATCAGAAATATCAATAATATATTTTTTTAATATTTTTATGATGTAAAATGAACGAATTTATTATTTATTTTTAAAAATTTCATATTTTAATTTTCCCGTAAAAATTATGAAAGGTCATCGTGGGATGACCCTAGGTTTTCGGTATAAAAAAATAATTTTTAGTAAGAAATATGAATAATATATATTTTTAATATTTTTATGATGTAAAATGAACGAATTTATTATTTATTTTTAAAAATTTTATATTTTAATTTTCCCGTAAAAATTATGAAAGGTCATCGTAGGATGACCCTAGGTTTTCGGCATAAAAAAATAATTATTCATCAGAAATATCATTAATATATTTTTTTAATATTTTTATGATGTAAAATGAACGAATTTATTATTTATTTTTAAAAATTTCATATTTTAATTTTCCCGTAAAAATTATGAAAGGTAATCCTAGGATGACCCTAGGTTTTCGGCATAATAAAATAATTATTCATCAGAAATATCAATAATATATTTTTTTTAATATTTTTATGATGTAAAATGAACGAATTTATTATTTTTTTTAAAACATTTCATTTTTTAATTTTACCAAAAAAATTATGAAAGGTCATCGTAGGATGACCCTAGGTTTTCGGCACAAAAAAATAATTATTCATCAGAAATATCAATAATATATTTTTTTAATATTTTTATGATGTAAAATGAACGAATTTATTATTTTTTTTAAAACATTTCATTTTTTTATTTTACCAAAAAAATTATGAAAGGTCATCGTAGGATGACCCTAGGTTTTCGGCCTAATAAAATAATTATTCATCAGAAATATCAATAATATATTTTTTTTAATATTTTTATGATGTCAAATGAACGAATTTATTATTTTTTTTAAAAAATTTCATTTTTTTATTTTAATAAAAAAATTATGAAAGGTCATCGTAGGATGACCCTAGATTTTCGGCATAAAAAAATAATTATTCATCAGAAATATCAATAATATATTTTTTTAATATTTTTATGATCTAAAATCAACGAATTTATTATTTATTTTTAAAAATTTCATATTTTAATTTTCCCGTAAAAATTATGAAAGGTCATCGTGGGATGACCCTAGGTTTTCGACAAAATAAAATAATTATTCATCAGAAATATCAATAATATATTTTTTTAATATTTTTATGATGTAAAATGAACGAATTTATTATTTATTTTTAAAAATTTCATATTTTAATTTTCCCGTAAAAATTATGAAAGGTCATCGTAGGATGACCCTAGCTATAATAAAATAAATATTCATCAGAAATATCAATAATATATTTTTTTTAATATTTTTATGATCTAAAATCAACGAATTTATTATTTTTTTTAAAACATTTCATTTTATAATTTTACCAAAAAAATTATGAAAGGTCATCGTAGGATGACCCTAGGTTTTCGGCATAATAAAATAATTATTCATCAGAAATATCAATAATATATTTTTTTAATATTTTTATGATGTAAAATGAACGAATTTATTATTTTTTTTAAAACATTTCATTTTTTAATTTTACCAAAAAAATTATGAAAGGTCATCGTAGGATGACCCTAAATTTTCGGCATAAAAAAATAATTTTTAGTAAGAAAATTGAATAATATATTTTTTTAATATTTTTATGATGTAAAATGAACGAATTTATTATTTATTTTTAAAAATTTCATATTTTAATTTTCCCGTAAAAATTATGAAAGGTCATCGTAGGATGACCCTAGGTTTTCGGCATAATAAAATAATTATTCATCAGAAATATCAATAATATATTTTTTTTAATATTTTTATGATGTAAAATGAACGAATTTATTATTTATTTTTAAAAATTTCATATTTTAATTTTCCCGTAAAAATTATGAAAGGTCATCGTGGGATGACCCTAGGTTTTCGACATAATAAAATAATTATTCATCAGAAATATCAATAATATATTTTTTTAATATTTTTATGATGTAAAATGAACGAATTTATTATTTTTTTTAAAACATTTCATTTTTTTATTTTACCAAAAAAATTATGAAAGGTCATCGTAGGATGACCCTAAATTTTCGGCATAAAATAATAATTTTTAGTAAGAAATATGAATAATATATTTTTTTAATATTTTTATGATGTAAAATGAACGAATTTATTATTATTTTTAAAACATTTCATTTTTTAATTTTACCAAAAAAATTATGAAAGGTCATCGTAGGATGACCCTAGGTTTTCGGCATAAAAAAATATATATACATCAGAAATATCAATAATATATTTTTTTAATATTTTTATGATGTAAAATGAACGAATTTATTATTTTTTTTAAAACATTTCATTTTATAATTTTACCAAAAAATTTATGAAAGGTCATCGTAGGATGACCCTAGGTTTTCGGCATAAAAAAATATATATACATCAGAAATATCAATAATATATTTTTTTAATATTTTTATGATGTAAAATGAACGAATTTATTATTTTTTTTAAAACATTTCATTTTTTAATTTTACCAAAAAAATTATGAAAGGTCATCGTAGGATGACCCTAAATTTTCGGCATAAAATAATAATTTTTAGTAAGAAATATGAATAATATATTTTTTTAATATTTTTATGATGTAAAATGAACGAATTTATTATTTTTTTTAAAACATTTCATTTTTTAATTTTACCAAAAGTATTATGAA
This sequence comes from Labia minor, assembly GCA_963082975.1. Classification (NCBI taxonomy): domain Eukaryota; kingdom Metazoa; phylum Arthropoda; class Insecta; order Dermaptera; family Spongiphoridae; genus Labia; species Labia minor. Next base: position 67,162,667 of record OY720347.1, read on the forward strand.
AGGTCATCGTAGGATGACCCTAGGTTTTCGGCATAAAAAAATAATTATTCATCAGAAATATCAATAATATATTTTTTTAATATTTTTATGATGTAAAATGAACGAATTTATTATTTATTTTTAAAAATTTCATATTTTAATTTTCCCGTAAAAATTATGAAAGGACATCGTGGGATGACCCTAGGTTTTCGGTATAAAAAAATAATTTTTAGTAAGAAATATGAATAATATATATTTTTAATATTTTTATGATGTAAAATGAACGAATTTATTATTTATTTTTAAAAATTTTATATTTTAATTTTCCCGTAAAAATTATGAAAGGTCATCGTAGGATGACCCTAGGTTTTCGGCATAAAAAAATAATTATTCATCAGAAATATCATTAATATATTTTTTTAATATTTTTATGATGTAAAATGAACGAATTTATTATTTATTTTTAAAAATTTCATATTTTAATTTTCCCGTAAAAATTATGAAAGGTAATCGTAGGATGACCCTAGGTTTTCGGCATAATAAAATAATTATTCATCAGAAATATCAATAATATATTTTTTTTAATATTTTTATGATGTAAAATGAAAGAATTTATTATTTTTTTTAAAACATTTCATTTTTTAATTTTACAAAAAGAATTATGAAAGGTCATCGTAGGATGACCCTAGGTTTTCGGCATAAAAAAATAATTATTCATCAGAAATATCAATAATATATTTTTTTAATATTTTTATGATGTAAAATGAACGAATTTATTATTTTTTTTAAAACATTTCATTTTTTTATTTTACCAAAAAAATTATGAAAGGTCATCGTAGGATGACCCTAGGTTTTCGGCCTAATAAAATAATTATTCATCAGAAATATCAATAATATATTTTTTTTAATATTTTTATGATGTAAAATGAACGAATTTATTATTTTTTTTAAAACATTTCATTTTTTAATTTTACCAAAAAATTTATGAAAGGTCATCGTAGGATGACCCTAGGTTTTCGGCATAAAAAAATATATATACATCAGAAATATCAATAATATATTTTTTTAATATTTTTATGATGTAAAATGAACGAATTTATTATTTATTTTTAAAAATTTCATATTTTAATTTTCCCGTAAATATTATGAAAGGTCATCGTGGGATGACCCTAAATTTTCGGCATAAAATAATAATTTTTAGTAAGAAATATGAATAATATATTTTTTTAATATTTTTATGATGTAAAATGAACGAATTTATTATTTTTTTTAAAACATTTCATTTTTTAATTTTACCAAAAGTATTATGAAAGGTCATCGTAGGATGACCCTAGGTTTTCGGAATAAAAAAATAATTATTCATCAGAAATATCAATAATATATTTTTTTAATATTTTTATGATGTAAAATGAACGAATTTATTATTTATTTTTTAAAAATTTCATATTTTAATTTTCCCGTAAAAATTATGAAAGGTCATCGTGGGATGACCCTAGGTTTTCGGTATAAAAAAATAATTTTTAGTAAGAAATATGAATAATATATATTTTTAATATTTTTATGATGTAAAATGAACGAATTTATTATTTATTTTTAAAAATTTTATATTTTAATTTTCCCGTAAAAATTATGAAAGGTCATCGTAGGATGACCCTAGGTTTTCGGCATAAAAAAATAATTATTCATCAGAAATATCATTAATATATTTTTTTAATATTTTTATGATGTAAAATGAACGAATTTATTATTTATTTTTAAAAATTTCATATTTTAATTTTCCCGTAAAAATTATGAAAGGTAATCGTAGGATGACCCTAGGTTTTCGGCATAATAAAATAATTATTCATCAGAAATATCAATAATATATTTTTTTTAATATTTTTATGATGTAAAATGAAAAAATTTATTATTTTTTTTAAAACATTTCATTTTTTAATTTTACAAAAAGAATTATGATAGGTCATCGTAGGATGACTCTAGGTTTTCGGCATAAAAAAATAATTATTCATCAGAAATATCAATAATATATTTTTTTAATATTTTTATGATGTAAAATGAACGAATTTATTATTTTTTTTAAAACATTTCATTTTTTTATTTTACCAAAAAAATTATGAAAGGTCATCGTAGGATGACCCTAGGTTTTCGGCCTAATAAAATAATTATTCATCAGAAATATCAATAATATATTTTTTTTAATATTTTTATGATGTAAAATGAACGAATTTATTATTTTTTTTAAAAAATTTCATTTTTTTATTTTAATAAAAAAATTATGAAAGGTCATCGTAGGATGACCCTAGATTTTCGGCATAAAAAAATAATTATTCATCAGAAATATCAATAATATATTTTTTTAATATTTTTATGATGTAAAATGAACGAATTTATTATTTATTTTTAAAAATTTCATATTTTAATTTTCCCGTAAAAATTATGAAAGGTCATCGTAGGATGACCCTAGCTATAATAAAATAAATATTCATCAGAAATATCAATAATATATTTTTTTTAATATTTTTATGATCTAAAATCAACGAATTTATTATTTTTTTTAAAACATTTCATTTTATAATTTTACCAAAAAAATTATGAAAGGTCATCGTAGGATGACCCTAGGTTTTCGGCATAATAAAATAATTATTCATCAGAAATATCAATAATATATTTTTTTAATATTTTTATGATGTAAAATGAACGAATTTATTATTTTTTTTAAAACATTTCATTTTTTAATTTTACAAAAAGAATTATGAAAGGTCATCGTAGGATGACCCTAGGTTTTCGGCATAAAAAAATAATTATTCATCAGAAATATCAATAATATATTTTTTTAATATTTTTATGATGTAAAATGAACGAATTTATTATTTTTTTTAAAACATTTCATTTTTTTATTTTACCAAAAAAATTATGAAAGGTCATCGTAGGATGACCCTAGGTTTTCGGCCTAATAAAATAATTATTCATCAGAAATATCAATAATATATTTTTTTTAATATTTTTATGATGTAAAATGAACGAATTTATTATTTTTTTTAAAAAAGTTCATTTTTTTATTTTACCAAAAAAATTATGAAAGGTCATCGTAGGATGACCCTAGATTTTCGGCATAAAAAAATAATTATTCATCAGAAATATCAATAATATATTTTTTTAATATTTTTATGATGTAAAATGAACGAATTTATTATTTATTTTTAAAAATTTCATATTTTAATTTTCCCGTAAAAATTATGAAAGGTCATCGTGGGATGACCCTAGGTTTTCGACATAATAAAATAATTATTCATCAGAAATATCAATAATATATTTTTTTAATATTTTTATGATGTAAAATGAACGAATTTATTATTTATTTTAAAAAATTTCATATTTTAATTTTCCCGTAAAAATTATGAAAGGTCATCGTGGGATGACCCTAGGTTTTCGACATAATAAAATAATTATTCATCAGAAATATCAATAATATATTTTTTTAATATTTTTATGATGTAAAATGAACGAATTTATTATTTATTTTTAAAAATTTCATATTTTAATTTTCCCGTAAAAATTATGAAAGGTCATAGTAGGATGACCCTAGGTTTTCGGCATAAAAAAATAATTATTCATCAGAAATATCAATAATATATTTTTTTAATATTTTTATGATGTAAAATGAACGAAATTATTATTTTTTTTAAAACATTTCATTTTTTTATTTTACCAAAAAAATTATGAAAGGTCATCGTAGGATGACCCTAGGTTTTCGGCATAATAAAATAATTATTCATCAGAAATATCAATAATATATTTTTTTAATATTTTTATGATGTAAAATGAACGAATTTATTATTTATTTTTAAAAATTTCATATTTTAATTTTCCCGTAAAAATTATGAAAGGTCATCGTGGGATGACCCTAGGTTTTCGACATAATAAAATAATTATTCATCAGAAATATCAATAATATATTTTTTTAATATTTTTATGATGTAAAATGAACGAATTTATTATTTATTTTTAAAAATTTCATATTTTAATTTTCCCGTAAAAATTATGAAAGGTCATCGTGGGATGACCCTAGGTTTTCGACATAATAAAATAATTATTCATCAGAAATATCAATAATATATTTTTTTTAATATTTTTATGATCTAAAATCAACGAATTTATTATTTTGTTTAAAACATTTCATTTTATAATTTTACCAAAAAAATTATGAAAGGTCATCGTAGGATGACCCTAGGTTTTCGGCATAATAAAATAATTATTCATCAGAAATATCAATAATATATTTTTTTTAATATTTTTATGATCTAAAATCAACGAATTTATTATTTTGTTTAAAACATTTCATTTTTTAATTTTACCAAAAAAATTATGAAAGGTCATCGTAGGATGACCCTAGGTTTTCGGCATAATAAAATAATTATTCATCAGAAATATCAATAATATATTTTTTTTAATATTTTTATGATGTAAAATGAACGAATTTATTATTTTTTTTAAAACATTTCATTTTTTAATTTTACAAAAAGAATTATGAAAAGTCATCTTAGGATGACCCTAGGTTTTCGGCATAAAAAAATAATTATTCATCAGAAATATCAATAATATATTTTTTTTAATATTTTTATGATGTAAAATGAACGAATTTATTATTTATTTTTAAAAATTACATATTTTAATTTTCCCGTAAAAATTATGAAAGGTCATCGTAGGATGACCCTAGGTTTTCGGCATAATAAAATAATTATTCATCAGAAATATCAATAATATATTTTTTTTAATATTTTTATGATGTAAAATGAACGAATTTATTATTTTTTTTAAAACATTTCATTTTTTAATTTTACCAAAAGTATTATGAAAGGTCATCGTAGGATGACCCTAGGTTTTCGGCATAAAAAAATAATTATTCATCAGAAATATCAATAATATATTTTTTTAATATTTTTATGATGTAAAATGAACGAATTTATTATTTATTTTTAAAAATTTCATATTTTAATTTTCCCGTAAAAATTATGAAAGGTCATCGTGGGATGACCCTAGGTTTTCGGTATAAAAAAATAATTTTTAGTAAGAAATATGAATAATATATATTTTTAATATTTTTATGATGTAAAATGAACGAATTTATTATTTATTTTTAAAAATTTTATATTTTAATTTTCCCGTAAAAATTATGAAAGGTCATCGTAGGATGACCCTAGGTTTTCGGCATAAAAAAATAATTATTCATCAGAAATATCAATAATATATTTTTTTTAATATTTTTATGATGTAAAATGAACGAATTTATTATTTTTTTTAAAACATTTCATTTTTTAATTTTACAAAAAGAATTATGAAAGGTCATCGTAGGATGACCCTAGGTTTTCGGCATAAAAAAATAATTATTCATCAGAAATATCAATAATATATTTTTTTAATATTTTTATGATGTAAAATGAACGAATTTATTATTTTTTTTAAAACATTTCATTTTTTTATTTTACCAAAAAAATTATGAAAGGTCATCGTAGGATGACCCTAGGTTTTCGGCCTAATAAAATAATTATTCATCAGAAATATCAATAATATATTTTTTTTAATATTTTTATTATGTAAAATGAACGAATTTATTATTTTTTTTAAAAAAGTTCATTTTTTTATTTTAATAAAAAAATTATGAAAGGTCATAGTAGGATGACCCTAGATTTTCGGCATAAAAAAATAATTATTCATCAGAAATATCAATAATATATTATTTTAATATTTTTATGATGTAAAATGAACGAATTTATTATTTATTTTTAAAAATTTCATATTTTAATTTTCCCGTAAAAATTATGAAAGGTCATCGTGGGATGACCCTAGGTTTTCGACATAATAAAATAATTATTCATCAGAAATATCAATAATATATTTTTTTAATATTTTTATGATGTAAAATGAACGAATTTATTATTTATTTTTAAAAATTTCATATTTTAATTTTCCCGTAAAAATTATGAAAGGTCATCGTAGGATGACCCTAGCTATAATAAAATAAATATTCATCAGAAATATCAATAATATATTTTTTTTAATATTTTTATGATCTAAAATCAACGAATTTATTATTTTTTTTAAAACATTTCATTTTATAATTTTACCAAAAAAATTATGAAAGGTCATCGTAGGATGACCCTAGGTTTTCGGCATAATAAAATAATTATTCATCAGAAATATCAATAATATATTTTTTTAATATTTTTATGATGTAAAATGAACGAATTTATTATTTTTTTTAAAACATTTCATTTTTTAATTTTACCAAAAAAATTATGAAAGGTCATCGTAGGATGACCCTAAATTTTCGGCATAAAAAAATAATTTTTAGTAAGAAAATTGAATAATATATTTTTTTAATATTTTTATGATGTAAAATGAACGAATTTATTATTTATTTTTAAAAATTTCATATTTTAATTTTCCCGTAAAAATTATGAAAGGTCATCGTAGGATGACCCTAGGTTTTCGGCATAATAAAATAATTATTCATCAGAAATATCAATAATATATTTTTTTTAATATTTTTATGATGTAAAATGAACGAATTTATTATTTATTTTTAAATATTTCATATTTTAATTTTCCCGTAAAAATTATGAAAGGTAATCGTAGGATGACCCTAGGTTTTCGGCATAATAAAATAATTATTCATCAGAAATATCAATAATATATTTTTTTTAATATTTTTATGATGTAAAATGAACGAATTTATTATTTTTTTTAAAACATTTCATTTTTTAATTTTACAAAAAGAATTATGAAAGGTCATCGTAGGATGACCCTAGGTTTTCGGCATAAAAAAATAATTATTCATCAGAAATATCAATAATATATTTTTTTAATATTTTTATGATGTAAAATGAACGAATTTATTATTTTTTTTAAAACATTTCATTTTTTTATTTTACCAAAAAAATTATGAAAGGTCATCGTAGGATGACCCTAGGTTTTCGGCCTAATAAAATAATTATTCATCAGAAATATCAATAATATATTTTTTTTAATATTTTTATTATGTAAAATGAACGAATTTATTATTTTTTTTAAAAAATTTCATTTTTTTATTTTAATAAAAAAATTATGAAAGGTCATCGTAGGATGACCCTAGATTTTCGGCATAAAAAAATAATTATTCATCAGAAATATCAATAATATATTTTTTTAATATTTTTATGATGTAAAATGAACGAATTTATTATTTATTTTTAAAAATTTCATATTTTAATTTTCCCGTAAAAATTATGAAAGGTCATCGTGGGATGACCCTAGGTTTTCGACATAATAAAATAATTATTCATCAGAAATATCAATAATATATTTTTTTAATATTTTTATGATGTAAAATGAACGAATTTATTATTTATTTTTAAAAATTTCATATATTAATTTTCCCGTAAAAATTATGAAAGGTCATCGTAGGATGACCCTAGCTATAATAAAATAAATATTCATCAGAAATATCAATAATATATTTTTTTTAATATTTTTATGATCTAAAATCAACGAATTTATTATTTTTTTTAAAACATTTCATTTTATAATTTTACCAAAAAAATTATGAAAGGTCATCGTAGGATGACCCTAGGTTTTCGGCATAATAAAATAATTATTCATCAGAAATATCAATAATATATTTTTTTAATATTTTTATGATGTAAAATGAACGAATTTATTATTTTTTTTAAAACATTTCATTTTTTTATTTTACCAAAAAAATTATGAAAGGTCATCGTAGGATGACCCTAAATTTTCGGCATAAAAAAATAATTTTTAGTAAGAAAATTGAATAATATATTTTTTTAATATTTTTATGATGTAAAATGAACGAATTTATTATTTATTTTTAAAAATTTCATATTTTAATTTTCCCGTAAAAATTATGAAAGGTCATCGTAGGATGACCCTAGGTTTTCGGCATAATAAAATAATTATTCATCAGAAATATCAATAATATATTTTTTTTAATATTTTTATGATGTAAAATGAACGAATTTATTATTTATTTTTAAAAATTTCATATTTTAATTTTCCCGTAAAAATTATGAAAGGTCATCGTAGGATGACCCTAGGTTTTCGGCATAAAAAAATAATTATTCATCAGAAATATCAATAATATATTTTTTTTATATTTTTATGATGTAAAATGAACGAATTTATTATTTATTTTTAAAAATTTCATTTTTTAATTTTCCCGTAAAAATTATGAAAGGTCATCGTAGGATGACCCTAGGTTTTCGGTATAAAAAAATAATTTTTAGTAAGAAATATGAATAATATATTTTTTTAATATTTTTATGATGTAAAATGAACGAATTTATTATTTATTTTTAAAAATTTCATATTTTAATTTTCCCGTAAAAATTATGAAAGGTCATCGTAGGATGACCCTAGGTTTTCGGCATAAAAAAATAATTATTCATCCCAAATATCAATAATATAATTTTTTAATATATTTATGATGTAAAATGAACGAATTTATTATTTATTTTTAAAAATTTCATATTTTAATTTTCCCGTAAAAATTATGAAAGGTCATCGTAGGATGACCCTAGGTTTTCGGCATAAAAAAATAATTATTCATCATAAATATCAATAATATATGTAAAATATTTATAGTTACCTCTACCTACTTATATCACCCTCTAGCGGACATCTAATTACTCATTTATTATTTATCTATTTATATGTGTTATCGACATTTAATTTACTCATTTTATTATTTATCCATTTGTATATATTTTATTTATAAACTTGTAAAATAATTTAAAAGAAATAAACTTGAAAATTAATTATTCCTTTTTGGATATAATAAATTCTGTTGTTATTATTTTACAAATTAATTTTCAATTTTAAAATGGAAAAAAAATTTTTTTATGTACAAATTGTGAAAAAGGAAGAAAATGAATATGAAATTTCTGGGTTATCCGAAGACAAAGAACTATGGTATAGGTTGCCAGAAGAATCAAGGAAAGTTCAAAATCATCCCATATTACTTTCAAACTCTATAATTAAGAGTTCAATGCTGGCTATAAAACCCATTCAAGGATATCGTAAAATTGGTATAAAATTAAATGAAGAACTTAAAAAAATTTATTTTGATGAAGGTGAAAATATTTCTTTTAATAAAATTCCGTTAGAAGAAATTTCTAATGAAATCAACTTCGATCAAGAAGAAAAGAAAAATTTGCAAATGGAAATTGAAAAATTACAACTACAGCTAAGTGCAACTCATTTTAATTTTTATGATATTGAAAAAAAATTAAATTTAGAAAAATTTAATAAAAATCAAGATCCAATAATTTGGATTCAAAAATTTGAAAATGAATGTTTTAGAAATAATATAGTGAATGAGACTAATATTATTGAAACGCTTCGATTTTATATACTAGGCATATCAAAAGACTGGTATGATACAAATTTAACAAAATTTGGATTAAATAAATGGAATCTTTGGAAAGAATCTTTTCAAAATACATTTAGAGATATAAGTTGGATAAAAATAAAAAAAGCTTTTGATTTTAAATATTTAGGAGGGTCCATCATCGATTATGCAATTACAAAAGAAAAACTATGTATTGAAATAGAGAACGGTGGAACAATACAGTCTAGGATTCATATGATAGTGATGGGACTCCCTGAAAAATTTCAAAATAGACTAGATTATGAAAAAATAAAAACAATTGAAACATTGTTTTCCGAATTAAAGAAAATTGAATATTTATCAAATGAATTTAATAAAATTAAAACGAATTATAATAAAAATTTTAATAAAAACGAAAATATAGATAAAAATAATACAAGTGATACAAAAAAAAAAAAATTTTCGTGCTCAATTTGCGAATCTTTTGGTTGGCCAAACCGTTATCACTCTGAAAATATATGTAGAAATAAAAATTTAAAGATAAAACAAGAAAGTAATTTAAATGAAAAAGAAAATTTTAAAATAAATGAAAACTATGATTCTTTAAACTAAAAAGCCCGGAAGAATTTAATCCACTTATAAAAATAAATGTATTAATAGACAATAAGTATAATATAAAAGCTATTTATGATAGTGGTTCGAATGTAAGCTTACTAAATAAAAAACTTTTAAATATTTTAAAGTTAAAATTAGAAAAAAACAAATCTATATTTAGAACACTTAGTGGTAAAAATTTCTGTCAAGGCCGGGCAAATATTAGTTTGAAAATCGGAGAGATTACGGAGAATCTAAATACTTATGTAATTAAAAATAACAAATTTTCTTATGATTTACTGTTGGGACTCGACGCAATAAAGAAATTCAGACTCATACAAAATGAAAATTTAAAAATTTTTCAGAAAATAGATGATGAGAATATTATAAAAATAAAACCAACAAATATAAAAAATAATGTTAACGATTTTCAAATAAATATGAATGAATTGGATTATATAGAAGATAAGAATAAAATTATAGAATTAAAAACGATAATAGAAAATTTCAAAAATATATTTGCTAAAAATAAATTTGATGTTGGAAAAGTAAAATGTAAAGAAGGTGAGATTAAATTAATTAAAGAGGAATATATTAATTCACGACCTTATAAATGCAATATAATAGACGAGAGAGAAATACAAAATCAGATAAAAAAATTATTAGAGGCAAAGTTAATTGAGGAATCAGATGGAGGTTTTTCATCACCAGTTACACTTGCATTCAAAAAACAGGATGGTCGGAGGACAAGACTTTGTATTGATTACCGAAGATTAAATAAATTGATAATACCAGAATGTTTTCCATTTCCAACTATAAATGATGTTATTGAAAAGATACCTAATTGTAAATATTTTTCGATAATTGATATAAATTCGGCTTTTTGGAACATTCCTTTAAGAGAAAATGATCGAGAGAAAACCGCATTTATTACAAAATTTGGGAAATTTAGGTTTAAAGTATTACCATATGGTCTTAAAAATGCTCCAGCGATTTTTCAAAGGACATTATCTAATATTTTAAGAAGGAATGGTTTAGACGAATTCTCTATAAATTATATCGATGATATCTTAATATTTTCTAAAACATGGGAGGAACATATGAAACATATAAAAAAAACTTTTGAAATACTAGACGAAGTGGGTTTCAAACTAAAATATGAAAAATGTAAATTTGCTTCTAATTCAGTGAAATATCTTGGACATTTCATACAAGAAAATAAAATATCACCAGCAATTGAAAATTTGGCTGCTATTAGAAAACTAAACAAACCAACAGATAAATCTGGTGTAAGGAGTATTTTAGGATCAATAAATTTTTTTTTAAAATATATTGAAAACAGTACAGAAAAATTTGAACCACTTCATCGATTATTAAAAAAAAATGTAAAATTTGAATGGACAAAAGAATGTGATGAAAGTTTTAATTTAATTAAAGAATATTTATGTTCCTCACCCATTTTAGCAATATATGATACAGACAAAGAAATAATAATTGAAACAGATGCTAGTTTAAAAGGAATTGGTGCAGTATTGAAACAACCACAAATTAATGGTATGTTGCATCCAGTTGCTTATTTTTCTAGGAAATTATCAGAAAAAGAAAAGAAAATGGATATTATTCACCTGGAGTGTAAAGCAATTAAAGAAGCAATAAAATATTGGCAATTTTATGTCATGGGCCGAGAATTTAGAGTTTGTACGGACCATAAACCCTTAGAAAATTTAAGAACAAAGAGCAGAACAGATGAAATATTGGGAGATTTAGTCAATTATCTATCTCAATTTAATTTTAAAATCATTTATAAAAAAGGGAAAGACAATATTTTGGCAGACCTTTTATCAAGACAACCAATATTAGAATACTTTGAAAATGAAGACGAAATTAAAGTAGTAAATTTAATAGAAATAAAAAAAATAATTGAAGATCAAAAAGAAAATTTTAAAGAAATAGAAAATGATAAAAAAACAGAAAAACGAAATAATATTTTTTTTAAAAATCTAAATAACAGAGCAAGGATATATATTTCAATTGACTTTGGTATAAAATTAATAAAGCTCGTTCATGAATATTATGGTCATATAGGAAATGCTCAATTAAAAAGGAAAATAAGACCCTATTATTATTTTAAAAATATGGATCGACTAATTAATTCATTTTGTGAAAATTGCAAGATTTGTAAAGAAAACAAAACTCGTAAAGGAAGAACAATTGGATTAATGTCGAAATTAGGGCCTCCAAGTAAACCCTATGAAATTATGTCCATTGATACGGTAGGAGGATTCGCCGGGAACAGATCACCGAAAAGATTTATGCACATTTTAGTGGATCACTTTAGCAGATACGCTTGGATCTCCACTTCGACAGGTCAAGACGCTAAAGAATTTATCAAATTAATAGATCCAGTTACAAAAGGAAAGGAAACTAAAATGATTTTGACAGACCAATACTCTGGATTTAATTCTCAAGAATTTAAAAACTATTTAAATAAAAAAAATATACAACTTGTATTTACATCAATAGATTGTCCCCAATCTAATGGCCTAAATGAGAGACTAAACCAAACTCTTGTTAATAGAATAAGATGCAAAATAAATAGTGGTGATAATAGAGCGTGGTCTAAAATCGCAGAAGATTGTACAAAGGAATACAACAAGACAATTCATAGTTCAACAAAATTTGAACCTGAATATTTACTTTTGGGTATAAAATCAACAATTTCTCCTATCACTTTTGGGGAAGATAATCTGGAACAGGCCAGGAAAGAAGCTTTTCAAAATTCCGAAAAAAGTTTCCATACTAATAAAGAAAGGATAGATAAAAATAGAAAAAAAAAAGAATTTAAAATAGGCGAGATGGTATACATCGAGAATGGGAATAAAATAAACCGTAGGAAAACGGATAAAGTAAGGATGGGCCCATTCAAAATAACAAAAAGAATTTCCTCATCCATATACGAGGTTGACTGTGGAAAAAAAAAAAAAAAATTATCAAACTGTTTCCACTGCAGTAAATTGACACCTTTTTCTTCTGAAGAAAAAGCCTAAGGGGGTAAGATGTAAAATATTTATAGTTACCTCTACCTACTTATATCACCCTCTAGCGGACATCTAATTACTCATTTATTATTTATCTATTTATATGTGTTATCGACATTTAATTTACTCATTTTATTATTTATCCATTTGTATATATTTTATTTATAAACTTGTAAAATAATTTAAAAGAAATAAACTTGAAAATTAATTATTCCTTTTTGGATATAATAAATTCTGTTGTTATTATTTTACATATATTTTTTTAATATTTTTATGATGTAAAATGAACGAATTTATTATTTTTTTTAAAAAAGTTCAATTTTTTATTTTACCAAAAAAATTATGAAAGGTCATCGTAGGATGACCCTAGATTTTCGGCATAAAAAAATAATTATTCATCAGAAATATCAATAATATATTTTTTTAATATTTTTATGATGTAAAATGAACGAATTTATTATTTATTTTTAAAAATTTCATATTTTAATTTTCCCGTAAAAATTATGAAAGGTCATCGTGGGATGACCCTAGGTTTTCGACATAATAAAATAATTATTCATCAGAAATATCAATAATATATTTTTTTAATATTTTTATGATGTAAAATGAACGAATTTATTATTTATTTTTAAAAATTTCATATTTTAATTTTCCCGTAAAAATTATGAAAGGTCATCGTGGGATGACCCTAGGTTTTCGACATAATAAAATAATTATTCATCAGAAATATCAATAATATATTTTTTTAATATTTTTATGATGTAAAATGAACGAATTTATTATTTATTTTTAAAAATTTCATATTTTAATTTTCCCGTAAAAATTATGAAAGGTCATCGTGGGATGACCCTAGGTTTTCGGCATAATAAAATAATTATTCATCAGAAATATGAATAATATATTTTTTTAATATTTTTATGATGTAAAATGAACGAATTTATTATTTATTTTTAAAAATTTCATATTTTAATTTTCCCGTAAAAATTATGAAAGGTCATCGTAGGATGACCCTAGGTTTTCGGCATAATAAAATAATTATTCATCAGAAAAATCAATAATATATTTTTTTGATATTTTTATGATGTAAAATGAACGAATTTATTATTTATTTTTAAAAATTTCATATTTTAATTTTTCCGTAAAAATTATGAAAGGTCATCGTAGGATGACCCTAGGTTTTCGGCATAAAAAAATAATTATTCATCAGAAATATCAATAATATATTTTTTTAATATTTTTATGATGTAAAATGAACGAATTTATTATTTTTTTTAAAACATTTCATTTTTTAATTTTACCAAAAAAATTATGAAAGGTCATCGTAGGATGACCCTAAATTTTCGGCTTAAAAAAATAATTTTTAGTAAGAAATATGAATAATATATTTTTTTAATATTTTTATGATGTAAAATGAACGAATTTATTATTTATTTTTAAAAATTTCATATTTTAATTTTCCCGTAAAAATTATGAAAGGTCATCGTAGGATGACCCTAGGTTTTCGGCATAATAAAATAATTATTCATCAGAAAAATCAATAATATATTTTTTTGATATTTTTATGATGTAAAATGAACGAATTTATTATTTATTTTTAAAACATTTCATTTTTTAATTTTACAAAAAGAATTATGAAAAGTCATCTTAGGATGACCCTAGGTTTTCGGCATAAAAAAATAATTATTCATCAGAAATATCAATAATATATTTTTTTTAATATTTTTATGATGTAAAATGAACGAATTTATTATTTATTTTTAAAAATTACATATTTTAATTTTCCCGTAAAAATTATGAAAGGTCATCGTAGGATGACCCTAGGTTTTCGGCATAATAAAATAATTATTCATCAGAAATATCAATAATATATTTTTTTTAATATTTTTATGATGTAAAATGAACGAATTTATTATTTTTTTTAAAACATTTCATTTTTTAATTTTACCAAAAGTATTATGAAAGGTCATCGTAGGATGACCCTAGGTTTTCGGCATAAAAAAATAATTATTCATCAGAAATATCAATAATATATTTTTTTAATATTTTTATGATGTAAAATGAACGAATTTATTATTTATTTTTAAAAATTTCATATTTTAATTTTCCCGTAAAAATTATGAAAGGTCATCGTGGGATGACCCTAGGTTTTCGGTATAAAAAAATAATTTTTAGTAAGAAATATGAATAATATATATTTTTAATATTTTTATGATGTAAAATGAACGAATTTATTATTTATTTTTAAAAATTTTATATTTTAATTTTCCCGTAAAAATTATGAAAGGTCATCGTAGGATGACCCTAGGTTTTCGGCATAAAAAAATAATTATTCATCAGAAATATCAATAATATATTTTTTTTAATATTTTTATGATGTAAAATGAACGAATTTATTATTTTTTTTAAAACATTTCATTTTTTAATTTTACAAAAAGAATTATGAAAGGTCATCGTAGGATGACCCTAGGTTTTCGGCATAAAAAAATAATTATTCATCAGAAATATCAATAATATATTTTTTTAATATTTTTATGATGTAAAATGAACGAATTTATTATTTTTTTTAAAACATTTCATTTTTTTATTTTACCAAAAAAATTATGAAAGGTCATCGTAGGATGACCCTAGGTTTTCGGCCTAATAAAATAATTATTCATCAGAAATATCAATAATATATTTTTTTTAATATTTTTATTATGTAAAATGAACGAATTTATTATTTTTTTTAAAAAAGTTCATTTTTTTATTTTAATAAAAAAATTATGAAAGGTCATAGTAGGATGACCCTAGATTTTCGGCATAAAAAAATAATTATTCATCAGAAATATCAATAATATATTATTTTAATATTTTTATGATGTAAAATGAACGAATTTATTATTTATTTTTAAAAATTTCATATTTTAATTTTCCCGTAAAAATTATGAAAGGTCATCGTGGGATGACCCTAGGTTTTCGACATAATAAAATAATTATTCATCAGAAATATCAATAATATATTTTTTTAATATTTTTATGATGTAAAATGAACGAATTTATTATTTATTTTTAAAAATTTCATATTTTAATTTTCCCGTAAAAATTATGAAAGGTCATCGTAGGATGACCCTAGCTATAATAAAATAAATATTCATCAGAAATATCAATAATATATTTTTTTTAATATTTTTATGATCTAAAATCAACGAATTTATTATTTTTTTTAAAACATTTCATTTTATAATTTTACCAAAAAAATTATGAAAGGTCATCGTAGGATGACCCTAGGTTTTCGGCATAATAAAATAATTATTCATCAGAAATATCAATAATATATTTTTTTAATATTTTTATGATGTAAAATGAACGAATTTATTATTTTTTTTAAAACATTTCATTTTTTAATTTTACCAAAAAAATTATGAAAGGTCATCGTAGGATGACCCTAAATTTTCGGCATAAAAAAATAATTTTTAGTAAGAAAATTGAATAATATATTTTTTTAATATTTTTATGATGTAAAATGAACGAATTTATTATTTATTTTTAAAAATTTCATATTTTAATTTTCCCGTAAAAATTATGAAAGGTCATCGTAGGATGACCCTAGGTTTTCGGCATAATAAAATAATTATTCATCAGAAATATCAATAATATATTTTTTTTAATATTTTTATGATGTAAAATGAACGAATTTATTATTTATTTTTAAATATTTCATATTTTAATTTTCCCGTAAAAATTATGAAAGGTAATCGTAGGATGACCCTAGGTTTTCGGCATAATAAAATAATTATTCATCAGAAATATCAATAATATATTTTTTTTAATATTTTTATGATGTAAAATGAACGAATTTATTATTTTTTTTAAAACATTTCATTTTTTAATTTTACAAAAAGAATTATGAAAGGTCATCGTAGGATGACCCTAGGTTTTCGGCATAAAAAAATAATTATTCATCAGAAATATCAATAATATATTTTTTTAATATTTTTATGATGTAAAATGAACGAATTTATTATTTTTTTTAAAACATTTCATTTTTTTATTTTACCAAAAAAATTATGAAAGGTCATCGTAGGATGACCCTAGGTTTTCGGCCTAATAAAATAATTATTCATCAGAAATATCAATAATATATTTTTTTTAATATTTTTATTATGTAAAATGAACGAATTTATTATTTTTTTTAAAAAATTTCATTTTTTTATTTTAATAAAAAAATTATGAAAGGTCATCGTAGGATGACCCTAGATTTTCGGCATAAAAAAATAATTATTCATCAGAAATATCAATAATATATTTTTTTAATATTTTTATGATGTAAAATGAACGAATTTATTATTTATTTTTAAAAATTTCATATTTTAATTTTCCCGTAAAAATTATGAAAGGTCATCGTGGGATGACCCTAGGTTTTCGACATAATAAAATAATTATTCATCAGAAATATCAATAATATATTTTTTTAATATTTTTATGATGTAAAATGAACGAATTTATTATTTATTTTTAAAAATTTCATATATTAATTTTCCCGTAAAAATTATGAAAGGTCATCGTAGGATGACCCTAGCTATAATAAAATAAATATTCATCAGAAATATCAATAATATATTTTTTTTAATATTTTTATGATCTAAAATCAACGAATTTATTATTTTTTTTAAAACATTTCATTTTATAATTTTACCAAAAAAATTATGAAAGGTCATCGTAGGATGACCCTAGGTTTTCGGCATAATAAAATAATTATTCATCAGAAATATCAATAATATATTTTTTTAATATTTTTATGATGTAAAATGAACGAATTTATTATTTTTTTTAAAACATTTCATTTTTTTATTTTACCAAAAAAATTATGAAAGGTCATCGTAGGATGACCCTAAATTTTCGGCATAAAAAAATAATTTTTAGTAAGAAAATTGAATAATATATTTTTTTAATATTTTTATGATGTAAAATGAACGAATTTATTATTTATTTTTAAAAATTTCATATTTTAATTTTCCCGTAAAAATTATGAAAGGTCATCGTAGGATGACCCTAGGTTTTCGGCATAATAAAATAATTATTCATCAGAAATATCAATAATATATTTTTTTTAATATTTTTATGATGTAAAATGAACGAATTTATTATTTATTTTTAAAAATTTCATATTTTAATTTTCCCGTAAAAATTATGAAAGGTCATCGTAGGATGACCCTAGGTTTTCGGCATAAAAAAATAATTATTCATCAGAAATATCAATAATATATTTTTTTTATATTTTTATGATGTAAAATGAACGAATTTATTATTTATTTTTAAAAATTTCATTTTTTAATTTTCCCGTAAAAATTATGAAAGGTCATCGTAGGATGACCCTAGGTTTTCGGTATAAAAAAATAATTTTTAGTAAGAAATATGAATAATATATTTTTTTAATATTTTTATGATGTAAAATGAACGAATTTATTATTTATTTTTAAAAATTTCATATTTTAATTTTCCCGTAAAAATTATGAAAGGTCATCGTAGGATGACCCTAGGTTTTCGGCATAAAAAAATAATTATTCATCCCAAATATCAATAATATAATTTTTTAATATATTTATGATGTAAAATGAACGAATTTATTATTTATTTTTAAAAATTTCATATTTTAATTTTCCCGTAAAAATTATGAAAGGTCATCGTAGGATGACCCTAGGTTTTCGGCATAAAAAAATAATTATTCATCATAAATATCAATAATATATGTAAAATATTTATAGTTACCTCTACCTACTTATATCACCCTCTAGCGGACATCTAATTACTCATTTATTATTTATCTATTTATATGTGTTATCGACATTTAATTTACTCATTTTATTATTTATCCATTTGTATATATTTTATTTATAAACTTGTAAAATAATTTAAAAGAAATAAACTTGAAAATTAATTATTCCTTTTTGGATATAATAAATTCTGTTGTTATTATTTTACAAATTAATTTTCAATTTTAAAATGGAAAAAAAATTTTTTTATGTACAAATTGTGAAAAAGGAAGAAAATGAATATGAAATTTCTGGGTTATCCGAAGACAAAGAACTATGGTATAGGTTGCCAGAAGAATCAAGGAAAGTTCAAAATCATCCCATATTACTTTCAAACTCTATAATTAAGAGTTCAATGCTGGCTATAAAACCCATTCAAGGATATCGTAAAATTGGTATAAAATTAAATGAAGAACTTAAAAAAATTTATTTTGATGAAGGTGAAAATATTTCTTTTAATAAAATTCCGTTAGAAGAAATTTCTAATGAAATCAACTTCGATCAAGAAGAAAAGAAAAATTTGCAAATGGAAATTGAAAAATTACAACTACAGCTAAGTGCAACTCATTTTAATTTTTATGATATTGAAAAAAAATTAAATTTAGAAAAATTTAATAAAAATCAAGATCCAATAATTTGGATTCAAAAATTTGAAAATGAATGTTTTAGAAATAATATAGTGAATGAGACTAATATTATTGAAACGCTTCGATTTTATATACTAGGCATATCAAAAGACTGGTATGATACAAATTTAACAAAATTTGGATTAAATAAATGGAATCTTTGGAAAGAATCTTTTCAAAATACATTTAGAGATATAAGTTGGATAAAAATAAAAAAAGCTTTTGATTTTAAATATTTAGGAGGGTCCATCATCGATTATGCAATTACAAAAGAAAAACTATGTATTGAAATAGAGAACGGTGGAACAATACAGTCTAGGATTCATATGATAGTGATGGGACTCCCTGAAAAATTTCAAAATAGACTAGATTATGAAAAAATAAAAACAATTGAAACATTGTTTTCCGAATTAAAGAAAATTGAATATTTATCAAATGAATTTAATAAAATTAAAACGAATTATAATAAAAATTTTAATAAAAACGAAAATATAGATAAAAATAATACAAGTGATACAAAAAAAAAAAAATTTTCGTGCTCAATTTGCGAATCTTTTGGTTGGCCAAACCGTTATCACTCTGAAAATATATGTAGAAATAAAAATTTAAAGATAAAACAAGAAAGTAATTTAAATGAAAAAGAAAATTTTAAAATAAATGAAAACTATGATTCTTTAAACTAAAAAGCCCGGAAGAATTTAATCCACTTATAAAAATAAATGTATTAATAGACAATAAGTATAATATAAAAGCTATTTATGATAGTGGTTCGAATGTAAGCTTACTAAATAAAAAACTTTTAAATATTTTAAAGTTAAAATTAGAAAAAAACAAATCTATATTTAGAACACTTAGTGGTAAAAATTTCTGTCAAGGCCGGGCAAATATTAGTTTGAAAATCGGAGAGATTACGGAGAATCTAAATACTTATGTAATTAAAAATAACAAATTTTCTTATGATTTACTGTTGGGACTCGACGCAATAAAGAAATTCAGACTCATACAAAATGAAAATTTAAAAATTTTTCAGAAAATAGATGATGAGAATATTATAAAAATAAAACCAACAAATATAAAAAATAATGTTAACGATTTTCAAATAAATATGAATGAATTGGATTATATAGAAGATAAGAATAAAATTATAGAATTAAAAACGATAATAGAAAATTTCAAAAATATATTTGCTAAAAATAAATTTGATGTTGGAAAAGTAAAATGTAAAGAAGGTGAGATTAAATTAATTAAAGAGGAATATATTAATTCACGACCTTATAAATGCAATATAATAGACGAGAGAGAAATACAAAATCAGATAAAAAAATTATTAGAGGCAAAGTTAATTGAGGAATCAGATGGAGGTTTTTCATCACCAGTTACACTTGCATTCAAAAAACAGGATGGTCGGAGGACAAGACTTTGTATTGATTACCGAAGATTAAATAAATTGATAATACCAGAATGTTTTCCATTTCCAACTATAAATGATGTTATTGAAAAGATACCTAATTGTAAATATTTTTCGATAATTGATATAAATTCGGCTTTTTGGAACATTCCTTTAAGAGAAAATGATCGAGAGAAAACCGCATTTATTACAAAATTTGGGAAATTTAGGTTTAAAGTATTACCATATGGTCTTAAAAATGCTCCAGCGATTTTTCAAAGGACATTATCTAATATTTTAAGAAGGAATGGTTTAGACGAATTCTCTATAAATTATATCGATGATATCTTAATATTTTCTAAAACATGGGAGGAACATATGAAACATATAAAAAAAACTTTTGAAATACTAGACGAAGTGGGTTTCAAACTAAAATATGAAAAATGTAAATTTGCTTCTAATTCAGTGAAATATCTTGGACATTTCATACAAGAAAATAAAATATCACCAGCAATTGAAAATTTGGCTGCTATTAGAAAACTAAACAAACCAACAGATAAATCTGGTGTAAGGAGTATTTTAGGATCAATAAATTTTTTTTTAAAATATATTGAAAACAGTACAGAAAAATTTGAACCACTTCATCGATTATTAAAAAAAAATGTAAAATTTGAATGGACAAAAGAATGTGATGAAAGTTTTAATTTAATTAAAGAATATTTATGTTCCTCACCCATTTTAGCAATATATGATACAGACAAAGAAATAATAATTGAAACAGATGCTAGTTTAAAAGGAATTGGTGCAGTATTGAAACAACCACAAATTAATGGTATGTTGCATCCAGTTGCTTATTTTTCTAGGAAATTATCAGAAAAAGAAAAGAAAATGGATATTATTCACCTGGAGTGTAAAGCAATTAAAGAAGCAATAAAATATTGGCAATTTTATGTCATGGGCCGAGAATTTAGAGTTTGTACGGACCATAAACCCTTAGAAAATTTAAGAACAAAGAGCAGAACAGATGAAATATTGGGAGATTTAGTCAATTATCTATCTCAATTTAATTTTAAAATCATTTATAAAAAAGGGAAAGACAATATTTTGGCAGACCTTTTATCAAGACAACCAATATTAGAATACTTTGAAAATGAAGACGAAATTAAAGTAGTAAATTTAATAGAAATAAAAAAAATAATTGAAGATCAAAAAGAAAATTTTAAAGAAATAGAAAATGATAAAAAAACAGAAAAACGAAATAATATTTTTTTTAAAAATCTAAATAACAGAGCAAGGATATATATTTCAATTGACTTTGGTATAAAATTAATAAAGCTCGTTCATGAATATTATGGTCATATAGGAAATGCTCAATTAAAAAGGAAAATAAGACCCTATTATTATTTTAAAAATATGGATCGACTAATTAATTCATTTTGTGAAAATTGCAAGATTTGTAAAGAAAACAAAACTCGTAAAGGAAGAACAATTGGATTAATGTCGAAATTAGGGCCTCCAAGTAAACCCTATGAAATTATGTCCATTGATACGGTAGGAGGATTCGCCGGGAACAGATCACCGAAAAGATTTATGCACATTTTAGTGGATCACTTTAGCAGATACGCTTGGATCTCCACTTCGACAGGTCAAGACGCTAAAGAATTTATCAAATTAATAGATCCAGTTACAAAAGGAAAGGAAACTAAAATGATTTTGACAGACCAATACTCTGGATTTAATTCTCAAGAATTTAAAAACTATTTAAATAAAAAAAATATACAACTTGTATTTACATCAATAGATTGTCCCCAATCTAATGGCCTAAATGAGAGACTAAACCAAACTCTTGTTAATAGAATAAGATGCAAAATAAATAGTGGTGATAATAGAGCGTGGTCTAAAATCGCAGAAGATTGTACAAAGGAATACAACAAGACAATTCATAGTTCAACAAAATTTGAACCTGAATATTTACTTTTGGGTATAAAATCAACAATTTCTCCTATCACTTTTGGGGAAGATAATCTGGAACAGGCCAGGAAAGAAGCTTTTCAAAATTCCGAAAAAAGTTTCCATACTAATAAAGAAAGGATAGATAAAAATAGAAAAAAAAAAGAATTTAAAATAGGCGAGATGGTATACATCGAGAATGGGAATAAAATAAACCGTAGGAAAACGGATAAAGTAAGGATGGGCCCATTCAAAATAACAAAAAGAATTTCCTCATCCATATACGAGGTTGACTGTGGAAAAAAAAAAAAAAAATTATCAAACTGTTTCCACTGCAGTAAATTGACACCTTTTTCTTCTGAAGAAAAAGCCTAAGGGGGTAAGATGTAAAATATTTATAGTTACCTCTACCTACTTATATCACCCTCTAGCGGACATCTAATTACTCATTTATTATTTATCTATTTATATGTGTTATCGACATTTAATTTACTCATTTTATTATTTATCCATTTGTATATATTTTATTTATAAACTTGTAAAATAATTTAAAAGAAATAAACTTGAAAATTAATTATTCCTTTTTGGATATAATAAATTCTGTTGTTATTATTTTACATATATTTTTTTAATATTTTTATGATGTAAAATGAACGAATTTATTATTTTTTTTAAAAAAGTTCAATTTTTTATTTTACCAAAAAAATTATGAAAGGTCATCGTAGGATGACCCTAGATTTTCGGCATAAAAAAATAATTATTCATCAGAAATATCAATAATATATTTTTTTAATATTTTTATGATGTAAAATGAACGAATTTATTATTTATTTTTAAAAATTTCATATTTTAATTTTCCCGTAAAAATTATGAAAGGTCATCGTGGGATGACCCTAGGTTTTCGACATAATAAAATAATTATTCATCAGAAATATCAATAATATATTTTTTTAATATTTTTATGATGTAAAATGAACGAATTTATTATTTATTTTTAAAAATTTCATATTTTAATTTTCCCGTAAAAATTATGAAAGGTCATCGTGGGATGACCCTAGGTTTTCGACATAATAAAATAATTATTCATCAGAAATATCAATAATATATTTTTTTAATATTTTTATGATGTAAAATGAACGAATTTATTATTTATTTTTAAAAATTTCATATTTTAATTTTCCCGTAAAAATTATGAAAGGTCATCGTGGGATGACCCTAGGTTTTCGGCATAATAAAATAATTATTCATCAGAAATATGAATAATATATTTTTTTAATATTTTTATGATGTAAAATGAACGAATTTATTATTTATTTTTAAAAATTTCATATTTTAATTTTCCCGTAAAAATTATGAAAGGTCATCGTAGGATGACCCTAGGTTTTCGGCATAATAAAATAATTATTCATCAGAAAAATCAATAATATATTTTTTTGATATTTTTATGATGTAAAATGAACGAATTTATTATTTATTTTTAAAAATTTCATATTTTAATTTTTCCGTAAAAATTATGAAAGGTCATCGTAGGATGACCCTAGGTTTTCGGCATAAAAAAATAATTATTCATCAGAAATATCAATAATATATTTTTTTAATATTTTTATGATGTAAAATGAACGAATTTATTATTTTTTTTAAAACATTTCATTTTTTAATTTTACCAAAAAAATTATGAAAGGTCATCGTAGGATGACCCTAAATTTTCGGCTTAAAAAAATAATTTTTAGTAAGAAATATGAATAATATATTTTTTTAATATTTTTATGATGTAAAATGAACGAATTTATTATTTATTTTTAAAAATTTCATATTTTAATTTTACCGTAAAAATTATGAAAGGTCATCGTAGGATGACCCTAGGTTTTCGGCATAATAAAATAATTATTCATCAGAAATATCAATAATATATTTTTTTTAATATTTTTATGATGTAAAATGAACGAATTTATTATTTTTTTTAAAACATTTCATTTTTTAATTTTACCAAAAAAATTATGAAAGGTCATCGTAGGATGACCCTAGGTTTTCGGTATAAAAAAATAATTTTTAGTAAGAAATATGAATAATATATTTTTTTAATATTTTTATGATGTAAAATGAACGAATTTATTATTTATTTTTAAAAATTTCATATTTTAATTTTCCCGTAAAAATTATGAAAGGTCATCGTAGGATGACCCTAGGTTTTCGGCATAAAAAAATAATTATTCATCAGAAATATCAATAATATATTTTTTTAATATTTTTATGATGTAAAATGAACGAATTTATTATTTATTTTTAAAAATTTCATATTTTAATTTTCCCGTAAAAATTATGAAAGGTCATCGTAGGATGACCCTAGGTTTTCGGCATAATAAAATAATTATTCATCAGAAATATCAATAATATATTTTTTTTAATATTTTTATGATGTAAAATGAACGAATTTATTATTTTTTTTAAAACATTTCATTTTTTAATTTTACAAAAAGAATTATGAAAGGTCATCGTAGGATGACCCTAGGTTTTCGGCATAATAAAATAATTATTCATCAGAAATATCAATAATATATTTTTTTAATATTTTTATGATGTAAAATGAACGAATTTATTATTTTTTTTAAAACATTTCATTTTTTAATTTTACCAAAAAAATTATGAAAGGTCATCGTAGGATGACCCTAAATTTTCGGCATAAAAAAATAATTTTTAGTAAGAAATATGAATAATATATTTTTTTAATATTTTTATGATGTAAAATGAACGAATTTATTATTTATTTTTAAAAATTTCATATTTTAATTTTACCGTAAAAATTATGAAAGGTCATCGTAGGATGACCCTAGGTTTTCGGCATAATAAAATAATTATTCATCAGAAATATCAATAATATATTTTTTTTAATATTTTTATGATGTAAAATGAACGAATTTATTATTTTTTTATAACATTTCATTTTTTAATTTTACCAAAAAAATTATGAAAGGTCATCGTAGGATGACCCTAGGTTTTCGGCATAATAAAATAATTATTGATAAGAAATATCAATAATATATTTTTTTATATTTTTATGATGTAAAATGAACGAATTTATTATTTATTTTTAAAAATTTCATATTTTAATTTTCCCGTAAAAATTATGAAAGGTCATCGTAGGATGACCCTAGGTTTTCGGCATAAAAAAATAATTATTCATCAGAAAAATCAATAATATATTTTTTTAATATTTTTATGATCTAAAATGAACGAATTTATTATTTATTTTTAAAAATTTCATATTTTAATTTTCCCGTAAAAATTATGAAAGGTCATCGTAGGATGACCCTAGGTTTTCGGCATAATAAAATAATTATTCATCAGAAATATCAATAATATATTTTTTTAATATTTTTATGATGTAAAATGAACGAATTTATTATTTTTTTTAAAAAATTTCATTTTTTTATTTTACCAAAAAAATTATGAAAGGTCATCGTAGGATGACCCTAGATTTTCGGCATAAAAAAATAATTATTCATCAGAAATATCAATAATATATTTTTTTAATATTTTTATGATGTAAAATGAACGAATTTATTATTTATTTTTAAAAATTTCATATTTTAATTTTCCCGTAAATATTATGAAAGGTCATCGTGGGATGACCCTAGGTTTTCGACATAATAAAATAATTATTCATCAGAAATATCAATAATATATTTTTTTAATATTTTTATGATGTAAAATGAACGAATTTATTATTTATTTTTAAAAATTTCATATTTTAATTTTCCCGTAAAAATTATGAAAGGTCATCGTAGGATGACCCTAGCTATAATAAAATAATTATTCATCAGAAATATCAATAATATATTTTTTTTAATATTTTTATGATCTAAAATCAACGAATTTATTATTTTTTTTAAAACATTTCATTTTATAATTTTACCAAAAAAATTATGAAAGGTCATCGTAGGATGACCCTAGGTTTTCGGCATAATAAAATAATTATTCATCAGAAATATCAATAATATATTTTTTTAATATTTTTATGATGTAAAATCAACGAATTTATTATTTTTTTTAAAACATTTCATTTTTTAATTTTACCAAAAAAATTATGAAAGGTCATCGTAGGATGACCCTAAATTTTCGGCATAAAAAAATAATTTTTAGTAAGAAATATGAATAATATATTTTTTTAATATTTTTATGATGTAAAATGAACGAAATTATTTTTTTTTTAAAATTTCATATTTTAATTTTACCGTAAAAATTATGAAAGGTCATCGTAGGATGACCCTAGGTTTTCGGCATAATAAAATAATTATTCATCAGAAATATCAATAATATATTTTTTTTAATATTTTTATGATGTAAAATGAACGAATTTATTATTTTTTTTAAAACATTTCATTTTTTAATTTTACCAAAAAAATTATGAAAGGTCATCGTAGGATGAGCCTAGGTTTTCGGCATAATAAAATAATTATTGATAAGAAATATCAATAATATATTTTTTTATATTTTTATGATGTAAAATGAACGAATTTATTATTTATTTTTAAAAATTTCATATTTTAATTTTCCCGTAAAAATTATGAAAGGTCATCGTAGGATGACCCTAGGTTTTCGGCATAAAAAAATAATTATTCATCAGAAATATCAATAATATATTTTTTTAATATTTTTATGATCTAAAATGAACGAATTTATTATTTATTTTTAAAAATTTCATATTTTAATTTTTCCGTAAAAATTATGAAAGGTCATCGTAGGATGACCCTAGGTTTTCGACATAATAAAATAATTTTTCATCAGAAATATCAATAATATATTTTTTTAATATTTTTATGATGTAAAATGAACGAATTTATTATTTATTTTTAAAAATTTCATATTTTAATTTTCCCGTAAAAATTATGAAAGGTCATCGTAGGATGACCCTAGGTTTTCGGCATAATAAAATAATTATTCATCAGAAATATCAATAATATATTTTTTTTAATATTTTTATGATGTAAAATTAACGAATTTATTATTTTTTTTAAAACATTTCATTTTTTAATTTTACCAAAAAAATTATGAAAGGTCATCGTAGGATCACCCTAGGTTTTCGGTATAAAAAAATAATTTATAGTAAGAAATATGAATAATATATTTTTTTAATATTTTTATGATGTAAAATGAACGAATTTATTATTTATTTTTAAAAATTTCATATTTTAATTTTCCCGTAAAAATTATGTAAGGTCATCGTGGGATGACCCTAGGTTTTCGGCATAAAAAAATAATTTTTAGTAAGAAATATGAATAATATATTTTTTTAATATTTTTATGATGTAAAATGAACGAATTTATTATTTATTTTTAAAAATTTCATATTTTAATTTTCCCGTAAAAATTATGAAAGGTCATCGTAGGATGACCCTAGGTTTTAGGCATAATAAAATAATTATTCATCAGAAATATCAATAATATATTTTTTTTAATATTTTTATGATGTAAAATGAACGAATTTATTATTTTTTTTAAAAAATTTCATTTTTTTATTTTACCAAAAAAATTATGAAAGGTCATCGTAGGATGACCCTAGATTTTCGGCATAAAAAAATAATTATTCATCAGAAATATCAATAATATATTTTTTTAATATTTTTATGATGTAAAATGAACGAATTTATTATTTATTTTTAAAAATTTCATATTTTAATTTTCCCGTAAATATTATGAAAGGTCATCGTGGGATGACCCTAGGTTTTCGACATAATAAAATAATTATTCATCAGAAATATCAATAATATATTTTTTTAATATTTTTATGATGTAAAATGAACGAATTTATTATTTATTTTTAAAAATTTCATATTTTAATTTTCCCGTAAAAATTATGAAAGGTCATCGTAGGATGACCCTAGCTATAATAAAATAATTATTCATCAGAAATATCAATAATATATTTTTTTTAATATTTTTATGATCTAAAATCAACGAATTTATTATTTTTTTTAAAACATTTCATTTTTTAATTTTACCAAAAAAATTATGAAAGGTCATCGTAGGATGACCCTAGGTTTTCGGCATAATAAAATAATTATTCATCAGAAATATCAATAATATATTTTTTTTAATATTTTTATGATGTAAAATGAACGAATTTATTATTTTTTTTAAAACATTTCATTTTTTAATTTTACAAAAAGAATTATGAAAGGTCATCGTAGGATGACCCTAGGTTTTCGGCATAAAAAAATAATTATTCATCAGAAATATCAATAATATATTTTTTTAATATATTTATGATGTAAAATGAACGAATTTATTATTTTTTTTAAAACATTTCATTTTTTAATTTTACCAAAAAAATTATGAAAGGTCATCGTAGGATGACCCTAGGTTTTGGGCATAAAAAAATAACTATTCATAAGAAATATCAATAATATATTTATTTATATTTTTATGATGTAAAATGAACGAATTTATTATTTATTTTTTAAAATTTCATATTTTAATTTTCCCGTAAAAATTATGAAAGGTCATCGTAGGATGACCCTAGGTTTTCGGCATAAAAAAATAATTATTCATCAGAAATATCAATAATATATTTTTTTAATATTTTTATGATGTAAAATGAACGAATTTATTATTTTTTTTAAAACATTTCATTTTTTTATTTTACCAAAAAAATTATGAAAGGTCATCGTAGGATGACCCTAAATTTTCGGCATAAAAAAATAATTTTTAGTAAGAAAATTGAATAATATATTTTTTTAATATTTTTATGATGTAAAATGAACGAATTTATTATTTATTTTTAAAAATTTCATATTTTAATTTTCCCGTAAAAATTATGAAAGGTCATCGTAGGATGACCCTAGGTTTTCGGCATAATAAAATAATTATTCATCAGAAATATCAATAATATATTTTTTTTAATATTTTTATGATGTAAAATGAACGAATTTATTATTTATTTTTAAAAATTTCATATTTTAATTTTCCCGTAAAAATTATGAAAGGTCATCGTAGGATGACCCTAGGTTTTCGGCATAAAAAAATAATTATTCATCAGAAATATCAATAATATATTTTTTTTATATTTTTATGATGTAAAATGAACGAATTTATTATTTATTTTTAAAAATTTCATTTTTTAATTTTCCCGTAAAAATTATGAAAGGTCATCGTAGGATGACCCTAGGTTTTCGGTATAAAAAAATAATTTTTAGTAAGAAATATGAATAATATATTTTTTTAATATTTTTATGATGTAAAATGAACGAATTTATTATTTATTTTTAAAAATTTCATATTTTAATTTTCCCGTAAAAATTATGAAAGGTCATCGTAGGATGACCCTAGGTTTTCGGCATAAAAAAATAATTATTCATCCCAAATATCAATAATATAATTTTTTAATATATTTATGATGTAAAATGAACGAATTTATTATTTATTTTTAAAAATTTCATATTTTAATTTTCCCGTAAAAATTATGAAAGGTCATCGTAGGATGACCCTAGGTTTTCGGCATAAAAAAATAATTATTCATCATAAATATCAATAATATATGTAAAATATTTATAGTTACCTCTACCTACTTATATCACCCTCTAGCGGACATCTAATTACTCATTTATTATTTATCTATTTATATGTGTTATCGACATTTAATTTACTCATTTTATTATTTATCCATTTGTATATATTTTATTTATAAACTTGTAAAATAATTTAAAAGAAATAAACTTGAAAATTAATTATTCCTTTTTGGATATAATAAATTCTGTTGTTATTATTTTACAAATTAATTTTCAATTTTAAAATGGAAAAAAAATTTTTTTATGTACAAATTGTGAAAAAGGAAGAAAATGAATATGAAATTTCTGGGTTATCCGAAGACAAAGAACTATGGTATAGGTTGCCAGAAGAATCAAGGAAAGTTCAAAATCATCCCATATTACTTTCAAACTCTATAATTAAGAGTTCAATGCTGGCTATAAAACCCATTCAAGGATATCGTAAAATTGGTATAAAATTAAATGAAGAACTTAAAAAAATTTATTTTGATGAAGGTGAAAATATTTCTTTTAATAAAATTCCGTTAGAAGAAATTTCTAATGAAATCAACTTCGATCAAGAAGAAAAGAAAAATTTGCAAATGGAAATTGAAAAATTACAACTACAGCTAAGTGCAACTCATTTTAATTTTTATGATATTGAAAAAAAATTAAATTTAGAAAAATTTAATAAAAATCAAGATCCAATAATTTGGATTCAAAAATTTGAAAATGAATGTTTTAGAAATAATATAGTGAATGAGACTAATATTATTGAAACGCTTCGATTTTATATACTAGGCATATCAAAAGACTGGTATGATACAAATTTAACAAAATTTGGATTAAATAAATGGAATCTTTGGAAAGAATCTTTTCAAAATACATTTAGAGATATAAGTTGGATAAAAATAAAAAAAGCTTTTGATTTTAAATATTTAGGAGGGTCCATCATCGATTATGCAATTACAAAAGAAAAACTATGTATTGAAATAGAGAACGGTGGAACAATACAGTCTAGGATTCATATGATAGTGATGGGACTCCCTGAAAAATTTCAAAATAGACTAGATTATGAAAAAATAAAAACAATTGAAACATTGTTTTCCGAATTAAAGAAAATTGAATATTTATCAAATGAATTTAATAAAATTAAAACGAATTATAATAAAAATTTTAATAAAAACGAAAATATAGATAAAAATAATACAAGTGATACAAAAAAAAAAAAATTTTCGTGCTCAATTTGCGAATCTTTTGGTTGGCCAAACCGTTATCACTCTGAAAATATATGTAGAAATAAAAATTTAAAGATAAAACAAGAAAGTAATTTAAATGAAAAAGAAAATTTTAAAATAAATGAAAACTATGATTCTTTAAACTAAAAAGCCCGGAAGAATTTAATCCACTTATAAAAATAAATGTATTAATAGACAATAAGTATAATATAAAAGCTATTTATGATAGTGGTTCGAATGTAAGCTTACTAAATAAAAAACTTTTAAATATTTTAAAGTTAAAATTAGAAAAAAACAAATCTATATTTAGAACACTTAGTGGTAAAAATTTCTGTCAAGGCCGGGCAAATATTAGTTTGAAAATCGGAGAGATTACGGAGAATCTAAATACTTATGTAATTAAAAATAACAAATTTTCTTATGATTTACTGTTGGGACTCGACGCAATAAAGAAATTCAGACTCATACAAAATGAAAATTTAAAAATTTTTCAGAAAATAGATGATGAGAATATTATAAAAATAAAACCAACAAATATAAAAAATAATGTTAACGATTTTCAAATAAATATGAATGAATTGGATTATATAGAAGATAAGAATAAAATTATAGAATTAAAAACGATAATAGAAAATTTCAAAAATATATTTGCTAAAAATAAATTTGATGTTGGAAAAGTAAAATGTAAAGAAGGTGAGATTAAATTAATTAAAGAGGAATATATTAATTCACGACCTTATAAATGCAATATAATAGACGAGAGAGAAATACAAAATCAGATAAAAAAATTATTAGAGGCAAAGTTAATTGAGGAATCAGATGGAGGTTTTTCATCACCAGTTACACTTGCATTCAAAAAACAGGATGGTCGGAGGACAAGACTTTGTATTGATTACCGAAGATTAAATAAATTGATAATACCAGAATGTTTTCCATTTCCAACTATAAATGATGTTATTGAAAAGATACCTAATTGTAAATATTTTTCGATAATTGATATAAATTCGGCTTTTTGGAACATTCCTTTAAGAGAAAATGATCGAGAGAAAACCGCATTTATTACAAAATTTGGGAAATTTAGGTTTAAAGTATTACCATATGGTCTTAAAAATGCTCCAGCGATTTTTCAAAGGACATTATCTAATATTTTAAGAAGGAATGGTTTAGACGAATTCTCTATAAATTATATCGATGATATCTTAATATTTTCTAAAACATGGGAGGAACATATGAAACATATAAAAAAAACTTTTGAAATACTAGACGAAGTGGGTTTCAAACTAAAATATGAAAAATGTAAATTTGCTTCTAATTCAGTGAAATATCTTGGACATTTCATACAAGAAAATAAAATATCACCAGCAATTGAAAATTTGGCTGCTATTAGAAAACTAAACAAACCAACAGATAAATCTGGTGTAAGGAGTATTTTAGGATCAATAAATTTTTTTTTAAAATATATTGAAAACAGTACAGAAAAATTTGAACCACTTCATCGATTATTAAAAAAAAATGTAAAATTTGAATGGACAAAAGAATGTGATGAAAGTTTTAATTTAATTAAAGAATATTTATGTTCCTCACCCATTTTAGCAATATATGATACAGACAAAGAAATAATAATTGAAACAGATGCTAGTTTAAAAGGAATTGGTGCAGTATTGAAACAACCACAAATTAATGGTATGTTGCATCCAGTTGCTTATTTTTCTAGGAAATTATCAGAAAAAGAAAAGAAAATGGATATTATTCACCTGGAGTGTAAAGCAATTAAAGAAGCAATAAAATATTGGCAATTTTATGTCATGGGCCGAGAATTTAGAGTTTGTACGGACCATAAACCCTTAGAAAATTTAAGAACAAAGAGCAGAACAGATGAAATATTGGGAGATTTAGTCAATTATCTATCTCAATTTAATTTTAAAATCATTTATAAAAAAGGGAAAGACAATATTTTGGCAGACCTTTTATCAAGACAACCAATATTAGAATACTTTGAAAATGAAGACGAAATTAAAGTAGTAAATTTAATAGAAATAAAAAAAATAATTGAAGATCAAAAAGAAAATTTTAAAGAAATAGAAAATGATAAAAAAACAGAAAAACGAAATAATATTTTTTTTAAAAATCTAAATAACAGAGCAAGGATATATATTTCAATTGACTTTGGTATAAAATTAATAAAGCTCGTTCATGAATATTATGGTCATATAGGAAATGCTCAATTAAAAAGGAAAATAAGACCCTATTATTATTTTAAAAATATGGATCGACTAATTAATTCATTTTGTGAAAATTGCAAGATTTGTAAAGAAAACAAAACTCGTAAAGGAAGAACAATTGGATTAATGTCGAAATTAGGGCCTCCAAGTAAACCCTATGAAATTATGTCCATTGATACGGTAGGAGGATTCGCCGGGAACAGATCACCGAAAAGATTTATGCACATTTTAGTGGATCACTTTAGCAGATACGCTTGGATCTCCACTTCGACAGGTCAAGACGCTAAAGAATTTATCAAATTAATAGATCCAGTTACAAAAGGAAAGGAAACTAAAATGATTTTGACAGACCAATACTCTGGATTTAATTCTCAAGAATTTAAAAACTATTTAAATAAAAAAAATATACAACTTGTATTTACATCAATAGATTGTCCCCAATCTAATGGCCTAAATGAGAGACTAAACCAAACTCTTGTTAATAGAATAAGATGCAAAATAAATAGTGGTGATAATAGAGCGTGGTCTAAAATCGCAGAAGATTGTACAAAGGAATACAACAAGACAATTCATAGTTCAACAAAATTTGAACCTGAATATTTACTTTTGGGTATAAAATCAACAATTTCTCCTATCACTTTTGGGGAAGATAATCTGGAACAGGCCAGGAAAGAAGCTTTTCAAAATTCCGAAAAAAGTTTCCATACTAATAAAGAAAGGATAGATAAAAATAGAAAAAAAAAAGAATTTAAAATAGGCGAGATGGTATACATCGAGAATGGGAATAAAATAAACCGTAGGAAAACGGATAAAGTAAGGATGGGCCCATTCAAAATAACAAAAAGAATTTCCTCATCCATATACGAGGTTGACTGTGGAAAAAAAAAAAAAAAATTATCAAACTGTTTCCACTGCAGTAAATTGACACCTTTTTCTTCTGAAGAAAAAGCCTAAGGGGGTAAGATGTAAAATATTTATAGTTACCTCTACCTACTTATATCACCCTCTAGCGGACATCTAATTACTCATTTATTATTTATCTATTTATATGTGTTATCGACATTTAATTTACTCATTTTATTATTTATCCATTTGTATATATTTTATTTATAAACTTGTAAAATAATTTAAAAGAAATAAACTTGAAAATTAATTATTCCTTTTTGGATATAATAAATTCTGTTGTTATTATTTTACATATATTTTTTTAATATTTTTATGATGTAAAATGAACGAATTTATTATTTTTTTTAAAAAAGTTCAATTTTTTATTTTACCAAAAAAATTATGAAAGGTCATCGTAGGATGACCCTAGATTTTCGGCATAAAAAAATAATTATTCATCAGAAATATCAATAATATATTTTTTTAATATTTTTATGATGTAAAATGAACGAATTTATTATTTATTTTTAAAAATTTCATATTTTAATTTTCCCGTAAAAATTATGAAAGGTCATCGTGGGATGACCCTAGGTTTTCGACATAATAAAATAATTATTCATCAGAAATATCAATAATATATTTTTTTAATATTTTTATGATGTAAAATGAACGAATTTATTATTTATTTTTAAAAATTTCATATTTTAATTTTCCCGTAAAAATTATGAAAGGTCATCGTGGGATGACCCTAGGTTTTCGACATAATAAAATAATTATTCATCAGAAATATCAATAATATATTTTTTTAATATTTTTATGATGTAAAATGAACGAATTTATTATTTATTTTTAAAAATTTCATATTTTAATTTTCCCGTAAAAATTATGAAAGGTCATCGTGGGATGACCCTAGGTTTTCGGCATAATAAAATAATTATTCATCAGAAATATGAATAATATATTTTTTTAATATTTTTATGATGTAAAATGAACGAATTTATTATTTATTTTTAAAAATTTCATATTTTAATTTTCCCGTAAAAATTATGAAAGGTCATCGTAGGATGACCCTAGGTTTTCGGCATAATAAAATAATTATTCATCAGAAAAATCAATAATATATTTTTTTGATATTTTTATGATGTAAAATGAACGAATTTATTATTTATTTTTAAAAATTTCATATTTTAATTTTTCCGTAAAAATTATGAAAGGTCATCGTAGGATGACCCTAGGTTTTCGGCATAAAAAAATAATTATTCATCAGAAATATCAATAATATATTTTTTTAATATTTTTATGATGTAAAATGAACGAATTTATTATTTTTTTTAAAACATTTCATTTTTTAATTTTACCAAAAAAATTATGAAAGGTCATCGTAGGATGACCCTAAATTTTCGGCTTAAAAAAATAATTTTTAGTAAGAAATATGAATAATATATTTTTTTAATATTTTTATGATGTAAAATGAACGAATTTATTATTTATTTTTAAAAATTTCATATTTTAATTTTACCGTAAAAATTATGAAAGGTCATCGTAGGATGACCCTAGGTTTTCGGCATAATAAAATAATTATTCATCAGAAATATCAATAATATATTTTTTTTAATATTTTTATGATGTAAAATGAACGAATTTATTATTTTTTTTAAAACATTTCATTTTTTAATTTTACCAAAAAAATTATGAAAGGTCATCGTAGGATGACCCTAGGTTTTCGGTATAAAAAAATAATTTTTAGTAAGAAATATGAATAATATATTTTTTTAATATTTTTATGATGTAAAATGAACGAATTTATTATTTATTTTTAAAAATTTCATATTTTAATTTTCCCGTAAAAATTATGAAAGGTCATCGTAGGATGACCCTAGGTTTTCGGCATAAAAAAATAATTATTCATCAGAAATATCAATAATATATTTTTTTAATATTTTTATGATGTAAAATGAACGAATTTATTATTTATTTTTAAAAATTTCATATTTTAATTTTCCCGTAAAAATTATGAAAGGTCATCGTAGGATGACCCTAGGTTTTCGGCATAATAAAATAATTATTCATCAGAAATATCAATAATATATTTTTTTTAATATTTTTATGATGTAAAATGAACGAATTTATTATTTTTTTTAAAACATTTCATTTTTTAATTTTACAAAAAGAATTATGAAAGGTCATCGTAGGATGACCCTAGGTTTTCGGCATAATAAAATAATTATTCATCAGAAATATCAATAATATATTTTTTTAATATTTTTATGATGTAAAATGAACGAATTTATTATTTTTTTTAAAACATTTCATTTTTTAATTTTACCAAAAAAATTATGAAAGGTCATCGTAGGATGACCCTAAATTTTCGGCATAAAAAAATAATTTTTAGTAAGAAATATGAATAATATATTTTTTTAATATTTTTATGATGTAAAATGAACGAATTTATTATTTATTTTTAAAAATTTCATATTTTAATTTTACCGTAAAAATTATGAAAGGTCATCGTAGGATGACCCTAGGTTTTCGGCATAATAAAATAATTATTCATCAGAAATATCAATAATATATTTTTTTTAATATTTTTATGATGTAAAATGAACGAATTTATTATTTTTTTATAACATTTCATTTTTTAATTTTACCAAAAAAATTATGAAAGGTCATCGTAGGATGACCCTAGGTTTTCGGCATAATAAAATAATTATTGATAAGAAATATCAATAATATATTTTTTTATATTTTTATGATGTAAAATGAACGAATTTATTATTTATTTTTAAAAATTTCATATTTTAATTTTCCCGTAAAAATTATGAAAGGTCATCGTAGGATGACCCTAGGTTTTCGGCATAAAAAAATAATTATTCATCAGAAAAATCAATAATATATTTTTTTAATATTTTTATGATCTAAAATGAACGAATTTATTATTTATTTTTAAAAATTTCATATTTTAATTTTCCCGTAAAAATTATGAAAGGTCATCGTAGGATGACCCTAGGTTTTCGGCATAATAAAATAATTATTCATCAGAAATATCAATAATATATTTTTTTAATATTTTTATGATGTAAAATGAACGAATTTATTATTTTTTTTAAAAAATTTCATTTTTTTATTTTACCAAAAAAATTATGAAAGGTCATCGTAGGATGACCCTAGATTTTCGGCATAAAAAAATAATTATTCATCAGAAATATCAATAATATATTTTTTTAATATTTTTATGATGTAAAATGAACGAATTTATTATTTATTTTTAAAAATTTCATATTTTAATTTTCCCGTAAATATTATGAAAGGTCATCGTGGGATGACCCTAGGTTTTCGACATAATAAAATAATTATTCATCAGAAATATCAATAATATATTTTTTTAATATTTTTATGATGTAAAATGAACGAATTTATTATTTATTTTTAAAAATTTCATATTTTAATTTTCCCGTAAAAATTATGAAAGGTCATCGTAGGATGACCCTAGCTATAATAAAATAATTATTCATCAGAAATATCAATAATATATTTTTTTTAATATTTTTATGATCTAAAATCAACGAATTTATTATTTTTTTTAAAACATTTCATTTTATAATTTTACCAAAAAAATTATGAAAGGTCATCGTAGGATGACCCTAGGTTTTCGGCATAATAAAATAATTATTCATCAGAAATATCAATAATATATTTTTTTAATATTTTTATGATGTAAAATCAACGAATTTATTATTTTTTTTAAAACATTTCATTTTTTAATTTTACCAAAAAAATTATGAAAGGTCATCGTAGGATGACCCTAAATTTTCGGCATAAAAAAATAATTTTTAGTAAGAAATATGAATAATATATTTTTTTAATATTTTTATGATGTAAAATGAACGAAATTATTTTTTTTTTAAAATTTCATATTTTAATTTTACCGTAAAAATTATGAAAGGTCATCGTAGGATGACCCTAGGTTTTCGGCATAATAAAATAATTATTCATCAGAAATATCAATAATATATTTTTTTTAATATTTTTATGATGTAAAATGAACGAATTTATTATTTTTTTTAAAACATTTCATTTTTTAATTTTACCAAAAAAATTATGAAAGGTCATCGTAGGATGAGCCTAGGTTTTCGGCATAATAAAATAATTATTGATAAGAAATATCAATAATATATTTTTTTATATTTTTATGATGTAAAATGAACGAATTTATTATTTATTTTTAAAAATTTCATATTTTAATTTTCCCGTAAAAATTATGAAAGGTCATCGTAGGATGACCCTAGGTTTTCGGCATAAAAAAATAATTATTCATCAGAAATATCAATAATATATTTTTTTAATATTTTTATGATCTAAAATGAACGAATTTATTATTTATTTTTAAAAATTTCATATTTTAATTTTTCCGTAAAAATTATGAAAGGTCATCGTAGGATGACCCTAGGTTTTCGACATAATAAAATAATTTTTCATCAGAAATATCAATAATATATTTTTTTAATATTTTTATGATGTAAAATGAACGAATTTATTATTTATTTTTAAAAATTTCATATTTTAATTTTCCCGTAAAAATTATGAAAGGTCATCGTAGGATGACCCTAGGTTTTCGGCATAATAAAATAATTATTCATCAGAAATATCAATAATATATTTTTTTTAATATTTTTATGATGTAAAATGAACGAATTTATTATTTTTTTTAAAACATTTCATTTTTTAATTTTACCAAAAAAATTATGAAAGGTCATCGTAGGATCACCCTAGGTTTTCGGTATAAAAAAATAATTTATAGTAAGAAATATGAATAATATATTTTTTTAATATTTTTATGATGTAAAATGAACGAATTTATTATTTATTTTTAAAAATTTCATATTTTAATTTTCCCGTAAAAATTATGTAAGGTCATCGTGGGATGACCCTAGGTTTTCGGCATAAAAAAATAATTTTTAGTAAGAAATATGAATAATATATTTTTTTAATATTTTTATGATGTAAAATGAACGAATTTATTATTTATTTTTAAAAATTTCATATTTTAATTTTCCCGTAAAAATTATGAAAGGTCATCGTAGGATGACCCTAGGTTTTAGGCATAATAAAATAATTATTCATCAGAAATATCAATAATATATTTTTTTTAATATTTTTATGATGTAAAATGAACGAATTTATTATTTTTTTTAAAAAATTTCATTTTTTTATTTTACCAAAAAAATTATGAAAGGTCATCGTAGGATGACCCTAGATTTTCGGCATAAAAAAATAATTATTCATCAGAAATATCAATAATATATTTTTTTAATATTTTTATGATGTAAAATGAACGAATTTATTATTTATTTTTAAAAATTTCATATTTTAATTTTCCCGTAAATATTATGAAAGGTCATCGTGGGATGACCCTAGGTTTTCGACATAATAAAATAATTATTCATCAGAAATATCAATAATATATTTTTTTAATATTTTTATGATGTAAAATGAACGAATTTATTATTTATTTTTAAAAATTTCATATTTTAATTTTCCCGTAAAAATTATGAAAGGTCATCGTAGGATGACCCTAGCTATAATAAAATAATTATTCATCAGAAATATCAATAATATATTTTTTTTAATATTTTTATGATCTAAAATCAACGAATTTATTATTTTTTTTAAAACATTTCATTTTTTAATTTTACCAAAAAAATTATGAAAGGTCATCGTAGGATGACCCTAGGTTTTCGGCATAATAAAATAATTATTCATCAGAAATATCAATAATATATTTTTTTTAATATTTTTATGATGTAAAATGAACGAATTTATTATTTTTTTTAAAACATTTCATTTTTTAATTTTACAAAAAGAATTATGAAAGGTCATCGTAGGATGACCCTAGGTTTTCGGCATAAAAAAATAATTATTCATCAGAAATATCAATAATATATTTTTTTAATATATTTATGATGTAAAATGAACGAATTTATTATTTTTTTTAAAACATTTCATTTTTTAATTTTACCAAAAAAATTATGAAAGGTCATCGTAGGATGACCCTAGGTTTTGGGCATAAAAAAATAACTATTCATAAGAAATATCAATAATATATTTATTTATATTTTTATGATGTAAAATGAACGAATTTATTATTTATTTTTTAAAATTTCATATTTTAATTTTCCCGTAAAAATTATGAAAGGTCATCGTAGGATGACCCTAGGTTTTCGGCATAAAAAAATAATTATTCATCAGAAATATCAATAATATATTTTTTTTAATATTTTTATGATGTAAAATGAACGAATTTATTATTTTTTTTAAAACATTTCATTTTTTTATTTTACCAAAAAAATTATGAAAGGTCATCGTAGGATGACCCTAGGTTTTCGGCATAAAAAAATAATTATTCATCAGAAATATCAATAATATATTTTTTTAATATTTTTATGATGTAAAATGAACGAATTTATTATTTTTTTTAAAACATTTCATTTTTTAATTTTACCAAAAAAATTATGAAAGGTCATCGTAGGATCACCCTAGGTTTTCGGTATAAAAAAATAATTTTTAGTAAGAAATATGAATAATATATTTTTTTAATATTTTTATGATGTAAAATGAACGAATTTATTATTTATTTTTAAAAATTTCATATTTTAATTTTCCCGTAAAAATTATGTAAGGTCATCGTGGGATGACCCTAGGTTTTCGGCATAAAAAAATAATTTTTAGTAAGAAATATGAATAATATATTTTTTTAATATTTTTATGATGTAAAATGAACGAATTTATTATTTATTTTTAAAAATTTCATATTTTAATTTTCCCGTAAAAATTATGAAAGGTCATCGTAGGATGACCCTAGGTTTTAGGCATAATAAAATAATTATTCATCAGAAATATCAATAATATATTTTTTTTAATATTTTTATGATGTAAAATGAACGAATTTATTATTTTTTTTAAAAAATTTCATTTTTTTATTTTACCAAAAAAATTATGAAAGGTCATCGTAGGATGACCCTAGATTTTCGGCATAAAAAAATAATTATTCATCAGAAATATCAATAATATATTTTTTTAATATTTTTATGATGTAAAATGAACGAATTTATTATTTATTTTTAAAAATTTCATATTTTAATTTTCCCGTAAATATTATGAAAGGTCATCGTGGGATGACCCTAGGTTTTCGACATAATAAAATAATTATTCATCAGAAATATCAATAATATATTTTTTTAATATTTTTATGATGTAAAATGAACGAATTTATTATTTATTTTTAAAAATTTCATATTTTAATTTTCCCGTAAAAATTATGAAAGGTCATCGTAGGATGACCCTAGCTATAATAAAATAATTATTCATCAGAAATATCAATAATATTTTTTTTTTAATATTTTTATGATCTAAAATCAACGAATTTATTATTTTTTTTAAAACATTTCATTTTTTAATTTTACCAAAAAAATTATGAAAGGTCATCGTAGGATGACCCTAGGTTTTCGGCATAATAAAATAATTATTCATCAGAAATATCAATAATATATTTTTTTTAATATTTTTATGATGTAAAATGAACGAATTTATTATTTTTTTTTAAACATTTCATTTTTTAATTTTACAAAAAGAATTATGAAAGGTCATCGTAGGATGACCCTAGGTTTTCGGCATAAAAAAATAATTATTCATCAGAAATATCAATAATATATTTTTTTAATATATTTATGATGTAAAATGAACGAATTTATTATTTTTTTTAAAACATTTCATTTTTTAATTTTACCAAAAAAATTATGAAAGGTCATCGTAGGATGACCCTAGGTTTTGGGCATAAAAAAATAACTATTCATAAGAAATATCAATAATATATTTATTTATATTTTTATGATGTAAAATGAACGAATTTATTATTTATTTTTTAAAATTTCATATTTTAATTTTCCCGTAAAAATTATGAAAGGTCATCGTAGGATGACCCTAGGTTTTCGGCATAAAAAAATAATTATTCATCAGAAATATCAATAATATATTTTTTTAATATTTTTATGATGTAAAATGAACGAATTTATTATTTTTTTTAAAACATTTCATTTTTTTATTTTACCAAAAAAATTATGAAAGGTCATCGTAGGATGACCCTAGGTTTTCGGCATAAAAAAATAATTATTCATCAGAAATATCAATAATATATTTTTTTTATATTTTTATGATGTAAAATGAACGAATTTATTATTTATTTTTAAAAATTTCATTTTTTAATTTTCCCGTAAAAATTATGAAAGGTCATCGTGGGATGACCCTAGGTTTTCGGCATAATAAAATAATTATTCATAAGAAATATCAATAATATATTTTTTTATTATTTTATGATGTAAAATGAACGAATTTATTATTTATTTTTAAAAATTTCATATTTTAATTTTCCTGTAAAAATTATGAAAGGTCATCGTAGGATGACCCTAGGTTTTCGGCATAAAAAAATAATTATTCATCAGAAATATCAATAATATATTTTTTTTAATATTTTTATGATGTAAAATGAACGAATTTATTATTTTTTTTAAAACATTTCATTTTTTTATTTTACCAAAAAAATTATTAAAGGTCATCGTAGGATGACCCTAGGTTTTCGGCATAAAAAAATAATTATTCATCAGAAATATCAATAATATATTTTTTTAATATTTTTATGATGTAAAATGAACGAATTTATTATTTATTTTTAAAAATTTCATATTTTAATTTTACCAAAAAAATTATGAAAGGTCATCGTGGGATGACCCTAGGATTTCGACATAATAAAATAATTATTCATCAGAAATATCAATAATATATTTTTTTAATATTTTTATGATGTAAAATGAACGAATTTATTATTTATTTTTAAAAATTTCATATTTTATTTTTCCCGTAAAAATTATGAAAGGTCATCGTAGGATGACCCTAGCTATAATAAAATAATTATTCATCAGAAATATCAATAATATATTTTTTTTAATATTTTTATGTTCTAAAATCAACGAATTTATTATTTTTTTTAAAACATTTCATTTTTTAATTTTACCAAAAAAATTATGAAAGGTCATCGTAGGATGACCCTAGGTTTTAGGCATAATAAAATAATTATTCATCAGAAATATCAATAATATATTTTTTTAATATTTTTATGATGTAAAATGAACGTATTTATCATTTTTTTTAAACATTTCATTTTTTAATTTTACCAAAAAAATTATGAAAGGTCATCGTAGGATGACCCTAGGTTTTCGGCATAAAAAAATAATTATTCATTAGAAATATCAATAATATATTTTTTTAATATTTTTATGATGTAAAATGAACGAATTTATTATTTATTTTTAAAAATTTCATATTTTAATT
Source organism: Labia minor (assembly GCA_963082975.1). Taxonomy (NCBI): domain Eukaryota; kingdom Metazoa; phylum Arthropoda; class Insecta; order Dermaptera; family Spongiphoridae; genus Labia; species Labia minor. Next base: position 67,206,667 of record OY720347.1, read on the forward strand.
TTCCCGTAAAAATTATGAAAGGTCATCGTGGTATGTACCTAGGTTTTGGGCATAAAAAAATAACTATTCATAAGAAATATCAATAATATATTTTTTTATATTTTTATGATGTAAAATGAACGAATTTATTATTTATTTTTAAAAATTTCATATTTTAATTTTACCGTAAAAATTATGAAAGGTCATCGTAGGATGACCCTAGGTTTTCGGCATAATAAAATAATTATTCATAAGAAATATCAATAATATATTTTTTTTAATATTTTTATGATGTAAAATGAACGAATTTATTATTTTTTTAAAACATTTCATTTTTTAATTTTCCCGTAAAAATTATGAAAGGTCATCGTAGGATGACCCTAGGTTTTCGGCATAAAAAAATAATTATTCATCAGAAATATCAATAATATATTTTTTTAATATTTTTATGATCTAAAATGAACGAATTTATTATTTATTTTTAAAAATTTCATATTTTAATTTTCCCGTAAATATTATGAAAGGTCATCGTGGGATGACCCTAGGTTTTCGACATAATAAAATAATTATTCATCAGAAATATCAATAATATATTTTTTTAATATTTTTATGATGTAAAATGAACGAATTTATTATTTATTTTTAAAAATTTCATATTTTAATTTTCCCGTAAAAATTATGAAAGGTCATCGTAGGATGACCCTAGCTATAATAAAATAATTATTCATCAGAAATATCAATAATATATTTTTTTTAATATTTTTATGATCTAAAATCAACGAATTTATTATTTTTTTTAAAACATTTCATTTTTTAATTTTACCAAAAAAATTATGAAAGGTCATCGTAGGATGACCCTAAATTTTCGGCATAAAAAAATAATTTTTAGTAAGAAATATGAATAATATATTTTTTTAATATTTTTATGATGTAAAATGAACGAAATTATTTTTTTTTAAAAATTTAATATTTTAATTTTACCGTAAAAATTATGAAAGGTCATCGTAGGATGACACTAGGTTTTCGGCATAATAAAATAATTATTCATCAGAAATATCAATAATATATTTTATTAATATTTTTATGATGTAAAATGAACGAATTTATTATTTTTTTTTAAACATTTCATTTTTTAATTTTACCAAAAAAATTATGAAAGGTCATCGTAGGATGACCCTAAATTTTCGGCATAAAAAAATAATTTTTAGTAAGAAATATGAATAATATATTTTTTTAATATTTTTATGATGTAAAATGAACGAAATTATTTTTTTTTAAAAATTTCATATTTTAATTTTACCGTAAAAATTATGAAAGGTCATCGTAGGATGACCCTAGGTTTTCGGCATAATAAAATAATTATTCATCAGAAATATCAATAATATATTTTTTTTAATATTTTTATGATGTAAAATGAACGAATTTATTATTTTTTTTAAAACATTTCATTTTTTAATTTTACCAAAAAAATTATGAAAGGTCATCGTAGGATGACCCTAGGTTTTCGGTATAAAAAAATAATTTTTAGTAAGAAATATGAATAATATATTTTTTTAATATTTTTATGATGTAAAATGAACGAATTTATTATTTATTTTTAAAAATTTCATATTTTAATTTTCCCGTAAAAATTATGTAAGGTCATCGTAGGATGACCCTAGGTTTTCGGCATAAAAAAATAATTATTCATCAGAAATATCAATAATATATTTTTTTAATATTTTTATGATGCAAAATGAACGAATTTATTATTTATTTTTAAAAATTTCATATTTTAATTTTCCCGTAAAAATTATGAAAGGTCATCGTAGGATGACCCTAGGTTTTCGGCATAATAAAAAAATTATTCATCAGAAATATCAATAATATATTTTTTTTAATATTTTTATGATGTAAAATGAACGAATTTATTATTTTTTTTAAAACATTTCATTTTTTAATTTTACAAAAAGAATTATGAAAGGTCATCGTAGGATGACCCTAGGTTTTCGGCATAAAAAAATAATTATTCATCAGAAATATCAATAATATATTTTTTTAATATATTTATGATGTAAAATGAACGAATTTATTATTTATTTTTAAAAATTTCATATTTTAATTTTCCCGTAAAAATTATGAAAGGTCATCGTAGGATGACCCTAGGTTTTAGGCATAAAAAAATAATTATTCATCAGAAATATCAATAATATATTTTTTTAATATTTTTATGATGTAAAATGAACGAATTTATTATTTATTTTTAAAAATTTCATATTTTAATTTTCCCGTAAAAATTATGAAAGGTCATCGTAGGATGACCCTAGGTTTTCGGCATAATAAAATAATTATTCATCAGAAATATCAATAATATATTTTTTTAATATTTTTATGATGTAAAATGAACGAATTTATTATTTTTTTTAAAACATTTCATTTTTTAATTTTACCAAAAAAATTATGAAAGGTCATCGTAGGATGACCCTAAATTTTCGGCATAAAAAAATAATTTTTAGTAAGAAATAGAATAATATATTTTTTTAATATTTTTATGATGTAAAATGAACGAATTTATTATTTATTTTTAAAAATTTCATATTTTAATTTTACCGTAAAAATTATGAAAGGTCATCGTAGGATGACCCTAGGTTTTCGGCATAATAAAATAATTATTCATCAGAAATATCAATAATATATTTTTTTTAATATTTTTATGATGTAAAATGAACGAATTTATTATTTTTTTTAAGACATTTCATTTTTTAATTTTACCAAAAAAATTATTAAAGGTCATCGTAGGATGACCCTAGGTTTTCGGCATAAAAAAATAATTATTCATCAGAAATATCAATAATATATTTTTTTAATATTTTTATGATGTAAAATGAACGAATTTATTATTTATTTTTAAAAATTTCATATTTTAATTTTACCAAAAAAATTATGAAAGGTCATCGTGGGATGACCCTAGGATTTCGACATAATAAAATAATTATTCATCAGAAATATCAATAATATATTTTTTTAATATTTTTATGATGTAAAATGAACGAATTTATTATTTATTTTTAAAAATTTCATATTTTATTTTTCCCGTAAAAATTATGAAAGGTCATCGTAGGATGACCCTAGCTATAATAAAATAATTATTCATCAGAAATATCAATAATATATTTTTTTTAATATTTTTATGTTCTAAAATCAACGAATTTATTATTTTTTTTAAAACATTTCATTTTTTAATTTTACCAAAAAAATTATGAAAGGTCATCGTAGGATGACCCTAGGTTTTAGGCATAATAAAATAATTATTCATCAGAAATATCAATAATATATTTTTTTAATATTTTTATGATGTAAAATGAACGTATTTATCATTTTTTTTAAACATTTCATTTTTTAATTTTACCAAAAAAATTATGAAAGGTCATCGTAGGATGACCCTAGGTTTTCGGCATAAAAAAATAATTATTCATTAGAAATATCAATAATATATTTTTTTAATATTTTTATGATGTAAAATGAACGAATTTATTATTTATTTTTAAAAATTTCATATTTTAATTTTCCCGTAAAAATTATGAAAGGTCATCGTGGTATGTACCTAGGTTTTGGGCATAAAAAAATAACTATTCATAAGAAATATCAATAATATATTTTTTTATATTTTTATGATGTAAAATGAACGAATTTATTATTTATTTTTAAAAATTTCATATTTTAATTTTACCGTAAAAATTATGAAAGGTCATCGTAGGATGACCCTAGGTTTTCGGCATAATAAAATAATTATTCATAAGAAATATCAATAATATATTTTTTTTAATATTTTTATGATGTAAAATGAACGAATTTATTATTTTTTTAAAACATTTCATTTTTTAATTTTCCCGTAAAAATTATGAAAGGTCATCGTAGGATGACCCTAGGTTTTCGGCATAAAAAAATAATTATTCATCAGAAATATCAATAATATATTTTTTTAATATTTTTATGATCTAAAATGAACGAATTTATTATTTATTTTTAAAAATTTCATATTTTAATTTTCCCGTAAATATTATGAAAGGTCATCGTGGGATGACCCTAGGTTTTCGACATAATAAAATAATTATTCATCAGAAATATCAATAATATATTTTTTTAATATTTTTATGATGTAAAATGAACGAATTTATTATTTATTTTTAAAAATTTCATATTTTAATTTTCCCGTAAAAATTATGAAAGGTCATCGTAGGATGACCCTAGCTATAATAAAATAATTATTCATCAGAAATATCAATAATATATTTTTTTTAATATTTTTATGATCTAAAATCAACGAATTTATTATTTTTTTTAAAACATTTCATTTTTTAATTTTACCAAAAAAATTATGAAAGGTCATCGTAGGATGACCCTAAATTTTCGGCATAAAAAAATAATTTTTAGTAAGAAATATGAATAATATATTTTTTTAATATTTTTATGATGTAAAATGAACGAAATTATTTTTTTTTAAAAATTTAATATTTTAATTTTACCGTAAAAATTATGAAAGGTCATCGTAGGATGACACTAGGTTTTCGGCATAATAAAATAATTATTCATCAGAAATATCAATAATATATTTTATTAATATTTTTATGATGTAAAATGAACGAATTTATTATTTTTTTTTAAACATTTCATTTTTTAATTTTACCAAAAAAATTATGAAAGGTCATCGTAGGATGACCCTAAATTTTCGGCATAAAAAAATAATTTTTAGTAAGAAATATGAATAATATATTTTTTTAATATTTTTATGATGTAAAATGAACGAAATTATTTTTTTTTAAAAATTTCATATTTTAATTTTACCGTAAAAATTATGAAAGGTCATCGTAGGATGACCCTAGGTTTTCGGCATAATAAAATAATTATTCATCAGAAATATCAATAATATATTTTTTTTAATATTTTTATGATGTAAAATGAACGAATTTATTATTTTTTTTAAAACATTTCATTTTTTAATTTTACCAAAAAAATTATGAAAGGTCATCGTAGGATGACCCTAGGTTTTCGGTATAAAAAAATAATTTTTAGTAAGAAATATGAATAATATATTTTTTTAATATTTTTATGATGTAAAATGAACGAATTTATTATTTATTTTTAAAAATTTCATATTTTAATTTTCCCGTAAAAATTATGTAAGGTCATCGTAGGATGACCCTAGGTTTTCGGCATAAAAAAATAATTATTCATCAGAAATATCAATAATATATTTTTTTAATATTTTTATGATGCAAAATGAACGAATTTATTATTTATTTTTAAAAATTTCATATTTTAATTTTCCCGTAAAAATTATGAAAGGTCATCGTAGGATGACCCTAGGTTTTCGGCATAATAAAAAAATTATTCATCAGAAATATCAATAATATATTTTTTTTAATATTTTTATGATGTAAAATGAACGAATTTATTATTTTTTTTAAAACATTTCATTTTTTAATTTTACAAAAAGAATTATGAAAGGTCATCGTAGGATGACCCTAGGTTTTCGGCATAAAAAAATAATTATTCATCAGAAATATCAATAATATATTTTTTTAATATATTTATGATGTAAAATGAACGAATTTATTATTTATTTTTAAAAATTTCATATTTTAATTTTCCCGTAAAAATTATGAAAGGTCATCGTAGGATGACCCTAGGTTTTAGGCATAAAAAAATAATTATTCATCAGAAATATCAATAATATATTTTTTTAATATTTTTATGATGTAAAATGAACGAATTTATTATTTATTTTTAAAAATTTCATATTTTAATTTTCCCGTAAAAATTATGAAAGGTCATCGTAGGATGACCCTAGGTTTTCGGCATAATAAAATAATTATTCATCAGAAATATCAATAATATATTTTTTTAATATTTTTATGATGTAAAATGAACGAATTTATTATTTTTTTTAAAACATTTCATTTTTTAATTTTACCAAAAAAATTATGAAAGGTCATCGTAGGATGACCCTAAATTTTCGGCATAAAAAAATAATTTTTAGTAAGAAATAGAATAATATATTTTTTTAATATTTTTATGATGTAAAATGAACGAATTTATTATTTATTTTTAAAAATTTCATATTTTAATTTTACCGTAAAAATTATGAAAGGTCATCGTAGGATGACCCTAGGTTTTCGGCATAATAAAATAATTATTCATCAGAAATATCAATAATATATTTTTTTTAATATTTTTATGATGTAAAATGAACGAATTTATTATTTTTTTTAAGACATTTCATTTTTTAATTTTACCAAAAAAATTATGAAAGGTCATCGTAGGATGACCCTAGGTTTTCGGCATAATAAAATAATTATTGATAAGAAATATCAATAATATATTTTTTTATATTTTTATGATGTAAAATGAACGAATTTATTATTTATTTTTAAAAATTTCATATTTTAATTTTCCCGTAAAAATTATGAAAGGTCATCGTAAGATGACCCTAGGTTTTCGGCATAAAAAAATAATTATTCATCAGAAATATCAATAATATATTTTTTTAATATTTTTATGATCTAAAATGAACGAATTTATTATTTATTTTTAAAAATTTCATATTTTAATTTTCCCGTAAATATTATGAAAGGTCATCGTAGGATGACCCTAGGTTTTCGACATAATAAAATAATTATTCATCAGAAATATCAATAATATATTTTTTTAATATTTTTATGATGTAAAATGAACGAATTTATTATTTATTTTTAAAAATTTCATATTTTAATTTTCCCGTAAAAATTATGAAAGGTCATCGTAGGATGACCCTAGCTATAATAAAATAATTATTCATCAGAAATATCAATAATATATTTTTTTTAATATTTTTATGATCTAAAATCAACGAATTTATTATTTTTTTTAAAACATTTCATTTTTTAATTTTACCAAAAAAATTATGAAAGGTCATCGTAGGATGACCCTAAATTTTCGGCATAAAAAAATAATTTTTAGTAAGAAATATGAATAATATATTTTTTTAATATTTTTATGATGTAAAATGAACGAAATTATTTTTTTTTAAAAATTTAATATTTTAATTTTACCGTAAAAATTATGAAAGGTCATCGTAGGATGACACTAGGTTTTCGGCATAATAAAATAATTATTCATCAGAAATATCAATAATATATTTTATTAATATTTTTATGATGTAAAATGAACGAATTTATTATTTTTTTTTAAACATTTCATTTTTTAATTTTACCAAAAAAATTATGAAAGGTCATCGTAGGATGACCCTAAATTTTCGGCATAAAAAAATAATTTTTAGTAAGAAATATGAATAATATATTTTTTTAATATTTTTATGATGTAAAATGAACGAAATTATTTTTTTTTAAAAATTTCATATTTTAATTTTACCGTAAAAATTATGAAAGGTCATCGTAGGATGACCCTAGGTTTTCGGCATAATAAAATAATTATTCATCAGAAATATCAATAATATATTTTTTTTAATATTTTTATGATGTAAAATGAACGAATTTATTATTTTTTTTAAAACATTTCATTTTTTAATTTTACCAAAAAAATTATGAAAGGTCATCGTAGGATGACCCTAGGTTTTCGGTATAAAAAAATAATTTTTAGTAAGAAATATGAATAATATATTTTTTTAATATTTTTATGATGTAAAATGAACGAATTTATTATTTATTTTTAAAAATTTCATATTTTAATTTTCCCGTAAAAATTATGTAAGGTCATCGTAGGATGACCCTAGGTTTTCGGCATAAAAAAATAATTATTCATCAGAAATATCAATAATATATTTTTTTAATATTTTTATGATGCAAAATGAACGAATTTATTATTTATTTTTAAAAATTTCATATTTTAATTTTCCCGTAAAAATTATGAAAGGTCATCGTAGGATGACCCTAGGTTTTCGGCATAATAAAAAAATTATTCATCAGAAATATCAATAATATATTTTTTTTAATATTTTTATGATGTAAAATGAACGAATTTATTATTTTTTTTAAAACATTTCATTTTTTAATTTTACAAAAAGAATTATGAAAGGTCATCGTAGGATGACCCTAGGTTTTCGGCATAAAAAAATAATTATTCATCAGAAATATCAATAATATATTTTTTTAATATATTTATGATGTAAAATGAACGAATTTATTATTTATTTTTAAAAATTTCATATTTTAATTTTCCCGTAAAAATTATGAAAGGTCATCGTAGGATGACCCTAGGTTTTAGGCATAAAAAAATAATTATTCATCAGAAATATCAATAATATATTTTTTTAATATTTTTATGATGTAAAATGAACGAATTTATTATTTATTTTTAAAAATTTCATATTTTAATTTTCCCGTAAAAATTATGAAAGGTCATCGTAGGATGACCCTAGGTTTTCGGCATAATAAAATAATTATTCATCAGAAATATCAATAATATATTTTTTTAATATTTTTATGATGTAAAATGAACGAATTTATTATTTTTTTTAAAACATTTCATTTTTTAATTTTACCAAAAAAATTATGAAAGGTCATCGTAGGATGACCCTAGATTTTCGGCATAAAAAAATAATTATTCATCAGAAATATCAATAATATATTTTTTTAATATTTTTATGATGTAACATCAACGAATTTATTATTTATTTTTAAAAATTTCATATTTTAATTTTCCCGTAAATATTATGAAAGGTCATCGTGGGATGACCCTAGGTTTTCGACATAATAAAATAATTATTCATCAGAAATATCAATAATATATTTTTTTAATATTTTTATGATGTAAAATGAACGAATTTATTATTTATTTTTAAAAATTTCATATTTTAATTTTACCAAAAAAATTATGAAAGGTCATCGTAGGATGACCCTAGGTTTTCGGTATAAAAAAATAATTTTTAGTAAGAAATATGAATAATATATTTTTTTAATATTTTTATGATGTAAAATGAACGAATTTATTATTTATTTTTAAAAATTTCATATTTTAATTTTCCCGTAAAAATTATGAAAGGTCATCGTAGGATGACCCTAGGTTTTCGGCATAAAAAAATAATTATTCATCAGAAATATCAATAATATATTTTTTTAATATTTTTATGATGTAAAATGAACGAATTTATTATTTATTTTTAAAAATTTCATATTTTAATTTTCCCGTAAAAATTATGAAAGGTCATCGTAGGATGACCCTAGGTTTTCGGCATAATAAAATAATTATTCATAAGAAATATCAATAATATATTTTTTTTAATATTTTTATGATGTAAAATGAACGAATTTATTATTTTTTTAAAACATTTCATTTTTTAATTTTCCCGTAAAAATTATGAAAGGTCATCGTAGGATGACCCTAGGTTTTCGGCATAAAAAAATAATTATTCATCAGAAATATCAATAATATATTTTTTTAATATTTTTATGATCTAAAATGAACGAATTTATTATTTATTTTTAAAAATTTCATATTTTAATTTTCCCGTAAATATTATGAAAGGTCATCGTGGGATGACCCTAGGTTTTCGACATATTAAAATAATTATTCATCAGGAATATCAATAATATATTTTTTTAATATTTTTATGATGTAAAATGAACGAATTTATTATTTATTTTTAAAAATTTCATATTTTAATTTTCCCGTAAATATTATGAAAGGTCATCGTGGGATGACCCTAGGTTTTCGACATAATAAAATAATTATTCATCAGAAATATCAATAATATATTTTTTTAATATTTTTATGATGTAAAATGAACGAATTTATTATTTATTTTTAAAAATTTCATATTTTAATTTTCCCGTAAAAATTATGAAAGGTCATCGAAGGATGACCCTAAATTTTCGGCATAAAAAAATAATATTTAGTAAGAATTATGAATAATATATTTTTTTAATATTTTTATGATGTAAAATGAACGAAATTATTTTTTTTTAAAAATTTAATATTTTAATTTTACCGTAAAAATTATGAAAGGTCATCGTAGGATGACCCTAGGTTTTCGGCATAATAAAATAATTATTCATCAGAAATATCAATAATATATTTTTTTTAATATTTTTATGATGTAAAATGAACGAATTTATTATTTTTTTTAAAACATTTCATTTTTTAATTTTCCCAAAAAAATTATGAAAGGTCATCGTAGGATGACCCTAGGTTTTCGGTATAAAAAAATAATTTTTAGTAAGAAATATGAATAATATATTTTTTTAATATTTTTATGATGTAAAATGAACGAATTTATTATTTATTTTAAAAAATTTCATATTTTAATTTTCCCGTAAAAATTATGTAAGGTCATCGTAGGATGACCCTAGGTTTTCGGCATAAAAAAATAATTATTCATCAGAAATATCAATAATATATTTTTTTAATATTTTTATGATGCAAAATGAACGAATTTATTATTTATTTTTAAAAATTTCATATTTTAATTTTCCCGTAAAAATTATGAAAGGTCATCGTAGGATGACCCTAGGTTTTCGGCATAATAAAATAATTATTCATCAGAAATATCAATAATATATTTTTTTTAATATTTTTATGATGTAAAATGAACGAATTTATTATTTTTTTTAAAACATTTCATTTTTTAATTTTACAAAAAGAATTATGAAAGGTCATCGTAGGATGACCCTAGGTTTTCGGCATAAAAAAATAATTATTCATCAGAAATATCAATAATATATTTTTTTAATATATTTATGATGTAAAATGAACGAATTTATTATTTATTTTTAAAAATTTCATATTTTAATTTTCCCGTAAAAATTATGAAAGGTCATCGTAGGATGACCCTAGGTTTTAGGCATAATAAAATAATTATTCATCAGAAATATCAATAATATATTTTTTTAATATTTTTATGATGTAAAATGAACGAATTTATTATTTTTTTTAAAACATTTCATTTTTTAATTTTACAAAAAGTATTATGAAAGGTCATCGTAGGATGACCCTAGGTTTTCGGCATAAAATAATAATTATTCATCAGAAATATCAATAATATATTTTTTTTAATATTTTTATGATGTAAAATGAACGAATTTATTATTTTTTTTAAAACATTTCATTTTTTAATTTTACCAAAAAAATTATGAAAGGTCATCGTAGGATGAGCCTAGGTTTTCGGCATAATAAAATAATTATTGATAAGAAATATCAATAATATATTTTTTTATATTTTTATGATGTAAAATGAACGAATTTATTATTTATTTTTAAAAATTTCATATTTTAATTTTCCCGTAAAAATTATGAAAGGTCATCGTAGGATGACCCTAGGTTTTCGGCATAAAAAAATAATTATTCATCAGAAATATCAATAATATATTTTTTTAATATTTTTATGATCTAAAATGAACGAATTTATTATTTATTTTTAAAAATTTCATATTTTAATTTTTCCGTAAAAATTATGAAAGGTCATCGTAGGATGACCCTAGGTTTTCGACATAATAAAATAATTTTTCATCAGAAATATCAATAATATATTTTTTTAATATTTTTATGATGTAAAATGAACGAATTTATTATTTATTTTTAAAAATTTCATATTTTAATTTTCCCGTAAAAATTATGAAAGGTCATCGTAGGATGACCCTAGGTTTTCGGCATAATAAAATAATTATTCATCAGAAATATCAATAATATATTTTTTTTAATATTTTTATGATGTAAAATGAACGAATTTATTATTTTTTTTAAAACATTTCATTTTTTAATTTTACCAAAAAAATTATGAAAGGTCATCGTAGGATCACCCTAGGTTTTCGGTATAAAAAAATAATTTTTAGTAAGAAATATGAATAATATATTTTTTTAATATTTTTATGATGTAAAATGAACGAATTTATTATTTATTTTTAAAAATTTCATATTTTAATTTTCCCGTAAAAATTATGTAAGGTCATCGTGGGATGACCCTAGGTTTTCGGCATAAAAAAATAATTTTTAGTAAGAAATATGAATAATATATTTTTTTAATATTTTTATGATGTAAAATGAACGAATTTATTATTTATTTTTAAAAATTTCATATTTTAATTTTCCCGTAAAAATTATGAAAGGTCATCGTAGGATGACCCTAGGTTTTAGGCATAATAAAATAATTATTCATCAGAAATATCAATAATATATTTTTTTTAATATTTTTATGATGTAAAATGAACGAATTTATTATTTTTTTTAAAAAATTTCATTTTTTTATTTTACCAAAAAAATTATGAAAGGTCATCGTAGGATGACCCTAGATTTTCGGCATAAAAAAATAATTATTCATCAGAAATATCAATAATATATTTTTTTAATATTTTTATGATGTAAAATGAACGAATTTATTATTTATTTTTAAAAATTTCATATTTTAATTTTCCCGTAAATATTATGAAAGGTCATCGTGGGATGACCCTAGGTTTTCGACATAATAAAATAATTATTCATCAGAAATATCAATAATATATTTTTTTAATATTTTTATGATGTAAAATGAACGAATTTATTATTTATTTTTAAAAATTTCATATTTTAATTTTCCCGTAAAAATTATGAAAGGTCATCGTAGGATGACCCTAGCTATAATAAAATAATTATTCATCAGAAATATCAATAATATATTTTTTTTAATATTTTTATGATCTAAAATCAACGAATTTATTATTTTTTTTAAAACATTTCATTTTTTAATTTTACCAAAAAAATTATGAAAGGTCATCGTAGGATGACCCTAGGTTTTCGGCATAATAAAATAATTATTCATCAGAAATATCAATAATATATTTTTTTTAATATTTTTATGATGTAAAATGAACGAATTTATTATTTTTTTTAAAACATTTCATTTTTTAATTTTACAAAAAGAATTATGAAAGGTCATCGTAGGATGACCCTAGGTTTTCGGCATAAAAAAATAATTATTCATCAGAAATATCAATAATATATTTTTTTAATATATTTATGATGTAAAATGAACGAATTTATTATTTTTTTTAAAACATTTCATTTTTTAATTTTACCAAAAAAATTATGAAAGGTCATCGTAGGATGACCCTAGGTTTTGGGCATAAAAAAATAACTATTCATAAGAAATATCAATAATATATTTATTTATATTTTTATGATGTAAAATGAACGAATTTATTATTTATTTTTTAAAATTTCATATTTTAATTTTCCCGTAAAAATTATGAAAGGTCATCGTAGGATGACCCTAGGTTTTCGGCATAAAAAAATAATTATTCATCAGAAATATCAATAATATATTTTTTTAATATTTTTATGATGTAAAATGAACGAATTTATTATTTTTTTTAAAACATTTCATTTTTTTATTTTACCAAAAAAATTATGAAAGGTCATCGTAGGATGACCCTAGGTTTTCGGCATAAAAAAATAATTATTCATCAGAAATATCAATAATATATTTTTTTTATATTTTTATGATGTAAAATGAACGAATTTATTATTTATTTTTAAAAATTTCATTTTTTAATTTTCCCGTAAAAATTATGAAAGGTCATCGTGGGATGACCCTAGGTTTTCGGCATAATAAAATAATTATTCATAAGAAATATCAATAATATATTTTTTTATTATTTTATGATGTAAAATGAACGAATTTATTATTTATTTTTAAAAATTTCATATTTTAATTTTCCTGTAAAAATTATGAAAGGTCATCGTAGGATGACCCTAGGTTTTCGGCATAAAAAAATAATTATTCATCAGAAATATCAATAATATATTTTTTTTAATATTTTTATGATGTAAAATGAACGAATTTATTATTTTTTTTAAAACATTTCATTTTTTTATTTTACCAAAAAAATTATGAAAGGTCATCGTAGGATGACCCTAGGTTTTCGGCATAAAAAAATAATTATTCATCAGAAATATCAATAATATATTTTTTTAATATTTTTATGATGTAAAATGAACGAATTTATTATTTATTTTTAAAAATTTCATATTTTAATTTTCCCGTAAAAATTATGAAAGGTCATCGTAGGATGACCCTAGGTTTTCGGCATAATAAAATAATTATTCATCAGAAATATCAATAATATATTTTTTTTAATATTTTTATGATGTAAAATGAACGAATTTATTATTTTTTTTAAAACATTTCATTTTTTAATTTTACCAAAAAAATTATGAAAGGTCATCGTAGGATCACCCTAGGTTTTCGGTATAAAAAAATAATTTTTAGTAAGAAATATGAATAATATATTTTTTTAATATTTTTATGATGTAAAATGAACGAATTTATTATTTATTTTTAAAAATTTCATATTTTAATTTTCCCGTAAAAATTATGTAAGGTCATCGTGGGATGACCCTAGGTTTTCGGCATAAAAAAATAATTTTTAGTAAGAAATATGAATAATATATTTTTTTAATATTTTTATGATGTAAAATGAACGAATTTATTATTTATTTTTAAAAATTTCATATTTTAATTTTCCCGTAAAAATTATGAAAGGTCATCGTAGGATGACCCTAGCTATAATAAAATAATTATTCATCAGAAATATCAATAATATATTTTTTTTAATATTTTTATGATCTAAAATCAACGAATTTATTATTTTTTTTAAAACATTTCATTTTTTAATTTTACCAAAAAAATTATGAAAGGTCATCGTAGGATGACCCTAGGTTTTCGGCATAATAAAATAATTATTCATCAGAAATATCAATAATATATTTTTTTTAATATTTTTATGATGTAAAATGAACGAATTTATTATTTTTTTTTAAACATTTCATTTTTTAATTTTACAAAAAGAATTATGAAAGGTCATCGTAGGATGACCCTAGGTTTTCGGCATAAAAAAATAATTATTCATCAGAAATATCAATAATATATTTTTTTAATATATTTATGATGTAAAATGAACGAATTTATTATTTTTTTTAAAACATTTCATTTTTTAATTTTACCAAAAAAATTATGAAAGGTCATCGTAGGATGACCCTAGGTTTTGGGCATAAAAAAATAACTATTCATAAGAAATATCAATAATATATTTATTTATATTTTTATGATGTAAAATGAACGAATTTATTATTTATTTTTTAAAATTTCATATTTTAATTTTCCCGTAAAAATTATGAAAGGTCATCGTAGGATGACCCTAGGTTTTCGGCATAAAAAAATAATTATTCATCAGAAATATCAATAATATATTTTTTTAATATTTTTATGATGTAAAATGAACGAATTTATTATTTTTTTTAAAACATTTCATTTTTTTATTTTACCAAAAAAATTATGAAAGGTCATCGTAGGATGACCCTAGGTTTTCGGCATAAAAAAATAATTATTCATCAGAAATATCAATAATATATTTTTTTTATATTTTTATGATGTAAAATGAACGAATTTATTATTTATTTTTAAAAATTTCATTTTTTAATTTTCCCGTAAAAATTATGAAAGGTCATCGTGGGATGACCCTAGGTTTTCGGCATAATAAAATAATTATTCATAAGAAATATCAATAATATATTTTTTTATTATTTTATGATGTAAAATGAACGAATTTATTATTTATTTTTAAAAATTTCATATTTTAATTTTCCTGTAAAAATTATGAAAGGTCATCGTAGGATGACCCTAGGTTTTCGGCATAAAAAAATAATTATTCATCAGAAATATCAATAATATATTTTTTTTAATATTTTTATGATGTAAAATGAACGAATTTATTATTTTTTTTAAAACATTTCATTTTTTTATTTTACCAAAAAAATTATTAAAGGTCATCGTAGGATGACCCTAGGTTTTCGGCATAAAAAAATAATTATTCATCAGAAATATCAATAATATATTTTTTTAATATTTTTATGATGTAAAATGAACGAATTTATTATTTATTTTTAAAAATTTCATATTTTAATTTTACCAAAAAAATTATGAAAGGTCATCGTGGGATGACCCTAGGATTTCGACATAATAAAATAATTATTCATCAGAAATATCAATAATATATTTTTTTAATATTTTTATGATGTAAAATGAACGAATTTATTATTTATTTTTAAAAATTTCATATTTTATTTTTCCCGTAAAAATTATGAAAGGTCATCGTAGGATGACCCTAGCTATAATAAAATAATTATTCATCAGAAATATCAATAATATATTTTTTTTAATATTTTTATGTTCTAAAATCAACGAATTTATTATTTTTTTTAAAACATTTCATTTTTTAATTTTACCAAAAAAATTATGAAAGGTCATCGTAGGATGACCCTAGGTTTTAGGCATAATAAAATAATTATTCATCAGAAATATCAATAATATATTTTTTTAATATTTTTATGATGTAAAATGAACGTATTTATCATTTTTTTTAAACATTTCATTTTTTAATTTTACCAAAAAAATTATGAAAGGTCATCGTAGGATGACCCTAGGTTTTCGGCATAAAAAAATAATTATTCATTAGAAATATCAATAATATATTTTTTTAATATTTTTATGATGTAAAATGAACGAATTTATTATTTATTTTTAAAAATTTCATATTTTAATTTTCCCGTAAAAATTATGAAAGGTCATCGTGGTATGTACCTAGGTTTTGGGCATAAAAAAATAACTATTCATAAGAAATATCAATAATATATTTTTTTATATTTTTATGATGTAAAATGAACGAATTTATTATTTATTTTTAAAAATTTCATATTTTAATTTTACCGTAAAAATTATGAAAGGTCATCGTAGGATGACCCTAGGTTTTCGGCATAATAAAATAATTATTCATAAGAAATATCAATAATATATTTTTTTTAATATTTTTATGATGTAAAATGAACGAATTTATTATTTTTTTAAAACATTTCATTTTTTAATTTTCCCGTAAAAATTATGAAAGGTCATCGTAGGATGACCCTAGGTTTTCGGCATAAAAAAATAATTATTCATCAGAAATATCAATAATATATTTTTTTAATATTTTTATGATCTAAAATGAACGAATTTATTATTTATTTTTAAAAATTTCATATTTTAATTTTCCCGTAAATATTATGAAAGGTCATCGTGGGATGACCCTAGGTTTTCGACATAATAAAATAATTATTCATCAGAAATATCAATAATATATTTTTTTAATATTTTTATGATGTAAAATGAACGAATTTATTATTTATTTTTAAAAATTTCATATTTTAATTTTCCCGTAAAAATTATGAAAGGACATCGTAGGATGACCCTAGCTATAATAAAATAATTATTCATCAGAAATATCAATAATATATTTTTTTTAATATTTTTATGATCTAAAATCAACGAATTTATTATTTTTTTTAAAACATTTCATTTTTTAATTTTACCAAAAAAATTATGAAAGGTCATCGTAGGATGACCCTAAATTTTCGGCATAAAAAAATAATTTTTAGTAAGAAATATGAATAATATATTTTTTTAATATTTTTATGATGTAAAATGAACGAAATTATTTTTTTTTAAAAATTTAATATTTTAATTTTACCGTAAAAATTATGAAAGGTCATCGTAGGATGACACTAGGTTTTCGGCATAATAAAATAATTATTCATCAGAAATATCAATAATATATTTTATTAATATTTTTATGATGTAAAATGAACGAATTTATTATTTTTTTTTAAACATTTCATTTTTTAATTTTACCAAAAAAATTATGAAAGGTCATCGTAGGATGACCCTAAATTTTCGGCATAAAAAAATAATTTTTAGTAAGAAATATGAATAATATATTTTTTTAATATTTTTATGATGTAAAATGAACGAAATTATTTTTTTTTAAAAATTTCATATTTTAATTTTACCGTAAAAATTATGAAAGGTCATCGTAGGATGACCCTAGGTTTTCGGCATAATAAAATAATTATTCATCAGAAATATCAATAATATATTTTTTTTAATATTTTTATGATGTAAAATGAACGAATTTATTATTTTTTTTAAAACATTTCATTTTTTAATTTTACCAAAAAAATTATGAAAGGTCATCGTAGGATGACCCTAGGTTTTCGGTATAAAAAAATAATTTTTAGTAAGAAATATGAATAATATATTTTTTTAATATTTTTATGATGTAAAATGAACGAATTTATTATTTATTTTTAAAAATTTCATATTTTAATTTTCCCGTAAAAATTATGTAAGGTCATCGTAGGATGACCCTAGGTTTTCGGCATAAAAAAATAATTATTCATCAGAAATATCAATAATATATTTTTTTAATATTTTTATGATGCAAAATGAACGAATTTATTATTTATTTTTAAAAATTTCATATTTTAATTTTCCCGTAAAAATTATGAAAGGTCATCGTAGGATGACCCTAGGTTTTCGGCATAATAAAAAAATTATTCATCAGAAATATCAATAATATATTTTTTTTAATATTTTTATGATGTAAAATGAACGAATTTATTATTTTTTTTAAAACATTTCATTTTTTAATTTTACAAAAAGAATTATGAAAGGTCATCGTAGGATGACCCTAGGTTTTCGGCATAAAAAAATAATTATTCATCAGAAATATCAATAATATATTTTTTTAATATATTTATGATGTAAAATGAACGAATTTATTATTTATTTTTAAAAATTTCATATTTTAATTTTCCCGTAAAAATTATGAAAGGTCATCGTAGGATGACCCTAGGTTTTAGGCATAAAAAAATAATTATTCATCAGAAATATCAATAATATATTTTTTTAATATTTTTATGATGTAAAATGAACGAATTTATTATTTATTTTTAAAAATTTCATATTTTAATTTTCCCGTAAAAATTATGAAAGGTCATCGTAGGATGACCCTAGGTTTTCGGCATAATAAAATAATTATTCATCAGAAATATCAATAATATATTTTTTTAATATTTTTATGATGTAAAATGAACGAATTTATTATTTTTTTTAAAACATTTCATTTTTTAATTTTACCAAAAAAATTATGAAAGGTCATCGTAGGATGACCCTAAATTTTCGGCATAAAAAAATATTTTTTAGTAAGAAATAGAATAATATATTTTTTTAATATTTTTATGATGTAAAATGAACGAATTTATTATTTATTTTTAAAAATTTCATATTTTAATTTTACCGTAAAAATTATGAAAGGTCATCGTAGGATGACCCTAGGTTTTCGGCATAATAAAATAATTATTCATCAGAAATATCAATAATATATTTTTTTTAATATTTTTATGATGTAAAATGAACGAATTTATTATTTTTTTTAAGACATTTCATTTTTTAATTTTACCAAAAAAATTATGAAAGGTCATCGTAGGATGACCCTAGGTTTTCGGCATAATAAAATAATTATTGATAAGAAATATCAATAATATATTTTTTTATATTTTTATGATGTAAAATGAACGAATTTATTATTTATTTTTAAAAATTTCATATTTTAATTTTCCCGTAAAAATTATGAAAGGTCATCGTAAGATGACCCTAGGTTTTCGGCATAAAAAAATAATTATTCATCAGAAATATCAATAATATATTTTTTTAATATTTTTATGATCTAAAATGAACGAATTTATTATTTATTTTTAAAAATTTCATATTTTAATTTTCCCGTAAAAATTATGAAAGGTCATCGTAGGATGACCCTAGGTTTTCGGCATAATAAAATAATTATTCATCAGAAATATCAATAATATATTTTTTTAATATTTTTATGATGTAAAATGAACGAATTTATTATTTTTTTTAAAAAATTTCATTTTTTTATTTTACCAAAAAAATTATGAAAGGTCATCGTAGGATGACCCTAGATTTTCGGCATAAAAAAATAATTATTCATCAGAAATATCAATAATATATTTTTTTAATATTTTTATGATGTAACATCAACGAATTTATTATTTATTTTTAAAAATTTCATATTTTAATTTTCCCGTAAAAATTATGAAAGGTCATCGTGGTATGTACCTAGGTTTTGGGCATAAAAAAATAACTATTCATAAGAAATATCAATAATATATTTTTTTATATTTTTATGATGTAAAATGAACGAATTTATTATTTATTTTTAAAAATTTCATATTTTAATTTTACCGTAAAAATTATGAAAGGTCATCGTAGGATGACCCTAGGTTTTCGGCATAATAAAATAATTATTCATCAGAAATATCAATAATATATTTTTTTTAATATTTTTATGATGTAAAATGAACGAATTTATTATTTTTTTTAAAACATTTCATTTTTTAATTTTACCAAAAAAATTATGAAAGGTCATCGTAGGATGACCCTAGGTTTTCGGTATAAAAAAATAATTTTTAGTAAGAAATATGAATAATATATTTTTTTAATATTTTTATGATGTAAAATGAACGAATTTATTATTTATTTTTAAAAATTTCATATTTTAATTTTCCCGTAAAAATTATGAAAGGTCATCGTAGGATGACCCTAGGTTTTCGGCATAAAAAAATAATTATTCATCAGAAATATCAATAATATATTTTTTTAATATTTTTATGATGTAAAATGAACGAATTTATTATTTATTTTTAAAAATTTCATATTTTAATTTTCCCGTAAAAATTATGAAAGGTCATCGTAGGATGACCCTAGGTTTTCGGCATAATAAAATAATTATTCATAAGAAATATCAATAATATATTTTTTTTAATATTTTTATGATGTAAAATGAACGAATTTATTATTTTTTTAAAACATTTCATTTTTTAATTTTCCCGTAAAAATTATGAAAGGTCATCGTAGGATGACCCTAGGTTTTCGGCATAAAAAAATAATTATTCATCAGAAATATCAATAATATATTTTTTTTAATATTTTTATGATGTAAAATGAACGAATTTATTATTTTTTTTAAAAAATTTCATTTTTTTATTTTACCAAAAAAATTATGAAAGGTCATCGTAGGATGACCCTAGATTTTCGGCATAAAAAAATAATTATTCATCAGAAATATCAATAATATATTTTTTTAATATTTTTATGATGTAAAATGAACGAATTTATTATTTATTTTTAAAAATTTCATATTTTAATTTTCCCGTAAATATTATGAAAGGTCATCGTGGGATGACCCTAGGTTTTCGACATAATAAAATAATTATTCATCAGAAATATCAATAATATATTTTTTTAATATTTTTATGATGTAAAATGAACGAATTTATTATTTATTTTTAAAAATTTCATATTTTAATTTTCCCGTAAAAATTATGAAAGGTCATCGTAGGATGACCCTAGCTATAATAAAATAATTATTCATCAGAAATATCAATAATATATTTTTTTTAATATTTTTATGATCTAAAATCAACGAATTTATTATTTTTTTTAAAACATTTCATTTTTTAATTTTACCAAAAAAATTATGAAAGGTCATCGTAGGATGACCCTAGGTTTTCGGCATAATAAAATAATTATTCATCAGAAATATCAATAATATATTTTTTTTAATATTTTTATGATGTAAAATGAACGAATTTATTATTTTTTTTAAAACATTTCATTTTTTAATTTTACAAAAAGAATTATGAAAGGTCATCGTAGGATGACCCTAGGTTTTCGGCATAAAAAAATAATTATTCATCAGAAATATCAATAATATATTTTTTTAATATATTTATGATGTAAAATGAACGAATTTATTATTTTTTTTAAAACATTTCATTTTTTAATTTTACCAAAAAAATTATGAAAGGTCATCGTAGGATGACCCTAGGTTTTGGGCATAAAAAAATAACTATTCATAAGAAATATCAATAATATATTTATTTATATTTTTATGATGTAAAATGAACGAATTTATTATTTATTTTTTAAAATTTCATATTTTAATTTTCCCGTAAAAATTATGAAAGGTCATCGTAGGATGACCCTAGGTTTTCGGCATAAAAAAATAATTATTCATCAGAAATATCAATAATATATTTTTTTAATATTTTTATGATGTAAAATGAACGAATTTATTATTTTTTTTAAAACATTTCATTTTTTTATTTTACCAAAAAAATTATGAAAGGTCATCGTAGGATGACCCTAGGTTTTCGGCATAAAAAAATAATTATTCATCAGAAATATCAATAATATATTTTTTTTATATTTTTATGATGTAAAATGAACGAATTTATTATTTATTTTTAAAAATTTCATTTTTTAATTTTCCCGTAAAAATTATGAAAGGTCATCGTGGGATGACCCTAGGTTTTCGGCATAATAAAATAATTATTCATAAGAAATATCAATAATATATTTTTTTATTATTTTATGATGTAAAATGAACGAATTTATTATTTATTTTTAAAAATTTCATATTTTAATTTTCCTGTAAAAATTATGAAAGGTCATCGTAGGATGACCCTAGGTTTTCGGCATAAAAAAATAATTATTCATCAGAAATATCAATAATATATTTTTTTTAATATTTTTATGATGTAAAATGAACGAATTTATTATTTTTTTTAAAACATTTCATTTTTTTATTTTACCAAAAAAATTATGAAAGGTCATCGTAGGATGACCCTAGGTTTTCGGCATAAAAAAATAATTATTCATCAGAAATATCAATAATATATTTTTTTAATATTTTTATGATGTAAAATGAACGAATTTATTATTTATTTTTAAAAATTTCATATTTTAATTTTCCCGTAAAAATTATGAAAGGTCATCGTAGGATGACCCTAGGTTTTCGGCATAATAAAATAATTATTCATCAGAAATATCAATAATATATTTTTTTTAATATTTTTATGATGTAAAATGAACGAATTTATTATTTTTTTTAAAACATTTCATTTTTTAATTTTACCAAAAAAATTATGAAAGGTCATCGTAGGATCACCCTAGGTTTTCGGTATAAAAAAATAATTTTTAGTAAGAAATATGAATAATATATTTTTTTAATATTTTTATGATGTAAAATGAACGAATTTATTATTTATTTTTAAAAATTTCATATTTTAATTTTCCCGTAAAAATTATGTAAGGTCATCGTGGGATGACCCTAGGTTTTCGGCATAAAAAAATAATTTTTAGTAAGAAATATGAATAATATATTTTTTTAATATTTTTATGATGTAAAATGAACGAATTTATTATTTATTTTTAAAAATTTCATATTTTAATTTTCCCGTAAAAATTATGAAAGGTCATCGTAGGATGACCCTAGCTATAATAAAATAATTATTCATCAGAAATATCAATAATATATTTTTTTTAATATTTTTATGATCTAAAATCAACGAATTTATTATTTTTTTTAAAACATTTCATTTTTTAATTTTACCAAAAAAATTATGAAAGGTCATCGTAGGATGACCCTAGGTTTTCGGCATAATAAAATAATTATTCATCAGAAATATCAATAATATATTTTTTTTAATATTTTTATGATGTAAAATGAACGAATTTATTATTTTTTTTTAAACATTTCATTTTTTAATTTTACAAAAAGAATTATGAAAGGTCATCGTAGGATGACCCTAGGTTTTCGGCATAAAAAAATAATTATTCATCAGAAATATCAATAATATATTTTTTTAATATATTTATGATGTAAAATGAACGAATTTATTATTTTTTTTAAAACATTTCATTTTTTAATTTTACCAAAAAAATTATGAAAGGTCATCGTAGGATGACCCTAGGTTTTGGGCATAAAAAAATAACTATTCATAAGAAATATCAATAATATATTTATTTATATTTTTATGATGTAAAATGAACGAATTTATTATTTATTTTTTAAAATTTCATATTTTAATTTTCCCGTAAAAATTATGAAAGGTCATCGTAGGATGACCCTAGGTTTTCGGCATAAAAAAATAATTATTCATCAGAAATATCAATAATATATTTTTTTAATATTTTTATGATGTAAAATGAACGAATTTATTATTTTTTTTAAAACATTTCATTTTTTTATTTTACCAAAAAAATTATGAAAGGTCATCGTAGGATGACCCTAGGTTTTCGGCATAAAAAAATAATTATTCATCAGAAATATCAATAATATATTTTTTTTATATTTTTATGATGTAAAATGAACGAATTTATTATTTATTTTTAAAAATTTCATTTTTTAATTTTCCCGTAAAAATTATGAAAGGTCATCGTGGGATGACCCTAGGTTTTCGGCATAATAAAATAATTATTCATAAGAAATATCAATAATATATTTTTTTATTATTTTATGATGTAAAATGAACGAATTTATTATTTATTTTTAAAAATTTCATATTTTAATTTTCCTGTAAAAATTATGAAAGGTCATCGTAGGATGACCCTAGGTTTTCGGCATAAAAAAATAATTATTCATCAGAAATATCAATAATATATTTTTTTTAATATTTTTATGATGTAAAATGAACGAATTTATTATTTTTTTTAAAACATTTCATTTTTTTATTTTACCAAAAAAATTATTAAAGGTCATCGTAGGATGACCCTAGGTTTTCGGCATAAAAAAATAATTATTCATCAGAAATATCAATAATATATTTTTTTAATATTTTTATGATGTAAAATGAACGAATTTATTATTTATTTTTAAAAATTTCATATTTTAATTTTACCAAAAAAATTATGAAAGGTCATCGTGGGATGACCCTAGGATTTCGACATAATAAAATAATTATTCATCAGAAATATCAATAATATATTTTTTTAATATTTTTATGATGTAAAATGAACGAATTTATTATTTATTTTTAAAAATTTCATATTTTATTTTTCCCGTAAAAATTATGAAAGGTCATCGTAGGATGACCCTAGCTATAATAAAATAATTATTCATCAGAAATATCAATAATATATTTTTTTTAATATTTTTATGTTCTAAAATCAACGAATTTATTATTTTTTTTAAAACATTTCATTTTTTAATTTTACCAAAAAAATTATGAAAGGTCATCGTAGGATGACCCTAGGTTTTAGGCATAATAAAATAATTATTCATCAGAAATATCAATAATATATTTTTTTAATATTTTTATGATGTAAAATGAACGTATTTATCATTTTTTTTAAACATTTCATTTTTTAATTTTACCAAAAAAATTATGAAAGGTCATCGTAGGATGACCCTAGGTTTTCGGCATAAAAAAATAATTATTCATTAGAAATATCAATAATATATTTTTTTAATATTTTTATGATGTAAAATGAACGAATTTATTATTTATTTTTAAAAATTTCATATTTTAATTTTCCCGTAAAAATTATGAAAGGTCATCGTGGTATGTACCTAGGTTTTGGGCATAAAAAAATAACTATTCATAAGAAATATCAATAATATATTTTTTTATATTTTTATGATGTAAAATGAACGAATTTATTATTTATTTTTAAAAATTTCATATTTTAATTTTACCGTAAAAATTATGAAAGGTCATCGTAGGATGACCCTAGGTTTTCGGCATAATAAAATAATTATTCATAAGAAATATCAATAATATATTTTTTTTAATATTTTTATGATGTAAAATGAACGAATTTATTATTTTTTTAAAACATTTCATTTTTTAATTTTCCCGTAAAAATTATGAAAGGTCATCGTAGGATGACCCTAGGTTTTCGGCATAAAAAAATAATTATTCATCAGAAATATCAATAATATATTTTTTTAATATTTTTATGATCTAAAATGAACGAATTTATTATTTATTTTTAAAAATTTCATATTTTAATTTTCCCGTAAATATTATGAAAGGTCATCGTGGGATGACCCTAGGTTTTCGACATAATAAAATAATTATTCATCAGAAATATCAATAATATATTTTTTTAATATTTTTATGATGTAAAATGAACGAATTTATTATTTATTTTTAAAAATTTCATATTTTAATTTTCCCGTAAAAATTATGAAAGGACATCGTAGGATGACCCTAGCTATAATAAAATAATTATTCATCAGAAATATCAATAATATATTTTTTTTAATATTTTTATGATCTAAAATCAACGAATTTATTATTTTTTTTAAAACATTTCATTTTTTAATTTTACCAAAAAAATTATGAAAGGTCATCGTAGGATGACCCTAAATTTTCGGCATAAAAAAATAATTTTTAGTAAGAAATATGAATAATATATTTTTTTAATATTTTTATGATGTAAAATGAACGAAATTATTTTTTTTTAAAAATTTAATATTTTAATTTTACCGTAAAAATTATGAAAGGTCATCGTAGGATGACACTAGGTTTTCGGCATAATAAAATAATTATTCATCAGAAATATCAATAATATATTTTATTAATATTTTTATGATGTAAAATGAACGAATTTATTATTTTTTTTTAAACATTTCATTTTTTAATTTTACCAAAAAAATTATGAAAGGTCATCGTAGGATGACCCTAAATTTTCGGCATAAAAAAATAATTTTTAGTAAGAAATATGAATAATATATTTTTTTAATATTTTTATGATGTAAAATGAACGAAATTATTTTTTTTTAAAAATTTCATATTTTAATTTTACCGTAAAAATTATGAAAGGTCATCGTAGGATGACCCTAGGTTTTCGGCATAATAAAATAATTATTCATCAGAAATATCAATAATATATTTTTTTTAATATTTTTATGATGTAAAATGAACGAATTTATTATTTTTTTTAAAACATTTCATTTTTTAATTTTACCAAAAAAATTATGAAAGGTCATCGTAGGATGACCCTAGGTTTTCGGTATAAAAAAATAATTTTTAGTAAGAAATATGAATAATATATTTTTTTAATATTTTTATGATGTAAAATGAACGAATTTATTATTTATTTTTAAAAATTTCATATTTTAATTTTCCCGTAAAAATTATGTAAGGTCATCGTAGGATGACCCTAGGTTTTCGGCATAAAAAAATAATTATTCATCAGAAATATCAATAATATATTTTTTTAATATTTTTATGATGCAAAATGAACGAATTTATTATTTATTTTTAAAAATTTCATATTTTAATTTTCCCGTAAAAATTATGAAAGGTCATCGTAGGATGACCCTAGGTTTTCGGCATAATAAAAAAATTATTCATCAGAAATATCAATAATATATTTTTTTTAATATTTTTATGATGTAAAATGAACGAATTTATTATTTTTTTTAAAACATTTCATTTTTTAATTTTACAAAAAGAATTATGAAAGGTCATCGTAGGATGACCCTAGGTTTTCGGCATAAAAAAATAATTATTCATCAGAAATATCAATAATATATTTTTTTAATATATTTATGATGTAAAATGAACGAATTTATTATTTATTTTTAAAAATTTCATATTTTAATTTTCCCGTAAAAATTATGAAAGGTCATCGTAGGATGACCCTAGGTTTTAGGCATAAAAAAATAATTATTCATCAGAAATATCAATAATATATTTTTTTAATATTTTTATGATGTAAAATGAACGAATTTATTATTTATTTTTAAAAATTTCATATTTTAATTTTCCCGTAAAAATTATGAAAGGTCATCGTAGGATGACCCTAGGTTTTCGGCATAATAAAATAATTATTCATCAGAAATATCAATAATATATTTTTTTAATATTTTTATGATGTAAAATGAACGAATTTATTATTTTTTTTAAAACATTTCATTTTTTAATTTTACCAAAAAAATTATGAAAGGTCATCGTAGGATGACCCTAAATTTTCGGCATAAAAAAATATTTTTTAGTAAGAAATAGAATAATATATTTTTTTAATATTTTTATGATGTAAAATGAACGAATTTATTATTTATTTTTAAAAATTTCATATTTTAATTTTACCGTAAAAATTATGAAAGGTCATCGTAGGATGACCCTAGGTTTTCGGCATAATAAAATAATTATTCATCAGAAATATCAATAATATATTTTTTTTAATATTTTTATGATGTAAAATGAACGAATTTATTATTTTTTTTAAGACATTTCATTTTTTAATTTTACCAAAAAAATTATGAAAGGTCATCGTAGGATGACCCTAGGTTTTCGGCATAATAAAATAATTATTGATAAGAAATATCAATAATATATTTTTTTATATTTTTATGATGTAAAATGAACGAATTTATTATTTATTTTTAAAAATTTCATATTTTAATTTTCCCGTAAAAATTATGAAAGGTCATCGTAAGATGACCCTAGGTTTTCGGCATAAAAAAATAATTATTCATCAGAAATATCAATAATATATTTTTTTAATATTTTTATGATCTAAAATGAACGAATTTATTATTTATTTTTAAAAATTTCATATTTTAATTTTCCCGTAAAAATTATGAAAGGTCATCGTAGGATGACCCTAGGTTTTCGGCATAATAAAATAATTATTCATCAGAAATATCAATAATATATTTTTTTAATATTTTTATGATGTAAAATGAACGAATTTATTATTTTTTTTAAAAAATTTCATTTTTTTATTTTACCAAAAAAATTATGAAAGGTCATCGTAGGATGACCCTAGATTTTCGGCATAAAAAAATAATTATTCATCAGAAATATCAATAATATATTTTTTTAATATTTTTATGATGTAACATCAACGAATTTATTATTTATTTTTAAAAATTTCATATTTTAATTTTCCCGTAAAAATTATGAAAGGTCATCGTGGTATGTACCTAGGTTTTGGGCATAAAAAAATAACTATTCATAAGAAATATCAATAATATATTTTTTTATATTTTTATGATGTAAAATGAACGAATTTATTATTTATTTTTAAAAATTTCATATTTTAATTTTACCGTAAAAATTATGAAAGGTCATCGTAGGATGACCCTAGGTTTTCGGCATAATAAAATAATTATTCATCAGAAATATCAATAATATATTTTTTTTAATATTTTTATGATGTAAAATGAACGAATTTATTATTTTTTTTAAAACATTTCATTTTTTAATTTTACCAAAAAAATTATGAAAGGTCATCGTAGGATGACCCTAGGTTTTCGGTATAAAAAAATAATTTTTAGTAAGAAATATGAATAATATATTTTTTTAATATTTTTATGATGTAAAATGAACGAATTTATTATTTATTTTTAAAAATTTCATATTTTAATTTTCCCGTAAAAATTATGAAAGGTCATCGTAGGATGACCCTAGGTTTTCGGCATAAAAAAATAATTATTCATCAGAAATATCAATAATATATTTTTTTAATATTTTTATGATGTAAAATGAACGAATTTATTATTTATTTTTAAAAATTTCATATTTTAATTTTCCCGTAAAAATTATGAAAGGTCATCGTAGGATGACCCTAGGTTTTCGGCATAATAAAATAATTATTCATAAGAAATATCAATAATATATTTTTTTTAATATTTTTATGATGTAAAATGAACGAATTTATTATTTTTTTAAAACATTTCATTTTTTAATTTTCCCGTAAAAATTATGAAAGGTCATCGTAGGATGACCCTAGGTTTTCGGCATAAAAAAATAATTATTCATCAGAAATATCAATAATATATTTTTTTAATATTTTTATGATCTAAAATGAACGAATTTATTATTTATTTTTAAAAATTTCATATTTTAATTTTCCCGTAAATATTATGAAAGGTCATCGTGGGATGACCCTAGGTTTTCGACATAATAAAATAATTATTCATCAGAAATATCAATAATATATTTTTTTAATATTTTTATGATGTAAAATGAACGAATTTATTATTTATTTTTAAAAATTTCATATTTTAATTTTCCCGTAAAAATTATGAAAGGTCATCGTAGGATGACCCTAGCTATAATAAAATAATTATTCATCAGAAATATCAATAATATATTTTTTTTAATATTTTTATGATCTAAAATCAACGAATTTATTATTTTTTTTAAAACATTTCATTTTTTAATTTTACCAAAAAAATTATGAAAGGTCATCGTAGGATGACCCTAAATTTTCGGCATAAAAAAATAATTTTTAGTAAGAAATATGAATAATATATTTTTTTAATATTTTTATGATGTAAAATGAACGAAATTATTTTTTTTTAAAAATTTAATATTTTAATTTTACCGTAAAAATTATGAAAGGTCATCGTAGGATGACACTAGGTTTTCGGCATAATAAAATAATTATTCATCAGAAATATCAATAATATATTTTATTAATATTTTTATGATGTAAAATGAACGAATTTATTATTTTTTTTTAAACATTTCATTTTTTAATTTTACCAAAAAAATTATGAAAGGTCATCGTAGGATGACCCTAAATTTTCGGCATAAAAAAATAATTTTTAGTAAGAAATATGAATAATATATTTTTTTAATATTTTTATGATGTAAAATGAACGAAATTATTTTTTTTTAAAAATTTCATATTTTAATTTTACCGTAAAAATTATGAAAGGTCATCGTAGGATGACCCTAGGTTTTCGGCATAATAAAATAATTATTCATCAGAAATATCAATAATATATTTTTTTTAATATTTTTATGATGTAAAATGAACGAATTTATTATTTTTTTTAAAACATTTCATTTTTTAATTTTACCAAAAAAATTATGAAAGGTCATCGTAGGATGACCCTAGGTTTTCGGTATAAAAAAATAATTTTTAGTAAGAAATATGAATAATATATTTTTTTAATATTTTTATGATGTAAAATGAACGAATTTATTATTTATTTTTAAAAATTTCATATTTTAATTTTCCCGTAAAAATTATGTAAGGTCATCGTAGGATGACCCTAGGTTTTCGGCATAAAAAAATAATTATTCATCAGAAATATCAATAATATATTTTTTTAATATTTTTATGATGCAAAATGAACGAATTTATTATTTATTTTTAAAAATTTCATATTTTAATTTTCCCGTAAAAATTATGAAAGGTCATCGTAGGATGACCCTAGGTTTTCGGCATAATAAAAAAATTATTCATCAGAAATATCAATAATATATTTTTTTTAATATTTTTATGATGTAAAATGAACGAATTTATTATTTTTTTTTAAAACATTTCATTTTTTAATTTTACAAAAAGAATTATGAAAGGTCATCGTAGGATGACCCTAGGTTTTCGGCATAAAAAAATAATTATTCATCAGAAATATCAATAATATATTTTTTTAATATATTTATGATGTAAAATGAACGAATTTATTATTTATTTTTAAAAATTTCATATTTTAATTTTCCCGTAAAAATTATGAAAGGTCATCGTAGGATGACCCTAGGTTTTAGGCATAAAAAAATAATTATTCATCAGAAATATCAATAATATATTTTTTTAATATTTTTATGATGTAAAATGAACGAATTTATTATTTATTTTTAAAAATTTCATATTTTAATTTTCCCGTAAAAATTATGAAAGGTCATCGTAGGATGACCCTAGGTTTTCGGCATAATAAAATAATTATTCATCAGAAATATCAATAATATATTTTTTTAATATTTTTATGATGTAAAATGAACGAATTTATTATTTTTTTTAAAACATTTCATTTTTTAATTTTACCAAAAAATTATGAAAGGTCATCGTAGGATGACCCTAGATTTTCGGCATAAAAAAATAATTATTCATCAGAAATATGAATAATATATTTTTTTAATATATTTATGATGTAAAATGAACGAATTTATTATTTATTTTTAAAAATTTCATATTTTAATTTTCCCGTAAATATTATGAAAGGTCATCGTGGGATGACCCTAGGTTTTCGACATAATAAAATAATTATTCATCAGAAATATCAATAATATATTTTTTTAATATTTTTATGATGTAAAATGAACGAATTTATTATTTATTTTTAAAAATTTCATATTTTAATTTTACCAAAAAAATTATGAAAGGTCATCGTAGGATGACCCTAGGTTTTCGGTATAAAAAAATAATTTTTAGTAAGAAATATGAATAATATATTTTTTTAATATTTTTATGATGTAAAATGAACGAATTTATTATTTATTTTTAAAAATTTCATATTTTAATTTTCCCGTAAAAATTATGAAAGGTCATCGTAGGATGACCCTAGGTTTTCGGCATAAAAAACTAATTTTTAGTAAGAAATATGAATAATATATTTTTTTAATATTTTTATGATGTAAAATGAACGAATTTATTATTTATTTTTAAAAATTTCATATTTTAATTTTCCCGTAAAAATTATGAAAGGTCATCGTGGGATGACCCTAGGTTTTCGGCATAATAAAATAATTATTCATCAGAAATATCAATAATATATTTTTTTTAATATTTTTATGATGTAAAATGAACGAATTTATTATTTATTTTTAAAAATTTCATATTTTAATTTTCCCGTAAAAATTATGAAAGGTCATCGTGGGATGACCCTAGGTTTTCGGCATAATAAAATAATTATTCATAAGAAATATCAATAATATATTTTTTTAATATTTTTATGATGTAAAATGAACGAATTTATTATTTTTTTTAAAACATTTCATTTTTTTATTTTACCAAAAAAATTATGAAAGGTCATCGTAGGATGACCCTAGGTTTTCGGCATAAAAAAATAATTATTCATCAGAAATATCAATAATATATTTTTTTAATATTTTTATGATGTAAAATGAACGAATTTATTATTTATTTTTAAAAATTTCATATTTTAATTTTACCAAAAAAATTATGAAAGGTCATCGTGGGATGACCCTAGGTTTTCGACATAATAAAATAATTATTCATCAGAAATATCAATAATATATTTTTTTATTATTTTATGATGTACAATGAACGAATTTATTATTTATTTTTAAAAATTTCATATTTTAATTTTCCTGTAAAAATTATGAAAGGTCATCGTAGGATGACCCTAGGTTTTCGGCATAAAAAAATAATTATTCATCAGAAATATCAATAATATATTTTTTTAATATTTTTATGATGTAAAATGAACGAATTTATTATTTTTTTTAAAACATTTCATTTTTTTATTTTACCAAAAAAATTATGAAAGGTCATCGTAGGATGACCCTAGGTTTTCGGCATAAAAAAATAATTATTCATCAGAAATATCAATAATATATTTTTTTAATATTTTTATGATGTAAAATGAACGAATTTATTATTTATTTTTAAAAATTTCATATTTTAATTTTACCAAAAAAATTATGAAAGGTCATCGTGGGATGACCCTAGGTTTTCGACATAATAAAATAATTATTCATTAGAAATATCAATAATATATTTTTTTAATATTTTTATGATGTAAAATGAACGAATTTATTATTTATTTTTAAAAATTTCATATTTTAATTTTCCCGTAAAAATTATGAAAGGTCATCGTGGTATGACCCTAGGTTTTGGGCATAAAAAAATAACTATTCATAAGAAATATCAATAATATATTTTTTTATATTTTTATGATGTAAAATGAACGAATTTATTATTTATTTTTAAAAATTTCATATTTTAATTTTACCGTAAAAATTATGAAAGGTCATCGTAGGATGACCCTAGGTTTTCGGCATAATAAAATAATTATTCATCAGAAATATCAATAATATATTTTTTTTAATATTTTTATGATGTAAAATGAACGAATTTATTATTTTTTTTAAAACATTTCATTTTTTAATTTTACCAAAAAAATTATGAAAGGTCATCGTAGGATGACCCTAGGTTTTCGGTATAAAAAAATAATTTTTAGTAAGAAATATGAATAATATAATTTTTTAATATTTTTATGATGTAAAATGAACGAATTTATTATTTATTTTTAAAAATTTCATATTTTAATTTTCCCGTAAAAATTATGAAAGGTCATCGTAGGATGACCCTAGGTTTTCGGCATAAAAAAATAATTTTTCATCAGAAATATCAATAATATATTTTTTTAATATTTTTATTATGTAAAATGAACGAATTTATTATTTATTTTTAAAAATTTCATATTTTAATTTTCCCGTAAAAATTATGAAAGGTCATCGTAGGATGACCCTAGGTTTTCGGCATAATAAAATAATTATTCATAAGAAATATCAATAATATATTTTTTTTAATATTTTTATGATGTAAAATGAACGAATTTATTATTTTTTTTAAAACATTTCATTTTTTAATTTTACAAAAAGAATTATGAAAGGTCATCGTAGGATGACCCTAGGTTTTAGGCATAATAAAATAATTATTCATCAGAAATATCAATAATATATTTTTTTTAATATTTTTATGATGTAAAATGAACGAATTTATTATTTTTTTTAAAAAATTTCATTTTTTTATTTTACCAAAAAAATTATGAAAGGTCATCGTAGGATGACCCTAGATTTTCGGCATAAAAAAATAATTATTCATCAGAAATATCAATAATATATTTTTTTTAATATTTTTATGATGTAAAATGAACGAATTTATTATTTATTTTTAAAAATTTCATATTTTAATTTTCCCGTAAATATTATGAAAGGTCATCGTGGGATGACCCTAGGTTTTCGACATAATAAAATAATTATTCATCAGAAATATCAATAATATATTTTTTTAATATTTTTATGATGTAAAATGAACGAATTTATTATTTATTTTTAAAAATTTCATATTTTAATTTTCCCGTAAAAATTATGAAAGGTCATCGTAGGATGACCCTAGCTATAATAAAATAATTATTCATCAGAAATATCAATAATATATTTTTTTTAATATTTTTATGATCTAAAATCAACGAATTTATTATTTTTTTTAAAACATTTCATTTTTTAATTTTACCAAAAAAATTATGAAAGGTCATCGTAGGATGACCCTAAATTTTCGGCATAAAAAAATAATTTTTAGTAAGAAATATGAATAATATATTTTTTTAATATTTTTATGATGTAAAATGAACGAAATTATTTTTTTTTAAAAATTTAATATTTTAATTTTACCGTAAAAATTATGAAAGGTCATCGTAGGATGACCCTAGGTTTTCGGCATAATAAAATAATTATTCATCAGAAATATCAATAATATATTTTTTTTAATATTTTTATGATGTAAAATGAACGAATTTATTATTTTTTTTAAAACATTTCATTTTTTAATTTTACCAAAAAAATTATGAAAGGTCATCGTAGGATGACCCTAGGTTTTCGGCATAATAAAATAATTATTCATCAGAAATATCAATAATATATTTTTTTTAATATTTTTATGATGTAAAATGAACGAATTTATTATTTTTTTTAAAATATTTCATTTTTTAATTTTACAAAAAGAATTATGAAAGGTCATCGTAGGATGACCCTAGGTTTTCGGCATAAAAAAATAATTATTCATCAGAAATATCAATAATATATTTTTTTAATATATTTATGATGTAAAATGAACGAATTTATTATTTATTTTTAAAAATTTCATATTTTAATTTTCCCGTAAAAATTATGAAAGGTCATCGTAGGATGACCCTAGGTTTTAGGCATAATAAAATAATTATTCATCAGAAATATCAATAATATATTTTTTTAATATTTTTATGATGTAAAATGAACGAATTTATTATTTTTTTTAAAACATTTCATTTTTTAATTTTACAAAAAGAATTATGAAAGGTCATCGTAGGATGACCCTAGGTTTTCGGCATAAAAAAATAATTATTCATCAGAAATATCAATAATATATTTTTTTAATATTTTTATGATGTAAAATGAACGAATTTATTATTTATTTTTAAAAATTTCATATTTTAATTTTCCCGTAAAAATTATGAAATGTCATCGTGGGATGACCCTAGGTTTTCGGCATAAAAAAATAATTTTTAGTAAGAAATATGAATAATATATTTTTTTAATATTTTTATGATGTAAAATGAACGAATTTATTATTTATTTTTAAAAATTTCATATTTTAATTTTCCCGTAAAAATTATGAAAGGTCATCGTGGGATGACCCTAGGTTTTCGGCATAATAAAATAATTATTCATCAGAAATATCAATAATATATTTTTTTTAATATTTTTATGATGTAAAATGAACGAATTTATTATTTTTTTTAAAACATTTCATTTTTTAATTTTACCAAAAAAATTATGAAAGGTCATCGTAGGATGACCCTAGGTTTTGGGCATAAAAAAATAACTATTCATAAGAAATATCAATAATATATTTATTTATATTTTTATGATGTAAAATGAACGAATTTATTATTTATTTTTAAAAATTTCATATTTTAATTTTCCCGTAAAAATTATGAAAGGTCATCGTAGGATGACCCTAGGTTTTCGGCATAAAAAAATAATTATTCATCAGAAATATCAATAATATATTTTTTTAATATTTTTATGATGTAAAATGAACGAATTTATTATTTTTTTTAAAACATTTCATTTTTTTATTTTACCAAAAAAATTATGAAAGGTCATCGTAGGATGACCCTAGGTTTTCGGCATAAAAAAATAATTATTCATCAGAAATATCAATAATATATTTTTTTTATATTTTTATGATGTAAAATTAACGAATTTATTATTTATTTTTAAAAATTTCATATTTTAATTTTCCCGTAAAAATTATGAAAGGTCATCGTGGGATGACCCTAGGTTTTCGGCATAATAAAATAATTATTCATAAGAAATATCAATAATATATTTTTTTATTATTTTATGATGTAAAATGAACGAATTTATTATTTATTTTTAAAAATTTCATATTTTAATTTTCCTGTAAAAATTATGAAAGGTCATCGTAGGATGACCCTAGGTTTTCGGCATAAAAAAATAATTATTCATCAGAAATATCAATAATATATTTTTTTAATATTTTTATGATGTAAAATGAACGAATTTATTATTTTTTTTAAAACATTTCATTTTTTTATTTTACCAAAAAAATTATGAAAGGTCATCGTAGGATGACCCTAGGTTTTCGGCATAAAAAAATAATTATTCATCAGAAATATCAATAATATATTTTTTTAATATTTTTATGATGTAAAATGAACGAATTTATTATTTATTTTTAAAAATTTCATATTTTAATTTTACCAAAAAAATTATGAAAGGTCATCGTGGGATGACCCTAGGTTTTCGACATAATAAAATAATTATTCATCAGAAATATAAATAATATATTTTTTTAATATTTTTATGATGTAAAATGAACAAATTTATTATTTATTTTTAAAAATTTCATATTTTAATTTTCCCGTAAAAATTATGAAAGGTCATCGTGGTATGACCCTAGGTTTTGGGCATAAAAAAATAACTATTCATAAGAAATATCAATAATATATTTTTTTATATTTTTATGATGTAAAATGAACGAATTTATTATTTATTTTTAAAAATTTCATATTTTAATTTTACCGTAAAAATTATGAAAGGTCATCGTAGGATGACCCTAGGTTTTCGGCATAATAAAATAATTATTCATCAGAAATATCAATAATATATTTTTTTTAATATTTTTATGATGTAAAATGAACGAATTTATTATTTTTTTTAAAACATTTCATTTTTTAATTTTACCAAAAAAATTATGAAAGGTCATCGTAGGATGACCCTAGGTTTTCGGTATAAAAAAATAATTTTTAGTAAGAAATATGAATAATATATTTTTTTAATATTTTTATGATGTAAAATGAACGAATTTATTATTTATTTTTAAAAATTTCATATTTTAATTTTCCCGTAAAAATTATGAAAGGTCATCGTAGGATGACCCTAGGTTTTCGGCATAAAAAAATAATTTTTCATCAGAAATATCAATAATATATTTTTTTAATATTTTTATTATGTAAAATGAACGAATTTATTATTTATTTTTAAAAATTTCATATTTTAATTTTCCCGTAAAAATTATGAAAGGTCATCGTAGGATGACCCTAGGTTTTCGGCATAATAAAATAATTATTCATAAGAAATATCAATAATATATTTTTTTTAATATTTTTATGATGTAAAATGAACGAATTTATTATTTTTTTTAAAACATTTCATTTTTTAATTTTACAAAAAGAATTATGAAAGGTCATCGTAGGATGACCCTAGGTTTTATGCATAATAAAATAATTATTCATCAGAAATATCAATAATATATTTTTTTTAATATTTTTATGATGTAAAATGAACGAATTTATTATTTTTTTTAAAAAATTTCATTTTTTTATTTTACCAAAAAAATTATGAAAGGTCATCGTAGGATGACCCTAGATTTTCGGCATAAAAAAATAATTATTCATCAGAAATATCAATAATATATTTTTTTAATATTTTTATGATGTAAAATGAACGAATTTATTATTTATTTTTAAAAATTTCATATTTTAATTTTCCCGTAAAAATTATGAAAGGTCATCGTAGGATGACCCTAGCTATAATAAAATAATTATTCATCAGAAATATCAATAATATATTTTTTTTAATATTTTTATGATCTAAAATCAACGAATTTATTATTTTTTTTAAAACATTTCATTTTTTAATTTTACCAAAAAAATTATGAAAGGTCATCGTAGGATGACCCTAAATTTTCGGCTTAAAAAAAAAATTTTTAGTAAGAAATATGAATAATATATTTTTTTAATATTTTTATTATGTAAAATGAACGAAATTATTTTTTTTTAAAAATTTCATATTTTAATTTTACCGTAAAAATTATGAAAGGTCATCGTAGGATGACACTAGGTTTTCGGCATAATAAAATAATTATTCATCAGAAATATCAATAATATATTTTATTAATATTTTTATGATGTAAAATGAACGAATTTAT
The DNA here is from genome assembly GCA_963082975.1 of Labia minor. NCBI lineage: Eukaryota > Metazoa > Arthropoda > Insecta > Dermaptera > Spongiphoridae > Labia > Labia minor. Next base: position 67,245,317 of record OY720347.1, read on the forward strand.
TATTTTTTTTTAAACATTTCATTTTTTAATTTTACCAAAAAAATTATGAAAGGTCATCGTAGGATGACCCTAAATTTTCGGCATAAAAAAATAATTTTTAGTAAGAAATATGAATAATATATTTTTTTAATATTTTTATGATGTAAAATGAACGAAATTATTTTTTTTTAAAAATTTAATATTTTAATTTTACCGTAAAAATTATGAAAGGTCATCGTAGGATGACCCTAGGTTTTCGGCATAATAAAATAATTATTCATCAGAAATATCAATAATATATTTTTTTTAATATTTTTATGATGTAAAATGAACGAATTTATTATTTTTTTTAAACCATTTCATTTTTTAATTTTACCAAAAAAATTATGAAAGGTCATCGTAGGATGACCCTAGGTTTTCGGCATAAAAAAATAATTATTCATTAGAAATATCAATAATATATTTTTTTAATATTTTTATGATGTAAAATGAACGAATTTATTATTTATTTTTAAAAATTTCATATTTTAATTTTCCCGTAAAAATTATGTAAGGTCATCGTAGGATGACCCTAGGTTTTCGGCATAAAAAAATAATTATTCATCAGAAATATCAATAATATATTTTTTTAATATTTTTATGATGCAAAATGAACGAATTTATTATTTATTTTTAAAAATTTCATATTTTAATTTTCCCGTAAAAATTATGAAAGGTCATCGTAGGATGACCCTAGGTTTTCGGCATAATAAAATAATTATTCATCAGAAATATCAATAATATATTTTTTTTAATATTTTTATGATGTAAAATGAACGAATTTATTATTTTTTTTAAAACATTTCATTTTTTAATTTTACAAAAAGAATTATGAAAGGTCATCGTAGGATGACCCTAGGTTTTCGGCATAAAAAAATAATTATTCATCAGAAATATCAATAATATATTTTTTTAATATATTTATGATGTAAAATGAACGAATTTATTATTTATTTTTAAAAATTTCATATTTTAATTTTCCCGTAAAAATTATGAAAGGTCATCGTAGGATGACCCTAGGTTTTAGGCATAATAAAATAATTATTCATCAGAAATATCAATAATATATTTTTTTAATATTTTTATGATGTAAAATGAACGAATTTATTATTTTTTTTAAAACATTTCATTTTTTAATTTTACAAAAAGAATTATGAAAGGTCATCGTAGGATGACCCTAGGTTTTCGGCATAAAAAAATAATTATTCATCAGAAATATCAATAATATATTTTTTTAATATTTTTATGATGTAAAATGAACGAATTTATTATTTATTTTTAAAAATTTCATATTTTAATTTTCCCGTAAAAATTATGAAATGTCATCGTGGGATGACCCTAGGTTTTCGGCATAAAAAAATAATTTTTAGTAAGAAATATGAATAATATATTTTTTTAATATTTTTATGATGTAAAATGAACGAATTTATTATTTATTTTTAAAAATTTCATATTTTAATTTTCCCGTAAAAATTATGAAAGGTCATCGTGGGATGACCCTAGGTTTTCGGCATAATAAAATAATTATTCATCAGAAATATCAATAATATATTTTTTTAATATTTTTATGATGTAAAATGAACGAATTTATTATTTTTTTTAAAACATTTCATTTTTTTATTTTACCAAAAAAATTATGAAAGGTCATCGTAGGATGACCCTAGGTTTTCGGCATAAAAAAATAATTATTCATCAGAAATATCAATAATATATTTTTTTTATATTTTTATGATGTAAAATGAACGAATTTATTATTTATTTTTAAAAATTTCATATTTTAATTTTCCCGTAAAAATTATGAAAGGTCATCGTGGGATGACCCTAGGTTTTCGGCATAATAAAATAATTATTCATAAGAAATATCAATAATATATTTTTTTATTATTTTATGATGTAAAATGAACGAATTTATTATTTATTTTTAAAAATTTCATATTTTAATTTTCCTGTAAAAATTATGAAAGGTCATCGTAGGATGACCCTAGGTTTTCGGCATAAAAAAATAATTATTCATCAGAAATATCAATAATATATTTTTGTAATATTTTTATGATGTAAAATGAACGAATTTATTATTTTTTTTAAAACATTTCATTTTTTTATTTTACCAAAAAAATTATGAAAGGTCATCGTAGGATGACCCTAGGTTTTCGGCATAAAAAAATAATTATTCATCAGAAATATCAATAATATATTTTTTTAATATTTTTATGATGTAAAATGAACGAATTTATTATTTATTTTTAAAAATTTCATATTTTAATTTTACCAAAAAAATTATGAAAGGTCATCGTGGGATGACCCTAGGTTTTCGACATAATAAAATAATTATTCATCAGAAATATCAATAATATATTTTTTTAATATTTTTATGATGTAAAATGAACGAATTTATTATTTATTTTTAAAAATTTCATATTTTATTTTTCCCGTAAAAATTATGAAAGGTCATCGTAGGATGACCCTAGCTATAATAAAATAATTATTCATCAGAAATATCAATAATATATTTTTTTTAATATTTTTATGTTCTAAAATCAACGAATTTATTATTTTTTTTAAAACATTTCATTTTTTAATTTTACCAAAAAAATTATGAAAGGTCATCGTAGGATGACCCTCGGTTTTAGGCATAATAAAATAATTATTCATCAGAAATATCAATAATATATTTTTTTAATATTTTTATGATGTAAAATGAACGTATTTATCATTTTTTTTCAACATTTCATTTTTTAATTTTACCAAAAAAATTATGAAAGGTCATCGTAGGATGACCCTAGGTTTTCGGCATAAAAAAATAATTATTCATTAGAAATATCAATAATATATTTTTTTAATATTTTTATGATGTAAAATGAACGAATTTATTATTTATTTTTAAAAATTTCATATTTTAATTTTCCCGTAAAAATTATGAAAGGTCATCGTGGTATGACCCTAGGTTTTGGGCATAAAAAAATAACTATTCATAAGAAATATCAATAATATATTTTTTTATATTTTTATGATGTAAAATGAACGAATTTATTATTTATTTTTAAAAATTTCATATTTTAATTTTACCGTAAAAATTATGAAAGGTCATCGTAGGATGACCCTAGGTTTTCGGCATAATAAAATAATTATTCATCAGAAATATCAATAATATATTTTTTTTAATATTTTTATGATGTAAAATGAACGAATTTATTATTTTTTTTAAAACATTTCATTTTTTAATTTTACCAAAAAAATTATGAAAGGTCATCGTAGGATGACCCTAGGTTTTCGGCATAATAAAATAATTATTCATCAGAAATATCAATAATATATTTTTTTTAATATTTTTATGATGTAAAATGAACGAATTTATTATTTTTTTTAAAACATTTCATTTTTTAATTTTACCAAAAAAATTATGAAAGGTCATCGTAGGATGACCCTAGGTTTTCGGTATAAAAAAATAATTTTTAGTAAGAAATATGAATAATATATTTTTTTAATATTTTTATGATGTAAAATGAACGAATTTATTATTTATTTTTAAAAATTTCATTTTTTAATTTTACCAAAAAAATTATGAAAGGTCATCGTAGGATGACCCTAAATTTTCGGCATAAAAAAATAATTTTTAGTAAGAAATATGAATAATATATTTTTTTAATATTTTTATTATGTAAAATGAACGAAATTATTTTTTTTTAAAAATTTCATATTTTAATTTTACCGTAAAAATTATGAAAGGTCATCGTAGGATGACACTAGGTTTTCGGCATAATAAAATAATTATTCATCAGAAATATCAATAATATATTTTATTAATATTTTTATGATGTAAAATGAACGAATTTATTATTTTTTTTTAAACATTTCATTTTTTAATTTTACCAAAAAAATTATGAAAGGTCATCGTAGGATGACCCTAAATTTTCGGCATAAAAAAATAATTTTTAGTAAGAAATATGAATAATATATTTTTTTAATATTTTTATGATGTAAAATGAACGAAATTATTTTTTTTTAAAAATTTAATATTTTAATTTTACCGTAAAAATTATGAAAGGTCATCGTAGGATGACCCTAGGTTTTCGGCATAATAAAATAATTATTCATCAGAAATATCAATAATATATTTTTTTTAATATTTTTATGATGTAAAATGAACGAATTTATTATTTTTTTTAAAACATTTCATTTTTTAATTTTACCAAAAAAATTATGAAAGGTCATCGTAGGATGACCCTAGGTTTTCGGCATAATAAAATAATTATTCATCAGAAATATCAATAATATATTTTTTTTAATATTTTTATGATGTAAAATGAACGAATTTATTATTTTTTTTAAAACATTTCATTTTTTAATTTTACCAAAAAAATTATGAAAGGTCATCGTAGGATGACCCTAGGTTTTCGGTATAAAAAAATAATTTTTAGTAAGAAATATGAATAATATATTTTTTTAATATTTTTATGATGTAAAATGAACGAATTTATTATTTATTTTTAAAAATTTCATATTTTAATTTTCCCGTAAAAATTATGAAAGGTCATCGTAGGATGACCCTAGGTTTTCGGCATAAAAAAATAATTATTCATCAGAAATATCAATAATATATTTTTTTAATATTTTTATGATGTAAAATGAACGAATTTATTATTTATTTTTAAAAATTTCATATTTTAATTTTCCCGTAAAAATTATGAAAGGTCATCGTAGGATGACCCTAGGTTTTCGGCATAATAAAATAATTATTCATAAGAAATATCAATAATATATTTTTTTTAATATTTTTATGATGTAAAATGAACGAATTTATTATTTTTTTTAAAACATTTCATTTTTTAATTTTACAAAAAGAATTATGAAAGGTCATCGTAGGATGACCCTAGGTTTTCGGCATAATAAAATAATTATTCATCAGAAATAACAATAATATATTTTTTTAATATTTTTATGATGTAAAATGAACGAATTTATTATTTTTTTTAAAACATTTCATTTTTTAATTTTACCAAAAAAATTATGAAAGGTCATCGTAGGATGACCCTAAATTTTCGGCATAAAAAAATAATTTTTAGTAAGAAATATGAATAATATATTTTTTTAATATTTTTATGATGTTAAATGAACGAATTTATTATTTATTTTTAAAAATATCATATTTTAATTTTACCGTAAAAATTATGAAAGGTCATCGTAGGATGACCCTAGGTTTTCGGCATAATAAAATAATTATTCATCAGAAATATCAATAATATATTTTTTTTAATATTTTTATGATGTAAAATGAACGAATTTATTATTTTTTTTAAAACATTTCATTTTTTAATTTTACCAAAAAAATTATGAAAGGTCATCGTAGGGTGACCCTAGGTTTTCGGCATAATAAAATAATTATTGATAAGAAATATCAATAATATATTTTTTTATATTTTTATGATGTAAAATGAACGAATTTATTATTTATTTTTAAAAATTTCATATTTTAATGTTCCCGTAAAAATTATGAAAGGTCATCGTAGGATGACCCTAGGTTTTCGGCATAAAAAAATAATTATTCATCAGAAATATCAATAATATATTTTTTTAATATTTTTATGATCTAAAATGAACGAATTTATTATTTATTTTTAAAAATTTCATATTTTAATTTTCCCGTAAATATTATGAAAGGTCATCGTGGGATGACCCTAGGTTTTCGACATAATAAAATAATTATTCATCAGAAATATCAATAATATATTTTTTTAATATTTTTATGATGTAAAATGAACGAATATATTATTTATTTTTAAAAATTTCATATTTTAATTTTCCCGTAAAAATTATGAAAGGTCATCGTAGGATGACCCTAGCTATAATAAAATAATTATTCATCAGAAATATCAATAATATATTTTTTTTAATATTTTTATGATCTAAAATCAACGAATTTATTATTTTTTTTAAAACATTTCATTTTTTAATTTTACCAAAAAAATTATGAAAGGTCATCGTAGGATGACCCTAAATTTTCGGCATAAAAAAATAATTTTTAGTAAGAAATATGAATAATATATTTTTTTAATATTTTTATTATGTAAAATGAACGAAATTATTTTTTTTTAAAAATTTCATATTTTAATTTAACCGTAAAAATTATGAAAGGTCATCGTAGGATGACACTAGGTTTTCGGCATAATAAAATAATTATTCATCAGAAATATCAATAATATATTTTATTAATATTTTTATGATGTAAAATGAACGAATTTATTATTTTTTTTTAAACATTTCATTTTTTAATTTTACCAAAAAAATTATGAAAGGTCATCGTAGGATGACCCTAAATTTTCGGCATAAAAAAATAATTTTTAGTAAGAAATATGAATAATATATTTTTTTAATATTTTTATGATGTTAAATGAACGAATTTATTATTTATTTTTAAAAATATCATATTTTAATTTTACCGTAAAAATTATGAAAGGTCATCGTAGGATGACCCTAGGTTTTCGGCATAATAAAATAATTATTCATCAGAAATATCAATAATATATTTTTTTTAATATTTTTATGATGTAAAATGAACGAATTTATTATTTTTTTTAAAACATTTCATTTTTTAATTTTACCAAAAAAATTATGAAAGGTCATCGTAGGATGACCCTAGGTTTTCGGCATAATAAAATAATTATTGATAAGAAATATCAATAATATATTTTTTTATATTTTTATGATGTAAAATGAACGAATTTATTATTTATTTTTAAAAATTTCATATTTTAATTTTCCCGTAAAAATTATGAAAGGTCATCGTAGGATGACCCTAGGTTTTCGGCATAAAAAAATAATTATTCATCAGAAATATCAATAATATATTTTTTTAATATTTTTATGATCTAAAATGAACGAATTTATTATTTATTTTTAAAAATTTCATATTTTAATTTTCCCGTAAATATTATGAAAGGTCATCGTGGGATGACCCTAGGTTTTCGACATAATAAAATAATTATTCATCAGAAATATCAATAATATATTTTTTTAATATTTTTATGATGTAAAATGAACGAATATATTATTTATTTTTAAAAATTTCATATTTTAATTTTCCCGTAAAAATTATGAAAGGTCATCGTAGGATGACCCTAGCTATAATAAAATAATTATTCATCAGAAATATCAATAATATATTTTTTTTAATATTTTTATGATCTAAAATCAACGAATTTATTATTTTTTTTAAAACATTTCATTTTTTAATTTTACCAAAAAAATTATGAAAGGTCATCGTAGGATGACCCTAAATTTTCGGCATAAAAAAATAATTTTTAGTAAGAAATATGAATAATATATTTTTTTAATATTTTTATGATGTAAAATGAACGAAATTATTTTTTTTTAAAAATTTCATATTTTAATTTTACCGTAAAAATTATGAAAGGTCATCGTAGGATGACCCTAGGTTTTCGGCATAATAAAATAATTATTCATCAGAAATATCAATAATATATTTTTTTTAATATTTTTATGATGTAAAATGAACGAATTTATTATTTTTTTTAAAACATTTCATTTTTTAATTTTACCAAAAAAATTATGAAAGGTCATCGTAGGATGACCCTAGGTTTTCGGTATAAAAAAATAATTTTTAGTAAGAAATATGAATAATATATTTTTTTAATATTTTTATGATGTAAAATGAACGAATTTATTATTTATTTTTAAAAATTTCATATTTTAATTTTCCCGTAAAAATTATGAAAGGTCATCGTAGTATGACCCTAGGTTTTCGGCATAATAAAATAATTATTAATCAGAAATATCAATAATATATTTTTTTTAATATTTTTATGATGTAAAATGAACGAATTTATTATTTTTTTTAAAACATTTCATTTTTTAATTTTACAAAAAGAATTATGAAAGGTCATCGTAGGATGACCCTAGGTTTTCGGCATAAAAAAATAATTATTCATCAGAAATATCAATAATATATTTTTTTAATATATTTATGATGTAAAATGAACGAATTTATTATTTATTTTTAAAAATTTCATATTTTAATTTTCCCGTAAAAATTATGAAAGGTCATCGTAGGATGACCATAGGTTTTAGGCATAATAAAATAATTATTCATCAGAAATATCAATAATATATTTTTTTTAATATTTTTATGATGTAAAATGAACGAATTTATTATTTTTTTTAAAACATTTCATTTTTTAATTTTACAAAAAGAATTATGAAAGGTTATCGTAGGATGACCCTAGGTTTTCGGCATAAAAAAATAATTATTCATCAGAAATATCAATAATATATTTTTTAAATATTTTTATGATGTAAAATCAACGAATTTATTATTTATTTTTAAAAATTTCATATTTTAATTTTCCCGTAAAAATTATGAAATGTCATCGTGGGATGACCCTAGGTTTTCGGCATAAAAAAATAATTTTTAGTAAGAAATATGAATAATATATTTTTTTAATATTTTTATGATGTAAAATGAACGAATTTATTATTTATTTTTAAAAATTTCATATTTTAATTTTCCCGTAAAAATTATGAAAGGTCATCGTGGGATGACCCTAGGTTTTCGGCATAATAAAATAATTATTCATCAGAAATATCAATAATATATTTTTTTAATATTTTTATGATGTAAAATGAACGAATTTATTATTTATTTTTAAAAATTTCATATTTTAATTTTCACGTAAAAATTATGAAAGGTCATCGTGGGATGACCCTAGGTTTTCGGCATAATAAAATAATTATTCATCAGAAATATCAATAATATATTTTTTTTAATATTTTTATGATGTAAAATGAACGAATTTATTATTTTTTTTAAAACATTTCATTTTTTAATTTTACCAAAAAAATTATGAAAGGTCATCGTAGGATGACCCTAGGTTTTGGGCATAAAAAAATAACTATTCATAAGAAATATCAATAATATATTTATTTATATTTTTATGATGTAAAATGAACGAATTTATTATTTATTTTTAAAAATTTCATATTTTAATTTTCCCGTAAAAATTATGAAAGGTCATCGTAGGATGACCCTAGGTTTTCGGCATAAAAAAATAATTATTCATCAGAAATATCAATAATATATTTTTTTAATATTTTTATGATGTAAAATGAACGAATTTATTATTTTTTTTAAAACATTTCATTTTTTTATTTTACCAAAAAAATTATGAAAGGTCATCGTAGGATGACCCTAGGTTTTCGGCATAAAAAAATAATTATTCATCAGAAATATCAATAATATATTTTTTTATATTTTTATGATGTAAAATGAACGAATTTATTATTTATTTTTAAAAATTTCATATTTTAATTTTCCCGTAAAAATTATGAAAGGTCATCGTGGGATGACCCTAGGTTTTCGGCATAATAAAATAATTATTCATAAGAAATATCAATAATATATTTTTTTATTATTTTATGATGTAAAATGAACGAATTTATTATTTATTTTTAAAAATTTCATATTTTAATTTTCCCGTAAAAATTATGAAAGGTCATCGTAGGATGACCCTAGGTTTTCGGCATAAAAAAATAATTATTCATCAGAAATATCAATAATATATTTTTTTAATATTTTTATGATGTAAAATGAACGAATTTATTATTTTTTTTAAAACATTTCATTTTTTTATTTTACCAAAAAAATTATGAAAGGTCATCGTAGGATGACCCTAGGTTTTCGGCATAAAAAAATAATTATTCGTCAGAAATATCAATAATATATTTTTTTAATATTTTTATGATGTAAAATGAACGAATTTATTATTTATTTTTAAAAATTTCATATTTTAATTTTACCAAAAAAATTATGAAAGGTCATCGTGGGATGACCATAGATTTTCGACATAATAAAATAATTATTCATCAGAAATATCAATAATATATTTTTTTAATATTTTTATGATGTAAAATGAACGAATTTATTATTTATTTTTAAAAATTTCATATTTTATTTTTCCCGTAAAAATTATTAAAGGTCATCTTAGGATGACCCTAGCTATAATAAAATAATTATTCATCAGAAATATCAATAATATATTTTTTTTAATATTTTTATGTTCTAAAATCAACGAATTTATTATTTTTTTTAAAACATTTCATTTTTTAATTTTACCAAAAAAATTATGAAAGGTCATCGTAGGATGACCCTAGGTTTTAGGCATAATAAAATAATTATTCATCAGAAATATCAATAATATATTTTTTTAATATTTTTATGATGTAAAATGAACGTATTTATCATTTTTTTTAAAAATTTCATATTTTAATTTTCCCGTAAAAATTATGAAAGGTCATCGTGGTATGACCCTAGGTTTTGGGCATAAAAAAATAACTATTCATAAGAAATATCAATAATATATTTTTTTATATTTTTATGATGTAAAATGAACGAATTTATTATTTATTTTTAAAAATTTCATATTTTAATTTTCCAGTAAAAATTATGAAAGGTCAGCGTAGGATGACTCTAGGTATAATAAAATAATTATTCATCAGAAATATCAATAATATATTTTTTTAATGTTTTTATGATGTAAAATGAACGAATTTATTATTTTTTTTAAAACATTTCATTTTTTAATTTTACCAAAAAAATTATGAAAGGTCATCGTAGGAGGACCCTAGGTTTTCGGCATAATAAAATAATTATTCATCAGAAATATCAATAATATATTTATTTAATATTTTTATGATGTAAATTGAACGAATTTATTATTTTTTTTAAAACATTTCATTTTTTAATTTTACCAAAAAAATTATGAAAGGTCATCGTAGGATGACCCTAGGTTTTCGGCATAAAAAAATAATTATTCATCAGAAATATCAATAATATATTTTTTTAATATTTTTATGATGTAAAATGAACGAATTTATTATTTTTTTTAAAACATTTCATTTTTTTATTTTACCAAAAATATTATTAAACGTCATCGTAGGATGACCCTAGGTTTTCGGCATAAAAAAATAATTATTCATCAGAAATATCAATAATATATTTTTTTAATATTTTTATGATGTAAAATGAACGAATTTATTATTTATTTTTAAAAATTTCATATTTTAATTTTCCCGTAAAAATTATGAAAGGTCATCGTGGGATGACCCTAGGTTTTCGGCATAATAAAATAATTATTCATCAGAAATATCAATAATATATTTTTTTATATTTTTATGATGTAAAATGAACGAATTTATTATTTATTTTTAAAAATTTCATATTTTAATTTTCCCGTAAAAATTATGAAAGGTCATCGTAGGATGACCCTAGGTTTTCGGCATAAAAAAATAATTTTTCATCAGAAATATCAATAATATATTTTTTTAATATATTTATGATGTAAAGTGAACGAATTTATTATTTATTTTTAAAAATTTCATATTTTAATTTTCCCGTAAAAATTATGAAAGGTCATCGTAGGATGACCCTAGGTTTTCGGCATAAAAAAATAATTATTCATCAGAAATATCAATAATATATTTTTTTAATATTTTTACGATGTAAAATGAACGAATTTATTATTTTTTTTAAAACATTTCATTTTTTTATTTTACCAAAAAAATTATGAAAGGTCATCGTAGGATGACCCTAGGTTTTCGGCATAAAAAAATAATTATTCGTCAGAAATATCAATAATATATTTTTTTAATATTTTTATGATGTAAAATGAACGAATTTATTATTTATTTTTAAAAATTTCATATTTTAATTTTACCAAAAAAATTATGAAAGGTCATCGTGGGATGACCATAGATTTTCGACATAATAAAATAATTATTCATCAGAAATATCAATAATATATTTTTTTAATATTTTTATGATGTAAAATGAACGAATTTATTATTTATTTTTAAAAATTTCATATTTTATTTTTCCCGTAAAAATTATTAAAGGTCATCTTAGGATGACCCTAGCTATAATAAAATAATTATTCATCAGAAATATCAATAATATATTTTTTTTAATATTTTTATGTTCTAAAATCAACGAATTTATTATTTTTTTTAAAACATTTCATTTTTTAATTTTACCAAAAAAATTATGAAAGGTCATCGTAGGATGACCCTAGGTTTTAGGCATAATAAAATAATTATTCATCAGAAATATCAATAATATATTTTTTTAATATTTTTATGATGTAAAATGAACGTATTTATCATTTTTTTTAAAAATTTCATATTTTAATTTTCCCGTAAAAATTATGAAAGGTCATCGTGGTATGACCCTAGGTTTTGGGCATAAAAAAATAACTATTCATAAGAAATATCAATAATATATTTTTTTATATTTTTATGATGTAAAATGAACGAATTTATTATTTATTTTTAAAAATTTCATATTTTAATTTTCCAGTAAAAATTATGAAAGGTCAGCGTAGGATGACTCTAGGTATAATAAAATAATTATTCATCAGAAATATCAATAATATATTTTTTTAATGTTTTTATGATGTAAAATGAACGAATTTATTATTTTTTTTAAAACATTTCATTTTTTAATTTTACCAAAAAAATTATGAAAGGTCATCGTAGGAGGACCCTAGGTTTTCGGCATAATAAAATAATTATTCATCAGAAATATCAATAATATATTTATTTAATATTTTTATGATGTAAATTGAACGAATTTATTATTTTTTTTAAAACATTTCATTTTTTAATTTTACCAAAAAAATTATGAAAGGTCATCGTAGGATGACCCTAGGTTTTCGGCATAAAAAAATAATTATTCATCAGAAATATCAATAATATATTTTTTTAATATTTTTATGATGTAAAATGAACGAATTTATTATTTTTTTTAAAACATTTCATTTTTTTATTTTACCAAAAATATTATTAAACGTCATCGTAGGATGACCCTAGGTTTTCGGCATAAAAAAATAATTATTCATCAGAAATATCAATAATATATTTTTTTAATATTTTTATGATGTAAAATGAACGAATTTATTATTTATTTTTAAAAATTTCATATTTTAATTTTCCCGTAAAAATTATGAAAGGTCATCGTGGGATGACCCTAGGTTTTCGGCATAATAAAATAATTATTCATCAGAAATATCAATAATATATTTTTTTATATTTTTATGATGTAAAATGAACGAATTTATTATTTATTTTTAAAAATTTCATATTTTAATTTTCCCGTAAAAATTATGAAAGGTCATCGTAGGATGACCCTAGGTTTTCGGCATAAAAAAATAATTATTCATCAGAAATATCAATAATATATTTTTTTAATATATTTATGATGTAAAGTGAACGAATTTATTATTTATTTTTAAAAATTTCATATTTTAATTTTCCCGTAAAAATTATGAAAGGTCATCGTAGGATGACCCTAGGTTTTAGGCATAATAAAATAATTATTCATCAGAAATATCAATAATATATTTTTTTTAATATTTTTATGATGTAAAATGAACGAATTTATTATTTTTTTTAAAACATTTCATTTTTTAATTTTACAAAAAGAATTATGAAAGGTGATCGTAGGATGACCCTAGGTTTTCGGCATAAAAAAATAATTATTCATCAGAAATATCAATAATATATTTTTTTAATATTTTTATGATGTAAAATGAACGAATTTATTATTTATTTTTAAAAATTTCATATTTTAATTTTCCCGTAAAAATTATGAAATGTCATCGTGGGATGACCCTAGGTTTTCGGCATAAAAAAATAATTTTTAGTAAGAAATATGAATAATATATTTTTTTAATATTTTTATGATGTAAAATGAACGAATTTATTATTTATTTTTAAAAATTTCATATTTTAATTTTCCCGTAAAAATTATGTAAGGTCATCGTAGGATGACCCTAGGTTTTCGGCATAAAAAAATAATTATTCATCAGAAATATCAATAATATATTTTTTTAATATTTTTATGATGCAAAATGAACGAATTTATTATTTATTTTTAAAAATTTCATATTTTAATTTTCCCGTAAAAATTATGAAAGGTCATCGTAGGATGACCCTAGGTTTTCGGCATAATAAAATAATTATTCATCAGAAATATCAATAATAAATTTTTTTTAATATTTTTATGATGTAAAATGAACGAATTTATTATTTTTTTTAAAACATTTCATTTTTTAATTTTACAAAAAGAATTATGAAAGGTCATCGTAGGATGACCCTAGGTTTTCGGCATAAAAAAATAATTATTCATCAGAAATATCAATAATATATTTTTTTAATATATTTATGATGTAAAATGAACGAATTTATTATTTATTTTTAAAAATTTCATATTTTAATTTTCCCGTAAAAATTATGAAAGGTCATCGTGGTATGACCCTAGGTTTTGGGCATAAAAAAATAACTATTCATAAGAAATATCAATAATATATTTTTTTATATTTTTATGATGTAAAATGAACGAATTTATTATTTATTTTTAAAAATTTCATATTTTAATTTTCCTGTAAAAATTATGAAAGGTCATCGTAGGATGACCCTAGGTTTTCGGCATAATAAAATAATTATTCATCAGAAATATCAATAATATATTTTTTTAATATTTTTATGATGTAAAATGAACGAATTTATTATTTTTTTTAAAACATTTCATTTTTTAATTTTACCAAAAAAATTATGAAGGGTCATCGTAGGATGACCCTAAATTTTCGGCATAAAAAAATAATTTTTAGTAAGAAATATGAATAATATATTTTTTTAATATTTTTATGATGTAAAATGAACGAAATTATTTTTTTTTAAAAATTTCATATTTTAATTTTACCGTAAAAATTATGAAAGGTCATCGTAGGATGACCCTAGGTTTTCGGCATAATAAAATAATTATTCATCAGAAATATCAATAATATATTTTATTTAATATTTTTATGATGTAAAATGAACGAATTTATTATTTTTTTTAAAACATTTCATTTTTTAATTTTACCAAAAAAATTATGAAAGGTCATCGTAGGATGACCCTAAATTTTCGGCATAAAAAAATAATTTTTAGTAAGAAATATGAATAATATATTTTTTTAAAATTTTTATGATGTAAAATGAACGAATTTATTATTTATTTTTAAAAATTTCATATTTTAATTTTACCGTAAAAATTATGAAAGGTCATCGTAGGATGACCCTAGGTTTTCGGCATAATAAAATAATTATTCATCAGAAATATCAATAATATATTTTTTTTAATATTTTTATGATGTAAAATGAACGAATTTATTATTTTTTTTAAAACATTTCATTTTTTAATTTTACCAAAAAAATTATGAAAGGTCATCGTAGGATGACCCTAGGTTTTCGGTATAAAAAAATAATTTTTAGTAAGAAATATGAATAATATATTTTTTTAATATTTTTATGATGTAAAATGAACGAATTTATTATTTATTTTTAAAAATTTCATATTTTAATTTTCCCGTAAAAATTATGTAAGGTCATCGTAGGATGACCCTAGGTTTTCGGCATAAAAAAATAATTATTCATCAGAAATATCAATAATATATTTTTTTAATATTTTTATGATGCAAAATGAACGAATTTATTATTTATTTTTAAAAATTTCATATTTTAATTTTCCCGTAAAAATTATGAAAGGTCATCGTAGGATGACCCTAGCTATAATAAAATAATTATTCATCAGAAATATCAATAATATATTTTTTTTAATATTTTTATGATCTAAAATCAACGAATTTATTATTTTTATTAAAACATTTCATTTTTTAATTTTACCAAAAAAATTATGAAAGGTCATCGTAGGATGACCCTAAATTTTCGGCATAAAAAAATAATTTTTAGTAAGAAATATGAATAATATATTTTTTTAATATTTTTATGATGTAAAATGAACGAAATTATTTTTTTTTAAAAATTTAATATTTTAATTTTACCGTAAAAATTATGAAAGGTCATCGTAGGATGACCCTAGGTTTTCGGCATAATAAAATAATTATTCATCAGAAATATCAATAATATATTTTTTTTAATATTTTTATGATGTAAAATGAACGAATTTATTATTTTTTTTAAAACATTTCATTTTTTAATTTTACCAAAAAAATTATGAAAGGTCATCGTAGGATGACCCTAGGTTTTCGGTATAAAAAAATAATTTTTAGTAAGAAATATGAATAATATATTTTTTTAATATTTTTATGATGTAAAATGAACGAATTTATTATTTATTTTTAAAAATTTCATATTTTAATTTTCCCGTAAAAATTATGTAAGGTCATCGTAGGATGACCCTAGGTTTTCGGCATAAAAAAATAATTATTCATCAGAAATATCAATAATATATTTTTTTAATATTTTTATGATGCAAAATGAACGAATTTATTATTTATTTTTAAAAATTTCATATTTTAATTTTCCCGTAAAAATTATGAAAGGTCATCGTAGGATGACCCTAGGTTTTCGGCATAATAAAATAATTATTCATCAGAAATATCAATAATATATTTTTTTTAATATTTTTATGATGTAAAATGAACGAATTTATTATTTTTTTTAAAACATTTCATTTTTTAATTTTACAAAAAGAATTATGAAAGGTCATCGTAGGATGACCCTAGGTTTTCGGCATAAAAAAATAATTATTCATCAGAAATATCAATAATATATTTTTTTAATATATTTATGATGTAAAATTGTTGGAGTTTTAAATGTGTTTAATGAAAATGCACTGTTCGAGTTTGAATGTGTTTTTAATACAAGGTGAACATTTACTCTAAGGTCATACTATAAATATATATACAGGTAAGAAGGTGCAGGGTTACCAACTTTAATATACTTTAACACACCCCCTTCAAGTGAATAATTAAAATATAAATAAATACAATTTTACAATATAAACATTTTTTTTTTAATTAATTCATTTGCTTGAGTCTTCTCATACAATCTTCTTGCTTGACCTTTGAGACGGTTTTCGTGAGAAAATCAGCAGGCATACTTAAGACGTTTTTATCTCTATCGTATTCAAACTTTATGCCTAAAAATTGATTTATTTCTCCCATGTCTTTCATGTTAAAATCATTAGACAAATTCTTTTTAAATTCATTAATATCCTTTTTATTTGATCCTATTATGATTATATCATCCACGTAAATGATTAATATTAATACGTTTTTATTATTATTATTATTATTTTTAATATATATGCATGGATCACTCTCCAATGGAGACATTCCTAAATTTTTTAATTTTATTTCTAATTTTTTGTACCATTGGCGTCCGGATTGTTTCAATCCGTATATAGCCTTTTTTAATTTTAATATATTTTTCCCCTTTTTTAAGTCTTTTATCATTTGTAATGCAATCTTTTTTATATTTTCATTTTCATTTTCGACTAAATCTTTCAATATGTCGTTAAACCCTTCAGGACATTCCATGTAAATGTTCTCTTCCAGTTCACCATTTAAATACGCTGCCTCCACGTCCATTTGTTCAATGTACCACTTTTCTTCTATAGACTTAGCCATTAGTGTCCTCACGCTGCTCATTCTGGCGACAGGTGAATAAGTATCAAAATAATCTATAGAATAAGTTTGGCTATATCCCTTGGCGACTAACCTGGCCTTTTTAGTATTATCATTTTTGGTCGTTAAGACAAAACGACTACCCACTATATTTTGATTTTCGTGTTTCCTGACCATTGTCCAAGTATCGTTTTTAATTAATGTAATCATTTCTTTCCTCATGGCTGTTTTCCATAAGTTCGAGTCTTCTTGCAATAGTGCATCTTTAATTTTCAGTTCTACATTAAGTCCTTGGACCTCTCCTTCGGTCGTTTCTATCGAGAGTTCATCTTCTGAACTTAAGACATCACTGTCTCTAGAGCTGGGAATTGTTTCTTCATCATTTTCACTTTCGGATTTTTTGTATTGATAGACTTTTCTGGGTCTTCCCCTATTTCCACTTTTAATCATTTTAGGACGTCCTCTTCCTCTCTGTTGGTCAATGTTATTTTCGTCTATATCACTTTCTAAAGATGCATCATCATTATGTTTATCAATCATTATGTCCAAGCTGTTGTATTTTGAATTTTCTTCTAATAAATCATTATATTTTAAATTATCTCCATTTTTATTATGAAATTCGTTTATAAATTTAATATCTCGAGTAATATGTACCCTTCTGGTCATGGGATCATATACTCTATAAGCTTTGCTTTCCTCGCAATAACCTATAAAAATTCCTTCAATTGTTCTTGAATTTAATTTATTTTTATTATTTTTATTTAAAAAATGTACTCTCATACCAAAAGTTCTTAAATGTGAGACATTAAATTTTTTGTTTGTAAGGATGTTATAAGGTATTTGTCCCTTTAAAGATGATGTTGGGCTTCTGTTCCTCAAATAACATGCAGTTATTACTGCTTCTGCCCAAAAGGAATGTTCTAGATTTGCTTGTATTAACATACATCTCGTCATCTCCAATAGAGTCTTGTTCATACGTTCAGATAATCCATTTTGTTGGGGCGTATAAGGAACTGTTAATCTTCGCTTAATTCCTGATTTTTTTAAAAAATTATTAAATCTATTATTAATGTATTCTTTTCCATTATCTGATTGCAAATATTTAATCCTTTTATCTGTCATGTTTTCAATATAATTTTTATATTCAATAAATGCTTCAAAAGCTTGACTTTTGTATTTTAGAAATTTAACTTCGCAATATCTGCTTGCTTCGTCTATAAAAGTAATGAAATATTTATTTCCACCGATAGACGTGGTTCTAAATGGTCCACAAATATCTGTATGGATTATTTCCAATATTTCTAAATTTTTCTGTGAATTTGAATTTTTAAAAGGTGTTTGAGATAATTTTCCTTTAATGCATATTTCACAATTATTTAAATTTTCATTTAATATACTTTGGTCTAAACCGAAAACTTGATCTGATTTGGTTATTAGTTTTAAATCTCTTTCATTTAAATGTCCGTATCTTTTATGCCATATGTCTAATTTTGATAATTTATTTTTATTTAAATAATATGAAAAATCATTTTTATCTTTATTTTTAATATTTTCATTTAAATAATATAATCCGTTCTCCCTTTTCTTAGCTGTAAACATTAGTTCGTCATTATTCGTTATAAATGCATTATGATTTTTAAATAAAACTTCAAAATTCTTATCAGTAAATGACCCGACAGATAATAAATTCGTTTTTAATTTGGGAACATATAGTACATCTGTTAATTCAATTTGTCTATTATTTATGTTAATAATCATATCACCAATACAATCAATATTTATTTTACTGTTATCGGCTAGTGTTAAACAATTTAGTTTTGGATGTCTTATATTTTCCAGTAATTCTTTATTATTTATCATGTGATTTGTACAGCCAGAATCTAAAATCCAATCATTTTTATCATCAGTGACTTTTAGGGCTAACATATGAGTCGACTTAGATGGACATTGAGAAATTTTATGGCCTTCGCCCTTACAACGGAAACATATAATTTTATTTTTAATTTCATTATTTGAATTACTAAATATATTATAATCAGTTGACCTTTTATCCCTGTTGAAAAAATTATGTTTTTTATTCGTATTATATTTATTATTATTATTTTCATTATATTTATTTAAAGAATTATTTTTGTAAGGATTATTTTTAAAATTATAATTTTTATTAATAGGTCTATTTTTATTTCTATTTTTAATAAAGTTACTTTGATTTGAGGAATCGCCTTGACTTCCCCGACATTCAAACTCTTCCAATAATTTTATTTTTAAATTATCTAAAGATGGCAAAGTGTCCCTTGTTTCTATAGCACATCTAAAATTTTCATATTCGTCTGGTAGACTATATAATAATATTATACATAATAGTTCATCATTTATTATAAATTCAATATCTTTTAATTTTTCTATAATTTCACAAAATGTATTTAAATAGTCATCCATATTATCACTTATATTCATTTTACTTAAAATTAGTTTCTTTAACAAATAAGCCTTTATGGCTGGACCTTTACTTTCAAAGGTTTCCTTTAATTTATTCCATATTTCACTTGAGCTATTTAAATTTTTAACTATCCTTAATTCTCTAGGTGTTATTGATAAAATTAGATCAGACTTAGCTTTTTGGTCCAGGAGATCCCATTTTTCAATCCCTTTCGTATCTTTTTCATCAATATTTGACCTTTTTTGGTTTCCGGAGACTATGTTCCAATATCCATTTTTTACTAGGATGGCTTCCATCTGAATCTTCCAGGTATCATAGTTGTGTCGGTGTAGTGGTTCAATTTTAAGAAATTCCATTTTTTAAAAAAATCCTTTTAAGATTAAAAAATATTTCCAATTATCACCCAATTACCCGCAGTGTTTACCTGGGCCCATAACCTGTTGGAGTTTTAAATGTGTTTAATGAAAATGCACTGTTCGAGTTTGAATGTGTTTTTAATACAAGGTGAACATTTACTCTAAGGTCATACTATAAATATATATACAGGTAAGAAGGTGCAGGGTTACCAACTTTAATATACTTTAACAAAAATGAACGAATTTATTATTTATTTTTAAAAATTTCATATTTTAATTTTCCCGTAAAAATTATGAAAGGTCATCGTAGGATGACCCTAGGTTTTAGGCATAATAAAATAATTATTCATCAGAAATATCAATAATATATTTTTTTAATATTTTTATGATGTAAAATGAACGAATTTATTATTTTTTTTAAAACATTTCATTTTTTAATTTTACAAAAAGAATTATGAAAGGTCATCGTAGGATGACCCTAGGTTTTCGGCATAAAAAAATAATTATTCATCAGAAATATCAATAATATATTTTTTTAATATTTTTATGATGTAAAATGAACGAATTTATTATTTATTTTTAAAAATTTCATATTTTAATTTTCCCGTAAAAATTATGAAATGTCATCGTGGGATGACCCTAGGTTTTCGGCATAAAAAAATAATTTTTAGTAAGAAATATGAATAATATATTTTTTTAATATTTTTATGATGTAAAATGAACGAATTTATTATTTATTTTTAAAAATTTCATATTTTAATTTTCCCGTAAAAATTATGAAAGGTCATCGTGGGATGACCCTAGGTTTTCGGCATAATAAAATAATTATTCATCAGAAATATCAATAATATATTTTTTTAATATTTTTATGATGTAAAATGAACGAATTTATTATTTATTTTTAAAAATTTCATATTTTAATTTTCCCGTAAAAATTATGAAAGGTCATCGTGGGATGACCCTAGGTTTTCGGCATAATAAAATAATTATTCATCAGAAATATCAATAATATATTTTTTTTAATATTTTTATGATGTAAAATGAACGAATTTATTATTTTTTTTAAAACATTTCATTTTTTAATTTTACCAAAAAAATTATTAAAGGTCATCGTAGGATGACCCTAGGTTTTGGGCATAAAAAAATAACTATTCATAAGAAATATCAATAATATATTTATTTATATTTTTATGATGTAAAATGAACGAATTTATTATTTATTTTTAAAAATTTCATATTTTAATTTTCCCGTAAAAATTATGAAAGGTCATCGTAAGATGACCCTAGGTTTTCGGCATAAAAAAATAATTATTCATCAGAAATATCAATAATATATTTTTTTAATATTTTTATGATGTAAAATGAACGAATTTATTATTTTTTTTAAAACATTTCATTTTTTTATTTTACCAAAAAAATTATGAAAGGTCATCGTAGGATGACCCTAGGTTTTCGGCATAAAAAAATAATTATTCATCAGAAATATCAATAATATATTTTTTTTTATATTTTTATGATGTAAAATGAACGAATTTATTATTTATTTTTAAAAATTTCATATTTTAATTTTCCCGTAAAAATTATGAAAGGTCATCGTGGGATGACCCTAGGTTTTCGGCATAATAAAATAATTATTCATAAGAAATATCAATAATATATTTTTTTATTATTTTATGATGTAAAATGAACGAATTTATTATTTATTTTTAAAAATTTCATATTTTAATTTTCCTGTAAAAATTATGAAAGGTCATCGTAGGATGACCCTAGGTTTTCGGCATAAAAAAATAATTATTCATCAGAAATATCAATAATATATTTTTTTAATATTTTTATGATGTAAAATGAACGAATTTATTATTTTTTTTAAAACATTTCATTTTTTTATTTTACCAAAAAAATTATGAAAGGTCATCGTAGGATGACCCTAGGTTTTCGGCATAAAAAAATAATTATTCATCAGAAATATCAATAATATATTTTTTTAATATTTTTATGATGTAAAATGAACGAATTTATTATTTATTTTTAAAAATTTCATATTTTAATTTTACCAAAAAAATTATGAAAGGTCATCGTGGGATGACCCTAGGTTTTCGACATAATAAAATAATTATTCATCAGAAATATCAATAATATATTTTTTTAATATTTTTATGATGTAAAATGAACGAATTTATTATTTATTTTTAAAAATTTCATATTTTATTTTTCCCGTAAAAATTATGAAAGGTCATCGTAGGATGACCCTAGCTATAATAAAATAATTATTCATCAGAAATATCAATAATATATTTTTTTTAATATTTTTATGTTCTAAAATCAACGAATTTATTATTTTTTTTAAAACATTTCATTTTTTAATTTTACCAAAAAAATTATGAAAGGTCATCGTAGGATGACCCTCGGTTTTAGGCATAATAAAATAATTATTCATCAGAAATATCAATAATATATTTTTTTAATATTTTTATGATGTAAAATGAACGTATTTATCATTTTTTTTTAAACATTTCATTTTTTAATTTTACCAAAAAAATTATGAAAGGTCATCGTAGGATGACCCTAGGTTTTCGGTATAAAAAAATAATTTTTAGTAAGAAATATGAATAATATATTTTTTTAATATTTTTATGATGTAAAATGAACGAATTTATTATTTATTTTTAAAAATTTCATATTTTAATTTTCCCGTAAAAATTATGAAAGGTCATCGTAGGATGACCCTAGGTTTTCGGCATAAAAAAATAATTATTCATCAGAAATATCAATAATATATTTTTTTAATATTTTTATGATGTAAAATGAACGAATTTATTATTTATTTTTAAAAATTTCATATTTTAATTTTCCCGTAAAAATTATGAAAGGTCATCGTAGGATGACCCTAGGTTTTCGGCATAATAAAATAATTATTCATAAGAAATATCAATAATATATTTTTTTTAATATTTTTATGATGTAAAATGAACGAATTTATTATTTTTTTTAAAACATTTCATTTTTTAATTTTACAAAAAGAATTATGAAAGGTCATCGTAGGATGACCCTAGGTTTTCGGCATAATAAAATAATTATTCATCAGAAATAACAATAATATATTTTTTTAATATTTTTATGATGTAAAATGAACGAATTTATTATTTTTTTTAAAACATTTCATTTTTTAATTTTACCAAAAAAATTATGAAAGGTCATCGTAGGATGACCCTAAATTTTCGGCATAAAAAAATAATTTTTAGTAAGAAATATGAATAATATATTTTTTTAATATTTTTATGATGTTAAATGAACGAATTTATTATTTATTTTTAAAAATATCATATTTTAATTTTACCGTAAAAATTATGAAAGGTCATCGTAGGATGACCCTAGGTTTTCGGCATAATAAAATAATTATTCATCAGAAATATCAATAATATATTTTTTTTAATATTTTTATGATGTAAAATGAACGAATTTATTATTTTTTTTAAAACATTTCATTTTTTAATTTTACCAAAAAAATTATGAAAGGTCATCGTAGGATGACCCTAGGTTTTCGGCATAATAAAATAATTATTGATAAGAAATATCAATAATATATTTTTTTATATTTTTATGATGTAAAATGAACGAATTTATTATTTATTTTTAAAAATTTCATATTTTAATTTTCCCGTAAAAATTATGAAAGGTCTTCGTAGGATGACCCTAGGTTTTCGGCATAAAAAAATAATTATTCATCAGAAATATCAATAATATATTTTTTTAATATTTTTATGATCTAAAATGAACGAATTTATTATTTATTTTTAAAAATTTCATATTTTAATTTTCCCGTAAATATTATGAAAGGTCATCGTGGGATGACCCTAGGTTTTCGACATAATAAAATAATTATTCATCAGAAATATCAATAATATATTTTTTTAATATTTTTATGATGTAAAATGAACGAATATATTATTTATTTTTAAAAATTTCATATTTTAATTTTCCCGTAAAAATTATGAAAGGTCATCGTAGGATGACCCTAGGTTTTCGGCATAATAAAATAATTATTCATCAGAAATATCAATAATATATTTTTTTTAATATTTTTATGATGTAAAATGAACGAATTTATTATTTTTTTTAAAACATTTCATTTTTTAATTTTACAAAAAGAATTATGAAAGGTCATCGTAGGATGACCCTAGGTTTTCGGCATAAAAAAATAATTATTCATCAGAAATATCAATAATATATTTTTTTAATATATTTATGATGTAAAATGAACGAATTTATTATTTATTTTTAAAAATTTCATATTTTAATTTTCCCGTAAAAATTATGAAAGGTCATCGTAGGATGACCCTAGGTTTTAGGCATAAAAAAATAATTATTCATCAGAAATATCAATAATATATTTTTTTAATATTTTTATGATGTAAAATGAACGAATTTATTATTTATTTTTAAAAATTTCATATTTTAATTTTCCCGTAAAAATTATGAAAGGTCATCGTAGGATGACCCTAGGTTTTCGGCATAATAAAATAATTATTCATCAGAAATATCAATAATATATTTTTTTAATATTTTTATGATGTAAAATGAACGAATTTATTATTTTTTTTAAAACATTTCATTTTTTAATTTTACCAAAAAAATTATGAAAGGTCATCGTAGGATGACCCTAAATTTTCGGCATAAAAAAATAATTTTTAGTAAGAAATATGAATAATATATTTTTTTAATATTTTTATGATGTAAAATGAACGAAATTATTTTTTTTTAAAAATTTCATATTTTAATTTTACCTTTATTTAATTTATATTTTTTTAATATTTTTATGATGTAAAATGAACGAATTTATTATTTATTTTTAAAAATTTCATATTTTAATTTTACCGTAAAAATTATGAAAGGTCATCGTAGGATGACCCTAGGTTTTCGGCATAATAAAATAATTATTCATCAGAAATATCAATAATATATTTTTTTTAATATTTTTATGATGTAAAATGAACGAATTTATTATTTATTTTTAAAAATTTCATATTTTATTTTTCCCGTAAAAATTATGAAAGGTCATCGTAGGATGACCCTAGCTATAATAAAATAATTATTCATCAGAAATATCAATAATATATTTTTTTTAATATTTTTATGTTCTAAAATCAACGAATTTATTATTTTTTTTAAAACATTTCATTTTTTAATTTTACCAAAAAAATTATGAAAGGTCATCGTAGGATGACCCTCGGTTTTAGGCATAATAAAATAATTATTCATCAGAAATATCAATAATATATTTTTTTAATATTTTTATGATGTAAAATGAACGTATTTATCATTTTTTTTAAACATTTCATTTTTTAATTTTACCAAAAAAATTATGAAAGGTCATCGTAGGATGACCCTAGGTTTTCGGTATAAAAAAATAATTTTTAGTAAGAAATATGAATAATATATTTTTTT
The DNA here is from genome assembly GCA_963082975.1 of Labia minor. Taxonomy (NCBI): domain Eukaryota; kingdom Metazoa; phylum Arthropoda; class Insecta; order Dermaptera; family Spongiphoridae; genus Labia; species Labia minor. The sequence goes on from OY720347.1 coordinate 67,271,050, forward strand.
AATATTTTTATGATGTAAAATGAACGAATTTATTATTTATTTTTAAAAATTTCATATTTTAATTTTCCCGTAAAAATTATGAAAGGTCATCGTAGGATGACCCTAGGTTTTCGGCATAAAAAAATAATTATTCATCAGAAATATCAATAATATATTTTTTTAATATTTTTATGATGTAAAATGAACGAATTTATTATTTATTTTTAAAAATTTCATATTTTAATTTTCCCGTAAAAATTATGAAAGGTCATCGTAGGATGACCCTAGGTTTTCGGCATAATAAAATAATTATTCATAAGAAATATCAATAATATATTTTTTTTAATATTTTTATGATGTAAAATGAACGAATTTATTATTTTTTTTAAAACATTTCATTTTTTAATTTTACAAAAAGAATTATGAAAGGTCATCGTAGGATGACCCTAGGTTTTCGGCATAATAAAATAATTATTCATCAGAAATAACAATAATATATTTTTTTAATATTTTTATGATGTAAAATGAACGAATTTATTATTTTTTTTAAAACATTTCATTTTTTAATTTTACCAAAAAAATTATGAAAGGTCATCGTAGGATGACCCTAAATTTTCGGCATAAAAAAATAATTTTTAGTAAGAAATATGAATAATATATTTTTTTAATATTTTTATGATGTTAAATGAACGAATTTATTATTTATTTTTAAAAATATCATATTTTAATTTTACCGTAAAAATTATGAAAGGTCATCGTAGGATGACCCTAGGTTTTCGGCATAATAAAATAATTATTCATCAGAAATAACAATAATATATTTTTTTAATATTTTTATGATGTAAAATGAACGAATTTATTATTTTTTTTAAAACATTTCATTTTTTAATTTTACCAAAAAAATTATGAAAGGTCATCGTAGGATGACCCTAGGTTTTCGGCATAATAAAATAATTATTGATAAGAAATATCAATAATATATTTTTTTATATTTTTATGATGTAAAATGAACGAATTTATTATTTATTTTTAAAAATTTCATATTTTAATTTTCCCGTAAAAATTATGAAAGGTCATCGTAGGATGACCCTAGGTTTTCGGCATAAAAAAATAATTATTCATCAGAAATATCAATAATATATTTTTATAATATTTTTATGATCTAAAATGAACGAATTTATTATTTATTTTTAAAAATTTCATATTTTAATTTTCCCGTAAATATTATGAAAGGTCATCGTGGGATGACCCTAGGTTTTCGACATAATAAAATAATTATTCATCAGAAATATCAATAATATATTTTTTTAATATTTTTATGATGTAAAATGAACGATTATATTATTTATTTTTAAAAATTTCATATTTTAATTTTCCCGTAAAAATTATGAAAGGTCATCGTAGGATGACCCTAGCTATAATAAAATAATTATTCATCAGAAATATCAATAATATATTTTTTTTAATATTTTTATGATCTAAAATCAACGAATTTATTATTTTTTTTAAAACATTTCATTTTTTAATTTTACCAAAAAAATTATGAAAGGTCATCGTAGGATGACCCTAAATTTTCGGCATAAAAAAATAATTTTTAGTAAGAAATATGAATAATATATTTTTTTAATATTTTTATTATGTAAAATGAACGAAATTATTTTTTTTTAAAAATTTCATATTTTAATTTTACCGTAAAAATTATGAAAGGTCATCGTAGGATGACACTAGGTTTTCGGCATAATAAAATAATTATTCATCAGAAATATCAATAATATATTTTATTAATATTTTTATGATGTAAAATGAACGAATTTATTATTTTTTTTTTAAACATTTCATTTTTTAATTTTACCAAAAAAATTATGAAAGGTCATCGTAGGATGACCCTAAATTTTCGGCATAAAAAAATAATTTTTAGTAAGAAATATGAATAATATATTTTTTTAATATTTTTATGATGTAAAATGAACGAAATTATTTTTTTTTTAAAATTTCATATTTTAATTTTACCGTAAAAATTATGAAATGTCATCGTAGGATGACCCTAGGTTTTCGGCATAATAAAATAATTATTCATCACAAATATCAATAATATATTTTTTTTAATATTTTTATGATGTAAAATGAACGAATTTATTATTTTTTTTAAAACATTTCATTTTTTAATTTTACCAAAAAAATTATGAAAGGTCATCGTAGGATGACCCTAGGTTTTCGGTATAAAAAAATAATTTTTAGTAAGAAATATGAATAATATATTTTTTTAATATTTTTATGATGTAAAATGAACGAATTTATTATTTATTTTTAAAAATTTCATATTTTAATTTTCCCGTAAAAATTATGTAAGGTCATCGTAGGATGACCATAGGTTTTCGGCATAAAAAAATAATTATTCATCTGAAATATCAATAATATATTTTTTTAATATTTTTATGAAGCAAAATGAACGAATTTATTATTTATTTTTAAAATTTCATATTTTAATTTTCCCGTAAAAATTATGAAAGGTCATCGTAGGATGACCCTAGGTTTTCGGCATAATAAAATAATTATTCATCAGAAATATCAATAATATATTTTTTTTAATATTTTTATGATGTAAAATGAACGAATTTATTATTTTTTTTAAAACATTTCATTTTTTAATTTTACAAAAAGAATTATGAAAGGTCATCGTAGGATGACCCTAGGTTTTCGGCATAAAAAAATAATTATTCATCAGAAATATCAATAATATATTTTTTTAATATATTTATGATGTAAAATGAACGAATTTATTATTTATTTTTAAAAATTTCATATTTTAATTTTCCCGTAAAAATTATGAAAGGTCATCGTAAGATGACCCTAGGTTTTAGGCATAAAAAAATAATTATTCATCAGAAATATCAATAATATATTTTTTTAATATTTTTATGATGTAAAATGAACGAATTTATTATTTATTTTTAAAAATTTCATATTTTAATTTTCCCGTAAAAATTATGAAAGGTCATCGTAGGATGACCCTAGGTTTTCGGCATAATAAAATAATTATTCATAAGAAATATCAATAATATATTTTTTTTAATATTTTTATGATGTAAAATGAACGAATTTATTATTTTTTTTAAAACATTTCATTTTTTAATTTTACAAAAAGAATTATGAAAGGTCATCGTAGGATGACCCTAGGTTTTCGGCATAATAAAATAATTATTCATCAGAAATAACAATAATATATTTTTTTAATATTTTTATGATGTAAAATGAACGAATTTATTATTTTTTTTAAAACATTTCATTTTTTAATTTTACCAAAAAAATTATGAAAGGTCATCGTAGGATGACCCTAAATTTTCGGCATAAAAAAATAATTTTTAGTAAGAAATATGAATAATATATTTTTTTAATATTTTTATGATGTTAAATGAACGAATTTATTATTTATTTTTAAAAATATCATATTTTAATTTTACCGTAAAAATTATGAAAGGTCATCGTAGGATGACCCTAGGTTTTCGGCATAATAAAATAATTATTCATCAGAAATAACAATAATATATTTTTTTAATATTTTTATGATGTAAAATGAACGAATTTATTATTTTTTTTAAAACATTTCATTTTTTAATTTTACCAAAAAAATTATGAAAGGTCATCGTAGGATGACCCTAGGTTTTCGGCATAATAAAATAATTATTGATAAGAAATATCAATAATATATTTTTTTATATTTTTATGATGTAAAATGAACGAATTTATTATTTATTTTTAAAAATTTCATATTTTAATTTTCCCGTAAAAATTATGAAAGGTCATCGTAGGATGACCCTAGGTTTTCGGCATAAAAAAATAATTATTCATCAGAAATATCAATAATATATTTTTATAATATTTTTATGATCTAAAATGAACGAATTTATTATTTATTTTTAAAAATTTCATATTTTAATTTTCCCGTAAATATTATGAAAGGTCATCGTGGGATGACCCTAGGTTTTCGACATAATAAAATAATTATTCATCAGAAATATCAATAATATATTTTTTTAATATTTTTATGATGTAAAATGAACGATTATATTATTTATTTTTAAAAATTTCATATTTTAATTTTCCCGTAAAAATTATGAAAGGTCATCGTAGGATGACCCTAGCTATAATAAAATAATTATTCATCAGAAATATCAATAATATATTTTTTTTAATATTTTTATGATCTAAAATCAACCAATTTATTATTTTTTTTAAAACATTTCATTTTTTAATTTTACCAAAAAAATTATGAAAGGTCATCGTAGGATGACCCTAAATTTTCGGCATAAAAAAATAATTTTTAGTAAGAAATATGAATAATATATTTTTTTAATATTTTTATTATGTAAAATGAACGAAATTATTTTTTTTTTAAAATTTCATATTTTAATTTTACCGTAAAAATTATGAAAGGTCATCGTAGGATGACACTAGGTTTTCGGCATAATAAAATAATTATTCATCAGAAATATCAATAATATATTTTATTAATATTTTTATGATGTAAAATGAACGAATTTATTATTTTTTTTTTAAACATTTCATTTTTTAATTTTACCAAAAAAATTATGAAAGGTCATCGTAGGATGACCCTAAATTTTCGGCATAAAAAAATAATTTTTAGTAAGAAATATGAATAATATATTTTTTTAATATTTTTATGATGTAAAATGAACGAAATTATTTTTTTTTAAAAATTTCATATTTTAATTTTACCGTAAAAATTATGAAATGTCATCGTAGGATGACCCTAGGTTTTCGGCATAATAAAATAATTATTCATCACAAATATCAATAATATATTTTTTTTAATATTTTTATGATGTAAAATGAACGAATTTATTATTTTTTTTAAAACATTTCATTTTTTAATTTTACCAAAAAAATTATGAAAGGTCATCGTAGGATGACCCTAGGTTTTCGGTATAAAAAAATAATTTTTAGTAAGAAATATGAATAATATATTTTTTTAATATTTTTATGATGTAAAATGAACGAATTTATTATTTATTTTTAAAAATTTCATATTTTAATTTTCCCGTAAAAATTATGTAAGGTCATCGTAGGATGACCATAGGTTTTCGGCATAAAAAAATAATTATTCATCTGAAATATCAATAATATATTTTTTTAATATTTTTATGAAGCAAAATGAACGAATTTATTATTTATTTTTAAAATTTCATATTTTAATTTTCCCGTAAAAATTATGAAAGGTCATCGTAGGATGACCCTAGGTTTTCGGCATAATAAAATAATTATTCATCAGAAATATCAATAATATATTTTTTTTAATATTTTTATGATGTAAAATGAACGAATTTATTATTTTTTTTAAAACATTTCATTTTTTAATTTTACAAAAAGAATTATGAAAGGTCATCGTAGGATGACCCTAGGTTTTCGGCATAAAAAAATAATTATTCATCAGAAATATCAATAATATATTTTTTTAATATATTTATGATGTAAAATGAACGAATTTATTATTTATTTTTAAAAATTTCATATTTTAATTTTCCCGTAAAAATTATGAAAGGTCATCGTAAGATGACCCTAGGTTTTAGGCATAAAAAAATAATTATTCATCAGAAATATCAATAATATATTTTTTTAATATTTTTATGATGTAAAATGAACGAATTTATTATTTATTTTTAAAAATTTCATATTTTAATTTTCCCGTAAAAATTATGAAAGGTCATCGTAGGATGACCCTAGGTTTTCGGCATAATAAAATAATTATTCATCAGAAATATCAATAATATATTTTTTTAATATTTTTATGATGTAAAATGAGCGAATTTATTATTTTTTTTAAAACATTTCATTTTTTAATTTTACCAAAAAAATTATGAAAGGTCATCGTAGGATGACCCTAAATTTTCGGCATAAAAAAATAATTTTTAGTAAGAAATATGAATAATATATTTTTTTAATATTTTTATGATGTAAAATGAACGAAATTATTTTTTTTTAAAAATTTCATATTTTAATTTTACCTTTATTTAATTTATATTTTTTTAATATTTTTATGATGTAAAATGAACGAATTTATTATTTATTTTTAAAAATTTCATATTTTAATTTTACCGTAAAAATTATGAAAGGTCATCGTAGGATGACCCTAGGTTTTCGGCATAATAAAATAATTATTCATCAGAAATATCAATAATATATTTTTTTTAATATTTTTATGATGTAAAATGAACGAATTTATTATTTTTTTTAAAACATTTCATTTTTTAATTTTACCAAAAAAATTATGAAAGGTCATCGTAGGATGACCCTAGGTTTTCGGCATAATAAAATAATTATTGATAAGAAATATCAATAATATATTTTTTTATATTTTTATGATGTAAAATGAACGAATTTATTATTTATTTTTAAAAATTTCATATTTTAATTTTCCCGTAAAAATTATGAAAGGTCATCGTAGGATGACCCTAGGTTTTCGGCATAAAAAAATAATTATTCATCAGAAATATCAATAATATAATTTTTTAATATTTTTATGATCTAAAATGAACGAATTTATTATTTATTTTTAAAAATTTCATATTTTAATTTTCCCGTAAAAATTATGAAAGGTCATCGTAGGATGACCCTAGGTTTTCGGCATAATAAAATAATTATTCATCAGAAATATCAATAATATATTTTTTTAATATTTTTATGATGTAAAATGAACGAATTTATTATTTTTTTTAAAAAATTTCATTTTTTTAGTTTACCAAAAAAAGTATGAAAGGTCATCGTAGGATGACCCTAGATTTTCGGCATAAAAAAATAATTATTCATCAGAAATATCAATAATATATTTTTTTAATATTTTTATGATGTAACATGAACGAATTTATTATTTATTTTTAAAAATTTCATATTTTAATTTTCCCGTAAATATTATGAAAGGTCATCGTGGGATGACCCTAGGTTTTCGACATAATAAAATAATTATTCATCAGAAATATCAATAATATATTTTTTTAATATTTTTATGATGTAAAATGAACGAATTTATTATTTATTTTTAAAAATTTCATATTTTAATTTTCCCGTAAAAATTATGAAAGGTCATCGTAGGATGACCATAGCTATAATAAAATAATTATTCATCAGAAATATCAATAATATATTTTTTTTAATATTTTTATGATCTAAAATCAACGAATTTATTATTTTTTTTAAAACATTTCATTTTTTAATTTTACCAAAAAAATTATGAAAGGTCATCGTAGGATGACCCTAAATTTTCGGCATAAAAAAATAATTTTTAGTAAGAAATATGAATAATATATTTTTTTAATATTTTTATTATGTAAAATGAACGAAATTATTTTTTTTTAAAAATTTCATATTTTAAATTTACCGTAAAAATTATGAAAGGTCATCGTAGGATGACACTAGGTTTTCGGCATAATAAAATAATTATTCATCAGAAATATCAATAATATATTTTTTTAATATTTTTATGATGTAAAATGAACGAATTTATTATTTTTTTAAAACATTTCATTTTTTAATTTTACCAAAAAAATTATGAAAGGTCATCGTAGGATGACCCTAAATTTTCGGCATAAAAAAATAATTTTTAGTAAGAAATATGTATAATATATTTTTTTAATATTTTTATGATGTAAAATGAACGAAATTATTTTTTTTTAAAAATTTCATATTTTAATTTTACCGTAAAAATTATGAAAGGTCATCGTAGGATGACCCTAGGTTTTCGGCATAATAAAATAATTATTCATCAGAAATATCAATAATATATTTTTTTTAATATTTTTATGATGTAAAATGAACGAATTTATTATTTTTTTTAAAACATTTCATTTTTTAATTTTACCAAAAAAATTATGAAAGGTCATCGTAGGATGACCCTAGGTTTTCGGTATAAAAAAATAATTTTTAGTAAGAAATATGAATAATATATTTTTTTAATATTTTTATGATGTAAAATGAACGAATTTATTATTTATTTTTAAAAATTTCATATTTTAATTTTCCCGTAAAAATTATGTAAGGTCATCGTAGGATGACCCTAGGTTTTCGGCATAAAAAAATAATTATTCATCAGAAATATCAATAATATATTTTTTTAATATTTTTATGATGCAAAATGAACGAATTTATTATTTATTTTTAAAAATTTCATATTTTAATTTTCCCGTAAAAATTATGAAAGGTCATCGTAGTATGACCCTAGGTTTTCGGCATAATAAAATAATTATTAATCAGAAATATCAATAATATATTTTTTTTAATATTTTTATGATGTAAAATGAACGAATTTATTATTTTTTTTAAAACATTTCATTTTTTAATTTTACAAAAAGAAAAGTAGGATGACCCTAGGTTTTCGGCATAAAAAAATAATTATTCATCAGAAATATCAATAATATATTTTTTTAATATATTTATGATGTAAAATGAACGAATTTATTATTTATTTTTAAAAATTTCATATTTTAATTTTCCCGTAAAAATTATGAAAGGTCATCGTAGGATGACCATAGGTTTTAGGCATAATAAAATAATTATTCATCAGAAATATCAATAATATATTTTTTTTAATATTTTTATGATGTAAAATGAACGAATTTATTATTTTTTTTAAAACATTTCATTTTTTAATTTTACAAAAAGAATTATGAAAGGTCATCGTAGGATGACCCTAGGTTTTCGGCATAAAAAAATAATTATTCATCAGAAATATCAATAATATATTTTTTAAATATTTTTATGATGTAAAATCAACGAATTTATTATTTATTTTTAAAAATTTCATATTTTAATTTTCCCGTAAAAATTATGAAATGTCATCGTGGGATGACCCTAGGTTTTCGGCATAAAAAAATAATTTTTAGTAAGAAATATGAATAATATATTTTTTTAATATTTTTATGATGTAAAATGAACGAATTTATTATTTATTTTTAAAAATTTCATATTTTAATTTTCCCGTAAAAATTATGAAAGGTCATCGTGGGATGACCCTAGGTTTTCGGCATAATAAAATAATTATTCATCAGAAATATCAATAATATATTTTTTTAATATTTTTATGATGTAAAATGAACGAATTTATTATTTATTTTTAAAAATTTCATATTTTAATTTTCACGTAAAAATTATGAAAGGTCATCGTGGGATGACCCTAGGTTTTCGGCATAATAAAATAATTATTCATCAGAAATATCAATAATATATTTTTTTTAATATTTTTATGATGTAAAATGAACGAATTTATTATTTTTTTTAAAACATTTCATTTTTTAATTTTACCAAAAAAATTATGAAAGGTCATCGTAGGATGACCCTAGGTTTTGGGCATAAAAAAATAACTATTCATAAGAAATATCAATAATATATTTATTTATATTTTTATGATGTAAAATGAACGAATTTATTATTTATTTTTAAAAATTTCATATTTTAATTTTCCCGTAAAAATTATGAAAGGTCATCGTAGGATGACCCTAGGTTTTCGGCATAAAAAAATAATTATTCATCAGAAATATCAATAATATATTTTTTTAATATTTTTATGATGTAAAATGAACGAATTTATTATTTTTTTTAAAACATTTCATTTTTTTATTTTACCAAAAAAATTATGAAAGGTCATCGTAGGATGACCCTAGGTTTTCGGCATAAAAAAATAATTATTCATCAGAAATATCAATAATATATTTTTTTTATATTTTTATGATGTAAAATGAACGAATTTATTATTTATTTTTAAAAATTTCATATTTTAATTTTCCCGTAAAAATTATGAAAGGTCATCGTGGGATGACCCTAGGTTTTCGGCATAATAAAATAATTATTCATAAGAAATATCAATAATATATTTTTTTAATATTTTTATGATGTAAAATGAACGAATTTATTATTTTTTTTAAAACATTTCATTTTTTTATTTTACCAAAAAAATTATGAAAGGTCATCGTAGGATGACCCTAGGTTTTCGGCATAAAAAAATAATTATTCGTCAGAAATATCAATAATATATTTTTTTAATATTTTTATGATGTAAAATGAACGAATTTATTATTTATTTTTAAAAATTTCATATTTTAATTTTACCAAAAAAATTATGAAAGGTCATCGTGGGATGACCCTAGATTTTCGACATAATAAAATAATTATTCATCAGAAATATCAATAATATATTTTTTTAATATTTTTATGATGTAAAATGAACGAATTTATTATTTATTTTTAAAAATTTCATATTTTATTTTTCCCGTAAAAATTATGAAAGGTCATCTTAGGATGACCCTAGCTATAATAAAATAATTATTCATCAGAAATATCAATAATATATTTTTTTTAATATTTTTATGTTCTAAAATCAACGAATTTATTATTTTTTTTAAAACATTTCATTTTTTAATTTTACCAAAAAAATTATGAAAGGTCATCGTAGGATGACCCTAGGTTTTAGGCATAATAAAATAATTATTCATCAGAAATATCAATAATATATTTTTTTAATATTTTTATGATGTAAAATGAACGTATTTATCATTTTTTTTAAACATTTCATTTTTTAATTTTACCAAAAAAATTATGAAAGGTCATCGTAGGATGACCCTAGGTTTTCGGCATAAAAAAATAATTATTCATTAGAAATATCAATAATATATTTTTTTAATATTTTTATGATGTAAAATGAACGAATTTATTATTTATTTTTAAAAATTTCATATTTTAATTTTCCCGTAAAAATTATGAAAGGTCATCGTGGTATGACCCTAGGTTTTGGGCATAAAAAAATAACTATTCATAAGAAATATCAATAATATATTTTTTTATATTTTTATGATGTAAAATGAACGAATTTATTATTTATTTTTAAAAATTTCATATTTTAATTTTCCAGTAAAAATTATGAAAGGTCAGCGTAGGATGACTCTAGGTATAATAAAATAATTATTCATCAGAAATATCAATAATATATTTTTTTAATGTTTTTATGATGTAAAATGAACGAATTTATTATTTTTTTTAAAACATTTCATTTTTTAATTTTACCAAAAAAATTATGAAAGGTCATCGTAGGAGGACCCTAAGTTTTCGGCATAATAAAATAATTATTCATCAGAAATATCAATAATATATTTATTTAATATTTTTATGATGTAAATTGAACGAATTTATTATTTTTTTTAAAACATTTCATTTTTTAATTTTACCAAAAAAATTATGAAAGGTCATCGTAGGATGACCCTAGGTTTTCGGCATAAAAAAATAATTATTCATCAGAAATATCAATAATATATTTTTTTAATATTTTTATGATGTAAAATGAACGAATTTATTATTTTTTTTAAAACATTTCATTTTTTTATTTTACCAAAAATATTATGAAACGTCATCGTAGGATGACCCTAGGTTTTCGGCATAAAAAAATAATTATTCATCAGAAATATCAATAATATATTTTTTTAATATTTTTATGATGTAAAATGAACGAATTTATTATTTATTTTTAAAAATTTCATATTTTAATTTTCCCGTAAAAATTATGAAAGGTCATCGTGGGATGACCCTAGGTTTTCGGCATAAAAAAATAATTATTCATCAGAAATATTATTTATTTTTAAAAATTTCATATTTTAATTTTCCCGTAAATATTATGAAAGGTCATCGTGGGATGACCCTAGGTTTTCGACATAATAAAATAATTATTCATCAGAAATATCAATAATATATTTTTTTAATATTTTTATGATGTAAAATGAACGAATTTATTATTTATTTTTAAAAATTTCATATTTTAATTTTCCCGTAAAAATTATGAAAGGTCATCGTAGGATGACCATAGCTATAATAAAATAATTATTCATCAGAAATATCAATAATATATTTTTTTTAATATTTTTATGATCTAAAATCAACGAATTTATTATTTTTTTTAAAACATTTCATTTTTTAATTTTACCAAAAAAATTATGAAAGGTCATCGTAGGATGACCCTAAATTTTCGGCATAAAAAAATAATTTTTAGTAAGAAATATGAATAATATATTTTTTTAATATTTTTATTATGTAAAATGAACGAAATTATTTTTTTTTAAAAATTTCATATTTTAATTTTACCGTAAAAATTATGAAAGGTCATCATAGGATGACACTAGGTTTTCGGCATAATAAAATAATTATTCATCAGAAATATCAATAATATATTTTTTTAATATTTTTATGATGTAAAATGAACGAATTTATTATTTTTTTTAAAACATTTCATTTTTTAATTTTACCAAAAAAATTATGAAAGGTCATCGTAGGATGACCCTAAATTTTCGGCATAAAAAAATAATTTTTAGTAAGAAATATGTATAATATATTTTTTTAATATTTTTATGATGTAAAATGAACGAAATTATTTTTTTTTAAAAATTTCATATTTTAATTTTACCGTAAAAATTATGAAAGGTCATAGTAGGATGACCCTAGGTTTTCGGCATAATAAAATAATTATTCATCAGAAATATCAATAATATATTTTTTTTAATATTTTTATGATGTAAAATGAACGAATTTATTATTTTTTTTAAAACATTTCATTTTCTAATTTTACCAAAAAAATTATGAAAGGTCATCGTAGGATGACCCTAGGTTTTCGGTATAAAAAAATAATTTTTAGTAAGAAATATGAATAATATATTTTTTTAATATTTTTATGATGTAAAATGAACGAATTTATTATTTATTTTTAAAAATTTCATATTTTAATTTTCCCGTAAAAATTATGTAAGGTCATCGTAGGATGACCCTAGGTTTTCGGCATAAAAAAATAATTATTCATCAGAAATATCAATAATATATTTTTTTAATATTTTTATGATGCAAAATGAACGAATTTATTATTTATTTTTAAAAATTTCATATTTTAATTTTCCCGTAAAAATTATGAAAGGTCATCGTAGTATGACCCTAGGTTTTCGGCATAATAAAATAATTATTAATCAGAAATATCAATAATATATTTTTTTTAATATTTTTATGATGTAAAATGAACGAATTTATTATTTTTTTTAAAACATTTCATTTTTTAATTTTACAAAAAGAAAAGTAGGATGACCCTAGGTTTTCGGCATAAAAAAATAATTATTCATCAGAAATATCAATAATATATTTTTTTAATATATTTATGATGTAAAATGAACGAATTTATTATTTATTTTTAAAAATTTCATATTTTAATTTTCCCGTAAAAATTATGAAAGGTCATCGTAGGATGACCATAGGTTTTAGGCATAATAAAATAATTATTCATCAGAAATATCAATAATATATTTTTTTTAATATTTTTATGATGTAAAATGAACGAATTTATTATTTTTTTTAAAACATTTCATTTTTTAATTTTACAAAAAGAATTATGAAAGGTCATCGTAGGATGACCCTAGGTTTTCGGCATAAAAAAATAATTATTCATCAGAAATATCAATAATATATTTTTTAAATATTTTTATGATGTAAAATCAACGAATTTATTATTTATTTTTAAAAATTTCATATTTTAATTTTCCCGTAAAAATTATGAAATGTCATCGTGGGATGACCCTAGGTTTTCGGCATAAAAAAATAATTTTTAGTAAGAAATATGAATAATATATTTTTTTAATATTTTTATGATGTAAAATGAACGAATTTATTATTTATTTTTAAAAATTTCATATTTTAATTTTCCCGTAAAAATTATGAAAGGTCATCGTGGGATGACCCTAGGTTTTCAGCATAATAAAATAATTATTCATCAGAAATATCAATAATATATTTTTTTAATATTTTTATGATGTAAAATGAACGAATTTATTATTTATTTTTAAAAATTTCATATTTTAATTTTCACGTAAAAATTATGAAAGGTCATCGTGGGATGACCCTAGGTTTTCGGCATAATAAAATAATTATTCATCAGAAATATCAATAATATATTTTTTTTAATATTTTTATGATGTAAAATGAACGAATTTATTATTTTTTTTAAAACATTTCATTTTTTAATTTTACCAAAAAAATTATGAAAGGTCATCGTAGGATGACCCTAGGTTTTGGGCATAAAAAAATAACTATTCATAAGAAATATCAATAATATATTTATTTATATTTTTATGATGTAAAATGAACGAATTTATTATTTATTTTTAAAAATTTCATATTTTAATTTTCCCGTAAAAATTATGAAAGGTCATCGTAGGATGACCCTAGGTTTTCGGCATAAAAAAATAATTATTCATCAGAAATATCAATAATATATTTTTTTAATATTTTTATGATGTAAAATGAACGAATTTATTATTTTTTTTAAAACATTTCATTTTTTTATTTTACCAAAAAAATTATGAAAGGTCATCGTAGGATGACCCTAGGTTTTCGGCATAAAAAAATAATTATTCATCAGAAATATCAATAATATATTTTTTTTATATTTTTATGATGTAAAATGAACGAATTTATTATTTATTTTTAAAAATTTCATATTTTAATTTTCCCGTAAAAATTATGAAAGGTCATCGTGGGATGACCCTAGGTTTTCGGCATAATAAAATAATTATTCATAAGAAATATCAATAATATATTTTTTTAATATTTTTATGATGTAAAATGAACGAATTTATTATTTTTTTTAAAACATTTCATTTTTTTATTTTACCAAAAAAATTATGAAATGTCATCGTAGGATGACCCTAGGTTTTCGGCATAAAAAAATAATTATTCGTCAGAAATATCAATAATATATTTTTTTAATATTTTTATGATGTAAAATGAACGAATTTATTATTTATTTTTAAAAATTTCATATTTTAATTTTACCAAAAAAATTATGAAAGGTCATCGTGGGATGACCCTAGATTTTCGACATAATAAAATAATTATTCATCAGAAATATCAATAATATATTTTTTTAATATTTTTATGATGTAAAATGAACGAATTTATTATTTATTTTTAAAAATTTCATATTTTATTTTTCCCGTAAAAATTATGAAAGGTCATCTTAGGATGACCCTAGCTATAATAAAATAATTATTCATCAGAAATATCAATAATATATTTTTTTTAATATTTTTATGTTCTAAAATCAACGAATTTATTATTTTTTTTAAAACATTTCATTTTTTAATTTTACCAAAAAAATTATGAAAGGTCATCGTAGGATGACCCTAGGTTTTAGGCATAATAAAATAATTATTCATCAGAAATATCAATAATATATTTTTTTAATATTTTTATGATGTAAAATGAACGTATTTATCATTTTTTTTAAACATTTCATTTTTTAATTTTACCAAAAAAATTATGAAAGGTCATCGTAGGATGACCCTAGGTTTTCGGCATAAAAAAATAATTATTCATTAGAAATATCAATAATATATTTTTTTAATATTTTTATGATGTAAAATGAACGAATTTATTATTTATTTTTAAAAATTTCATATTTTAATTTTCCCGTAAAAATTATGAAAGGTCATCGTGGTATGACCCTAGGTTTTGGGCATAAAAAAATAACTATTCATAAGAAATATCAATAATATATTTTTTTATATTTTTATGATGTAAAATGAACGAATTTATTATTTATTTTTAAAAATTTCATATTTTAATTTTCCAGTAAAAATTATGAAAGGTCAGCGTAGGATGACTCTAGGTATAATAAAATAATTATTCATCAGAAATATCAATAATATATTTTTTTAATGTTTTTATGATGTAAAATGAACGAATTTATTATTTTTTTTAAAACATTTCATTTTTTAATTTTACCAAAAAAATTATGAAAGGTCATCGTAGGAGGACCCTAAGTTTTCGGCATAATAAAATAATTATTCATCAGAAATATCAATAATATATTTATTTAATATTTTTATGATGTAAATTGAACGAATTTATTATTTTTTTTAAAACATTTCATTTTTTAATTTTACCAAAAAAATTATGAAAGGTCATCGTAGGATGACCCTAGGTTTTCGGCATAAAAAAATAATTATTCATCAGAAATATCAATAATATATTTTTTTAATATTTTTATGATGTAAAATGAACGAATTTATTATTTTTTTTAAAACATTTCATTTTTTTATTTTACCAAAAATATTATGAAACGTCATCGTAGGATGACCCTAGGTTTTCGGCATAAAAAAATAATTATTCATCAGAAATATCAATAATATATTTTTTTAATATTTTTATGATGTAAAATGAACGAATTTATTATTTATTTTTAAAAATTTCATATTTTAATTTTCCCGTAAAAATTATGAAAGGTCATCGTGGGATGACCCTAGGTTTTCGGCATAATAAAATAATTATTCATCAGAAATATCAATAATATATTTTTTTATATTTTTATGATGTAAAATGAACGAATTTATTATTTATTTTTAAAAATTTCATATTTTAATTTTCCCGTAAAAATTATGAAAGGTCATTGTAGGATGACCCTAGGTTTTCGGCATAAATAAATAATTATTCATCAGAAATATCAATAATATATTTTATTAATATTTTTATGATGTAAAATGAACGAATTTATTATTTTTTTTAAAACATTTCATTTTTTTATTTTACCAAAAAAATTATGAAAGGTCATCGTAGGATGACCCTAGGTTTTCGGCATAAAAAAATAATTATTCATCAGAAATATTATTTATTTTTAAAAATTTCATATTTTAATTTTCCCGTAAAAATTATGAAAGGTCATCGTAGGATGACCCTAGGTATAATAAAATAATTATTCATCAGAAATATCAATAATATATTTTTTTTATATTTTTATGATGTAAAATGAACGAAATTATTATTTTTTTTAAAACATTTCATTTTTTAATTTTACCAAAAAAATTATGAAAGGTCATCGTAGGATGACCCTAGGTTTTCGGCATAATAAAATAATTATTCATCAGAAATATAAATAATATATTTTTTTTAATATTTTTATGATGTAAAATGAACGAATTTATCATTTTTTTTAAAACATTTCATTTTTTAATTTTACCAAAAAAAGTATGAAAGGTCATCGTAGGATGACCCTAGGTTTTCGGCATAAAAAAATAATTATTCATCAGAAATATCAATAATATATTTTTTTAATATATTTATGATGTAAAGTGAACGAATTTATTATTTATTTTTAAAAATTTCATATTTTAATTTTCCCGTAAAAATTATGAAAGGTCATCGTAGGATGACCCTAGGTTTTAGGCATAATAAAATAATTATTCATCAGAAATATCAATAATATATTTTTTTTAATATTTTTATGATGTAAAATGAATGAATTTATTATTTTTTTTAAAACATTTCATTTTTTAATTTTACAAAAAGAATTATGAAAGGTGATCGTAGGATGACCCTAGGTTTTCGGCATAAAAAAATAATTATTCATCAGAAATATCAATAATATATTTTTTTAATATTTTTATGATGTAAAATGAACGAATTTATTATTTATTTTTAAAAATTTCATATTTTAATTTTCCCGTAAAAATTATGAAAGGTCATCGTGGTATGACCCTAGGTTTTGGGCATAAAAAAATAACTATTCATAAGAAATATCAATAATATATTTTTTTATATTTTTATGATGTAAAATGAACGAATTTATTATTTATTTTTAAAAATTTCATATTTTAATTTTCCTGTAAAAATTATGTAAGGTCATCGTAGGATGACCCTAGGTTTTCGGCATAATAAAATAATTATTCATCAGAAATATCAATAATATATTTTTTTAATATTTTTATGATGTAAAATGAACGAATTTATTATTTTTTTTAAAACATTTCATTTTTTAATTTTACCAAAAAAATTATGAAAGGTCATCGTAGGATGACCCTAAATTTTCGGCATAAAAAAATAATTTTTAGTAAGAAATATGAATAATATATTTTTTTAATATTTTTATGATGTAAAATGAACGAAATTATTATTTTTTAAAAATTTCATATTTTAATTTTACCGTAAAAATTATGAAAGGTCATCGTAGGATGACCCTAGGTTTTCGGCATAATAAAATAATTATTCATCAGAAATATCAATAATATATTTTTTTTAATATTTTTATGATGTAAAATGAACGAATTTATTATTTTTTTTAAAACATTTCATTTTTTAATTTTACCAAAAAAATTATGAAAGGTCATCGTAGGATGACCCTAGGTTTTCGACATAATAAAATAATTATTCATCAGAAATATCAATAATATATTTTTTTAATATTTTTATGATGTAAAATGAACGAATTTATTATTTATTTTTAAAAATTTCATATTTTAATTTTCCCGTAAAAATTATGAAAGGTCATCGTAGGATGACCCTAGCTATAATAAAATAATTATTCATCAGAAATATCAATAATATATTTTTTTTAATATTTTTATGATGTAAAATGAACGAATTTATTAGTTTTTTTAAAACATTTCATTTTTTAATTTTACCAAAAAAATTATGAAAGGTCATCGTAGGATGACCCTAGGTTTTCGGCATAATAAAATAATTATTGATAAGAAATATCAATAATATATTTTTTTATATTTTTATGATGTAAAATGAACGAATTTATTATTTATTTTTAAAAATTTCATATTTTAATTTTCCCGTAAAAATTATGAAAGGTCATCGTAGGATGACCCTAGGTTTTCGGCATAAAAAAATAATTATTCATCAGAAATATCAATAATATATTTTTTTAATATTTTTATGATCTAAAATGAACGAATTTATTATTTATTTTTAAAAATTTCATATTTTAATTTTCCCGTAAAAATTATGAAAGGTCATCGTAGGATGACCCTAGGTTTTCGGCATAATAAAATAATTATTCATCAGAAATATCAATAATATATTTTTTTAATATTTTTATGATGTAAAATGAACGAATTTATTATTTTTTTTAAAAAATTTCATTTTTTTATTTTACCAAAAAAATTATGAAAGGTCATCGTAGGATGACCCTAGATTTTCGGCATAAAAAAATAATTATTCATCAGAAATATCAATAATATATTTTTTTAATATTTTTATGATGTAACATGAACGAATTTATTATTTATTTTTAAAAATTTCATATTTTAATTTTCCCGTAAATATTATGAAAGGTCATCGTGGGATGACCCTAGGTTTTCGACATAATAAAATAATTATTCATCAGAAATATCAATAATATATTTTTTTAATATTTTTATGATGTAAAATGAACGAATTTATTATTTATTTTTAAAAATTTCATATTTTAATTTTCCCGTAAAAATTATGAAAGGTCATCGTAGGATGACCCTAGCTATAATAAAATAATTATTCATCAGAAATATCAATAATATATTTTTTTAATATTTTTATCATCTAAAATCAACGAATTTATTATTTTTTTTAAAACATTTCATTTTTTAATTTTACCAAAAAAATTATGAAAGGTCATCGTAGGATGACCCTAAATTTTCGGCATAAAAAAATAATTTTTAGTAAGAAATATGAATAATATATTTTTTTAATATTTTTATTATGTAAAATGAACGAAATTATTTTTTTTTAAAAATTTCATATTTTAATTTTACCGTAAAAATTATGAAAGGTCATCGTAGGATGACACTAGGTTTTCGGCATAATAAAATAATTATTCATCAGAAATATCAATAATATATTTTTATAATATTTTTATGATGTAAAATGAACGAATTTATTATTTTTTTTAAAACATTTCATTTTTTAATTTTACCAAAAAAATTATGAAAGGTCATCGTAGGATGACCCTAAATTTTCGGCATAAAAAAATAATTTTTAGTAAGAAATATGAATAATATATTTTTTTAATATTTTTATGATGTAAAATGAACGAAATTATTTTTTTTTAAAAATTTCATATTTTAATTTTACCGTAAAAATTATGAAAGGTCATCGTAGGATGACCCTAGGTTTTCGGCATAATAAAATAATTATTCATCAGAAATATCAATAATATATTTTTTTTAATATTTTTATGATGTAAAATGAACGAATTTATTATTTTTTTTAAAACATTTCATTTTTTAATTTTACCAAAAAAATTATGAAAGGTCATCGTAGGATGACCCTAAATTTTCGGCATAAAAAAATAATTTTTAGTAAGAAATATGAATAATATATTTTTTTAATATTTTTATGATGTAAAATGAACGAATTTATTATTTATTTTTAAAAATTTCATATTTTAATTTTACCGTAAAAATTATGAAAGGTCATCGTAGGATGACACTAGGTTTTCGGCATAATAAAATAATTATTCATCAGAAATATCAATAATATATTTTTTTTAATATTTTTATGATGTAAAATGAACGAATTTATTATTTTTTTTAAAACATTTCATTTTTTAATTTTACCAAAAAAATTATGAAAGGTCATCGTAGGATGACCCTAGGTTTTCGGCATAATAAAATAATTATTGATAAGAAATATCAATAATATATTTTTTTATATTTTTATGATGTAAAATGAACGAATTTATTATTTATTTTTAAAAATTTCATATTTTCATTTTCCCGTAAAAATTATGAAAGTCATCGTAGGATGACCCTAGGTTTTCGGCATAAAAAAATAATTATTCATCAGAAATATCAATAATATATTTTTTTAATATTTTTATGATCTAAAATGAACGAATTTATTATTTATTTTTAAAAATTTCATATTTTAATTTTCCCGTAAAAATTATGAAAGGTCATCGTAGGATGACCCTAGGTTTTCGGCATAATAAAATAATTATTCATCAGAAATATCAATAATATATTTTTTTAATATTTTTATGATGTAAAATGAACGAATTTATTATTTTTTTTAAAAAATTTCATTTTTTTATTTTACCAAAAAAATTATGAAAGGTCATCGTAGGATGACCCTAGATTTTCGGCATAAAAAAATAATTATTCATCAGAAATATCAATAATATATTTTTTTAATATTTTTATGATGTAACATGAACGAATTTATTATTTATTTTTAAAAATTTCATATTTTAATTTTCCCGTAAATATTATGAATGGTCATCGTGGGATGACCCTAGGTTTTCGACATAATAAAATAATTATTCATCAGAAATATCAATAATATATTTTTTTAATATTTTTATGATGTAAAATGAACGAATTTATTATTTATTTTTAAAAATTTCATATTTTAATTTTCCCGTAAAAATTATGAAAGGTCATCGTAGGATGACCCTAGCTATAATAAAATAATTATTCATCAGAAATATCAATAATATATTTTTTTTAATATTTTTATGATGTAAAATGAACGAATTTATTATTTTTTTTAAAACATTTCATTTTTTAATTTTACCAAAAAAATTATGAAAGTTCATCGTAGGATGACCCTAAATTTTCGGCATAAAAAAATAATTTTTAGTAAGAAATATGAATAATTTATTTTTTTAATATTTTTATTATGTAAAATGAACGAAATTATTTTTTTTTAAAAATTTCATATTTTAATTTTACCGTAAAAATTATGAAAGGTCATCGTAGGATGACACTAGGTTTTCGGCATAATAAAATAATTATTCATCAGAAATATCAATAATATATTTTTTTAATATTTTTATGATGTAAAATGAACGAATTTATTATTTTTTTTAAAACATTTCATTTTTTAATTTTACCAAAAAAATTATGAAAGGTCATCGTAGGATGACCCTAAATTTTCGGCATAAAAAAATAATTTTTAGTAAGAAATATGAATAATATATTTTTTTAATATTTTTATGATGTAAAATGAACGAAATTATTTTTTTTTAAAAATTTCATATTTTAATTTTACCGTAAAAATTATCAAAGGTCATCGTAGGATGACCCTAGGTTTTCGGCATAATAAAATAATTATTCATCAGAAATATCAATAATATATTTTTTTTAATATTTTTATGATGTAAAATGAACGAATTTATTATTTTTTTTAAAACATTTCATTTTTTAATTTTACCAAAAAAATTATGAAAGGTCATCGTAGGATGACCCTAGGTTTTCGGTATAAAAAAATAATTTTTAGTAAGAAATATGAATAATATATTTTTTTAATATTTTTATGATGTAAAATGAACGAATTTATTATTTATTTTTAAAAATTTCATATTTTAATTTTCCCGTAAAAATTATGTAAGGTCATCGTAGGATGACCCTAGGTTTTCGGCATAAAAAAATAATTATTCATCAGAAATATCAATAATATATTTTTTTAATATTTTTATGATGCAAAATGAACGAATTTATTATTTATTTTTAAAAATTTCATATTTTAATTTTCCCGTAAAAATTATGAAAGGTCATCGTAGTATGACCCTAGGTTTTCGGCATAATAAAATAATTATTCATCAGAAATATCAATAATATATTTTTTTTAATATTTTTATGATGTAAAATGAACGAATTTATTATTTTTTTTAAAACATTTCATTTTTTAATTTTACAAAAAGAATTATGAAAGGTCATCGTAGGATGACCCTAGGTTTTCGGCATAAAAAAATAATTATTCATCAGAAATATCAATAATATATTTTTTTAATATATTTATGATGTAAAATGAACGAATTTATTATTTATTTTTAAAAATTTCATATTTTAATTTTCCCGTAAAAATTATGAAAGGTCATCGTAGGATGACCCTAGGTTTTCGGCATAAAAAAATAATTATTCATCAGAAATATCAATAATATATTATTTTAATATTTTTATGATGTAAAATCAACGAATTTATTATTTATTTTTAAAAATTTCATATTTTAATTTTCCCGTAAAAATTATGAAATGTCATCGTGGGATGACCCTAGGTTTTCGGCATAAAAAAATAATTTTTAGTAAGAAATATGAATAATATATTTTTTTAATATTTTTATGATGTAAAATGAACGAATTTATTATTTTTTTTAAAACATTTCATTTTTTAATTTTACCAAAAAAATTATGAAAGGTCATCGTAGGATGACCCTAAATTTTCGGCATAAAAAAATAATTTTTAGTAAGAAATATGAATAATTTATTTTTTTAATATTTTTATTATGTAAAATGAACGAAATTATTTTTTTTTAAAAATTTCATATTTTAATTTTACCGTAAAAATTATGAAAGGTCATCGTAGGATGACACTAGGTTTTCGGCATAATAAAATAATTATTCATCAGAAATATCAATAATATATTTTTTTAATATTTTTATGATGTAAAATGAACGAATTTATTATTTTTTTTAAAACATTTCATTTTTTAATTTTACCAAAAAAATTATGAAAGGTCATCGTAGGATGACCCTAAATTTTCGGCATAAAAAAATAATTTTTAGTAAGAAATATGAATAATATATTTTTTTAATATTTTTATGATGTAAAATGAACGAAATTATTTTTTTTTAAAAATTTCATATTTTAATTTTACCGTAAAAATTATCAAAGGTCATCGTAGGATGACCCTAGGTTTTCGGCATAATAAAATAATTATTCATCAGAAATATCAATAATATATTTTTTTTAATATTTTTATGATGTAAAATGAACGAATTTATTATTTTTTTTAATACATTTCATTTTTTAATTTTACCAAAAAAATTATGAAAGGTCATCGTAGGATGACCCTAGGTTTTCGACATAATAAAATAATTATTCATCAGAAATATCAATAATATATTTTTTTAATATTTTTATGATGTAAAATGAACGAATTTATTATTTATTTTTAAAAATTTCATATTTTAATTTTCCCGTAAAAATTATGAAAGGTCATCGTAGGATGACCCTAGCTATAATAAAATAATTATTCATCAGAAATATCAATAATATATTTTTTTTAATATTTTTATGATCTAAAATCAACGAATTTATTATTTTTTTTAAAACATTTCATTTTTTAATTTTACCAAAAAAATTATGAAAGGTCATCGTAGGATGACACTAGGTTTTCGGCATAATAAAATAATTATTCATCAGAAATATCAATAATATATTTTTTTAATATTTTTATGATGTAAAATGAACGAATTTATTATTTTTTTTAAAACATTTCATTTTTTAATTTTACCAAAAAAATTATGAAAGGTCATCGTAGGATGACCCTAAATTTTCGGCATAAAAAAATAATTTTTAGTAAGAAATATGAATAATATATTTTTTTAATATTTTTATGATGTAAAATGAACGAAATTATTTTTTTTTAAAAATTTCATATTTTAATTTTACCGTAAAAATTATCAAAGGTCATCGTAGGATGACCCTAGGTTTTCGGCATAATAAAATAATTATTCATCAGAAATATCAATAATATATTTTTTTTAATATTTTTATGATGTAAAATGAACGAATTTATTATTTTTTTTAAAACATTTCATTTTTTAATTTTACCAAAAAAATTATGAAAGGTCATCGTAGGATGACCCTAGGTTTTCGGTATAAAAAAATAATTTTTAGTAAGAAATATGAATAATAAATTTTTTTAATATTTTTATGATGTAAAATGAACGAATTTATTATTTATTTTTAAAAATTTCATATTTTAATTTTCCCGTAAAAATTATGTAAGGTCATCGTAGGATGACCCTAGGTTTTCGGCATAAAAAAATAATTATTCATCAGAAATATCAATAATATATTTTTTTAATATTTTTATGATGCAAAATGAACGAATTTATTATTTATTTTTAAAAATTTCATATTTTAATTTTCCCGTAAAAATTATGAAAGGTCATCGTAGTATGACCCTAGGTTTTCGGCATAATAAAATAATTATTCATCAGAAATATCAATAATATATTTTTTTTAATATTTTTATGATGTAAAATGAACGAATTTATTATTTTTTTTAAAACATTTCATTTTTTAATTTTACAAAAAGAATTATGAAAGGTCATCGTAGGATGACCCTAGGTTTTCGGCATAAAAAAATAATTATTCATCAGAAATATCAATAATATATTTTTTTAATATATTTATGATGTAAAATGAACGAATTTATTATTTATTTTTAAAAATTTCATATTTTAATTTTCCCGTAAAAATTATGAAAGGTCATCGTAGGATGACCCTAGGTTTTAGGCATAATAAAATAATTATTCATCAGAAATATCAATAATATATTTTTTTTAATATTTTTATGTTGTAAAATGAACGAATTTATTATTTTTTTTAAAACATTTCATTTTTTAATTTTACAAAAAGAATTATGAAAGGTCATCGTAGGATGACCCTAGGTTTTCGGCATAAAAAAATAATTATTCATCAGAAATATCAATAATATATTTTTTTAATATTTTTATGATGTAAAATCAACGAATTTATTATTTATTTTTAAAAATTTCATATTTTAATTTTCCCGTAAAAATTATGAAATGTCATCGTGGGATGACCCTAGGTTTTCGGCATAAAAAAATAATTTTTAGTAAGAAATATGAATAATATATTTTTTTAATATTTTTATGATGTAAAATGAACGAATTTATTATTTTTTTTAAAACATTTCATTTTTTAATTTTACCAAAAAAATTAGAAAGGTCATCGTAGGATGACCCTAGGTTTTCGGCATAATAAAATAATTATTTATAAGAAATATCAATAATATATTTTTTTATATTTTTATGATGTAAAATGAACGAATTTATTATTTATTTTTAAAAATTTCATATTTTAATTTTCCCGTAAAAATTATGAAAGGTCATCGTAGGATGACCCTAGGTTTTCGGCATAAAAAAATAATTATTCATCAGAAATATCAATAATATATTTTTTTAATATTTTTATGATCTAAAATGAACGAATTTATTATTTATTTTTAAAAATTTCATATTTTAATTTTCCCGTAAAAATTATGAAAGGTCATCGTAGGATGACCCTAGGTTTTCGGCATAATAAAATAATTATTCATCAGAAATATCAATAATATATTTTTTTAATATTTTTATGATGTAAAATGAACGAATTTATTATTTTTTTTAAAAAATTTCATTTTTTTATTTTACCAAAAAAATTATGAAAGGTCATCGTAGGATGACCCTAGATTTTCGGCATAAAAAAATAATTATTCATCAGAAATATCAATAATATATTTTTTTAATATTTTTATGATGTTACATGAACGAATTTATTATTTATTTTTAAAAATTTCATATTTTAATTTTCCCGTAAATATTATGAAAGGTCATCGTGGGATGACCCTAGGTTTTCGACATAATAAAATAATTATTCATCAGAAATATCAATAATATATTTTTTTAATATTTTTATGATGTAAAATGAACGAATTTATTATTTATTTTTAAAAATTTCATATTTTAATTTTCCCGTAAAAATTATGAAAGGTCATCGTAGGATGACCCTAGCTATAATAAAATAATTATTCATCAGAAATATCAATAATATATTTTTTTTAATATTTTTATGATCTAAAATCAACGAATTTATTATTTTTTTTAAAACATTTCATTTTTTAATTTTACCAAAAAAATTATGAAAGGTCATCGTAGGATGACCCTAAATTTTCGGCATAAAAAAATAATTTTTAGTAAGAAATATGAATAATATATTTTTTTAATATTTTTATTATGTAAAATGAACGAAATTATTTTTTTTTAAAAATTTCATATTTTAATTTTACCGTAAAAATTATGAAAGGTCATCGTAGGATGACACTAGGTTTTCGGCATAATAAAATAATTATTCATCAGAAATATCAATAATATATTTTTTTAATATTTTTATGATGTAAAATGAACGAATTTATTATTTTTTTTAAAACATTTCATTTTTTAATTTTACCAAAAAAATTATGAAAGGTCATCGTAGGATGACCCTAAATTTTCGGCATAAAAAAATAATTTTTAGTAAGAAATATGAATAATATATTTTTTTAATATTTTTATGATGTAAAATGAACGAAATTATTTTTTTTTTAAAATTTCATATTTTAATTTTACCGTAAAAATTATGAAAGGTCATCGTAGGATGACCCTAGGTTTTCGGCATAATAAAATAATTATTCATCAGAAATATCAATAATATATTTTTTTTAATATTTTTATGATGTAAAATGAACGAATTTATTACTTTTTTTAAAACATTTCATTTTTTAATTTTACCAAAAAAATTATGAAAGGTCATCGTAGGATGACCCTAGGTTTTCGGTATAAAAAAATAATTTTTAGTAAGAAATATGAATAATATATTTTTTTAATATTTTTATGATGTAAAATGAACGAATTTATTATTTATTTTTAAAAATTTCATATTTTAATTTTCCCGTAAAAATTATGTAAGGTCATCGTAGGATGACCCTAGGTTTTCGGCATAAAAAAATAATTATTCATCAGAAATATCAATAATATATTTTTTTATATTTTTATGATGTAAAATGAACGAATTTATTATTTATTTTTAAAAATTTCATATTTTAATTTTCCCGTAAAAATTATGAAAGGTCATCGTGGTATGACCCTAGGTTTTGGGCATAAAAAAATAACTATTCATAAGAAATATCAATAATATATTTTTTTATATTTTTATGATGTAAAATGAACGAATTTATTATTTATTTTTAAAAATTTCATATTTTAATTTTCCTGTAAAAATTATGAAAGGTCATCGTAGGATGACCCTAGGTTTTCGGCATAATAAAATAATTATTCATCAGAAATATCAATAATATATTTTTTTAATATTTTTATGATGTAAAATGAACGAATTTATTATTTTTTTTAAAACATTTCATTTTTTAATTTTACCAAAAAAATTATGAAAGTTCATCGTAGGATGACCCTAAATTTTCGGCATAAAAAAATAATTTTTAGTAAGAAATATGAATAATATATTTTTTTAATATTTTTATGATGTAAAATGAACGAAATTATTTTTTTTTAAAAATTTCATATTTTAATTTTACCGTAAAAATTATGAAAGGTCATCGTAGGATGACCCTAGGTTTTCGGCATAATAAAATAATTATTCATCAGAAATATCAATAATATATTTTATTTAATATTTTTATGATGTAAAATGAACGAATTTATTATTTTTTTTAAAACATTTCATTTTTTAATTTTACCAAAAAAATTATGAAAGGTCATCGTAGGATGACCCTAAATTTTCGGCATAAAAAATAATTTTTAGTAAGAAATATGAATAATATATTTTTTTAATATTTTTATGATGTAAAATGAACGAATTTATTATTTATTTTTAAAAATTTCATATTTTAATTTTCCCGTAAAAATTATGAAAGGTCATCGTAGGATGACCCTAGGTTTTCGGCATAAAAAAATAATTATTCATCAGAAATATCAATAATATATTTTTTTAATATTTTTATGATCTAAAATGAACGAATTTATTATTTATTTTTAAAAATTTCATATTTTAATTTTCCCGTAAAAATTATGAAAGGTCATCGTAGGATGACCCTAGGTTTTCGGCATAATAAAATAATTATTCATCAGAAATATCAATAATATATTTTTTTAATATTTTTATGATGTAAAATGAACGAATTTATTATTTTTTTTAAAAAATTTCATTTTTTTATTTTACCAAAAAAATTATGAAAGGTCATCGTAGGATGACCCTAGATTTTCGGCATAAAAAAATAATTATTCATCAGAAATATCAATAATATATTTTTTTAATATTTTTATGATGTAACATGAACGAATTTATTATTTATTTTTAAAAATTTCATATTTTAATTTTCCCGTAAATATTATGAAAGGTCATCGTGGGATGACCCTATGTTTTCGACATAATAAAATAATTATTCATCAGAAATATCAATAATATATTTTTTTAATATTTTTATGATGTAAAATGAACGAATTTATTATTTATTTTTAAAAATTTCATATTTTAATTTTCCCGTAAAAATTATGAAAGGTCATCGTAGGATGACCCTAGCTATAATAAAATAATTATTCATCAGAAATATCAATAATATATTTTTTTTAATATTTTTATGATCTAAAATCAACGAATTTATTATTTTTTTTAAAACATTTCATTTTTTAATTTTACCAAAAAAATTATGAAAGGTCATCGTAGGATGACCCTAAATTTTCGGCATAAAAAAATAATTTTTAGTAAGAAATATGAATAATTTATTTTTTTAATATTTTTATTATGTAAAATGAACGAAATTATTTTTTTTAAAAATTTCATATTTTAATTTTACCGTAAAAATTATGAAAGGTCATCGTAGGATGACACTAGGTTTTCGGCATAATAAAATAATTATTCATCAGAAATATCAATAATATATTTTTTTAATATTTTTATGATGTAAAATGAACGAATTTATTATTGTTTTTAAAACATTTCATTTTTTAATTTTACCAAAAAAATTATGAAAGGTCATCGTAGGATGACCCTAAATTTTCGGCATAAAAAAATAATTTTTAGTAAGAAATATGAATAATATATTTTTTTAATATTTTTATGATGTAAAATGAACGAAATTATTTTTTTTTAAAAATTTCATATTTTAATTTTACCGTAAAAATTATGAAAGGTCATCGTAGGATGACCCTAGGTTTTCGGCATAATAAAATAATTATTCATCAGAAATATCAATAATATATATTTTTTAATATTTTTATGATGTAAAATGAACGAATTTATTATTTTTTTTAAAACATTTCATTTTTTAATTTTACCAAAAAAATTATGAAAGGTCATCGTAGGATGACCCTAGGTTTTCGGTATAAAAAAATAATTTTTAGTAAGAAATATGAATAATATATTTTTTTAATATTTTTATGCTGTAAAATGAACGAATTTATTATTTATTTTTAAAAATTTCATATTTTAATTTTCCCGTAAAAATTATGAAATGTCATCGTGGGATGACCCTAGGTTTTCGGCATAAAAAAATAATTTTTAGTAAGAAATATGAATAATATATTTTTTTAATATTTTTATGATGTAAAATGAACGAATTTATTATTTTTTTTAAAACATTTCATTTTTTAATTTTACCAAAAAAATTATGAAAGGTCATCGTAGGATGACCATAGGTTTTCGGCATAATAAAATAATTATTTATAAGAAATATCAATAATATATTTTTTTATATTTTTATGATGTAAAATGAACGAATTTATTATTTATTTTTAAAAATTTCATATTTTAATTTTCCCGTAAAAATTATGAAAGGTCATCGTAGGATGACCCTAGGTTTTCGGCATAAAAAAATAATTATTCATCAGAAATATCAATAATATATTTTTTTAATATTTTTATGATCTAAAATGAACGAATTTATTATTTATTTTTAAAAATTTCATATTTTAATTTTCCCGTAAAAATTATGAAAGGTCATCGTAGGATGACCCTAGGTTTTCGGCATAATAAAATAATTATTCATCAGAAATATCAATAATATATTTTTTTAATATTTTTATGATGTAAAATGAACGAATTTATTATTTTTTTTAAAAAATTTCATTTTTTTATTTTACCAAAAAAATTATGAAAGGTCATCGTAGGATGACCCTAGATTTTCGGCATAAAAAAATAATTATTCATCAGAAATATCAATAATATATTTTTTTAATATTTTTATGATGTAACATGAACGAATTTATTATTTATTTTTAAAAATTTCATATTTTAATTTTCCCGTAAATATTATGAAAGGTCATCGTGGGATGACCCTAGGTTTTCGACATAATAAAATAATTATTCATCAGAAATATCAATAATATATTTTTTTAATATTTTTATGATGTAAAATGAACGAATTTATTATTTATTTTTAAAAATTTCATATTTTAATTTTCCCGTAAAAATTATGAAAGGTCATCGTAGGATGACCCTAGCTATAATAAAATAATTATTCATCAGAAATATTAATAATATATTTTTTTTAATATTTTTATGATCTAAAATCAACGAATTTATTATTTTTTTTAAAACATTTCATTTTTTAATTTTACCAAAAAAATTATGAAAGGTCATCGTAGGATGACCCTAAATTTTCGGCATAAAAAAATAATTTTTAGTAAGAAATATGAATAATATATTTTTTTAATATTTTTATTATGTAAAATGAACGAAATTATTTTTTTTTAAAAATTTCATATTTTAATTTTACCGTAAAAATTATGAAAGGTCATCGTAGGATGACACTAGGTTTTCGGCATAATAAAATAATTATTCATCAGAAATATCAATAATATATTTTTTTAATATTTTTATGATGTAAAATGAACGAATTTATTATTTTTTTTAAAACATTTCATTTTTTAATTTTACCAAAAAAATTATGAAAGGTCATCGTAGGATGACCCTAAATTTTCGGCATAAAAAAATAATTTTTAGTAAGAAATATGAATAATATATTTTTTTAATATTTTTATGATGTAAAATGAACGAAATTATTTTTTTTTAAAAATTTCATATTTTAATTTTACCGTAAAAATTATGAAAGGTCATCGTAGGATGACCCTAGGTTTTCGGCATAATAAAATAATTATTCATCAGAAATATCAATAATATATTTTTTTTAATATTTTTATGATGTAAAATGAACGAATTTATTATTTTTTTTAAAACATTTAATTTTTTAATTTTACCAAAAAAATTATGAAAGGTCATCGTAGGATGACCCTAGGTTTTCGGCATAAAAAAATAATTATTCATCAGAAATATCAATAATATATTTTTTTATATTTTTATGATGTAAAATGAACGAATTTATTATTTATTTTTAAAAATTTCATATTTTAATTTTCCCGTAAAAATTATGAAAGGTCATCGTGGTATGACCCTAGGTTTTGGGCATAAAAAAATAACTATTCATAAGAAATATCAATAATATATTTTTTTATATTTTTATGATGTAAAATGAACGAATTTATTATTTATTTTTAAAACATTTCATTTTTTAATTTTACCAAAAAAATTATGAAAGTTCATCGTAGGATGACCCTAAATTTTCGGCATAAAAAAATAATTTTTAGTAAGAAATATGAATAATATATTTTTTTAATATTTTTATGATGTAAAATGAACGAAATTATTTTTTTTTAAAAATTTCATATTTTAATTTTACCGTAAAAATTATGAAAGGTCATCGTAGGATGACCCTAGGTTTTCGGCATAATAAAATAATTATTCATCAGAAATATCAATAATATATTTTATTTAATATTTTTATGATGTAAAATGAACGAATTTATTATTTTTTTAAAAACATTTCATTTTTTAATTTTACCAAAAAAATTATGAAAGTTCATCGTAGGATGACCCTAAATTTTCGGCATAAAAAAATAATTTTTAGTAAGAAATATGAATAATATATTTTTTTAATATTTTTATGATGTAAAATGAACGAAATTATTTTTTTTTAAAAATTTCATATTTTAATTTTACCGTAAAAATTATGAAAGGTCATCGTAGGATGACCCTAGGTTTTCGGCATAATAAAATAATTATTCATCAGAAATATCAATAATATATTTTATTTAATATTTTTATGATGTAAAATGAACGAATTTATTATTTTTTTTAAAACATTTCATTTTTTAATTTTACCAAAAAAATTATGAAAGGTCATCGTAGGATGACCCTAAATTTTCGGCATAAAAAAATAATTTTTAGTAAGAAATATGAATAATATATTTTTTTAATATTTTTATGATGTAAAATGAACGAATTTATTATTTATTTTTAAAAATTTCATATTTTAATTTTACCGTAAAAATTATGAAAGGTCATCGTAGGATGACCCTAGGTTTTCGGCATAATAAAATAATTATTCATCAGAAATATCAATAATATATTTTTTTTAATATTTTTATGATGTAAAATGAACGAATTTATTATTTTTTTTAAAACATTTCATTTTTTAATTTTACCAAAATAATTATGAAAGGTCATCGTAGGATGACCCTAGGTTGTCGGCATAATAAAATAATTATTGATAAGAAATATCAATAATATATTTTTTTATATTTTTATGATGTAAAATGAACGAATTTATTATTTATTTTTAAAAATTTCATATTTTAATTTTCCCGTAAAAATTATGAAAGGTCATCGTAGGATGACCCTAGGTTTTCGGCATAAAAAAATAATTATTCATCAGAAATATCAATAATATATTTTTTTAATATTTTTATGATCTAAAATGAACGAATTTATTATTTATTTTTAAAAATTTCATATTTTAATTTTCCCGTAAAAATTATGAAAGGTCATCGTAGGATGACCCTAGGTTTTCGGCATAATAAAATAATTATTCATCAGAAATATCAATAATATATTTTTTTAATATTTTTATGATGTAAAATGAACGAATTTATTATTTTTTTTAAAAAATTTCATTTTTTTATTTTACCAAAAAAATTATGAAAGGTCATCGTAGGATGACCCTAGATTTTCGGCATAAAAAAATAATTATTCATCAGAAATATCAATAATATATTTTTTTAATATTTTTATGATGTAACATGAACGAATTTATTATTTATTTTTAAAAATTTCATATTTTAATTTTCCCGTAAATATTATGAAAGGTCATCGTGGGATGACCCTATGTTTTCGACATAATAAAATAATTATTCATCAGAAATATCAATAATATATTTTTTTAATATTTTTATTATGTAAAATGAACGAAATTATTTTTTTTTAAAAATTTCATATTTTAATTTTACCGTAAAAATTATGAAAGGTCATCGTAGGATGACACTAGGTTTTCGGCATAATAAAATAATTATTCATCAGAAATATCAATAATATATTTTTTTAATATTTTTATGATGTAAAATGAACGAATTCATTATTTTTTTTAAAACATTTCATTTTTTAATTTTACCAAAAAAATTATGAAAGGTCATCGTAGGATGACCCTAAATTTTCGGCATAAAAAAATAATTTTTAGTAAGAAATATGAATAATATATTTTTTTAATATTTTTATGATGTAAAATGAACGAAATTATTTTTTTTTAAAAATTTCATATTTTAATTTTACCGTAAAAATTATGAAAGGTCATCGTAGGATGACCCTAGGTTTTCGGCATAATAAAATAATTATTCATCAGAAATATCAATAATATATATTTTTTAATATTTTTATGATGTAAAATGAACGAATTTATTATTTTTTTTAAAACATTTCATTTTTTAATTTTACCAAAAAAATTATGAAAGGTCATCGTAGGATGACCCTAGGTTTTCGGTATAAAAAAATAATTTTTAGTAAGAAATATGAATAATATATTTTTTTAATATTTTTATGATGTAAAATGAACGAATTTATTATTTATTTTTAAAAATTTCATATTTTAATTTTCCCGTAAAAATTATGTAAGGTCATCGTAGGATGACCCTAGGTTTTCGGCATAAAAAAATAATTATTCATCAGAAATATCAATAATATATTTTTTTAATATTTTTATGATGCAAAATGAACGAATTTATTATTTATTTTTAAAAATTTCATATTTTAATTTTCCCGTAAAAATTATGAAAGGTCATCGTAGTATGACCCTAGGTTTTCGGCATAATAAAATAATTATTCATCAGAAATATCAATAATATATTTTTTTTAATATTTTTATGATGTAAAATGAACGAATTTATTATTTATTTTTAAAAATTTCATATTTTAATTTTCCCGTAAAAATTATGTAAGGTCATCGTAGGATGACCCTAGGTTTTCGGCATAAAAAAATAATTATTCATCAGAAATATCAATAATATATTTTTTTATATTTTTATGATGTAAAATGAACGAATTTATTATTTATTTTTAAAAATTTCATATTTTAATTTTCCCGTAAAAATTATGAAAGGTCATCGTGGTATGACCCTAGGTTTTGGGCATAAAAAAATAACTATTCATAAGAAATATCAATAATATATTTTTTTATATTTTTATGATGTAAAATGAACGAATTTATTATTTATTTTTAAAAATTTCATATTTTAATTTTCCCGTAAAAATTATGAAATGTCATCGTGGGATGACCCTAGCTTTTCGGCATAAAAAAATAATTTTTAGTAAGAAATATGAATAATATATTTTATTAATATTTTTATGATGTAAAATGAACGAATTTATTATTTTTTTTAAAACATTTCATTTTTTAATTTTACCAAAAAAATTATGAAAGGTCATCGTAGGATGACCCTAGGTTTTCGGCATAATAAAATAATTATTTATAAGAAATATCAATAATATATTTTTTTATATTTTTATGATGTAAAATGAACGAATTTATTATTTATTTTTAAAAATTTCATATTTTAATTTTCCCGTAAAAATTATGAAAGGTCATCGTAGGATGACCCTAGGTTTTCGGCATAAAAAAATAATTATTCATCAGAAATATCAATAATATATTTTTTTAATATTTTTATGATCTAAAATGAACGAATTTATTATTTATTTTTAAAAATTTCATATTTTAATTTTCCCGTAAAAATTATGAAAGGTCATCGTAGGATGACCCTAGGTTTTCGGCATAATAAAATAATTATTCATCAGAAATATCAATAATATATTTTTTTAATATTTTTATGATGTAAAATGAACGAATTTATTATTTTTTTTAAAAAATTTCATTTTTTTATTTTACCAAAAAAATTATGAAAGGTCATCGTAGGATGACCCTAGATTTTCGGCATAAAAAAATAATTATTCATCAGAAATATCAATAATATATTTTTTTAATATTTTTATGATGTAACATGAACGAATTTATTATTTATTTTTAAAAATTTCATATTTTAATTTTCCCGTAAATATTATGAAAGGTCATCGTGGGATGACCCTAGGTTTTCGACATAATAAAATAATTATTCATCAGAAATATCAATAATATATTTTTTTAATATTTTTATGATGTAAAATGAACGAATTTATTATTTATTTTTAAAAATTTCATATTTAAATTTTCCCGTAAAAATTATGAAAGGTCATCGTAGGATGACCCTAGCTATAATAAAATAATTATTCATCAGAAATATCAATAATATATTTTTTTTAATATTTTTATGATCTAAAATCAACGAATTTATTATTTTTTTTAAAACATTTCATTTTTTAATTTTACCAAAAAAATTATGAAAGGTCATCGTAGGATGACCCTAAATTTTCGGCATAAAAAAATAATTTTTAGTAAGAAATATGAATAATATATTTTTTTAATATTTTTATTATGTAAAATGAACGAAATTATTTTTTTTTAAAAATTTCATATTTTAATTTTACCGTAAAAATTATGAAAGGTCATCGTAGGATGACACTAGGTTTTCGGCATAATAAAATAATTATTCATCAGAAATATCAATAATATATTTTTTTAATATTTTTATGATGTAAAATGAACGAATTTATTATTTTTTTTAAAACATTTCATTTTTTAATTTTACCAAAAAAATTATGAAAGGTCATCGTAGGATGACCCTAAATTTTCGGCATAAAAAAATAATTTTTAGTAAGAAATATGAATAATATATTTTTTTAATATTTTTATGATGTAAAATGAACGAAATTATTTTTTTTTTAAAATTTCATATTTTAATTTTACCGTAAAAATTATGAAAGGTCATCGTAGGATGACCCTAGGTTTTCGGCATAATAAAATAATTATTCATCAGAAATATCAATAATATATTTTTTTTAATATTTTTATGATGTAAAATGAACGAATTTATTATTTTTTTTAAAACATTTCATTTTTTAATTTTACCAAAAAAATTATGAAAGGTCATCGTAGGATGACCCTAGGTTTTCGGTATAAAAAAATAATTTTTAGTAAGAAATATGAATAATATATTTTTTTAATATTTTTATGATGTAAAATGAACGAATTTATTATTTATTTTTAAAAATTTCATATTTTAATTTTCCCGTAAAAATTATGTAAGGTCATCGTAGGATGACCCTAGGTTTTCGGCATAAAAAAATAATTATTCATCAGAAATATCAATAATATATTTTTTTATATTTTTATGATGTAAAATGAACGAATTTATTATTTATTTTTAAAAAATTCATATTTTAATTTTCCCGTAAAAATTATGAAAGGTCATCGTGGTATGACCCTAGGTTTTGGGCATAAAAAAATAACTATTCATAAGAAATATCAATAATATATTTTTTTATATTTTTATGATGTAAAATGAACGAATTTATTATTTATTTTTAAAAATTTCATATTTTAATTTTCCTGTAAAAATTATGAAAGGTCATCGTAGGATGACCCTAGGTTTTCGGCATAATAAAATAATTATTCATCAGAAATATCAATAATATATTTTTTTAATATTTTTATGATGTAAAATGAACGAATTTATTATTTTTTTTTAAAACATTTCATTTTTTAATTTTACCAAAAAAATTATGAAAGTTCATCGTAGGATGACCCTAAATTTTCGGCATAAAAAAATAATTTTTAGTAAGAAATATGAATAATATATTTTTTTAATATTTTTATGATGTAAAATGAACGAAATTATTTTTTTTAAAAAATTTCATATTTTAATTTTACCGTAAAAATTATGAAAGGTCATCGTAGGATGACCCTAGGTTTTCGGCATAATAAAATAATTATTCATCAGAAATATCAATAATATATTTTATTTAATATTTTTATGATGTAAAATGAACGAATTTATTATTTTTTTTAAAACATTTCATTTTTTAATTTTACCAAAAAAATTATGAAAGGTCATCGTAGGATGACCCTAAATTTTCGGCATAAAAAAATAATTTTTAGTAAGAAATATGAATAATATATTTTTTTAATATTTTTATGATGTAAAATGAACGAATTTATTATTTATTTTTAAAAATTTCATATTTTAATTTTACCGTAAAAATTATGAAAGGTCATCGTAGGATGACCCTAGGTTTTCGGCATAATAAAATAATTATTCATCAGAAATATCAATAATATATTTTTTTTAATATTTTTATGATGTAAAATGAACGAATTTATTATTTTTTTTAAAACATTTCATTTTTTAATTTTACCAAAAAAATTATGAAAGGTCATCGTAGGATGACCCTAGGTTTTCGGCATAATAAAATAATTATTGATAAGAAATATCAATAATATATTTTTTTATATTTTTATGATGTAAAATGAACGAATTTATTATTTATTTTTAAAAATTTCATATTTTAATTTTCCCGTAAAAATTATGAAAGGTCATCGTAGGATGACCCTAGGTTTTCGGCATAAAAAAATAATTATTCATCAGAAATATCAATTATATATTTTTTTAATATTTTTATGATCTAAAATGAACGAATTTATTATTTATTTTTAAAAATTTCATATTTTAATTTTCCCGTAAAAATTATGAAAGGTCATCGTAGGATGACCCTAGGTTTTCGGCATAATAAAATAATTATTCATCAGAAATATCAATAATATATTTTTTTAATATTTTTATGATGTAAAATGAACGAATTTATTATTTTTTTTAAAAAATTTCATTTTTTTATTTTACCAAAAAAATTATGAAAGGTCATCGTAGGATGACCCTAGATTTTCGGCATAAAAAAATAATTATTCATCAGAAATATCAATAATATATTTTTTTAATATTTTTATGATGTAACATGAACGAATTTATTATTTTTTTTTAAAAATTTCATATTTTAATTTTACCGTAAAAATTATGAAAGGTCATCGTAGGATGACCCTAGGTTTTCGGCATAATAAAATAATTATTCATCAGAAATATCAATAATATATATTTTTTAATATTTTTATGATGTAAAATGAACGAATTTATTATTTTTTTTAAAACATTTCATTTTTTAATTTTACCAAAAAAATTATGAAAGGTCATCGTAGGATGACCCTAGGTTTTCGGTATAAAAAAATAATTTTTAGTAAGAAATATGAATAATATATTTTTTTAATATTTTTATGATGTAAAATGAACGAATTTATTATTTATTTTTAAAAATTTCATATTTTAATTTTCCCGTAAAAATTATGTAAGGTCATCGTAGGATGACCCTAGGTTTTCGGCATAAAAAAATAATTATTCATCAGAAATATCAATAATATATTTTTTTAATATTTTTATGATGCAAAATGAACGAATTTATTATTTATTTTTAAAAATTTCATATTTTAATTTTCCCGTAAAAATTATGAAAGGTCATCGTAGTATGACCCTAGGTTTTCGGCATAATAAAATAATTATTCATCAGAAATATCAATAATATATTTTTTTTAATATTTTTATGATGTAAAATGAACGAATTTATTATTTATTTTTAAAAATTTCATATTTTAATTTTCCCGTAAAAATTATGTAAGGTCATCGTAGGATGACCCTAGGTTTTCGGCATAAAAAAATAATTATTCATCAGAAATATCAATAATATATTTTTTTATATTTTTATGATGTAAAATGAACGAATTTATTATTTATTTTTAAAAATTTCATATTTTAATTTTCCCGTAAAAATTATGAAAGGTCATCGTGGTATGACCCTAGGTTTTGGGCATAAAAAAATAACTATTCATAAGAAATATCAATAATATATTTTTTTATATTTTTATGATGTAAAATGAACGAATTTATTATTTATTTTTAAAAATTTCATATTTTAATTTTCCCGTAAAAATTATGAAATGTCATCGTGGGATGACCCTAGCTTTTCGGCATAAAAAAATAATTTTTAGTAAGAAATATGAATAATATATTTTATTAATATTTTTATGATGTAAAATGAACGAATTTATTATTTTTTTTAAAACATTTCATTTTTTAATTTTACCAAAAAAATTATGAAAGGTCATCGTAGGATGACCCTAGGTTTTCGGCATAATAAAATAATTATTTATAAGAAATATCAATAATATATTTTTTTATATTTTTATGATGTAAAATGAACGAATTTATTATTTATTTTTAAAAATTTCATATTTTAATTTTCCCGTAAAAATTATGAAAGGTCATCGTAGGATGACCCTAGGTTTTCGGCATAAAAAAATAATTATTCATCAGAAATATCAATAATATATTTTTTTAATATTTTTATGATCTAAAATGAACGAATTTATTATTTATTTTTAAAAATTTCATATTTTAATTTTCCCGTAAAAATTATGAAAGGTCATCGTAGGATGACCCTAGGTTTTCGGCATAATAAAATAATTATTCATCAGAAATATCAATAATATATTTTTTTAATATTTTTATGATGTAAAATGAACGAATTTATTATTTTTTTTAAAAAATTTCATTTTTTTATTTTACCAAAAAAATTATGAAAGGTCATCGTAGGATGACCCTAGATTTTCGGCATAAAAAAATAATTATTCATCAGAAATATCAATAATATATTTTTTTAATATTTTTATGATGTAACATGAACGAATTTATTATTTATTTTTAAAAATTTCATATTTTAATTTTCCCGTAAATATTATGAAAGGTCATCGTGGGATGACCCTAGGTTTTCGACATAATAAAATAATTATTCATCAGAAATATCAATAATATATTTTTTTAATATTTTTATGATGTAAAATGAACGAATTTATTATTTATTTTTAAAAATTTCATATTTAAATTTTCCCGTAAAAATTATGAAAGGTCATCGTAGGATGACCCTAGCTATAATAAAATAATTATTCATCAGAAATATCAATAATATATTTTTTTTAATATTTTTATGATCTAAAATCAACGAATTTATTATTTTTTTTAAAACATTTCATTTTTTAATTTTACCAAAAAAATTATGAAAGGTCATCGTAGGATGACCCTAAATTTTCGGCATAAAAAAATAATTTTTAGTAAGAAATATGAATAATATATTTTTTTAATATTTTTATTATGTAAAATGAACGAAATTATTTTTTTTTAAAAATTTCATATTTTAATTTTACCGTAAAAATTATGAAAGGTCATCGTAGGATGACACTAGGTTTTCGGCATAATAAAATAATTATTCATCAGAAATATCAATAATATATTTTTTTAATATTTTTATGATGTAAAATGAACGAATTTATTATTTTTTTTAAAACATTTCATTTTTTAATTTTACCAAAAAAATTATGAAAGGTCATCGTAGGATGACCCTAAATTTTCGGCATAAAAAAATAATTTTTAGTAAGAAATATGAATAATATATTTTTTTAATATTTTTATGATGTAAAATGAACGAAATTATTTTTTTTTTAAAATTTCATATTTTAATTTTACCGTAAAAATTATGAAAGGTCATCGTAGGATGACCCTAGGTTTTCGGCATAATAAAATAATTATTCATCAGAAATATCAATAATATATTTTTTTTAATATTTTTATGATGTAAAATGAACGAATTTATTATTTTTTTTAAAACATTTCATTTTTTAATTTTACCAAAAAAATTATGAAAGGTCATCGTAGGATGACCCTAGGTTTTCGGTATAAAAAAATAATTTTTAGTAAGAAATATGAATAATATATTTTTTTAATATTTTTATGATGTAAAATGAACGAATTTATTATTTATTTTTAAAAATTTCATATTTTAATTTTCCCGT
Source organism: Labia minor (assembly GCA_963082975.1). Classification (NCBI taxonomy): domain Eukaryota; kingdom Metazoa; phylum Arthropoda; class Insecta; order Dermaptera; family Spongiphoridae; genus Labia; species Labia minor. The sequence goes on from OY720347.1 coordinate 67,312,583, forward strand.
AAAAATTATGTAAGGTCATCGTAGGATGACCCTAGGTTTTCGGCATAAAAAAATAATTATTCATCAGAAATATCAATAATATATTTTTTTATATTTTTATGATGTAAAATGAACGAATTTATTATTTATTTTTAAAAATTTCATATTTTAATTTTCCCGTAAAAATTATGAAAGGTCATCGTGGTATGACCCTAGGTTTTGGGCATAAAAAAATAACTATTCATAAGAAATATCAATAATATATTTTTTTATATTTTTATGATGTAAAATGAACGAATTTATTATTTATTTTTAAAAATTTCATATTTTAATTTTCCTGTAAAAATTAAGAAAGGTCATCGTAGGATGACCCTAGGTTTTCGGCATAATAAAATAATTATTCATCAGAAATATCAATAATATATTTTTTTAATATTTTTATGATGTAAAATGAACGAATTTATTATTTTTTTTAAAACATTTCATTTTTTAATTTTACCAAAAAAATTATGAAAGTTCATCGTAGGATGACTCTAAATTTTCGGCATAAAAAAATAATTTTTAGTAAGAAATATGAATAATATATTTTTTTAATATTTTTATGATGTAAAATGAACGAAATTATTTTTTTTAAAAAATTTCATATTTTAATTTTACCGTAAAAATTATGAAAGGTCATCGTAGGATGACCCTAGGTTTTCGGCATAATAAAATAATTATTCATCAGAAATATCAATAATATATTTTATTTAATATTTTTATGATGTAAAATGAACGAATTTATTATTTTTTTTAAAACATTTCATTTTTTAATTTTACCAAAAAAATTATGAAAGGTCATCGTAGGATGACCCTAGGTTTTCGGCATAATAAAATAATTATTCATCAGAAATATCAATAATATATTTTTTTAATATTTTTATGATGTAAAATGAACGAATTTATTATTTTTTTTAAAAAATTTCATTTTTTTATTTTACCAAAAAAATTATGAAAGGTCATCGTAGGATGACCCTAGATTTTCGGCATAAAAAAATAATTATTCATCAGAAATATCAATAATATATTTTTTTAATATTTTTATGATGTAACATGAACGAATTTATTATTTATTTTTAAAAATTTCATATTTTAATTTTCCCGTAAATATTATGAAAGGTCATCGTGGGATGACCCTATGTTTTCGACATAATAAAATAATTATTCATCAGAAATATCAATAATATATTTTTTTAATATTTTTATGATGTAAAATGAACGAATTTATTATTTATTTTTAAAAATTTCATATTTTAATTTTCCCGTAAAAATTATGAAAGGTCATCGTAGGATGACCCTAGCTATAATAAAATAATTATTCATCAGAAATATCAATAATATATTTTTTTTAATATTTTTATGATCTAAAATCAACGAATTTATTATTTTTTTTAAAACATTTCATTTTTTAATTTTACCAAAAAAATTATGAAAGGTCATCGTAGGATGACCCTAAATTTTCGGCATAAAAAAATAATTTTTAGTAAGAAATATGAATAATATATTTTTTTAATATTTTTATTATGTAAAATGAACGAAATTATTTTTTTTTAAAAATTTCATATTTTAATTTTACCGTAAAAATTATGAAAGGTCATCGTAGGATGACACTAGGTTTTCGGCATAATAAAATAATTATTCATCAGAAATATCAATAATATATTTTTTTAATATTTTTATGATGTAAAATGAACGAATTTATTATTTTTTTTAAAACATTTCATTTTTTAATTTTACCAAAAAAATTATGAAAGGTCATCGTAGGATGACCCTAAATTTTCGGCATAAAAAAATAATTTTTAGTAAGAAATATGAATAATATATTTTTTTAATATTTTTATGATGTAAAATGAACGAAATTATTTTTTTTTAAAAATTTCATATTTTAATTTTACCGTAAAAATTATGAAAGGTCATCGTAGGATGACCCTAGGTTTTCGGCATAATAAAATAATTATTCATCAGAAATATCAATAATATATTTTTTTTAATATTTTTATGATGTAAAATGAACGAATTTATTATTTTTTTTAAAACATTTAATTTTTTAATTTTACCAAAAAAATTATGAAAGGTCATCGTAGGATGACCCTAGGTTTTCGGTATAAAAAAATAATTTTTAGTAAGAAATATGAATAATATATTTTTTTAATATTTTTATGATGTAAAATGAACGAATTTATTATTTATTTTTAAAAATTTCATATTTTAATTTTCCCGTAAAAATTATGTAAGGTCATCGTAGGATGACCCTAGGTTTTCGGCATAAAAAAATAATTATTCATCAGAAATATCAATAATATATTTTTTTATATTTTTATGATGTAAAATGAACGAATTTATTATTTATTTTTAAAAATTTCATATTTTAATTTTCCCGTAAAAATTATGAAAGGTCATCGTGGTATGACCCTAGGTTTTGGGCATAAAAAAATAACTATTCATAAGAAATATCAATAATATATTTTTTTATATTTTTATGATGTAAAATGAACGAATTTATTATTTATTTTTAAAACATTTCATTTTTTAATTTTACCAAAAAAATTATGAAAGTTCATCGTAGGATGACCCTAAATTTTCGGCATAAAAAAATAATTTTTAGTAAGAAATATGAATAATATATTTTTTTAATATTTTTATGATGTAAAATGAACGAAATTATTTTTTTTTAAAAATTTCATATTTTAATTTTACCGTAAAAATTATGAAAGGTCATCGTAGGATGACCCTAGGTTTTCGGCATAATAAAATAATTATTCATCAGAAATATCAATAATATATTTTATTTAATATTTTTATGATGTAAAATGAACGAATTTATTATTTTTTTAAAAACATTTCATTTTTTAATTTTACCAAAAAAATTATGAAAGTTCATCGTAGGATGACCCTAAATTTTCGGCATAAAAAAATAATTTTTAGTAAGAAATATGAATAATATATTTTTTTAATATTTTTATGATGTAAAATGAACGAAATTATTTTTTTTTAAAAATTTCATATTTTAATTTTACCGTAAAAATTATGAAAGGTCATCGTAGGATGACCCTAGGTTTTCGGCATAATAAAATAATTATTCATCAGAAATATCAATAATATATTTTATTTAATATTTTTATGATGTAAAATAAACGAATTTATTATTTTTTTTAAAACATTTCATTTTTTAATTTTACCAAAAAAATTATGAAAGGTCATCGTAGGATGACCCTAAATTTTCGGCATAAAAAAATAATTTTTAGTAAGAAATATGAATAATATATTTTTTTAATATTTTTATGATGTAAAATGAACGAATTTATTATTTATTTTTAAAAATTTCATATTTTAATTTTACCGTAAAAATTATGAAAGGTCATCGTAGGATGACCCTAGGTATTCGCCATAATAAAATAATTATTCATCAGAAATATCAATAATATATTTTTTTTAATATTTTTATGATGTAAAATGAACGAATTTATTATTTTTTTTAAAACATTTCATTTTTTAATTTTACCAAAAAAATTATGAAAGGTCATCGTAGGATGACCCTAGGTTTTCGGCATAATAAAATAATTATTGATAAGAAATATCAATAATATATTTTTTTATATTTTTATGATGTAAAATGAACGAATTTATTATTTATTTTTAAAAATTTCATATTTTAATTTTCCCGTAAAAATTATGAAAGGTCATCGTAGGATGACCCTAGGTTTTCGGCATAAAAAAATAATTATTCATCAGAAATATCAATAATATATTTTTTTAATATTTTTATGATCTAAAATGAACGAATTTATTATTTATTTTTAAAAATTTCATATTTTAATTTTCCCGTAAAAATTATGAAAGGTCATCGTAGGATGACCCTAGGTTTTCGGCATAATAAAATAATTATTCATCAGAAATATCAATAATATATTTTTTTAATATTTTTATGATGTAAAATGAACGAATTTATTATTTTTTTTAAAAAATTTCATTTTTTTATTTTACCAAAAAAATTATGAAAGGTCATCGTAGGATGACCCTAGATTTTCGGCATAAAAAAATAATTATTCATCAGAAATATCAATAATATATTTTTTTAATATTTTTATGATGTAACATGAACGAATTTATTATTTATTTTTAAAAATTTCATATTTTAATTTTCCCGTAAATATTATGAAAGGTCATCGTGGGATGACCCTATGTTTTCGACATAATAAAATAATTATTCATCAGAAATATCAATAATATATTTTTTTAATATTTTTATGATGTAAAATGAACGAATTTATTATTTATTTTTAAAAATTTCATATTTTAATTTTCCCGTAAAAATTATGAAAGGTCATCGTAGGATAACCCTAGCTATAATAAAATAATTATTCATCAGAAATATCAATAATATATTTTTTTTAATATTTTTATGATCTAAAATCAACTAATTTATTATTTTTTTTAAAACATTTCATTTTTTAATTTTACCAAAAAAATTATGAAAGGTCATCGTAGGATGACCCTAAATTTTCGGCATAAAAAAATAATTTTTAGTAAGAAATATGAATAATTTATTTTTTTAATATTTTTATTATGTAAAATGAACGAAATTATTTTTTTTTAAAAATTTCATATTTTAATTTTACCGTAAAAATTATGAAAGGTCATCGTAGGATGACACTAGGTTTTCGGCATAATAAAATAATTATTCATCAGAAATATCAATAATATATTTTTTTAATATTTTTATGATGTAAAATGAACGAATTTATTATTTTTTTTAAAACATTTCATTTTTTAATTTTACCAAAAAAATTATGAAAGGTCATCGTAGGATGACCCTAAATTTTCGGCATAAAAAAATAATTTTTAGTAAGAAATATGAATAATATATTTTTTTAATATTTTTATGATGTAAAATGAACGAAATTATTTTTTTTTAAAAATTTCATATTTTAATTTTACCGTAAAAATTATGAAAGGTCATCGTAGGATGACCCTAGGTTTTCGGCATAATAAAATAATTATTCATCAGAAATATCAATAATATATATTTTTTAATATTTTTATGATGTAAAATGAACGAATTTATTATTTTTTTTAAAACATTTCATTTTTTAATTTTACCAAAAAAATTATGAAAGGTCATCGTAGGATGACCCTAGGTTTTCGGTATAAAAAAATAATTTTTAGTAAGAAATATGAATAATATATTTTTTTAATATTTTTATGATGTAAAATGAACGAATTTATTATTTATTTTTAAAAATTTCATATTTTAATTTTCCCGTAAAAATTATGTAAGGTCATCGTAGGATGACCCTAGGTTTTCGGCATAAAAAAATAATTATTCATCAGAAATATCAATAATATATCTTTTTAATATTTTTATGATGCAAAATGAACGAATTTATTATTTATTTTTAAAAATTTCATATTTTAATTTTCCCGTAAAAATTATGAAAGGTCATCGTAGTATGACCCTAGGTTTTCGGCATAATAAAATAATTATTCATCAGAAATATCAATAATATATTTTTTTTAATATTTTTATGATGTAAAATGAACGAATTTATTATTTATTTTTAAAAATTTCATATTTTAATTTTCCCGTAAAAATTATGTAAGGTCATCGTAGGATGACCCTAGGTTTTCGGCATACAAAAATAATTATTCATCAGAAATATCAATAATATATTTTTTTATATTTTTATGATGTAAAATGAACGAATTTATTATTTATTTTTAAAAATTTCATATTTTAATTTTCCCGTAAAAATTATGAAAGGTCATCGTGGTATGACCCTAGGTTTTGGGCATAAAAAAATAACTATTCATAAGAAATATCAATAATATATTTTTTTATATTTTTATGATGTAAAATGAACGAATTTATTATTTATTTTTAAAAATTTCATATTTTAATTTTCCTGTAAAAATTAAGAAAGGTCATCGTAGGATGACCCTAGGTTTTCGGCATAATAAAATAATTATTCATCAGAAATATCAATAATATATTTTTTTAATATTTTTATGATGTAAAATGAACGAATTTATTATTTTTTTTAAAACATTTCATTTTTTAATTTTACCAAAAAAATTATGAAAGTTCATCGTAGGATGACCCTAAATTTTCGGCATAAAAAAATAATTTTTAGTAAGAAATATGAATAATATATTTTTTTAATATTTTTATGATGTAAAATGAACGAAATTATTTTTTTTAAAAAATTTCATATTTTAATTTTACCGTAAAAATTATGAAAGGTCATCGTAGGATGACCCTAGGTTTTCGGCATAATAAAATAATTATTCATCAGAAATATCAATAATATATTTTATTTAATATTTTTATGATGTAAAATGAACGAATTTATTATTTTTTTTAAAACATTTCATTTTTTAATTTTACCAAAAAAATTATGAAAGGTCATCGTAGGATGACCCTAGGTTTTCGGCATAATAAAATAATTATTCATCAGAAATATCAATAATATATTTTTTTAATATTTTTATGATGTAAAATGAATGAATTTATTATTTTTTTTAAAAAATTTCATTTTTTTATTTTACCAAAAAAATTATGAAAGGTCATCGTAGGATGACCCTAGATTTTCGGCATAAAAAAATAATTATTCATCAGAAATATCAATAATATATTTTTTTAATATTTTTATGATGTAACATGAACGAATTTATTATTTATTTTTAAAAATTTCATATTTTAATTTTCCCGTAAATATTATGAAAGGTCATCGTGGGATGACCCTATGTTTTCGACATAATAAAATAATTATTCATCAGAAATATCAATAATATATTTTTTTAATATTTTTATGATGTAAAATGAACGAATTTATTATTTATTTTTAAAAATTTCATATTTTAATTTTCCCGTAAAAATTATGAAAGGTCATCGTAGGATGACCCTAGCTATAATAAAATAATTATTCATCAGAAATATCAATAATATATTTTTTTTAATATTTTTATGATCTAAAATCAACGAATTTATTATTTTTTTTAAAACATTTCATTTTTTAATTTTACCAAAAAAATTATGAAAGGTCATCGTAGGATGACCCTAAATTTTCGGCATAAAAAAATAATTTTTAGTAAGAAATATGAATAATATATTTTTTTAATATTTTTATTATGTAAAATGAACGAAATTATTTTTTTTTAAAAATTTCATATTTTAATTTTACCGTAAAAATTATGAAAGGTCATCGTAGGATGACACTAGGTTTTCGGCATAATAAAATAATTATTCATCAGAAATATCAATAATATATTTTTTTAATATTTTTATGATGTAAAATGAACGAATTTATTATTTTTTTTAAAACATTTCATTTTTTAATTTTACCAAAAAAATTATGAAAGGTCATCGTAGGATGACCCTAAATTTTCGGCATAAAAAAATAATTTTTAGTAAGAAATATGAATAATATATTTTTTTAATATTTTTATGATGTAAAATGAACGAAATTATTTTTTTTTAAAAATTTCATATTTTAATTTTACCGTAAAAATTATGAAAGGTCATCGTAGGATGACCCTAGGTTTTCGGCATAATAAAATAATTATTCATCAGAAATATCAATAATATATTTTTTTTAATATTTTTATGATGTAAAATGAACGAATTTATTATTTTTTTTAAAACATTTAATTTTTTAATTTTACCAAAAAAATTATGAAAGGTCATCGTAGGATGACCCTAGGTTTTCGGTATAAAAAAATAATTTTTAGTAAGAAATATGAATAATATATTTTTTTAATATTTTTATGATGTAAAATGAACGAATTTATTATTTATTTTTAAAAATTTCATATTTTAATTTTCCCGTAAAAATTATGTAAGGTCATCGTAGGATGACCCTAGGTTTTCGGCATAAAAAAATAATTATTCATCAGAAATATCAATAATATATTTTTTTATATTTTTATGATGTAAAATGAACGAATTTATTATTTATTTTTAAAAATTTCATATTTTAATTTTCCCGTAAAAATTATGAAAGGTCATCGTGGTATGACCCTAGGTTTTGGGCATAAAAAAATAACTATTCATAAGAAATATCAATAATATATTTTTTTATATTTTTATGATGTAAAATGAACGAATTTATTATTTATTTTTAAAACATTTCATTTTTTAATTTTACCAAAAAAATTATGAAAGTTCATCGTAGGATGACCCTAAATTTTCGGCATAAAAAAATAATTTTTAGTAAGAAATATGAATAATATATTTTTTTAATATTTTTATGATGTAAAATGAACGAAATTATTTTTTTTTAAAAATTTCATATTTTAATTTTACCGTAAAAATTATGAAAGGTCATCGTAGGATGACCCTAGGTTTTCGGCATAATAAAATAATTATTCATCAGAAATATCAATAATATATTTTATTTAATATTTTTATGATGTAAAATGAACGAATTTATTATTTTTTTAAAAACATTTCATTTTTTAATTTTACCAAAAAAATTATGAAAGTTCATCGTAGGATGACCCTAAATTTTCGGCATAAAAAAATAATTTTTAGTAAGAAATATGAATAATATATTTTTTTAATATTTTTATGATGTAAAATGAACGAAATTATTTTTTTTTAAAAATTTCATATTTTAATTTTACCGTAAAAATTATGAAAGGTCATCGTAGGATGACCCTAGGTTTTCGGCATAATAAAATAATTATTCATCAGAAATATCAATAATATATTTTATTTAATATTTTTATGATGTAAAATGAACGAATTTATTATTTTTTTTAAAACATTTCATTTTTTAATTTTACCAAAAAAATTATGAAAGGTCATCGTAGGATGACCCTAAATTTTCGGCATAAAAAAATAATTTTTAGTAAGAAATATGAATAATATATTTTTTTAATATTTTTATGATGTAAAATGAACGAATTTATTATTTATTTTTAAAAATTTCATATTTTAATTTTACCGTAAAAATTATGAAAGGTCATCGTAGGATGACCCTAGGTATTCGGCATAATAAAATAATTATTCATCAGAAATATCAATAATATATTTTTTTTAATATTTTTATGATGTAAAATGAACGAATTTATTATTTTTTTTAAAACATTTCATTTTTTAATTTTACCAAAAAAATTATGAAAGGTCATCGTAGGATGACCCTAGGTTTTCGGCATAATAAAATAATTATTGATAAGAAATATCAATAATATATTTTTTTATATTTTTATGATGTAAAATGAACGAATTTATTATTTATTTTTAAAAATTTCATATTTTAATTTTCCCGTAAAAATTATGAAAGGTCATCGTAGGATGACCCTAGGTTTTCGGCATAAAAAAATAATTATTCATCAGAAATATCAATAATATATTTTTTTAATATTTTTATGATCTAAAATGAACGAATTTATTATTTATTTTTAAAAATTTCATATTTTAATTTTCCCGTAAAAATTATGAAAGGTCATCGTAGGATGACCCTAGGTTTTCGGCATAATAAAATAATTATTCATCAGAAATATCAATAATATATTTTTTTAATATTTTTATGATGTAAAATGAACGAATTTATTATTTTTTTTAAAAAATTTCATTTTTTTATTTTACCAAAAAAATTATGAAAGGTCATCGTAGGATGACCCTAGATTTTCGGCATAAAAAAATAATTATTCATCAGAAATATCAATAATATATTTTTTTAATATTTTTATGATGTAACATGAACGAATTTATTATTTATTTTTAAAAATTTCATATTTTAATTTTCCCGTAAATATTATGAAAGGTCATCGTGGGATGACCCTATGTTTTCGACATAATAAAATAATTATTCATCAGAAATATCAATAATATATTTTTTTAATATTTTTATGATGTAAAATGAACGAATTTATTATTTATTTTTAAAAATTTCATATTTTAATTTTCCCGTAAAAATTATGAAAGGTCATCGTAGGATGACCCTAGCTATAATAAAATAATTATTCATCAGAAATATCAATAATATATTTTTTTTAATATTTTTATGATCTAAAATCAACTAATTTATTATTTTTTTTAAAACATTTCATTTTTTAATTTTACCAAAAAAATTATGAAAGGTCATCGTAGGATGACCCTAAATTTTCGGCATAAAAAAATAATTTTTAGTAAGAAATATGAATAATTTATTTTTTTAATATTTTTATTATGTAAAATGAACGAAATTATTTTTTTTTAAAAATTTCATATTTTAATTTTACCGTAAAAATTATGAAAGGTCATCGTAGGATGACACTAGGTTTTCGGCATAATAAAATAATTATTCATCAGAAATATCAATAATATATTTTTTTAATATTTTTATGATGTAAAATGAACGAATTTATTATTTTTTTTAAAACATTTCATTTTTTAATTTTACCAAAAAAATTATGAAAGGTCATCGTAGGATGACCCTAAATTTTCGGCATAAAAAAATAATTTTTAGTAAGAAATATGAATAATATATTTTTTTAATATTTTTATGATGTAAAATGAACGAAATTATTTTTTTTTAAAAATTTCATATTTTAATTTTACCGTAAAAATTATGAAAGGTCATCGTAGGATGACCCTAGGTTTTCGGCATAATAAAATAATTATTCATCAGAAATATCAATAATATATATTTTTTAATATTTTTATGATGTAAAATGAACGAATTTATTATTTTTTTTAAAACATTTCATTTTTTAATTTTACCAAAAAAATTATGAAAGGTCATCGTAGGATGACCCTAGGTTTTCGGTATAAAAAAATAATTTTTAGTAAGAAATATGAATAATATATTTTTTTAATATTTTTATGATGTAAAATGAACGAATTTATTATTTATTTTTAAAAATTTCATATTTTAATTTTCCCGTAAAAATTATGTAAGGTCATCGTAGGATGACCCTAGGTTTTCGGCATAAAAAAATAATTATTCATCAGAAATATCAATAATATATTTTTTTAATATTTTTATGATGCAAAATGAACGAATTTATTATTTATTTTTAAAAATTTCATATTTTAATTTTCCCGTAAAAATTATGAAAGGTCATCGTAGTATGACCCTAGGTTTTCGGCATAATAAAATAATTATTCATCAGAAATATCAATAATATATTTTTTTTAATATTTTTATGATGTAAAATGAACGAATTTATTATTTATTTTTAAAAATTTCATATTTTAATTTTCCCGTAAAAATTATGTAAGGTCATCGTAAGATGACCCTAGGTTTTCGGCATAAAAAAATAATTATTCATCAGAAATATCAATAATATATTTTTTTATATTTTTATGATGTAAAATGAACGAATTTATTATTTATTTTTAAAAATTTCATATTTTAATTTTCCCGTAAAAATTATGAAAGGTCATCGTGGTATGACCCTAGGTTTTGGGCATAAAAAAATAACTATTCATAAGAAATATCAATAATATATTTTTTTATATTTTTATGATGTAAAATGAACGAATTTATTATTTATTTTTAAAAATTTCATATTTTAATTTTCCCGTAAAAATTATGAAATGTCATCGTGGGATGACCCTAGGTTTTCGGCATAAAAAAATAATTTTTAGTAAGAAATATGAATAATATATTTTATTAATATTTTTATGATGTAAAATGAACGAATTTATTATTTTTTTTAAAACATTTCATTTTTTAATTTTACCAAAAAAATTATGAAAGGTCATCGTAGGATGACCCTAGGTTTTCGGCATAATAAAATAATTATTTATAAGAAATATCAATAATATATTTTTTTATATTTTTATGATGTAAAATGAACGAATTTATTATTTATTTTTAAAAATTTCATATTTTAATTTTCCCGTAAAAATTATGAAAGGTCATCGTAGGATGACCCTAGGTTTTCGGCATAAAAAAATAATTATTCATCAGAAATATCAATAATATATTTTTTTAATATTTTTATGATCTAAAATGAACGAATTTATTATTTATTTTTAAAAATTTCATATTTTAATTTTCCCGTAAAAATTATGAAAGGTCATCGTAGGATGACCCTAGGTTTTCGGCATAATAAAATAATTATTCATCAGAAATATCAATAATATATTTTTTTAATATTTTTATGATGTAAAATGAACGAATTTATTATTTTTTTTAAAAAATTTCATTTTTTTATTTTACCAAAAAAATTATGAAAGGTCATCGTAGGATGACCCTAGATTTTCGGCATAAAAAAATAATTATTCATCAGAAATATCAATAATATATTTTTTTAATATTTTTATGATGTAACATGAACGAATTTATTATTTATTTTTAAAAATTTCATATTTTAATTTTCCCGTAAATATTATGAAAGGTCATCGTGGGATGACCCTAGGTTTTCGACATAATAAAATAATTATTCATCAGAAATATCAATAATATATTTTTTTAATATTTTTATGATGTAAAATGAACGAATTTATTATTTATTTTTAAAAATTTCATATTTAAATTTTCCCGTAAAAATTATGAAAGGTCATCGTAGGATGACCCTAGCTATAATAAAATAATTATTCATCAGAAATATCAATAATATATTTTTTTTAATATTTTTATGATCTAAAATCAACGAATTTATTATTTTTTTTAAAACATTTCATTTTTTAATTTTACCAAAAAAATTATGAAAGGTCATCGTAGGATGACCCTAAATTTTCGGCATAAAAAAATAATTTTTAGTAAGAAATATGAATAATATATTTTTTTAATATTTTTATTATGTAAAATGAACGAAATTATTTTTTTTTAAAAATTTCATATTTTAATTTTACCGTAAAAATTATGAAAGGTCATCGTAGGATGACACTAGGTTTTCGGCATAATAAAATAATTATTCATCAGAAATATCAATAATATATTTTTTTAATATTTTTATGATGTAAAATGAACGAATTTATTATTTTTTTTAAAACATTTCATTTTTTAATTTTACCAAAAAAATTATGAAAGGTCATCGTAGGATGACCCTAAATTTTCGGCATAAAAAAATAATTTTTAGTAAGAAATATGAATAATATATTTTTTTAATATTTTTATGATGTAAAATGAACGAAATTATTTTTTTTTTAAAATTTCATATTTTAATTTTACCGTAAAAATTATGAAAGGTCATCGTAGGATGACCCTAGGTTTTCGGCATAATAAAATAATTATTCATCAGAAATATCAATAATATATTTTTTTTAATATTTTTATGATGTAAAATGAACGAATTTATTATTTTTTTTAAAACATTTCATTTTTTAATTTTACCAAAAAAATTATGAAAGGTCATCGTAGGATGACCCTAGGTTTTCGGTATAAAAAAATAATTTTTAGTAAGAAATATGAATAATATATTTTTTTAATATTTTTATGATGTAAAATGAACGAATTTATTATTTATTTTTAAAAATTTCATATTTTAATTTTCCCGTAAAAATTATGTAAGGTCATCGTAGGATGACCCTAGGTTTTCGGCATAAAAAAATAATTATTCATCAGAAATATCAATAATATATTTTTTTATATTTTTATGATGTAAAATGAACGAATTTATTATTTATTTTTAAAAATTTCATATTTTAATTTTCCCGTAAAAATTATGAAAGGTCATCGTGGTATGACCCTAGGTTTTGGGCATAAAAAAATAACTATTCATAAGAAATATCAATAATATATTTTTTTATATTTTTATGATGTAAAATGAACGAATTTATTATTTATTTTTAAAAATTTCATATTTTAATTTTCCTGTAAAAATTATGAAAGGTCATCGTAGGATGACCCTAGGTTTTCGGCATAATAAAATAATTATTCAACAGAAATATCAATAATATATTTTTTTAATATTTTTATGATGTAAAATGAACGAATTTATTATTTTTTTTAAAACATTTCATTTTTTAATTTTACCAAAAAAATTATGAAAGTTCATCGTAGGATGACCCTAAATTTTCGGCATAAAAAAATAATTTTTAGTAAGAAATATGAATAATATATTTTTTTAATATTTTTATGATGTAAAATGAACGAAATTATTTTTTTTAAAAAATTTCATATTTTAATTTTACCGTAAAAATTATGAAAGGTCATCGTAGGATGACCCTAGGTTTTCGGCATAATAAAATAATTATTCATCAGAAATATCAATAATATATTTTATTTAATATTTTTATGATGTAAAATGAACGAATTTATTATTTTTTTTAAAACATTTCATTTTTTAATTTTACCAAAAAAATTATGAAAGGTCATCGTAGGATGACCCTAAATTTTCGGCATAAAAAAATAATTATTCATCAGAAATATCAATAATATATTTTTTTAATATTTTTATGATGTAAAATGAACGAATTTATTATTTATTTTTAAAAATTTCATATTTTAATTTTACCGTAAAAATTATGAAAGGTCATCGTAGGATGACCCTAGGTTTTCGGCATAATAAAATAATTATTCATCAGAAATATCAATAATATATTTTTTTTAATATTTTTATGATGTAAAATGAACGAATTTATTATTTTTTTTAAAACATTTCATTTTTTAATTTTACCAAAAAAATTATGAAAGGTCATCGTAGGATGACCCTAGGTTTTCGGCATAATAAAATAATTATTGATAAGAAATATCAATAATATATTTTTTTATATTTTTATGATGTAAAATGAACGAATTTATTATTTATTTTTAAAAATTTCATATTTTAATTTTCCCGTAAAAATTATGAAAGGTCATCGTAGGATGACCCTAGGTTTTCGGCATAAAAAAATAATTATTCATCAGAAATATCAATTATATATTTTTTTAATATTTTTATGATCTAAAATGAACGAATTTATTATTTATTTTTAAAAATTTCATATTTTAATTTTCCCGTAAAAATTATGAAAGGTCATCGTAGGATGACCCTAGGTTTTCGGCATAATAAAATAATTATTCATCAGAAATATCAATAATATATTTTTTTAATATTTTTATGATGTAAAATGAACGAATTTATTATTTTTTTTAAAAAATTTCATTTTTTTATTTTACCAAAAAAATTATGAAAGGTCATCGTAGGATGACCCTAGATTTTCGGCATAAAAAAATAATTATTCATCAGAAATATCAATAATATATTTTTTTAATATTTTTATGATGTAACATGAACGAATTTATTATTTATTTTTAAAAATTTCATATTTTAATTTTCCCGTAAATATTATGAAAGGTCATCGTGGGATGACCCTATGTTTTCGACATAATAAAATAATTATTCATCAGAAATATCAATAATATATTTTTTTAATATTTTTATGATGTAAAATGAACGAATTTATTATTTATTTTTAAAAATTTCATATTTTAATTTTCCCGTAAAAATTATGAAAGGTCATCGTAGGATGACCCTAGCTATAATAAAATAATTATTCATCAGAAATATCAATAATATATTTTTTTTAATATTTTTATGATCTAAAATCAACGAATTTATTATTTTTTTTAAAACATTTCATTTTTTAATTTTACCAAAAAAATTATGAAAGGTCATCGTAGGATGACCCTAAATTTTCGGCATAAAAAAATAATTTTTAGTAAGAAATATGAATAATTTATTTTTTTAATATTTTTATTATGTAAAATGAACGAAATTATTTTTTTTTAAAAATTTCATATTTTAATTTTACCGTAAAAATTATGAAAGGTCATCGTAGGATGACACTAGGTTTTCGGCATAATAAAATAATTATTCATCAGAAATATCAATAATATATTTTTTTAATATTTTTATGATGTAAAATGAACGAATTTATTATTTTTTTTAAAACATTTCATTTTTTAATTTTACCAAAAAAATTATGAAAGGTCATCGTAGGATGACCCTAAATTTTCGGCATAAAAAAATAATTTTTAGTAAGATATATGAATAATATATTTTTTTAATATTTTTATGATGTAAAATGAACGAAATTATTTTTTTTTAAAAATTTCATATTTTAATTTTACCGTAAAAATTATGAAAGGTCATCGTAGGATGACCCTAGGTTTTCGGCATAATAAAATAATTATTCATCAGAAATATCAATAATATATTTTTTTTAATATTTTTATGATGTAAAATGAACGAATTTATTATTTTTTTTAAAACATTTCATTTTTTAATTTTACCAAAAAAATTATGAAAGGTCATCGTAGGATGACCCTAGGTTTTCGGTATAAAAAAATAATTTTTAGTAAGAAATATGAATAATATATTTTTTTAATATTTTTATGATGTAAAATGAACGAATTTATTATTTATTTTTAAAAATTTCATATTTTAATTTTCCCGTAAAAATTATGTAAGGTCATCGTAGGATGACCCTAGGTTTTCGGCATAAAAAAATAATTATTCATCAGAAATATCAATAATATATTTTTTTAATATTTTTATGATGCAAAATGAACGAATTTATTATTTATTTTTAAAAATTTCATATTTTAATTTTCCCGTAAAAATTATGAAAGGTCATCGTAGTATGACCCTAGGTTTTCGGCATAATAAAATAATTATTCATCAGAAATATCAATAATATATTTTTTTTAATATTTTTATGATGTAAAATGAACGAATTTATTATTTTTTTTAAAACATTTCATTTTTTAATTTTACAAAAAGAATTATGAAAGGTCATCGTAGGATGACCCTAGGTTTTCGGCATAAAAAAATAATTATTCATCAGAAATATCAATAATATATTTTTTTAATATATTTATGATGTAAAATGAACGAATTTATTATTTATTTTTAAAAATTTCATATTTTAATTTTCCCGTAAAAATTATGAAAGGTCATCGTAGGATGACCCTAGGTTTTAGGCATAATAAAATAATTATTCATCAGAAATATCAATAATATATTTTTTTATATTTTTATGATGTAAAATGAACGAATTTATTATTTATTTTTAAAACATTTCATTTTTTAATTTTACCAAAAAAATTATGAAAGTTCATCGTAGGATGACCCTAAATTTTCGGCATAAAAAATAATTTTTAGTAAGAAATATGAATAATATATTTTTTTAATATTTTTATGATGTAAAATGAACGAATTTATTATTTTTTTTAAAACATTTCATTTTTTTATTTTACCAAAAATATTATGAAACGTCATCGTAGGATGACCCTAGGTTTTGGGCATAAAAAAATAACTATTCATAAGAAATATCAATAATATATTTATTTATATTTTTATGATGTAAAATGAACGAATTTATTATTTATTTTTAAAAATTTCATATTTTAATTTTCCCGTAAAAATTATGAAAGGTCATCGTAGGATGACCCTAGGTTTTCGGCATAAAAAAATAATTATTCATCAGAAATATCAATAATATATTTTTTTAATATTTTTATGATGTAAAATGAACGAATTTATTATTTTTTTTAAAACATTTCATTTTTTTATTTTACCAAAAAAATTATGAAAGGTCATCGTAGGATGACCCTAGGTTTTCGGCATAAAAAAATAATTATTCATCAGAAATAACAATAATATATTTTTTTTATATTTTTATGATGTAAAATGAACGAATTTATTATTTATTTTTAAAAATTTCTTATTTTAATTTTCCCGTAAAAATTATGAAAGGTCATCGTGGGATGACCCTAGGTTTTCGGCATAATAAAATAATTATTCATAAGAAATATCAATAATATATTTTTTTATTATTTTATGATGTAAAATGAACGAATTTATTATTTATTTTTAAAAATTTCATATTTTAATTTTCCCGTAAAAATTATGAAAGGTCATCGTAGGATGACCCTAGGTTTTCGGCATAAAAAAATAATTATTCATCAGAAATATCAATAATATATTTTTTTAATATTTTTATGATGTAAAATGAACGAATTTATTATTTATTTTTAAAAATTTCATATTTTAATTTTCCCGTAAAAATTATGAAAGGTCATCGTGGGATAACCCTAGGTTTTAGGCATAATAAAATAATTATTCATCAGAAATATCAATAATATATTTTTTTAATATTTTTATGATGTAAAATGAACGAATTTATTATTTATTTTTAAAAATTTCATATTTTAATTTTCACGTAAAAATTATGAAAGGTCATCGTGGGATGACCCTAGGTTTTCGGCATAATAAAATAATTATTCATCAGAAATATCAATAATATATTTTTTTTAATATTTTTATGATGTAAAATGAACGAATTTATTATTTTTTTTAAAACATTTCATTTTTTAATTTTACCAAAAAAATTATGAAAGGTCATCGTAGGATGACCCTAGGTTTTGGGCATAAAAAAATAACTATTCATAAGAAATATCAATAATATATTTATTTATATTTTTATGATGTAAAATGAACGAATTTATTATTTATTTTTAAAAATTTCATATTTTAATTTTCCCGTAAAAATTATGAAAGGTCATCGTAGGATGACCCTAGGTTTTCGGCATAAAAAAATAATTATTCATCAGAAATATCAATAATATATTTTTTTAATATTTTTATGATGTAAAATGAACGAATTTATTATTTTTTTTAAAACATTTCATTTTTTTATTTTACCAAAAAAATTATGAAAGGTCATCGTAGGATGACCCTAGGTTTTCGGCATAAAAAAATAATTATTCATCAGAAATATCAATAATATATTTATTTATATTTTTATGATGTAAAATGAACGAATTTATTATTTATTTTTAAAAATTTCATATTTTAATTTTCCCGTAAAAATTATGAAAGGTCATCGTAGGATGACCCTAGGTTTTAGGCATAATAAAATAATTATTCATCAGAAATATCAATAATATATTTTTTTTAATATTTTTATGATGTAAAATGAACGAATTTATTATTTTTTTTAAAACATTTCATTTTTTAATTTTACAAAAAGAATTATGAAAGGTCATCGTAGGATGACCCTAGGTTTTCGGCATAAAAAAATAATTATTCATCAGAAATATCAATAATATATTTTTTTAATATTTTTATGATGTAAAATCAACGAATTTATTATTTATTTTTAAAAATTTCATATTTTAATTTTCCCGTAAAAATTATGAAATGTCATCGTGGGATGACCCTAGGTTTTCGGCATAAAAAATAATTTTTAGTAAGAAATATGAATAATATATTTTTTTAATATTTTTATGATGTAAAATGAACGAATTTATTATTTTTTTTAAAACATTTCATTTTTTTATTTTACCAAAAATATTATGAAACGTCATCGTAGGATGACCCTAGGTTTTGGGCATAAAAAAATAACTATTCATAAGAAATATCAATAATATATTTATTTATATTTTTATGATGTAAAATGAACTAATTTATTATTTATTTTTAAAAATTTCATATTTTAATTTTCCCGTAAAAATTATGAAAGGTCATCGTAGGATGACCCTAGGTTTTCGGCATAAAAAAATAATTATTCATCAGAAATATCAATAATATATTTTTTTAATATTTTTATGATGTAAAATGAACGAATTTATTATTTTTTTTAAAACATTTCATTTTTTTATTTTACCAAAAAAATTATGAAAGGTCATCGTAGGATGACCCTAGGTTTTCGGCATAAAAAAATAATTATTCATCAGAAATAACAATAATATATTTTTTTTATATTTTTATGATGTAAAATGAACGAATTTATTATTTATTTTTAAAAATTTCTTATTTTAATTTTCCCGTAAAAATTATGAAAGGTCATCGTGGGATGACCCTAGGTTTTCGGCATAATAAAATAATTATTCATAAGAAATATCAATAATATATTTTTTTATTATTTTATGATGTAAAATGAACGAATTTATTATTTATTTTTAAAAATTTCATATTTTAATTTTCCCGTAAAAATTATGAAAGGTCATCGTAGGATGACCCTAGGTTTTCGGCATAAAAAAATAATTATTCATCAGAAATATCAATAATATATTTTTTTAATATTTTTATGATGTAAAATGAACGAATTTATTATTTATTTTTAAAAATTTCATATTTTAATTTTCCCGTAAAAATTATGAAAGGTCATCGTGGGATGACCCTAGGTTTTAGGCATAATAAAATAATTATTCATCAGAAATATCAATAATATATTTTTTTAATATTTTTATGATGTAAAATGAACGAATTTATTATTTATTTTTAAAAATTTCATATTTTAATTTTCACGTAAAAATTATGAAAGGTCATCGTGGG
Organism: Labia minor; assembly: GCA_963082975.1. Taxonomy (NCBI): domain Eukaryota; kingdom Metazoa; phylum Arthropoda; class Insecta; order Dermaptera; family Spongiphoridae; genus Labia; species Labia minor. Next base: position 67,332,800 of record OY720347.1, read on the forward strand.
ATGACCCTAGGTTTTCGGCATAAAAAAATAATTATTCATCAGAAATATCAATAATATATTTTTTTAATATTTTTATGATGTAAAATGAACGAATTTATTATTTTTTTTAAAACATTTCATTTTTTTATTTTACCAAAAAAATTATGAAAGGTCATCGTAGGATGACCCTAGGTTTTCGGCATAAAAAAATAATTATTCATCAGAAATATCAATAATATATTTATTTATATTTTTATGATGTAAAATGAACGAATTTATTATTTATTTTTAAAAATTTCATATTTTAATTTTCCCGTAAAAATTATGAAAGGTCATCGTAGGATGACCCTAGGTTTTCGGCATAAAAAAATAATTATTCATCAGAAAAATCATTTTAATTTTTAATTTTAATTTTACCAAAAAAATTATGAAAGGTCATTAAAAATATGAAATTTTTAAAAATAAATAATAAATTCGTTCATTTTACATCATAAAAATATTAAAAAAATATATTATTGATATTTCTGATGAATAATTATTTTTTTATGCCGAAAACCTAGGGTCATCCTACGATGACCTTTCATAATATTTTTGGTAAAATAAAAAAATGAAATGTTTTTAAAAAAATAATAAATTCGTTCATTTTACATCATAAAAATATTAAAAAAATATATTATTGATATTTCTGATGAATAATTATTTTTTTATGCCGAAAACCTAGGGTCATCCTACGATGACCTTTCATAATTTTTACGGGAAAATTAAAATATGAAATTTTTAAAAATAAATAATAAATTCGTTCATTTTACATCATAAAATAATAAAAAAATATATTATTGATATTTCTTATGAATAATTATTTTATTATGCCGAAAACCTAGGGTCATCCCACGATGACCTTTCATAATTTTTACGGGAAAATTAAAATATGAAATTTTTAAAAATAAATAATAAATTCGTTCATTTTACATCATAAAAATATAAAAAAAATATATTATTGATATTTCTGATGAATAATTATTTTTTTATGCCGACAACCTAGGGTCATCCTACGATGACCTTTCATAATTTTTTTGGTAAAATAAAAAAATGAAATGTTTTAAAAAAAATAATAAATTCGTTCATTTTACATCATAAAAATATTAAAAAAATATATTATTGATATTTCTGAATTAAAAATAATGCCGAAATAGTTGATACCGGAAACATTTGTAAAAAAAAAACAATAGCTTAATACAAAAACCAAAATTTATAATTGACTAGTATCATCAAATGAAAGGAGTGGATCGAGCTGATCAATATCTCAGCTATTATTCTATTTATAGAAAAACTAAAATGATCAAAAAAAACTAGTATACCTTTTCTTTTTTATTAAATGAAAATATAGAGGATTTGAAAGGAGAAGGGAAAAATTAATAACAAAGAGTTAATACCTTAGCGTAAATTGAGTAAATTACAGTTAGTTTTATTTCTTTTTTTTAACTCACGCCTCCCTTGAAATTCTTCTACACCCCCCCCCCCAAGGGGGCGCGCCATCCAGGTTGAGAACTGCTGGTGTATGCTATGCGAAGAAAATACGAAAAAACCACCAATCTTATGTGTAAAGGTTGTAAAGTAAGGGAACTTTACTTCATATCATTTGAAGAACTATTGAATGAATATTGTATACACATGGCACTGTAGCTTCACTTGTAAAATACCTTGTATCTTTAATAAAATGTAATGTAAGCTCAATGTAAACTTCTATTTAGGAATGAACTATTTCCATAAAAAAAAATTATGATATATATATATTTAATCTACAGATTTAAAATTTCATAGTTTTCTGATTGGTTAATTCATTTATTTTAAATAAAATGTAGTATAATCTTCATGTAAATGTGTGATTATTATTTGCCGACTACACTCAAAATCAAGTACCTTCTGCAGATTTACACCAAAGTTTTGAATATAAAATTCTCATTATTATGGAACTTAAAGAAAGTAGAATATTTCAAAATTGAAATATTTTAAAAATAAAATTTTTTAGTCAAAATGTCATAACCGTTTTTTTTTAATCTTTTGTACCCAGGGACTATGTCAAAGCTAGATTTTGGAATTTTACTTCAACTTTTTGCCGGCTCCTGAGGTTTTAACAAAAAAAAAGCTCCAGCTACATGGTAAAGTTATTATTAGGTAGTTTTGAATGAATTTTGGCTTATTGGGCCTACCAATAGTATAATTAAAGATAATTTGACAGTAAGAAAAATAAAACTTGAATTCTTTAATTAATTAAAAGATGTAACGTTACCAACCAGTGTTATCCGATGAAATAAAATTTTTTATTTAATTATTTTTCTACAAATTGGTTTATTTGTTACATGGAATTCTAAATAAAATCAGTCTGTTTTAAATGATGATGTTTTATTAATTAATTTTATTTCTATAAAAAGATTTCGAAACAATAAAAACAAAAATTTCCAATTAATATTGTTGGGAGATTGATAAATCACTAATTAAAACAAAAAAAAAAAAAAAAAAATATAAAATAAAATTTTTCATATAATACATAATGTTATAATGTCAATTGTTTAATATTTGGAAAAGGTCCATAATATACCTTCTGTTGAAAAAAAACATAAAATGAATAAATTTAAAAGATAATTAAAAAGTATAATTCTTAATTATTATTATTATTATATGATGATGATGAGAGGAGACCCTCTACGCATTATTTAGTCTAAATATTAAAAAAAAAAATTGTGGCTTCCTAGAAAAAATGTTATTAACATAATTATATTTTCTTTTAAATTAAATTATTTTTATAAGCAATCAAAAACATTAAAAATTGCTAAAATAAACATATTTTTATAAAATATCTACGTAAGAAAAGAATTATGTAAACAATAATTATAAATAAATCAAAATTATCAACTATTTAAAATAAATGTTAATGTTAGGCAAAGTTTAATTAATTATATATATATATATATTTATATATATATATTTATATATATATATTTATATATATATATATATATATTATGTCTCTCTGTGGGTATGTATATATATATACATATAATATAATATAATAGATAGTCTTATTTCTTTCCGGGAACATTATTATATAAACATAATTATTTATTTATATTAAATACATCTATGTAAGAATTACTAGATGTTTTATATTCTTGTTTAAGAATAATCAAGATTGCAATATTATAGTTAGAAAAATAAAAGTAATATATTATTAATAGTATTAATAATAATTAATGATAATGAAAAAAATTAATTTTGATAAAAGTATGTTGGTCTCTTGACTAGTTAAAAGTGTCTTTCCGCTCTTAAAACTCAACACTTTACAAATGTTTCAACACTGATGTTCTTTTAAAAATATTGCGTTATCACAGATCAATTTCTTAAAAATAAAAAAATACTAATTATTGTTTGGATGCATTTATATTTTTGAATATAAACTTCTATGGAACCATAATTATTCCTTTTTTTCAAATAATAAAAATAATATAATAATAATAATAATAATAATAACAATAGATATATTAATGGTAACTCATGGAATAAAAAAAATTTAGAAATTTGTTCTATTTTATGTATAATTAAATAAATTTGGTTTTCGCTATTATGTACAAAATTTATTTATGAGAGCGGAAAACAAAGTCATAGTTTCGTAGAGTCCCTCTTTTATTTTTTAATTTATTAAGTAAAATTAAAATAAGTGATGTCACTTAATATTAAAAGAAGGTCTCGCCGTATTGATTTTTTTTTTGTTTTTTTTTTTATAATAAATGAGAAAATATTATACAAATTATAGGTATATATAAATAAAATCATTTAAAAAAAAATAATTTTTAACAGATAAAAAAAGTTATATAATTAATAAAGTTAAAATTGAAAATGCCCTCCTCCTGGAACAGTATGATCTGTAGCTGAAGCTGGAGCTGATGATGGAGCAGCAAACGTGAATTGTTGACCCTGTGGATCAACAGTAGGTGCAACACGGGCATCTTCCTCTTCTGAACCAAAGAAATGTTCTATGATATCGAAAGCTTTTTGATAAATTTCCATATTCTCATGGCTTTGAAGAAATTCAATTTTATCAAGACCATAACATTCCTCAACAAGTACGGCGTAAGGATTGAAACCAGGTGCACCGGCTTGTTCACCAATTCGTAAAATATTTTCAAGACCATTAAGAGCCACCTAAAAAAATAAACAAAAACATTAATAAGATACAAATTGATTTCAATAAAATAATAATATATCTCTGAATGAATAATTCATTAATCCTTAATCACCAAAACAATCCAGTATTAATTTTACTAATTATTTTATTTTTAATTAATATTTGTTTTTTTCCAAAATTTTATACAATTATATGAATTATACATTTTTTAAAATTATATATACATTTAAAAGTAACAATTGTATCTAACATCCCTTAAGTATGTATTTATCAAAAAAGACATTATTAAATAGTCAATGAATAATTTTGGGGAAAGTATAAACAAAATTATTTCTTTTCAATTTCTATGTGAATTAAATCCCATATTAAAATTATTATTCTGGCATTAAATCATTTGGTACTCTTGGAATTAATCTATTTTAATAACTGTTTTTGTGCTTTTTACAATTCTTACGTAATTAAAACAAATTATATTTCATAATGAGAACTATTCAAAATCTGAATCTTATCAAATAGTAAAATAGAAATTAGTTAATAGGAAAAAAAATCCAAAAAGAAATCACTCTCCCTCCCTTTCGAATTTGATTATTTGTTATGTAAAATTCAACTTTATCAAAATAGAGAATGTTCCAGAACCGAATGTTTAATCATTGAAATTTATCAAATTCTTTTTTCCATTATGTATATATAAATAGGCATTCTCTATTGAAATAACAAATATGAATAATCATGCATGATATCTAAAATAAATTATTAGAAATAAAATAAGAAATTTTTTGAACATTGTATATATATATATGAACCTTGTTTATTTACTAATTAAATATAAATTAAATGATAATATACGAACTTGAATAATTTTGGCATCCATGACTGTGAGTAATTCACATAATGGTGGAATACATCCTTGATCTACTAGATAACGAATTTGTTCAGGTGTTCCGCCAGTAGTTGCATTTGTAATTGCCCATGCAGCCTCTTTTCTGGTTTTAAATTCGGCCTTAACCAAAACTTCGATTAAAACAGGAAAAATGTTTGCATCGATAACAGCTTGGATCTGTTGACGATTTCCGGCTGTAATATTAGAGACAGTCCAACATGCCTCTTTTCTAACCGATTCTTTTGTAGAGCTGAGTAAATGGAGAAGACATGGTAAAGCTGAACAATTAAGGACTACTTGAGTCTGAACATCATCCCCAGTAACAATATTGCCAACGGCTCTTAGAGCTGCACTCACAACATTTTGTTGAGCATGCATCAAAAGTTCAACTAGTCTCCTACAAACGCCGGCATCAATGACAGCTTGAATTTTATCGTTAGGCCCATCACTTAGATAAGAGAGAGCCCAACATGCATCAGCAAGAACATCCGAGTCACAATGGAAGAGAAGTCGAGATAATAATGGCAAACACGGGGAAACTTTTTGAAATTCAGGTGGTGGATTTTTCCCACGACAAAGATTAGAAAGTGCCCAGACGGCATTTCTGGTCATCGAAAGCCTTGGCGATTTTCCTAAAAGCTGTAATAAAGGAACAAGTACACCTGCATCTAAAACATTATCGCGACATTCTGGTGAATCACCAGCAATATTTCCAAGAGCCCATACGGCTTGCTCTTCGACATCCTCGTATTCCGATCCTAAAAGGCGGATAAATACAGGCACTGCTCCAGCATCAATGACTATTCGTGTCTGATGAGAAGTGCCGGAAGCAATATTAGTAAGAGCCCATGCTGATTCAAATTGTAAAGTACAATTGTTGCTTATTTGTAAAAGTTCTACAAATCGTGGTACAATTCCTGTTTGAATCACTTCATCTATTGGTGGATTAGGCTCTGTGCTAAGTAATTTACGAAATCGTTGTGTGGCTGCAAGTTGATCTTCTATATTAGGACTGTATAATGCAACAACCATTGCTGATGTAACACCGGCACTTTGGACAGGATAAAGCATATCATCATGTTGCATAGAGCCATCCTCTTCAACTGGAGCAGCTGCTGTTGCTTGGACATTACGTCTTTTAAATAATTGCTGTTCACGCCGTTGTTTTCGTAATTGTACACCTTCTTCCTCTCTTCTTCTTCTTAACTCTTGAGAATCTAGTCCAACATTCTTATATCGATATTTATGTGTTGGTCCTGACATTCTGAAATGAAAAAATACCTATATTTATGCTGGAATTATATTACAAGGTCAAAAGTCAATTTAAAAAAAATATAATAATTCAAACAGATCCTAATATAAAAGTAATTAAGAATAATAGAAATTAAAATAATACTTAATAGTATATTTTTAAAAATTTAAAATGGATGATGAATATAAATGACAAACGTTAATATTAATGTGTATATATGTATATATGTAGATGGATATTTATAAATAACTATGAATTTATATAATTACATTTTATTAAGAAATTCTATTAGAATAAAAGAAGCATTACCTTATTTATTTGTTTTTTAAAAATCTCAACTCAAAGCATGAAAGTTTGCACAATTTATATAAAAAACTAATGGATATATTAATGTCGGTCGGGGTAGGCACAATGCCTTATGGGAGTTGCTTAAAGGAAAAAACGGCCGCTACGGGGCATTACAATTCACCAAATCCACTCAAGCGCCAATTTTAATTTTTTTCTTTAAATTTCCGGTCCACGTTTTATTTAAATTCGATAGTTGTTTAAATTTCTAAAATAAACTTTAACAAAAAATTATTATATATATATATATATATATATATTTATTTATTTAATTTGTATATGTATAGAGATCATATATTATATCTATATATCTATATACACATAATTTTTAAAATTTATTATCTATTTAGATGAAAAAAATAAAAATATTTATGTTTGTATTATATATATATGTTTCTTATTTTTACTTTAATTTTCATATGAATTAAAGTGGCTCATATTCAAATAATTTCTTTTTTAATTAAATATTTTTAAATTAATATAGAAAATATATAATTAAAAAAGAACAAAAATATAAATAAATTTTAATCTAATATAATTTGTTTCTTATTTAATTTTATAAATTAAAAAAAAATAATAATGATTATCTTAAGATAAAAAATTCATTCATGAATAAATTTTATTAAATAATTTTTATTTTATATTTAGTTTTATTGAGGTGTTCATTTAACTAGCTTTCGAAATTTTAAATAATTAAATAATTTTATTATAAGATAAAATAAACCCATACTATATACATTTACGACTACCTGTTGGTTAAAAGAAAGCATGTCACAATAGAATTGTGCATAAAGCAAATCAATAAATTAATTTGAAACTATGTAAAGTTTTAAAAATATTAGATTAATTTTTAAGATTAGTTTTGAGGCTTAAAATCAGTAAATTACACTATTTATTATTAATTAAATTATATTAATATTTAAATAATATATATTACTCTAACATGACATAGAAATATATATACTACTTATATATTAAAATTTTCGATTCTGTCGGATTAAAACTGAGAAGAAATATTATTTATTTTTTTCAGTTTTTTGGGAATTATATATGTAAATAAAATTCTAGGCTAATGATCTTTTCTATTATTTAAAATTTTTATTTGTTATCATTTTAATATGTCAAAATTTCAAAATAATCGTTGAAGTAGTTTCGAATAATAAACTTTGCATTCTATTATTGTATCTAATAATAATCTAAATGATTTAGGCCAGGGGTTCTTAAACTTTTTGAAGTTGGTTCCACAGAAAGTATCAAAAAATTCAGGTACCACTAAAATGATTTCTAGGTACTACTGTTATAGGTTATAAGGTACCACCAGTGGTATATGTACCACAGTTTGAGAACCTCTGATTAAGGTTACTTAGAAAGTTAATATTTCTTATTTAAAGAAAGAAAAAAGCAAAGTTCATAAAAAATTAATATCAAAATATTTTATTTCAATTATAAGAATATTTATAATAATTATTACATATTTTAATTTATGAAAAAATAGAAATATAAAAATATTTTTTTACAAAGTAACAAGTGGTTAATTTTCAGACTTATTTCACATATTTTTTTACAAGATAAAAAAAAGAAAATTGGATTGAGAAAATCTATTTTTCTTTTTCTTGTGAAGGTGATTCTTCTATTTTAGAGTTAATATTATTAAGATAATTGGTTAATTGAACTACAGAAATTAAATTGATAATATATTGTTGAAGATTTGTTTTATCCAAATGAGTGATTTGATTAGAAAGTGAATGATATACTCTTCTAGCCATTTTATTACTTAATCTGCCAACAGTATGAACTGTGTGAAGTACTTTATCTTCAGTCTCTTCTTTATGTTCCTTTTCTTGTTCATCCTCATTTGGTGGAAAATAATAATCTAAATATTTGGTTGCTAATTCTGCCCCTTGGTCAAAACTATTCAAAGCAATTGCCCCATAACGTGTTGCTAGAACTTCATTAGCCTTAGACCAACTGAGTGCTGTTAAAGTGTTTGCTTTCTCTACTGCTGTTTTCATAAATACAGATGGCATTAAATTATCTTGGACATATGCTTTAGATTTATTATAGACATTCTCAGGTGTATCTTTTACAATTGGAAGACGTTCTTCCACCATATTTAATCCTTTACATAATGTTTGATCTACAACTGAAATTGGTGATTCAAATTTTTTAGCAATAGGTGCAGATTTTTCAATGGCCTTTCTTGCTGTTGCTTCAGCGGTTGATAATGTCCATGTAATCATAGAATTTGATTCTTTCAAACGAGTATAAACATTTGTAGATTGAGTTATAGCCATTTGCATAAAAGGTAATTGGGCCAAACGATTCACCACTTCTAAATGAGGCATTTCAAGACAAATGGGTTCCGTTGCAACTGACATTTTAAATTCTAAAACAAAAAAAAAAAAGAAAATTTTAAAGAATTAATATTTCTTATTATTTCTCTTAAATTAAATTTATAGTAAAAAATTATGCTTATATTTTTTAATTATTTTAAATATAAAATTTTTATGAATTAATACTTATATAAATTTAAAGAAAAACTTATAAAAGAAAATATTTAATTAATTGTACATATTTGGGTTGTATCATTTATTATAATGCATTAGATTAAAAATTAAATTAAAAAATATAATAATTAAATTGTAAATTAATACGATTTAAATAATGGAATTAATTTCATTAAATTGATTAAATCATTCATAAATATAATAATTTCAATAAATGATGTTGAAATTAATTTAATATTTAAGATATTGAAAAAATATTTTTTAATTAAAATTTACCAACTGGAATATATAAATTACTGCTTTTTAGTTTTTTTTTTTAAAAAAAAACAAGAGCCGAAGGCAATAGCAGAATGATTAAAAATATTATTAAATTAAATAAATATTTCGATGTTGTTTTATTATTTTAAATAGTTTTTTCATAATGTTTATTTATAATATTTTATATTATTTTAAATACTATTTATTTGTTTAAATATAGAAATTTAAATTGCGTTTTTTTAAATAAAACTAGAAACTTTCTAAAACAAAATTTTTTCTAAATCATTTGGTATACATATTACATTTTTAAATATTTAAATAAATGCATTGATTTTTTTTAGAAATAAATAAAAAAAAAAACATTCAATAAAAAATACGAATATTTTCTAAAAAAAAATTTGGTTTTATTCTATTAAACTCGTCACACACACACACATATTCTCATATCATCATTATTATTTGTGATTGAAATGACCTTTAATTTACTAGCACACACATATAATTTAATATACTATTTTTTTAATATCTATATTAAAAATTACTAAATTTTCATTTTTTTTTTTTCAAATAAGATATAAATAAATTGGATGTATTGGCAAATTGACTAAAAAGTTATTTAATTTTATTAAAAATTTAATGATCAAATTCTAAATAAAAAAAAAAGTGATTAAAAATAAAACAAAACAATTTTTAGCTTAATTAAATTATCTTTCATAAAAATAATCTGTATATAAAAAGTTGTTTAAAAAACAGTGGTAAAGTTTTGATTAATAAAAAAATCATATCAACTTGTTTTAAAACATAAATTACCTACATTTTTTAATTATATTTGAACAAAATAATTTAAATTAGTTTTTAAATGAGTTTTTTTTTTGTTAATTAATTTAAAAAGCCTTTTAAAAAGTAATTTAATTATAGTATAAGTGAAATATTTCTCAATGGAATAAACATTTCAATCGGTTAAACAATTAATTTATTTCTAATATAATGAGAATTATATATTTTTTTTTAATTTACAAATAATAATAACTTACTGAGTGTTTTTAAGATGTAAATAGGAAAATAATCACACAATTGATACTGTCCAATAATAATGATAAATAAAATAACTAAACCAGGTGATCACACACTATGTTAAGAAATGTAGGAGAGGAGAGACTGGTCTGCTTTTTATATGGGCCCTCGGGTCTTGTCTCCCCACCAAGGATCCCCTCGGAAAGGTTTTCGTTCCCACTCGAACCGCATCTCGTTTCTAGGCTTTCATTTTACGTCATCATCTGGACTTTTTGTACTTTGAGCTTTAGATTTCCCCCACCTTGTTTTTCATTGAAGGTGCCATTGGATTTCACCGAATCCACTTAAGAATAGGAAAGAAAAAATGAAATAAGTAAAAATGGTATGCAATGATGAAACGAGACTGCCCCTTAATGAACTAATTCTTTAATAATTTACAAATTTACTACGTTTCACTGTTATTTTTCTCATGTGAAAGGATTTTTTTTTTTTATATTTTAATTCTAATCTGGTTGAGATAAGTGAGTCTTTTGAAGAGAGGCACACAGAGGGGTATCGACCTACACTTTTTTCCACACAAAAAAATATTTATTTGAGAAACTGTTATCCGACGAGACTTAGTTGATAGTGATAAAAATCTCGACCTTATATTAATTATTCTAAATTTGAATTTTATTATAACAAATTTGAAATAAATATACATATATAGGAATTGAAATGTGAAAAAGATTTTTTTAACTATAGAGAAAATGATAATTACCCATTATTCTACCCTAAAGCCATTTAATTTATTAATTATAAAAGATGAATTTAATAGCTTTAAATTAATTTAAAATGAAAAAATTATTATGAGACCTTTCAAAATTACAATATATAAAAATTAGCTGGAGTGTCTCCACTCGACTATCTCGCAATTTGAATTGGATTAAATAACATAATATGTTATATTTAAATTTAATTTAATAAATTATAAATTAAAATTAATAAATAATATTTATTGAATCAGCGCATGTTTGGCTCTTTTTTTTGTAGGCACCACGTCATATGTTGGCGCTTGAGATTTGGATGTTAAAATAATAATTCTGGTACTTTCAGCGATTCAATCAAGCTGAAATTCTATATATAGCAGTTTTATACAATTTTTAATCAAATATCTTTATTTTTACGGTCACTAGAGGAAAAAAAAATCAAAACGTTGTAGGTAATGACCCTCTTCCGGTTGAGCTACATTTCTCAAAAGTTGATAGATAACTATGAATTTTGAATAAAGCCCATGTACCAAATTTCATGATTCTAGCTCAAACCGTTTTTGCTTAATCTTGTCTACATACATACACACACATACACACACACAGACATATTTCTCAACCTTAGTGAAAATGATACAGGAAACGTATAAAAACATCAAAATCTCAACATCGAAATTTTTCGAGATGGCAATACTATCTCTGGCGAGATAGTAAAAATCATGAGTATTCATCAAAAAAATTCACTTGATACTCTTGAATTAGAAATTATGTCTGCTTTTAAAGAAAAATTGCTTATCATCTTTTTTTTGATATTATCCGTGGTTGATTCTAATTAGTAGGATGCCATCCTCTCTGCTAATATATGTAGTGATATATGTATATTAAGGAAAAAATAAATTTTATAACTTTTAATTAGTCAAAACTATATATGAATCATTTTATTTTAACGAGTGATGGTAGGTCGTTCTTTCAAAACATTTTTAAGCGATTCCTATACTACCTATATATTTAACGCTGCATAAATATTATTAACTTAAAATCGGTTTAAATCTAAGTTCATAATTGAGATTTCTAACATTAATTTTCTTCTTTTCATTTGGTCAATAAAAAAATAAATGATTTAAATTAACAAAAATTATGTCAAGATTCAACATTTCAATTCATATATTAACAAATAATATCACTGAAGTAATCTGTAAAGAGTATTTTCGATTTCAAAAGAGATACTTTTTACAATAACAAGTTGTTATACTTTAAAGTTTAAAGATAAAGTTTATACATATATTTGGGAATCATTTATGTTTTGATTTATGACCTATTTAAAAAAAAAACCTCTGATTTTTGTACATTCTTCACAAGAGAGTGCCTATCAAGTTTTTCATATTTATTAATTAGGTATCCTAGTAGAACGGGTCCTTTCCTTTACCTTGATTTTTTCTCTATTTCCAGTGTTGATCCCGGGGACTGAATTGACTCTATCCCATAGACCCCAGCTAGAAAAAATTCTTTCCCAGGCACCGGACCTTTATATATCCTAACCTATTTAGCAAATTTTATATATATGTATCAGTATTTGAAGCATCAATTTAATATTTAAATTAATTTATTGAAGACCTAATTATTGTTGTCAACTGCAAAGTTGATTAGATATTAATTATTAAGTTTTATCTATGTAAATAGATATTTTTTGATCGATTAGATAAATTTCTTATATTAATTGTGCTTTGGTAAAAATATATTAAACTTAGTTTGATGTATTTTCTTTTGTTAAATGAATTGGCATAGAAATTATAGTGAGGAATTCCTTTTATTTGTACTTTGAATGTTTATCATCAAATTAATGACTAAGCATTTATATTGATAAAAACTATCCTTGTCAGTTTTTTAATAAAAAATTTAAAATTATATTTATTAATTTTTTAAGTAAAACTTACTAAACTTAAATAGAAAACTTAAATACATATTTTTATATTCATTAGAGTTATAGAAATTCTTGAAATTTGATATTGAATTATAATAGAAAATAACAGTATACAATAATTTCTAATAATTATATTCTTTGTTAGTTAGTTTTTTTATTGTGTGAATCTAAGTTCAATCAATAACAAATTTCTATAATGGCTGAAAATTTTATTTTAATTATGGTCTTAAGAAATATCAAATTTGAAAATTGAAAATGAAATCATTATTTTCATTTTTATTGATAAAAATTCAGATATAAAATATTTAGTTATTTAATTAAAATTTTTTAATTAATCTATTACTTTTGTTAGTTTCTTTCTATATATATATTAAGTTAAGAGTTAAAGTGAACTTAATTAAAGATATCCTCTTTTAGATAGATGATGATGACCTTATCTATCCCAGAGCTGCTTGCCCCTCGCTCTTAATGTTACTATTCATCTTATTTCGTTAAAATGATGATGAAAATATTTTAACATTTATAATTGACCTTTGAACAGTGAAATCATTTTTGTTTTTTTTTTTTTAATTTATTATAATGAATTGAATTTAAATATTCTTTTCATATATAATGAACACTATTGAATTAACATATTGAAAATTTTATAGAATATTTTTTTATCGATCGACGATAGTAAGGGAGGTATTGTTTTCACACCAAATTTCACATGAGGAGATTTTTACACATCTCCACGAATCATGCATTTTCTTAACAGAAAAAAGTTGACCTGTGGCCAGGTCCGAACCGACCGACGGTTTGAAGTAAATTAATTAGCAGCTACAGAAACAATTTCAAATAATTTTAATATATCTATTAATGTAATAAAAAACAGATATGGAAATAACATAAATATTTACAGATATTTTTAATTTTATTTTATTTATAATATATATGCAAGACCAGGCTGTGACGTCATGAATGGCTGGATGACGTCATATAATTTTAAATTAAGAAAAAACTAAGAAAGATGATTTTTCTCGAGGATAAAACCAGTACAAAGTGCATGATTCGTGGTGATGTGTTAAAATCTCCACATGTGAAATTTGGTGTGAAAACAATACCTCCCTTACTATCGCTTCAAAGATAACAAGAATTTAAATACAATTAAAACATCAATGTAATAAGTTGCTAATATACAATTTATAGGTTTGTATTAAATTTCAATATTATTCAGAACATATTCCCCAGAACATCTAGTCCTCTATTATCCAATTGATAAAATCTTTCTCCCCCCCCCAATTTTTTAAATAAAATACCACCTCATTTTGATCTACTCTATCATATCATCAGTTAATATATTTCTCTATAGAAGGGGTACATTCTTAGAATTATAAGTATACTTTACATAAATTACTCTAAGAATACCACTTCCAAAATGCCCAATCCAGTTGACTTTTTTTAAATAGTTAGAATCTATGTAATTTTATTTTATAATAATTTAATTTTTAATATTTAATTTTAAACACATTTGATTTCTTTTTTATAACTTTTATTTTAGTATAGATTCTATTTATAAATCATTCTTGTTTATACATCTTCACTTTTACTATATTTAATTAATTATATTATATTATATGAACGATATGTAAGAAAAAAACCTTTTTTAAAAAATTTATTGTTAAAAAATAATGACCTTCAATCAAGTAACATTAGAATAAGAAAATAAAATAAATCAAAATACACAAATTATTAAAAAAATGAAAACTAATATTTTTAAATATATTTTCTTTAGATTTAAATTTTAGATTGTTTGAATTAATATATATGTCGAAACAAAAATGAAAGGCTCAACAATAGTGAAGATTAGAACAAAAATATTTTTGAGATTATATTTGACTGAATGGTTGTTTATTTAAATTATAGGTATACTAGCTGCTCCGCCCCCTGTACCCCCGAGTGGTACATAGTATTTGGTTGAAAGTAGTAAAAGGTTTTCATCCATTTTGTTTCAATCCGTATATTACATAAAACATTCATTTCTTTTTGTGTTCTTATTTAAAATATATTTTAATTTAATCAGTAAATTAATTATATATATTATTATTGTATATGTTATATCTATCTATTATGTGGCTCAACTATTTCTGAAGATGCATGGAGGTCAGGCAATTCCTCGTTATGCAGTCTCCGCCATTCCCCGGTGACCTCATCTTTCTTTGGCCAATGCTGAGAAGAATCCTATTCTCAAATACTCTGAATCTACTCTCATCTCCCAGGGTCATAGACCATGCCTCCCACCCAATTAATACAACAGGCAAAATAATTGTTTTATATATTTTAATTTTGATTTTATCGGTTAAGTAAGAAATTTCTTTTTTTTTGTTTCTATGACAGCAAAAAAGTAAACAAATTACATACATACAAACAAACACTCTCCTTTATATATATAGAAGAAGAAGAAGAATAGATAATAAATAATGTAATAATATAAAAATATGCCCATCAAAAAAATTCTTTTATTAGATAAGATTACATTTAAATAAATATCATAAGAGTAAAAATAGAATATAAAGAGAAATATAAAACCTATTTTTTTATAAAATTGTTAGTAAAAAATATATAATTTAAATATATTAAAATTATTTAACAGTTTAAGATTAATAATATTAGTTTATTTTAGGTATATGCGTTTGTGAATATATGTGTGTGTCTTGTTATTTTATTTTTTTAATTTTTGATCTCTTTAATGTGAGCATTTGGATTTTTGAAAGGTATTGAATTGATTTGGCGAATGGATCTTCGTATAAACATGTAGAAATAATGTACAATAATTTGATAATTGTCTTGAATAAATATTTTCATGCTTTCTTTAGTAAAGAAATTCATTTTAATATCAATTGCTATTTGAATACGAATGCGTACGGAATAATTTAATCAATCGCTCGTACGCGCATTTTTTCCACCTTCTTTTGGTGATATTGTGGAGGTGGTTGCCGAATTTCCAGGTGATTTATTTGTAGGTTTTGGTTCATTAACAGTAACAGGTGTGAGTTTGATTGGTTTGCTGTTGTTTGAATTATAAATGGATTGATTTTTTCTACCAGCAATCGCACAAGCCAATTCCTCCAACAGTCTTTGAATATAATTATTCAATTGATTAAAAAAATGAGTTCCCTGCCGAAATCGTTCCTCTGTGAAATTTTTCAATCGTTGCGTGATTGTATTACCAAGTTTATAAATGTAATTCGTTGCATGAACTAAACGTCTGGTGCTCTCACGAATTAAAAGGGCAAATAATTCTTCCAGTGTTTTTGGTCGGGCTTGATTTTCAGGTTCAGGCAATGACAATTCTTTCCAACCGTTTTTCAATCGTTCATAAAAAGCTTTTGGGTCCCTCGCTAATAATTCTGCCATATTGCCAATCCAGCGAAGAATTTCTACACCGGCGTGACGAAATGCACGAACTTCAGTTAATGTTCGTTCCGTTAAACGACGTTGAAGTTTTCCTACTAAACGATCAGCACGATGAATGGCCTAAAATATAAAATATTTTTAATATTTAATTATATTTAAAGAATTTGGTAGATTTATCAAAGGTTAAAAAAACAATTTTACATTAATTAAATGAAATTAGATTTCAAATAAATATCTAAGTGAAATTTATTTTTATTTTATAAATATACTAATATAATTAAATTAATATATTATTATAATACCTAAAATTAAATTTTATTGTTTATATGATATAATTTAATTATATTTTAATTTTTCAAAATGGTCCCAAGAATAAACCATCAATTATTTTTTTTTAAAAATTTAATAAATAAAAAATAAATAATTAAATAATTATATAAATCTCAATATATATATATATATATATATATATATATATATATACTATAAATACTTTTAATAATTTCATATTTTATTTTTAAGAAAAAAATATTAAAAAAGTATTTAAAAAAAATCTTTTCCCCTCTTTTTGAATTGATTTTACTGAATAGAAGCCATTGATATTGCATATTTAGATTAAGACTAAATATATAGAAGCCTCATTTGTAGATATAGGTAGCAGGATTCTAAAAATTCTCAACTTAAAATAACGCAATATAGTTATAGGTGTATTCATATTTTCATTCTTATATATTATTTAATTTTCATGTTTTCAGATAATTTCAGCTTTATTGTTTTTAAACAGAAACATATATTTTTTATTACATTAAATATTGAATTACGAAATTATATACCTATATTTATATATTTGTTCATTCAACCTTTCCGTTTATTCTAAAATTTTTAGTTTTTATTTTAGGTGATCATGATAAATTTCCCATCTTGGAGGAATAGATTATTATTCCTTTTTATACAATCTACTAAATATTTATTTTATAATTAAAATTGGATGGCAAAATTAAATAAATTAGAACTAAATATTTTTTCATAAGAAAATACGATATGAAAAAAAAAGAAACGAAAACATCTAAATGGTTAACTTCAATTATCTTTTTTACTATCTCGCCAATACCTACCACGTTTTCAATTTTTTCCTCTAAACTGCCGGTAAAAATAAAGATATATGTTGGATAGTTGATTAAAAATTGTATAAAACTGCTATAGATAGAATTTCAACTTGATTGAATAGCTGAAAGTACCGAAATTAATTTTTTAACACGACTGCAAATCACGCGCCAGCACGTGACGTGGTGTCATCAACAAAGAGTCAAACACGCGCTGGTTTAATAAATATTATTTATTAATTTTAATTTTTAATTTAATTAATTAAATTTAATTTAAATATAATATATGTGTTAATTAATCCAATTCAAATTTGCGAGTGAGTCGAGTGGAGACACTCCAGATTTTTCGTTTGTTTTTCGTAATTACCGGACTTAATAATAATTTTGTTTTGTATTAAATATTCTAATATAGATTGTATTTTTATGAAATTTCAATTTACGGGTAAATATATTAGAAAAAATTGAAAGGATCCTTAGTAAGTGGAATGAGCAAATAGTAAAACTAAAAATTCCAATTATCAAACCTGCATGGTAGGGCCAGAATGATCTTTAGTAGGTGGTGATTTGATTGGACTTTCTGTATTATTGATAGCTGGAAGAAATGTATCTACATAGCGATCGGCATAGTCCATACATGTGT
The DNA here is from genome assembly GCA_963082975.1 of Labia minor. NCBI lineage: Eukaryota > Metazoa > Arthropoda > Insecta > Dermaptera > Spongiphoridae > Labia > Labia minor. The sequence continues at coordinate 67,351,027 of OY720347.1, forward strand.
TAGCTTGTTTGATACTAAATTCAGTGACACTTCCTGCCCGAAGAATTACTGGTTTAACGATAGCCTCTTGAACATAACGATGAGTGGTCTCTGCTCGTGATTCAATTACATCAAGACCCTTTGAAAGGATCGGGTCCAGTCGGCCAACAAGATAAAAGGCAGAGCCTTCCGCTTTAGTCAGGCCCCATCGCAGCGGGGCTGGACTTGAATCTTTTACTTTCACATAAATAGACACAGCCACTTCTACAACCGGCAATTTAGCAATTCTTTGTAGGGATGCAGGCACCTCAGGCGAAGGCTTAGGGCCACACATCTGGAAAAAAATATTAATACTGCTTTAGTGGAATATTTTTATTTTTATTTTTTTGTTATTTTATTTTTCTTTAAAAAAATCTTACAAATAAATAATTTTAAGTTAAAAAATGTATAATATATTATATTTATTTATATATAATTAGTTTACAAGGCCCCACTCGAAATGGAAATTATTATTAAAAAAAATAATATCTATATAAATAAAATCAAAGTAATATATTATTAAAATAGTATTATTAGTAGAGATTATATGTATAGTATATGTTAGTTTTAATAATCTAAATTAAGTTTATTGAAATATTAAAATTGGATTTAAATTATATATATTATATTAACTATTCTATTTATATATTACTATATATCTAGATATTATGAATATTTAAAAATAATAATTAAATATTTATTTATTATTTTTTTATTGATATAAAGAAAATTAATCTTATAGCCGATAATGAATGTTTTAATGGATCAAATTAGTTAACTTTATTAAAATAATTATGGAAGAATAACAAAATTAAAATCTAGTATAATAATATATGAGGTACATATTGTATGGTTTATGTATTTTTAGTTTTCACCAAGCTTCTAAATAATGTATGTAATCTAAACAAATTCGTAGTAGAAAGCAGGAAATTTTAAACTAATTGTTCTAAATGTAAAAATAAGAAATGTCAATAAATGTCTTAACAATGAAATTCTATATTTAAAAACATGTCCATTCGAACAGTTAGACATTTTTGGAAATGAATGTTCAGACTCTTTGAAACACTTTTAAGAGAATTACTGACATTTCTTCTCGAATTCTCGTTTTCTACTCAAGAATTAATGGGCTTATGGAGTAAACTTTGCTTTTGAGGTGAACCCAGAAGAAAAAATTACACACAAACAGATCTGATAGGAGAGACTGACTAACTAAAATTGACTTGAACCACTATAACAAATAAAGCTTGAAAGTTAAACACTCAACTTTAAAATCTTAAATATTTCAATCGATAGACCCTTGATGCCAATTCATTTTTAAAGAGTTTGATTTTACTTATAATGATTTTAGTTTTATTTCACATCTATATATATATATAAAATATAATATTTTTTTAAAAATGTACTTATAAGATAAGAGAATGAATTAACTGTAATGTCAAGGTCATATTTAATGATGGCAGAGGTTATAATATATTTATATAAATATAATACATGAGAAATTAAAATTACATATTTTGATATTATTAATGAAAATTAACTAATATGTTTTTTAATATTTTTATAAATTTATAAATTTTTCAATTTTTTTTTTTTATTTAAGTAATTTTCAAAAAGTGAGTAAAAATCTTCGGGTTTTCTTACGCACTTGCAATAAATAGTTTCCGAGAGGTTTTAATAACTTTTTATTTGTAGAAAATAAACTATATCTTACTCCATAGTTATTGCAATATTGCAGATAGTGCGCATTTAATTTATATTAATTTTTAATGTTTTTTTATACTTTACAACTCTGTTTTTCTAAAATTTTTAATCATACTTTATCATGTAATCTTTTTGAAAATAAAATATAAATTCCATTTGTATATTTTTTTAATATTCAAAAGTTAATATTTTTGTGTTTTAATTTATAAGTGTCATTGAAAAAAATCATCATTAGTTGTGATTTTATTTTTTCCCTGCCTGATTCATTCCGTATTATATTCTTATTTCATTTGATTATTGAAAAAATTTTCAAAGTACTTCTCTGACTCACTCGATTATATAATTTCAATTATTTTAATTTTTATTAAAGTGATAATAATATTATGATATTATTTAAAATTCAAGAATGGTAAGGTTTTTTCTATGTAAGAGTATATTATGTTTCACAAAATTTAGATTATAAAGCCATTTAAATCAAATCAATGTGATTTGATACCTATTTATGAACATTTAGTGATTTATTTAAATTTAATTAAGAAAAAACAATTAAAATGATTTTTCCCCAAAATGAGTCCTATACAGATTGATTTTTCAGCTCTCCCATAATATGTAAACATTAAGGAAGATTTACATATCATTTATATGCTTATATATAAATATTATACCAATAATAAGATAAAAATAATAGAATATATCACTGAGAGACTTTCTAAAAAGAAAATATTATCTTTTATTCTTTTAAGTTAAGTTTTTTAAGATTATGATCCAAATGATATATTCTTTTATAACTAGCATGACTTTATTATACATTAAAATATATACATTTATTTATAAAAGAATTAAAATTAGAGGTCAATTCTATTTAGATCCTTGAATAATAATGTTATTCTATTCAATGGAATATAAAAAGATTAAAAGAATTAACTGATATTTATTAATATAAAACAAATTAAACATTAAAAATAAAATTATATTAAATACTATTATTCTGAGTAGCGAATATAAATTTTGTTTTTTTGATTGTATGGGGGGGGGGGGGCAAGAGTTAACCATGTTTACAAAACAAAATACATTTTTTTATGTAAAATATTTTTCTTTATTTTTTCTGTTTTATTCATGGAGTTATGGAGTAACCATAACGCTTGGTTTAAGTGGTGGGGTGTGGCTCCAAAAAAGTAGGAAGAAATTCTTGTCGCCCATTTTGTCTACAACAAATTTTCCATAAAACATAATACATTTTTGTTTCAAATTTTCTCGTATGTTTGAAAGTTTTTCTTAGTTATTTCTTCTTTATTTTATAGTTAAGTTAATATATTTAATAATTAGAAATAGTTGTTAATAATTTAATTTGTATTTAATATTAAATTATATTTTATTAGATTCTAAGACCAGATTAGGTTGTTGTTTTATTTTTGTTTTTAAAAATAATTATCATGGCATGTTCTCAGGGGTGGGCTGCCAAATTTTGAACAACCGGCTCGCTATTATTATTAAAATAAAACGGTAAATGCGTACATTGTCTTCATTTATTTTTGTAAAGTATTAAATATATTATATATATTACAAAACATTTATTGCACAAAAAAAAAAACTGATATGTAAATTCAAAATTTACCATACTATGCTATGTATATGCCTAATATATTAATGAATGTAGAGTCCATATGCCTTGTTCATTTGCAGAAACATTATTGTGCCCTCTTCTTACCCTTGTTTCAGTTGCTAATCTGTGATTCTGGTTCATCCAAGATGTAACAAAAGGAATGGCATTGAAATTTGCTATTGGTTTCCCCAATAAATTTATTGTCATTAGATTGGATATATGTTCCACAGTAAGGATGGTTCTTAATTTTGATGCAATTAAATTCATAAGGCTAAAACCTCTCTCAGCTTCTGAACTGCTAATAGCAATTGTGCTTGCTATTTTTTTAGCCCTTAAAATTGAATTAGGTAACATTTTTCAGCAGTATATTTGCGTCTACAAAGTCACGAAAATCATTAGCATTTAAACTTTAAAATTTCAATGCCGGCGCGATGTACATATTTTGCATAAACATACTATTAAAATGGCATATTTTTGGTTAATGGTTGATTTAACAAGCGACTCGCCGAGAGTTTCAAAAATTTTAACAACCGGCTCGCGCGAACCGGACCGAGCCGGCTCCAGCCCACCCCTGCATGTTCTGCATAAGAATGCACGAACCGAACTGTAAATAAAAGTAAAAGACTGCTACGTGAAGAATAATCTGGGAAAAAATGTTCTTTCCACAGGTATGTATTTTGAATTTCTTTGATTAAATTTCAAAACGGTATATATAATATTTTAGAAAATTTTCTAGGTAGTTATGTTTCTGAATACTTACAGGAGGAATTTGGTAAGTAATAAAAAAAAAAAAATTTTTTTGATTATTTAGATAATTTCATCTGAAAGGATAAAAAGCTACCTAGAAATTTTCTTAATTATAACAAATTCTGGTAGTACCTCAATATAACTTGGTTAAATAAAAAATTGAGGAATAGAATAGAAATTTTGAATATTTCACATCTTTCAGATTTCCAAAACATAACAATTTAAGGAAAAAATGGATAGACGCCGTCCGGAGGAAAGATTAGAAGCCTGGAATATTCTTTTCTATGCTCAAATCATTTTAATGAAGTGTGTTTTGATAGAACGTCGCTGGTATATGTTCGATTAAAAGAAAATGCCATTCCTACAATAACCACAGGATTCAAAATTCAAAATTCTAGATCCGGTCTGCTTTTCAGCATAATGTATAACAATTTATTTAAATTAATAATTTTTGTAATTAAAAAAATACATTAATAAATATATTTTTTGTAATCATTTTTCCATTAAACTAATGATAATTTCTTTTTTTAATTGACTAATCATCAGCATTATGAAGAGAATGATTACCGCAACATTTATTTTTTTTTATACATATATACATATCAAAACGACCTGCAGTTGAAATAAAATAAAATTTAAAGATTTTTTTTCTTCATGAGAAAATTTTTGCTCACATAATTTTCCACAAAAAAGGCCCGAAATTTGATGATATAATTAACATTAACATTGGAAAATATAATGTTTTGATGTAGACAATATGGCAATTGTGACGTGAGATAGGCGACAAGTTTTGTTCCAAATGTACCTCCCTGGTTTTATCATATTTTACAATATTAAAATTATTTAATTTATAATATATTAGAGAGAGAAATATTGTTTTATGCATTACAATTATTTACAATTTTCCTATACATTACTCATTTCTGAGGGAGGGGTTTGATTATTCCTATAATGTATAATAAAATGGATTGCTGATATAGATGCCAATGAATCCAAAAAAATCCGATATAAAATAAAACGTTTTAGGAAATTTCTCAGAAAAAATATTTAATCTGTCATGGTCACTATTTAATTTTAACTTTAAGTCCGAATGGCAGAAAGTCACAAACTAGACAGCATAAGGTATTTTGAAAGTATAAATTTTACAAATAAGTTATTTAAAAATATTTTTCAGTAAATGACAAATATGTTTGACTGCAATTCTTTTTATTCAATTTTTTCCTTGTACATTTTATAAGAAATACTGGGACAAAATTAAGTTTAAGTATCTTTGAGATTCTTTTCGAATAGGTTGCATATAATTAATAAAAATATTTATTTTATAAAATTAATTACTTTTTAAAGTAATTATCTTTGAAACTAATTTATGAATTTTATTTAAAAATGAATTTAGTTAAAAATAATATATATACTAGTATATTTTAGTATATTTTAAATTATATATTTTAAATATAGGACTCAGGAAAAAATTTAAATATAACTTAAATATACTTTAAATAATCAATTGAATATTTAGAGGCTGATAGGGTGGAGAGAATGGTAGTCTTAAATAAATTAATTAAAAAAATAATATTTTAATTTAGAAGAAGACAAATATTATATATATATATATATATATATATAAAATATATTAAAAGAATAATCGTATATTAGTAAAAGCAATATTAATAATCTTACCTTTTATGGAATGAAATAGAACCAGAAAAATACTTTCTCTCTCTTTTTCTTTTTTAATGAATGTGAATCGAATGATAGCTGTAAAAAGAATGTTCCGTGAATAGATTAGGTGCTTGTAGTTGAAGTATACATTGGTTGTGTCCCCTGGCCTTTGGACCAACGATGACCCCAACATAGGGGTTTTGATACGAGGAACAAAGTACAACCAATATTAAAATAAATATAATAATTTTATAAAGAAAAATGAATTAATAAATAAATAAATATTATAAATATTAATATATAATTCCACCAATTATTAAATAATTTATTTATTATTTAATTCAATTTATGTATTTATTTTTGATATTAACTATCATATTTACTAATAAGTTGAATAAATTTGTAAATCTCCAATGGTCTATTTTTTCTGATGCATATTGAATCTTTTTGTTCAAAATTCAACGATTTTTTGATGATTCATAGAATCATAACGAAGGTGAAATCAATAAATGAATGATAAACTATAACATCTCATAAATGCAATTTATTATCTGATCGGGAAAATTTATCTAACCGTGTGGCGCCTTTGCATTAATAAGATAGTGGCAACCATATCAATCAATTCAATCAATCGAATCCTATCCTATCCAATTCGTGTTTTCTTATATCTGATTTGATATTATTTTCCTATTGCATCTTCCTTTACCGATCCTCTAGGATTATTTTCCAGTTGAATAAACATTTCACAATAATCTTTTCTTCTATTCCTAGCAAATGTCCTTCTTACTCATCTAATAATTATATTATTAAAAATTATTATATTATTATTATAATTAGAAATCAAATAATTATTTAATATGTATTCTTTGCCATTCTCCTAGTCTGAAATGATAGTATCTAGTTATTTAAACTTTGTAGTAACACTATATATGCGATTTATAAGATATATATATATCCATCTTTATTCAGATTATTCCTATTAATTTCATTTTTCAATCATCTTAATAGAAATAATATGAATAGAGTCGACTTAGCAGGGGAAAAATCAGTTAGGCACTCAATTCCGTTTGTACCAGATTCTTTAGCCTTCTTAGTAGGATTTCTAGGATAAATATTTAACAAATTTTAATTACAATCCATACATATTAAATATTCAACAAATTTAAAATTTATAATATAAATAAAAACAATAAATCATAAGAATTCACATAGCTCAAAGGGTCCACAGTTGAGGATGACTATAAGAATATCTAATTTAATAAATAAAAACAATTAATAAGATATTAGAAAGGAGCATATAAATTTAAAAATTCAATTTTAGAATTTTGGTATAAAAAGGAAATTATTAATGTTTTTTTTTAAATGAAAATACATGCAATTAAAGAAAGTCAAAATTTATTGTACAATAGTTGATTTTTTTTAAATCTACTCTAAATTTTTTCAATCATTTTTTCAAACGAAAGATTCTATTATTTTATTTATTTATTTATATAAATTAATTAATTTATTATGATTTAATAATCTTTCAATTGTCTTTATTCAAAATCCTATAATAAATTCATATAATTATAGGTTTTTTAATTATAATAAAAATATACATATAACATATATATATATTAATTTTTTTCAATGGAATTTATCAAATGATCAATATTTTTTTTAATAAAATTTTTTTTAAAATTAATAATTATGTGAATTTGTTGTAATATTGGATTATTGTTAATTATCTTATAATTAATTGTATTATATATTAGCGTTTAAATTGTTCAATTAAATAAAGTCTTTATATGATTAACAGATATACTTACCCTTCTATTATATTCCTTTATATAATTAATATATAAAAACAATACATATTCTAATATTGAATTTATAAATGAATTAACAGGACGGACTATTATAGATTAATGATATTTTATATAACTATGTGATATATATTTAAAAAAATGCATATTAATTTAAATGAATTTACATTTATAATTATTAATTATTTTTAATTAATTATGAAAAATATCCATAATAATACATACATGTTTTGGAGTTTTGTCTCTTTTATTTCCTTAATATATTAGTCACTAGACACCAGTGTATAATATTTTTATTCATTTTTTTATAATATACATAATGTGATTTTGGAATAGGATAAATATTTTCTTCAATGTTTAAGTTATATTAAATATAATTTCCTATTATAATAAACAAATAAAAACAACATTATTGTTAATTAATTTATTAAATATTGCTAATATTTATATATATAATTTTGCAAAAAATTAAAATTTTATGATTAAATATTTATTAAATATTTAATTAATGTTTCAAATTTACACTTAAAATTCAATTTTTATTATTAACATTAATAATATTCAAATAATTGATTAAAAAATGAAGATCATTTGATAAAATCCATTTGTTTATATTTTTTTTAATTATTTCTAATAAATATGATTTAACAAAAAATTTCCTTTTTTTTATGTTTTTTTAACAAAACAATTTTTTCGTTGTCTATATATTTATTTTATTTATATTGTTTTAAATAAGTTCAGCAACTAGTTCAGGTTGTCCATCTTTGTTAACGGAGAGTTGTTGTTGTTGTGATCGATGTTGCCCAAGGGTATGGGCGTTAAGGGTGGCGTATTGTGGCGAAGGCGGTGATCCCCTTCTTATTGTTGCGTAAGTATTATCGGGAATTGGTGAGGGTGGATTTACACTTTCACCACCAGCAGATGTACCACCCTCTGGTTCACAAAACACTTGCATTGTCAATTCTTGTTCTTCATATAATTTTAATTTCCTAAAAAACAAAACAAAAAGTAAATTATTATTTAGTAAAAATCAGAAAAAGATAGGAAATATTCTTTTAAATAATTTGATTAATTTTCATTAATTTTTTTTTGAAAATTTTTTTTTTTTAAGAAATTTAACTAAAAATGTAAACATTTAAAAGATATAATATTAATATAATATTATAAATAATAATATAAAAACAAGAATTAATTTGGTATTATTAAAAACATAAACTTAGTTGAATGAGATAAAGATAAAATCATCACAAATTTTCTCATTACAAATTTATTAGCTTTTTATATATATGAAGTATTAAGAATATAACAACAATTTAATGATTTTATTTTTTAAATTAGATAGAACTGAATTTAACCATTATTATATAAGTTTATTTATTGGATTATAGTTCACACTTAGTTACATTTTGTTAAGTTTAAATTCTAGTTTATTATTTTGTTTTTAACTTATTTTTATTGAAAATAAAAAAAAATTAAATACAATATAAATAGGTGGAAAATTTATTTATTTTTGATTAGATTTTATCTTATTTTTTTCGTCTGGACATTTTTTTATATTAATTAATATTATCAAAGCAATATTATGAATCAATATAAGTGATAATAATTCAAAAAAAAACGAAAAAAAAACTTTGAACTTAGTTCAATCATTTAACTTTATTAACAACAGGATGCACTTTTTCTTTTTTAATCTAGACAAATCATTAAAAAAAAATCATATTATATAATGAAAAAATATAAAAGGATATAAATATTATAATAAAATTATCATATCAGTATTCAAAAAGAAAACGCTTTTTAAAATATGCAAAGACTATATTAATATATTTATTTCAATATATACCTTTGTATATATATATATATATATATACTAATAAAAAAAAATAATTGATACTAACTGTTCAATCCAAAGAGGATTATCAGTTGTCGCTCCTTCTGCTTCTGCAATTTCTTTACTTATAAGAGCTTGTTTAGCGCCCGGTTGTGGTCCAGATACGGGCAACACCCAATGACGTAAACAACAACAAACAACCCCGAAAGTTACGAGACCAACCAATAATACAACTGTCAGGGCTGCAAGAGCGGCAAGAGCAGGATCTGTTGGTGGATCCGCTTGTGTCGTTACAGCTGGGAAAACATTTTCAATCCGATATTGATGATAAGACTCTTTAAGATTATCATATTTAGCATCAATTGTTGTTAAAAGCTGATCAACAGACACAACCTAAATATATCAACAAAATATTAGTATTATTGTTATTATTATTATTATTATTGAAGAATTTAGAGAAAAATAAGAAAGATTTATTTGGTTTGTTTACCTGCCAGGTGTTGGGATCTACTGCATGTACAAAAACATCCGTCCATCGTCTATCTGGATGATATCTTACATCATCTAATACAATACGTAAATGAGTAATACTGGAGAGAGTATTTAATAATTCTCTCTCTTGGGAATGAACTGCCTCTGGTAAACGTGATATAACAATTCGGACAAGTTGACCAGGCGTTGTTATCCAAATGAAAACTTGACATGTGGCTGTCCGATGTGGTGGGGCAGTCTCACGGGCTTCAACTTCAACTACAAATCGTGCTTCAGCGTATTCAGCCATATATCCAGCTGTGACAAGATGCCCATCTCGAGATACCTAAATATATATTTAATAGAATTATATATTTGAACACACCTTGTCAAAGCAAAAAAAAAAAAGAAAATAATAAACAAATTATTTATTTAATCTTAAATATTAAAAATGAATTTAAAAATATTATTATTCAATATTTAAAAATATTGTTTAATTGCATTAGGACGATCTAAATTGATACCAACTTAGTTATAATTTAATTAATCAAAAAAAAAAAAAATGAAAAGAAAAGATCACCTTAAAAGGAACGGGAACAACAGCGCCTGATGTTTCTTGACTCTCTCCCCTGAATAATAATGCTTGGGTTACTTCTAATAATACTGATCCATTATTTCCAGCATCGGCATCATTTACACTTAAACTAGTAATTCGTTCGCCAGGCCCTGCAGAAGAGCTTACGCCACCATATAATTCATTCACTTCAAATTTTGGTGGATTATCATTTTCATCCATTACTGTAACGATTACATTTGCAATTGCTGCCTCAGCACCACCTGGCGTGGTTGCTTCCACTTTTAAACTATACGTGTCTCTTACTTCCCTATCAAGGGTCATTGCTAAACGTAATGTTCCATCACGATCTAAAGAGAATGCTTCAGAACCATCATCTACTAGTAATCTATAATCAATTCGTTGATCTTGTCCCGCTTGGGCTTGTACCTTAAAAATGAGATTTAAATTAGTAAATATTTATATAGGCGAAGTTAAAAGTTTAGAGTGCTTTACACTAGACTATTTGTTACCAATAGAGAAGATTATTTCAAATACAGAATTATAAAATTTCTTCAAAATGAACTAAAGTTATAAAAATGGGACATATTAGAACTAAATGGAATAATCCTAACAATGTTAAAGTAATTGCTTAAACAAAACGAAATATATTATTACCTGTCCGACAGTCGTGCCAGGAGGTCGATTTTCCATAATAAAAAATCGAAATGGAAGTCTTTGTGATTCAAATTCAGGACTTGGACTGGGAGCTCCTACCAAAATCACTGTTAAAAAGCGTAAAGTTTCATAAGCTGCTGGTTGCCCTTGATCTCGAGCAACCAAAACCAGCTGATAAGGTGGCTGAGGATGTGTTGTATTGTCTGAGAGTTGTGTTTTTGCACGTAACTCGCCTGTATCTCTTCCTAATACAAAGTGGCTTGTTTCTTGGACATTTTTTGTACCGACTCGAAGATGATAGGTCACCTGACCATTCGGCCCATCATCTTCATCATTAGCTAATAATTTAAAATTAATAATATTAAGAATAATTAAAATATACATATAATATTATTTAATAATATTAACCTTTAACTTGCATAACTAAATAACCGGGTAATCCATCATTTGCTGGAACTTCAACTGTAGCATTTGCTTGAGCAGGCATTAAAAATACTGGTGGATTTTGATTTGCAGCTGTAACATTAATAACAACCATCGCTTCATCTGTATGAATTCCTTGACCATTCCCATCACGCGCTTCAACTTTTAAGTGATATTCTCGTGGACCATGTTCACGTATACCAGCAGTTGGATAAACAAAACCGGATTCTGGATCCAATCGAAAAGAGGAAAGTGTTTCAGGATCTCCTTTCAAAGTATATCGAACCAAGCCAGCATTTCCTTCATCTTTATCTTCTGCGCGAACTTGGACTAATGCAGGGGCTGGTTGAAGCGCAACAGAAGCTAAAGCTGTCGCATGATATATCTAGAAAGAATAATGAAGAAAAATAATATATTTAATATATATATATATATATATTATTAATTTATTTTAAATAACCTTTTGTGTGAATACTGGTGAATTATCATCTAAATCCAATAAACGGACCCGTACAAGAGCTGTTTGACTATGATGGCCATCAGATGCAATTACTTGGAGTCTCATATTTGCATTGGTTTCCCTATCAAGTGGATCTGAAGAACGAACACTTATCTGTCCAGAATTTGAATCGATCTCAAATGCCTTAGAAACTACTGGTGTAGTTCCAGGACCAGACGATATTGAATAAGTTACTGGTCCGTCTGCATCAATAGCTGATACTCGAACGACAGGTGTTCCAGGTGGAGCATTTTCTTGAACTGCTGCTTCATAAACAGCCTATTAAATACATAAATAAAAAAAAGATTAATAAAAACATACAAGTATTTTTTTTTAAATTTCTTATTTAATAACAAATAGTTCAACAAAATGTAAATTTTAAAAAATTAAATAATTATTTTTTAACCAATAGAAAGAATTGTTTATTCAAATATTAAACAACTTTTTCAATTTCAAAAAAGAGGTTTATCTGATAGTCTCGAAACATGTAAATAAACTGGATTTGATTAACAATAATCAAATTAATAAACATGTTTTTACCTTGCTTAATCGTGAAGAAGAATTCAGATATATATTACTCGCAGTTATTGAATATAAAATAATTTATATCAATTAATTAAAAATAACCATTTATACACTCGATATATTTATTAAATAATGTATGTAATATGTAGTAAAAACAATTTAATCATAGTAGTAAGCTTTTGTATTCATATGAAATTATATAAAATGGATTCTCTCCATAATAGATTAGTCTAGGACTTTTTGTCTTTTTACATGTCAAAAAAATGAAAAAACGGATAAGAAATTTTAAAATTTAAATAATAAGTACCTATATATATTTTGCATTACAGCTGTTTTTAATTTCTTTAGTTATTTGATGATTACCTGTGTAAAAATTGGTTCATTGTCATTAATATCTTGAATTATAACATTAATCAATGCAGTGGCTGTCCTTTGAGGAACTCCAGAATCCAAAGCTAAGAGAGTGAATGCTACTTGATGTATCTTTTCATAATCCAACCGTTTTTTCAATTTGACTTCTCCATTTGCTATAAAATAATGATTTTTCTAAATTATTTTTTGTTCAATTTATTTATTTAATTATTTATTGATTTAGAAATAAAATAACATACCTGGATCAACAACAAAATATGGTGATTCAGGTTCGATACGATATAAGAGAGCAGGAGTTTCATCATCTACAGCTGGAAATGTTCCGATAATTGCACCCAAAGGCTGTTCTTCAGCCATGGTAACTTGAAGATGGGGATTTTTTTCAGTCCAAGGCATCCTAAATCGTGGTGGACGTTTATTTACTCCAACGACAGTAATGACCAAAGTACCTTCTCCTGTCTGTTTACTTTCAGCTGTGATATCAGTAACAGATACTGGAAGGGTCACTGCAGCAGCAATATCTCGAGAAAGAGCCTAAAATATTTATCAATATATTAAAAATAATTTAAAAATATTTTTTTAAAAAAATGCTTACACTTTTCACAGTAATATTTCCAGAGGGTGAAAGTTCAAAAAGATCTGTTATATTTTTACTTTCTGGTACTGGTTTTCCATATTGATCCACAGCTGTAACAGCACCTGAGAGGGTGAATCTTAAACCATTAGGTCCAGCATCAGGGTCTGTAGCTGTTAAAAGATGTATCTGTGTTCCTATTGGAACATCTTCAGCTATGGAAGCTCTTTGAATTGCAGGAGTAAAAACTGGAAGCTTATCATTACGATTTAATAAATTAATTAGAAGTGTAGCTGTTCCAGTTAATGGAGTAGTTCCACCATCAACTGCTGCAAGAGATAGTTCATATTTTGATCTTTTATCATAATCAAGTTTAGAAATTGTTGTAATAGCGCCTGTAATAGAATCAATTTGAAAATGATCAAAGGATCCTGTATCTATCCGATAAGAAACCCTTGCATTTTCTCCAGCATCTGCATCAGATGCATGTACTTGTTTTACAGTTGTTCCTATGGGTGTATCTTCAGCAACACTTGCCTCATATATTTTAGATTCAAATTCTGGTTTATTATTATTAACATCACGAACAACAAGTTGAATTGAACAATTTGCTTTAAATCTGCCATCAGAGACTTGAATATTAAGTAAAAAAGGTTTAAGTGGCTCAGGAGGAAGAGGAAGACCCTAAAATAAATATTTAATTAAAAATTTATTTATTTAAGTATATAAATGATTCCTATAATGATATTTCACCTGTTTGCTTGCAACGCCAAGAAATCCAGATTCAGGATCGACAGTCAAAATTTTTGCAGCAAGTCCTTCAACTGAATATCGTAACGTGGAAGTTTTATCAAGATCTGAAGCGGTTACAGAGGCAGAAGGTTCAAGACGCATTGCTCCCTCCTCTGCGCTCAAATGAAGTAAGGGTGTTTCACATGTTGGTGGATTATCATTATCATCGATAAGTGTAATTCTCAGGGGTACAACAGCATCTCGTCCTTGGCCACCCTCATCTGTAGCTCGTACTGATAAAAAGTACATATGTTGAACTTCGGCATCTAAACAAGGTGTCCGACCAGGTGTAGCGCAAGGAGCCACCTAAATAACAAATATAATAAATATCAAAAACATATGTTAAACTTAATTAGAATTTAAAAGATAGTTATTAAAATTAGTGAAAAATTATTTTAAGAGATAGAAAAACATCTTAAAAATTTCGTTTCTTTAATTGATTTAATATGGAAAAAAGGTGATAAAAGCATCAAGTATATTTTTGAAATACAAAAGTTTTATTTTAATATAAATATTAATAAATAAGAGGAATAACTTGAATACTGAAATTATTTAGTTTTTATATTTTAGTTTGATTTTTGATTATTGAAAATTGAAACAAAAATGTAAAAATGAAATTTTTTTACGACTTTTGATAGAAATTTCTATCTATTTTTGAGGCGTTACTGAACTTGAAAGGTCTTTGGCCTCCATCCAATCCTATCCTTTTGACAAGAATTAACTACCTATTTCTACCCTAAAAACTTTTAGAGGTAGATGAGAGTTGATCCAATAAAGTGACTTTATGATTCTTTTATAAGTACTAAATTAAATAGAAATAAATTTTAAAAAAAAGTTGGATAATTGACTGATTTGATCAATAATCTTGTTTAATTCCTTTATATATAATAATCAATTATAGATTTTTTTGGGGGTTTTTTTAATTAAAGCTAACGAGAATATATTATCATTTCACTGATTGTTATATTTTTTATTTTCTAATTTTCAATTTATACAGATTAAAAGAGAGTTATTTTTTAAGATAAATCGAAAAAAAGAATTTTGAGTATGACAAACAACAGAGGGATACATATATTTCGTTTACGTCAATAGAATGTAAATTCTATTCATATTTGTAATTATATTTGATCTAAATATAAGCTTCTATTGAGCTACTAATACTACTTTTTTGTTATCTTTTGCCCGAAAGTTATTAACAATAGAAAGAATACTAAGAGCATTTAAAGCTGGTAAACAAGGTATTATTTTTAAACCAATGAAAATAATTGAAAGATAATAAATTCTCTAAATAATGTAAAAATACTTCGAACAATTTTTTATTCAAGGCTACAGAATTTTGTTAATAAATTTACATTTGAAAAGTTATATAATTTGTACAAAAATTACATAATAAAAACTTTATCTAAGGCTTATATAAAAATAAAAATTTAAATAAAATTATTATTTTTGATAAATTTTTATTAAAATTTGTCAATATGGTATATTCAAGTTTATTGTAATAAAGTCGCCATTCATACTTATAAGCCATAGCAATTCAAAGTATGTGTTTGAAGAAATATTATATTATTATAGTAAACATATATTTTTAACTAGATTTATTATTTTCAAAAACAATAAATTTCAATTTTTTTAGGATCTATAAAATATAGATAAATATATTTTAACTGTATATTGTTACAAAGTTTATAAAAAAAAAAGTTATAATATGAAAATTGATAATTCAAATAAAAATTGAAGCCTCAAGTGATCTGAAATATAAAACTAAGATTGTATATCAGACATATAATTGAAAAGATTTTTGAATTGTCGGAGAATCAATATAAAATATAAAAAATAATATGTATTCCACACATTATAATAATTAATTGTGTTTTATACATATATTATTTTGTTATTTTTGTATAATTTATTTTAAAAAATAATGTTGGAAGAAAAACCATTGAAAAATTACTTCATTTATATTAATGTTTTTTTTTTTTTATTTTTTTTTTTTTTTTAACTTTTTCTTATTAAACAGTAAGTAATTACGTATTTTTTTTAACTTTTTCTTATTAAACAGTAAGTATAAAATATGATACGTTATCGTTATAGGTGAGGTATAAAAATTATAAAAAAAAAATACGTAAAGCGTCAAAAAAGTTATTAAGATTTAATATCCAAAGAAAGATGCATTAAAGATAATTTAATTTAATCAAGTTAATAGAGGGAGGGAAAAAAAAATAGAATAGACGACGTCAGCTCTAAATTGGGATCTTACAGTGAAATGATTGTTCCCTAAACCATCTTCTGTTTAAATACTTGACTAAGCAAAGGTCTTAAATTAAGGCATCTAAAGGGAGAAACTTTTAAGATGATTTGCATATTCACTTTCTCTCTCTCCCTCTCTCTTTCAAGTGGTATGTACCGTAACGAGGCCTGAACGGGGGTCGATTGTAAACCTCTCTGCGCCCTGGCCTAAAAGGGTGTAGCGCAATCCGCCGGCACCCCCGGTACCCATTGCATCTCGATCACGAGCTGAGACAGTCGCCACGTGGCTTCCACCTGCCGCCGATTCCAAAACACTACCACTATAAGCCTCCTTCAAAAATGTTGGCGAATTGTCATTTTCATCCAAAACAGTAACAGTAACAGTTGCCGTGGAACTTAGATGCTCCTCTGTCGATGTTTCTTCAGCCACCACCAAAATAATAAATCTGAAAAATTATCATTGACATTCATATATATATTAGAAACAATTTTTATTAAAAAAGAGAGTTAATAATTTAAAAATATCATTTATAAATATTTAAGTATTTGTTTATCAACATTTATTATAATAAATTCTTCGATTAGATATTAACCATTCAAATAATATAATAATAATAATATTTTAAAATATTTAATACCCAATTGGAAGAATTCTATAATTTATACATTTTTCAATATCTTTGTTGCTTAGTTTTCCTTCATTCTAATCAAATTACAGTTTTTAATTGATAATTCAAATAATGTATGCTTAAAATTAAATATTATTGTAAAGAAAAAATTTTGGAGTATGTTTGACAAATGTAAATACATATTTTTATTAGAAACTCTTCTAAAAAATAAAACTCTCTCTGTCCTCTCATCGATTTATCTTTACAAATAGATGATATAAAAACATAAAATCAAAATAACAATCCATCCGTCCCTATTTACCAATATTTAGTATCTGAGAATTCCAATTATTTGCCAATTTCCAATAAGATATGCTGAAAATTTAAATTAAATGTTCATATTGAAAAAATTAAAAAAAAACAATATATTCATATTATTTTAAATATTATTTTGATATTCTTCGGTTTATTTAGTATTTTTTTATTTATTAATGTCTAATTTCAAACCAATATTTATTTTGCGTTCTCTCTTCCTGGCTAAATTTCTTTGAATTAAATAAAATACCTATATCTATACCTAATACCTAAGTAATAACTTGTTTTAGATGAAATGCTGACCCCTTGTTATATGCAAACATCGATACACGTATTAACTTTTTATTGGTTCAAGAATTGGGAAAAAAAAATTCCAAATTTATATATTTATAATGAAACTAGATGTATATATATATAAAATGTATTATAAAGACCATACCAATTAAACTGAAAACCATTTTCATATTAAGATGAGAAGGGATATTTGCTACAATTAAAAAAGAAACATTATTGAAGTGTTTATTTACAGCAAACCAATAGATCAAAAATACTTTATATACATATTATAAAATAAAATATGGCAGGAAATAAGAATAGGGATTGGATGCAAAGTTAAAAAAAATCCTAAATATAGAACATTATATTAACCTATATCTGTGGCTCCACGGTACTCGAAAAAGAACTTTCGTTTTTGGTCGTAGCAACTACATATTTCTCCAAGTGTCATTATCCTGAGCTATAACCAACAGAGTCCTTTGTCTTCCAAGCAGACGTTTCCCGATTGGTCTCCCCACCACAATATTTTTCGCCATTCTTTCCTCTCCTATTCTATCCATATGTTCTGACTATTGTTAATTGCAATTGCCGAATCTCCTATTATATTTAAGTCGTCTGCGTAACCTAATACCCAATTTTCATTTAATTGGATTCCGTTTAATTTTTTTCCTATTTGTCTAATCACGTATTCGAGTACTAAATTAAATAGAATTATAGTGCGATTAAATAGGTGATCGTGCGTCTCCTTGTTTTAACCCATTTTGAATTTCAAATGTTTCTGATAATTGATTCCAGCAGTTAATCTTTCCTTTACTAGCTTCAAGACAAATTTGAATCACACGTACTTAGTTTTTTCGAGATTCTCATTAAGATCAAAATTTGAAAAAGTTTATCTCGGTCTATATGCTTTACTAAAGTCTACAAATAATTGGTAAACAGAAATATTGAATTCACGTTTTTTCTTAGTATCTGCTAAGCGAGAAAATTTGATCCAATGTTGATCGATTAGGGTGTGAATTTGCATCGATATTCTTCTAATATTTTCTTTGCATATGGTCGTAATTTTAATAAAATAACTCAACTTATTAGTATAATATAGTACTCAAGGTATTCAGTATAAATGATAAATCAAATTGAAATTGATAAAATTAAAATTGGTTTTGTCTTTTTTTAATTAATTTAAATCTATTTTTAAAACTTTTATTGATCTTTTATAGTATATTTTTATATTTCAAGGTATTAATTAACTAAATAAATTAAATTTTCCTTTCCTTTAAGCTTCAATAAAAAAAAATATTCATTTTTGTCTACAGTAAGCAAATTCTATTATTTCTTTTTTTATCCTTTATATAAATGTTGGTTATCAAATATATTTTATATGAAAAAAAAATGAATGAAAAGTAAAATAAATAAATAAAATTTAATTTAATTTATTGAATGGAGTTTTTTTTTCCCTGGAAAATATTGATATACTCGATAAAAAAAGAGACATTAGTAAATTTTTTTCATGAAAATAAATGAATGTGAATTCTTTCTCATTATATATATACTAGAGTATTTATTTTAAAAATTCCTCCCTTTTTTATATATAATTATTATAATAGAAGAGTAATATATATATATATATATATATTTCTAAAATATTATTAAAAAAATATTCCATTGAAATTTTAGGAATTTTAATTTTAATGAAATGAAAAAAGTGTATGCAAACATTGAATTCTAAACAATGTGTATACTAACAAATCTAACAAAACCTTTTTAATCACTTGAAGGTATAAAATTCCTTTAATTGTCCCTATTTCATCTCAACAAAACCCTTTTTTAAATTCGGATTTTATATTTCTCCCCCCCCCCCACACCCACTGAAAATAACAGTGTCACTGATCTTATACTAAATGGTTTTCAATTAAATACATTTTTGATGAACCATTTTTCTCATATTTCGTTTAATAACAAAATATTATTAACCCTCGTCCATCTTATCCTTCTCCATCAAATACAGGGTGGACCAAAAGTCCGGTAACATTTCAAATGGTTATAAATAAGTTGACCTGTGGCCAGGTCCGAACCGACCGACGGTTTGAAGTAAATTAATTTCCAGCTACAGAAACAATTTCAAATAATTTTAATATATCTATTAATGTAATCAAAAACAGATAGGCATACATAAATAATAAATATAAACATTTTTAATTTTATTTTATTTATAATATATATGCAAGACCAGGCTGTGACGTCATGAATGGCTGGATGACGTCATATAATTTTAAATCAAGAAAAAACTAATAAATATGATTTTTCTCGAGGATAAAACCAATACAAAGTGCATGATTCGTGGTGATATATAAAAAAATCTCCTCATGTGAAATTTGGTGTGAAAATAACCCTTCCCTTCCTATCGTCGATCGCTAATACTACCACTTCCGGTTGCCGGATTTGCACCAAAAGTTGATCAATTCATGCCACTGATGCATTAAGTAAATATACCAAATTTCATCAAAATCGGTTGAGCCGTTCAGGCTGTACACATCTATACGGACGGACGGACGGACAGACATCATGCTAAAAATACTTTTTTCAGTTAAGAAAATGCATGATTCGTGGATATATGTAAAAATCTCCACATGTGAAATTTGGTGTGAAAACAATACCTCCCTTACTATCGTCGGTCGGTAAAAATACAACCAAGAGATATGAGAGAAAATATGTTTATTTATCATAAAAGTACAAAAATCAGGGTTTCGATTCAAATGTTACCGGACTTTTGGTCCACACTGTAGTTATAATTCTATATTTGGAGATATACCTATATACATATTGTATAGATTAATTTATTTTTTCTTTATAAAATCTCCGTCATTTACTTCTGTTTTAATTTCCTAAATGTTCCAGAGAATTTTTTCTATTAACCTTTTCAAAATATTTTAATTTTAATATTTCTTGGTAGTAACTACAATTATTGGGTATGTACGATATGTATATATTATCCTAATAATGGCAATATATATGTATGGTGTATATAAATAAACTTTAATTGAGGACAAAATGAAGAGTGTCATTATTTGATAAAATATAAAAACGAGTAGGATTAATTCATCTAGGATTATGTTGTTGTCTATCCAGATATTTTGTACAAAATACTTTATCTTTATATATATATTAATACGTGTATATACGTAATACTGTTGTGCTCTTAGCAGGTAGACAACTTTGCCTCTGTATTCCCGGAATGATAGAGAGAGATAAATAGAAATAAACAATTTATTTCAATCAATTTATTAAAACCTTAGTTAAATTCATAATTAATAATTCAATTTAAAATGATATTTATAATATTTTTTTAAAATAAATTCTCAGCTTTAAAACCAATAAATCGCATTTTCTCAATAAGAAATAATCTAAATAAATTATTTCAATAAAAAGTGATAATAAATAAAAATATTAAAAACATGCTTAGAAGTTGAATAAAATATTTTAATATTAACTTAATTAAAATCAAAATTTATACAGATATAAACATTTTGCAAAAAGATATTTTTATAACCGATGTCGAAATGCTTGATTCTTGAGCACTAAGGTCTAAATTAATTTTTATGTTTTATTATTAGTTTAATGATAAAACTTAGGAAAAATTCTGGTCCGTAAAATCAGAAATTAACCTCAAGTTTCTAATAAAAGTTTTAAAGAAATGTATTATACCTGTTATGAGAGACATATCGTGCTCAGACAGATTGTTTAGTAAATGCAAATGAAATAAATAGATATACAAAACATTGGCGAAGATATAAAGCATTTATGGGGATTTGTAGCTGGACACAGATTGCTCATTGCTTCGATGCCAAAACTAGTGGACAATCCATAGATTATTTCTTAACGAGATGCAAGCCTTTTTCTCCCCTCCTTGGTTGTGTTGTAGCATCTTATTTCAAAATTGATTTTATTTGTTAAACTTAAATAAATAAATATTCTTTAGTTCAGATAAGGATATAAACTTTCAAAAAAAAAAGTCTCAAAAATAACTTCATGTTTCTTTTTATAGAGCTTACTGAATAAGGAAAAAATCTAAAATTTATTTAGGGGAAAGTATTTAAAAGGGAAATAGCGTGTCTGAACTTTTTGAAGATTAAAATATTTTGTTGTTGACTTAAGAAAAAAAGTTTATCCACCACCCAAATTCCCCACCTCCACATTTACCCTTTAAGTTTTCGTATTTTGACATCTTAAACAGATGTTCTGAACTTGCAAACCAGTCTATTTAAATAAATTCCATTAAACTTATTTAATAATTTGATCGAAAAAGTTATAGACACACACATACAAGTGCATTGCATAATATTAATTTCTCCATGAAAATATCATCAACACGTTTTAATTCATATAAATTTTGTATTACATAAAACTTTTTGTTGAAAAGTTTTTTTTTCCTAAAAAGTCATATATCTATATTTATATCAATATCTATATCTATTATAATATTTCATTTTAAATAATATATTAATAATTTTATCTTAGTCACAGAATGAATTTTGATTATTTCTAGTTACTTTTTTCTTCCTTTCCTATATATCACTTGATACCTATATAATTATATATCTATATATATGAATTTATTACAATCTCAATTTGAATAAAAAATATTCAAAAATTATAGCTAAAATTTATAAAAATATTATTTGTTCAGGTGTATTTTATGGTCCTGAGTCAATGGCCATGTCTTTTAGAAAATGAGAAAAAAATTAGCTGGAGTGTCTCCACTCGACTATCTCGCAATTTGAATTGGATTAAATAACATAATATATTATATTTAAATTAAATTTAATTAATTATAAATTATAAATAATAAATATTAAACCAGCGCATGTTTGGCTTTTTGTTGATGGCACCACGTCACGTGTTGGCGCGTGAGATTTGCAGTGTTAAAAAATTAATTCTGGTAATTTCAGCGAATCAATCAAGCTGAAATTCTATATATAGCAGTTTTATACAATTATTAATCATGTGAAAAATTATCAAACATATATCTTTATTTTTACGGTCAGTTTAGAGGAAAAAAAATCAAAACGTTGTAAGTAATGACCCTCTTCCGGTTGAGCTACATTTCTCAAAAGTTGATAGAAAACTACGAATTTTGAATAATGCTCATGTACCAAATTTCATCATTCTAGCTCAAACCGTTTTTGCGTAATCTTGGTTACATACATACACACACACAGAGACAGACATTTTTCTCAACCTTAGTGAAAATGATGCAGGAACCTTCAAAACGTATAAAAACATCAAAATCTCAACATCGAAAATTTTCGTGATCGCAATACTATCTCTTACGAGATAGTAACAATTTGAAATAATGAGGCAAGAAGATAATATAGACATATAAGATTAGAAATAATAAGAATAGGAATATACATATACATATACTTAAAAAAATTCGAATTAATTTTAATTATTAATAAAAAGCTTAATTTTAATTATTATTTTTTTTTAAAAGAAAAACTATAATATTCAAATTTGAATCCCTTTCCAAGGAGAATGTTGTTAAGAAAACATGTTGACTTTTTTGTTTTGTTTTTAATAAACTTAGAATTTTTTTAATTTAATTATATTAATTATATTTTATGGTTCTTAACATTCTCTTGCAATTTGTTATTCTTGATGCATTTAAAATGAAAAAAAAATATGGACCCATAAAAAAATATATAATTAAAAGAAACCTTTAGGGAGGTACACTATCAATGAATATCTATATATATAAAAAAAAGGTTTTTGTCTGCATATTGCTCAGAATTAAAATTTTTTTACATATCTTCGCGTTTCATGACCTCTAGAATCCGAAAGTGACTTTAGAATTTTTCAGGTCTGTCTGTCTGTCTGCCTGTCCGGAAAATAAGGATGTTATAGACTCAAAATTGGCTGAAACAATTTCTTTGAAATTACATCACAATATTCTTATGTACCTCTATAGTAACATAGGCTATAAATTTTATTAATATCTAATCAATAACCGCAAAAATTAATTTTTTAAAGTTTATATAATTCTCCGTGTTGTTAATTCAAGAGCCTTGCGTCACCCACTGACCCTAGCGGAAACATTTTCACAATGTGTATATATTAATTATTATAGGAATTTCCAAACAAAGAATTAATATAATATTTTATTTTAAATTCTAATATTCAAATATCATTTCAATTAAATAATTTATTCTAAGTTTTTATTTTAATTAATTTAATAAAATATTTATATCATATTTTTATCTTGAATTTTTACTATCTCGCCAGAGATATTATTGCGATCACGAAAATTGAGATGTTGAGATTTTGATGTTTTTATACGTTTTCAAGGTTCCTGAATCATTTTCACTAAGGTTGAGAAAAATGTGTGTATGTGTGTATGTGTGTATGTAGACAAGATTACTCAAAAACAAATAAATCAATTAATTTAAATTAATACTATTAATGAATGTATAAATTGTTAATTTATCTATAGTTTTATAACGTTAATTATGTTAATTTTATTTTTATAAATTGTCTCAAGTCTCTAACATTTTGCATTTTTTCTCAAATTTCATTATAATTATAAATATTCAATAAAAATCAAGAAATGAAAATAAAATATCAAAATGAAATGATCAAGAAATATTATACTCTATTTCTCTATTATAACATATACACTACTTACGAACCATAGACGGAGGAAATATTAGGAGATATCATTGCGGGTTCAGGCTAAATCGATCAACATTAATTAAGATATTTTCATTATGACAGATTTTAGAAAAAAAAAAACCGCGATTCAATATTTCTGTTCACCAATTATTTGTAGACTTTAGTAAATCATACGTATGACTCAATAGATCCGGATAAACTCTTTCAAATTTTTATCTTCAAATTTGTCTTGAAGGTAGTAAAGAAAGAGTAAGATGGGGAAATCAATTGTAAAATATTAGGTTTCCCAGACAACTTTAATATATTAGGAGATTCGGGAATTGCAATTACAGAGAGCGAGGAAAAATTAATCGAGATAGGAAATTAGATGGGGTTTTAAATTAATACTGATAAATAAAAATATTTAGTAACAAACAGGAACAGTATTAACATACAAAATCTTAATATACAAAATGTAGAATTTAAATATGTAGAAAAATTGAATATAATCACGAAGGATAATTATATTCGAGAAGAATTTACAATTTTACAAAAGCTCAAGTGGCTGATGGATTTCATTGTGAAACATGAAGTGTTTGTATCTAAGCGCTGCTGGATGTATCCAATAAAATGGCAAAAGAGAAGATTTTCACAAGCGCATATCATATACTATTTTGACTCTACGATAAAATAACTTCAGTAGAAATCGATGATATGATAATCGCTGAGATTCCACTGTCCGACGTTGATAAGGATTTTCATACAGTTGTTATCAAAACATGATACATGGATCATTCAGTACATGAGTACACTATGCATGATAGACGGAAAATGCTCTAAGCAATATTTTCGAGCATTCGTAGCTAACGAAGTACCAGGGCACGATGGATATTATCGGTATAGTATTTCTCATCCATGAAAACACAATGTGCCACAGTGGAGCGAGACAGGGTACAACTAATAATTATTAAAATTTTATTATTAAACATTTTTATAATTTTTGCAGATATTTCCAAATAATGAAGATGTGTCGTTTCAGAAGATAATATTATTTATGTAGTGGGTTCATTTTTTGACATTATTTTCTAGTTATATTACTATTGCAATAAATTAATATATGATTAATATTATTCGTATTAATATTAAAGATTATTTTAGAGAACCAAGCGATTGCTGGGTGTACTGAGAATTTATTATTATTATAAAATTAATTTTATTTTATTTTTTATTATAATTTACTTTATTATCAAAGTCCCATAGTTAAGATTGAAGATTTTCTTATTAAAAATACTTATTGGATTGAAATCGATTTAATTAAAAAAGATAATTAAATTAAAGTATTAGAAAGAGATTTCTATAAACGAATAATCCGCTGATTGAATAGGAAGGACCTCACGAACAAAATTAAACACTAGGGCAATTTTTTTTTAAATAAAAGGTTGTAATATTATTTGAATTAATTTTTGGCTCTAGTGAAAAGGTCGCAATTTATATTTCGGACAATTAGAAAGTAAAAGAATTTAAAAATGTATATTAAATTATTAGTAAAAAAAAATCAAAACCAATTTAAATGAAATATCTATATTTTCATCACAGTATATATTTTACTTAAATCAAAAATATTCTTTTAAAATTATAAAATAAAAAAATCAATTGTAAGGAAATTATTATTGTAATTAGAATTTTGTAAAGCCAAGGATCTACGAAATACAGCTTTTGGGGAGTCGGCAACAGGTGGGTAATTTTTCAAAGTTCTAAAAATCTCTATTAATATTATTTATTAAGGAACTATATATTGAATTCTTTTGATAATCTATATTTTTGTTTATCACATAGATACAAAATATTAAGACTTGGTTGCCTTTTCTTCAAAATAAGTTCTATGCTTGGTGGGTAGGTTAAAGAAAATTATAAATATTTTCAGGGTAACACACAGGGGTCAGATGATTTCAAGTAAGTAATACAAAGCCAAAATGCATGTATAATAATTACTCATTACTTCCCATTTTAGTTAGTTGAGATAAATTCAAGATGATCCCAAATGTCTTTTCAAAATTCTCCATCAAATGGGATAACAACTCTGCAGAAATGACACCAATACACTCCTACCCCCTCTCAATATATTGAATTCCATTGAATCCCCACAATTCTTAGAACCAAATTCTAAAACTATCTACTATATATCTCCTAAATTTTATTTTTTTATTTCTAGTTTTAGATACTTTTTAAATGATTTAGAGAAGCGGTTTTCAAACTGTGATATATACTGGTAACTGGTAACCTTATTACCTGACGGTGGTACCTATAATACAGTTACTTTTAGGAATCATTTTAGTGGTATCTGAACTTTTTGATGGTACAAATTTCAAAAAAGTTTAAGACTGCTGATTTAGGGATGAGTATGTTAGGTGTTGATCGACATTACTAAACAAGAAGAAATTAAGAATTTCTATAAAAAACAAATTTTATGTGGTGATAATATCAATATGTATATTAGGTTATCCTAAATCTTCAAACTATCATATGTTAAATTAAAAATTACCTAAGTAATTATAAAACATAATTTTTTAATTAAAGTTAAATTGTTCAAGTTACTTAGAGAATTTTTTCAATTATAAAATTATTTTTCTTATTCATTAATCAAAATGGTTGGTTTTCTCTAATTCATGGCAATTGTGAGTTGTTCTTACTTGCGTTGATTGGGATCTTCGTAATCGAGGGTGGCGTTGGCCAGCCGAATTGAGACGGCAGTGGAACCAACCCCGGTTCGGGGCTCCACCTCAAAACTCCCACTGACATCGATAAGCCTGAGAGCAAAGGCGGCATTTGTACCCAAATCGGAGTCGGTCACAGTCATGTCAAGTCCTGGAAGGGGCGACCCGGGGGGCGCACTCTCCAAAACGGACGCATGATATTCAGCTCGATTGAAGTGTGGAGCTTCATCATTCACATCTGTCACCGTCACAGTCACCTGGAAAAACATAAATAAATAATGAATAGAATAATTGATAGTTAATAAATAAGATTTGCACAGTCCCACTTTTACAAGCTAGTTGAGTTTCTGAATAATACCTATTAATTCACTTTCTAATTTCTAATAGTTATGTTCACATTTTTTTTCTATATAATAATTCTTTTTTTAATATTATTTATTAAATTTTTTATTCAGAATTGGAGATTTTTCATTCTAACAAGACATAACACATCGTTCAATAAGTCTAACCCAGAGATGATGGTAGTAGTGCCAAAGTGGCCACGTTTCCATGAAACGTGTAAAAATTTCATGTCGATCGGATCACAGACAGCAGAGTTATCGAGGTTAGAGTAAAGTCACTTTGTAATTTGTTTGAAAAATAGGAAAAAGAGTTTCGCGTGTTGTTTTTTAAAAACACCGTAGAAGCCCAGAAAAACATTACCCGGACTCCTCTCCATCCAAAACAACTTTGTCGTTGGTATGATAAATTTTGAGCATAAAAAAGATTTTTTTCAAGTGGGTGCCGCGATGAGACAATGCACCATGCCACAAGACCATGAAAACGAATTGGGCTTTTATTTGCTTCCCCACCCCCATATTCGACAGATTTAGCCCAATCGACTAATGGCTCTTTGCTGATCTCAAAAAAATGATCTAGGGAAAAAAATTTGGCTCGAATGAGGAGGTCATTGCCGAAACTAAAGCCTATTTTGAAGTCTTCTATAAACATGGTATAGAAATGTTGGAAAGGCGTTGGAAAGATTGTATCACTCTAAAAGAAGATTATATTGATGAATAAAAATGATTTTTGAAAAAAAAAATGTTGTTTTCGTTGTTAGTCTCGGGACTTATTGAACGATGTGTTAATATTATAAAGATTTATAAAGATAAAACATTGATATCAATAAGAAATTAATAATTCTCTCAGGTAAAAAAGTTCTCATTACCAAAACAGAAAAACCGAAACTCTTAACCGAACTATTTCATAATAATAATAATAGTACATTTTATCTTGATAAAACATTTGAAAAAATATTTGTAAAGATCCAAACTGTTGACAAAATTACAAATAATTTAAGAAGAACGATATATCTGCCGATCGATATGAAAAAGAAAAAAAAAATAAATGATTGACATTTCTACGATGAATGAAAAAAAGAGATAAAGTAGTTTTAGAGTTTTGGATTCGTTTCGTAATTGCCTTGGAGTAATCAAGAACATCACATCAGTCATTCATTAATCCGATCCACTGATGCGAATTAAATTCCAAACAGAAACTTTTGAACACTTTGAAATGTTTAGTGTAATAGATATACAAATATGTATATGACTAAAGCATTAAAACCAAGGATCAAGAAATTCAAATCATTTAAATTTGTTTATTGAAAATTCTATATTTTTGTGATTTAATAAAAGATAAAATTTTTCCTCTAAATGTATTTTAGACACAAATCTCTTGTCTTATCAATAGGAACATTATAATATATATATAAATATATATTATGTAATTATTGAATTTTAACTATTATATTTTATAAGAATATAATAGCAATTGACCCATTGAATTGAAATTGAGTGAAATTGGCCAACTTTGCAATTCGACAATTTTCTTTGAAAATCTGGTTGAATAACTTTCAGGGGGAAAATAAAATCTATTAGCGAATAATAATTACTTATATAATTATAATATATACTTATAATGATTTCACTGGTAATCTTTTTTCAGAAAAGAAGCCTTAAATCATGTGATTACCAAAAATCGATCTTCAATTCGAATCTTGATTTCAATCCTCGAGAAAAAACTGTTTAATTTTGAATTTTAAATTCCATACCTAGGAGTTCTCTGCTTTTTTTAACTCAACTTTTTGTTTGATTCAATTCATGTATTTTTCAGTGATTTTTATTTAAAACCTTTCCATACACACACACAAATTGATTCCTTTAGTAAACAATCTGAGTCGAAAACTGCAAAGTTTTTTGGAATATATTTTGAGGAGTATTACTTTTTAACTTACAAAAAAGTAAATAAAATATCCACTTAAAAGTATCATCATTCTAATCAAGTCTAGTATAAAATATAATACAAAAATGCAATCGGTATAATTATAGATACAGGTTATGAAACCATTTATTTGAAAAATCATTTATTTATTTCTATATAAAATTTAAACATTGATATTTTTACTAAACGAAATATTAACTATTATTCTTTCAATTTTTTTTATTAATTAATGATAATTATAAAACAATTTTAATATAAAATAAAATAATTTTTAATAATTGCTTATTTAGAATTAAAGAGGATGATTCAGGGACCTTCTAAAATCCTGGTTAATTAATAATAATTGAACGACTAAAATGGCTCTGAGAGAAATTTGCTTTTATCTTCAAGAGATATTACTAAATAGCTTTAATAATGCCAAACAGTGATGAGGGGAAAATCATCTTTGTGTAATCAAAGATTATTTTAAAGATATACGATATATAATATATATAAATATATCGTATATATATAAATATATATAATATGTATATAAAAATATATAAATCTTAAATTTCTCAATTTTGAAAAGATCTATAATTACGATGATTAATAATATTCGAGAATAATTAAAATTAAAATTTCAATCGGATATATTGTATTGTAAAGGAATATAAAAATATATAAATTAAAAAAAAAATAGTCATAAAACATACACCCCTTAAACCAGGGGTCGGCAACCTGCGGCCCGCGGGCCGCATGCGGCCCTTTTCGCCTTTTTGTGCGGCCCGCCAAAGCATTAATATAATTTTGAAAATATCAACAAACAGCGTGAACGTGAACGTGCCGAAATGTGGCCAATGTATACTAACAGAAGTACAAATTTACAAAACTTGTTGAGGATCTAAGTATCCCAAACACAACCGGATGAAAATGAATTATCTAACAATATTCAAGAACAAACATCGCATTGAACCTTAATGAATGAATAAAATGAAAGATATTTTATATTCACATAATAATGTATTTTTCTAATTGAAATTGTATTTTCTTTTTTCCTGTTACAAACTGTATTATTTTTGTCTTCTAATATTCTTGTTCTTTTATTATAATATTTATTTCATTATTATGTTATTTTATTATATTTATAAGTATGTAATTGGAATCGTATGTTATTTTAAGAATTGTAAAATTTTGTCAATAAAAAGTGTTTTTTTCTATAATCTTTTAATAATATTTATACTTGTATATGATATAAAAGCACTATGTAAGTTACATTTGAATGTGCGGCCCGCATAAAAAAAATTATTTTGAAAATGGCCCGCCATCCGAAAAAGGTTGCCGACCCCTGCCTTAAACGTACGTATTAATTCACTTAATAACAGAAAAGTATGGCCTGTGGATATAACATAATATATACTTCGTAATTTGATTTTATTTATATTTATAATATTTTGTATTTAAGGAAGAGCTCCGTCTAACGTAGTTGCTGACGTCATTTTCTATTTTAAATTAAGAAAAAACTAATAAAGATGATTTTTCCCGAGACTGAAACCAATACAAATCGATTTTTCTATATAATAATTATCTATGGTGTGAATTTTAATAAGATCCTTTGAGAGGTTTAATATTCCAAAAATACAAATATATATATATAATTTTTACTAATATAATAAGATAAGATAAGATATATATTATTAATTTTAAATATTTTTAATTGGTGTCTTTTTCTAATTAAGGTAAATTTAATTTGATATGGTTTATTTATTTACTTTAAAAATATTACAAATACAATAATGAAATAAAAATATTTATTTTAGATAGAAGATGAATGATATATACCTGATATAGAATTTTCAGACTTCCACACAAAACAAGTTGAATATTTATTTACCATATAATAAAAAAATGAATTATTTTATAAAAGAAATTTAATGCATGAACGCATGAAGAATTTTTTTTTTGTTTTTTTGTTTTCAAAATTTCTATCTCAATTCTCTTTCTCTCTATTGGTGTTAATTAATTCTCCAATCTCAATGTAAATGAGAGAGCAGCCAATTTGAATTTATTTCTAGTTTAAATATTCTTCTCCTTCACCCTACAAACTTCCAATGAGTTTCTTGTATAATAGCAGCAATTTTCATTCTTAAAATCAGAGTAAATACAAAAAGGGCATGCTTTATTTTTTGATATATTACTTAACATAAATTTGATAACATTTAAGTTTAAATGAACTTTTTTATTAATATATTAATATAAAAAAAATCTATAAAAATTACTTCCAGCATCCCTCACCTACCAAAAAAAAGACTGCTAAAATTAAGATTAATGAAAACATTACTCACCATTTTTTTTTTTATTTTATATATGAAAGAAAACACATTCAATTCACAAACTAACTTAAAGGATAGGCTATTTTTCTTAATCCTTATCATTTTATAATTAAATAATCAGGTGCAAAAGGGTATAATTAATTTTAATGTCTAAGGAAATAACTATAATTAAAATAATTTTTATATCATATAAAAACAAATACAAATTTAAAAAAAAATCTATGTTAAGGAAGTTGAGACCCTTTCTAAGTTTTTCTACTTTTCTCACTTTTTTCTGGAACTTTCCACAAGGATCAACAACTTTGATTAAAAATATATCCAAGAACTTTGTGTCTGTTTTCACTTGCTCAGGATGTCTATTAAGTGTGACATTGTCGCATCTTCCCAAACGATGCTATTGGGATTTGTTCAAACACTGTTTGGGTAGGAATTTTTTAAAATGAAAAAGCAATAATTGAAATTGAATCATTAATTGTTTTATGTTCTGAATTAATATAAAACAAAATCTATTAAATATAGTTTTTATTCTAAAACATGTATTTCAGCTGAAATTTCAAAAAAGTCTAATCGTATATTAACTATAATATAATATAGTTAACCGTACAGCATTGTTCAAACATTTGAATATATTATATATCTATAAACTTAAATTAAGCATAAAAATATAAACATTAATAATTTTTCTACTCTCTGTGAAAATTCAAGTAATTTCTCATGATGGTGTTATCGAAATGCGCATAAAACAATTTAAATCATCACAGAGTGTTTAACTTTTTTTTAAGTTTAATTTTAGTTGATATAAGTTTATTAATATTGACCATTAACCAGGGGTGGCCAACCCGCGGGCCCGCGAGATTCATCACACTTTTATATTCTACGCCCTCATAAAACAAATATCGCACTAGTGAAATAAATATGATTTCAGTTTTTTTATTTCGTTGTTTCTTTTTTTATTTTTAGTATTATATATTTTTTACAATGTGCATTCAATATCATCATTATTATTATATTATATATGTTTATATGTAAAAATAATAGTAAACATAATAAAAATTCATTATTTTTCAATTTGTCACACCAAACAATATCTATAATGGGTCTAAATCTAATATGGGTATGTATAATTTTAAATGCTGCCCGCGAAGTTATGATGCATTTCCAAAGTGGCCCGCAAGATCATTTGGGTTGGCCACCTCTGCCATTAACTAAATAAAAAATTAAAATTAATGCTTGTAAAATAAATAGAATTTTTTTTTTTTTGAAATTACAATTAGAGATACTTGCTAATATGCCAGAATATATTTTTAAAATTAAAAATTATTTTCGAAAATTCATTTAATGAATGTTTCAACTTTTATCTTGATCAATTGCAATTGAAAGCTAGAATGACAAATGCATTACGAATAACATTATTAGACACGACATCTGATCAATACCTTTGGGAATTTAGAGAGAAAATGGAACAAATAATAATACCTACCCCTGTAATATACAGATTAACTATTTTTTTTATTTCTCTCATTTTATTTTTAATTATTTATTAGACATGATTCGCCAAGGATTTTTCAATAGTTGAAAGAGATAGACATTCAAATTACTTTCTTTCACCTTCCTACACCCCTCTCCAAAAAAAAATTTAATAAAAATAAATAGAATGTTTTTTTTTACTTTTTAATATCTAAGCTTACATTTTAATTAATATTGGAATTGATTTAAAAATTATTCGTTAGAATTTTAAATTTAGTGGACAATCTGAATAAAAGTAGATCACTTTGAAGTTAATTTATGAAAATAAATGATAATTCTATTGAAAATGCTTCAAAGTAATAAATGTATATATGTATGTAACTCTGTAAATGATGAATGTATTTCAGTTAGTCTGTTAAGTTAGAAAAGGCAGAGTGAAGGTTTAAATCGATTGAAATCCCAACAAAGTTAAAGGATAACCAGATCTCAAATCCTCTTTTAGACCTTTTCCATTAAGTTACAATACATAGATAGAGAGATAGCCTCATGTTGTAGTCTTAACAATGTTTAGCAAAAGAAGATAACAAGGATTATTGGAAAACTACCATTGATTAATGACCTGTAGATTTTTTTTCCAAGTTGATAAAAGCATTCAATCAATTATTGAATATATAAATGAATTTCAAACAAATAAAAATTTTGAATTATAAAATCATAATAAAAATCAAAAAATTATAACTTATAGTCAATATATATTTGATTATAGTTATAATCAAATAATGAAAAATTATTGTAAATCAAAATTAAAGTTACAATTATCAAATTGAGAGAGTTAAGATGGGTAGGGCATTTATATCGGATAAGAGAAAAAAGTTTAATGAAAAATATAGCTATTTATCGAAAAACCAATTGAAAAACAACCAATGGGCGGGGTTGTCCGAGAAAAGGTTGGAAGATAATAGAAATTTCAGAGAATATAGGAATTAGATGGAAGTGACTTAGGATAAGGACGGTTGGAAAATTGTGGTCATGAACTTTCGAGTTCTGTGGTGCCTGGGAGTTTAAGTGTGTGTAAATGAAATACATTAGACTTCATTCGAATTTAAATGTGCCATGTATAATGAAATAATAATATATAATACGTATAATAAATGTGCCAGGAGTTGGAAAATTAAATTATTTTTTTTTTATAATAATAGAAAGAAAAATTAGAGAATATAAAAAAATATTCAATTTATTAAAATAATACTAACAAAAAGAGATATAATAACTTTTCATGTTGTTTCTCTTTCAGGTAAATTATGTATTTATATTTTTAAAAAATAAGAATTTTATGTCAAATATTTTTAATAATAATGCAGTTTATATAGATATAATTAAAGATATGAAAAATTTAAATTCATTTAATGAGTAAATAAAAAAAAAATTGTTTATTTTTTGTATGTTGTTTCTTTTTCACACAAAGAAGGTAGAATATTATGGATATGGATGCTATACTTTCCAATTTCCTCTTTATCCTGTTTATCAAAGAGCTTTATAATTAGAAGTTAAAATTCTTTTGCAATTTTCTTTATAATTTCATGAAGAAAATGGGAATGGGATAAAAGTTGGGATATATAATTATAACATGCTTAGATATATTCGTATTCCTCCAAATGGCTTGCCAGATACATAACCTTCGAGTGATTTTTCTAAAACAATTTTCAAATGATTTCAATTAAATATTAAAAGTAATAATTATAAGAAATTAAATTTTCATTTAATAAAGAAGAAATATCATTAAAGAAATATAAAATTTTAAAAAAAAAATTTCATTGTGGTTTCAAATTGTTTACACTAAAAAAATTGTAATCAAAGATGCGAGTTGAATTCTTTTAAAAGATCATAAATATAACAAATGTAATATTACAAAATGTAATATAGGAGTAATAAATATAAAGTAATTTGAATGGAAGAATATTTTAAAATTGTTCCTATTATATAAAAAGTCAGAGAATAAAAATGTCTAATCTTATCTTATTATGTTAGCTAAAATTGTATATACAGTGGTACCTCGACATACGAGCTTAATTCGTTCCAAGACCTTGCTCGTATCTCAAATTGTTCGTATCTCAAAGCACTTCGCGCCATTAAAACTAATAGAAAAGCTTTTAATCCGTTCCAGTCCCCAAAAATCACCTTAGTTTTGTTTTTTGTATGCTATTTTGAATCAAACAAATGTCTTTACGAGAAGGAACATTTATTTAAAAACAACAAAAATAATGGGAACATTTAAATAAATAAAAATAAGAAGAATTTAAAAAAAAACTTAAATATCATGGCTTGTCTTTGCTTTTTTCGCCTCCCCTTGCTCATCTTGTTCTGCAAAGCGTTTTACAAAATTGTCTAAGGAAGTTTGTTTTTTCCTTCCCTTCAGGGTATTGCGAAAATGATTGAGACAGGTTTCGTTAAATAATTCCGAAGCCCGACCAGTTGCAACCTTTTCGGGGTGGTTTTTATCTACAAATTCAACAATTTTCTCCCACATTCCTAGGATCTCTTTAATTTCTTTTGAGGAGATGACATTTTCTGTTTCTGGCGCCTCTTCAGAAACTGTGTTTTCTTGGGTCACAACATCATTCTGTGTTTGTAGGTTTTGTAACTCTTCAGTTGTAAGCTCCTCAAAACTCGACGAGTTCGTTTACATCATTTTCATCTACTTCTAGACCCAAAGATTTTCCCAAAGAAACAATCTCTTCTATTTCTGACACTTGAGATTCAGCAATGATCCTGAAAGTTACAGCGTCAGGCCATAGCTTTTTCCATGCAGAAATTAATGTTCTTTTTGTGACACCCAGCAAGGCCTGATCAATAATTCTTAGACATGTCACTATGTTAAAATGGTCTTTCCAAAACTCTCGAAGGGTCAGGTTTGTACTATCCGTCACTACAAAGCATTTGCGGAACATGTGCTTTGTGTACAGCTTCTTAAAATTAGAAATGGGGGGGCAAATTGGTGCCGTGTGCATCGTCACGGGGTGCTCGTATCTCAAATCTTGCTCGTATCTCAAAGCAAAATATCGGTCGGTTGGCGGCTCGTATCTCAAAACACTCGTATGTTGGGGCACTCGTATGTCGAGGTACCACTGTATATATATGTAAATGGGTTAAGAAATTAAGATGCCTTATGCAACATGGATGGGTAAATGAATTGGGCTCCCTACCTCCCTGAGAAATTCCCATTAAAAATGTTTATAATATTTTAGTTTATTAAATCAAACTATTATTTTTTATTTCAATATTTTTAATGTTAATACAATAATTACCGACCGACGATAGTAAGGGAGGTATTGTTTTTATTTTATAATCTATAAAATAATTGAATTATTTTAAAAAACGGCGGTCTTCAATTACAATTTTTTTTACTCTCTACTGACTGTTCATTTCATAACTGAAAATAGTGTCGAATAGAAATAGACGATATTACTTGGATTAATCTTATTATACTAGCTAAAATTGTTTGTTTGTATTATTGATGACCCCAATTCCATTCATTTTAATCAGATTGATGCAATGATGCAACATTTAATAATTGTAATAAATAATTAAAGAATTGTATATCAATATTCTTTAAAGGGTCGAGCGAGAGCTCGGTGTTGCAGATATTAATATTACCAGCCAAACCCAATAATAATGAATCATTTTTGTTTAACTTAATTACCGAGCCGAGGCTCGGGGTCCCGGTACTGACAAGTAAAGAGTAAATTTGAGAAAAATCTTTTTTTGTTGAAGTTTGATATGGTGGTCGGTAGAATCATTTAAGGTGGTTTATTTATTATTTATATTTATTTTCAAAAATATTTATAAATGTAATAAGCGGGAGTGTCCTCCCCTAGACTTTCCCGCATATAAATAGGTATAAAGAGTTGTGAATGAATATTTAGAATGTGTAAACTTGGTATTAATAAAGAGCCAGTTCGTATTAGTTTATTGGTGTCAAATTTGATATTTGGTAACATTTATATATATATATATATATATATATATAGAATAAAGTGCTACTTCCGGTTAACTGATATTTTAAATGTAAAAAAAAACAGATATGGATATAATATAAATATTTTTAATTTTATTTTATTTATAATATATAAGGGCTGGCTGTGACGTCATATAATTTTAAATTAAGAAAAAACTAATGAAGATGATTTTTCTCGAGGATAAAATCAATACAAAGTGCATAACACGTGGAGATATGTCCTCACGTGAAATTTGATATGAAAATAACCCTTCACTTCCTCTCTTCGATCGGCAATACTAGCACTTCCGGTTTCCGGATTTGCACCAAAAGTTGATCCATTCATCATACTGATGCATTAAGTAAATATACCAAATTTCATCAAAATCCGTTGAGCCGTTCAAGCTGTACACATCTCTACGGACACACATCGGACGGACGGACGGACATCATGCTAAAAATACTTTTTTCTGTTAAGAAAATGCATGATTCGTGGAGATATGTACCTAAAAATATCCATAGGTGAAATTTGGTGTGAAAACAATACCTCCCTTACTATCGTCGGTCGGTAAAAAGGAAACGCTACTTGTATAGGTAAAATGTCACTTCCTGTAGTCAGATCATGATGAAATTTGGTATCTGAATTTTTTTCATATTTTTAAATCTATATACAAAATATGAAGCAAATATCTCGAAGCAAACTGGTACTTTACTTGAAAGGTAAACGCAACCATTGTAGGTAAAGTACCACTTCCGGTTAACCGATTTTGACGAAATTTTGATAGAAATCTACAAACTGTGAATAATATCGGTGTACCAAATTTCGAAGTCCTAGCTTGATTAGTTTTTGAGTAAATTTGCTTACAGACATTACATACATACATACATACATACATACATACACACACACAGACATAATTCCAAAAATGGTATTTTCCGACTCAGGGAGGTCTAAAACGTCAAGATCTATCAATATCTCGAAGTCGAAATTTTTGACGATTCCAATACTTCCCTTATACGAAGTATGCGGGAAAGTAAAAATGAAATGAACACCATCCGAGAAATAAGAATTCTTCGAGTTCGAAAATAATTATATAGGTTTATGTGATTTATCTATATATAAATATTTAATATTTTATTTTTAAAAATGAATTTTTCTTAAGTTTCTTCAAAGTATATACTGCTAGCTAAGAATTCAGAAAGGGGAGATAACAATGAAGATTTAAGTCCCTCCCTCCCTTTTGTAGATTCTAGCCCGTTTTCTCCCTTATTCTCCTTGCTGAGAGGCTGCTATGCCCACGATGACCGTTATATATCGCATATAATATTCATGATAAATGAAAAAAAGACATTTACTTTTCTTTTTTTATTTTTTTTTTTAAATAAAAGAGAATAATATCCATTTGCTGTATTGATAAAATATCTTTTATCTTTTTTTTCAAAAAAGCTTTTGGTTATCAGTTGAAGTTCTCATTCTCAATAATTTTATTATTGTAAATGTGAAGGAGAGAAAGAGAAAATATATATATATATATATATATATATATATATATATATAAATGGATAAGCTACCTGTGAATATTGAGGACAATGCTTGAATTGGGAAACGATTTTTTTTTATCTAATGGATTCATTCCTCTCATACTCTTCCCCATCCCCAGTTCCTCTCTTCCTCTCATTTTCTATATAATTCTCTCTCTCTGTCTTTCGTGAAATTTATTCTTAAAAATACTCTCACAACATCATCATTCATTTCAATTTCTCTCTCTCTCTTTCTCTCCTTTCAAAGGAACAAGAAGAATATTTTCAAATATAACTCTGGTGGTGTTGTACATAAAAATAATGTTTTAATGTTATAAGAAGTGGAGGAGAGAGAAAAATAAGAATAAAAGAATCTTTTTTAAATGAGAATATAATGAATGAATCCTTCTCATCCCTCAACGTTTATTCAATTTTAAGAAAATATGTCCTCTTTATATTAAATGAGTAATATTTAAATTCAAGTATGAAAAGTTACAATGAGAATAAAGAAAAAGAAGAAATTAATCTTAAAGATAAATAAAATGACTTAAAAGAAAAATTGATGAGGTTACCATTTCTTATTTAATTTTTCTTAATCAGATTTTTGGTTAAAACAAGATGATAACAAAAACAAACAATTAAATACAAATTAAACACAACAAATGAATTAAATAGACGATATTGGATAATATATATAACTCTTGTGGTAATTTTATTATAATTTACCGATTATTAAATATTATATAAAGTTTTTTTCCTTATTTAATTACAAATTATAGAATAACAATACTCATACTACTCATATTCAATGAACATCAATAGAGATAATGTAATTAAAGAGAAAATAATTCCTCCATGCAAATTTTATATTATAATATTTTTTATTACATTTACTTGATTTAAAAAAAACACTAAAAAAGGTCCCTCTTACTATGTTTAAATTAAGTTTTCTTTATTGTCTATAACTTTTTATTTATTTTTTTAAAGAATTATTTTGTAAATTTGTTCTTGTTAAATTTAAATGTTTATAGTTACTAAATTTTTACTATATGTATGTTTTATGCTTTTATTTTTATCTAAATATTATGAAATAGGAAAAATAATTGAGACTTACTTCAGCAGTTGCTTGTGCTCGTTGATCATTTCGATCGGAATCGACTTCTCGAGCTCGTACTTTGGCCCTAAGTACTCCGCCTTCAAGTGATTCTCGATCGAGAGGTCGTGCCGTTCGTAATTCTCCTGT
The DNA here is from genome assembly GCA_963082975.1 of Labia minor. NCBI lineage: Eukaryota > Metazoa > Arthropoda > Insecta > Dermaptera > Spongiphoridae > Labia > Labia minor. The sequence goes on from OY720347.1 coordinate 67,390,882, forward strand.
TTTCGAATCTAAAACCAACGATTCATCAGGATTTGTTAACAGTTCATATCGGACGGGTCTTGGTTCGCCCCTGTCTCGATCCTTGGCTACAATCGTTAAGACCAGAGAGCCAATCGAGGCATTCTCAGCCACCAATCCAGTCATCGAGCCTACAAATTCAGGTGGTGAGTCCTGAACATCAATCAATTTCACTTCCACACCAGCCCTTGAAATATGTAAACCGTCACTTGCACGCAACGTTAATTGATAAAATTGACTTTTGGCATAATCTAATTTCTTTTTTGTTTTTAATGAACCACTCCATGAACGAGATGTCGCATCTTGCGTCTCAATTTCAAACATTTCACATGAATCCGGGAAATCATCTTTCGGTTCACAGACAACCGTTAAATCCGGTCCACCGAAATCAGCATCTTGCACTTGGATATTATTTAATATAATTGTCCCCAGGGGGGCATCTTCCCGCACATTTGCCTCAAATGGCTCCCCAATAAAAAGCGGTGGATTGTCATTTACATCCAAAACGATTACAGACACTTGAAGGCGAACTTTATTGTTTTCATGTTTTTCAACTTTGTCTTCTAACGTCACAGTAATTCGCAAAGTGTCATTGGTCTCATAATCAAGAGGTTTAGCGACAGTAATCTCTCCTGTTTCGGGATTAACGGCAAGGAGGTCAGTTCCTTCAAGGCCATATCGAACCGGACCTCCTTCGGGATCCGTTCCTTGAAGGGTGTAAACCACGGAGCCCACTGGTAAATCTTCTGAGACCGTTATTCCATCAATATCTTTAGAAAAACTTGGAGGGAGATTTCCTTTAACTAGTCCTGAAACAAAAAAAAAATAATAAACTGATTATTAAAAAAATAAATTATAATACACAATTATATAAGTATTAATATAATCAGAACAGATTTGGAAAAATTTTATATGCATTAGCCAAAATAAATTCATCAAAGAATAAATATAAAAAAAAAAAGAATTAATAAAAAATATTTATTAAATTTATTAAACCATAATCTAATATTTCATAATTTGAATATTGATATATAGATCGATAGATTGATATAAGGAAATGTTTGTCTGTCTCTCTTGTCTAATATGATGTTAATAAAATTATAAAACGATCGTTGAGTCAATTTAGTCCTTTTCAACAGGTATTCAATCTAATATTTTAAATTAAAGACTCAATTGATTAAACGCAAAATATGGTATATATAATATATCCATTTGTATGCAATACTAATTTAAAGAATTTTCAAGTTTTAAAAATATATAAAATTATTTTGCTCACTTTGTATGTTAAATAAATAAAGAATAAATAAATAAATTATCAATTTGATATCTTTTACTAGTAGTATTTGTATTTTTATCCAATATTTAAATTTTTAAAACAAAATATAAAAATTTATTTAGGTGAGAAATAAAAATTTCAAACTTGTTTTTATTTTGGTTCATTTAGATATTTTATGTCCAGATTTGACTCAATGTTTTAATTTATTTCAACCATTATTTTATTTAATATCGATCTTTTTGTAACATGTTATTGTGTTAAAGAGATGGGAAATCTTAGTTAATTCATTAATATTTTTCTTAAACTGCATTTATATTTATACCCATATACATTATTACGAAGCCAGTGACATTTAATAATTACATACCCTCTTACCTTGGTTTTGAGAATGACTAAAGATGTTAAAAAATAAATATTCAAGGATAATTTAATACTGTGTGAATGTATGTGAGAACGTTCTTTATGATCATTATTATTATTTTAATTTCATAAAAGTAATATTAATATAAAATTCAAAATGAAAGAAAAAGATGAATAATCACTCTTGGAATATAAAAATTAAGAAAAAAAAATATGTTGAGTAGAAAGATTATATACATATGTTTTTTGAATGAAAAGAGGCAAAAAAAACAGCCATGTTGACTATTATTCGTTTAATGGTGTTTTTTTCCTTCGTGGATGAGAAGGGATGATGATAAATCTTATCCCTTTCCAATCTAAGTACTTGAAACAAATGGATGCTACGTTTTCCTCTTTCTATCTGCATATAGTATAATCAACCAGAGCATTCTATAATGTTGGATTCTATTCAATTTAATCATTGTATGGATTTTCGATGCTTTCAAATTTATTAAAATATATATAAAGGGTGCTTCATAAAGTACGCAGTTTTTAAAAATTCAATATATCAGCCAAAATCGAAGCAGAATTCAAAATTTTTATTTAATTTCATTCAACATATTTTTTTTTTTTTTTTTTTTTTTTGTACAGGAGTTGAAAAACCTTCAGAAGGTACCAGTGGGGAGAGTGCTTAGTCTAAAGCAGAGATGCGCCCCTCCTGGTTATGTGGGATTTTTACCTCACTAAAAACACTCTCCTGTGGGCCACGGAGAATCCCAGACCGGAACCCTTTCGGATGACTTCAGTCTGGGCCGAGCTTTGGGCATTTTCGCTTCTCCTTAGTCTAAGCACCCCTCATGTCTCTTGGTTCGCAGCACCTCCTCCACAAATTCAGCTACGGCTACATTCAACATATACTTCGATTTAATAATGAAAAATTATATCGAGCATATATATCCACCTCCACTTTCTCTGCATCCGATCGTTGAAATTAACGATAACTCTTTCGCAGACGTCCCTGTCGATTTCGCCGATTACCCGTTGAATTTTTATCTTAAGTTCGGTAATCGTTTGAGGTTTGTTCACTTAAACTTTATGAAAAATTGTCGTCCTCTTATTGTCTAATCAAAATCCAATCGGCAAATCATCGCCGTTTTGCATGATCTGCTGGTTTCAGCTCTTGTGTAAACTGAATCTTGTAGGGGTGCATAGTGCATATGAAGATCTTTTTTCAGTATTCGATGCACCGAAGATGTTGACATACCCAGCTGTTGTGAACGACGGCGAAGCAACTTCATGGGGCTCACTTTCACACTGTCTTGCACTACCGCAATGTTTTGTTGCGTTCGAACATTACGGTTTCGACCGAGCGATTTTTTGGTTGCAACTGACCCAAATTCTTCGAATTTCTGTACCAACCTCGAAACTGTTGTTGCGGTCAGGGCATTGTCACGTCCAAAGATCGCGCGAAGTTTACGGAAAGCCTCTGAGTAGCACTCCCCGTTTTTGTAATGAGTTTTCACAATAAGAATGCGTTGCTCGATACTGAACCGCTCCATGGCTACAAAATGGAAAAACGACAAATGGAGAGATAATAGATAACGAAAATGATAGGAACAGTGCTGACAATCTTCAAACAAAAAAAATCCCGGGCAATTAAAAAACTGCGTATTTTATGAAACACCCTTTACATATATCTAAGCATATTAAGTAAAAAAAGCTATAAATATAAATATGTATAAAAAATAACCTCTAAGTATGGATTTCATAATTTTTTTCTCATATAAATCAATTAATGGTTGATACATTTATAAATAATTAAAAATTAAATTAGATAGGTTAGAGGAGCCGCTAGTTGCTAATCTGGGAGCTTACCCTTCCTCCCTCTTTTACCAACCAACCACTATATAAACTCTCATATAGAGTTTGGGAAAATTCAGGATTTTCAGACTCAACGAACCCATGAATATTTATCGGGCTTGAGTGGATCCCCGGTTCACACTTTTTTTTATTTGTTTTTTTCTCACAAACAGTGGCGGATTATCATAGGTTTTTTATAATGAAAAGTTTATTTCTATTTTGATATTATTTAACTATTTAATTATAAATAAGATTAAAATAAGTCATAATAAGTATAAAATTGAAATTATTATTCAGTTTGTATTATATTTATATTATACTAATTATATATATGTCAAATAGGTGAATATTTATTAAATAAATATCACTAATATATTAAAACATCTATTATCATTTTGATATAAAATATATCTTTAATAAGGATATATTTTATAATAACATTAATATATTAAAGTAAACTAAATATTATATTATTATAATTTATATTAAAGTCAATAATAATTAAATACATATATTTAAAGTTTTGATAACATTGATTTAATTTATTAATTAGATTAAAATAAGAACTTTTTAATTTCAAGTTTATAAATATCGAAATATTTATTGAATATTCAATTTTAACTAAAATTATTTGATTTATCTGATGGGGTCGACTACAAAGTATGTATTCACAAATATCCTGATAATTAGTCATTAATCCATCATTTAGATATTCTTCTCAATTCACTCCACTAATTGGAAGCATATCATTCAAGTAAATTATATTCAATAATATTTAACATTAATGTTAAAACTCAATTTATTTCAAAATATGAATTAATACATTTTAATAAATTAAAATTAACTAAATAAACTAATAGAAATAATTTATATCTTTTAAAAAATATTTTAAAATAAATGAATATTTTCTTATGATTATTTAGAGTATATATATATATAATTTCTTTTCAATACTCTAAAATAACTATATATGAATATAATTTGAAAAAATATTTTAGATATTTATTTAGTTATCCTTCGTCTTATTAGTATTCTTATTATTTTTAACAGTTAATATAGATTTACCAATTTTTTTATTTATTCATACGTTAATTAATTTTTATTTAATTTAATTGATAAATTAAAACAAAATATCCAAAAAATTTCTTGTTTTTAATCTATATTGTATTAATTATGTGGTTAGTATTTAATAAATCAATATCAAATATAGGATTTTCTATATTGAAAAGTATTTAGTAACAGTAAAATAGCCTTTGCGCCGTTAGTTTATGCAACCAGGTTATTTACTTTGTTTAGAGATCCTATATATAAAGTCTAAAGCTCGTTTGCATATAGTGGCGTAAAGGATATTTCAAGTGAGTACATTATATTAATATTATTCTGCTTTGTGAAGGTACCTTACAAGAGATACTTGATCATTCGTTCTCATTTCTAATTTATATTTATATGGTTTAATGATAATTGAATAAAAATTAAAATAAAAATAAAATATAAAGAAATTAGAATAATACTAAATTATTATTAAAATAATATTAAAAAATATATATTAAATTATATCTTACGTGAAAATCCAATAATAAGGTCAAATTTTCTTAATAAAAATTATTTATTCATATAATCTTAAAAATTAATAGAAATAATATAGTCGTAATGTGAATGTTTTCAAAGTTTAAAAGGCCAATATAATATGATCAATTGAGATATTGTAAATATCAATATATATATAAAAAGATTTTTATCTGCACATTGCTCAGAATTTAAAAGTTTTTCCATAAAATGCCGTTTCATGACCTCTAGAATCCAAAAGTGACTTTTGGCTATAAATTTTATTAATCGCAGAAATTAATTTTTAAAAATTTGATATAAACATCTTGTCATTCAGCAGCGCAAAGAATACAAAAAAAAGAATGTTTATAATATTTATATTTTTATTTTTATTTTTCTAACATTTACAATAATTTAATTAATCATATTGGCTTTTTTAACTTATTTAACACATTGAAAACATTAACATTGTGACTACATTTTCTCTTTTAATTTTTAAGATTATATGTACATGATGTGCGCAAAGAATACAATAAAAAGAACGTCTACATATCAAATTTTAAAAATTAATTTCTCCAGTTATTGATTAGATATTAATAAAATTTATAGCCTATGTTCAAATAGAGATATGCAAGAATATTGTGATGTAATTTCTTCGAAATCGGTTCATGGTCACAATTTCCGGACAGACAGACAGACAGACATGAAAAATTCTAAAGTCACTTTTGGATTTTAGAGATCATGAAACGCGAAGATATGCAAAAAAATTTAAATTCTGAGCAATGTGCAAACAAAAACATTTAAATATATATATATAGATTAAAAAACACATGATAAATGAAAACGTTCTTCAAACTTCTCGCCAATATTGGTTTTAAAGGTGAACGAATAAATTTGGAATTTAATTTTTTTTATTTATTTAAATATTGATTGATAAATAAATACTATTCTAGGAAAAAAAGTTCGAGAATTAATCTGATAATAGCGCACACATACACACATTTGCAAAAGATTTAAAATATAAAAATCAACATACGTTTTTTGAAATGAATAAATCAAGAGTGAAAAACTGAATAAAAGAATGGATAAAAAAAAGTATTTAATAAGTGTTAAATTAATTATATACAATATAAAAAACCAAAATAAAGATTATTTAATTTATTTATTTTTTTTATTTGGATTGGATTTATTTTTGATTTTAAAAGATTAAAGTAACTATGGAAAGAACGAAAAGTGGAACAATTTGAGTGTAAGTATTTAAAATGAAACATAAAGCTTACAAAATAAATCAAATATTTCACTGTCTTTAAAGTAAATAAGAAATTTTAATTTGAAAATTTAAGAAGCGAATGAAAGATAAATATATAACTTAAAACAAATGGGAATTTTCAAGGAAATATATATATATATAGATATATATATATAATTGAATATAAAAAAAAAAGAAAAATTCAGTATGTATACATTTTAGAATATTTTATGTTAGAATATTTCTATATCGTTTAATCCTTCTTTTTTATTTGATTTAACATTTAATGCATATAAATAATTAATTTCGGTACTCTAGTAAAATTAAATTTTCATATTTAATCAATATATTCATGGTATAAAAATATAAAAAAAAACATAATAAAAATATACGTATAATATAAAGCAAGGAAATTTCTTTTCATGTTGAAAAGATAGGATAAGTAGGTACATTAAATACGTACAAAGTAGAAAAAATCAATTAGATTTAGTGGAAAATATCCATTATTTATTATAGTATCAACTTCAAAGGTGTCCTTTAATAGCATAGAGAGTTTCCAAAGGAGGAATGAGAACAAGTGAGAGGGAGAGAGAGAAAGAGAGAGTGAGATCGGTTACCAATGATCGATTAAGCATCCAAAATATATTAAAAGCTGTCACATACATTTGGGTCTGTTAAAATAATCAAGTTCATTATAAACTAGATAAATAACATCTTGCAATTAGACGCTTCAATTAGTTTAGCCCACGGGTTTTAATGGATAAACATATAAATTTGAAAATTTAACAGACTAGGAACAAAAAAAAAAAAAAAATCGATCTCCCATTTTGTTTACTGGATGTTGTTGTTGTTGTTCAATTTCAGTTAATATGGCAACAAGCATGATGATTGCAAATGTTGCTAATTATATGGAAAAGCCCTCATTTGTTTGCTTAATAATGGCGATTTTTTTAAAGGTTTGTTAATTTTATATCTTCCTTCTTCATTGCTTCAATGATGTCAAATATAATTAGGAGGATAGGAAAAAAGAGCATAAAAATCCCTCTTATTGAGAGTAATAATCAATATATGAATTAGTGACATTCAATATTAATTTTAAATTTTACCTTTGTCATTTCCATCCTTGAAGTTCCATTTAATTATTTTTAAATAATTAAACATTAAAATGATTAAACTAGCAAAATACATATATATTATTGTATTATTAAATTTTTATTGCTTTCAAAATGCATTTAATTAGAATTCAAACAAAATAAGAAATATACATATAAATACTATTAAAAATAATTACAGAAACAAAATTATAAGTCATTCTCCTTTATCAAATAGTTTCTTTCTTATTAATCCAAACATTCAAATTAAATTTTATTATAAAAACAGTTACGTCATCATCAGAAGCTTGTACAATAGTTCTATACAACTGTCGAAATGATTATAATATTTAATTTTGAATCTTAAAAGCAAATGTTTTTTTAATAACATACCTTTAACCTATTGATTTTATTATTTATTTTTCAGTTACATTTATAAATTAAAAATTGTAAAAAATTTCATGTTAAATTTTCAAATAAATACAATGCTTTAACGACAGCTGTCAGTCCAATCTTTAAATCGAATTTGTAGATATTTATCGCCAGTTGGAGAGCGATAGCGGATTTCTGCAGAGATATACACCCTCCATTCCAAAAGAAACCGAACTTTAAAAAAAAAATAGTACTCTAATGCCATCTGTTGTAATATTTTACACGTAGATGGCTTAGTCCCTCATTGACAACTGGTATAAAATTTCATGACATTTGGATGCATACAACAAAAGTTATTGCGTTTCAAATGTCAGTGTGTTTTGTACATCGGTCGGAAAATGAGTTACAAACAAAGAGCTGTAATTGATTTTTGTTGGTAAAACTTTTACTGAAACGCACCAAAGGCTACAAAATGTATATGGTGATGATTGTCTATCCCGTACGCAAGTTTACGAGTGGTTCGGGCGATTCAAATCGGGTAGAGAGACGCTGGATGATGACGAAAGATCAGGCCGTCCCAGAACCGGATTTTTACTATTAAAAAGGAATTATCCACAAAGAATTTGTTCCACCAGGACAGACAGTCACTGGAGAGTTTTACTTAGGCGTCATGAAGCATTTGATGGCAAGAATTCGTCGATTCGGCCAGAATATCGAGAAATCGGCAGTTGGACTCTTTTGCACGATAATGCACCATCAAATCGTTCGCGACTTGTAACTGAATTTTTAGTCAAAAATCACGTTATTCCTTTACATCATTCGCCCTATTCACCAGATCTGGCGCCGTGCGACTTCTATCTGTTCCCTAAACTGCATTTGGCGATGAAAGGAAAGTGGCACGCATCGATTGAAGGCATTGAGAAGGCGACGACTGACGTCCTAAAGACCATTCCAATAAAGGACTTGGAGAAGTCGTTTGACAACTTGTTGGGGCGTGCAAATTTGTGTATCGATGCAGAAGAGAAATTCATTTATTAATAAAAATGATTAGTTCCAAAATGTACATTGGTTTTTTGTTTTTTTAAAAAGTTCGGTTTCTTTTGGAATGGAGGGTGTATTAACTCGCAAGGAGGGTCCGTAACAAGACTACCTGCCCACCCTGAAGTAATGCTGATAGCGGTTCCAGGGTGGGATGAATCAGGGAAAAGGAGGGGTTTTAGCCGGTAGGAGTCCGGCACTACCATATATGGTGTCCATGATGGATTTCCCCTCAAAATAAAAAAAAAAAAAAAATTTGAAAATAATTATTCGTTAAATTGATCGTACAAATAAAAAAAATATTTCGTTTTTATATATATTATTTTAAATATATATTTCTATACTTGTAACAGAATAGACCAAAAATTTTAGCATTTAGATAATTCTTTAACTTATTTGAGGGATTCTAAGAAAGGTATAAATTAAGAATAATTTTATTTAAAAAAAAATAGAGAATAAAGGACGTAAAAGATATTAATTAAATATTATAATGAAAAATTGAAAATTGATATTAGTAAAATTTTTATCAAATTAATCAAAAAATATTTTTGCTTTAGATTTTTAAAAAAAAAAATATAGGAAACATGTTATCCAAATTAATTTATATTATATCAAAAAATAAAAGTTTAATTAAAATTTTAAAAAAATGTTTTTGACATAAAAATGATAAAGAAGGTGACTCGGTCATTCTCCCTGGAGGGATTGAAATTTTGCAAACCAGCGGAGGAAGTATCAACGTCATGTAAATATGAATATTTTGTAAACAAGATAAAAATAAATAGTGGAAAAAAATATATATTCATTTTATTTTGGCAAAAATCTAATCGATCTACATTCTATTTATTGGTTGTTGTTCATTTGAGTTGATATTACAACAACATTCCTCTCCGTTGGCTGATGATTGTAAATGATACTTGTAATTGTATGGCAAATGACTTTTGCTTTGAAACAGGCGTGATATAAAAAAAAATTGCAAAGATTTATTTTTATTTATTTTAAACGTGAAATGTTTAATTCTAGTTTAATGGTCAGCTGTTGAGTTTAGTATTTATTTATTTATTTATTATTTGAACCATAAAATTAAAACGATCCATCTAGATTGCTGGCACTTTTTCTCTGCCAAAGGATGATCCTTTTACCATTGGAGGGCATAAAATACTACGAATCATAAATAATTAATGAAACGTAATAACTTATCGTTGATAGTTACATATTTTAATAAATCACAATACAATTATTAAACATATTAGTCATTAAAACAGATGCATGCTAAATAAATGATTAAATTAGAGAAGAAAAAAAAATAATGAATATTTTAGCATTGATTTTCTTTGTTATTTATTTAATTATTAATATTGATATACACTAACTTTATAGGCAAAGGTTTTAAATTTGCATTAATACAATGAACATCATCACAATTCTATCTTTCAAATCTAATATGAATGATATTATATGGAAATATTTATTTTTATAAGATATATAATATTGGAAAAAAACTATCATGTATTATAAATCATTTCTAAAAAGAGATACAATTAAAATTATTATTATTTATTAAAAGGTGTTTACACTTATTTAGTAAAAAAAAATCTGGAGTGTCTCCACTCGACTATCTCGAAATATGAATTGGATTAAATAACATATATTAATTTAAATTAAATTAAATTAATTAAATTATAAATTAAAATTAATAAATAATATTTATTATACCAGTGCATGTTTGGCTCTTTGCTGATGGCACCACGTCACGTGAGAAAATTAATTCTGGTACTTTTAGCGATTCAATAAAGCTGAAATTCTATATATAGCAGTTTTATACAATTATTAACCATGTGAAAAATTATCAAACATATATCTTTATTTATACGGTTACTTTAGAAGAAAAAAAATCAAAACGTTGTAGAAAATGACTCTCTTCCGGTTGAGCTACATTTCTCAAAAGTTGATCGAAAACTATGAATTTTGAATAATGCCCATGGACCAAATTTCATCATTCTAGCTCAAACCGTTTTTGCGTAATCTTGGTTATATACATACACACATACACACACACAGACAGACATTTTTCTCAACCTTAGTGAAAATTATTCAGGGACCTTCAAAACGTATAAAAACATCAAAATCTCAACATCGAAAATTTTCGTGACGAGATAGTAATAACAATAAATAAATAAAAAAAATTTTATTTTACTAAAAATTTTTATTTAAAAAAAAAATTAATGTATTAATAAATTTTAAAAAAATATTTTTAACTATCAAAAATATTAATTTCATATTATCGTCCATGGTTTCTTTTATTTAAATGAAATGAAATGAAAATTCATTAGAAAATTAGAAAATTCATCAATAGAAAATAGTGAATTTTTTTATTGTAATATTTTAACGAGAAATGATAAGAAAAAATAAATAAAAATAAAATCCAATATAAAATCCTTCCAAATTGAATTTACCTAATATAAAGTTTTATTTTACTTAGGAAAAAAAAATATTTTTTTTTTTTTTATATTAAAATTGGATTTCATTTAATAATGGATCCGAATATAATTTCCTGTGAATGAATAGTCGTGATGATGAAAAACTTTTGTGCCACAAATAGAATGATATTCGCTTAGAAATCATAAATGGTTATACATTTCTCCCTGATAACAATCAAACTGCGAATATTCAATCAGATTTAATTTATTTCCTAATATTGGTATCATTATCCGTGATAAAATTATCGCGTTAATTTTGCAATAATATTGATCACTAATGAAAGGATAACAATTAAACACGAGAAAAAAGTATAAAATAAATGAAAATAATAGTTTAGTTTATCAATAAAATTTGAATATATACTTATTCTTTTTTAAAAATGTATTAATTAAATTATTTTAATTTAAAAATATGTTTAACACGTTCAAATATTTAATATTTATGCATAATACGAAGCATATTAAATGAAGGAGGCATGTGAATTTATAAAATATAAGTGAATTAATATCTTGTGTTTAGATCTGAGAAATTAGTAGAACCGTTTAATAGTATACTATAGGACAGGCTGAGAAGACATTGTCTACGGAACTATAATCACATTCTCTACAATACCCTAATATTTGGATTGCCTTCAAAATATACAATTTAAGGTCATGTTTATTGAATATCAATTAGGCTTCATTAGATTAAGGTTTCGAAGTGATCTATTTAGTAATTATTTGTATAAATAATAATAATTCATAACTGAAAATAGTGTCGAATAGAAATAGATGATATTACTTGGATTAATTTTTAAGATAATTAAACATTTAATTTTTTATAAAATAAATATCTAATTATTTTCAGGTAATTTTATATATTTTTTAATATCTAATCTTATTATGCTAGCTAAAATTGTTTGTTTGTATTATTGAGGACCCCAGTTCAATTCATTTTAATCAGATTGATGCAATGATGCAACATTTAATAATTGTAATAAATAATTAAAGAATTGTATATTAATATTTTTTAAAAGGGTCGAGCGAGAGCTCGGTGTCCCTGGTATTAATATTATCAGCCAAACCCAATAATAATGAATCATTTTTTTTAACTTATTACCGAGCCGAGGCTGTTATTTAATGTAGTTAAATTCTATAGTCATAAGTCATAAGCAATTTCGTTCCAAATAGCAATTTTATTAATTAATTTAAGGATATAATTACATATTAAATAATTAAAATTTTATTGCAGAAAAACAAATTAGTTTTTATTACCATTTTTTTCTAACTAATTTAATAAAACTAATTAAATATTATTTTTTTAATATATATTTATTTATTTATTTTAAGCACAAAATATGGAGATATTTTACACATTATAAAACTTATTTTTTACTTTTGGATACTATATAAAAAGATTGAGTGTTCATTTTACTTTACTTTCTTCTTGAAAATATACTTGTTATATTTTCTGGAGTTGGCCGACATGCTCTTTAGAATTTTTTTTTTTTCTGGGCTTCTATCCAACCTTATTCACTGCAGATGACTGGGCTCTTCCCCTTACTTCTTAAGATTTTTTTCTTTATTGGATTTGATATTAAAGATTTCATTTTGAGCAACCCTACGCCGATGATTAATGTATAATAAAGATAATTTCTGCATTTTATTTTACTTATTTATTAAGAAATTTATAGAAGAAAAAAATGTAAAAAAAAACTCAAGCATAAATTATTATTAAATAAACTAAAAAAATAATAAATAAATAACATAATTATAATTTTTGAAGTTTAACTTTTATGTGTTAAGTTGATAAAAGAAGAGATAAATTGGAATAATTTTTAAAATTAAAAAAAAAAATTTGTTGAATTTTATTAATTTATTTTTCTATAACGACAGAAGAGATGAATGTTTGAATTGGTATTCCAACATAGATCTTTTTTTTCTCAATTACTAAGGAATTTAATTTCAAGAGTTTCTCTATTCTAGGCAGTGAGTTGTATAAAATAGAACGCGAGATACGCCAACTGCATAGTTTCAAGTTTATTATTTTAACTGGTTTAGTCAGTTGTAAGACTCACTCAAACTGAAATGCTTATTTTCCCATTGTATTATTTAAGAAAAGTCAGTAAACACCTCCATCTTATACTCTTTCTCCTTCTCTCTCTCTCTCTCTATATATATATATATATATATATGTCTAATCCAACCCACTCTTTGTATATTTTGTATATATATATATTGTCGTATCACTTGGTATTTGTTAATTTAAAGACTAACTATCATGACATTCGTATATATTGAATATAATTTAACTATAAAAATTCGAAATTTACTTTCAATTGAAAAAACAAAAATTAAAATTAAATATTATAATTATTTTAGTACCGGGACCCCGAGCCTCGGCTCGGTACTTAAGTTAAAAAAAATAATTCATTATTATTGGGTTTGGCTGGTAATATCAATACTTGGGGCACCGAGCTGAAATACAATTCTTTAATTATTTATTACAATTATTATATGTTGCATCAATGCATCAATCTGAATAAAATGAATGGAACATGGTGTCCTCAATAATACATAAATATGTATTATTAGGTATGTTTCTAAGTGAATGAATATTTTTTTTTTATTGGAAGAATGATAAATATATATCGTAATTTATAATTATAAAATATTATTTAAATATATATTTTTAATTTTATTTCGAAATTAAATTAAAAATTTTAAAATATTTTAAATATAAAAAAATATTAATACAATAACCTTTAAAAAAAGGCGGGAGTCAAATTTCAATATGGAGGTCATTTGTGTCGTGTTCCATATATAAATTTAAATTAAGAAAAAACTAATTAAGATGTATTTTTCCTGAGATGTGATCAATAAAAATCAATTTTTCTTTATAAATACTATATCTAGTGTGAATTTGAAAAAAATCGTTAAAGCGGTTTTTGAGAACCCATGGCTATATATATATACAATTTTAGCTAGCATAATAAGATAAGATAAACGCAAATTATTATTTTGCAGAAAATTGCAATATTAAATAATCAATCATCAATATATGAAGGTAAAATAATATTTATTAGATGATACATCTCAAGGGAATCGTGGATATTGATTGAAATTACATGATCTCAATTCTTATCGGGCAAAGGGGTCGGATCACTTGGCTTGAATGAGTAAGAAAAGACAGGTGAGAAATTTGTTGTTTTTTTTGGAAAACCAATTGGGTAAATGCCGGTAAAAAGCCCAAGGATGGGGTGAACAGTCAATTTGAAGGTATGTGAAGGTATTTGAAGTGGAATGGGTTTTGATGTAGGTAGCTCAAGATAGAGATAATCAAAGAAATGAGGTTGCTACTTTAAATAACTTCGGAGATAGTTATTTTAGTAATTATCTAAATACAAAATAGAAATGTTTTATTACGCTAGAAAAATCTTGTTTTCTCCAGTGAAATAAACTTTGAATGTTCAAACAGGTATAGAATAATAATTATTTCATCTCAAGAGATAAACTTTTTTTTAAAAAAAAAAAAAGACTAGAAATTAATTAACAATTTAAAAGTAAAACTTTATTAGTTCACAAGTAAATGAGTGAGTCTAAACAGTATCAAGAAGTTAGTTAATCAATTAATAAAACCTTTTTTTTGGATATTTATTTAAAGAAGTGGTGAATCTTGTCTTATAAATATCTAACATCAATTTCTTCATTAAAATTTACCTATGAATTGATTTATTTCATTTGCTTATTTGAAAATGTTGACTGAACGTCGGGTTCAACTGATACGTTTGTTAACTTGATATCTGGATTGAATGTTTGAATGATCCAGCGCTGTATATATATTTTCTTATTGATATTTCCATTTGATTGCATAGAGAATATTTAATTTGTGTTTTATTAGTTTGGAATATTTAGCTAAATCGGGATAGTTCAAAGTTCCCCAAAATGTTATCATGATTTTAATGCTAATCTTATTTAGGCTTTATAGCTAGAATTTATCTTATATATATTATAAATGTGGACGTTTTTGAGGATGTCAGTTGTGCATTCACGTAAAAACTACTGAATGGGTTTTAATGAATCTTAACAATAATACAGCTTATACATCAGAGTTACACCTAGGCTAATTAATAATTACTTAATTATCTCTATATAGTATGAAATAAAGTCGATTTCTCTTTCCCTATGTATACTTCAATCGTTAAAACTACGCAACGGATTTGATGCGGTTTTTTTATATTAAATTTATTAAATCAAATTATTATTAATTTTTATTTCAATATTTTTGATGTTAATAGAATAATTTTTATTTTATAATTTATAATAATAATTTAATTATTTTAAAAAACGGCTGTCTATTTAAAAGTGTTATCAATGTCTCTAAAATAAAAAAACAAATTATTATTTTTAATGTTTTATGAATACAAAAATATTTTCAAAACGTCAATTAAAATGACTAAATTATATTATTTTTGTTTTTGTTTCAATTATTAATTATAACTAAATTTTAAGTTTAAAAATGATTTCTTGGTTATTTAAAATTAAAATATGATATTTTAGATAAATGATATAAACGAGATTTTTTAAATTTTTGTCTTTTTTAAATTAAGTATTTTTTTTTAAATTTGTTTTAAATCAAAATGATTGTATTCTATTATAATTTTTTATTAATAGGTTTCTTTTTTTATTTTTAATTTTTAATAAATTCTCTTTTTTTGATATGATATTAATAAAAAATAATATTCAATTGTATATAAATTTATTTTAAATTATACTTTTTAATTATTTTTTTTCTTTAAAATATTTGAAATTTTTTTATCTGTTTTGTCGTTTAATTTTTTGATAATTCTTATAAATTTTTATTAGTTAATTTTATATATTTATTTTATTTATTTTCTGGTTTATTTTTTATTAAATGATTAATTTATATTTATATAAATATTTATTTATTGTTCTTTTAATAAATTATCACCATATTAAAAATGCCCCCAAAAGAAACTAAGATAATTTATTTAGTTGGGAATTTTTTTGGATTCTGGGTCTTAGACTGTGTGTCCAAGAAAAAATCTCATGTGTTATTCTGATGTATAAGCCATTATGTATTATTGTAAAATTTCATTAAAATTTATTCAGTATATTTAAGAGTAATAAATATCCTCGCAAATATCAGTCTTTGTAATATATGTATATTAGTTTAGATATTAGATTATATGTTTTTTTTATTTAAAAACTAATTAATTTAAATAATAAATAAAAAAAGGAAAAAATATAGTTTATCCATTGATAATAAAATTAGTTGTTTATTTGTGTATCTTAATCATATGCTTTTTTATGGGCGTAGCAACGCAAGCCGGGTACTGCTAGTACTAAATATTTAAATAAAAAGGTTATCAAATTTTAAAAAAAAATATTATTTATTTGACAAAAAAATGAATTTTGTAGCTATTTAAATATATATATATATATATATATATAAATTGTGTATGTATATAATTACCTATTTATATGAAATTTGATTCCTTTTTAAATTAAAAATACAATTTTGATTTTAAAAAATACTGTTAATTATTGTTATTAATAATAATACTTATTTTTATTAATAATTTTTGATATTTTGGATTATTTAATAATTAGCGATATATAATTGACTAGGGTCAGAAAAAGGAAAAAAAACAGAACATGTCCTCTGGGTGTTGGAACTTTGCGATTCATGCATTCACATCAAGTATCGTAGGATGGAAAGAGTGTACATTAGTAGTGGACATTGACAATTATTTATTTATACATTTGTATATTTATATTCTATTCAGTTACATTCAGTAATTATCATTTAAATATTCTATTCAATATATATACATATATATATATATATTTGTATAGAAAAAAGAATCAATAAATTTAATTCAGAATTGATTAGATATACACCAACTAAATTTCAATTACATTTATAATATTATTTATATAAATAAATATTAAAGGTATATTATATTAATGTAAATAGATATAGAGTCAAATGTTGATTGATAGAAAGCTGAAAATATGTATTATTAATTTATATTACTATGGATTGCTTCATTCGAAATACACGAATACTATATGGGAAATTAATGTAATAACTTCAAGGAACTTAACATAAAATATTTGAGTATACCTACATTATAATTTATTTTTATAAATACACAGATACATATAAAATTTGATACTCATGACTAGATATTATTAATAATGGTTAAATTATTAGGCCAGGCCCGATTACCTCCTTGGGAGGTCGTGTCTCAGGCAACTGGGTGTCATGCTCACCTTGTGATTTAATTTTCTTAATCACAATTAAAATTAATACAAAAATGAAAAATTTTGTTTTTAGTGATTTTTTCAGTCATGGATATTTTTATTTAGGGATTTTCGGTTTTAGGCATTTTTCTTTTTAGGGATTTTTGACTTTTATGGATTTTGGGTAAAAATCCCTAAAGGAAAAAAAAATTTTGAAAAAATTAGTCTTCGCTTCATAATTTTTATGAAATTAGCAATTAATGTATTAAAAATAAAAAATATTTAGAATTTGAGTAATATTTTTATTTATTTTATATTTAAATAATAGTCAAATTGGAAAATCTCACAATCATCTAGTAATCTTATATTAAGTCTTTTGTTTTTTATGATTTAGGAGAAATAATAAAATAATTTTTTTATTTATTCAATTCTGTACGAAAAAATAAGCAATTTTTATTTTTGTTAAAATTTTTTTAAAATAAAATAAATTTACTAAGTTTTACTTTAAGAATTTTTTTTTTTTTCAAATATAAAGAAGGATTATTTTTCTTTTCTATTTTAAATATAGTACATAATATACAGCAATTATAATTTTTTTTCTCTCCTGGGGGGGGGGGGGGGGTTAAAACCCCTAAAACTCCCCCCTGGTTGCGCCAATGGATGGTTGGTGAAAACTTGGAATTTTTTTGTGTACATTCATCATTCATCCAACGATATGCCATATACATACCATATATGAGTGAAAGGGAAAAAATGTCAATAAATAAACCAAAGGCAATAAAAAATATCAGTGGCTAATAAATAATAATATAAAAAATTTTTTTTGATGACAATCAAAAAATAAAAAGTTCAAATTGTGATTTAGTTCATTTATGATATGTTAAATAGAATAATAATAATAATAATAATAATAATAATAATAATAATAATAATATTAATAATAATAATAATAATAATATTAATATGAATGTTGGAAAAACAATTTTTTTAAACATGCTATCTTTAAAAGAATGAATTTTTACATGCTGATATTTTAATCAGAAAGAAAAGAAAAAAAAATTGTTTTTGTTTTTGAACGTTTAATGTAGTATAAATAGAGTGACCACATATAAGCATGTGTTTGATAGAAAAAAAAAAATTACTTAGTACTTAGGGTTATCTCTTCCAAATAGTTGTTTGTTGGAAATCAACTGGCACATTGATTGAACAAATGAGATGTGTCAGAGGACTACGTATGGGGTAGTATAATGTGTACTTGTAACGTTTCAATCAGTGACCACTCCGACATGGCTTCATTCATTTTATATACGGTCTGCGCCAATGCAATACATATATTTTATATATTTATTTTATAAAAGCGAAAAGAGAGGGAAATATTATCTAAAAATTAAATTTTAAAATTCCTTAAAAAGTGGATATCTAAATATTCATTTATAATTATTAGATAAATTAATTAATTAAATAAAATAATAAATTGAATCAATGACATTTTTGACAAAAAAAAAAATTATTTATGGAAGCGTTTATAAGTGAATTTTGTAAATAAAACCACAAATTGATATTTTATTGTAAATTTATTCAAAAAACAAAAAAAAAATACACAACGTTTCGATTGCTACTTTTGTAATATAATAAAATATCAATATGTGGTTTTATTTACAAAATTCCCTTAAAAATAAAAACAACCACCAAAGCTTTAACAATTTATTATGGAAGAGTTATTAATGAAAAAATCGGGAGTGTTCTCCCCTAGACTTTCCCGCATATAAATAGGTAATTAGGTTATTATTATTATGTTTTAACAACAATAAAAATAAACAAACGAATTAATTTAAATTAGAAAGTAAAATGGTTTAACACTATTATATATATTTATAATTTACACCTAACGCTACTTGTATAGGTAAAATGTCACTTCCGGTAGTCAGATCATGATGAAATTTGGTATCTGAATTTTTTTCATATTTTTAAATCTATATACAAAATAGGAAGCAAATATCTCGAATCAAACTGGTACTTTACTTGAAAGGTAAACGCAACCAGTGTAGGTAAAGTACCACTTCCGGTTAACCGATTTTGACGAAATTTTGATAGAAATCTACAAACTGTGAATAATATCGGTGTACCAAATTTCGAAGTCCTAGCTTGATTAGTTTCTGAGTAAATTTGCTCACAGACAAACATTACATACATACACACACACACAGACATAATTCGAAAAATGGTATTTTCCGACTCAGGGAGGTCTAAAACGTCAAGATCTATCGAAATCTCGAAGTCGAAATTTTTGACGATTCCATTACTTCCCTTATACTAAGTATGCGGGAAAGTAAAAATAAATAATGATTTTTGAAAATTGAAAATTAAAAATATAATAAAATTTAAATAAAAATTTAAAATAAATAAATTCTTTGAAAATATTTCTTTTTATATACTTTTTTTTTATATTCGTAATTAGTTTCTGAGTAAATTTGCTCACAGACAAACATTACATACATACACACACCCAGACATAATTCGAAAAATGGTATTTTCCGACTCAGGGAGGTCTAAAACGTCAAGATTTGTCGAAATTTCGAAGTCGAAATTTTTGACGATTCCAATACTTCCCTTATACGAAGTATGCGGGAAAGTAAAAACAAAGTAAATAATAATAATAATAATAATAATAAAATAATATAAAAACCTCAATATAGGTATATTGGGTTTGTAAAAATAACATAATAACATAATAATAGAATTAAAAATAGATAAAAATTATTGCAACCCATTGTTATTCTTAGTTATCTGGTTCAGCGAGTACTGGAAAAACTAAAAATCTTGTTTTAAGAATTTTTCATGTCTCTTTGGGAATATTGTTAAGGTTTACAGTTAGAATTATAAATATCCTAAAGACTATATAATTCCTGAATAAATTTTAAGATTTTTTTTTTAATTCCTAAATTATCATCAGATGATAATTTATTATTAATTGGTTCCGCATGGAACCTTAATGAAATAATTTAAATTCCCGCCCTTTGACAATTATTATAATTTTAATTTAAGAATAAAAATGATTTAAATGTTAATTAATTATTAAATTAAAACAAGGATTTGTAAGGTAATTTAAATTAATGTTTAAGTTATTTTTAATATAATAAAATTGGACCACATCCCTACTTCTTTATCATCCCTAATGAAGGTTTAATAAGCCCTTACACCTGCATTACCCTATAAAAAGGGCTGCAGGCTTGGCTCGTCTTGCACCTGAGAGCGTGGAACCTTACAACTTGCACGTTTGGCCCTGGCCTTGCCTTCTTTGGATGGCCGACGTACATCCTCGAGGCTTCAACTGCCTGCCCTGTGCCTCACAACGATTCCCGATTTGCTCCGAGGGGGCAATTCCTAGAGGGGACCATTTCTTCAGCATTGGTTCCAAGTTGGGGTCCAGCTAATCGTTTGGATATTCGAGGGGTGTCCAACGCCAATTCGTATCTGGGCGAGAATTCAGCGGCTGAGGAATACCGCGAGGAAAAAAGCGGCGGCGAATTTCCTTTCATAATCTTTCTGGTTAAATCAGATATGTGCACGTATCGCCTTTAAAATATATTAAATTTAGATTTAATTTAGAATTAAGTTTTGTTTTTTAATATATTTAAGATTAATTATTAACCTTTTTATTATTAATTTTGATTTTATTAAAATATTGTTAAATTGAATACAATTTTTATTTAGCGATCTTTTTAATCCAATCCGAATCTTTGATATCTTAAAAAAAAAGACCTTTAGAAATACAGTCCACTAAACTAATCAAGGTACGATAGAAGTTGAAGAGGTTTCGATCGTAACTAAATTAATTCCTCATTTTAGACCTTCGAGCAAAATTAATAGATATCAAGGATTCATTCAATTTATTCCCCCCCCCCCCTTTCAATTTCAGAAATAAGTTTTGATTTAATTATTTAGGCCTTACAAGCCGCTACTAGGTGTATCAAGCGGATACAATGAATATAAAATATTATTTAAAGAAATCAATAAGTATATATTATTAATACACTTTACTTAACTCACACTGTCCGGTTGTCCGTTTGTTTGTCCGCGGCATTTTATAATCGATATTTCAACAACTTCCCGTCATTCAATCAACTTGAAATTTTGCATATGCGCTTGCTCCTGATAATAATACACGAATCAATTGA
The DNA here is from genome assembly GCA_963082975.1 of Labia minor. Classification (NCBI taxonomy): domain Eukaryota; kingdom Metazoa; phylum Arthropoda; class Insecta; order Dermaptera; family Spongiphoridae; genus Labia; species Labia minor. Next base: position 67,412,574 of record OY720347.1, read on the forward strand.
AAAATCCACTGAATTATTTATCTATTAGTGGTAATTAATTAACTAAACTTTTATATCCGGAATATGGAATAGTTCACTATTTCAATCATAGATGGCGATAGCAGTTCTACAGACGCTGAACACGACTAAAAAGTATAAAATAAATTTAAGTAAGTAAATTGCGCTCAAATTATAATAACACCGTAAAACAGTAATATCTATACGTATATTTACCAATTTGAGCGCACACACTTTACAGTGATTTTATTTTTTACTTTTTAGTGCAATTTTAAGTAAAGTGTGTTTTTTAAAAAGATTTCTTTTTACTTAAATTTATTTTTCAGATAAAAAATAAATTAGATAAATATATAAATAATTATCTATTAAGCTAAGTTAAACATTGTATTATTACAGCTCTGTATTTAAGCAATATGTGTAAAATAGATGTTTAATAATTGACACGTTCCTCATCATAATTTTTTTTATTATTAAAATATTATTAAATTCAATCCATTTGAAGAATCTTCTGATGTTTCTCTTTATGAAGAATCAATTTTTTAAATTTATAATTAATATATGTTCAATTTTGCCTCAGTTGACATTAATGATTTTTGCTGTGTCAATTGTAATTATGATTCAATCAATATTTATAACCCATGAGAATAACAGGTAAAAAAAAATAAAAATTAAAAAAATGTACATTTTTTTTATGTTCGTATTGTATGTATGTAAAAATGTTGTTTTTATATAAATATATAAAAAGGTAAATAGGGGTTTAAGCTCTATATTAGTATTCCAAACACAAATTTAATAACTTTGATTTATATGTGGCTATGGAATGTTAGTGAAGATGTGGAGGCGTAATGGCTATTTGACAATATTTAAGCAACCATTTCCCAAACCATTAAAAATTTAACAAGCCCCATTATTTTACTATATTTTGAATTTTATTACCTTTTACCAAACGTAAATAAAACATAGCGTATACTAAGGCAATCAGATAAAGTGAAAATATATTTAATAGAGGATAATCGGATGGAATTATACACTTAATACATGAATTAAATTAAGCATTTATAATTATTATTATTATTTTATTTTTAAATTTTATTTTTATAATAAAGTTGTATTAGTTCAATGATGGATTACTAATAGAGAGGCAATAATAATTTGGAGAATAGACCAAGAAAAACGATGTTTTTAAATTTTTTTTTTTTGCTATATTTTTCAAGATAATCTCCATCAACAATGATACATGTCTCATACGGTGTCCTAATTAATTAAATTTGATTTAATTTAATTTAAGTCTCATCAACAGTTATGAATCGACGCAAAAATTCGTTTGGATTACGCCTACAGCGCTAAATTGTCGGTAGAAATGGTTGTGCAAAATATTTCGCACACGTTCAGCTGGCATCGTACAGTTCTCAGCTATCTTTAATGTTGAAAAATAAAGCAAAAAAAAAAATTTAAAAACATCGTTTTTCTTGGTGATGCCGGAAACTTCAAGTTTTCTATTGTTACTAGTAATTTATTAAATTTTTTCAAAAACTATTAGAAAAGTGGAGATTATATAATGAAAAATTACATGATCTCTATGTATATCCACTTTATTATTAGATTTATAAAAAACGGGTGGAAAATGAAATATTAGGAAAAAGTCTATTTTTGGGAAAATCAATTAAATAACCAATGGAGGTAGATCTTAAGAGTGCTGTTGAATGATACAATAATATATACGAATTAAGGAATGAATGGAGGTGCTTCAAAAGAGGTTAATAGGAATGAAGATATTTTCAATTTTCAAGAACAGATTTATTTAGACAGATATTTTTCAGAACATAACATGAGCCATTGATATTTCTTTAGAAAGATTCGCCACCCCTGTATGATACTACAAATAAAACGTATATAATATTTTATTTTTCCATTATACCTTTAGTATAATTTAACTTGATGTTTAGACAATTTAGCGTGATCTCCGCATTTATTCTTTACAGGGGGTATGTCTTAAATCTAAATTAAGTTTTTTTATATTAACATTATTAAAAGAAAAAAAAATGGGTATAAAACGCAATTTTAAACAAAATATAAGTACTCTTAAATGAAACTAAAATGATTTAGTTTTAAATTTTCTTTAAAATTTGTTTTTTTTTTATTTTTAAAACGCAAATCTTATTAGTTAGTTTAGTAATAATTCAAAAAATAATTTTAATTAATTAAATATTTTGATATTTGAAAAAAAAATAATTTACTTAAATATATTTATTTATTTATAGCCTTTTATTATTCACTTATACATATTTTTTACAATATTTACATTTATAATTTTTAAAATTGTGTAACCAGGCCCCTTAGGGCATAGGCCTCTTCCAAATTAAAATACGTAATAATTAGTAATTAATGAATTTAATCAAAAAAAAAAATTAACAAAATATTAATAAAAAGATAATAATGACAATCTAACAAAAGTTGATTTAAAGAAAAAATAAATTAAAATTAAAAGTTCAAGTAGTCGATTATGAGAAAATTTCCATTTTTTTAAATTAATTCTTCTTTTTGGGGTTAATTTGTTGTTTTGTTTGTTTTTTGATTTATATAAAATCTTCAAATGTACCATCATCATAAATTAAAAAAAGTCCTTTGTGAATAAATTTTTGTCATTTAAAATTTCTATATTCACGAAATTATTTTTATTCATAGATTTACTTATTTATTTTTATGTATGTCCTATGAACTGCTATTTTTAATAAAGTTTGCCGAATTATTATTAGAATTCTTTATAATTTTTAATTTTTATAATTTAATATTTATAATTTTTTTATATTTTCAGACTTATTTTTATTTTTATCAAACTCATTTTTAATTTCATCAAAGTTTTTGTTAGAATTTTTGTTATATTTTTTATTTGAACGTACCTTTATATTTGGAAGGTTGTGGTCAAAATCACCCGAGCTGACCAGACTTCCTGGGTGGTACTTAAATATATATATGTGTATATAAATTATATATTCATTAACATTTGAAAATTATTCACTTTAAGGGGAGGTTATAACTAAGTATATACATTATTAGTTGTATTACAGTTAGATAAAATTTCATAATTAGAGAATAATAATATTTTCACTACCTCAGTGAATATTATCTGTTAAACCTAGCATAGGATAGTAGATTTCAATGTTTCATAAGTGAACAAGATTTCTAAGCTTATCAAAACTTAATAGCAGGAGCAACGTTTACTAAAATGTCGATCTAATTATATCAATGTTCCCCTGTCAGTACAATGCCATCCCAATCAACGGAGAGTTTTGATTCCATTACAGCCTATCGCCTATGGTAACAAATTGAAATTTTAGCCACGTACAAGCAATCTTTTTGATATGGAAGGATATTTTTGACAGTTGTACTTTTCTTGCAAGTGAGAAGAATCCCTTATTATTTTTTTTTTCTTTTGTAAAATATTTATTGACTAGAAATAAAGTATTTTTATTAAAAGACCATCAAACTCGTATTAGATATTTTATTTCCTAGATTGTATAAAATCGACTAAAATCAGAAAATCGATATGTATGTATTATTCAACATTAAGAAATTTAATCTAATCATAAAATAATAATATACAGTAAAATTTAATAGAGCTCTATTAAATATTTCATCTCTATTATATACAATCGAGCAATGAAATAGTACAAATTTTATTATATAAGCAATATAATAACATTAACTATATTAAAGTGAATAGATTATCATTTAAATCATACAAGAAGTCAAACAAGAAATCCGCCGAAACTATTTACAAATTTTTTAAAATAAAATGAATTATCTTATTATAAGCGGGCGGGTATTTATACCCGTTGCCACTTATATAATATATATTTTCCCTTGTGTCACTTAAAATTACTTATTTTAAACGATAACTAATATATATTCCTCATATAAGTGGCAACGGGTATAAATACCCGCCCCGTTTATAAGTGGCAGTCCCCGCAACGGGTACAAATACCCGCCCCGCTCATAGTGTGTTATGTGTTTGATTTTTATTTATATACACTTTATATTTATTATTATTATTATTTGAAGCACGAAGAACATGAGCCTTAAAGAAATCAACCATCAAAAGTGATTATTCTCCTTTCTCACCAAGCAACCCCTTCAAAGAGAATTTTGACTTCTTCGCCGGGGCACAGTCAGGAAAACAGTACACAACTGAGTGATTCCAAAATATTATTCAATATAAAAAAGTCGAATACTTTCTAGAAATTACTTTAAAATTTTTGGAAAAGTAAATTTGTTTAGTTTCTAAATATTTATTTAAATTTAAGTAAGGCTTTATATATATTTTATTAATAATATAATAATTGTTATATTAAGTACATTATCTTAGAAAATTGACCTAAAGAAAAAAAAAGTGTGTTTAGAAGTAGATTAAAAAATGTTTTATTCAATGTTTGAATTAGTATACTTAATATTAATCCAGCTGTTTATTTTGCTTATTCTCAAACAAATTCAAAATCAACAGCGTGACGGTAAACTTAAACGAAGTTACGATTCAAGAGTATAAAGGAGGTTTGGCTGATTACCAACTGGAGAGATTGCAATGGGTAGTTAAAACGTACACCAATTAGTGAAAACCAAAATTTGACATTGCTAACTGTTTAACCAAATAAATTATAGATTTATGTTATAATATTGTGAATTAAAAGAAAAAACTCAGCCATTTCCTTGATAAGGTATAAATTTTCAAGATCACATTTGTTTTACTGCATTAATACTAATCTCTAACCATTCATTTTCTATATATTCTATTACAGGGATGGCGAACCTTTTTCAATGTCCGTGCCACAAAATTATAAAAAATCTGTTTGAAGTAACTAACGTGCCACAAAATTGTCATTTTTTTCTCTACCACCTGTACCCCTTTTAGCTTGAATAAATAATCGAATATTTTTGTATAACTTCTAACTATCCTGTATAAAAGTGATATAATTTTAAATATTAAAGTTTATTCCAAAAAATAAAATGATTATTAAAAAATTTGGAATTTATTTTTGGTAAAAATATATCTTTCCTAAATTTTTTATTTTTATTGTATGAAAATTCTTTAATTGATTTTAGTTTGTAGTTTTTAGTTGTAGATAATGACAAAAAAGCAAAATTTATATTTAATACCGTGAACCACTTACATATTCTTGTTTTGATAATGTTATGTTAAATTCTAGAAAAAGATTGAGATTCTGGCACTATTCTCCAACCGTCCTAGGCGTAAAGTAAAACTCGATAAAAAATTTATAAAATTAATTTTTCTTTTTTTTTTAATAAATATTGATAAAATTTACAGCATATATTAAAATAAGAGCATATAAGAATATTCTGGTAATAGGTGTATTTCATCGCCCCAATCAATTTGGAGTTTAAAACTTCACAATTTCCCAGACAAACAGACAAATAAAATGACAGACACGAAAAATACAAAAGTCATATTTGGGTTCCCCAGGTCATGAAGAGTAAAGATTTGCAAAAAATTTTAAATCCTGAACAATGCTATTTATTTGTACGGTAACAACACGCAATGACATAATCGAAGTCCAAACGGTATACACTGAGTCGATCTATCATGAATGTTTTTATACTGCGAGTGAATTCAAGCGATATTTCAGCTTAATAAAATGTATAATTTGCCGGTTTAATCTACTAAGATAGATAATTAAAAATTCAGTACTTCAAATTTCATAAATTTTAAATTTAATCTGAATTATTCATTTTTAATTTATTTCTATTGTAAAAAGTTATAATTATTAAAAAAATAATTTTGTCTTTATGCGTGTCATGAAATTTTTCAAACATGCCACTTTTGGCACGCGTGCCATAGGTTCGCCATCCCTGTTCTATTATATATATAATAATAACCTGTTTTTCTCCAATATTTTTTTATATTTCATAATATATTTTTTTTTATTAAAAGATCTCTTTCCCCTTTATAATCAAATTTTCGATTTCATGCTAAATAAGATAACTGTTTGAGCAAGCCTCCTAGATTTCATATATGAATAAGAATAAAATATACTAATAGATATCGATGTCTGTCTCTCTGTGTCAAATGACGTTATAAGTCTGAAGAATTATTATTCGTTAATTTTAAAGAAAAGACTTCAATCTTCAATATAATACCTTTTATTTCAAAATATTTTCATTAAAAATTATTTTTACAACTTATCTAAATTTTACATGATATTTACTAGTTATGTTCTAAAATTAAAAATTTTAAATTCTAATCTGCTTTTTAAATTGAATCAAAACACCTCTGCCAATTTTGTGTACATTTTCCAGAACTAAGAATTAATTTAAAATTTAATACAAAAAATAAAGTTGTTTATAAGGTAAGCCACTCAAATAAAAATAAGTTGACCTGTGGCCAGGTCCGAACCGACCGACGGTTTGAAATAAATTAATTTCCAGCTACAGAAACAATTTCAAATAATTTTAATATATCTATTAATGTAATAAAAAACAGATATGGATATAACATAAATATTTTTAATTTTATTTTATTTATAATATATAGCTGAAGTAGCCGGCGTTGCCGGCGTTACCCGAGGCTGTGACGTCATGAAGGGCTGGGTGACGTCATATAATTTTAAATTTAGAAAAACATAATGAAGATGATTTTTCCCGAGGATAAAACCAATACATTCGTGGTGATATGTAAAAAAATCTCCTTATGTGAAATTTGGTGCGAAAATAACCCTTCCCTTCTTATCGCCGATCGCTAATACTACCACTTCCGGTTTCCGGATTTGCACCAAAAGTTGATCAATTCATCCCACTGATGCATTAAGTAAATATACCAAATTTCATCAATATCCGTTAAGCCGTTCAGGCTGTACACATCTATACGGACGGACAGACGGACAGACGGATGGACAGACATCATGCTAAAAATACTTTTTTCTGTTAAGAAAATGCATGATTCGTGGAGATATGTAAAAATCTCCACATGTGAAATTTGGTGTAAAAACAATACCTCCCTTACTATCGTCGGTCGGTAAAAATAGATCAAACTAAAGATAAATGATGAGTATGAAGAAAAATTATGAAATATTTTAAAGTTTTATTATATTAAACTAATTAAAATTAGAATTATAATTATTATATATCTTTTAGCTAACAATTTATATATAAGTGATAAATTTAATTTTTACTTTTATTCATTAAATTACACTGGGTAAACATTTAATTCATTTCATTTTAAAATATTGATTTTTTTAAATTAATTAATTCCGTATTATAAATATTTTATTTTATTCACATATATGTGAGTTATAAGATCCTATATAAAATAAACATAAACAATGAAATTTCTATTTAATTTGAAACCAACTTCACTTGTTCAATATAAACGTATTTTATGAATAAAAATTAACTAAAAGGCATTGTGTGTGTGTGAATAAAAATAAATTTAATGGTGAATACGATCTGTTTTCTATCATCATTATGATAATTTTGAAATTTTTGATGATATTACTTTAGGGTTTTTGAGTATTTTTGAATGTATGTTATCATAAGAATAGACAGAAAATCGATAGTATTATTAAAAATATAAATTTACATGGCTTAATGAAAATAAGAGATTTATATTAGAGCGCTTTTTATTTAAAAATTTTTTTTTTATTAATTAGAGTAGAAAAGACAAAACTTGAATAGAAAAAAAAATATCTGTTTTTGAGGTTTTATAAATCATCTATTATATTTATCTCTACCCTATATGTGATCTAAAAAAAAGAATAATTATTTATCCTATCTGAAAATCTGTCAAAAAAAAGAATGAATGTATAAAATAAGCTCGCTTAAATGATTAAATTGAAGATTAAAGGGAGGGAGTGATTGTGGTGTTTAGGGGTCATTTCGATTTATAAAGGGATCCTTTGTAAGGGCATCACGCTCCTAATAATAAGCCATATTTTCCTTTTAACAAATCTTGTATGTAAGGGAAGAGAAATGGGTGGAGAGGGAGGGGGCGCGCAGGTGGTTAACTGAACAAACGCCGGACTTGAAGCGAATGGAACAGCAAATGGGTGCCAGGGGATAATATCTCTCGAGTAAAATCGGTCAGAGGATGATACTAACCCCACTCCATCAATTTCCCATTCCAAACGTAATCTTTATCTATCACATCTTCCTTCTCCTCATCTTGTGGTCGCATTTAAGTTATAAGTATTAAATTCATTGATCCTATATATAGGAGTAATATTTTTAGATCACATGGAGTAACAAAATTTTCACCGGGATCGTAGAATCACTTCAATCATTTTTTTTTACTATCTCGTAAGAGATAGTATTGCGATCACGAAAATTTTTGATGTTGAGATTTTGATGTTTTTATACGTTTTAAAGGCTCCTGAATCATTTTCACTAAGGTTGAGAAAAATGTCTGTGTGTGTGTATATGTGTGTGTGTGTATGTAGACAAGATTGCGCAAAAACGGTTTGAGCTAGAATGATGAAATTTGGTACATGGACATTATTCAAAATTCATAGTTTTCTATCAACTTTTGAGAAATGTAGCTCATCCGGAAGAGCGAAATTACCTACAAAGTTTTGATTTTTTTTTCTTCTAAAGTGACCGTAAAAATAAAGATATATGTTTGCAATTTTTTCACATGATTAAAAATTGTATAAAATTGCTATATATAGAATTTCAGCTTGATTGAATCGTTGAAAGTACCAGAATTAATTTTTTAACACTGCAAATTTCACGCGCCAACACGTGACGTGATGCCATCAAAAAAAAGCCAAACATGCGCTGGTTTAATATTTATTATTTATAATTAATTAAATTTAATTTAAATATAATATATTTTGTTATTTAATCCAATTTAACTTGCGAGATAGTCTAGTGGAGACACTCCAGCTAATTCATTTATTTATATATATATTGTATATATAAATATAATAAACCGCATATTTTGTTTTATATGCTCTACTAAAATTAGAGAGAATACAAAATACATTTTATAACAGCGTGGAAGAGACTTATTCTACCTTTCCTATCGATTCGGGTCAGTTTTCTTATTTATATTTTTCTAGCAAATTGATAAATATAAAATCTGGACCCAACAAATAGTTTAACTCACATATTATTTTCTAAATTTATACTCGAAAACTAGAATAAATATAAGGTTAAAAACGAGAATTGGAAGAAGGTGAGGTGGATGAGGCAGAGAAATCATGTGAAGACAAAATAAGTATCTAGATCAGGGGGAAGCAACCCCGGCCAATAAATTTGCACGGCCCCTCAAGCATAATAGTACAATATCATTTTATACTAAATTTTTTACGGGCCACTTGATTCCTGTAAAGTCAAATATTTTAATATTATAATTAATAATAGTTACAATAATGAAACGATGTTTTAGGACTTTAAAAGGGACATGTTATTATGTGAATTGTTCATTAAATATTTAAGGTGTAATAATTCATTAAGGTTTTTTTTGTGGCCCACCAAGAAATTTCCAACATCCGTATGGTCCTTTAATAAAAATGAGGGCTCACCCCTATTTTAAAGTCATTTTAGATTCTAGTGTCGAATAAAACAGATTTTATTGGAATGTTCAATATAAGAAATATTGAATTACAATTTTAGTAATTCATTAAAATCAATTATAATTTATATTTCGTCTAGAAGTTTAGACTATATATAAGACATATTTTATAGAAATGATTTTATTTTCAGTCATTTTTATTAAGTTTTCATTTATTTTATTAAAGTTAATTAAATCTATAAGATTTTGTATGATGGATATTTGTTATTATAATTATATGTTGTTATAAAAGACTATAATAGTGAAAATAGATTGAAATAAAATATGTCAAGATTCAACATTTCATTTCATTTATGTTCAAAATAAAGCAATGAATCTCAGGCACTTTTTTTTCTTGCACAGGATGCTCTTTTAAGAAATTATATTTAAATTAAAATCAACTAACAAAATAAAAATTTTTAAGAAATTATTTCTTTAAAACAAAATAAAGATTTAATTTAATAAAAATTTTAATAATATTATATTTTGTATAAGTAAATCACGGTTTCCCAATAGAACAAAGCACAGAAGCATCAATTATATGTATTGTTCATTAAATATTTAAGTTTTAATAATAAATTAAGTTTTTTGTTTGCGACCCCCAAGAAATGTCTAATTTCGTTTGACTATTTGATAAAAAAGGTGTTTCCTACATAAAACTATATATGTATTAATCATCGTATTTTTTAAATCATGAATAATTTGTACTAATCAATTAATAATGTTCTTGATAAAAAATATACCTAAATAAGTAAATCTAAATTTATTAATAAATATCAATTCTTATAAGAATATTTTTATAGAGCAGAGTTTTATATAAATTCAAGTATTCATAAATACATTTATATATAAATAATTTTCACTCGATTTAATTCAGAGGTTCCAAAACTTTTTTGTTCCTTAGACCCCTTGCCATGTTTTTCGGTTTTGGGTAGACTCTCTATTTACTTGATATTGATTTTTTGTAAATTTCTAACTGTAGAGAAGTTTAGTGTTAAGTTTTCTCTATCTATCTCTGTGACTCTAAGGAACACGGAAAGTTTGACTTTTCCAAGTATCCCTATTCTGAGACACTACCCTCCAATCCCTACTCTCTCCCGTCCCTTCCCACATTATCCACCCACCGTGTCCTTGGTCTTCCAAGCGGACGTTTCCCACTCGGCCTCCCTACTAATATATTTTTTGCCATTCTATCTTCTCCCATTCTAGCCACATGTCCTGCCCATTGCAGCCTTCTCGATTTTATAATTCTAACTATATCTGGAGATGCTTAGATGTATATAAAATAAACATATAATAAATATTTTACTTCTTAGATATATTTATAAATAACTAGCTGCCCCGAGCGCCTTCGGCGCTCTCCGCACCTAGACGGGGGCTCCGCCCCCTGTACCCCCCCGAGTGGTACATAGTATTTGGTTAAGAGTAGTAAAAGGTTTTCATCCATTTTGTTTCAATCAGTATATTACATAAAACATTCATTTCTTTTTGTGTTCTTATTTAAAATATATTTTAATTATATATATTATTATTGTATATTATTGTATATGTTATATCTATCTATCTCTGTGACTCTAAGGAACTCGAAAGTACTTGGCCGCAGCAACCACATTTCTCCAAGTGTCCCTATCTTGAGCCCTTGCCCCACCTCTCTTACGTCCCTTCCTACGCGTCCTTGGTCTTCCAAGCGGACGTTTTCCAATCGGTCTCCGCACCGTTTTCCAATCCAATATCTTTTTCCTCTCCCATTCTAGCCACGTCTCCTGCCTATCGCAGCTTTTTCGCTTTTATAACCCTAACTATTTCTGAAGATGCATAGAGGTCATGCCATTCCTCGTTATGCAGTCTCCGCCATTCCCCGGTGACCTCACCTTTCTTTGGCCAATATATGCTGGAAAGAATACTCTGAATCTACTCTCATCTCCCAGGGTCATAGACCATGCGTCCCACCCATATAATACAACAGGCAGGCAAAATAATTGGTTTATCTATTTTAATTTTGATTCCTTTTGATAATAATTTTGATGAGATAACCCTCTTTACTGCATGATAACAGGCGTTTCCCGATTTCTACCTCGATTTAAATTTTCTCAAATATTATTATCCTTCTACATATTCAAATTCTACATTTTGTATATTAAGATTTTGTTAATATATATATTTTCTTATCACTATTAATTTCAATCTGAATTAGAAGAAAATTATAAATTGCCTCCTCTTCCAGCCCATTTACCTATCCAGGCATCTTAATTTCGTAACACTCCGTTTTTTTTAAAATTTAAAATAGAAGGAGAAAAATAGTTTTAAATTATATTCGAATGGTCTATTATATTCTATATATGAGTATTTTTTTCTGAATTTAATACTAAGTTGATTTTCAAAATTTTCCATTCGTTATGCATATGATTGATTACACGTGTTAAAATTTAAAAAAATTCAAATATTCTAATTTTTAATTTTATATACAATTTAATATTATTTTTTATTAATATCATATCAAAAAAGAGAATTTATTAAAAATTAAAAATAAAAAAAGAAGCCTATTAATAAAAAAATATAAAAAAGACATAAATTTAAAACATCTCGTTTATATCATTTGTCTAAAAAAACATATTTTAATTAACCAAGAAATCATTTTTGCACTTAAAATATATTTGTAATTAATAATTGAAACAAAAACAAAAATAATATAATTTAGTCATTTTAATTGACGATTAGAAAATTTTTTTGTATTCATAAAAGTTTAAAAATAATATATTCTGTTTTTTTAAGCTTTCACTTTCAAATAGAAAAGAAGAAATATTCAAATATATATAAAGAATATATATATATAAAGAATTAAGTTAAATATGATCTAAATATTTTATTAAATAAATTTAAATGACAACTTTTAGAATAAATTATTTAATTTAATTGATATTTGAATATTAGAATTTAAAATAAAAAGTGAAATATTATAATAATTTTTAAATTCTGAGCACAGAGCATCCAGCTGCAATATGCAGACAAAAACCTTTTTTATATATATACATAGATAGTTGACGCTAGGGATGGCAATATGGGTTTTTCCAAGAAGGAAGAGAAAGTTAATATCATTTTAAATGAATGAATGGATGAAAATTCAAATTTTATATATAGTTTTTTATATTTGTTTATTTATTCACAAAATTTAATTGACATAATTATTAATTTAATAAAATAAAATTTAATATTAAAATTTAATAAAATAAAATTTAATATTAAAATTTAATAAAATAAAATTTAATATTAAAATTTAATAAAATAAAATTTAATATTAAAATTTAATAAAATAAAATTTAATATTAAAATTTAATAAAATAAAATTTAATATTAAAATTTAGTAAAATAAAATTTAATATTAAAATTTAATAAAATAAAATTTAATATTAAAATTTAATAAAATACAATTTAATAATAAAATTTAATTTAATAAAAATCAATTTAATAATAAAATTTAATTTAATAAAATTAATTTAATAAAATAAAATAATTTAATAAAATATTAAAATAATAAAAATTAATAAATTTGTAAAAAAAATATATAATAAAAAAAAAAAAAAAATGTGCCTTTGCGAGTTTCGAACTGAGGGATGCAAAGCATAATTTAACGCCTTAGACCGTTCACTCATGAACCAGTATTGTTTGGAAGCTTCTTATAAGGGTATATATAAGATTTCAAATTTTTGCCACCAGCGCCTCTATGAGCTAGTATGGTAACTAAACTATTTTTAATTAATTAGCATTTCCTGGACACACCTTACCAATTAACGGTTTTCTAAAGGAAGTCTGACATGCCCTGAGACCTACTGAATATACATAAAAAATTTCATAAGAATCGGTCAAGCCGTTTCGGAGGAGTATGATTTCAAAGTTTTGTGACACGAGAATTTTATATATAAGATGTATATGTCTTTATATTATAAGATATTATAATGTAAGTAAATAGATACTATCAATGTATGTTGAGATCCACTATTGGGGATCCAAAAATTTTTTTTCGCTGACGTTGCAGGTTGTCATAGACCATTTTGGGAATCGCTGATTTAAATCATATTCGGAGAATCTCAAATCATATCTTTTGACTAAATTTGTAAACTTCTCTTTAATATTATTATAATTGTAATTTACTCTTAAGACAAAATGAAAAATGGAATAAATTATTCATAAAAGTATTAAAAGTAAAATTTTAAGAAGATAATATGAGAAATCGATTTAACTTTTAATTTCTTGTCTTACGAATGGCTTTATGTAAAATTAGTATTTCAATTATCATTAACCATCAATATGCCATTAATTTTTCTAATAATAGTTATATTTTCTAGTAATATTATGCTTTTAAATTTATAAAGATTTAGGGGAAATTATTGACAACCAATTTTAGTGGAGGTTGGAGAGCATTTTCTTAAAGCTCAAAGTTTTACCGTTTTTTACTATCTCGTAAGAGATAGTATTGCGATCACGAAAATTTTCGATGTTGAGATTTTGATGTTTTTATACGTTTTGAAGATTCCTGAATCATTTTCACTAAGGTTGAGAAAAATGTCTGTGTGTGTGTATGTCTGTGTGTGTGTGTGTGTGTATGTATGTAACCAAGATTACGGAAAAACGGTTTGAGCTAGAATGATGAAATTTGGTACATGAGCATTATTCAAAATTCGTAGTTTTCTATCAACTTTTGAGAAATGTAGCTCAACCGGAAGAGGGTCATTACCTACAACGTTTTGATTTTTTTTCCTCTAAAGTGACCGTAAAAATAAAGATATATGTTTGCAAATTTTTCACATGATTAATAATTGTATAAAACTGCTATATATAGAATTTCAGCTTGATTGAATCGTTGAAAGTACCAGAATTAATTTTTTAACACTGCAAATCTCACGCGCCAACACGTGACGTGGTGCAATCATCAAAAAGTCAAACATGTGCTGGTTTAATATTTATTATTTATAATTTATAATTAATTAAATTTAATTTAAATATAATTTTAATTTAATTTAATTTAAATATATTTTGTTATTTAATCCAATTTAAATTGCGAAATAGTCGAGTGGAGACACTCCAGCTAATTCTTAATAAAAATAAAATAAACTATTTAATGTTTATATATATTTTTTACGATTAAAATAAATCAGAAACAATAGTATAACATTTTTAAATATGTTATCCTGTGAATAAATGTAAGGCTCAAACACTTAGAGACGAAATATAATTTTTTCTAACTTATAGTAAAAAATAATACTTGTCTTACATTCTAATCAATTTAAAATGATATAAATTTTATTTGATTATGATGTATTTGACCGACTCTTTATTTTCTAATTTTTAGACTAGAGATAAGAGACTAAATGATAGAGGTTGATGATATAAGTAGTATTAAAAATATTAATAGATATTAGTAAACAAGAAAGCAATCTTTAAAAAAAAAACTTGTGATTTTTAGAGTCAACTTCCAAAATTTCTTTTAATATTAAATATAGTAAACTTATAAACAAAAAAGAAACAAAACATTTGATCTTTTTCCAGAATATGAGATATTAAAAAAAAAATTTGCTGCTCTCTTATTCCCTCCATTCCTTTGTTGAGCATATTTGAATTATAGACTTGTAGTTTAAAACTTTCTATAGGTCTGTTGAATGAGGAAAAACAAGAATAGAAGTTGTGTATTATTTAATTAGGCAAACGTTTCTTAAGAACTTGTGAGTTGTCAATATAAATCTAAAATTATTATCGCAATTAATATTTCCATTGAGATTTGATGTATATACAATATAAAGTTGAATAAAATACAGATAATCTATTTAAATTAGAATAAATGAAGGAAACTGACGAGAAGTCCTCAAAAAACAGCAACTGGGGTGTCTCATCGTAAAAAGTGATAATTTTCATCAAGTCTCAACCATAGGGTCTAAATCAGGATTTCCCAACCTTTTTTATGCCATGCCCCACCTAAACCCTTCTAAAATTCTTATGTCCCCATTGGTACATAATTTTTAATATTAATAAATTGAATTGTTCAATTAAGAAACTTAAAATGATAAGTTTTAGGAAAAATCACTGGCAAATTTTGTTAACAAAACACAGTAAGTAAATTTTCAAAACATTTACTGAAAAACTAAAATTAGAATTCTAAATAATTTTAATAAGAATTTTTCTATAATAATTTAATATTTTAATTTAGTGAGATCGTTGTGCTTGATGCTTGCTGCACAGAGATTTTATGTTAGGTTCCAATTTGGGTAGCTTCAGTCTCAAGTTCCCCCGTTCTGTTATATCCAGACGATTTCTTTTGCCCAAAGCAAAAGGGTTTAACTCGTATCGAGTCCATTTTTCGAATTGCCCTTTCTGGGGCGTTGGCCCGATGTTGGGAAACACTGGTCTAAATGAAGTAAAAGCAATATAAATTATTTTTTCATTCTTTTTATCTATTGTGTGTGAATTTATATAATCGAAGAAAATTCAAATAAATTATTTAAATATTACATTTAACTAGAATAATTTTTCAAAATATAGAATATTTTTTAAACATTTATGTTTTAGAACATATATAATTATTTAATGTTTTTTTACTATCTCGCCAGAGATAGTATTGCGATCACGAAAATTTTCGATGTTGAGATTTTGAAGTTTTTATACGTTTTGAAGGTTCCTGAATCATTTTCACTAAGATTGAGAAAAATGTCTGTGTGTATGTATGTATGTAACCAAGATTACGCAAAAACGGTTTGAGCTAGAATGATGAAATTTGGTACATGGGCATTATTCAAAATTCTTAGTTTTCTATCAACTTTTGAGAAATGTAGCTCAACCGGAAGAGGGTCACTACCTACAACGTTTTGATTTTTTTTCTTCTAAAGTGACCGTAAAAATAAAGATATGTTTAATAATTTTTCACATGATTAAAAATTGTATAAAACTGCTATCTATAGAATTTCAGCTTGATTGTATCTCTGAAAATATCAGAATTAATTTTTTAATACTGCAAATCTCACGCGCAAACACGTGACGTGGTGCCATCAACAAAGAGCCAAACATGCGCTGGTTTAATAAATATTTAATTTAAATATTTAATTTATAATTAATTAAATTTAATTTAAATATAATATATTATGTTATTTATTCCAATTCAAATTACGACATAGTCGAGTGGAGACACTCCAGATTTTTTTCTCAAAGTATATATATATATATATATATATTGATTTTTTGATGAAAGATATTTAATAATTTTATTATTCCAATTATGTAGAATAAAATTAGATTAAAATTATAAAGAAGTGTCATATCAAGTTATTTATCAAACGCGTTTCAACCCTTTAAGTGAGACTCTTTTAATTACGAGGCATTTAATTATCTCCTTTCAACTGTTCTCATCTCATTTGATGGTCATATTTCATTTTTTTTTTTTTGATCCTTTATGTTGTTTAATAAGAGTCAACGAATTTATATTAAAATATTTTACATTTACAAATTTTCTTCAAGTTTTTAATTTGTTTCCATTGTTTGTCTTCACTCTTATTTGAAAAATAAGAGAGAAAGAGATTGATTAAATGATAGGCAGGATTACTGCTATGGGAGAGTGTATTTATTGGCTAGAATTAAGAGCCACTTGGTAGCAATGCGAGTTCAATATAAAATTGAACATTATATGATAGAGTTCTCCTTGGAGAATCAATAAAAACAGAAGGAAGATTCATCGTAAAAAAAATAAATAAAATAAAATAAAATAACCCTGGTTTAGTCGAATTATACCTTTAGGTAAATAATTTCCTTTCGATATTAGATTCAGAATTGTTTAAATTTATTTTTATCAAAAATTGATTTTAAAATAAATGAAAAAGAAAATTACGAATATAAAAAAACGTATATAAAAAGAAATATTTTCAAAGAATTTATTTATTTTAAATTTTTATTTAAATTTTATTATATTTTTAATTTTCAATTTTCAAAAATCATTATCTTTTTTTACTTTCCCGCATACTTCGTATAAGGGAAGTATTGGAATCGTCAAAAATTTCGACTTCGAGATTTCGATAGATCTTGACGTTTTAGACCTCCCTGAGTCGGAAAATACCATTTTTCGAATTAGGTCTGTCTGTGTGTGTATGTATGGATGTATGGATGTATGTAATGTTTGTCAGTGAGCGAATTTACTCAGAAACTAATCAAGCTAGGACTTCGAAATTTGGTACACCGATATTATTCACAGTTTGTAGATTTCTATCCAAATTTCGTCAAAATCGGTTAACTGGAAGTGGTACTTTACCTACACTGGTTGCGTTTACCTTTCAAGTAAAGTACCAGTTTGCTTCGAGATATTTGCTTCCTATTTTGTATATAGATTTAAAAATATGAAAAAAATTCAGATACCAAATTTGATCATGATCTGACTACCGGAAGTGACATTTGACCTATACAAGTAGCGTTAGGTGTAAATTATAAATATATATTATAATAGTGTTAAACCATTTTACTTTATAATTTAAATTAATTAGTTTGTTTATTTTTATTGTTGTTAATTATTTATGTGGGAAAGTCTAGGGGAGGACACTCCCGATTTTTTAAATTGTATACAATATATTACGCATAATGTGATAAGTATATATATTTTCTTTTTCTTTTTCGACATTTGAATGAAAACACTTTATCAAAGATTATATATAATTATTACAAATTATTAAATTATGACAAAATTAAAACTCTATCCCAGAGGTTCCCAAACTTTTCTGGTTTGCGGCTCCCTAAATAATTTTTCCGAGACTCCTTTAATACATCCGATTTTTATCGGAAAATCACATCTGACCATTTTTTTAGAACCATATTAAAAAAATTTAAAGATAATCGAAAATGTTCAAAAGTTTGCCCACAAAATCATTTTTTTTTAGAACCAAAAATTTCACTTATTAGAAAATTTTTTTTTTGGGGCTCCCTTATGACGCCATCGCGGCGCACAGTTTAGGAATCACTGCTCTACCCTATTTTAAACAGAAAAATGATTTTTTTAAAACCCTTTATATTAAAAATTAAATAAAATAACAAAATAATAAAATTATTATTATTATTAATTGCGTATGGACCGTCTTGGATCACGCAAAGCTCCCATAAATTTTTAGAAGCGCATCGCATCATGATGCGATTGCTGATGGCATTGACTTCTAATATTGAATCGATGATCTTCTTGTTCACAATGAACGCCACGCCCAGAAGTGGTAAACCTCTTCCAATTCGCTTGGCCGTCTTGCTCTTGAATATGCGATAGTTCTTATAGTCCATTGTATTTTTCATCCGTGAATCTTGTCTCTTGAAGAGCAATTATCTGGATATTCTATCACGATTCATGGTTGCTTGTTTTGAGGTTATCCTGCCGGAGCAGGCTTTGTAGAACCAGGGCTTGTCAGTTCCTGGAGCTGGGGCAGCCGAGGTTAAATTGAATTAAATTTTTATTTTTATTAAATAAATATATAATCTTGAGTTCTATGCTGGGATTCGAACTCAGGCTTCCTGTGTAGAAATCTCGTACTCTACCCATTCAGCCATGCTGTCCCAAAAAATAATAAAATTAATGATAGAATTAGTAATAATTAGTGATAATTTTTCCCAGATATTCTTCTAGAAAGTGAATATTCAATGCTTCCCCTATAATTTAATTGTCAATTGTGGGCAGAGGATTTGCTATGTATTTTAATATTTTTGGATGTTTTCTTTTAATTTGTGATTGAGAAATAGGGTGTATTCTTATCAGTCCAATACACACTTTCACGTCTAATTTATCCCCAAAGAACCTCTAGTGTTATTTTTTAATTATGACTAATATTTGTAATATGTAATTGCTAAATTGTTTTTTTCCTCTGGAATTTTTAGATATCTTACATTAGGAACCATTTGATGAACTTGGTTTCAAATTTTTTAAGTACTCTTTAAGGATTTTCTATTTTGTGAATTGCTTCACTTTTCCCAGAATTAATTTTTCGTCTATTATTTGTTTAGTATTCATTTAATGAAGGTATTCATCACTTATATTTTTGAGGCACTTGATTGAATCGCTGAAAGTACCAGAATTAATTTTCTCACGCGCCAACACGTGACGTGGTGCCATCAACAAAGAACCAAACATGCGCTGGTTTAATAAATATTATTTATTAATTTTAATTTATAATTTATAATTAATTAAATTTTTAATTTAAATATAATATATTATGTTATTTATTCCAATTCAAATTGCGAGATAGCTAATTTTGCTGTTAGATTTGTATATAATAATCCTATTATTTACACTTCTCCACATACATACATTCATATAGTAATTATAAAAATATTAATTAAAACATTGTTAAAAAAAAGTTACTTAATGAAATTATAGATTTTAATAATTACAATTATTTCAATTTTTATTTCTTTTAAATTCAAAGAGTGCAAAACTCATTAATCATTTCAATTGAGAAATAAATTCAACAATAATATTTTTTTTTTCATTTTGAAAATTGAAATGTCAATACCATCAGAATTGGCAATTAACAAAATAGGAACTACGAAATAACAGGAAAGTTTATCATTCCAGGGGACGGCTCGTATAAATCTCATGAACAAATTTCATTCAATACAGAAAGTCGTTAGTTACATACACTATGTGCATGCGTAGGTGTAGGTGGAGTGCTCTTACTTGTTTTCCCACCAAATCTCTCTTTTAACAAACGGAATTGAACAATTTTATACAGACAGATACCATTTAAATAATTCCTAGTTAATCATAGAATCAAATTGGGAGAAAGAAAGAGGTAGATTACATAAAAGGCACCAGATGACACAATTTTTATTCACATTAATTAAATTATAATTAATATAAGTTAAAATGTTTATTTTTATTTAATTCACTATAGTTTTATAAATAATAATGTTCAAAATCAGATTAGTAATCATTTGAATAATTGCATTATTTAATTAACTTCCTTGACCGGGAGCTTAGCTGCGAGGATATAATGACCGGTCCGCCGACTCGAGTTCGAGGGTTCAAACCTCGCCGAGTGCATCGATATATAAATAAAAATAAAAATAATAAACAAATCTGAGAAAGCTGGTTAAATGGAGATATATTCCGACAAAGCCAAAAAAAAAAAAAAAAAAAAAAAAAACTTCCTTAATATAAATTATGTTTCTCGAAAATGGGGCCTTTAGGAGAAATCATTGTGACATTAACTGGTAGGCAAGAACCAGGCATGATTGGGGTATGATTGAGAAAACTAATTTGTTTCTGGAAAAAACTTGAGCTTGTTCCGAAATTTAAAACAGTTGTTAAAAATTGGATCTTAAAAATTTTAAAATTAGTACAGTATTATAAATAATATAAAGAAAATTAATTGCCTCTTTGTTTGTTTAACAATACCAATACCGATTATATATATATATATATGATTTATGTTCATATTTTATAAAAGATTAAAAACTGTTCAATTTGACTTTTTAAGTAAAATTATAAAATTCAACTCTTAAAAATATATCACTAAATCATATCAAAATTTTAAAAATCAAAAGATTAAACAAATATACTACATAGTATACTTAATAATTATATCCAAATAAATGATCGATATTTGATGTCTTATTCTTTAACATTATTAAGGACGGAATAGAGGAACAGATAGAATAAAAATCCGATTTCTTTATTTTCTCGATAAAGTTTTTAGATTTATTTTATTTTTTGTTTTTTTTTTTTTGATTAATTATTCTAGACACGTTTTTGGAAAGTCTTCCAAGAGTTTTAAGTTAAAAATAAAAAAAGAATGAATGATGAACTGTAATATCAATTAAATACTTTTTCGTTGACGATTCGATTCCGTCTTTAAAAAAAAATTGACATCATTTTATAGTAGATAAGAAAATGGAATGCTAATCAGAATAAAGTAATATATAATTTAACATTTTAAATTGAATATATTATATTAACATTCAAGATAGCTGAGAACTGTACGATGTCAGCTGAACGTGTGCGAAATATTTTGCACAACCATTTCTATCGACAATTTGGCGCTGTCGGCGAAATCCAAACGAATTTTTGAGTCGATTCATAACTGTTGATGAGACTTAAATTAAATTAAATCAAATTTAATTAATTAAATTAGGACACCGTATGAGACATGTATCAGTGTTGATGGAGATTATGTTGAAAAATATAGCAAAAAAAAAAAATTTAAAAACATCGTTTTCCTTGGTCAGACCGGAAACTTTTCACCCCACCCTCGCGTATAAATATATATATATATATATATATACATTTTTTGATAAATACATTGAATTATTGGAAAGGAAAATTTGATAAATATGTTGGATCAAACACATTCAATGATGAATGTTAGGTTATGATATTGACACGGGAGAGGAGGATAGCAAAGCTATTTATTTAAATAATATTATAAGTTCAAATATATATATATATATATATATATATATAGAGAGAGAGAGAGAGAGTTTGGTATGTTGTCATTAAGATCAAATAAATTTGTATAATTCGGACTATGGGTGACAATGGGTGGTTATGACTTGAAATAAACACAAAATTTTCATAACATGTTTTTTATTATCTCGCCAGAGATAGTATTGCGATCACTAAGTTTGAGAAAAAGGTCTGTGTGTGTGAATGTGTATGTAACCAAGATTACGCAAAAACGGTTTGAGCTAGAATGATGAAATTTGGTATATGGGCATTATTCAAAATTCATAGTTTTCTATCAACTTTTGAGAAATGTAGCTCAACCGGAAGACGGTCATTACCTACAACGTTTTGATTTTTTACCGACCGACGATAGTAAGGGAGGTATTGTTTTCACACCAAATTTCACATGTGCAGATTTTTACATATCTCCACGAATCATGCATTTTCTTAACAGAAAAAAGTATTTTTAGCATGATGTCTGTCTGTCCGTCCGTCCGTATAGATGTGTACAGCCTGAACGGCTCAACCGATTTTGATGAAATTTGGTATATTTACTTAATGCATCAGTGGGATGAATTGATCAAATTTGGGTGCAAATCCAGAAACCGGAAGTGGTAGTATTAGCGATTGACAATAGGAAGGGAAGGGTTATTTTCACACCAAATTTTTTTTTCATATGAGATTTTTTACATATCACAACGAATCATGCACTTTGTATTGGTTTTATCCTCGGGAAAATCATCTTTATTAGTTTTTTCTTGATTTAAAATTATATGACGTCATCCAGCCATTCATGGCGTCACAGCCTGGTCTTGCATATATATTATAAATAAAATAAAATTAAAAATATTTATTATTTATGTATCCATATCTGTTTTTTATTACATTAATAGATATATTAAAATTATTTGAAATTGTTTCTGTAGCTGGAAATTAATTTACTTCAAACCGTCGGTCGGTTCGGACCTGGCCACAGGTCAACTTATTTTCTTCTAAAGTGACCGTAAAAATAAAGATATATGTTTGAAAATTTTTCACATGATTAATAATTGTATAAAACTGCCAATCCTGGTTAGGGAATATCAGGGAATGGACCGGCATAAGGAGCGTGGGAGAGCTGTTCCGCACGGCGGAAAATAGAGACGTTTTCGCTAGAGTGATCGCCGACGTCAGGGAGACCGGACAAGGCACTTGAAGAAGAAGATAAAACTGCTATATATAGAATTTCAGCTTGATTAAATCGCTGAAAGTACCAGAATTAATTTTTTAACACTGCAAATCTCACGCGCCAACTCGTGACGTGATGCCATCAACAAAGAGCCAAACATGTGCTGGTTTAATAAATATTATTTATTAATTTTAATTTATAATTTAATTAATTTAATTTACTTTAAATTAATATATGTTATTTAATCCAATTCAAATTTGCAAGATAGTCGAGTGGAGACACTCCAGATTTTTTAAATAAATTAATAAATACAAAAATTTAGAATTAATAGTTCAAATATGAATGGAAAGAGAATAGTTTCAAATCCAAAAATAGTTATCCGTTAAAATATTTGTATAACTCTCATTGCAGGAATAGAAATTATATAATTATATTAGAAATATTTATTATATATTTTATTAGTATAATGAATTATTGAAATTGAAATAAAATGAAAATTATATATATTAAAAAAAAACATAAATGCTAAAACAAATAAAAATTTTGACAAAGCTAATTTGAATTGAATAAATTTTCTGTATTTTAATGTGCATTTACAAGTTATAATTTTATTAATGTCGGTCCTTTGGTGGGTGACAAGTCTTCTACTACTATCACACTTGAATCTCTACATACAACTTATTTCTTAACCTTAACGGACTAATCTTCTATTTATTCTCTTGTGTTTCAAGAGTTTTTTCTCCTGTTCCCAGCAGCATTGAGTTGAACGGATGGGCTTTAGCACCTAAGCTATATAATTTGTTGTATTTTTACGATTTTCCTAGTCTTTTTTATTACTTGTTTGCCTATCAGTTTAGTCTCTTGATCAGTACTTTAAAGTCCATTTTTTACGGGTTTGTGATTCCTAAGCGTTTTATATCTCAGTTTTCATATTGCTTTGTATTTTGCTAAAATGAGATAGACAGTTTCATCTTCCTCATTGCAATATCTACATAAAGGATCATTTATCATCCCAGTTATTGTTAGAGGTTTTGTTGGTGGTGGGCCAGTTATTAGTCATATGTCACTTCTCTTATTTTTTCTATCATTTATCTATATCGAAAATTCGAATTCGAACTTTTAACGATATATATATATATATATATATATAAAAGATTTGTTCAAAAGAAAAGGTGAATTTTGAATTATTTCGAAAAATATTTATTTATTCATTAATATTCATTTTTCCCCTTCAAAGTAATTCCCCTCAAATATAATGCATTTACGCCAGCGCTTCTTCCAATCATAGAAGCACTTGTGAAATGCGCTTTTCGGTTCGGTTCGTTCTTCGATTCCGACTTTATCTCATCAATTGTGGCAAAACTTTCCTTTAATTGGTCTCTTCAGTTTTGGAGATAGGAAAAAGTAGCAGGGAGCCAAATCTGGTGAATACGGTGGTTGAGGCATGCTTACGGTGTTGTTTTTGGACAAAAATCACGAAGAAACAATGATATGTGAGCTAGTGAATTATCATAATGCAGAATCCATTATTTGTTTTTCCACACTCCCGATCGTTTCAGTCGTATTGCTTCAAGCAAACGTTGCATAACTTCCTTGTAGTATTCCTTATTAACAGTAAAACCACGCACCACGCCATTGTAATCGAAGAAAACAGTGAGCAAAACCTTCACATTTGAACTTGGCGTACCACTACACTAGTACCACCTCCTGAAGGACCTTATATATATATAAAAAAAATTGTGGAAAAAATAAATGTAAAAGTAGGGTTATAAATGAAAATTTATGTGATGTTCGCGAGTATTTTTTTTTTAAATTGAATTTGTATTATAAATTACAATTTCATTAAATATTGTCTAAAAGATGCATATTTGTGAAATAGAAAATTCGATAGATATGCATATCTTATTTGCATAGATATTAAATGTTACATTAAATATATGATTTAAATTTAAAGAGATATGCTGAGTGAAATACAATTATAATCCACTTATTATTATTAATAAAGTATTTCTTGGATTATGGTTAAGAGAATAAGTGTTTATGTGTGTGTAATTTATTAATATTTAGGTAATAGGTATGGAGGAATGAGAGAGCGTTAAGAGTAGGATGCTTTGATATTTAAAACTCAAGCAAAAAGTATTTTATTTTTGTTGTTTAAACACACTAATAATTCGAAAATTCCATTTTATATTGAAAATGGGTGGATTTTTTTTTTTTAAATAATACAGAAAAGGATGGAATGTTAAAAAGAATTGTTAATATCAAAGGGTATATACATTTATATATATATTATGAATCTCATTATTATTCAATTGTTTCCTAAAGTTGTGTTCGGAAAGCTTTGTTGAGTTCTTGAATTACGATCCTCTAACCCCTTCACACATATAATCAATATCCATTAAAGGCAGAACGTGATTTAAAATCTATAGCTCTTACTACGCACACACGTTTATTTTGGTAGAGAACTGAACGTTTATCTGATAGAAGCTTTTTTTTCTTTTGATAAAAATTATTTGTTTATTTGAACTCTTCAGAGATAAAGCAAAATTATTATTATTATTCGGAATGGCCAGGTCCGAACCGACCGAGGGTTTGAAGTAAATTAATTTCCAGCTACAGAAACAATTTCAAATAATTTAAATGTATCTATTAATGCAATAAAAAACAGATATGGATAGAACATAAATATTTTTAATTTTATTTTATTTATAATATATATGTAAGACCAGGCTGTGACGTCATGAATGGCTGGATGACGTCATATAATCTTAAATTATGAAAAACTAATAAAGATGATTTTTCTCGAGAATAAAACCAATACAAAGTGCATGATTCGTGGTGATATGTAAAAAATCTCCTCATGTGAAATTTAGTGTGAAAATAACCCTTCCCTTCCTATCGTCGATCGCTAATACTACCACTTCTGGTTTCCGGATTTGCACCAAAAGTTGATCAATTCATCCTACTGATGCATTAAGTAGATATACCAATTTCATCAAAATCCGTTGAGGCGTTCAAGCTGTACACATCTATAGGAACGGACGGACGGACGGACAGACATCATGCTAAAAATACTTTTTTCTGTTAAGAAAATTCATGATTCGTGGAGATATGTAAAAATCTCCACATGGGAAATTTGGTGTGAAAACAATACCTCCCTTACTATCGTCGGTCGGTAAAAATAACTGAAAATTACATAATTACTCTTTTTTCCTCGAAAAAAGGTTTTGAGATAATCTCAACTAATATTTGATAAATTAATATTATTTATGTATTCTTTTTCAAAAACTTTTAAATAAAGGTCAAATAATAAAAGACATCTGGACTATAATATTAATATTACGTAGTATGTATTTCTAGGCATATAATTTGAGGTTTTATATTAATTTACTAAGATAAGACTCAAAGTTTCAACTAAGATAAATTTCTAGTAATAATAACAATAAATATAAGTTTATATTATTAAATTATTAAATTCAACAACCTGAAATGCGTTTTAATCTTAATATTTTTAATTAAATTTTAATTTCTTTCTAAAATATGAATATATTATTTATTATTGTACTTAGTAATATAATTTATAATATATTTATAATTCTAGTTTATATATAATTATATATATATTATATGTGATGGTATGAAGAAATTCTTTTTTGAAGAGATTTCGTCTTATTCCATTTCCAATTCTCTTTTCAGTTTGTCAATCATTGATTTATTGGAAACTGTTTCTTGAGTCTACTACTTCTTTATTTTCCTAACTAAATACGCTTCTATGCACTTTGATCATTTATTATATAAGTTTAGTACGTTTGAAACATTTAAGGTATGTCTTTTAAAGATAATCAATCTCATTAAGCATTCAATACTATAATAAATTATGTATACCTGTACATCTTTTGGTTCAGCCAGTGTACAATTATTAACCTAGTCCTAGTAGCGCGGGGGGGGGGGACCAGAAAGAGGTAGAAGCGATATAATCCTGCAATTAAATTCTTGTCAATTTCAAAAAAGACCAAGCTTCGAGTTAGAATTATCCACCTGATATTAGCCTATAATTAGTTATTCATCATTATATTTCTAGATCCATTGTCGGTTCTCCTAAACTAGATCAACTTAGGTAAGCGATTTCTTAGAAATATTTATGTGTTTAATAGATTTTAATACACACAAAGGAATATTGTGTATTACTAAAATCTGAGCACTTCTTTCGTAAATTTAAGAATATTTCTCCTTAATTCGATGACTTCAGATGGCTTGATATGAATTTAAGGATTTCATTAAGGACCCTATTAAGAGTCCCAAAAATTTCGAAAGTTTGGATCTTAATCTCATAGGCTTGCTACACTGGACTACACGGTTTGCCGCAGCTTTATGCTCCGACAGTAGCCAGTAAAGACATGAACCATTAAGAGTTTTATAATCAAATCTTGTATGCAATTTGACAATAAAAGTTAATTTATAATATTAAGATGAGAGACTTTAACGCCAGAGTGGTTAAAGATTGGATAACTATGTAAGAGTTAAGAAAGATTTTTTTTAAAACGAGACTTGTTTAAACGCTATAAAATATTCACCTGTTGTTTATATGTAGTAAGAATCTACGCAAAACTAGAAAAATTTAACGGAATGAACAGGCAGACATCACACGAGGTCTCAGTTTCGGTGATTTCTTCATTGTAGTTAATTTTTTTTTCCAAACTAGCATTATCTTGAGATCTCCAAACATGAAATAGCCACCGGGGACTAAATCTGGGAAGTACGGTGGATGTGCAACCAATTCATGAAATCTCATTGTTTTGAGAATAATAAAAGTTGCTTTAATAAAAAGTCTGAATCTCGCAAACTAATCGCCTGAATGCAGTTTAATTTTGATACACCATTTGAAAGATGACTGTTTAGAGATATCTTTGAGATTTTTGATAGTGTGCCCTCTTTCTCTCTCGGACATATTGAATGATCTATTATTTAAGCATAATTGTTGGCGCACCAAATTATATAGGAATTCAATATAATTAAATTTTATATCTATAACATTAAAGAATATGATTATTTATCAAATATATTTTATATAATTTATAATTTTATAAAATTATCTATTTATTTATTTACTAAATTTTTAAATAAATAATAATAATTAAATGTATTAAATTAATAATAATCATAAGAGATAAATTAATAAAGAAAATAAATTCAATAGGAATTTTTAGGTTATGATATAAAAATTATAAAATAAACAACATATGTATGAATTTAAAATAGCTGGAGAAATGAATTAGTGAATTTTAATAAATACCGTGATGGGGTAACCACCCAATAGGTGTGTTTAATTAACACTGTGGAAAAATTTAAATTTAACCACCATATTCTATATATATACGATCTCTCTCTATAAATTAATTTGATCCAATAAAAATCCTCTCAACATTCCACTCTTGAAAATATATTTTTTTATTATCCATTGAACAATGAATTAATTAATAATTTACAAATACCTGAAAACGAGAAATTCCAGAGCAGCTAAATTAAGAATCTGCATTTGTTTACTGGAATATCTATTATCACAATGAACATTATTATTATTTATTATTGGAGTAAGAAAAGCTAGTGAGAAATTTGTTTAGGGGAAAACAACTGGTAATCCCAGGAGGCGGTAGTCAACCAATAAAAAGAAAGATCTAAGGGAATTGGGAGAAAAATTGTCAAAATTATTCTTATAAGTCTTTAATCCTGCATTTTAATGGGCGTCTTATCTAAAATATATCACATTCTAAAAGATATTTCATCTTAAATTATTTTCTTCATTTTCATTTTTCTTTTTTTAACGCCAATCCAATCATTGATAATGTTCTATATATTTTTAATGTTCTAATAAATTAAATTAAATTAATGTGAATTTCTATCTTAATCGATAATTAATCTTAAAAAGTATGAAAGAAATAAAATGTAAAATCTTAAAAAAAAACTTTTTTAAAAGAGAACTTTTAATGTTAAGTTTAAAAATTAATCAATTTGATCCTTTACCTTAGTATTAGGATATATATTTATTAGTCTATTAAAGATGCAAATACAAATCTATTGTTTTATATTTTTAAATACCAAATAATTATATATATATGTACAACATATCTTGAGTATTGCAAAATGATTTATTATCATCTAAACATATGTAATATAGAGGAGTTAATAGTCTTCATTAAATTTGAAGTTTAGAATTATGCGTGAAAAAGAGTATGACGACATTTCGTACTACACCCTCCATTCCAAAAGAAAGCGAACTTTTTAAAAAAACAAAAAACCAATGTACATTTTGGAACAAATCATTTTTATTAATCAATAAATTCCCCTTCTACAAATTTGCACGCGCCAACAAGTTGTCAAACGACTTCTCCATGTCCTTTATTGGAATAGTCTTTAGGACGTCGGTCGTCGCCTTCTCAATGGCTTCAATCGATGTGTGCCACTTTCCTTTTATCGCCAAATGCAGTTTAGGGAACAGATAGAAGACGCACGGAGCCAGATCTGGTGAATAGGGCGAATGATGTAAAGGAATAACGTGATTTTTGACCAAAAATTCAGTTACAAGTCGCGAACGATGTGATGGTGCATTATCGTGCAAAAGAGTTCAACTGCCGATTTCTCGATATTCTGGCCGAATCGACGAATTCTTGCCAGCAAACGCTTCATGACGCCTAAGTAAAACTCTCCAGTGACTGTCTGACCTTTCGTAATCATACAGCGTTTCTCTACCCGATTTGAATCGCCCGAACCACTCGTAAACTTGCGTACGGGATAGACAATCATCACCATATGCATTTTGTAGCATTTGGTGCATTTCAGTAAAAGTTTTACCAAGTTTAACACAAAAATTAATTGCAGCTCTTTGTTTGAAACTCATTTTCCGACCGATGTACAAAACACACTGACATTTGAAACGAAATAACTTTTGTTGTATGCATCCAAATGACAAAATTTATACTAGTTGTCAATGAGTGACTAAGCTATCTACGGGTAAAATATTACAACAGATGGCATTAGTGGTACTATTTTTTTTTAAAGTTCGGTTTCTTATAGAATGGAGGGTGTATGATGACTGAACTCGATAGAGAAACCTAGATTTAATATTTGATATTTAAATTATTTCACAGTACCAATATATTTATAAAAGCTTTTTTTAAACCATGACAATATTTAAACAGATCAACATTAGATGATTCTTGATATTGCGTGAGAATTGTTTTGATTTTAATAATTTTTTAATAAATTTTTCCTAAATTACTTTGTGCAGCTAACCACTTAATTGGAGATAATATATAAAATACATATTTAGTGTCAATCCAGTTATAAGGTAGGACACAATATTTTGAGCAGTCAGTTAGCTAGGTTTAAAGAGGAATCGCTTGCTATATTCATATATGTCTATATTCATTATTTAGTATTTAGAAGTTTTTATCTAATTTTTTTACGTTTTCGTATAAATTGAAAGTTTCAAATAATTTTTGACAAAAAATGCTCTATATAGGAATATACACATATAGATACACAATTAGGCAATAAATTATCCATCTTTCCTAATTATTGTTTTGTTTTTTAAAAATAATTATATCATATTTATTAGAAATTTTAGATTAATAAATCACTTGAATTATTGTTATATTTTGATTTTGATATTCTTTGAATTATATTACGATCTGTTGATTAAAAGATAAATTTTCAAATTAAATAGTTAATTATTTTATTAATTAAAATTATTATTAGCAAAAATAAAAATCTTCAACTCAAAACCTCCTATTAACCTACGAGAAACTTACAAAATCCAGAGAACCGTTTTGAAATTCAGAAAGGCATATAATATACGTTTAGAAATGGAAATTTGTATTTGTAAAGATTTACAGATGTCCTTAGATTTTTAAAATTTATTTATTCTTATATATATATATATATATTTATTTTTTTGAAAAAGATTTTATAAATATATATTATATTTAATTTGTAACTTTGTAATTAAGCAGTCGAGTTATATTATTGTTCATCGGGAAATAATATTACTAACATGAATGAAAGGGTTAAAGTTAGAAGGGATATATCTTGTAATATAATCAAGCTTAATTTATCAAAGAAAGCTTCTGTTGATTTTGCAATATTAATGTGTTGTGGCTCCATTTAATAATTTGCTTTATTATAAAGTTTTAGTCTAGAGAATTTGAAATTTTATCGGTAATATTCTCTATATATTTAACCTTAATTCAAAATTCAAAGTTAAGAAATATAATATATGTATATAAAATCATTTGCATTACAATAGAACGAGAGATTTTTAATTTAATCATATTAGATTTAGTTAAAAATAATAAATATTTAATATTAAATATATATATATTTAGAGAAAAAAGATTTTCAGCAATAAATTTTAATATTGGATTTTTTTTAACTTACAGGTGTAATCATAAAAATATAAAGATTTACGGGTGGTGGTTTAGTACTCTGTTAAAACAAATGAGGTGGGGTTAACTTTGTGAAGGGTTCTGCTTTCCCGCAATTCTCTGATTTATGGAATCGGATGGGATATTAAAACTATGTAAATTAGCTGAGCGGTGAGTCATTAACCAGGATCTTGATATGCCTTACAAAGTGCCATTAATGTTTGTCGCGAATTAAAATTTAAAAAAAAAATGTTTAATTGACTGAGAGATGGGCGGATGAGTTGGAAATGTGATGGGGAGGGGGGGTTAGAAAAATAATAATTGCCGGTTAATTGTGGAATTATTTATGGTTTGTATATAAACAGAATAAGAGATAAATTATCATTTAATAAAATATGAATTATGAAAAAAAAAACATAATATTTTTTTCTACCAATTTTTATATATTATTTATATTCATAATTTTTCAAAATTTAATCCAATATACCTACCATCCTACAACAAATATAAAAAAAATTATATACTAAAAATTAAAAAAGCAATTGTCCAACTTTTTCGTAACCATTAAAAATTAAAGGTTTGTTGTGAGAGTTACATAAGATAAAATTTAATTAGTGTGTCAAGTCAATAGAAATCTCTTGATAAAAAATTCCTATTTTATTATTTTCATTTGCATTTAACGATGCAGCAATATTTTGAAAAAATTCAATTATTAAAAATTATTATTCTAAAAAAGTAAATTTCCTAAAAACAATAGCATAAGATTAGAAATAACAAAATGAAAAATATATAGGATATAAAAGAGTTAAATTTTGTGATATATACGAAATCATAACATTTTAGTATAAAGTTCAATTTACTGTTTTAAATTAATCAAATTATATTGTAAATTACTTTAATAATGGGAAATTATATATATAAATAGAGTTAATAATAATTACTTTTGGTAATATCTTCCCAAGTGTTATTTTATTGTTATTAAATGCGAGGGTTGTATTCTTTCTTGTAATATACATTTATCGTTTATAATATTTATTTAAATTAAAAAATAATAGTGATTGAATTTTATGTAATAGAATACTTATCCTACATGTGTATGGTATTCATGAAAGTTATACTTATATTATAGTTGATTTGATGATGAAAATTTTTGACAGATCGCTTCCTCGGACTATTATATTACCATATATTCTTATATATATACATATAAGTATATATATGTAGTTAATAATATTAATAACACATAATATATTACTTATATATTGCCCTTCTAAAACTTTAATAATAAATATTATTATTATTGTTATACCATTTTCACTCCATCTACAAAGAGTATAGGGTGGACAGGGTGGACCAAAAGTCCGGTAACATTTGAATCGAGCGCTGCTTCGAATTGCGAGGAATAGGGGGGAGCGGGGCGTTACTAAACGCGAGAGAGGCTAGTTGGAATTCAGTGCCATGGCGTCGTTCAGCGGAGTACAATGTGCGTTTTGCGTACGCGAGTACTATCGCAACAACGATTCTGCGACTGAAGCGCGACGAAAATTTTGTACACAGTACAATATACGAAATAAAAATCAAGCTCCATCCTCTCGTGCAATTAAAAATTGGGTACAGAAGTTCGAGGAGACGGGTTCAACATTAAAACCTAGGACGTTGAGAGAGCCCGTAAACATAGAGCGCGTATGAGCATCTGTTAGAGAACAACCTGGCCTCTCTACTCGAAAGCGGTCGAGTGTTTTAAATGTGTCCAGGACATCTTTAAATCGTATTATTCACAAGGATTTACATTTACACCCGTATAAAATTCAAATTGTACAGCAATTAAGACCAAATGACTACATTCAGAGACTGCAGTTTGCCAACGAAATGCTTGTGAGGTTTAAGAGCTTCAAAAACATATTTTTCTCAGACGAGGCACATTTTCACCTAACTGGGCATGTGCAGATACTGGAGTGATGCTAACCCACAATTGAAGCACCAAAAGCCCTTACACTCGCCCAAAGTTACTGTATGGGCAGCTTTATCAGCCAGTGGAATTATTGGTCCGTATTTTTATGAGGATCAGAGAAGCCGTCCCGTTACCGTCAACACAGCGATACATTGCCACGCTATAGAACTTTTTTGTTCCAGCATTACAAGACTACTATGGTTTTAATCAATGAACATGGTTTCAACAAGATGGGGCCACATGTCACACCTCCAACGACTCAATAGCAGCGGTTCGTGAAATTTTTGGGCAAAAAGTCATATCCATAAGAGGTGACATTAACTGACCACCCCGCAGCCCGGATTTGTCACCAATGGACTTTTTCCTTTGGGGATACTACAAAAGTAAAGTTTTTAATAACAACCCTCAGTCTATTGAAGAATTAAAAGAAAATTCAGAACATTTCTCTAAACACTTTTAGGGGGGTGATGAAAAATTTCCGCAATAGGTTACAGGGGTGCCAAACTAAACAAGGGGCACATTTGGACGACGTTATTTTTAAAAAATAAAACCCTGATTTTTGTACTTTTGTAATAAATAAACATATTTTCTTTCATATCTCTTTTTGTATTTTTTATAACCATTTGAAATGTTACCGGACTTTTGGCCCACCCTGTATATATATATAGGTAAGTGATAGTCAAAATTTATGAGATTTTTTCATGTTTCTTAACGTGATATCATCACCAATAATTTATCTTCTAAGGGGAGAATGAAAGGACTCGAATGTAATTTAACAATGTTTTTTTTACTAAGCAGATTAAAATTTAACATTAATAATAATAAACAAAAAAAAACAATTTATTTCAAATAAGAGATATGTTAAAATATACAAATTTATATTATATTAATATATCAATTTATTATTTTCTATTTAATTTTAATTTTAATGTTTCTAAATTCTATAAAATTACATAAAATAAATTTTAAGTTTGATTTTAGTATAATTTCAAATTTCAAGGTCAAGATTCTCTCATTTTTCCTCGCTTATGTTGAAAAAATATTGAAATAAATGAAAATTTATATTAAAAATGCTTAACGGATTTAAATCATTCAAACACCTTTCGATCCCTATTAATCCTCTAAGGTGTTATTGAAAAAATTATCGAACTCAATAACAAGTTGAAAAATTGATGTTTTATATTCCTTTTTTCAACTAAATACTATTTTTGAATTAAAATTTTTATTTCTTTATTTATTTTGTTTATAATATATATATATATATATATATATATAATTGTTAAATTATTATTTTTAATCTCATTTAAGAAAATATATTGTTTTATTATTTTTTATTTTATTTAATTTTAGATAAATAATAATTATAATATAATATGAGTACATGAAGTGTATTATTTATAAATTTATAAATAAATATATTTCAAAATTAAAAAGTAATTAACTAAAATTTTTAATTATTCTCTTTTTATAATTTTTTATCTGATTTATCAGATAACTTTCAAAATTATATCATAATATACTTATACCGTTTTTACTCATATTTTTATATAATTAAATGAAAATGAAAATTAAAAAAAAATTTTAATTTTTTTTAAATAATTATTCGGGAGTGAGTGAAATTTTCGCACTCTGATTGATTTATTATGATTATTATAAATATTATATTTATATATATAGATAGTATATTAATAAAGATAAAACAAAATAATTATATTAATTTATACTCCAATACTTCACTATATACTACTTACTTTTACTATATAATAGCAGTAATATATATACATATAATACTTCCAAAAATATTCAAATTTAGGAGATTTATAGGAGATATTTAATATTGACACTTGATAGTAATAATACTATTCACTCTCCTTCATAAGTGGAAAATATTGTTTCATATATTAATAATTTAAAAATAATATGTAGTCATACTTTGAATAGCATATATTAACCGTAAAGAATCAACGAAACATTTTCAAAATTTATTAAAAACTTCTATTTGCCTCGTACATTTAAGGATAACTTTCTAATGACATTCGTCCAAGTGTGAATGTATATAGTATCATTTTGTTTTTATTAATATTTAATTTTTATTATATTTTTGGCATGTATTTTACTTTTTGTTTTTAACAAAAAAATTCAATAAAACGTTTTTTCACTTATTTCCTAGTTTGTTCAAAATTCTCTATTTTTGGAAAATTATAAATATACAAGGAATTTATTTTCTTTTATAATGAAAATATAATTTTAATTTCACCACTGTTGGTTATGATTTTTGAACTTTATATAAATATATATATATATAAAATCATTGAGGCCGAAGTAAACTTTACTATTTCCCAAAATAAACAATTTCCTAGAGATTCAGGAGAGTGGTGGGGAATGTTTGTTTCAAAGTTAATCAAAATGAATAGGTTGACCGCTTGGAAAGTTTGTATTATTCAAATTAGTTTGTTCAAAATAAATTTTTATACACAAATATATGTATGAAGAGAAAATATTAATTTGTAATAGATAGATATTGATCGTAATTATTATTTTTTTAATCTCTTCTCCTCTCCCATTTTCAAAAATGAATATTCATTTTAAATACATAAATTAGCAAAATAAAAATATGAATAAAAAGATAAAATCATTTTAATTTTTTTTTTAATTAAAAACATATGCTTGAATGAGAATTAATTTAATCCGACATCTCAAAAATCAACAATCAATTAATGAACTCTCTAATGCATTTCCCTTAATATTCAAGATTAAATACCAAATCTATTTAAAGAAATAAAATATCAAATTTAAAAGAAGATAGCTTAGTACCTTTGGAGTTGTAGTTATAAAATTTATTGTTATGTAAGGCCAAATAAACAAAATAAATTAATACAATAGTTTTTTCCGGATTGTATATATTTCATGATTTTTTTTAAGATTTTTCAAATTTAACCTATATTGTCTCTGTCACAATTTTGTTCTTTAATATTAAAAACAAAATAAAAAAAATTTAATTAATTTATTTCAAGATCATTTCCTCTAGATGAATTTTTAATATATATTCTGTTGAAATTCTAAGAGACATTTTTTCACCTTAGATTTTATTCTTGTTGAATTGAATTTAAAATTTAAATGAGACAGAGAGGGATTGAGAATATGCAACTTCCTTAGACCTTCAATACCTATATGTCATCAAGTGCTTCAAAAATAAAAATAAAATAAAATTATAGATTTAATTAATAGGAATTTTAAAATATAATATATAGTTTTAATTCAAATATTACTTGGTTCACTTAAAAAAATTATTCTTTGTCAACTGCGATATTGTTTTAAGAATAGTACGGTTTGTCTAGGAATATTAATAAATTCGCTGGAGAAATTATAATGAATATCCTCCTATCTCTACTAGCCTTATCTTATAATCATCTCTATTTGTACATTAAAATATATCAATCAATTTATTTTTTCAGAAACTCAAATTTATCTTCTGATATACAAATTTAAAATATAAAATTAAAATATAAAAGAAAACAGATTGTATTTATACAATTTGTGCTAGCATAATAAGATAAATTTTATATCTATATATTATAATATTAGAAATAATAAAGGGTGGTCGAAAAAGTCTTTTCGTATTTTGTCCATAGATGTCGTTGGAATCGTGTATCTCCAGTGCTACCAATCACATTGTGTCATACCATATAGTGTTGGAACGGTGAAATTTCAAGCTTCATTTAACCTTAAAGAAAATTAAATTTGGTGAAGCTGAACAAAAGTTACAGCTTTTCAAAAATAAGTGAAAATAATGAAGAAATTCGCTATATTTTGAAATTTTTGTATAAAAAAGGGAAGCCGCCAATGAAATTTGTGAAGTTCACGGAGACGATGCTATGTAGCGCAACAATGGTTCGCTCGCTTTCGTTCTGGAAATTTCGATGTGAAAGATGCACCTCGTTCTGGTCGATGAAATTATGGAAAAGATTGACAAGGACCGTCACATAAGCAGCCATGACATTGCCAAGGAACTAAAGATTCATCATCAAACGGTTTGAAACCATTTAAAAAAGGCTGGCTAGAAAAAGAAGCTTGATGTGTGGGTACCACATGATTAGAAATACGAAAAGACTTTTTTGACTACCCTATATTTAAATTTTCTTAAATTAAATTATTAATTTGTATTATTATGTTATTTCATTATGATTATAATCAAATAATTAATATTTATATAAATTTTAATAAAGATAATTATAATATTCATATAAATAAATATATTAAATGATTTGTTTTGTGGTCATTTATTAATTACTTTAATTAAGTAAAAAGCAACTAAAATGAGTTTTCTTTAAAATGAGACCTTTTCAAATCGATCCATCACCTCTCTAACCCCCTAATATATGAATTTCCAAAAAATCCTGTATACAATTTTTAAGATTAGAAATACATAGATGTATTATATACATAGAAATATTCAAATAATTATTATTATTGACTTAGAAAGGTTATTTGTTTAATTTCGTTAATATTTAGTGTTTTTATAATCAATGATTTATTTTGCTAGTTGTCTATCATAGACATATATATAAATAACCAGCTGTTTACGCTATTAAAAAGTCAAACTTATAGTTATACTGTTATGTTACATATATTTTAAAATTATAATTATATTATTTTAAGTTAATATGGTATTATCAATGTTTTTTCATTAATTATTTCTTGAAGAAATGTAAGTTTTACAAGAATACTAAACTCAGCAGCTGACTATTTAAAATTAAACATTTTACGCATTTAAAAAATTAAACAAAAATGGGTTTGTTTCACGCTTATTTCAAAGTAAAAGTAAATGTCATGTAAAGTTAAAAAACAACATTTGGAATGATCATGTCTTTGTTGGAATTATAATTCAAAAAGACAACAACAAAAACATCAACCAATAAATAGAGTGGAAATCGATTATATTTTAAGTAGAAAAATTCAAACATTCTAATGGGAATGAAATTTCAAAAAAGAAAATAATATTATTATTCTTTTCAAAATTATATTTAAATACGTAAAAGCATTCCATTTAGAAAGGAAATAAATAAAAGAATAAACAAAACATGTCCAGTTTTTACAATCGCTACTCTTCTAATTAAATTCAAATTTTATTTAGACAGAAAAACAATAAATTTTATTAATATTTAAACATATATGTTATATAAAATTAATCTAAAAAATATGGGAATAAATAAATTATATTCCTCTAATTCTGCATATTATATATCAATGCTTGATGTATTTATGAATATGAACCATCTAAATCTATTTTTTAGGTTAAATTTTAAGGGAAATTTTATTAAAATTTTAAACAAGTTAATTGCATAATCATGTCCTTGCACAAATGACAATGTACAATCGTTTCTGTGTTACCAAAAATTTTTAATCAGATAGATAAAAATTTTATATATTCTTATTGTGAATAGAACATTTAATTCCAATATAAATGTTTATTTGTATAAATAATATGTATTATTCTTGTATGCTATATATACTGGTAAATAAGGTAAAACCGATTGATATGACAGACAATACGGGTTTTTGCTATATTTTAAACGCTAATACCTATTATGATATAATTATTGGTGTTAATGGAACCTAGGACTGTTAGATATTCATAAAAGATATTTCAGCCTTATTCTTAACAAAAATAAAAAAGTAAACTTTTCGGCAATATCCCTTACAGAAGAGGTGAGAGCCGGAGTGGGGGATATTGCTTATGAGAAATTACATGTAAAACTTAAATGATAACTCATAAAGCTGAAATGTTTAAATATTTAATTAAGTAAGTTTTAAGAATTAAAAAAGATAAGAACATAAACAATATATTTACACATTCTGGAACTATGAATATTTCTCTGTTATTACTGAATTGTTTAGGAGGTTCAATTTTTACTGTTAAAAAGAGATATATAATATCCCTTGCCCACACAATGCCTCATATCACTCCTTCGATTCAATTTAAAAAAAAGACTTGCAAATAGTAAAGAATTAGAGATATGTCTATAAATAAGTCTTAATATTAATTTTAAAGAATGTGCAAAATCGTAGAATACTCGATACTTGCAAAAATTGCAAAAGAAAACAAATTATAGGCCTTTGAAATAAATATGATTAAATTTCGCATATGTTGATCTTCAAGATGACTTTCAAAACAAATCCTCCTTCTACGACAGTTATAACTAAGGTAGACACGCTTCATCTGATCGCGTAAATGCCTATTCTATAAAAATTCTCTCGCATTTCATAAAAAGTCATCTATCTCTTCAAACAATCAATATTTCCTAATATAGGGTAGTCGAAAAAGTCTTTTCGTATTTCTAATCATGTGGTACCCACTCATCTTCTTCTTTTTGTAGCCAGCCTTTTTTAAATGGTTCCAAACCGTTTGATGATGAATGTTTAGTTCCTTGGCAATGTCATGGCTACTTATGTGACGGTCCTTGTCAATCTTTTCCATAATTTCATCGACCAGAACGAGGTGCATCTTTCACATCCAAATTTCCAGAACGAAAGCGAGCGAACCATTGTTGTGCTACACGAACTGATATAGCATCGTCTACGTGAACTTCACAAATTTCATTGGCGACTTCCCTTTTTTATACAAAAATTTCAAAATATAGCGAATTTCTTCATTATTTTCACTTATTTTTTAAAAGCTGTAACTTTTGTTCAGCTTCACCAAATTTAATTTTCTTTAAGGTTAAATGAAGCTAGAAATTTCACCTTTCCAACACTAAATGGTATGACACAATGTGATTGGTAGCACTGGAGATATACGATTCCAACGACATCTATGGATAAAATACGAAAAGACTTTTTCGACCACCCTTTATTTATTTTTTTTTTTTTAAATAAAACAGTATTTTGCAGTAAAATAATATTCGAAAGAATTATTTTTAGCCCATACATACTCTGACTATAAACCGCAAAATTTAATCTCCTTTTAACGTGGATTTTAGAATTTATATATAAGTATATTATATAGGAATGTACATCAACTTTTTTTGCATTTTTTCTCTTTATACACCCACTAATATTAATAAATTAATTAAACAAAGATTAAGTCTTAATAAAGAGAGATAGTATCATCAAAATACAAAAATGCAATCTTATTATTTACTGATTATTACATACTAAACAGATAACAAATGAAAAAGGTTGAATTCAAAATTGAATGTCACTCTTTCTCAAACATTTATCTCGATTTTATTACGATAAAATGGCAGATATCTTTCGGTTTTTTCATCTTCCTATCTGTCTCCTCTTTCTATTAAAAGTGACAACATTGAAACGATGTGCATTAGAAGAAAGAATATCCAACAAATCTTACAAAAAAAAAAATAAAGAGTCTATAAAAAAAAAAATACTAAAAATGGACATATCTGATTAAGAATTTCTTAATCTATTAGGACAGGATATTTTTACTTTTTTTTAAGTCATACAAAATATAATTTTTTTTTATAATTTAATATAATAAATAATTTTTTTTTAATTCACTTACCAAATAGTGTAGGAAGAAGAATAAGTACAACGGAAGTCAGCATATCTGCTTTTGTTAATCATTTGCTAGCAGAAGAAAAATTCATTCCTGAAAATATAAAGAAAAAAGTCTTTATTAGATTTAATGTACAATCACTTTTTAATTTATATATATTAATAAATTGAAGTTATAATTTATACAGTTCTTGAAAATATAATATTATTCATTTAATAGAATAGATTTTTAAATTACCTTATGTGTACCAATACAAATATACATATATATTAAATGATAGAATTATACTGAAATTATACAATAAATTATTTTTTTTTAACAAATATTAGGATTTATGGGCCAAATAATGATGAGATCATTGAGGAATGGCAGAGTTCCATAACAAGAAATTGCATGACTTCTATGCATCTCCAGACATAGTTAGGACCATAAAATAATAATAAAAATTACGATGGGCTGGACACGTGGCATAAATGCGAAATGAAAGACAGGCGAAAAATATATTTGTGGGGAGACCAAGTGGGAAAGCTTGTGGTTGCTACGGCCAAGAACTTTCGAGTTCCATAGAGACATAGAGATAGATAGATAGATTTTCAACGAATATATATATACAAAAAAATTCTATAAAAATTCTCTAATCCTATAAAAATAATTCTATAAAATTCTAGAATTCTATAAAATTACAATAAAGTATCTTATTCTGTATTTTTGATAAAAAAAAAATATGTTTAATGAAAGTGAGTGATTCTCTTAATAAAAGTCAATAAAAGTGTTATTGATAGTTTACGTAGTGTTTTGACTAAATGTAAAACTATATATAACAATCTTCTTTGATCAATATCTCACGAGTATCCCAAAACTCCCATCACTTTAAAAAAATAAAAAAAATTCTAAAAACATATGCTAAAAGAGGTTGAAGTATTTGACAAGATTTTTTTCTTTTTCTCTGTATTGTTTACTTAAAGTCAAATAAAGAAAGGGCGCTTGAAAATAAAAAAAGCAGATAATTCAGGGTTTCTAAGGTGTTTGTTAATCGAAAAGGACGATAACGTGAAGTGAATAGGAAAACACTAACAAGGGTTGTTCTGCTCCAATGTCAAGAGGGATTCAATCAATTGGAAAAGGTTAATACAAGAGTTTATTGATATCCATTTAATATATATAGTATAAAATTCAAACATTAAATTCAAATGAAAAAAAGCGTATGGAAATGAAGAAGAAAAAATCCAAATCTCTATGACCATGTGAATTTTATTCTATTTTTACTATCTCGTAAGAGATAGTATTGCGATCACGAAAATTTTCGATGTTGAGATTTTGATGTTTTTATACGTTTTGAAGGTTCCTGAATCATTTTCACTAAGGTTGAGAAAAATGTCTGTGTGTGTGTATGTATGTAACCAAGATTACGCAAAAATTGAAATGAAATTTGGTACATGGGCATTATTCAAAATTCATAGTTTTCTATCAACTTTTGAGAAATGTAGTTCAACCGGAAGACGGTCATTACCTACAACGTTTTGATTTTTTTTCTTCTAAAGTGACCGTAAAAATAAAGATATATGTTTGATAATTTTTAACATGATTAATAATTGTATAAAACTGCTATATATAGATTTTCAGCTTGATAAAATCGCTGAAAGTACCAGAATTAATTTTTTAACACTGCAAATCTCACGCGCCAACACGTGACGTGGTGCCATCAACAAAGAGCCAAACATGCGCTGGTTTAATAAATATTATCTATTAATTTTAATTTATAATTTATAATTAATTAAATTTAATTTAAATATAATATATTATGTTATTTATTCCAATTCAAATTGCGAGATAGTCGAGTGAAGACACTCCAGATTTTTTTATTTAAAGATTCATATCAATCTGATACTAAAATTTATTACTATACTCAAATATATATATATATACAATATAAATAAACACTACCGAGCAGAGAAATTTGGAGATTTAATAAATATTTTATATTTGTATTTAAATTTATCTTTCAGATTATTATCAATGTGAAAAGAACCTTCTATAATAGGTTATGAAAATGAATCAATTGTGTAAAACTTTTAAAAATTGTCAAGGATTGAACGAAGAGAAAAATCTAATATAAGGGCCACTTCCAAAAGAGAGAAAGAATAAAAACATAGGTGAAGTTGAATAAAATCAAATATTTGATAATTCCATTTTTATTTGTCAATGGAAAATAGTTGAGAAAGTAAAAAAGTTTGCTTGATGAATATATTAGAAAAATCAACGTTCAAAATGTTATCTCAAAAATATGGATAGAAATGAA
Source organism: Labia minor (assembly GCA_963082975.1). Lineage (NCBI taxonomy): Eukaryota > Metazoa > Arthropoda > Insecta > Dermaptera > Spongiphoridae > Labia > Labia minor. The sequence goes on from OY720347.1 coordinate 67,455,929, forward strand.
ATTTTGAAAAATTAAATTCATAGGATTTTTCTATTTACCGAACGACGATAGAAGGGAGGTATTGTTTTCAATGTTATTATTATTTTATAAAATAAACATAAAAGCACATATAAGTTGCGATCTGATATTTATAATATTTTAGTTCTAAATATAATATCATATTCACAGAGTAACATATCTGAGGATTAGAATGTATGTTGGCATTAATCCTTCAGGTCATTGTCGGTGAAACAAATCCATTTCACATAGGAAATGTGAATTAGTATATTTCGACAAGTTTAAAAATTCATTCATCATTTATCACTTCCAACGAAATCTGTTAAAATATGGAAATTATTTTAAGATTATTGTATAGAATAAATCATTTATTTTTAAAATTGTTATATAGTTAAGAAAAAATATGTATTATATTTGAGATAATGTTTTCCTGAATAAATTGTTTTATTGGAGTTCTTAAAACGAATATATTGCTTATTTATTTAAACAAAACAGGGGCATCGAGCGGTTACTTTTAAAAAATATTGGCTAAATAAATAATGGGTGTTATATTCATGTTTATATACTTTATACTCTTTGTAGATGGAGTGAAAATGGTATAACAATAATAATAATATTTATTATTAAAGTTTTAGAAGAGCAATATATAAGTAATATATTATGTGTTATTAATATTGTATTATTACAATGTTTTTCTTTCGATTCATTTTGATATTTATGTATACACGTTTATTTAAAACTAAATGGTCAGACCTCCTTCGGCGCTCTTTGCACCTAAAGGGTGTTTTTTCGAGGTATAGAACTTTAAGTTGGCATTACTGTTCAAGTTGACGACCGATTTAACAGCTGTCAAGTGATTTATTCTCAGTTTGGTTTGGCAATTCATCATGAATAGACTCACGCCTGAACAACGCTTGCAAATAGTGCAATTTTATTTCGAAAATAATGGTTCTGTGCGGAATAAGTATCGTCGACAAAATCGTCCATCAGAGCAATTAATTCGATTAACCATGGAACGTTTTCGCACCACGTTTACTCTTATTGATAACTCGCATCCCCAGAGACTCCGTACGGTGCGTACAGAAGAAGCTATTGCTACTGTAGAGCGTAGCATTGAGGAAGACCCGAATGAGTCCATTCGCCATCGAGCACAGGAATTGGGTCTGTGTCCATCCACTTTATTGAACAACCATGATGTCCACGAGCTGTGGTTTCAACAAGACGGTGCAACATGTCACACAGCTTAAAAATATATTTTAGTTTAAATAATTTTAAGCCGGTTTCATTTCTATATATTCAAAAAGCTACACCTTTATATACATATACATTTAAATGGAAATAAAGATTATTAATTTAATAATTTATTCAGACTTCCCCTTCAAAAGTCTCAAAAAATAAATCATACATTATAATAAAAAAAATATTAAATAATGAAAAATTTCAAAAGGAAGAAATGGTGATGCGAGATAACAAAGTGAAAAGTTTAAACTCGGAATGAGGAAGAAAATAAATTCAAATAAAATAATTAGGAAAATCTGTATAAAAGAAATTAGTTAGTATATGATTAAATGAGAGATGATTCAAAAGATGAACAAAAAATGATATTCACTAGGAAATCAAATGAAATGGTAGTTAACCAATAAAATTTTATTTGAGTTAACCATGATTAAATTAGATTTGTTGAGAGAGTGAAAAGACATATGTATACTCGTTCAATGGTTATTTCTATCGTCAAACTTATACATTTAGGCAAACGAGATAGAATTAAATTCTTATTATTGAAAGTTGAAAAAAAATAATATTTTTCATTATTATTCTGTTCGAATCAGCGATCCTATTTAATATTCTTAGCAGTTTTATACTTTTTTGAGAAACAATTTAATAGCGCAGGTGCAAAATAGTAGATATATAATAAAATATTAATCTATTATTTAATATCAATTAACCATATATATAAAGGGTGTTTCTTTTAGAGGTATAGAACTTTAAATTGCAATACAACAACGATAGATTATTTGATTGACATGAATTTTATTTATACGAAAGATAATCCTGTGGCATTACATTTTATATATGATTTCTGGCATAAGACCGCCACGGCTGGCTCGGATGTAGTCCAATCTGGAAGTCCAATTTTCGATAACTTTTTCCAACATTTGTGGCCGTATATCGGCAATAACACGGCGAATGTTGTCTTCCAAATGGTCAAGCGTTTGTGGCTTATCCGCATAGACCAATGACTTTACATAGCCCCATAGTAAGTAGTCTAGCGGTGTTAAATCACAAGATTTTGGAGGCCAATTCACAGGTCCAAAACGTGAAATTAGGCGGTCACCAAGCGTGTCTTTCAATAAATCGATTGTGGCACGAGCTGTGTTACATTTTGCGCCGACTTGTTGGAACCACAGCTCATGGTTGTTCAATTCAGGAATGAAAAAGTTAGTAATCATGGCTCTATATCGATCACCACATTGACTGTAACGTTCTGGCCATCATCGTTTTTGAAGAAGTACAGACCAATTATTCCACCAGCCCATAAAGCGCAGTCAGTTTTTCTGAATGTAACGGTGTTTCGACATACACTTGAGGATTAGCTTCACTCTAAATGCGGCAGTTTTGTTTGTTGAAGTAGCCATTCAACCAGAAGTGCGCTTCATATACCACTATTTTCGAAATAAAATTGCACTATTTGCAAGCGTTGTTCAGGCGTGAGTCTATTCATGATGAGTTGCCAAACCAAACTGAGAATAAATCACTTGACAGCTGTTAAATCGGTCGTCAACTTGAACAGTAATGCCAACTTAAAGTTCTATACCTCGAAAAAAACACCCTTTATATGTCTTCATAATTTTTGTTTTCTCTTCAAAATACATATATAAAAATAATTATATTTACAGTATTTTGCTAATAAAAGATTTCTTTCATATTTTTTTCATCCTAAAATACAAATTGTTTTTATAATGAATATTATATTGAATGAATCTATTTTATTCATTTTATAATAAAACATTGATAATAATATGTTAAAATTAATTTCAAAAACAATTATGTAATCAAAGAATTTTTATATTAAAACAAAATTAAAAACAACTTTATTGACAGAATATTATTTCATTTTTTCATATTAATGAAGAGTGAGCAATAAATCAATAACATTAATAAATACATATAGCAGAGATACATATTTCGAATTCACACATTAAAAAAATAATTGTTCTAAAACTTACTCTAATTAAACCAGGAAAAAGAATGTACGTAATTCTTAGTTTTTACTTTATTATTTTACAAACAATTAATATTTATTGATTATTATTGTGATAATTAATAAATTTATAAAATAAAAAAGTAATTTTCCAAAATTTAATATTGATTGCCTATTATAATTTGATGAAATTGTTAGAATATTTCTATGGTAAATTTTCTCCTTAAATCGATATCAATTATTTTTGGGAAAAAACATATTAGTACCAAAACCTCTTTATTAATAATTGATATATATAATAAACAAAATATTTTATATTATATTACTAATATTTTTTTATAATTTATTATACTAGAATTTCCCTCCACCTTTTTGCATTTTCATCCTTATTTTGAATTAAAATTTTAATCTAATAGACATAATTTCAAATCGCACTTTTCTGTAAAATAATTAACTCTTAAATGGGAATGTTAGGTATACGAGATCGTGTTTTTGATTATATTAATTTCAAAAATAACGTAATTATAAATAAATGTAAACCTTTTAAATAAAAAATTGGATTTTTTCGAGAGCTATAGAATTCTACTTCTCTGTGAAACAAGAAATCTTTGACTCAAAATATATATCAAAGAAATATACATAATGTAGGCGAGATCCGAAAAACTCTGGTCAAAACAATGTACAGCCCGATTTTCCCGGGCCCTCTATGCATTTTCGAGCTAAAATAATTTTATCAAATAGGCATTATTAGAAGTAAAGTGATAATAATATAATAATTTTATTTATAATACAAAGAACTGATTGATTTTTGACATTCATCTTTTATTTCTAATTCTTGCCTAATAAGTTTTTATATTTAATGAGAAATAATAACTATTAATAAACACAGGTTACAAAATATTTTCATTAAAAATTCACTTTATCACTTATAGAAATTTGGTATGAAAGCAACTACACAAAATATAAATTTAAAAATTGAATTGTAAATATACAAGTATTGATTGGCTGCTTAATACGAGTATATTTCCCCAAAATATTCAATTTTAAGTGTCAATTATCTAAGAATAAATTATAATTGATAATGGTTATCTGTTCATTAATTATTTTTAACTACATATCACATATCTACAAAGAATACCCTTTTAACTGAATGTAAGTTTATTTTTTCTTTTTTTTTTTCTTTTTCTTTTTCTAAATTATCCAATTTCCTTTCGAACATTGAAAAATCTTTGTTAAGAAAATATATATATAACAAGATCCTTAAAGATTTCATCAATTCAGCATTTTTTTTTCCACCTGAGATAATAAAAATCGGTAATGGAAGTGAGTGACGAGAAGTGGAGATATTGTACAATCAGCCCATTCAACTCATCTTCATTAAATAAATTGCTAAAATTGATTAAAAAGATTTTTTTTCATTTTAACATTATTATATTTAATAATGATAAGTATATTAATATTTCTCGAAAAATATTAAATTATCTGGATATTTTGTGATTTTTGTTATTCATTAAAACCATAATATCGGTTGTCCTAACAATTCATTTATTAATATTTTATTTTAAATTTAACATATTGTATTATATATATATATATATATTTATATCTTATCTTCTTATCTTCTTATATATAAAATTCTCGTGTCACAAAACTTTGAAATGATACTCCTCCGAAACGGCTGGACCGATTCTTATGAAATTTTTTATGCATATTCAGTAGGTCTCAGGGCATGTCAGACTTCTTTTATAAAACCGCTAATTGCTAAGGTGTGTCCAGGGGGTGCTAATTAATTAAAAATAGTTTAGTTACCATACTAGATCATAGAGGCGCTGGTGGCGATAATTTGACATTTGCTCAGAATTTAAAAATTATTGTAATATTTCACTTTTTATTTTAAATTCTAATATTCAAATATCAATTCAATTATATTAAATTATTAAAGCTTTGGTGATTTTTTTTATTTATAACGGAATTTTGTAAATTAAAGCACATATTGATATTTGCTACTTCTGCAATCGAAACGTTGTGTATATTTTTGTATTTTTTGAATAAATTTACAATAACAAATATCAATATGTGGTTTAATTTACAAAATTCCGTTATCAATTCAATTAAATAATTTATTCTAAAAGTTCTCATTTTAATTTATTTATTATTCATTTGAAATATATGATCTAATATATTTTAAATAAGAACACAAAAATAAATGAATGTTTTATGTAATATACTGATTGAAACAAAATGGATGAAAACCTTTTACTACTCTTAACCAAATACTATGTACCACTCGGGGGGGGGGGGGTACAGGGGGCGGAGCCCCCGTCTAGGTGTGGAGAGCGCCGAAGGCTAGTATTTATATATTATATTATATATATACACGAAATACCTCTATGCATCCCCAAATAAAGTTAGAATAGGAATTAGATGGTCGCGTAGTTCAGAATAAGATCAGTTAGAGGAATGTGGTTAATAAATTTCTAGTTAAGTAGAGCAAGAGAAGTAAAGTTAAATAAAAATAAATTAATTAATTAATTTAGAAATAATAATGGTTATAATTGCAATTGAAAAACCCAAAAAATCATTTTTATACAAATTAATGTATAATGGATAATTATTTCATTAATAATTGTGTAACCCATTTAATTAAAATACATGGTACATTAATATATATATATATATATATATATATATATATATAAATCATTTATTATAATTTTTGCTAAATTGTAATTATGCTTGAGTTAAATTGAAATACTAGAGTTAATTACAAAACCAGAGTAAGAGAGGGAGGGAGAGAGATTGGTTTCCCATCTAAAATCTCAATTCTGCATTTGCTACTCTCATTCCTTCATTTAATAGCTTATTTCCTTGTTTTGACAGTGTCGTGAACCAACTTTCCGAAGTTTAAGTTAACGTTCTAAGATGTCAAGAAGAGACAGACAGACAGACAGCATATAGGATAGTAATAGGATTTCCATCCGAGAGCGAGCACAAGAGGATGCTTCCGGGCTTTGGCTCTCCTTAGCGCCCCTCTAGAGATTAGAAAACACCAGAAAAGAAGAATAAGAACAAGAACAAGAACAAAAAAAGACAATTTACATATATTAATAAAGAAGAAGAAAAATTGTCTTCTTAAAATTGAATATATATTTAGAGAAGGGAAGGGAGAATAAGTTAACATGAAGATGAGGAAAAAAATGAAACAGAAAAAAAAAATATAAGAATAAACAAATTCAAAAAAAAAAAAACAGAAACGAAGAATCATTAAGATGGAATTAGAAGACTAAATAGCAAATATATCAATAAAAAAATTAAGGTTATTTATCATAAGTATATATAAAAATATTTAATAAGTTTTAATAACTTATTAATAATAATAAAAAGAGTTTTATCGCAAATTTTTCCTTTAAAATTTCAGAGATCAAAAATACAATAAATAAATAATATAAAAATAGATAAATCCTTAAAAAGAGAGACATAAAATTATTCCTGACTTCAAAAATATAATAAATTAAATATTTCAATTTGTTGATTAACATAATTGAAATTGACAGAGAAATGATTTTTTTTTTAAAAATGACCAGCCTTAGGTACAACTCCTATCTACATGAAATTTGATAACAGAATATTCATACATTTTCTAAAGAATAGGATAGATACACGAAAAGTAGAATAATTTGAAATTATCCGATAAAATGTATATATTATTAATTATATATGATTATATTAAACAATTCCATTCCATTCAAATTCGATTATTATCCGGTTAAATAAATCATTCATATTTTAACCACCAATAAAAATATGTATCATCAACAACAAATTCAATGTGAAAAAAAATCGCAAGCTTATTATGAATTATTCTATCTAATTTAAATATTAAACATTACTCTGAAATTTTTCTATAATAAATCATAATATAAAAAATACAAAAAAATGAATAAAAACATGTGTGAGAATTCGTAATGAATGATTGCATGCCCTTCTTTTCCGTCCTTTCACCAGTATTGCATATAAAGCCTAAGCAATCCTCACTGTATATTATTATGTATATTCTCTGCATTTGATTCCAATTTCTATGTAAAATTCTTTGTTTTTTATTCAATATTTTTTTCACAGAAATTTAATTAAAATATTATATTTATTTTTAATAATTATAATTAATAATAATAGAAAAATAGTTTCTTAATTTAATTTATAATATTTATGATGAATATATATATGAGTGAAATACTAAAATCAAATTAAGCAAGAAAATTTATCTCAAATATTAAACAAAAATTAAATTAGATTAAATATTTTTCTTATATATGATTTTTTTATTTTTGTAGGTGAAAAATTTTAAAAATAGACCTAGATTTCATTTTTTAAGAAAAATCATTTTAATTGTTTTTATAATTAAGTAATAGTGGATATCGATGAATATCAAAGGATGCACACTCCAAAACAAAATATTACAATAATTTCAAGTGTCTTGGTAATTGAACTTTGAAAAACATTATATATGCATGTACGATAGATACTCTATATTGAAATATTAAAAATTTTAATTTATTTATAGTGATATTTATTTTAAAATTATCAATAAAGAAAGATGAAGAACTTTTTTCTAATATAATATTAAATAAATGAGTCTAATAATTTTATAAAATTATTAGAATAACTTAATTAATTTAAATGATATTAATTGATTATTAAAAATTAAGATAAAAAATGAATCTATTATATATTTTAATAATTATTGGGCATTGCTAGAAATTTTTTTATTCATTACGGGGCAGATAGAGGAGAAAAAAATTTGAAGTTTTAAAATTTCATAACCAAAATCTAATAATTAATATCTTATATATTGTAATATAGTTTTTTCAAAGTGCCCAGCAGTTGCTCGGTCTGCTGAAAATAATTTAGAATAATTTTTGGATACGATTATACTAAAGACAAAATAAAATATTGAGAGTTTTTATTTATTTATATATTATTTAAATTCCAAAAATTAATTTGAGAGTATTATATAATAATATATATTTTTATAAATAATATTATAATATATATATATATATATATATATATATATATTATATTATATAACTATAATATTTTTATGTGGTTGAAAGAAGTGATGTTAATTAATAAATTATAGTAATTTGAATGGAAAACTCAGAATGCTACCTTATGCTTGCACTCTCACACACGACATCGACTGGCTGATAGTACCAGTCTATACAAGCCCCTGATAGTTAGGCACCCTCAACATTTTGTTGTAAATTTAAGTTTTTAATATTTAAGAACATTATTCTTTAAATATTTCTTCTTACATAAATAAGAATATATATATATATATATATAGATAGATAGATAGATAGATAGATAGACAGAGAGAGAGAGAGCTGATTAGGCTTATTTTTTATCAAATATACTAATATAATAAATATTTTAATAAAATAATTTTTTTTTATATGGTCATTTTAATTTCAAATTTAAATATTACTGACGCGCCAAGTTAATATAAGGGTCTCTCTAGAATTAAGAAACAACAAATTTCTACAAATTTATAAATTATATATAGAATACAAACTTATAAAATAACTCAGCTTTAAAAAATATAAACTAATTTTTTTTAATAATTTATTTTCTAGCATATTTTATATCTATTTATTTTCTAAGATATTTTACATTTATAGTATTACATTTTTTGTTTTTAAAATTTTTCTAGTTCCATATTTTTTAAACATAAATTCAAATGGTTATATATTTTTTTTATTTTATTTTATATTTTATGATAGCCATTTTCTCTAAATCGAAACAACTCAATATAAAATGTGATTAGAATAAAAAATTAAGTCAGGTTTTGGATATAATTCTTTCAAGATTCCTCATCGTGAGAGAGGGAGAAGCTGCCAAAAAACAAAAAAAAAATGTTTAAACCATTTAATTAAGTTTTGTTTAACATATTTTTAGAATAAAAGAAAAAATTTAAATAGCTAACTACAAGAATCAATCACCAAGGATAATAATTTAAATTATGTTATAATCAAGTCATGCCTGTTAATATGGGGTAAATAAAGCTCATTTGCTTTATTTACCCCATATTATTATTATTATTTTAGGGTAGTAAAATTAAAATCCATAAAAACTATTACTTTGCAAGTTATAGGGATTTGAGACATGATCCATTATTGTAGAGGATGAAAAAAGATGAATTCATTGAAGAATGAAGGAGATTGTATATCAGGGCTTCTATAAATCTCCAACAAAATTTAAATTATAAAATCGAGAAAAATGCTTCAGGCGAGAAAATTTAATGAAAAGTTAATTTTAGAAAGAAATCAATTTATAAAATATCGCGGGATAGTAAAAAGGGGTTATCGAATGTGAGGGTTTTGGGGGTGAGTAGAATTTGGAAGAAATAGTTTCGAGGAATGTGGTTATTGCAGCCAAAAACTGGGTATATCCAGTAATACTACAGAAATCGTTGGATAACTGTAGAGAAGATTTTATAAAAACTCACTTAAATTCTTTAAAATAAAATATTCTCTTTTGATATTACATTGTCACTCCATCTTCACCTAAATTCCACTTTATTATCTAATAAGTTGACCTGTGGCCAGGTCCGAACCGACCGACGGTTTGAAGTAAATTAATTTCCAACTACAGAAACAATTTCAAATAATTTTAATATATCTATTAATGTAATAAAAAACAGATATGGATACATAAATAATAAATATAAACATTTTTAATTTTAAGTCGGTAAAAATTATTAGAAGACTATTGAAATGGATTTATCAAAAAATTTGTTTTTCAATCGATTATTTTAATTTTCATTATACATTTGGTTGAATTGATTTAAGCAAACATACTTTAGTAAATATAGATCAGTTTATCTCACCTAAAATATAATGAAATTAAAATTTCTTTAAAGAGATGGATTATATTTCACAATAATAATTTGAAATATGACGAATTTTACTTTTTGAATGGGATTAATTTTTTTTTTTATTGTATTATAAAGAAAAAATATTTTTTCTTTTGTAGATATTAGGTAGTTGGATATTTTTCATTTTATTTTGAAATTAAATAAAAAAAAAATTTTAAATTTCTAAATATATATCTATATAAAACTTTAACTATAATATTTAGTAATTAATTTAAAATTATTAAAAACATTGAATTAATTTATTTAAAATGTAAATTGGAATAAAACTGAAAAATTGACCGTCTTTTTTAAGATGATTAAAATTATAAATTAAAATAAGACAGGAGAGAGAGAGAGAGACTTAATTATATTTAAAAAATGTTTTTTTTCTTTTTAATATGTTGAAAAGTTTTTTTTTATATTTTATAAAGTTTTTTTTAATTTAGAATGTGATATTTTTATATATTACCTAAAAAAGAGATATATAATATTATTTTAATTTTGTATAGGTATATTATATAAAATTTTTTATGAATATATAAAGATATACATTAAACATAACATAATCTCAATTTGGGAAAAAATAATAATTAATTAAACCTTAATAAATATATATTATAACATTAGAATCAATTTTAATTTAAATCATAATGCCTCATTAAATGCATAGAGCCGACTTTATCGAGAAAAAGCGGTAAATTATATATAATTAATATAAGTATAAGCTACTCTAGGATATTATGATTAAATAAATACTAACAATAAGAGCAATATATAACAATTGTCATTGAGATAAGAATAAAAATATAAATATAAAAAAATTGTATATAAAATAACGTTTTTATTCATGGACTATATAAAAGGAATAAAATAATTTTTCTATAAGCCTGACAAAGTTTATGGATGAATAGCTTCATATTCAACGAAAAATTAAGACTCATTTAAAAAGCAATTTTACAATCTCCTTGTCAATAGTTATCCGTCAGATGGCGTGAATGAAAATTCAAATACTAAAAGCAATTTATCGCTAATTACATTACAATTAATTAATCGCTAATTAGATTACAATTAATTAATTATAATTCAATTAAATTTCTTCCATACCTATCTGGGATCCATTGAAATATCTATAAAAATTTTCAAATGTCTCTCTCAATTTAAAGTTGATGAAAAATCGATTTCACTTTGTCATAAGTCATAAGAGCGAACAGACAGACATGAAGCGAAGTTTATAAAAACGTTATAAAAAATAATAATTTAAATGAATATATTATTATTAATAAACATTATTAATAAACATTATATATATTTGGTATTTGAAATAAATAAAAAATAAGTTGACCTGTGGCCAGGTCCGAACCGACCGACGGTTTGAAGTAAATTAATTTCTAGCTACAGAAACAATTTCAAATAATTTTAATATATCTATTAATGTAATAAAAAACAGATATGAATACATAAATAATAAATATAAACATTTTTAATTTTATTTTATTTATAATATATATGTAAGACCAGGCTGTGACGTCATGAATGGCTGGATGACGTCATATAATTTTAAATCAAGAAAAAACTAATAAATATGATTTTCCCGAGGATAAAACCAATACAAAGTGTATGATTCGTGGTGATATATAAAAAAATCTCCTCATGTGAAATTTGGTGTGAAAATAACCCTTCCCTTCCTATCGTCGATCGCTAATACTACCACTTCCGGTTTCCGGATTTGCACCAAAAGTTGATCAATTCATCCCACTGATGCATTAAGTAAATATACCAAATTTCATCAAAATCGATATACGGACGGACAGACGTACGGACAGACATCATGCTAAAAATACTTTTTTTTGTTAAGAAAATGCATGATTCGTGGAGATATGTAAAAATCTCCACATGTGAAATTTGGTGTGAAAACAATACCTCCCTTACTATCGTCGGTCGGTAAAAAACTATATGATTGTCTGATTATAATTGACAAATTTATTTCCTTGATGAATAATCGAAAATATTTTTCCCAAGTTCATAGGATAATTAATCAGTTGATTTCTGAAATTTACTTCTTTTACAGACAGTATTAATTGAAAATTATAATTAACTGACCCAGGCTTCAGCTATTAATCATTTTGAAAAGTATTTTCAAGAAATTTTAATTAAAAAAAAAACATTGTGAAGTGAGAAAGATTTAGGAGTCAATAATGGTGGAATTGTTCTTTTTATAGGATATCTTAAACATCGTGTAAAAAGAGAGTGAAGAGATCAAACAATGTCCGTTTCTCATTCGTTTAGCCCTTTTTCAAATATCGAGTTAGCAGGTGCGACAATCGTGAGAGAACCAATTTCTCGACAACAACAAGTAATTGTTAAGAAGATGGAGGTGGCTGCTCGATTTTCTCCCTTTTTCTCACTCTCTCATTCTTTCTTTTTTTAAAGACACTAGACTAAAACTTTTCTTTCTTTAAAGGGGTTTTTCTTTATGTAATATACTATTTTTAAATAAAAAGACATTTTAATTAGAAACTAAAAATAATATTAATATTTGAAAATATTTTTAAACAATTATATTAATTAATTATCTATTTCTATTTTGAAATCTTCAAAAATTAATATAGTATAATTATTTATTGAGGTAGTACCTAGGTTTGTACATAAGATTTAAAAAGTTAATAAAATAATAATGTTTTAAGTATTTTCATTGTGATTTATTCTTCAATTATCATAATCAAGAGAAATATTTTTTTAATATAAGTATATAAAATAATAATAATATAATATTTTCCAAAACAACCATTAATCTCTGTTATTATTAATTACATTTTTCTTCACCTCAAAAATCCTTTAAAGAGTGATATATTTAATTATAAAAAGCTGGAGTGTCTCCACTCGACTATCTCGCAATTTGAATTGAATTAAATAACATATATTAATTTAAATTAAATTAATAAATAATATTTATTAAACCAGCGCATGTTTGGCACTTTGTTGATGACACCACTTCACGTGTTGGCGCGTGAGATTTGGAGTGTTAAAAAATTAATTCTGGTACTTTCAGCGATTCAATCAAGCTGAAATTCTATATATAGCAGTTTTATACAATTATTAATCATGTGAAAAATTATTAAACATATATCTTTATTTTTACGGTCACTTTAGAGGAAAAAAAATCAAAACGTTGTAGGTAATGACCATCTTCCGGTTGAACTACATTTCTCAAAAGTTGATAGAAAACTATGAATTTTGAATAATGCCCATGTACCAAATTTTATCATTCTAGCTCAAACCGTTTTTGCGTAATCTTGGTTACATACATGCGCACACACACACACATACACACACAGACATTTTTCTCAGCCTTAATGAAAATGATTCAGGAACCTTCAAAACGTATAAAAACATCAAAATCAAAACATCGGACATATTCGTGATCGCAATACTATTTCTGGCGAGATAGTAAAAATAAACATTAATTATTAAAAAAAGAATAAAATTAAAAATACATACAAATACACAATTACATATTTTATAGAAGACATGGATTTTAATTTTTTCTTTAAAAAGGTTCATAAAGTATAAATAATTAAAAACAAATTAATAAATGGTAATGAATTAAATTAGTATTTAATTTAAATTAAAAAAAAAACAAATTGTAAATAACTACACATAAAATGTTAATAAATATAAAAAAAAATAAACAAATTAATATTTTAATATTTACTTATTTAATATTGTTGCTGAGGTACTTCGATGTTCAATTAATAATAATAAAATAACTTATTTAATAAAATATTTTTAAATTGCCAGGTACTAAGTAGTATATAGGTAAATTCCAATGCAAATGAAAATTCACTGATTTATAAAATCCAATTTAGGTATATATATGTTATCTTCCAGTTTTCCAGTTTCCAATTCTCTCTTTCTCATCTCACAATTCATCATCAATGGAATAATTTGAATATAAGTTTTTATCGTTTTGAAATAAAAATCCATTCAGGGAGAAAGGTGGGCACCCATTTGCTGGTCTACTTTTGGCATTCGTTCGGCACCCCTCGTAAATAATTGAATGGCAAAGGGTTGGTTGCCCGGATGCTTGCTGCTTATCGTTGAATGAGAGCCGAAACTATTCAACCCGGCTGCAAAACACGTCTAGATATACGTATATACTACTCAGGCTCTAATAAAAATAAATAGGAAAAATAGAAGAAGGTGAACTCTTTATTATTATGTTCACAATAATTTTGAATAAAGTAAACATTAATTTATTTTAATCACAAAAAAAAAACGATGACAAGTGGGGGGATACGCGGCTGTTACAAATGAGAAGGTATAGGTAGATACTAAACACATACAAGAAATGAAGATATTTCTCACCTAAAATGAACCTGGATAAAAAGAGAGATAAAAATAATAGCACTCGCTAGTAGAGTAGAAAATGTACGCTAGATTCTCTTTTTTTTATAAAACATTTTCATTTTCCAATATTCATTTCAAAGGAGTATGTAGTTGCGTTACAAAAAAAAAAAAAAAAAAAGAGAAAGAAAGTAAAAAGAAAATATTCCCAAGTGTTCTTAACAGATTTTATTTTTAATGTATATAAAATATAATAAATATTTAAATTTTAAGAATAAAAAAGAATTGCGTGTATAACACTTTCATTTATCTAATTCTATAAAAAATTGTTTTTATAGTGATGATAATATTAATTATTTTAATAAAAATATCCTAAGAAGTAAATTCAAAACAAAATATTTGTAGTTATCAGTTAAAGGAAAACACAAAAAAATAAGCTGGAGTGGCTCCACTCGACTATCTCGCAATTTGAATTGGATTAAATAACATAATATATTATATTTAAATTAAATTTAATTAATTATAAATAATAAATATTAAACCAGCGCAAATTTGGCTTTTTATTGATGGCACCATGGCACGTGTTGGCGCGTGAGATTTGGAGTGTTAAAAAATTAATTCTGGTACTTTCAGAGATTCAATCAAGCTGAAATTCAATCTATAGCAGTTTTATACAATTATTAATCATGTGAAAAATTATCAAACATATATCTTTATTTTTACGGTCACTTTAGAGGAAAAGAAATCAAAACGTTGTAGGTAATGACCGTCTACCGGTTGAGCTATATTTCTCAAAAGTTGATAGAAAACTATGAACTTTGAATAATGTCCATGTACCAAATTTCATCAATCTAGCTCAAACCGTTTTTGCGTAATCTTGTCTACATACATACATACACACACACACACAGACATTTTTCTCAACCTTAGTGAAAATGATTCAGGAACCTTCAAAACGTATAAAAACATCAAAATCTCAACATCGAAAATTTTCGTGATCGCAATACTATCTCTGGCGAGATAGTAAAAACGAAAAAAACAATGATTTCAATGCATTTATTTTTCTTATAAAATATTTATAAAAAAAATCTTGACTATTTTTATATTTATGAAAAATTAGGTTTTATTTATAGAATTTATTCTTAAAATTAACTTTTCATTTAATTTGTTTAAAATTTCGTTTTTTTGCTAAATAGGATTTAATGTCCTAAGGCTAAAAATAATATATAATAAATAATAGACATTATTTCATATTATTTACATTTTTCACTGTATTATTATTATTAATATTTAAAAAAAATATTAAACTTAAAACTGGGAAAGTTCTTTTTTATATATAATATTAATAATATTATACAAATTATCCCAATAAAGTATTTACTTAAATAATTAACAAATTTATTTACTCTTAATGACCACTCAAAATAACTTTAATCAAATTAAATAAATTGTATATTTCTACCTAATATTTGTACAAACTTGTTTAACATTTCACTGAATTTGTAATTATTTCACTAGTATACTTATATATAATATAAAGGATTCTATATAATAATTGACTGAATTACGGAATTAATGAATATTCTCTCTCTCTCTCTTTGTTTAATGATTAAACGTTTATAATTAATGAACGTTCTATTATTTACTAAAACTCACATCTCTCCAAAGAGATTGGAAATTAAATAAAAATGATTTAATTTCAAAATTCACCTAAATAGATATTGATAGTAAGTTATGAAATAATTTATTCAATAGTAAAACAATTTAATTAATTTGTTGTTAAATTATTTTTATAGATGTTAAATGAATTAAACTAATTTCTCATCGTAAAATATGAAAATAATTAAATAATTTTTTTTTTCTTATTTAATGGTATTGCTCTCTATTTACCCACTCTACTTGAATATTAACATTTAATAAATATATACATTAAAATTTAGTGAAATAATATAGATATTATATAAAATCAATTGATAGAATTCAAGAAGAGCATAAAGCAAAGAAATTAAATATAAAAGCTATAATAGTTTGTTTGTAAATCCTAAATTTTTAAACAAATGAGAGGTAGGAATATTATATATATATACTAGCTGCTCAGAGCGCCTTCGGCGCTCTTCACACCTATACGGGGGCCCCAATCCCTGTACCCCCGAGTGGTACATAGTATTTGGTTGAAAGTAGTAAAAGGTTTTCATCCATTTTGTTTCAATCCGTATATTACATAAAACATTCATTTCTTTTTGTGTTCTTATTTAAAATATATTTTAATTTAATCAGTAAATTAATTATTATATATTATTATTGTATATGTTATATCTATCTATGTGGCTCAAAGATACTCGAAAGTTCTTGGCCGCAACAACCATATTTCTCCAAGTGTCCTTGTCCCATCTCTCTTACGTCCCTTCCTACGCGTCCTTGGTCTTCCAAGCGGACGTTTTCCAATCGGTCTCCCCACCAATATCTTTTTCCTCTCCCATTTTAGTCACGTGCCCTGCCTATTGTAGCTTTTTCTCTTTTATAAACTTAACTATTTTTGAAGATGCATAGAGGTCATGCAATTTCTCGTTATGATCTCTCCGCCATTCCCCGGTGACCTCATCTTTCTTTGGCCCATAAATGTTGGAAAGAATCCTATTCTCAAATACTCTGAATCTACTCTCATCTCCCAGGGTCATAGACCATGCCTCGCACCCATATAATACAACAGACAAAATAATTGTTTTATATGTTTTCATTTTGATTCCCTTTGATAATAATTTTGATAAGATAAGCCTCTTTCAAGACAAATTTGAAGATCAAAATTTGAAAAAGTTTATCCGGATCTATTGAGTCATGCGTATGTTTTACTAAAATCTACAAATAATTAAATAAATAACATAAATATTGAATTCACGGTTTTTTTTCTAATATCTGTCATAATGAAAATATCTTAATTAATCTTGATCGATTTGGCCTGAACCCGCAATGATATCTCCTAATATATCTATATACATATATGTGAGAATTTTTTTTTTTGATTTTCAATTGTTTTTGTTTATAATTCTAAATTACCAAGTGTCGGTTAAGTAAGAATATTCTTTTTTTTGTTTCAATGACAGCAAAAAAGTAAACAAATTACATACATACAAACAAACACTCTCCTTTATATATATATATAGATATATTTATTAAAAAAACATTTATTTTAAATGACATATTTATTAAAATATATGTCGAAGTGAGAGTTTCTAATATTGAAATGCAGATATAGAACAAATCAATCAATTTAAAACTCTAGTGACTGTTGATAAAGAGAAGTTGAATGATTTAATAAAACAATGATTTGAATGCCTGAGGCAACAAAACTAAATTTTATATCTTTATTTTAGAAATTTTAACTATCCATCTTCTATCAATCACAATTTATAAGTTTTAGGCCACAGTAACCATCCAATTATCCCTATCACGTTTCGCTTCAAACCAAACTCGGAAAAGAAATGCAATTATAAAAGTTGTAAATGAGTATAAATTGAAAAGTGAAAAAAATAATAAATAAACAATTAAATATAAAAATATAATTAAAAAAATGCTTTATTTTTGTTCGAAAAATGGTGTATATTTATTTAATGTGTTCATTTTTCATAAATAAATATTAAGAAATAAGTTTATGAAGATAGAAACGATATATTTTTATTTATAACCCTTCTCCCTTATTCCATTAAATTAAGTTTGTGCAGGGGAATTGGCGAGCTGTGTGGTTTGAAATCAAAAAAGGCCAACTCTCAGGCCCCATTCAAGAATTGATTATACAATATATATATATATATATATATATATTGTTTATATAGTCGTATTTACTTTAAAACAAAAATCGTTAATTAAGGAAAAGTTAAATAATAATTGTGAGTTTATTTATTTATATACTTTGGTTATACTTTGAAATAGATCCATCAAATGGTATGTTTTTTTTTTATATTATTTTTTTTTTCTTAGAGAAGGAAAAATAAAGCAAGTTGTCACTGTCGCGTTTTGAAGGGTGGCCGAATTCTTTTTTCATCTCAACCTCTTTTTTTTACTATTTTTTTACATTTTTTTTTTTTTTTTGTTGACTTTCATTACTGACTTGATTACAAATTGAATTCGCTTGAAAATGTCAACGAACAACTTTTATCTCTCACTTAACAATAACAAGATGCGAGGTTGAGTTATTTCATCTGACATAGAAACTTGGAATTTTTTTTTTTTTTTTTTTTTGTTATTCAATTAAAACTTAAATATAAATAAATAATATTATAGTCAATGGATTGATATGGTAGACTCTATTTGTATTGATTTTTGATTTTATTTATTTAATTTTGTTTTTTTTTTTTTCTTTTTGTTATTTTTTGTTAAGGATATCACAAAGGCAAACATTGCAATTCTTGCTTGTGATTCAAAAAAAAAAAAAAAAAAAATAATAATAATAAAAAAATCCATTCTATTCGTTAGGAGGAAAAAAAACGGACTCTTTCGATTGGTCGAGTGTGACTGACTCACTACTCACTCTTTTGCTTTCCCAAAAGGCATTGGTCAATTCTGGTTTTGCCAAAGCTAAGGCCGAAACTTGGATAAAACTTCCCACCTCACCATTCCCTGATGGAATGATAGGTATCTGATCAGACTTCACAAGGCTTAATGCGTTTCCTTTTCGTCTTGTTTTTTTTTCTTTTAATTCAACTATCTGATGACAAAAGAATGTCCATTAAATACCTTTGTTAAATTCAATTGTAATATAATTATTGTGATATTTTTTGATTTTTGGTATTGATTATTTATTTTTAAAATATGATGCACTGTCGAATGGTTGAGATCGGGATAAATATAATGGCACACTTAAATAGGTTATTTCCACACTAAAATAGGAGATTTGCACATTGAGAAATAAACATTTATAAAATCTGATTTGAACATTAAATTGGAGTACTTGCACACTAACCAGCTGCACATCAAATTATGGTCAAAATAAACATTAAATTAGATTCTTTGCACATTAAATTACGTTAACAATAAAAATATTCATTTTCGCACATTAAAACATTGCCATTAACTATTAAAATAATTTTTTTAAACAAATTATATAAATTTTCTGGTTATTAAAATAAGAGTTCATTAATTTATATCTGAGAGGAAGGACAATATAGATGAACATTGAAAATATTTTAAAATGGAAAATGTGTAGGTTCCACCTTATATTTTGTTTAATTTTATTCACATAGGAGAGGTTGTGTTATTGTATGTTCTTATTCATTTATATGTAAATATATAAAATTAATACTGATATTATATTTTTTAACAAATTTTATTATAATAAATATAATATATATATATATATGACATAGAATATTATAGATATAGGAACATTTTTATTTATAATCGAAACACACTTCCAAAATTGAATTTTTCATATTCCTCAAATGACTCCCACCTTTCATTTAATGAATTATATTGCGAGATTAATTCAGAAGTTACTTTTTGAAAATGTGATTGTGAGAAACATACAAAATATTTACTAGATTTTTTTTATTACAGTTTTATTTGATAATGCCCAGTGAATTGCATCTGTCCATAGTTTTAATTTTATAGCTGGTTTAATGCAAAACATTTATAATTGGGACATCTAGGATTTCTTTCTTCGGTCCATTTCAAAAGAAGATTATTTAAAGCATTTAGAAATTGTCCAATGGGTAATCTATCTCTTAGTGTATGCTCCCGTTTAATAACTGAATTCGTAGCTTCTAAGCCGTTCTTATTTGTGCTTGGATATCCATTTGTAGCACCTTCAAACCAGTATTTATTTTGCTGAAGGTATTCCGAATAAAAGTAATTTACAAATTTATTAATTTCATCATCATTCTTCTTTTGCCACTTTTCTAGAAATAATTTTGAAGCTTTATCGAATACTTTTTCTGTGTAACATTCTTGTAATCGATGAATGTCCTTTTTTAATTCGCTTGCAAAATTTGAGCCTCTTATTTTTTCAACAAAGTTCTAGTGTTTTAATTTTATTTTATTGTTTCTAAATAGAATTGAATTGTTCCTAAAATTGTTTTAGTGCTCAAAGATTTTATTAATGTTTCTAAGCCTATTTTAATGTGCAACCCTTTTTTTAGTGTTCAATATATTATATTCAAGTGAATTATTTTAAAAAATGTTCATGATATCATTTTAGTGTTAGAGAGCTTAAATTTAATGTTCAAATACCATCTTCAAATGTGCTGAAAAATAGCACCCGTTGAGATCTATAGAGAGGGATGAGCTATTTTGGTATTATATATTAATTTTTTCCTGAATTGAAAATTAACTTTAATATATAATAAATAAGATAAATTACTAATTTATTAATTATTTCATTGAAACATCTTAAATACCAAAAACATATTATTTAAAAAAAATAGAATTCGTTTGTTTACATGCTGATACTCGTTAGAATTTCTTCGTGTTATGATTGTTTAATTCATCTATTAATGAGAATTCAAGTTTATAAATATATAGTAAAACTAATTGAATATTCAATTTTAAATCATATTAAATATGTTATAAAATTTGATAATTCGTTAGATATGTTTTTCAATTCATTCACCTAAGCATATTAATATTTATATTTATTTATATGTAAATTTTCGCATAATAATAAATATTATTTTTAACTCAATGAGAATTAAAATAGAAATGAATAAATTACTAAATATTAAAAAAAAAATTAATAAATTGAAAAAAATAAAATATTGCTGACTAAATTAATATCCAGGAAATGATATTAATAATGAAATGGAATGATAAAAATTAGTTTATTCTTTGGAGAGGGTTTCATATTTCATAAAGATGATAATAATGTGAGTATCAAAATATCCCTGAACAATAAATAATTAAAAATATTAAGTTCAAAGAGGCACTACCTGCGAGAGTGTAAAAAAGAATCATAAATTATGAACCGATTTTTGTCAGTACAAAGGGAATTGACAGTTCATAGAATGACTTTAAAAATACATAATTCGATTTTGTTTGAATTAGATTCACACAATAAAGGGAAATTTAGAATAAATATTATTTAAAGTACAATGTTATAAAATTATGACAGGTTGTTTTATTCCTCAAATATAATAATTTAAGAAAATTTGTATTCGATGTTTTTTAAGTTACATTAGGACTTTATTAATTAAATAGTTCGATGAAAATTTAAAAAGATATTAAGTTTGTTGATAATGCTATTATAGTGGAAGCATTTAATTTTATGAGTTGGATAGGAAAAAAATTAATCATATTGTTATATTTATTTTGAAACACCCTTTATTAAGCATCATCAACCTGTGTTTAAACCTCCCCGAACCTAATTTAGGCTTTATGTAAATCATTATGTAAAAACCATGATAAATAACCATATTTTTAACTTATCATAGGACATATATGTTTATTACAAGATTTAAATTAAACACAGTAAATGACAAAAAAATTTTATACTAAATCCACAGAACGATTCATCAAAGTTTATTAAAATTACAACTAGATAAGGAATAAGTTATTTTGTAGAATAATTTCTCTTAGTTTAAGAGAATTTAATTTTTGAAAAAATTTATACTGTTAATTGATGTAAGAAATTTTCTTCATAAAAATATCCGCAATTTTGTGATGAAGATTGTTTATTAGATTTATCATTGCATCAAGGGAAGAAGTAAGATCATTTAAACTATTTTAAATTTTATTGACGGAAGACCATTTGCCATTCTTGCTTAAAGTTTCTCAATGAAATTACAAAATTGAGTAAATAGAATTTCAAGAAATTTATAAATGAAATAGAAATAGTTGAGAGAGATCTCTACAATGTTCTGAGAATTTAATAATATTGAAGGGATTTTATCTTTTATTAACAATCCCTTTCAAACAAATCTAAACAGAACTTTAAAATAACCAAAATTTATTTAAAATTAGTAATTGAAGAAGTTAGGAAATTTCTGATAATATCAAGCTATGTATGTATATACTCATTTATTTTTTTATAATTTATTTGTATAATGTGTCGATAGCTATATACTTTCTTAAACAAAAGTAATCTAAATACTATTGTGGCATCAAAATCGAATACTCCTGCCATATATTCTGTATGAAATAAAATAATAAGTATCAATTAATTTTTCACTACTACTTTATTTTTTTTATTAATAATACTAAATAATAAAACTTATTTTAATTTGCTATATATTCTCTCTATACTAACTACTTTTTACCGACCAACGATAGTAAGGGAAGTATTGTTTTCACACCAAATTTCACATGTGGAGATTTTTACATATCTCCACGAATCATGCACTTTCTTAACATAAAAATGTATTTTTAGCATGATGTCTGTCCGTCCGTCCGTATAGATGTGTACAGCCTGAACGGCTCAACGGATTTTGATGAAATTTGATTCATCAGTATGATGAATTGATCAACTTTTGGTGCAAATCCGGAAACCGATCGACGATAGGAAGGGAAGGGTTATTTTCAAACCAAATTTCACATGAAGAGATTTTTTACATATCACCACGTATCATGCACTTTGTATTGGTTTTAATCTCGAGAAAAATCATCTTTATTAGTTTTTTCTTAATTTAAAATTATATGACGTTATCCAGTCATTCATGACGTCACAGCCTGGTCATACATATATATTATAAATAAAATAAAATTAAAAATATTTGTTCTATCCATATCTGTTTTTTATTACATTAATAGATATATTAAAATTATTTGAAATTGTTTCTCTAGCTGGAAATTAATTTACTTCAAACCGTCGGGCGATTCGGACCTGGCCACAGGTCAACTTATTTTTAGAAAGTACAACTTAAGAAAAAAGAATATCTTAAAAATCGTCTAATCGTGGGACAAAAAAGAAAACAAAGCGTAAGTACCTAATCACCTATCAAATTATAGATCTAAGAGAATTTCTCTAATACTAGTATTACTTCTAATTAGTTATACTCCTCTATGTAGATATCCATTTTTCCAATTATATACTTAATTCTTATTTTTTTTTTTAATTTTAAATTTCAAGAATACTTTATATTAATGAAATTTCTTTATTTATTAAAGATTAATATTTAAAGAGAAAAATTAATACCTGAATAAAGTTTATTATAATTAAATGAATTTTGAGTGAATTAAGGATTATAAAATAGAATAAGAGAATATAAAATATAAGAGAATTTCTCTAATACTAGTATTACTTCTAATTAGTTATACTCCTCCATAAATACTTTATTATTTGATAATTTTAATTTTCTTATAATGTATATTATATTAATTATATTATTATCCAGACATATTATCCAATTATATTATCCAGATTAAAAATTATAAAATTATGAAAAGGCAAACTATACTTAATACTTACTATTCTTTAATGAACTATTTTCAAACAAGTTACTATAAAATTTGTTAAAATTTTAACTGCTTAGAAATCACTCAAGCTTTTGTGAATGAATTGATAATATTTTTGGTGAACACTGCAACAGTACATATTAAGTATACGTACAATTAAGTTCCACATACATACACATACATAAAGAAATAATTGTAGAAATATCAGAAATATTTTTTATTTATTGTAACAAAAAGAAATAATAAAATTAGTTGGATTATTATTTTGATTTCAGGACACACACACAAATTAAAAAGATTAATTCTGCCTGTATTATTTTCTTCTTAAAATTTGATGGGTGTAGAAATGTAAATTTACCTCTATTTTATGTTTGGGGATGTATATAGATAGATCAAAGTATTTATATATATCCATCATTCCCCATTGATTTCAGCTATTTTTGGAATATTAATATGTTTCGAAAAATTTAATTTTCCAATATCCTAGAAACTATTATCGTCCTCTAAAATTAGGATTTTTTAAATTCTTTTAAAAAATATATTATATATGTTTAATAAAATCGAGTTATCAATTTTTTCATCAAAATATTAATGAAAAAAATCTATTAAAATAAATTGTCATTTAACATTAATTTTATATATCATATTTAAAGTTACTAAATGACTTAAGGTCGCCGAATGGATTCATACACACATTTAATGCATTTATTTGTTTTCATTCTTGTGTCATATTTTTTACTATCTCGAAAGAGATAGTATAGCGATCACGAAAATTTTCGATGTTGAGATTTTGATGTTTTTATACGATTTGAAGGTTCCCGAATCATTTTCACTAAGGTTGAGAAAAATGTCTGTCTGTGTGTGTGAATGTGTGTATGTGTGTGTGTATGTATGTAACCAAGATTACGCAAAAACGGTTTGAGCTAGAATGATGAAATTTGGTACATGGACATTATTCAAAATTCAGAGTTTTCTATCACTTTTGAGAAATGTAGCTCAATCGGAAGAGGGTCATTACCTACAACGTTTTGATTTTTTTTCTTCTCAAGTGACCGTAAAAATAAAGATATATGTTTGATAATTTTTCACATGATTAATAATTGTATAGAACTGCTATATATAGAATTTCAGCTTGATTGAATCGCTGAAAGTACCAGAATTAATTTTTTAACACTGCAAATCTCACGCGCCAACACGTGACGTGGTGCGATTAATAAAGAGCAAAACATTATCTGTTTTAATAAATATTATTTATTAATTTTAATTTATAATTTATAATTAATTAAATTTAATTTAAATATAATATATTATGTTATTTAATCCAATTCAAATTGCGAGATAGTCGAGTGGAGACACTCCAGATTTTTTCATTTAAATATAATAATTATATTGTATAATAAATATTAAGAAACCATTATTAGAAGTGTTGTTTTAGACTTAATTTCAAATTTATAATAATTTTAGTTATATTTATATTTATTCCAAAATTTATGTATGTATATACCTACATAGGTAAATGAATGTTTTCTACTTTTCTGTTGAATTATCGGTTATAAAACTATGTATATTAAAATTTATAAAGTAATAAATAATAATAAATTTAAAATTGTTGTGAGAATACTTGAGAATATATATATATATGTGTGTGTGTATATTTAAATCATGTTTTATTCAATGTTATGGGGTCATTTTAAATGAGAGGCGTGCAAAAGCAAATGCCTTTTAGTGCTAGAGCTGCAGTCAACACTGATAAACGGTTATTACTTTCTCCAGAAGAGGCTGGCTTTTTTTTATTTATTTATTCCTAATATCGAGAAATTCAGAGAGCAAGATTTTATTTTTAAGAATACCCACTTATATGGTTAATAATTTTGACATGCAAAATGAACTTTCTTATGTAAGAAACGACAAGGTAATTTCAAATATATATATGTACTATAAAGGTTAATAGTACAAACACAACAAGAGTTTTGAAATTATTATGTGTTTAGTCATAACTCTATTAGTCTTTTTGCAAAACGATTTAAAATCCTAATAAAAGTTTATATTTTCTTTTTTTCTTTTTTTTCTTTTTTGAAAAAGAAAAGAATAGTCATTTTTATATATTTTCTTGATAAAAAATAAAAAAAGTTGTATACCCTTATCTAAAAAATGAATTATAATGTTAGATAATTATCTTGATTTGAAAAATAATAAGTTTTCAAGAATTGTTATAAATTTTTACAGATTATATATATATATATATATATACGTTTCCAAAGAGACTCACTTAAATAAAAATATCCTCATCAAAATTTAATTTAAAAATATAATAGTTTATATAATATAAATTTGGCAATTATTTTGACGTGATTAAACAAAAAAAAATTAGAATATATTGGATTTAAAAATGGGTATGTATAATAATCATAAAAAATATTTTATAACCAAGCTCATACTTTTTGTATATATTTTTATTTATAAAATCGTTAAAAATATGAAATTGTTCTATATTAGTTGGAATCAGAAAATTGTGACGCAATAAATAAAATAAAAAAATTGGCTCTGAAATTTTAAGGGTAAAATATTGAGTATATAAAATATGAGTAAAATATTTTTTAAATAATTAAAATAATATCTTTTGATATAGAAAATGTTTGTGAATTTATGCATCTCTTTGTGTATTTTTTGTAGTTTCTTTGTCTGGGGCTATGGAACTTTACGATGTTAGGAATCAGATCCCATATCATCTCCACATGTCAAAAAAGTATTCTCTATTAAAAGTTTTTCTTATCGGGATCCGGAACGGTAATTGTAAAGGGTGTTTCTTTTAGAGGTATAGAACTTTAAATTGCAATAAAACAACGATGTATTATTCGATTGACATGAATTTTATTTATACCAAAGATCTTGTGGCATTACATTTTATATATGATTTCTGGTATATGACCGCCACGGCTGGCTCGGATGTAGTCCAATCTGGACGTCCAATTTTCGATAACTTTTTCCAACATTTGTGGCCGTATATCGGCAATAACACGGTGAATGTTGTCTTCCAAATGGTCAAGCGTTTGTGGTTTATCCGCATAGACCAATGACTTTACATAGCCCCACAGAAAGTAGTCTAGCGGTGTTAAATCACAAGATCTTGGAGGCCAATTCACAGGTCCAAAACGTGAAATTAGGCGGTCACCAAACATGCCTTTCAATAAATCGATTGTGGCACGAGCTGTGTGACATGTTGCGCCGTCTTGTTGGAATCACAGCTCCTGGACATCATGGTTGTTCAATTCAGGAATGAAAATGTTAGTAATCATGGCTCTATACCGATCACCATTGACTGTAACGTTCTGGCTCTACAGTAGCAATAGCTTCTTCTGTACGCACCGTACGGCGTCTCTGGGGATGCGAATTATCAATAAGAGTAAACGCGGTGCGAAAACGTTCCATGGTTAATCGAATTGACTGCTCTGATGGACGATACGTGCACGATACGTATTCAACACAGAACCATTATTTTCGAAATAAAATTGCACTATTTGCAAGTGTTGTTCAGGCGTGAGTCTATTCATGATGAATTGCCAAACCAAACTGAGAATAAATCACTTGACAGCTGTTAAATCGGTCGCCATTTTGAACAGTAATGCCAATTTAAAGTTCTATACCTCGAAAAAAACACCCTGAAGCATTCTTTAGTATTATAGATCTATGAATGAGGTTGAAGCTAATACTTTTAACATTCTATAAGTACAACAAATGCATAGAAGTGTGTTCGAATAAGTCTGCCTTTGTACTTTTACCTTTCTCTAAAGGTCTACTACTTTTGATTGCTCTATTAGCATATTTCTTAAATAACTACTTTTTTTCTAATAAAATATGAACTCCTAGAGGATTATTATATCTTCTTAGAAAAAGTGAAATATTCTCAAAATTAGAAATACAGTGGATTTGCATCTTGTCAATTTCAGTACTTGTCAAAAATTTCGTCATAAATTCACATCTAGTTCTCGTCGTTTACTTCAGTACTGGTCGCTTTCAAAATACACGTACACAAGACTCGTAATTGACGCACCAGCGTCGTTTTAACCCTGTAGATATAAATCGTCGCAAATGAATATAACAAGAACATATACGTTACCTAGAAATTTAGATATAAACATTTATATATATATAAAGAGACTAATATTAATTAATTATAATTCAAATTGGAAAAATTTTGATTTTCTTTCTAATGATGTGCAATTTTACGAGTTCATTCAATAAGAATATGTTTTAAAGAAAAAAAGACTTTTTTAGAGAAAGTTTTTATTATACTTATAGTATATAAAACAAGCATGTTTTTAAGTTAAAATGAATGTAAAATTTTTATACTTTATTTTATAATAATAATGAAAATATACTACTCTATTAAAATAATAGATTGATAAATTTGATGTAAGATTTGATAAAAAAAATTCTCAGATGATAAAAAAAATTGTTCATTAAACTAAACTACATTCTAAAAAGAAAATTAAAAATATGAAAAATATTTTGGTGTCAAAAGTGCCCTATAAATTGCATATATACAAATTCAGTGGCGTAACTAGGGGGGAGCAGGGGGGACATATGTCCCCGGGCGCCAAATTTAGGGGGCGCAAAATTAGGGAAGCCAATTTGGAACAAAAGAAGAATTAATATTTAAAGTTAAACTGTATTTTGTGTAAGTCAATAAATATTATTTATACGCTTATTAAAATCTGTTAAACCTGTTTCGTTATTCGTCATTAATATTCTTTAAAAAAAATTAAATTATATATATATACACGAAAGGGGGCGCTGATTTCTCAGTTGCCCCCAGGCGCAAGAACCTCACGGTACGCCACTGTACAAATTACTAACTTTTCTATACATTTTTTTTACTATTTCTACTTTTTTTTATTATTAGTACCTACTATAATCATATGTCTACAGTTATCAATTATTATAATTTAGAACTTTATGGGGGAAAATTTTAAACAATAAATTATAATTTTTTTTTATATATAATATACAATTAAATAAAACTTTTTCATTTTATTTTATTTATTTATTTGTTTTTCTTTCTTTTTTTTGTTGTGTTCTATTTATCCAGCTTAATAAACCTTATTTGGACAAAAATGAAAGGGATGATAGAAAAAAGAGTATATTAAATGGAAAAACATTATTTTAATACGACCAGAGAAATAAAGTTGTTTTTTTCTTGTTATGTTTACTTAAAACATTTAACCAACGGGATTAAAAATTTAATCCTTAAAACACAAGTTTGTTTATTTTTTTATTTATTTTTTCTTTAATTTAAACACACAGAAAAAATAAAGACAATATTTGTATTTGGTAGAGATCTGACAGTTATTTTATTCTCTCACATTTTTTTTTTTTAATTTCAGAAAGATGCGGATGCTGTATAAAAGAGAAATATTACGATTGTGTAAAAATAACTGACAAAGGAACTTTTTTCAACCCTTTCAATTTAAGATATAAGGAATTTAATTTTCTAATTATGTAAATGTCTGAGGGAAAAAAATATCCTTGTTTTCAATTTATCCTATTAAGTTCAGATTTTATGGAATTGTAATAAATCCTTAAAATATATGAGAAAAACGCAACTTTAGTTGGTTGGTGCCACTTTTTTATCACATTAAACATATTTTAAAAGAATCTTTATTTTTATAATTATTTATTATTTTTATTTAGGGTATAACTGAAGATTGATAACATTCTTTAATAGGCTCAGAACCGACCGACGGTTTGTAAATTTCTTTCTTTTTACCGACCGACGATAGTAAGGGGGGTATTGTTTTCACACCAAATTTCACTTGTGGAGATTTTTGCATATCTCCCCACGAATCATGCATTTTCTTAACAGAAAAAAATATTTTTAGCATGATGTCTGTCCGTCCGTCTGCCCGTATAGATGTGTACATCTTGAACGACTCAAGGGATTTTGATGAAATTTGATTCATCAGTATGATGAATTGATCAACTTTTGGTGCAAATCCGGAAACCGATCGACAATAGGAAGGGAAGGGTTATTTTCAAACCAAATTTCACATGAGGAGATTTTTTACATATCACCACGAATCATGCACTTTGTATTGGTTTTATCCTCGGGAAAATCATCTTCATTAGTTTTTTCTTAATTTAAAATTATATAAGGTCACCCAGCTCTTCATGACGTCACAGCCAGCTCCTACTTAAATATTTTAAATAAAATAAAATTAAAAATATTTAAACAATACCTCCCTTACTATCGTCGGTCGGTAAAAATTAGTTTATGAATCTCTGTATAATTAACTTAGATATTAATATTATACAAGAGTTGGAAAAGTTCTCAGGCAGAAAATGATAACTTAAGATTTTTTTAGATTATTTTTATGTTTCAAATCCTTAGATGACAAATTTCAGACTCATTTTTTTGGCTATTAAATGAAGATAACAATTTGTCACATTTTCATAAAAATAAATAAAATTGAAGATCATATTGATATACATATTAGGAAATAAGCAATAATATCATGGATCATTTTATTACTCGTATTCAATCAATTAAATGAAAAAATGTAATTTTTTTGAATTTATAATTTATTTATATGAAGTTTAATTTAAATATAATATTTTTAATAAAAGAAAAGAATTTATTTTTTCAAATTTCTTCTTATCGAGCTGTCAGATATGTTCATATTTTAAATTAAGATATGTGTATGAAATTATTTATAAGTGGTAATTGCATTAACATAAAATAAAGGTATTTTTTAAATAATGGTTTAAATTAGGCTAGATAAAATAAATATTAAAGAAAATTTGAAAAAACCAATTTCAAAATGTTTTTGAACGATGTACAAAGTTGAACAAATGGTAATATTTTAAAATAAATTAAAGTGAATTAAAAAATTCTTCTATTTTAGGCACTAAAATGAATATAAATCTTAAAGATCTTATAGAAACAAAGATTCAGAACATTAAATTTTATAATTTACTTTCTTTCCACTTTTTAAAATATATATCTTCAAAGAGATTTATAGATACATTTCTTCTTCTAAAAGAGCAAAACTAGAATTTCTAAAAATTAGTGAAAGTGAAATGCTCATAGTACAGATAAAACCACGTTAAATATATACTCAGATCTTTCTTTATATTTTCTTATATTTATTCAAATTGCATTTATTAAATTATAATAAAAATGAATTATAGAGAGTATTGTATCCCATTATAACAAATAGCAAAGTAATTTATTAATTAAATTAAAAACCAAAGAATTAAAAAAAGAAAATGAAGGTTTAAATATAATTATGGAAATAAAATACGTCTGAAAAGTTTCCGACCTGACCAAGAAAAACGATGTTTTTCAATTTTTGGTTTGTTTTATTTTTCAAAATTCAAGATAGCTGAGACCTGTACGATGTAAGCTGAACGTGTGCGAAATATTTTGCAAAACCATTTGAATATGGAAAGCTGTGTGCAACGTGGGTGCCGCATTTCCTAACGTTAGACCAAAAATTGCTTCGAAAAACCATTTCTACCGACAATTTGGCACTGTAGGCGTAATCCAAACGAATTTTTGCGTCGATTCATAACTGTTCTTGAGACTTAAATTAAATTAAATCAAATTTAATTAATTAAATTAATTAAAACACCGTTATGAGCAATGTATCAGTGTTGATGGAGATTATGTTGAAAAATATAGCAAAAAAAAAATTGAAAAACATCGTTTTTCTTGGCCAGGTCGGAAACTTTTCAGACCACCCTCGTAAATGTAAAGCTATTACATACTTTTAACAAAATACTAACTATCAGTCCCGGACAACGCGGACACAGTTTAAAATATTAAAAAAATGCAACCATCTATATTTATTTTAAAAATTAATTTTTCATTATGATAAAATTTATAGACTGATTATAATACTGTAATGTAATTTCTTAGTAATCAGTTTAGCTAAATTATAATCTATAAACTTTCAAATTTTCCGGCTATTCAGACAGACGGAAATGAATAATTCTAAAGTCATACATATTTGGATTCTTCAGGTCACGTATGTGACGATATGTAAAAAATTTTATATTCCGAGCAATATGCAAACAAAATTTTAGATATATAAATCAATTGTCAATTATAGAAATTTTAATGTTTCTTTCACAGTTAAAATTTAAATCTATAGATATGTTGGCATGAAACAACTATCAACTTCGACGTTACCATGGGTGCTTTAAGCTTTAAGTGAGTTTTTATAAATTGATTCAATTCCAAGTCAATTTTCCAGTTACTTAAGTATATTATTACATCTTTATAGTATTTTTACCGAAGGAAGGGAAGATATTGTTATTTTTTGTTGATGAAGCTGTCCAATCATGGACAAACAGACACATATACACTAATATTTCAAAAATGTATAATACATATCTATAAGCAGATTAGTTAATATTTATTTCTATTACCTATGCATAATATATGTAAAGCAACGAAAATTTATTATTCTACTATTCTTTAAGCAGATTTTAATTATCTATTATAATTCATGAAAATATATAAATTTGGAAATTAATAATCCTATTTTAACCAAAATAAATCTATATAATTTTCATTTTAATTGAATCGTAAATATTAAATTTCAATTTTATTCAATAGGTTCTGGAATAATGCTAATTTAATATTTTGCTGTTATAAAGTGTTTTTAATTGATAAATGAACTTTAAGCAAACAATTTTCGAAACATTGAATAGATTCTTGAATATAAAATTTTGTCATCATTTATCTTTTGACATTATTGAAGTCAAGCGGGCGACTCTTAAATTGCGAAGAGTACTTTCTAATCCTCTTAGAAAAAAATTTTAAGAAAATTTTAATTTAAAAAATATGACACTTCACATGATTTCTTATAATTCCCAAAAAGAGTATAATATAGGGAAGAAATTAAAACCTAATAATAATCTCATTCAATTTTTCTACTAACAAGGGCATCACTCAAGTATATTGAAAATACAAAAAATTTATATAAACAATAATAGCTAGGCAAGCAAACGCGCACTTTTTTCAAATCTTGTTCAAACACCTTTATTATTTTTTTTAAAGTGTTATGTTTTTTTTACAAATTTATTATTTTTTATTATTTTAAAAGGCAAATTAAACTAAAAATATAATTTTTTTGTATTTTCAATATACTGAGTGATGTCCACGAAAAGTAAAACTTTACTAGCGATTTTCTCGAAAACTAGGGCCTATTTACTCAAACCCCTTTACAGTTTTCTTTCCTCAATCTACTCTATCGAATGAACTATGACTCATTTAAAAAGCGATTTTACAATTCTTGCCATCTCCTTGTAAGATATTTTCAAAAATAAGTATAAAAGAGACTGGTTTTTAAATCGGGCACTCTTTTCAATTTTAGATATATCATTTAAAAATACTTACTATATGGTATATTTATTTATATAAGTTGAATGTTTCAGTTATTAATTTATGAAATTAGTAATTTTAATTTGATATGAATAGTGCCTCTATTTAACATACTAAATGTAGATATCGAAAATGTAGAAAAATTTAAATACTTAGGTTCTGTGATAACGAAAGAATAATTCGAGATGAGTTTAAAGCGAGGTTACAATCGGGAAACGCCTGTTATCATGCAATAAAGGGGCATATCGCATCAAAATTATTATCAAAGGGAATAAAAGTAAAACAATTATTTTGTCGGGTGTGAGGCATGGTCTATGAACTTAAGAGACGAGAGTAGATCTAGAATATTTGAGAATGGGATTATTCGCAGAGTTTATGGGTCAAAGAAAAATGAGGACACCGGGGAATGACGGAGACTGCATTACGAAGAATTGCATGACCTCTATGCATCTTCAGATATAGTTAGAATTATAAAATCGAGAGGGCTTCGATGGGCAGGGCACGTGGCTAGAATCGGAGAGGAAAGTATGGCAAAAAATATATTGGTGGGGAGACCGAGTGGGAAACGTCCGCTTGGAAGACCAAGGACGCGGTGGGTGGATAATATAGGAAGGGACGTGAGAGAGATGGGAGAGGATAGGGATTGGAGGGTTATGGCTCAGAATAGGGATACTTGGAGAAATGTGGTTGCTGCGGCCAAACTTTCGAGTTCCGTAGAGCCACAGAGATAGATAGAGATCTCTTTATAGTCTACACACAGATCATATGTAAAATTCAAAATTTGATATGATTAGTATGAAAGTGGCTATAAATTTTTTTTTTAGAAAGAAATTTTTAATTCACTGATTAAAAGATCTCTTTTAATTAAAATTATAATTTTAGATAGATAAATTACTTCAAAAGCAGCTGTTTAATGTTATGCTAATGAAATTATTCTTTAACTTATGGTCAAATTATAATTAAACTTACAAAAAAAATATTAAATTAATGTAGTTTTGTTTTCTTTTTAAAAATACCTTCATTCATGAATTCAAACGGTATTTAACAATCTATTAGGTTACCTAGAGAGAGGAAAAGGAATTCAATATTCCTATTATATCACATAGTCCTAAGTAAATTTGACAAATTCTTTGGACACCAATATTGTTAAATTATATCATCTTCTTTGTTATTTATGAATTCGTTTTTTTTTTCTTTCTTTAATAAAATAAAATAAAATATTCTTTCAACTGAATCAATGGAAAGAAATAAGTCATTTTGTATTCATTTATTTAATAAAAAGTAATAAGAGAATTGTAAGGATAAATTCAATATTAAACAACCAAGGTTTTTAATGAATAAATTCATTTTGTTAATCAAGAACAAATATTGAGTTGTCAATCAGCAATGTCTTAACGCATGAGTTGAGTTAATAACCAACCTTTCCTTCTTTCCTTCTCCCAACCCCTTCTACACGACTTTCTATCCTAGTCACCTCTTAAATTAAATTTAAATCAAATAGTATAAGTCAAAAGTTGTTCATTGCATGCCGAAAAAATAAGATTTACATTTTTATGAAAAGAAGAATAAATCATATTTTGATTTTGTTATTATACAAGTTTTATAATAATTTGAATATAATATATATAACATACATATATAATAATTGTTCAATTCGTTAAATTTTGTAGATCACATAAAGGCTAATCATTCTTTTATTATTTATTTTTTTAAGAAAATATTAGAAAGATTTTTCTTAAAAAATCAAATGTAAAAAATAATCGAAAACAATAAAAATATTCCAAAGGTTCTATTTTCATTATTCTTTATAATTGTAGTTGTCAATTGAAATCATAGCACCTTATCAAGGGGCTTATTTTAAGCTTTCAAATATCCAATCCATTATCTTGTTTATTTAATTTACGTGTATTATGTATAATGTTCATGGTTGCCAGCTTTTTTTTATAGCTGCCAGTCCATTTGCCACTCGATATTTTATTTATTTATTTTGTTTATTCTATTTGTTTATTTATAATATTATTTTATCATGTTGACTTAAATTAAATAGAATATAAGGCATTAAATGACTAAATTTCTGATAAATTAATAATAAAAGAATAAATAATGTTCTAAAAAAATCAATCCTTACAAGATTATTTTTAGTTTTATCTCTATCAAAAAAAAAAATTAAAAATTACCCTCTAACTCGAGCTCTGTCATGAAGTGGCACTCCTCGCCACAGACCAAAATTTTGATGATTATACATTATATCTTAAAAATGTCACCTCTCCGTAACGCCTCTTCAGCCCCCTTGATAAAAATTTCCAGTAATTTCTAACTGGGTCCGCCTCTTATTTCTTCAAGAGGGGATGAACCATCCCCTAAGGGTGTGTGTGTTTTCAAGAAGGTGTGATCACCACCCTCCCACCATATGTGGGCCTGGAGTGAGCATTTTTTCCACGACGTTTCGTCAAGGGGGATGAAAATATTATTTCGCACGTGTTTTCACGCTGACTTCTCGTATTGTGAAAACATCTATGTACCGAAATAATTTTTCCACTAGCGCATTAAGTTTTATGACCCATCTTGAAAAGAGACCCTTACAGGCATTCTACCATTATAAATAAAATAAAATTAAAAATATTTATATTATATCTATATCTGTTTTTTATTGCATTAATAGATACATTTAAATTATTTGAAATTGTTTCTGTAGCTGGAAATTAATTTATTTCAAACCGTCGATCAGTTCTGCGCCTGGCCACAGGTCAACTTATTTATATATATTTTTATTTTATTTTAAATTTTGTAAATATAAAAGAGGTAAATAAATTTTAATATGATTTTTATATTAAAGGTATTCTAGCATCTCAAAAGAAAAGGTTTAAGATATTTTTGAGGATTTAGAGCTCTCATTATGAAAGTTTCTTTTTTTAATTTTTTTATAGCTTAGTGAGTAATAAGGGTCTCGTTCTAGAGAAGAGATTTATGAATAATTGCAGAATTATTCTCAAATTCCTATTCATTTACCCATAAAAAGAGGGAAACTATTCAAGTAATCTTATCTTTTTTTAGTTTTTTTTAAGTGTGTATCATTTTAGTTCTTTCTTTCTAATTATTTTAATAGCTCGTTAATTATACATTTCTTTTATTTAAGGAAAAAAAGTTAAATAAAATATAACATTTTTGATTTTGAAGTGTTGTTTTATTATAATTTTCTCCTTATCAGGCTCGGTGACTTAACCGACCCGCAAGGTTTTTAATTAGACTGGTAATTAGAATAATTAGAAGATTACTATAATTTTTGGTCTTATTAGACTAACCACAAATATTAATTTTTTGTATTAGATAAGAGAAAGGGACTTGTATTTTATTATGGTTAATCTAATTTTAATAAAATCAATAAATATTTAAATGATTGATTGAATTTGAAAACCATTAAATTTGCATTTTTTTTATATACATAACCTAAATTTCTATATTTTATTTATATTTAATATAAATAGATATATATATTCTCTTCCATAATTATAACCTAAAACAACCAATGGGTTCATTTTCTATGAATATAATAAAAGGAGATTGAAGCATTTATTAACAAAGTTTAAGTTGCTCTCATTGAATTTATTCTAAGATGTATGTATTAGCCATTGGAATGCTATGTAAATAAATTAATGTAGTAATTAAAAAGAGAGATTACCAATTATAAGTCAACTGTAAAAAAATAACTCTATAGGCCATAGGGGGAAATAAAGAATACGCTAATCTATGATCAATTAATTGATATATTTTAATTAATAGATATAAGTATTTGAAAATATAATTAATCTAAAACAAATAAAAAATTTTAACAAAATAAAAGTGAAACTTATATAGTGTGAGTAAGTTGGGCCCATTCACTCAAACCCCCTTACACATTTTCATTCCTCAACCTAATCTATCGAATGTCCATCCGTCCGTATAGATGTGTACAGCTTGAACGGCTCAACGGATTTTGATGAAATTTAGTATATTTACTTAATGCATCAGTATGATGAATTGATCAACTTTTGGTGCAAATCCGGAAACCTGAAGTGGCAGTATTACCGATCGACGATAGGAAGGAAAGGGTTATTTTCGCACCAAATTTTTTTTTTTCACATGAGGAGATTTTTTACATATCACCACGAATCATGCACTTTGTATTGGTTTTATAATCGAGAAAAATCATCTTTATTAGTTATTTCTTAATTTAAAATTATATGACGTCATCCAGCCATTCATGACGTCACAGCCTGGTCTTACATATATATTATAAATAAAATAAAATTAAAAATATTTATGTTATATCCATATCTGTTTGTTATTACATTAATAGATATATTAAAATTATTTGAAATTGTTTTTGTAGCTGGAAATTAATTTACTTCAAACCGTCGGTCGGTTCGGACCTGGCCAACTCAACTTATTTTTATTAAATTTCAAAATTATAATATAATGATATCAATATTTTACTTTTTATTATTCATATATATATATATATATATATATATATTATAATAATATTCGATGCGACAATTCATGCAAATATAATAAAATATCTATAAAAAGCTATTTAAAATCTGAATCCATATTCTAATTTTTTACTTCAATGATTCTTTTTTATTTCTTCTCTCTGAATCTTTTTCTTAGTTTATTCAAAAATATATTATTATAAAGGTATATATCTCAATCTTTTCTTTTTTTTTGAACAAATCGTATAAAGGCAGAAATCAATAGTATATTTTCTCTCTCTCTCTGGACTTGTAAATTGCATTTCTGATTAAAATTTCATTTCAATACCTTCATTAGAGGAGACAGACATTGGTTTACCAAAAATAAAAGTAAGAAAGAAGAAGAAGAAGAAGAAGGAGATGAGAGAAGGGTAGATTCTGAACCATTTTTGTTTCTATCGAAAACTTAATTAACTTTTTAATCGTTTTCAACAAAAAGAGAGAAAGAGAAATTAAGAGGTAAATTTTGTTTTATTTACATCAAAATTATTTTTTTGCCTAATGATTTTTTTTCATTATTTCTTTTATGTAGAATATAAATCTAAAATATTTATATATCACAATAAATTAATATAGAAAAAATATATAATTGAATTTTATAATTAAGTTAGATATATTCTCTTAAACTTTTTCATTAAATTAAATGAACAATTTTTATATTTTTTAATTTTATTTCTATATTTCTGTTCTGGTAGATCTTTTCTAATTTATCTATAATTTTAATTATGATTCATTTCCCCTATAATGATGTTCATAGTAATTTTAATTTCATTTGTTAATAAATAATAATAAATAAAATAAAATTTAAATATAAATATATATACTAAGTTTTAACTTTCAATTCAGGCAATACTGTAGTCGTTTACAACAGCTATTCTCAAAGGGGTCCATGTGGACCCCCTGGGGGTCTATGGGACTTCATGGGGGGGTCTATGATCACCAAGAGGTCTATGGGGGTCTATGGATGTCTCTATAGTAAAAAATAAATTAAAAGGGGAGATTTAAGAATAAAACAGTAATTTTAGGCCAAACATAAATTAGCTGGAGTGTCTCCACTCGACTATCTCGCAATTTGAATTGGATTAAATAACATAATATATTATATTTAAATTAAATTTAATTAATTATATATTATAAATAATAAATATTAAACCAGCGCATGTTTGGCTTTTTGTTGATGGCACCACGTCACGTGTTGGCGCGTGAGATTTGCAGAAAAACATCAAGTCCATCCATCACACTAATATTATAATTTTGTAAAATATTTATGTTTTTTTTATTATGAGTTAAATTTAATCATTAAAAATATAGATATAATTATTGATATTTCAGTTTCTTTCTTCTATACAATTTCCCTTCATTTACCTAATATAGGTAGGTAGGGGGTCTATGAAATAAATAAAATTCCTACAGCGGGTCTATGAAAGAAAAAGTTTGAGAACCCCTGGTTTACAATATGAGAGTAGTAAGCTTTCGACCTCATATGAATGAAAACATTTAAATGAATATCAAAATAATGAAAATCTTTTAATAATTTTATCTGCATAATACTTATAGTAGTTACGCAATATTATTTTTACTTGTTTTCTTCGAGAATTTAAATTTATATAACAGAAATAAATTTCTATTTTAATTATTGAACTAAGTATTATAGTTAGATTATATTGTAAAAAAAAATAAATAAAAACTTTGCCCAGTAAATAATCTATTAAAATAGTTAATTAATGTTGGATAAAAACTCATAATTAAATAAAAATATTTCCTTTGAAGTCTATGAATAATTTTCTATTTGCATGCAAAATTAAAGTAAAAATAACAATTTCAATCGGTAAGTAATTAAATTAGAATGTAGATATTTTCTCATTTACCATTAAATTGAAAATAAATTTTACGCTCATATGTCACAGGGCGTCGTTAATGGTTTAAACAGCAAGTGGAATTGCCCTAATGTCAATTTAATTAAAACTGAAAACGATTTGAAAGGAAAGAAGTGATGAGAGAGAGAGAGAGAGAAAGGACGAACAGGTAGCAAATGAAAAGAGAATCAGTGCGCGGTAATCATTACCTGTCATCTCGGAAATGTTCTACTCACTGATTTGAAGTATCTCATATATCATTAAATTATAATATAAGCCAAATTAATAAAAAGATTCTTCTCTTGCCTGAAATTAATTTTCTCCTCCAAATAATTTAAAAAGTAAATTAATAAAATAAAATATTTTTATGTGTGAAATTTTGTTTTCAATATAAATATAAACTCACATACTATATATATAAATTAGTTTAAATAATTATTAATTTATTAAATACCAATAAAAAAATAAGATAACAATTAAAATATATGGAGAAATGAAAATTACAGATTCTATCGGGCTAGATTTTTATGCACTAGCTTGAGTTTAAAGAAAATTTGTCCATTAATTTATAAAAAAAAAAAAAAAATTATATTTAAAATATTCAATTGTAATGTAACATATTTTTTAAAATATTCACAAACACAATTTTAAAAAGTAATTAAAATGAAAATTTTAAGAACAAAATTTAAAAATTTAATTTAATAAAAAAACTTTCATTCAAATGTACGTGGGAGTGGTGTGTAAGGGTTAGTGGTAAAATCATTTATTATAAAAAAGGTTTAACTACTTCTATTATTATAGATCTATCTATTATTATTAAATCATATTATTTTTAAACTAAGATTATCATTATTTCTCTCGATTTTAAAAATATTATCGATTATCGTCAAATGAATAATCTTTTATAATAAAATCTCACTCCAAATAAAGATACTGATTTTTAATTTCAATAATATTTGGTATTATCTTTTAGGTATAATCTTTAAAGGGAGGAAGTAGAGAAGGTTTAATTATCGAAATAAATAAATTAGAAAAAAAATACCTTCAATATTCAGATGAAGTAAGACAAGATGAACTCACCTAAAAAAGAAAAATAATATTATAACAAAATTGAACAGGAAAATTTCATAATTGAACTATTTAACATTAATCATTTTTTAAATTAGCTGGAGTGTCTCCACTCGACTATCTCGCAATTTGAATTTGATTACAAACATAATATATTATATTTAAATTAAATTTAATTAATTATAAATTATAAATAATAAATAATAAATATTAAACCAGCGCATGTTTGGCTCTTTCTTGATAGCACGTCACGTGTTGGCGCGTGAGATTTGCAAGGTTAATAAATTAATTCTGGTACTTTCAGCAAATAAATCAAGCTGAAATTCTAGATATAGCAGTTTTATACAATTATTAATCATGTGAAAAATTATCAAACATATATCTTTATTTTTACGGTCACTTTAGAGGAAAAAAAATCAAAACGTTGTAGGTAATGACCCTCTTCCGGTTGAGCTACATTTCTCAAAAGTTGATAGAAAACTATGAATTTTGAATAATGTCCATGTACCAAATTTCATCATTCTAGCTCAAACCGTTTTTGCGTAATCTTGCCTACATACATACACACATACACACACACACACACACACACACACACAAACAGACATTTTTCTCAACCTTAGTGAAAATGATTCAGGAACCTTCAAAACGTATAAAAACATCAAAATCTCAACATCGAAAATTTTCGTGATCGCAATACTATCTCTTACGAGATAGTAAAAAATTAAAGTTCAAAGTGATTGAAAACAAAAAATTGAAAAATAGATCAGTTGAGAATTACCGATAGTAGAAAAAACATTGAAATAAATTTGACCCAAACGGGAATCACATTACATTCATTTGTAATATCCCGAAGTTGGAGGATGAAGAATCATATTAAACATTTAGTACAACGAATGAATTATTAAACTGACATTTTACTTAACTATTAAATAATTAAGTAAGACATTTGTTAAACGAATATAGAATAATAAAACGATATTCAAATATAAATACTTATTTTCACAAAAGACAGGTGATTCATAAGAAAAAACTTGTTTATTCAATTTCCTAAAAAATGTTTATCTTTTTTTCATTTATTTAAAAATTCATTTTTTATCTATATAAACTAAAAGATATGAATTTTTTATTAAAAATTTATTTAAGCGTTGCTCTTCTGAATTAATTTCTTTTGAATGATTTTCAATTATTTTTTCGAGAGAACACTTACAATGAGTATGAAAAATATAAAAAGAAATTTATTGTTTTTCGAATAAAATCAATAATTAGGAATTATTATTAGTTTTTTGTTTTGGTATGTGATATAGAAAAAAGTAAAAAGTACTTTTAGATTTATTTTCATTTGTAGAATATATCTTCTATATATATAAAAAAAGGTTTTTGTCTGCACATTGCTCAGAATTTAAAAATTTTTGCATATCTTCGCGTTTCATGACCTCTAGAATCCAAAAGTGACTTTAGAATTTTTCACGTCTGTCTGTCTGTCTGTCTGTCTGTCTGTCTGTCTGTCTGTCCGGAAAATTACTATTTTATAGACTCAGAATTGGCTGAACCGATTTCTTTGAAATTACATCACAATATTCTTATATACCTCTAGAGTAACATAGGCTATACATTTTATTAATATCTTATCAATAACCGCAGAAATTAATTTTTTAAAGTTTATATAATTCTCCGTGTTGTTCATTCAAGAGCAGCTCGCGGCTCACTGCCGGCCTAGCGGAATCATTTCAAACAATGAATTATCATAGCGATTCCCAATCGAAGAATTATTATAATATTTCCCTTTTTATTTTAAATTCTAATATACAAATATCAATTCAATTAAATAATTTATTCTAAAAGTTCTCAATTTAATTAAAATATTTATTAGATCATATTTTTATCTTAAATTATTTTTTATTTAATTGAATATTTCTTCTTTTCTATAATATATATATAATAATATATAAATTTTAATATTGAATAATAAAAAAAAAATATTATTTAACCTGAATTAAAATGACTGAATTATATTATCTTTGTTTTTTATTTTAATTTAATTACTCTATTATTAATTACTAAATATATATATATATATTATATAAAAATTAAAATATGATGATATAAAGTTGTTTTAAATTTTTGACATTTTTAAATTGGGTATATTTTTTAAATTTATTAAAATGTCTTTTTTATTTATTATGTTTAAAAGATTCATTTTTATTATGTGATATTAATAAAAAATAACGATGCTCTGTGCAAGTCGAATCATGTTGCACATAATTAAATAACAATTGCCAAACAAAGAATATAATATTTTTTTAAATTCTTATATTTAAATATCATTTCAATTAAATAATTTATTCTAAAAGGTCTCATTTTAATTAATTTAATAAAATATTTAAATCACCATTCAATTTTTTATTAATAGGCTTCTTTTTTTATTTTTAATTTTAATAAATTCTCTTTTTTTTGATATGATATTAATAAAAAATAATATTAAATTGTATATAAATATAAAAATTAGAATATTTGAATTTTTTTAAATTTTAACACATGTAATCAATCATATGCATTAAGAATGGAAAATTTTTAAAATCAACTTGCTATTAAATTCAGAAAAAAAATACTGATATATAGAATATATAGACTATTCGAATATAATTTAAAACTCTTTCTCTCCTTCTATTTTAAATTAAAAAAACGGAGTTTTAAGAAATTTAGATGCCATATGCAACATGGGTGGGTAAATGAATTGAGCTGGAAAAGGAGGCAATTTATAATTTTCTTCTAATTCAGATTTAGGACAAATCGTACAACATTATATCAAATCTCGCTAAGAACATTCAATATTTTTGTACACAAATTATTCAGAGTATTGGCTAAGCGTATCACTCACAATCAGTTTATATTGAAATTTATATAAATTAACAAAGTAAAAATTTTTATTTGTTTAAATTTTATTATAATGAATCAAAAAAAATTAAATATATAGATCACATGATTAAGAGAAGCAAAAAACTTGACAGAAAATAACTGTTGGATGGAGGTCGGACATGACAGAAACTGTAAGCGAAATCTTCATATTGCGACGAATAATTTTCAAATCCCCTAGCACCACCAGAATTAGATAAGTTTATTTTAAGGGAGGAAAATAACTATGATCTAAAAAAATTAATAAATGAACTTAATAATAAAAAAACAAATAAATCAATTAATTTAAATTAATACTATTAATGAATGTATATATTGGTAATTTATCTATAGTTTTATACCGTTAATTTTTATAAATTGTCTCAAGTCTCTATTTTTGCATTTTCCCAAGTTTCATTATAATTAAAAATATTCAATAATAATCTAGCAATGAAAATAAAATATCAAAATGTAATGATCAAGAAATATTATACTCTATTTCACTATAATAACATAGAAAATACTT
Source organism: Labia minor (assembly GCA_963082975.1). Lineage (NCBI taxonomy): Eukaryota > Metazoa > Arthropoda > Insecta > Dermaptera > Spongiphoridae > Labia > Labia minor. The sequence goes on from OY720347.1 coordinate 67,500,010, forward strand.
AAGAACCATAGGCGGTGGAAATATTAGGAGATATCATTGCGGGTTAAGGCCAAATCGATCAACATTAATTAAGATATTTTCATTATGACAGATATTAGGAAAAAAACTGCGAATTCAATATTTCTGTTCACTAATTATTTGTAGACTTTAGTAAAACATACACATGACTCAATATAGATCAGCATAAACTTTTTCAAATTTTGATCTTCAAATTTGTCTTGAAGGGTAGTAAAGAAAAAATAAGATGAAGAAATCAATTGTAAAATGTTAGGTTACCCAGACGACTTAAATATAATAGGAGATTAGGAAATTGCAATTGCAGATAGCGAGGAAAAATTAATGGAGGTTTGAAATTAATAGTGATAAGAAAAAATATTTAGTAACAAAGAGGAAGAGTATTGACATACAAAATCTTAAGATACAAAATGTAGAATTTGAATATGTAGAAAAATTGAATGTAATCACGAAGGATAATAATATTTGAGAAGAATTTAAATCGGGGTTGCAATCGGGAAACGCCTGTTATCTTGCAATAAAGAGGCTTATCTCTTCAAAATTATTATCAAAGGGAATATATAAAAAAATTATTTTGCCTGTTGCATTATATGGGTGGGAGGCATGGTCTATGACCCTGGGAGATGAGAGTAGATTCAGAGTGTTTGAGAATAGGATTCTTCCCTGCATTTATTGGCCAAAGAAAGATGAGGTCACCGGGGAATGGGGGAGACAGCATAACAAGAAATTGCATGGTCTCTCTGCATCTTCAGAAATAGTTAGGGTTATAAAAGGGAAAAAGCTGCGATAGGCAGGGCACGTGGCTAGAATGGGAGAGGAAAAAGATATTGGTGGGAAGACCGATTGGAAAACGTCCGCTTGGAAAACCAATGACGCGTAGGAAGGGACGTAAGAGAGATGGAACAAGGGCTCAGGATAGGGACACTTGGAGAAATGTGGTTGTTGCGGCTAAGAACTTTCGAGTATCTTTGAGCCACATAGGTAGATAGATATAACATATACAATAATAATATATATAATTAATATAGTGATTAAATTAAAATATATTTTTTAAATAAGAACACAAAAAGAAATGAATGTTTTATGTAATATACTGATTGAAACAAAATGGATGAAAACCTTTTACTACTTTCAACCACCAAATACTATGTACCACTCGGGGGTACAGGGGGCGGAGTTACTTATAATAAAATACATAATATTAATAGTGTTATAAAAAATCAAATAACGAAGATATAATTTGATATTTTTACTCTCGCCAGAGATAGTATTGCGATCACGAAAATTTTCGATGTTGAGATTTTGATGTTTTTATACGTTTTGAAGGTTCCTGAATCATTTTCACTAAGGTTGAAAAAAATGTCTCTGTGTGTGAGTGTATATATGTATGTAGACAAGATTACGAAAACGATTTGAGCTAGAATAATGAAATTTGGTAAATGGGCATTATTCAAAATTCGTAGTTTTCTATCAACTTTTAAGAAATGTAGCTCAACCGGAAGAGGGCCATTACTTACAACGTTTTGATTTTTTTTCCTCTAAAGTGACCGTAAAAATAAAGATATATGTTTGATAATTTTTCACATAATTAATAATCGTATAAAACTGCTATATATAGAATTTCAGCTTGATTTATTTGCTGAAAGTACCAGAATTAATTTTTTAACACTGCAAATCTCACACGTCACGTCTGTGTGTGTGTTTAAAAAAAGTTTTTAATCTAATAAAATATTTTTAATTAATTCTATGTTCAAAAATATGAAGCATTTATTTTAGACTTATTAATTCAACACAAATTTTTTAAATATATTATTTTAATTCCAAATGAGCTTGGATTAACTTAGATTAAAATATAATTCTAATTCTGACAAATGAAAAGCTAGTAGATTAATTTAAAAAAAAAGATTCTCTTTCTCTTGGATGTATTATTTGTATTATAAAATACAATGCTTACATTTTAAGAAAATTTATATATATGAAAGAAAATAATTTTATTTCTCAATTCCAGAATAAAGATTATTTATGGTATATTTATATATATAGATGATTTTACTTAAAATAATCACTAATCATGAAAATACAAATATAATTTAAACACAATCTTGTAAATATATATATATATAACTAAATTCTGTTAGATATTGTATTTTATATAAATATTTCTCAGACTTCTTATAATTGATTGTTTTCGACATTATATTTTATTTATAATATTTTCGAAGGATCGAAGTTACTTGATTTTCTTAATAAATTAAACTATTACAATAAAAAATTGATAAAATTTTTCCATTCCTAGTGTTTTGAATTTAATCTTTTTGGAAAAACTTTATTAATTTTTAATTAAGTTCTTATAATAAATTAAAAATGCCAATTTTAATTGAATTTTTTTAAATTCATTCATAAATTTCTACTTTTATAGTAAGATGGTTCAGGGTTCTGTGGTTAATACTTTTTTAAAGTAACCAAAATCGGATGTATCTCTTTCACTTATCTTAAATATGTGATCAGTGAAGAGAGTATGAATGGAACGGGTTCTATAAAAAGTAGATTAAAATAGTCACTTATCATTTTACATTTAAATAATATAACTGTGGATTTGTTTTAATTTGGTTATTAATAAGAATGTCCCGTCATCTTTTGATGATATTTCCCATTCTTTTTGTTATTGACTATTTATTAATTATGGAATGAATATTAATTCAGTTAAATACAATTAAATGTGATTTGTTCAATGTCAAATTTTAAAATTAGGTTTAGATTTATTTATTTCATTTATGACTTACACAAAACAATTATGTAAAATTATTAATTTTTGATTTTAATTAATACACAAATTATATATATATATAAAATCTGGACTGTCTACAGTGTAGACTATATATTATATTTAAATTAAATTATAAATTAAAATGAATAAATAAAATTTATTAAACCAGCCCGTGTTTGGGTCTTAGTTGATGGCACCACGTCACGTATTGGCGTGTGAGATTTGCAGTGTTAAAAAATTAATTCTGGTACTTTCAGCGATTCGATCAAGCTGAAATTCTATATATAGCAGTTTTATACAATTTTTAATCATGTGAAAAATTGTGAAACATATATCTTTATTTTTACGGTCACTTTAGAGGAAAAAAATCAAAACGTTGTAGACCCTCTTCCGGTTAAGCTACATTTCTCAAAAGTTGAGAGAAAACTACGAATTTTGAATAATGCCCGTGTACCAAATTTCATTATTCTAGCTCAAACCGTTTTAGTGTAATCTTGTCTACATACACACACACACAGAGAGAGAGACACAGACAGACATTTTTCTCTAGTGAAAATGATTCAGGAACCTACAAAAAACGTATAAAAACATCAAAACCTCAACATCGAACATTTCGTGCTTCCAAAACTATCTCTGGCGAGATAGTAATAATCTCTATTTTAGTATAAATACCAGTGACTCACGTACTATCTTACTCATCACTAAATCTCAAAAAACACATAAGAGATTGTAATGAAATTTGGAACATACTTTCCTCCTTAGGTGGTTACTAAGAAAAGGCTTTGAAAAATTGGGCATGGATCTCTATCACAACTTGTAAAAATTGGGCTAATTTTAGTTGGGCCCACAGAACAAAGATTAACACGGGTAGGAGAAAGGTAAATTTAGGTGGCTTCGGAGATGCACGCATATTTGATCATAGTTTTGAAATTATTCTAAGAATAGAATTCTTTAAGTTTTTTGTTTAAATAATTATCAATGTCAAACTTAACTTTTTCTAAATTAAATAGCTCTTCATTCTAATGATATTAAACACTAGTGAATCGAGGGGACTTTCAGCTAGTAGTCATATATATAGGATATGCCATAATTAATAATCTATAACTAATAAACCATCCTATTTTGATTCAAAAGGATTCTCCATATCCCTAGGGTGACACAATTTGAAAAAATTTTAGTTAAATTTGTTTTCTTTTGTTCACAAAAAGATTAAAGATTTTTTAAATTATATTGTAAGTAATCTGCAGACAAAATTATAACTAATATATCTATATACCTAGTTAGATTTATATATAAAAATATTTAATGATTTAATTAAGGTAATAAGATAAATAGGTATAATAAATATTATAAATAATAGTCAAACGTACTGCACTCTTTAGTGAAATTTATATTTCAGGGTTCCTTCCCAATTAATTTTATTTCCAACCCGTGTGAAAGAGTTGAGAATTCTTTAAGTGATCCGACAGGCTCAACAATATTTTATTTTGTTTCGGCTTGTCCATATACATATATAGGTATATTCGTATTTAATTTTCAAGTTTATATTATTTCTTTGAGAATCAAACAAACGTCTTAGTTTTTTATCATATGATGTTTATTATTATTTTTTTACTTATTTGATCATTAATAAATGCCAAAACGACGTTATGATAAATGGGTTATATATTAAGAATTACTTCCACTATATTTAACAAAAATATATAATTTATCGATATAAAGATAGTTTTCGGATTATTATTATTTTTTGTTCGCTGTAATATTTTTGGAACCTTATCTGTTTTCCTCTACCGTTTATAAATCATTATTTAGTAATAATTCATTTTAAATATAAAGAAAGAAGGGTTTGAGTTTTTGGCAAAACATTTATACAGAGTGAAAGATATTAATAAATGCCTTTCCAACACTCCATTACAATGGAAGAGTAAAAATATATTTAATTATTTTAATTTACTTGATGGTGAAGGAAAGGGAGAGAATATTTCTAAAACTTTTAATATAAAAGATAAAAAAAATTTAGATATTATTAAGAATTTTATATTTAATTCTATAAAAAAAATATGAAAACATTGCATATGTTTATTCCTAATTAAACATTAAATATTTTATTTTATTCTATATATATAAAGGAGAGTGTTTGTATGTATGTAATTTGTTTACTTTTTTGCTGTCATAGAAACAAAAAAATTTAAATGCCTTATGCAACATGGATAGGTAAATGAATTGGAATGGAAGAGGATACATGTGATTAGAGAAATTAGGAAATAATCAACCGAAATGTAATTAATCAAAAAAATTCAAGAATTATGCTACGGATAGGACTTAAATATTATAGGAGATTCGGCAACTGCAATCAAAGATAGCGTAGGAAAATTAATCGAAGCAGGAAAAGAGGTGGAGCTAGAAATTAATAGTGCTAACACACAAAGTCCTAACATACAAAATGTAGAATTTGAAAAAGTATAAATATTTAAATACTTAAGATCTGTAATCACGAAAGATAATAATACTCGAGAAGAATTTAAATCGACGTTGTAATTGACTAACACCTGTTATTATGCAGTAAAGGGGCTTATCTCATCAAAACTATTATCAAAGAGGATCAATAGAAATATATAAAACAATTATCTTTCATGTTGACCGATGACTAGGGTGACCATTTTTCGAAAACACCAAACCGAGACAAACGGTTTACCTTTTTTTTAGAACTAAATTGAAAAAATTTTGAAAAAAATACGAAATGTCCTAAATATTGAAAAAACGGGACAATCCCGGAAAAACTGGACGTTTGAACACACTATCGATGATCCTGGGAGACGAGAGTAGATTTAGAGTATTTGTGAGATGAGATCACAGGGGGATGGCGGAGATGGCATAACGAGGAATTGCATGATCTCCAGATATAGTTAAGGTTGTAAAATCTAGAAGGCTGGGATGGGAATGGGAGAGGCTAGAAAGATCGGCGAAAAATATATTTAAGAGAAACCGATTGGGAAACATCCGGTGGAAGACCAAGGACGCGGTGGTTGGACAATGAAGGATGGGACATGGGAGAGATGAGACAGGGTAGGATTTGATTGTAGCTCAGGATAGGGACGCTTAGAGAAATGTGGATGCTGCGGCTAAGAACTTTCGAAAACTGTAGAGACACAGTATACAACTATCACTTATTAGTATTTAGTATTGTATAGAATTTATTAGATTGTGATTTTAAAATAAAAAAATTATTATATTACTAGCTCCTAGCTTATTATATTACTAGATGATAGTATACAATAATAATATGTAATTAATTTATTGATTAAATTAAAATATATTTTACAAGAAAACAAATAAATATCTTATCTACTTATACTGATTGATACAAAATGGATGAAAACCTTTTACATACACACTTTCAACGAAATACTATGTACCACTCGGGGGTACAGGGGGCGGAGCCCCCGTCAAGGTGTGAGGAGCGCCGAAGGCGCTCGGAGCAGCTAGTATATACTATAAATATATATATATATATATACAAAATAAATAAATAAAAGGGAATCTATTTCTTGAAAATTAATACATATTTAAATTTTGATAGAATATTTTATAATTTTTTTTTAAATCCTTATATATCCTGTTATAAATTTTCAAATTTTTAGATATTTTCAAATTTGGATGTTGAATTTTGCTTGAAAGAAAGAGAGAGAATGATAATTATACTCACAATCATTACACATTCATATAAAATAGAAATTCTTATTTAAAACTGATTTTGGAAATTTTTTTCACTGGAATGTATTTCCTAAATTACAATGTAGCATACGAATAACAAAATGTTCATATTTATAATGAATTGAATTAAATATTTAATATAATTTCGGGGAAATGGAGGATTTATAATTAAAGATTATGATTGTCATTTTATTAATAATTATTTATTAATTATATGGATTATAATTAATTTTATTATTGATGTTGTTTCTTTTAATCTGCTATTCATTGGCTTGTAAGCAATATTTATGAATAATATTAAATAATTTTAATGCATCTTTTACTTTTATTCTAAATATATATATTGAACTTTAGGAATTATATAATTAATAGTATATTTAGAAACAAATCTTAGGAAGGAAATTGTGAAATCTTTATTATTAATAATATAAAACTAATATTATCATAAAATAATTTTTAATATACTAATATTTAAAATAATAACTTTTAATTATACAAGCCAATGAGTACCTCCTTGCAGGTTAATTGGTTGCAAGAGCAAGCTGGCTAAAGATAAATTTTTATTCCTCTAGTTATTATTATAGTTTTCTTTAATTCCACTCCATTTAAGAATCAATTTAAGTATTATAAGTGTAATGAGGCAATTCAGTTAAATGAGTCTAAGAAGAGAATGATTAAATAAAATCTAATAAAATGAATGGTGTGGGTGGGCGATACAAGGAGGTGGGAGGGTTGGCAGGGGAGAAGTTAACCTGGCCCGGTTTCACGGCTCGCTTGCGAATGAGAACCTCCAAGAATGAATGAAAGAAAGTGTGGGCAGCGGAGAGGTCCTTGCGTTGTGCAATGCAATGTCCCGACGCCGTTGCCAGATTGTATTGTTCTCCAGCATCTTAACCTGCTGGGAAGCCCAGGCTGATCCATCTTGAGGGTCAATAGGGAAAATCAATTGTGCCCAAGCAAACTAAAAAAATGTCAAACATCAAATTAAGGGAAGGAAGGAAGGAAGGTCACTCGCTCGTTGCTTGTGCTCTTTATAAAGATCAGACCATCGAGCCCGCATTCACTACCAATTCACTTTCAACTCTCGACGTGGCATTCATTCATTATTCCTTCCACAAGTCAAACGATCCGAAAATGTCAATATTCTCAAAAAGAAAATCACATCAAAAATCATGAATTCTTTTTTATTTAATCATCATTCTTAAGTTTTTTTTTTATTTCTTTATTAACTCTTAAAACCATATAGCTAAGTTGAATATCCTTATTTATTGCTGTTGAAAATTCCGAAAACTTTTAATTATGTAAAATATTAGAAGAGGATGTAAATATATTGTATTATTCATAAAGTGAATAATTAAAGAGATGTTGCCTATACCAATCCCCATATGCGCTCTTTAATTATTTATTTATTTATTTACAAATGTAAATTGTCAAAATTATTTTATACTCTTTGGAAAATAAATAACACATACAGTTAATATTTAAAAATAAATGGAGTATATAGAGAAAAACACACAGAAAAAAAAATTTAATTTAATATCTTTAATAATAAAAATAAATTATTGAAATATGTAAATAAAGAATCATTAGGATTATAATATATTACTGCATTTATTGTATTTTGGGTAAAAAAAAAATAAAATAAAAATGTTAATTAAAAACCTTATAAATTATTGCTTTAAATTAATTAAATTTATTAAATGTACATGTTGTGATAATTATAATTTTAAGATAAAACAAAATAATTGCTATATTTAATTTTATATCTATTTAATTTAATAATTAAATGAGTCATTTTAAAATTTTAATCACGCAATCCTTGAATTGATGAAATTAAAAGTCTAATTTTGAAATTTTATTTTATTTTATAAGTATCTAAATCTAAATTATATTGTTTTTGTTGTTTCACTTCAATAAGTATTAAAGGTAAGTTCACTCACTTTAATTACAAGTAAATATTAATCTGAATTACACTTTTAAAATTATAATAAAAAAATATTACAATTAATTAATTAATCGAATACGTACAATAGTTATTCATAATAGTTATTATATATAGTATAGCATGGGCTCTGGTACAGACCTGGCAAGAGAATTTCTCTTTTTGAGGTCTAATTTGAAGTCCATCCAGCCTACGTGATCAAAATTTGGAAGGTACTTTGAAATAAGAAATATCAACCCCCGAGACCAAGAAAATCAAGGTAAAGATTGAGAAGAGCCGTTGTACAAGTCAACCTACCCTAGATAAGGCCTATATTAGCTAGAACTTTACTTTAATATACTATAGTATATGGTAAACTAATTTCAAGTATTTTATATTTCATACTAAATCTCTTGAACTCTTTATTTGGCAATAAATTATAAAGGTAAATATATAAAAATCTAAAATTTATTGTAAAAATATATTAATTAAAAAAGTTTATAAAATATAAATAAAAAATAATAAAAATATAATAAAATAAAATAAATGTAAATAAATATAATTAAATAAAAAAATAATAAATATAAATAAAATTACAATTATAAATTAATTTTATAGAGATCACTTATTTTTACCGACTGACGATAGTAAGGGAGGTATTGTTTTCACACCCAATTTCACATGTGGAGATTTTACATATATCCACGAATCATGCATTTTGTTAACAGCAAAAAGTATTTTTAGCATGATGTCGGTCAGTCTGACCGACCGTCTGTATAGATGTGTACAGCTTGAACGGCTCAACGGATTTTGAAAAAATTTGGTATATTTACTTAATTCATCAGTAGCATGAATTCATCAACTTTTGGTGTATATCCGGAAACCGAAAGTGGTAGTTTACAAAGTATTTATTTTATATTCCTTGACCCAAAATATTTCACTTAAAATATAGTAATAATTAAACTAAAAATAAAACCAAGATAATAATGGTATATTTATTTAATGCATCAGTATGATGAATTGATCAACTTTTGGTGTATATCCGGAAACCAGATAGGAAGGGAAGGAAAAAAAGTATTTTTAGCATGATATCTGTCTGCCCGTCCATCTGCCCATTGTGTGTCCGTATAGACGTGTCGACAAGGGATTTTGATAAAATTTGGTATATTTACTTAATGCATCAGTAACATGAATTCATCAACTTTTGGTGTATATCTGGAAAGCGGAAGTGGTAGTTTATAAAGTATTAATTTTATATTCATTGTCCCAAAATATTTCACTTAAAATATAGAAGTAAGTAATTATTGAGTAATTAAACTAAAAATAAAATCCAAGATAATATAATTTAGTCATTTTAATTCAAGTTTTAAAAATATTATATATATATATATATATATATAATGTTGTATAATGTTGGAAACTAATTTATTTCAAATCGTCGATCGGTCGCCACAGCTCATATTTTTTGTAGGTGAAGAAATACTCAAGAGTAATTTGTTTGTGGGGAGAACAAATGGGAAGCGACCGGTTGGAAGCCTAAAGGCGTGGTGGGTAGTCAATATAAATAGGGATGTGAGGGAGTTAGGAGAGAATAGAAATTGGATAGAGGTTTAAAATAATCTAGTTTTTGCGGTCAAAAACTTTTAAGTTTCGTAACGCCACAGAGATAAAACGATATCGTATTCTATTATATCTAATATTGCCTAAGTATATATCTTTATACAGTCATATATTATATGATTGTATAAAGATTGGTGTATAATTTTAAAAGAGATATAAATATAACTTTAAAACAAAATAATTTAACATAACAAAAAATATTCGCAATATATATATATATATATATATGAGTTGAAAATAGTCTGAATCACTGGAGAATGGCATATTGAGGATTACATCCTAGAGAAGCAACAATGATAGAACTAGTTGGAGGAATGTGGTTCCTACGGCTGTTTCGAGTTCAGTGAAGCACAAAGTAGATAGAATTAATGTCATTCAAACCCCTGAAGGTTAATCTTTCGAATTTTCACCCCTTCTTCCTTTGTCAAACCTAAATGTCAGTCTCAAAATTACATTCGCCTCAATTTTGATGTTAAGGGCGGTTTCTCACTCATTACAAATAATAAACAAATAAATATATTCTTTTCTATATAAAGATTCTACACAAATATACGAAATATAACAAATTTATTTTTTTTACATTAAAATTGAATTATTATAATTTAAAATGAAATAAATAATTAAAAATAAATTAATCTGTAAAAGGGTATTTTTAGAAAAGAACATACTTAATAAAATTATAAGAGGACTTATAAAGAATATTAAATTAAATGAATTAGAAAAACACAACATTCATTTTTTTAATTTTTTCGAAAAATTTAACTAAAAATTATAAATAAGGTTTATATTAGACGTATGTACCCAATAATTATTATTTTAGTGAAAATTTTCAAATATTAAGGTGAAAGTTTAATTTTCCAATTACGTATATGTTTAGAAATGTATTATAAAGTATTAAAGTATATAAACGTAATAAGTCTCCATAAGTTTAACAAATATGTAATAGCCAAAGTTGCTGTTTGGGTAACATAGATAATATATTAACTTGGATATCCAGGTAAGGGCATTTTTAAAATGAATATTTAATATAATTAATAAAAGTCAGATGAGCGAATAATAAAATAAAGATTTGATGAAAAATAAACGTAAGATGCTTGTATATAAGTTCTAAATAATATAAAAAAAATAATGAAAATAGAAAATATTTCAGATATAAACGAAATGTTGGTATGGGATTCTCCATATCAGAATACTTAACAACAAATTTTGAAAATTATTTCTTATTTTTAACGAACATATAATTTTTAAAATTTATTGTTAATATTATCTCACAACGTAATAGCTTTCTCTATTTATTTAAAAATAAAAACAAAACAGGTAAGAGAATAAAACTAGAATTGTTTATGTATATTGTGCAATGTCCATGTGATCCTATATTTATAGATATCCTGTGAGAGATAAAACCTTTGGAGTGAAGAATAATGAGTTTTAAATTTTTAAAATGATGATGATGTAGGTACTTTTTACATTATTTCATTATTATTATTATTACTATTATTATTATTATTATCGCACTTCTTTTATGTAGGAGGGTATTATGAATTCAGAATTTTACTCTTTTTTGACGCTATAGAATTTCGTAGCCCTTATGCGGATCAAAGATTTTTTTTCTAGTATGAAAGAAGCCATAGCAAAAAAAAGGAAAAGGACTAAGGGGTAAAGTCATCCTGAAAAGATAAGAAGAATAAAAAAATCGAGTGTTGTCGAATTTGGTTTTCATCAATAGTTATAATATTATTGATTATATATATAATATATATATATATATATATATATATATATATATATATATATATATATATATATATATATAGATTCTCTGACAAAGTCAAAAGTTCAATCTATCATCTCACTTTACTTATTTTTTTTTTATTAGTCTTTGATGTTTAATTTCAGAAATATTTTATTTTGACAATGGATAGAAAATTAAATTTAAATTCAATATATTTCTACATACACATAAATAGGCTTTGAATATAAATTTAATTTCAATAATTGTATAAATATATTACGTAAAGAGAAAATAATATTATGTTTAATTGAGAACCAATTTTGAAAGAATTAACGTTTATTTATTTATTTTTAAATGCTATATTAATTGAGATGATTATTTTTAAATAAATATTTTTATTTTAAATAAAGAAGAAAATAATGGGGATGAAACTTTAGATTAATAATTTTTATTTATAAGTATATATTATACGTATATTTTATTACTTATTTAAAATAACCATCTCAATTTTGAAAATTAAATAATAAAATTCAAATTACAAAAAAATAATAAATTTATAATATTTAAAAGCCAAATAAACCTGATTTAGATATAGAATTTCAATAGAATAGAATATTCAATTAAGATAATATTTTTAAAAATTTTATTTTGAAAATTAAATTTCTTTAAATTCAGCAATCAAAATATCACATATATTCCAATACCTAGATATTAAATAAAATTGTGTATTAATAAATGAAAAGAGAAATGAAATAAATGAAAAATTATAATTTTATATGATAATTTACGTAAATAAGTATTTCTAAGGGATTTGAGAGGATTTAAATTAAATGGAGAAGTATATAAATATATATAAAGATATGTACCAAATATTAGAAGTAATATATATATATATATATATATAAAGAAAATTTCCTAGGTGTTAGGATGAGTTATAGCATAGAGCCGATGATAAGATCAAGATGATGATACCTAAGAAATTATTACTTTGAAAATGATACTGAAGGGTACATACCTTATGACTAATTTTAATATGTTTCTCATGGCAAAATGAATAAAGTGTCTTATTAGGAGAAACATAAAATTGATTAATTTAAAATAAAGTCAAATTTTTTGTCGTTTCTTTGTTTTTCAAGATAATAAATCATTAAATTATATTTTCAAAAATATAAACGAAATATTTGAAAAGTTTTAGAGCAGAGGTTCTTAATCTTATGTACTCTGCGGACCCCCACTTGAAAACATTTTTTTTGACGGACCCCATTCCAACTTTAGGTACTTTACGTCATTTTATTAGTTAATTTCTGGCTTACGATCTCATAAGAACAAGGATATATGATGAATATTTCTAACAGTGATTGGTGAATAACGATTTTTTTGCATATTGTAGAACACATTTTATTAGAAATTATAATATTGAAGAAAGAAAATTCTGCTAAATATGAAGATGGAAATGGTAGCAATAGTTTTCTTGCACATTTCGTTGAATTTGGGTATTTGATCTCTGTTTCCTCACAAAGCCATGCCATCGCTTCTTTTATATTAAATAAAGTTTTAACCGACTCATCATTTTCTCGTGCACCTGTACGATGGCTTTGCGGACCCCCAGTAAAGGCTTCGCGGAGCCCCAGGGGTCCGCGGACCACAGTTTAAGAACCTCTGTTTTAGAGTGATAGAAAAATAAAAAATAATAATATCAGGAAAGGAAGGGTTCTCATTGCTATGACCATGATTTTATGTGTATTTAAATATTCATAAAACCTTTTCTATTATTCATACTATAAATATTTAAATAAAAATATTAATTATTCAATTATTTCACTTATCAGTAGAAATTTTATTTAGAGAGAGAGAGAGAGGATTCAAACACAAAAACTTAGAATTTAAGTTTAATATATATTAAAGAAATTTAAAAATACTTAATTCATTGATTAATTAGAAATATATAGATATATTTATTAAGGAAATGTCTTATAATATTGAATTAAGTTGAGAGTAGTAATATTTATCAGTGCAGATCATTCTACAAAAAAATAGAACATTGAATTAATAAATATTTTAAATCTAATAAAGTGTTAATGAAATTTTCACATAAGTTGTAATAAATATATTAGGCACGGATCTAATGAAGATTTCAGAGTTTATCACTCCTCTGTGAGAGAATTTAATATGTTTCGTTGCCCTACCCTCTCTTTACGGAGGGTATAATGGAATAATTTCTAAAATATAACGCAAGGAAGATTTAAAAAAGGCTTAACTGAAGGAATTATAAAATTATATACCACACATAAGTAATTTATTAAGTAATTAAGGATCTATAGTTTTCAAGAAATCTTAAAGATATTTAATTTTTTGTGTTAGAATCAATGAATTCATATGGATAGTATTTAAATTGACAGTATTCTAAAATAATTTTTATAATTAAAAACAATTTCAGACTTCTTTATTAGAAAATTAAATATAGTTTATAGTTATCAAATATCTCTTTCAACTTTATAAATCTACAATATATCTAAGTATTAATATTAAATCAATTATTATTGTTTTTAGGACTAAATATAAATTGAATAAAAATTATTATTATTGAAATAGAACAAACCAATAAAAGGGAAGAATATTTAGTTAACGAAGAGTATGGCCGTTAAATAGATCAAGAACTGCGTAGAGATAATAAAAATGTAAATGAATTAGGATAAGATATGAATTGTGGAAAGGAATAGATGAGGAGAAGAATGTTTGGAGTAATAAGGATGCTGTATCCAAGAATTTTTGAGTTCAGTAGCGTCAAAAAGTATGAATAGTAAAAAATTTAAATTAAAAATTTTTTAATTCTTAAAAAGCCTCCAAAATGAACGGAATTCCCTCAATGTTTGGCCTATACAGTCTCTTTTATAAATGGATATCGGACATTTCAGTACAGACTAGAATTGTTTTGGATTCGGGGTCGTTATTTTCTTTTCGAATGAATGATAGTAAAGATCAGGGGTGCTCAACACCAGGTTAAAATTAAATGCTAGGAACTATTCCAGTATTTTTTGAAATTGAATTTTAAGAATACCAAATACTAGGGTGACCAAACGTCCCGTTTTTAGGTGTTCTGTCCCGGCGCCCCGAAAGATGCTTTCGGGACAGCCTATTGTCCCGTTTTTTTATATTTTTTGGAAATTTCGTACTTTTTTCAAAATTTTTTCAATTTTTCAAAAAAAAAAAAAGGTAAACCGTTTGGCCCGGTTTGGTGTTTTCGAAATATGGTCATCCAACCAAATACGTGTTCCTTTAACTTAAATTTATTTTCAAGACATGTTTTATTTAAAAACAAAAACGATATTCAAAATAATTATAAAAAAGAAGAGGAATGATTGGAGATCCCAGTTGATTAGGGCAGATATATATATATTCATTGATATAGTAATATAATATATATATATATTCATTGATATATTAATATAATATATATATAAGAGAATAATTATTATAAATAAGAAGATTTAAATTTATATTTGGCTTTTGAAAGTAAATTTAACTTAATTATTAATAGAGTTTAAAAAACTCAAAGTTATAATATAATAATAAATGGAAAAAAAAATAAATGGAAACTTGTGCATATGAGAGGGATTAAAACTTGTACATACCTACATTTTCCTAAAACATTAATATGTTCAAAAATTTATAATGAACTGAATATCGGATTTTGAGAATAAACAAATCAAAAGGGAGAACGACTAATAATGATTCACCATGTGTGTGTATATGTATCTGATTTTTTTTCAATTTAGAAAATGAAAGAAAAAAGTTCCAACGTTGATTGAACCGGAAATGAATATTGAAAGCATGTTATTTTTGAAGTAGAATTATCCTAGAGATACATTTATTTAGTCTCCCTTATTTAAATATTTAAATTTTAAAATTTAATTTGCTGAGGGTAGGAGAATAATTCATTAAATAAAAATAACCATAAATTTTTCGAATTGAGTGATTATAGTTTCATCAGTTGAATATGAAAATTTTTATTTACAACAATATTTTGGGCTTTCCAATTATACAATATAAGTCATTCGGAACTTTGAGTTTACTTATTTTTACTATATTGCGATCACGAAAATTTTCGATTTTGATGTTTTTATACGTTTTGAAGGTTCCTAAATCATTTTCACTAAGGTTGAGAAAAATGTGTGTGTGTGTGTAACCAAGATTACGCAAAAACGGTTTGAGCTAGAATCATGAAATTTGGTACATGAGCATTATTCAAAATTCGTAGTTTTCTATCAACTTTTGAGAAATCTAGCTTAACCGGAAGAGGGTCATTACTTACAACGTTTTGATTTTTTTTCCTCTAAAGTGACCATAAAAATAAAGATATATGTTTGATAATTTTTCACATGATTAATAATTGTATAAAACTGCTATATATAGAATTTCAGCATGATTGAATCGCTGAAAGTACCAGAATTAATTTTTTAACACTGCAAATCTCACGCGCCAACAAGTGACGTGGTGCCATCAACAAAGAGCCAAACATGCTCTGATTTAATAAATATTATTTATTAATTTTAATTTATAATTTAATTAATTTAATTTAAATTAATATATGCTATTTAATCCAATTCAAATTTTCGAGATAGTCGAGTGGAGACACTCCAGATTTTTTTTTGTTAAATTAACAAGAATTTCAGAATTGAATACATATGATGATTGAAAGGGAGAGAAAAAAGAATCGTGTATTGAACTAAATAAATAAAATGGTTTTCTTACAAAAAATTATTAATTAGTAACCCTTACTATATTCTCGAAATTATATAATCATTATGTATCATCTTGATACATCAACTTTTTCTTCAGTTCATATACATATGTTAAAAATTTTTAAATTTAAAGTCGACTTACCAATTTCTTCACAGTTGGTTCGGATCGGTATCAAACCATTTCTTTTTTCAAAAACTCAGAAATTATCTTTTGATATAAAACATTGTATAAAAATTATTAAAAACACGTGGCTTTTCATTCGATGCCTCCCTCGGTTCAGAGAACCTGTCAGTACATGTTCAACTATGAAAAAAAATGTTAATATTAATTCTAGTAATTCCCATACAAAATAATTAATATTGTATATTAATGTTTATTTTTATTTTTTTTAAATACTTTAATTTATTATAAAAGTTCTCATTTTAAATAATATAATTTAATATCACTAGAACATATTGAATATTTTAATTGAAATTCGATATTCTTTAATTTTCATTTTAAATGAATGATAATTGAAATTATATACCTAAATATTGACAATTTTCAAGATCATTTTGCTATCATAATAAAATACATATATATATATATATTTTATATTAATATTAGGTTGGGGAAAAAGAAATCCATTATTTTTTCGGTAGATGGCTGTAGTGATCGATATCTCGTAAATTATCGATCAAACAATTTCAAATTTATGCTCGTTGTCAAGGTAACAGTTTGCACTAAAAGAATTCGTTTGCAGTTTTTTGTTTTGTCCATTCAGTTCTGAGTTACACGGCGTTAAAGATGGAAGTCAACAAAGAGAAAATTCGGTACATTTTACAGTTTTTCTTTGATAAGGGCGAAAATGCAAGTCAGGCGGCTGAAAATGTGAATAGTGTTTATGGTCCCGATACTGTAACAGCTAATTACGCGCAATTTTGGTTTCGTCGATTCCGTTCGGGTATTTTTGACGTTAAGGATGCCCCTCGCACAGGCAGGCCCGTCGTCGAAAATGTCGACAAAGTCACTGAAATCATCGAAGTGGACCGGCATGTTAGTAGTCGTAGCATCGCCCAGGAGTTAAAGATCGACCACAAAACAGTTTTAAACCATTTGCACAAAGCTGGGTTTAAAAAAAAGCTTGATGTTTGGGTGCCACACCAATTAACACCAAAAAACATGATGGATCGAATTTCCATCTGCGAAGCCTTGGCCAAACGTAATGAAATCAACCCATTTCTTAAACGGATGGTGACTGGGGATGAGAAATGGGTCACATACGACAACATTATGCGAAAGCGATCGTGATCAAAGCGTGTTTTAGTGATAAGAAATTGGCATCAAGGGAAGAGTGTGAAAATCAATTGCTGGAGTTTTTCGCTAATAAGGACCAAGACTTTTATGAGAGAGATATAATGAAGCTACCATTAAAATGGCAACAAATTATAGAACAAAATGGTGCATATTTGACCTAAATCGGACAATGCAAAACATGTTAAATAAAGTCTTGAAGTTCACGTAAAAATAATGGATTTCTTTTTCCCCAACCTATTATATTAAAATAAGTAATATTTAAAGTTTATTCAATTATAACATTATACTGAAGAATGTATAAACATAGTATGGATTTCACACCCTTTATGCAACACACTTTGAAGATGAAAAAAGCTGGAGTGTCTCCACTCGACTATATCGCAAATTTGAATTGGATTAAATAACATATATTAATTTAAATTAAATTAAATTAATTAAATTATAAATTAAAGTTAATAAATAATATTTATTAAACCAGCGCATGTTTGGCTCTTTGTTGATAGCACGTCACGTGTTGGCGCGTGAGATTTGCAAGGTTAATAAATTAATTCTGGTACTTTCAGCAAATAAATCAAGCTGAAATTCTAGATATAGCAGTTTTATACAATTATTAATCATGTGAAAAAAAAATTTTCGATGTTGAGATTTTGATGTTTTTATACGTTTTGAAGGTTCCTGACTCATTTTCACTAAGGTTGAGAAAAATGCCTGTGTGTGTGTATGTATGTAACCAAGATTACGCAAAAACGGTTTGAGCTAGAATGATGAAATTTGGTACATGGGCATTATTCAAAATTCATAGTTTTCTATCAACTTTTGAGAAATGTAGCTCAACCGGAAGAGGGTCATTACCTACAACGTTTTGATTTTTTTTTCTTCTAAAGTGACCGTAAAAATAAAGATATATGTTTGATAATTTTTCACATGATTAATAATTGCATAAAACTGCTATATCTAGAATTTCAGCTTGATTGAATCGATGAAGTACCCGAATTAATTTTTTAACACTGCAAATCACGCGCCAACACGTGACGTGGTGCCATCAACAAAGAGCCAAACATGCGCTGGTTTAATAAATATTATTTATTAATTTTAATTTATAATTTATAATTAATAAAATTTAAATTAATATATGTTATTTAATTCAATTCAAATTTGCGAGATAGTCGAGTGGAAACACTCCAGATTTTTTTAATATAAATATTTGAAAGAATTATTAATTAATTATTATTATTAATTTAATTATTAGTATTTACCTAATTCAAGATATAATTATATTTTAGAATGTATATAATTGCATAGCAATTGAAATAAATGAACCGTTATCACAATATATCGTACGAATCTTCTCTAAGCCAAATTCCTGTACCTCCTTATTGATTCTGGCACACATTCTCAAAGTGCCATATACTATTATTTTCAAAAATTATTAGTTATTTTTATAAATAATTGAATGGAAATTTGTGTTGAAATTTCGGATTCGTATCTTTGTGGATTTCATATAACTTTAATTTTATGAAAGTAAAAAAAAATTATAATTAAAAAAACAAAATTATAATTATATATTACCTATCATTAATATATTTATTAAAAAAATGATAAAATGATTCATTCTACTTTTGATAATATTTATTTAATTCAATTATTCTATTTGACAATTTTAATAAATTATTTAAGTTAAAATTAAGCAATTAACCTAATAGCCAAGCCATTAATTATTCGGACATAGTTTCTAAAGTATTTTCTTATTAGGATTTACATGGATAAAATATCGTTTTAGTTGGAAGGCTCCAGCCAGGAGGAGTATCTCCGAGACTCTTAACAGTATTCAAAGTAATCTATTTCCTTTAGTTTGATAAATGAAAATTAATTTCATTTCTAAGTGATATACTTACTTAATATTCATCAGAATTTATTGTCTGCTGTAGAGAGATGTTTATTTAAAAGAAAATTTATATCTTAATCTTTCAAATCAAGGCAGGAAAATTAAATTTTATATAAACGAATGAACCTTCGTAACCTACTTTTTCAATAAAGAGGATTATTTATTCGTGGCTGTCCGTTATTCACAATTACAAATAAAAGAATAAAGGAAAAAAAAATTATTTAAAATAATGATAGGTATAAAATCAAATTAATTCAAATTTCTTTGTATTTATTAAGTTAGCAATAATATAAATATGGAAAATGTTGTTTATATAGAAGAATAAAACAGAAGTATTATTTTAAATAAAAGAAAATTAACAAAAAAAAAATAAGCCTTTAGGATAAAAAAGATTTCATTATAAAAATAAAGACATTCTCTATATAACTCTTTTAATTAATTTTATTTCACCTAAGAAAAATAATAAAAAGAGCATTTTTTTTTATTTATCGAGGATACGAGTATACAGAAGTGAAACAAAGGGCGAATGGTTTTGAATTGTATATGATATAACAATAATTTAATTGAATATATTAAAAACCCTTTCGCTGTCCATAATATTAAATCAAAATAGAAAAAAATTATAAAGATTTATATTAAGATATATTATAAAAAGATTAAATTTAGACAATATATATTATAATATTTTAGCTTTTTACTGACCGACGATAGTAAGGGAGGTATTGTTTTCACACCAAATTTCACATGTGGAGATTTTTACATATCTCCACGAATCATGCATTTTCTTAACAGAAAAAAGTATTTTTAGCATGATGTCTGTCCGTCCGTCCGTCCGTCCGTCCGTCCGTCCGTCCGTCTGTCCGTATAGATGTGTACAGCCTGAACGGCTCAACCGATTTTGATGAAATTTGGTATATTTACTTAATGCATCAGTGGGATGAATTGATCAACTTTTGGTGCAAATCCGGAAACCGATTAGCGATCGACGATAGGAAGGGAAGGGTTATTTTCACACCAAATTTCACATGAGGAGATTTTTTTATATATCACCACGAATCATGCACTTTGTATTGGTTTTATCCTCGGGAAAATCATATTTATTAGTTTTTTCTTGATTTAAAATTATATGACGTCATCCAGTCATTCATGACGTCACAGCCTGGTCTTGCATATATATTATAAATAAAATAGAATTAAAAATGTTTATATTTATTATTTATGTATCCAAATCTGTTTTTTATTACATTAATAGATAATATATATTAAAATTATTTGAAATTGTTTCTGTAGCTGGAAATTAATTTACTTCAAACCGTCGGTCGGTTCGGACCTGGCCACATGTCAACTTATTAGTGTTTTATTTTACAAAAAGTATTGGGTTTTTATATTGTAATATCCACCTATATTATAAGTTGAAAAGGGTTTCAAATAAACTTTTCCCAAGATTATTGATGGTCACTGCTCTAGAAAACATGAAGTGGTGAAAAATCACTGTCAATACAATATAACCTTGCAAATGATACTCATAAGTGATTTTTAAGGTCATTAAATTGAATTAATCAATGTTTTGAACTTTTTAATAAATAAGTATTCAATTTATAATAATTAACAAAAATTTTATTATTGATTAAGATTAGAGGTTTATTTTTTATTGAATAAAGTATTAAATGATTATCAATTGTGTTAATTTTGTTATAGACTTTTTCATATTTATTGATAAAAAATTTTTGCTCTCGCGTTTTTTTAATTTTAAATTTATATTTATATCTAGTATGAATATATAACTGTAATATTAAATTCAAGTGGCAAATATTTTATCCATTAAATTAAGTTTCCAATCAATAATTCAAAAAATTTGTTGAATATGTGTAATTTAAGTAATTATAATTTTAATAGACATTTTGAAAAACAACTGAAAGAATAATTATCATTATTATTATTAAGTTCATTTGTAACTAAAAAATTATTATTATTATTATTAATATTAAAAAATTGTAACAAAATTGATTTTTAAATAAAAACATAACTGAAAAACTTAGTGAAAATTTGAATAAAAATTTTTTCGTTCTTATAAATTATAATTTTTTCATAACCATTAATCACAAATTTTCGATTAAAAAAAATTGAATTTACTATCATCTCAAACATTGAACTAAACATTATTCAATTGAAAGTAATAAAATGATCAAGATTTCATGTTTTGGAACGAGTTATGATGCCTGCAATGCAGCACAACACTCTTTTCTGACATAAATAATAAAAATTAGGAAATTCTTTTTTTTAATTATTGTTCTTGGGATTTATAAAGGCTTGGCAGATATAAGAAGTTAGTTTTAACAACATTAACAAATAATTGTTAATACATTTTTCTTCCTAATAAAGAGATCTCAACAAGCTAGAACCGTGTTTGATGAGGCACGGCCAGTAAAAGTGAAAAGTATATTGACCGGTTCTATTTTGCCGGATTCCAAGTCCGATTTCGATGGTTGGTTATTTTATTGCTGTCAAGTATTATTAGAACCCAATCATGAATAATTTTACAAAAAAAACAAAAATTGAATATCACACATAGCATATACCATTCACATTTTACTAACTGCATAGATCTTTTTTAATTTAAATACATAGGTTTAAAAAATATTTCAATTTCCTGGGGATACCCTTATCAAAAATATGTCTACAAAGTAGATAAGTCTTTTATTCTTTAAAAATTTTAAATCTAATTATAAGTTGTACAAATAATTTTTATTAGTTTAAATAATTGGGTGATTTTTAGGTATATAAACATTATATATTTTTTTTATAATATATATAAATTTCTCCTTAAATTTATAAAAACGTTAAGACATATCAAGTCATTATTATTAATGTTATTTTAGTATTTAATATTTCATAAGATTAACTATATTTTTTTGCTTTATTTTTATCATTTAAATTTAAAAAAAAAACCTTTGGTAGGGGAATAGAAGTGGGAGACTAAAAGGAGGTTTTGAAGGATTAATTTCAAACTAATGACTGACTATTATATGCATGCGCTTGTAATGAAAAGTTGAAAGTTGTAGGAGTCTGGAAAGACGGAAACTGAACGAATGATTTCCTGTTTTAATAAATTTGAGAGACTTGTTAGAAAATAGTAAATGATAATTGATATCTCACTCGTTTATATAACACACACCTTCTCCAATTTGCTAAATTTTATTTATTTATTATATTTAATTAGGATAATTTAATTAAAATAGTAATATATTAAGTGAATTTATAATATGAGTATTGAAGAAATTATTCTTTGATAATAATTAAATAAATAAATATATCATTAGATGGCCTTATTTACAACCATTTAGAATAATTTTTTTTATATAAAATTTATCTTCTCTGTATTTAACTTCGATTACTTGTAAGATCGTATCAAGCCTGCCATGCCATACCGTTGTGTCTCGATTCATCAATAAACATTTATTAACAGATCAAAGACAAACAAACAAATATAACATACCTACATAAGTTAATTTTTTTTCAAATATTTCCATTAATAATAATAATATTAATATAATATAATATTTAATAATATATATATATAATAAACAAAATATATTGATATAGTATATAAAGGATGATTGAGGCAACTTTATTTATTTTATTTTCTTTAATTTACATTTTAAGTGAGTACTTATTGTTCCTCTGCTAGAAATATTTTTTTTACTATCTCGCCAGAGATAGTATTGCGATCACGAATATTTTCGATGTTGAGATTTTGATGATTTTATACGTTTTGAAGGTTCCTAAATCATTTTCACTAAGGTTGAGAAAAATGTCTGTGTGTGTATGTATGTAACCAAGATTACGCAAAAACGGTTTGAGCTAGAATGATGAAATTTGGTACATGGGCATTATTCAAAATTCATAGTTTTCTATCAACTTTTGAGAAATATAGCTCAACCGGAAGAGGGAAATTACCTACAACGTTTTGTTTTTTTTTCTTCTAAAGTGACCGTAAAAATAAAGATATATGTTTGATAATTTTTCAAATGATTAATAATTGTATAAAACTGCTATATATAGAATTTCAGCTTGATTGAATTGCTGAAAGTACTAGAATTAATTTTTTAACACTGCAAATCTCACGCGCCAACACGTGACGTGGTGCCATTAACAAAGAGCCAAACATGAGCTGGTTTAATAAATATTATTTATTAATTTTAATTTATAATTTATAATTAATTAAATTTAATTTAAATATAATATATTATGTTATTTAATCCAATTCAAATTTGCGAGATAGTCGAGTGGAGACACTCCAGATTTTTTTTTAAACATTTAATAATGAAGAAATTTTAAAATTTATGTGTATTTATAATTAATTTGAAAAAATATGCATAAATTTGAAAGAATAATCTTAAAAAAATTTATATATCTGTTAGTGAGAATAGTTTAGAATCAATGTCATCAGTTGAAAATAAAAACATTCTGCTTCCTTGAAATGCTTCGTTCTTTTATCTTTGTTTTTATTATTTTTTTATAAAGGATCTGTTTTCTATGAAATAATTTGTTTTGTGATTATTTCTTTTTATTTTAATTTATTAAATGGATTAAATAAAATAAAAGATAAATTGCTTTAAGATGTCTAGAATAGTTTATAAGTGTAGGCGTGGGAAATTAATTAATATTATAATTCGACCACCTGTTTTCATAGATAGTCTTGTTTTTTTATGTTTTATTTACTTCCATGAATGTAAAAGAATTAGTATTTTTCAGACTCAAATCAATGACCACCTGTTTGTTTCTTTGATGGATTGATTTTGTTTTTATCTTTAAATAATAAGATGATGGCCAAAGTTATAGATGATCTAAGTTATTGAGTGATGAATAAGTAATGAGAAGACAAGGAGTGTCTCTGATTGACATCGATTACGTATTGCACGTGGGGCGAAACGCCGCCGTCGCCGCATTTTGACAGTTGCGGCCGCGAGTCACTTACAGGTGGGGGCAGGTCCCGTTACATTCTCAGGAATGCCTAGGCCACTGACTACTTGCATTGTGCAAAAATATTCTACTTCCTTTTCTTTCTCTATTTCTTTAATTACATTCGAATTCGTAAATAAAATTAAATTCATAATAATATTCAAGCTTTTTTTTTTGTTAGAATGTCTATTTAATTATTTTATTTTTTTTTCTATTTTTATTTTTAATAATTTATTTGTAGATGAAAAAAAAATAGGTTGATTAACTTACTTGAATTAAAAGTTGAACGGTGTGTGTGACATAAATTGGATGGATGAGAACAATAGAAAGTTGAGAATTGGAAAGCATTCCATGAACGAGAGGAAATCACTTGTGGGTTCGGTCGGTATTGGTATTATAACCGTGAGCGCTGGAGAGAGTCTGAAGCGAATAGCGGCCCCCTCGAAGCCGCAGGGCGGCAATAGCAGACAGGCGCTGCCTGATCCGAAACTCACCGAACACGCGCGAAACGTCCCGAACTACAAACACCTTTTCATTCCAATTATCCTTCTCCTTCTCTCATGCTATTACATACACACCTGATTATAATCTCTTTAATTCTTTAGTTTATTCTATTTTTTTTCATGAATTATTAAAATTATAATTAAATATTAAATACAATATTTCTAGAAAATAAGTCTCCTATGTCGGTGAAAATTAGAATAAATAAAATAAATAATTTAAAAAAAAATTAAGTTACAGTGTTTTATTTATAAATGCACTAAAAACTAGAAAATAATTTTTCTCTTAGTCTCAATAAGTATATTCTTCTTCTTGATGGGGTTCTTCAAGGGTCCGCCTACTTAGCACTTCAACAACAATGGTCTAGATCAGGGGTTCTTAAACTGTGGGTCGCGACCCCCAGGGGGGTCGCGCGACTACTGAAAGGGGGTCGCAAGGATCTGATACTTTTGAATCATTATAAATAAAATTTTAAAATTATTAAATTATATATATGTGAAATGAATGGGTATGAATTCTTTAATCCTTATTTTATTTACATTGTAAAATAGTGCGATATTACATCTACATCTACGGTTAATATATATTTCATTATATGGAGGAGGGGGTCGTTTAAAATTCCCTAAGCTTGAAGGGGGTCGCTATATAAAAAAGTTTAAGAAGCCCTGGTCTAGATCACGGATGGCGAACCTTTTTCAATGTCCGTACCACAAAATTATAAAAAAATCTTTTTGAAGTAACTAACGTGTCACAAAATTGTCATTTTTTTTCTCTACCACCTTTACCCCTTTTAGCTTGAATATATAATCGAATATTTTTGTATAACTTCTAACTATTCTGTATAAAAGTGTTATATAATTTTAAATATTAAACTTTATTCCACAAAAATAAAATGATTATTAAAAAATTTGGAATTTATTTTTGGTAAAAATATATCTTTCCTAAAATTTGTTATTTATTTTTATTGTATGGAAATTCTTTAATTGATTTTAGTTTGTAGTTTTTAGTTGTAGATAATGACAAAAAAGGAAAATTTATATTTGATACCGTGAACCACTTACATTTTCTTGTTTTTATAATGTTATGTTAAATTCTAGAAAAAGATTCCGATTCTGGCACTATTCTCCAACCGTCCTATGCGTAAAGTAAAGCTTGATATAAACTTCACAATTTCCCAGATAAACAGACAAATAAAATGACAGATATGAAAAATACAAAAGTCATATTTGGGTTCCCCAGGTCATGAAGAATAAAGATTTGCAAAAAATTTTAAATCCTGGACAATGCTATTTGTACGGTAACAACACACAATGACATAATAGAAGTCCAAACGGTATACACTGAGTCTACCTATCATGCATGTTTTTATACTGCGAGGGAATTCAAGCGATATTTCAGCTTAAAATGTATAATTTGCCGGTTTAATCTACTAAGATAGATAAATAAATATTCAGTACTTCAAATTTCATAAATTTTAATTTTAATGTGATTTATTCATTTTTAATTTATTTCTATTGTAAAAAGTTATAATTATTAAAAAAATAATTTTGTCTTTATGCGTGTCATGAAATTTCACCATCCCTGGTCTTGATTCTTTGAATAAAGAGCCTAATTAAAATGAATTAGTTAATTAATTTTTTAGGGATCTCTCAAATAAATAAAAATTAAAAAAGGTGACAAAATTTTACTTGTTGTGGAAGTTAGAGACATCTTAAGTTAAGAATTAATTTTTAATCTACATATATCTTATATAGTTCTACTTGATATAGTCGTTCGGAATTTTAAAAAATATTCTATAAATAATTTTTTTTTCTAAATTTTCAGGTTTTTTTACAATGAAAAAATTTTTTAAAATATTAAAAAAAAAATTTATTTTATGAACAAACAAAAAAAGATACATATAAGATGATGTACCAGTATTTATGACAAAAATTTGATATATTCTGTTTTTTATCAGATATCAATTTGAGTTTTAAGTGAAATGATTAATTGGTTAGTAATGAAGAATTTACCTGTAAACCAATGCAATTTTCTATTTTATTAACATTAGCAACTAAAACCACCAGTAGTTGAGATGCTTAAAATTAAGTAATATAAACATTCAATTAATAATATTTAATACTAAAAAATTGTTGTGCCGTTTACTCAGACGGTGACTCAAAACTTTTATATTTACACATCTTAATTTTATATAGCACGCATTTAGAATTGTTTAAACGGATATAAGTCTTATTTTCTGATATTAACTACCGGTACACTGACAATACTGGTAAATTTACCCTAGATAGAAAAATTGTGTTTTTTTAAAAATAAACTAATTTATATTTATCAGTAAAATCGAAAAAAATATTAAATAAATAAATATTATATATCTATAGCGTAAATATAAATAGATATTCTCATGAAATTAACTTGAGACAAATTTATTTAAAATGATTTCTACAAATTTCACAGATTTCTGAATTGTTGACTCTCAGTTCTAATCGAAGAAAAAATAGATTTAAATTTAATTTTAAATTTTGTTTTATTTATAAAATACTAATATTTTTTTTCAGATTAAATGTATATATAAAAATTTTAGTATACCAGGTGTAGAAGATTGAAACCGGAATTTCCCTATAAGTGGTGCTCGCTATCAGTTTAAAGTCCGTAAGACCGCTTCTCCATCAGAACAGCTGACGAAATTTGTCAACACACAATAACCTGTTTCATACACCGGTATATTTTTCTATAACCTCAAACATGTCGAGTTTTTGGTCTAGGAACTATGATTTGCGGACAGCATTGGTCTTCTGCTATCATTTGAGGAAAACTTTAAAAGTGGTGATTTTGACATCTGAAACGAGGAGCTTGGGAAACCACCGAAAAAGGGTATAATATATTATGAGTTACTAAAACCTCGAGAACCGTTAACACTGACCGCTACCAACCATCGATTTGAATTGAGCAATACCTGAAATTCGACCGGAATATGCAAAAAGACAACATAAAGTAATTTTGCTTTATGATAATAGTAACACATAGCAAAACGGGTCACGGACGATCGAGGCGTTCAATTGGGAAATACTAGCGCATACGGCTTATTCTCCAGATTTGGCTCCGTCTGATTACCATCTATTCACATCATTGGAACATGCACTCGTCGAACAACTCTTCGATTCGTATGAAAATGTAGGAAATGGTTCGAAAACTGGTTCGCTTCAAAGGAAGAATTGTGTTTTTATACAAGTCTCTTCAATATTTTAGAAGTTTCTGAGTTACCGTGAGCTTCTGTGAACCATCAACCAAAAGTTATACTAATTTAAAAAAATATATTTTTTATTACCATTTTTACTAATAGTAAATTTGAAATCAAATTTAAATAGACTGAATTTATAATAATATGATTTTACAGTATATATATTATCGTATATTGGAAGCTTAGTATGGGTTGGATTATGAAAAAAATGGGGTTTAAAATCAATAAATTTGATGTTTAATTTAATTTGGTAACACTCTGGTAATGGTGAATAGAATATAGTTTTGTGAATCCAGTGACGGTTGATAAAAGAAGAGGTAAAGTTGAATTCAGTCATAATAAAAATCAAATATTAAATTAAGATAAATTAACATTGAATAATTAAAGAATTTAACATAATTATATTTGGTATCTTGAGAAATTATAAATAGGTTATAAATTATATAGTAACAATATAAAATAAAGTCATTTATTTAATATTAGAAATTAAATCAAATTAAGTAATTGCAATTAATTAAGAGTCGGCCATTTAGGTCTTATTGATAATATAGATAGTTCGGCGCACATAGAGATTCACTTGAGGATTTTTCGGGTTATTTCTTCCAGGTTTCTAATGATCTTCTATGGGCTTGAAACTCCTTCGTTTGCCTGAGGGATCTTCTGGCTCTATCTCTCTCTCCGATCTATGCCGAAGAATGACTTACTTATTTCTGTACATCTTCCCCCCTCCGAAGTAGCCTTTGGCCAATAATTCACCCCAATCATGTGCCAATATAAAGAAACATGTCAATTTATTATTATTTAAAAGTTTAATTCATGACAATAGTTTCTCTTCTTTAATTGAGAACCTTTCTCTATATTGTCCAAATGTTTTCGTCCCATGAGGAAGTCACTATTTGGTATAAATATTTATTTATAGCATTATAATGCTATATTTCCCTATTAAAGGCATTTTATGCTTATATATTACAATATATATTAACTTTAATGTGTGTGTCTTTGTGAGCTGATTTTTTAAAATATTTTAATATGTTAACAAATTTATAAAATATATATGCAAGAATTAAAATATTGATAAAGGTATGTGGGCTCTGAAATGGACCATCGAGTGCTTTTGTTGATATAAAGTGGCATAGTGACTAAGTATCATAGCTACTTAACACTAAACAATGAGATATGAGCCACGATGTGTTTATATGTATAGCCTTGGTGAAGTCAAAGTGGGTGGTTGCCTTATTTTAGTGTAAAATCCAATGCGCGCTCATTGGCCAGTGGAAATGCATTAGATTAAAAAATATAAATATTTATATGGAGAGATAGAAAATAGAAAAGGAAGAAAAATGAGTCAAAGTTACACATTATTATATATCTTATATCGAATTTTCCATAGATAAAACTAGTGTGTATGATTCAAATTTGTCTTGAAGGTTTGTAAAAACAGAATAAAATGGGGAAATCAATTATCAGAACCATTTGAAATTAGAAATGGGTTAAAACAAGGAAACGAGCTATCACCAATTATATTTAATTTAATACTGGAATCAATCAAACAAATTGTGGAAAAATCAAACGGAATCCATTTAAATAAAAAATTAAAGTATTAGGTTACTCAGACGACTTAAACATAATAGGAGATTCGGCAAATGCAATTAAAGATATGGTAGAAAACTTAATCGAGGCAGAAAAAGAAGTGATGCTCGAAATGAATAATGTTATGACAAAATATTTAGTAGTAGAGAGGAATAGTATTAATAGAATTACTTTATCAATGTCTACTTCTACATCTCTATGTGTATGAAGTAAGCACAGTTCACTTAGTCTTTCTTCACTCATTGTCGACCTTAACCAAGTCTTCAGTCGACGCAGTGTGGAAAATGTTCTTTCAGAAGATGCTACACATACTGACATGGTAGATAGTACCTTCAACAGAGCGTGTGTTGCTGGGAAAATATCCGCGTCGCAAACTTCTGTATCAAGTGCTGAATTCGGCAATTTTACGCCAGGAAGGATTTCTATAATCCATTTAGCTTTCCACAAGTCGAATTCAGCTTGGACTTGATCGATGCTTTTTAAGCTGAGAACTGGTGAAACTTTTTTCGTCAGATCATATAGTTTCTCTTGAATCAGATCACACTGGTAAAATGAACTGGGTTCTCTCACGATACTTGATGGCAGTAGCAGTTTAAGTCCAAAACATTCTATTGTGTCCTTAGGAAATCGAGACTTCAGGTCAAGAACAATGTTGTCTAGGAGAGGAATGTATATGGATTTTTTAAAGAAATCCTTAAAAGCCCATCTTGTTTGTTTAACTTTCTGATCTGTTTTCTATATCTACCTTTTTTTAATCAACTAAATACTTAGATCTCTTTTCAAAGAAACCAAGATTCCTAATAATATGAGTAATATGCGATTTTAAAAGCCCGAACATACTAAGTACTAAGTGAAGGAAGTGGTCCTCAACCTTTTTTTGAAGTTCGAAATTTGTTTTACATCTTTTGTGCAAAACCCAGTACAATATATTATTAATAAAGCATTGGGATTAAAACTTAATAAAATATAATCATGTTTTATTTATATTAACTTATAAAAACAAATATTAATTGAATAAAAACACAATTTTTAACTTAGATAAACATGTAGAAAAATTGAAAATAACAAAAATAAAAATATAACTTCAGTCTTAAATTATTTTTTAAAATATTAATATTTTTTTAATTCACATAAATACACAAAATATTAATTCCTTTATTGAATAATGTTGGATTGAAGGATATCCCTGTTGAGGGAAATCCAAAATTAATTTAGTTCAATTTGGAAATAAGTCAATTTTAAAGAATTCAAAGAAATCAATTCTTCTTTTTTATGTAGAAAATATTGTAGTTGAGAATCAAAGGTAATAAAATGATTCTGTTTCCAATCAAATTGTTTTGTATTCAAAGATGGGAAAACATCATAATTTTTTAACCAAATAATGTTAAATGCCCAATTATTGCGTAATAATTGTTTCTAAATTTTCTCCTTGAATTGAAGGAGGCATAATTATTTTTCCTATTAAGTCTTCCAAAGATTTATTTAATTTGTTTTTTATGTTTTTTTTTTTTGTTAAAAACTTACACTAACGACTATTGAAAAAGGTTGCCGACCCCTGTTATAGATGAATATTTAGTTAGTGTTTTACAATTTAAAAATTATATTTTTTTCTATTACAATGTAATTATTACATAAATTTTTTGTTTTTATTAATTGCTATGTTCATTCTAAATCGTTGCGATCGATTATTAAAGTTTTTCTGTTCTTTGCTTAAGTTTTTTTACGATATTTTTAGTTAATACATATATAAAATATCTTTCTAATTACCACTTTTAACTATTTTATTGATTCACTTATTAATAATTTAGGCATCTATTTTTTAAACTCACTTTTGTTTTAAAATGGGAAATTCACAATTTATTTACGAATTTTTGTGGAAGTTTTGAGATCACTTCGCAGAAAGCCTGTTGGGAACCACTACTCTAAAGTGACATACTTTTATACTCAAAATGTAGGGTGACCATATTTCGAAAACACCAAACCGGGACAAACGGTTTACCTTTTTTTTAGGACCAAATTGAAAAAATTTTGAAAAAAAAGTAGGAAATGTCCTAAATATTTAAAAAACGGAACAATAGGCTGTCCCCAGTGGCTTATTGGGAGGGGAACGCGGGGGAACGACGCTCCCTTACCTTTTTTCAGAACCGGAACGCGTT
This sequence comes from Labia minor, assembly GCA_963082975.1. NCBI lineage: Eukaryota > Metazoa > Arthropoda > Insecta > Dermaptera > Spongiphoridae > Labia > Labia minor. The sequence goes on from OY720347.1 coordinate 67,532,150, forward strand.
CCAGTACTTTTTCATGTCCCGACAACTCCCACTTAAATCTACTGTTAGAATTTCTTTTTTTGTGTTCGTTAATATTATGTATGGTAAGAATAAGAAATAATAAAAACTTATATTGAAAAAAATAGTTTACTGAAAATAGGACTTTTTGCTCCCATTATACGTTCCCTGACTTTGCCAATATATCACCTAGATATTTAAAAAAACGGGACAATAGGCTGTCCCGAAGACATTTTTCGGGACGCCGGGACAGAGCACCTAAAATCGGGACGTTTGGTCACCCTATCAAAATGTCATAATTGAAAATAAGTTGACCTGTGGCCAGGTCCGAACCGACCGACGGTTTGAAATAAATTAATTTCCAGCTACAGAAACAATTTCAAATAATTTTAATATATCTATTAATGTAATAAAAAACAGATATGGATACATAAATAATAAATATAAACATTTTTAATTTTATTTTATTTATAATATATATGCAAGACCAGGCTGTGACGTCATGAATGGCTGGATGACGTCATATAATTTTAAATCAAGAAAAAACTAATAAATATGATTTTTCTCGAGGATAAAACCAATACAAGGTGCATGATTCGTGGTGATATATAAAAAAAATCTCCTTTGGTGTGAAAATAACCCTTTCCTTCCTATCGTCGATCGCTAATACTACCACTTCCGGTTTCCGGAATTGCACCAAAAGTTGATCAATTCATCCCACTGATGCATTAAGTAAATATACCAAATTTCATCAAAATCGGTTGAGCCGTTCAGGCTGTACACATCTATACGGACGGACAGACGGACGGACGGACGGACAGACGGACAGACATCATGCTAAAAATACTTTTTTCTGTTTAGAAAATGCATGATTCGTGGAGATATGTAAAAATCTCCACATGTGAAATTTGGTGTGAAAACAATACCTCCCTTACTATCGTCGGTCGGTAAAAATGTTAAAGGAGGATTTTAGGAACCTTAAAAGTTAGATAGACTTTGGAAGCCAAAAAGGATCATAACCATCTTAATTATTGTCGCTTACATCTATAGAGTTAAAAATGTAATATACTAATAAATTCTAAATGTGATTATCATTTATATTAAGAGTATAAATTAAAAATAAAAAGAAATATATATTATAACTTAATGGTATAATATTTATATTGTTTTCAAATATGTATAAGTATAATATAATATGTCTATATGAATATAAATTTTATTTATTGTATACCTTATGAAAGACTATTATTTTTCTCAAAATTGTAGAAGAAATGAATAGAGAAAATAAATAAAATACACTGAAATTGCTTTTAGGTAATATTCAAAATAAATTTATAGTATACTTCGTAATGATCATGACATGTATTACATAAATATTATTATTAAATAAAATTACGATCAGGTATGTAAATGATTAAAGTCAAATCAGTCACTTTATGGTCATTTTATAGTTAATATTGTATTTATTTAAAGAAGAAATGTTTATTGTACTTAATAATTGTAATCCTTTATTAGAATGAAAATTGATTCAACATCTTTAACAAATCTTTAAAATAGTTGATTGATTAAACAATTTAAAAATTATCCAAAAATTTTTGTTATATCCCTTCAAAGGATGTTAACATTAGAGTTGTTACACCATGAGTAAAAATATGGGTGATTAAGACTAATTAGCTGGAGTGTCTCCACTCAACTATTTCGCAATTTTAATTGGATTAAATAACATAATATATTATATTTAAATTAAATTTAATTAATTATAAATTAAAATTAATAATATATATTTATTAAACCAGCGCATGTTTGGCTCTTTGTTGATGGCACCACGTCACGTGTTGGCGCGTGAGATTTGCAGTGTTAAAAAATTAATTCTGGTACTTTCAGCGATTCAATCAAGCTGAAATTCTATATATAGCAGTTTTATACAATTATTAATCATGTGAAAAATTATCAAACAGTAGGTAGGTAGGTAATGACCCTCTTCCGGTTGAGCTACATTTCTCAAAAGTGGATAGAAAACTATGAATTTTGAATAATGCCCATGTACCAAATTTCATCATTCTAGCTCAAACCGTTTTTGCGTAATCTTGGTTACATACATACACACACAGACATTTTTCTCAACCTTAGTGAAAATGATTCAGGAACCTTCGAAACGTATAAAAACATCAAAATCTCAACATCGAAAATTTTCATTCTGGCGAGATAGTAAAAATCATTACTAATATCATTGACTTTTATACATACATTAATTACACAGTCCAGTCATAATGTAATCACTTTATTCAATAACTTACTGGTCAGAGTAAGTAAGAAATATTTTCCATCTGTTTTCCACCTCTGACTTTTAACATTTTTTAACAGGAAAATAGCGGGGACCTATATATCTTCAGACCGAGTAGTCAAGAAAGTTGCAATAGGCGGGACATTTCGTTCAAATTGTTGAAGATCGGCAAAAAATTTGAAAAACAAATGGGAACGGAGTGGGCTGACAATATAAATTTAGGAGAAAATAGAAATTAAATGTAAATAGATGTTGGGAGAAGAGAGAGAAAGATTCTTTTCGGTGAATATCTTAGGTTAAACCAGACACGAAAAACTTATAAATAACATTGACATTAATATAGAGAACTTGAAATCCACTGATGACCAGCAGGAATCGAAGGTAAAAACAAATTCGGTCCTTAATCGGCCCTCTCTTAAAATAAATATTTTAATTTCAAAGAAATGTATAATATTAATTGAAATTAGTATTATTGTTAATTAAATGCATAACAAACTAAATTTGAATATACTTACATATTTAAATTTTCTTTCTAAATAAGAAAGACAAAATATAAATTAAAATTAAAATTAAAATTAAAATAAAAAAAAAAATAATTCTTTTAATTAAAATAAGAAAAATTTTTTTTCTAATATAATCCAATCTAGATAGGAAGGCCACCGAAGTTATTAAATATCCTCTTCCTTATTATTATTATTATTATTATTATTTAATCTTATTGTGATATCATGTTTTCCTTGATATGTATTGAAATTACTTTAATAATAATAATTTTCATATATTTATTGTTCACATGTTACACACTAATACCTATATGATTTTATTATTTATTTTCAATCTATATCAATCTTCACACAACATGACGGGAATGTATCAAATAGATCGCCTGTTGTGAAGTCCTCAGCTATCACAACAGCTAATTTTATTTTGGACATTATTTTTTCTCTGGATTAAACATCTTTCCCAGTTAAAGAAGAAAAGACTTGAAATTGATTTTTGACATTCTAAACCAGTATTTAAAAAAGGTTCCATCATTAATGTGTATTCAAGTTCAATTAAGTTTTTTTACAGTGTTTTATTTAACTTGCTTGGTTGTCTGTATGGTTCAAATCTAGTAGTAACTCATTTTTCACACAATTGCAGTTGACCAATCGAACTAAAACTTTGCACACTTTTCAGATTTGGATGACAATACATTAATATGAAATATAGTTTTCATTTTCTTAATTAATTAATTAATAATTTAATTAATAAATTTTAACCCATCAATAAATATCATTTATAATCTCAAAGTATATTCAAATAAAACTTAAAACCTTAAAAATTTATTTATTAAAAAATTAAAAATAAAATAAATAATTAAAAAAAAATTAAGTTACAGTGTTTTATTTATATAAATGCACTAAAAACTAGAAAATAATTTTTCTCTTAGCCCAGTGGCGTACCTAGAACTTTTGCCGCCCGGGGCGATTTTCAGTTTGCCGCCCTTTTTATTCCAAGTCAATCAAATAGTGGTTTTTATAATTTAATACACATAAATAAATTATTAAGTTATTTAATCAATATTAATTAATACACAGAGAAAATTTTTTACACATATTTGTATGCACTCGTAAACATATTTATAAAATATTTACTCTTCTAGCTTTCATACTAGAAAAATCGTGTATAATGCTCTCAAAATTTATATTTATATTTTCTCCGCCGGCCCTGCTTTTCAAAAAAAAAAATCGATGATTTAAAAAAATATTGGTATATCACTTCAAAGTAATCATATAAACTTTTCAAAAGAAATGACATTTATAAACTGATATCAAAAAATTTTAGTTAGGAAAAATTGTTGAACAAAATCGTAAAGATGCGTTTACGAATTCAACGAATTTTAATGAATACAATAAAATAAAATTATTATCCTGTTCTTGGAATTAGAATTCAAAATTTACACTATAATGCATTTATATACACCGAGGAATAATATTCGAAATCATATAGTTAATCATAATTTATATAAATCAAATAGTAAACTTTGTAAGGGGAGGGGGTGGGGAAAACAGAGCCCCGACGTTGGGCGTCAATTTGTAAGGGGGGAGGCCCACAGTGGATGCCAACAGGCCCCTTACAAGGAGGAGGGAAGAAGGGGGAGAGAAGGGAGGGAAAATGTGATAGAAGAGAGAAGAGGGGAAATGGGAGAGGGAAAAATGGATCTTATGTGGAGAGGGAAAAAAAGAGTTTAAGGTCTCCACAGGTAGGCAGGTGGATATCTTCTTGAAGGGGGAAAATATTACCCGCAGCTGCAGAGAACAAACTACCTTTCCTCCAATGGTCCAGCAGAGATGAGATTACTTGGGCGCCATGCTATACTCAGGGGTAAAGCAGATTTAATGAGACTGGTCAATAAGGATGTAGTTTAAGTTAAATTGAAAAACGGTTGTTTAAAAGAAAATGTATAATTATAAGAAATATTATATTACTTCTCCACCATGGGAGTCAAAGAAAATGTATAATTATAAGAAATATTATATTACTTCTCCACCATGGGAGTCAAAGAAAATGTATAATTATAAGAAATATTATATTACTTCTCCACCATGGGAGTCACAAAGGATCCATCCAACATGGAGGATCATCAAAACACGTCTTTACACAAAGAACGTGGAGATCATACTGGCTATATAATGCCAAGTCACCAACCGTCGTCGGAATCCCCTAGACGTTGCCATTCAGTCATGCAACAGCGCCTGGGGTGACTTTGTCATATATATATATAATAAATATACATCCGTTACATCCTCCCCCTCTGACTCCTGAAGAAGTCCCAACGAAGGAGTCAGAAAAAGAGAAAAGCGAAAAACAATATTTAATAATACAAAAAAAAAAAAAAATAATTCATAAAGATTAAAGAAAAGGATATAATAATTCTTAATACTTAACTAAACAATTAATAATATAAAAAAAAAAGTTCACAAAAATCAAAGAAAAATATACAATAATCTTAATAATTAATTAAACAATTAATAATATAAAAAAGTTCACAAAAATCAAAGAAAAATATACAATAATCTTAATAATTAATTAAACAATTAATAATATAAAAAAGTTCACAAAAATCAAAGAAAAATATACAATAATCTTAATAATTAATTAGAGCCACCCTTTCGAGGTCGACCTCTCTTTTTAATTGTTCTAATTGGGTTTATATTATCTAAACGACATGGGGTCAACATAGAAGTATGATAGGTACCTAAAGGGGTATTAGGATCATCTAGTGCTGCCACAGTGTATGATACGGGAGAAACAATTTTTATTATTTTATAGGGCCCATCTCTCTTAGGAGCAAATTTGGCAGTGATGCCTTTTTTCTTATCACTCAAATAATGAGTATTAACCCATACTTTGTCATTTAATTTATAAATAGGACCTTGTTGGTGTTTTTTATCATTGTAATTCTTATTTTTTAATTGCTTAGATTCGATTCTTTCATTTATAAATTTCAAATTATTTGCGAATCTCTTTAGATAAGGGGTGATTTCTGGGACGAAGTTGTCATTGTAAATCACCTGTCCATTTATGTGCTCACCAAAAGGTGTAGGCTCTCCCCCTGCAGTAAAGATATTATTGCATTCGTTCAATAATGGATTCGATTTCTGCTTTTGGGAGACGTTTAACATTTTGTTAGTAATTAAAATATTCGATAAATAATGAATTTTGTGAGGTTCAGAGGCGATAAGTGATTCCTCTTTCTCAAAGGGGTATTTTAATTTCATTCGATTATTAAAATACCACTGGTTAGAGCAAAGATCAATAATTAATCTTGCCTGTTTTAAAAAATCATTTCCCAATAAGGTTCTGGGGATTTTTTGATTTTGAAAAAACATCAGCCTGGTGGGCACTATTTTATTTTTAATATTTATAGGTAATTCAATTAAATCTACTTGATGCTCTTGGCTAGAGCCATCAGCTAAACTAATAGTTACTGATTTATTATAAAATGTAACATTTTTATTTTTTAAAATATTATATAATTTTTCACTCCCTATGGAATGAGAGGCACCAGAGTCAGCACATGCCGTACCCGTGGCATCGCCTATTTGAATGGGGAGGAGAGGGAGAAATCCTTTTTGTTCATTTGAAGATATTTTGATAGTATTACTAAAATTAAAAGTAGGATCTACTTTATTAGTTTTTAATTGGGGATTGCAATCAGTGCATTTGGGCTTAATAGTACCTATTTTCCCACATCCATAACATTTTTTTTCATTTTTAAAAGGTTTCTCCATAGAAACGGTATCAGTGCCACGGGGGGCTACTTTATTTACAATTTTGCCATCCGTATTTCGGAGGTTGTCATAATTTTCAAGTTTTTTTATTAATTCAAGAGGCTTATTTAATGTTTCCCATTCATCTAAAAAGTGCTCACGACATTGTGATGACACGTGAGTTTTTAATTGATTTGTAATAATTAAATCCTTTAATGCCTCGAAGTTATTGATATTCAATTCCTTTATCCATGATTCAAAATGAACCAATAAGCTATGATAGAAATCAGTCCACGTGTGAGTGGGACATTTTTTACTGTTGTAAAATAATTGACGCATCTTTTCTTTAGTGATTTTAAATCTTTGCATCAAAAGGGTTTTAATATAATTAAAATCCATTAAATTTTTATCCGATTCTCTATATAACAACCTTACTAGGTCTAAAGGGAGGGTTGTAGATAAATAAGATACCCAATTTTCTTGAGGTATTTTAAAAAAATTCATCTGTCTTTCAAAGACCATTAAGTATGAATTAATATCATCATTTTTATTAAGTTTTGGGAGGCGATTGGCTAAATCTATTTGGGGAAAGGGGGCTCCTACAGGTGGAGGGTTTTGATGAGGTGAGTTAAGTCTAATTTTTTCTAACTCTAGCCTTTCAACTCTCTGTTCTATAATAGAATTGAGGATACCCTGAGCTATCTCATCATCAAAATCATCATGTGCTAATATAGCATCTTTAATTTGAATAATTTTCATTGAATTATTAATTTCAATGCCCAATTCATCAGCCAAAACTATTAAATCCTCCTTACGTGCTCTAGTGAGGAAAGCCATCTCTTAACAATAAATTATATACTATATTTTACTACTAATTATAATAATTAATTAATTGTATGTAAAAACTATAATATAAAAATAAAAATATATAAATTGAATATTAAATTAAATAAATCCTAATAACTAAATAATAAATAAATACAATGAAAGTAAAAATAAAAAATAATAATAATAATAATACAATGTCAATGTAACTGAGAAAGAGAGAAAAAAAAATTCAATTCTCAAACAAAGTATAAATAATAGAAAGAAAAATAAAAAAAAATCATAGGTTTTAAAACCAAAAGGAAAAAAAAAAAAATATATATAAATGTACTTAAGTGTGGTTGTTCCTTAGGGCGAGTGTCACCATATGGTTGATTAATATTCACAAATTATTTGCACTAATATCACTTATTGCCTTCACAGGGGTGGGGAAAACAGGCCCCACGTTGGGCGCCAATTTGTAAGGGGAGGGGGTGGGGAAAACAGAGCCCCGACGTTGGGCGTCAATTTGTAAGGGGGGAGGCCCACAGTGGATGCCAACAGGCCCCTTACAAGGAGGAGGGAAGAAGGGGGAGAGAAGGGAGGGAAAATGTGATAGAAGAGAGAAGAGGGGAAATGGGAGAGGGAAAAATGGATCTTATGTGGAGAGGGAAAAAAAGAGTTTAAGGTCTCCACAGGTAGGCAGGTGGATATCTTCTTGAAGGGGGAAAATATTACCCGCAGCTGCAGAGAACAAACTACCTTTCCTCCAATGGTCCAGCAGAGATGAGATTACTTGGGCGCCATGCTATACTCAGGGGTAAAGCAGATTTAATGAGACTGGTCAATAAGGATGTAGTTTAAGTTAAATTGAAAAACGGTTGTTTAAAAGAAAATGTATAATTATAAGAAATATTATATTACTTCTCCACCATGGGAGTCAAAGAAAATGTATAATTATAAGAAATATTATATTACTTCTCCACCATGGGAGTCAAAGAAAATGTATAATTATAAGAAATATTATATTACTTCTCCACCATGGGAGTCACAAAGGATCCATCCAACATGGAGGATCATCAAAACACGTCTTTACACAAAGAACGTGGAGATCATACTGGCTATATAATGCCAAGTCACCAACCGTCGTCGGAATCCCCTAGACGTTGCCATTCAGTCATGCAACAGCGCCTGGGGTGACTTTGTCATATATATATATAATAAATATACATCCGTTACAACTTATAATAATCATAATAATCATTTATTATTCAAGAAAGAAAAAAAATAAATATGAAATGAATAAGTTGCTTTTTACAACTATAACTAAATATAAAAAATGCCGCCCCAAGATAAGTGCCGCCCGGTGCGGACCGCACCCACCGCACCCCCCTAGGTACGCCACTGTCTTAGCCTCAATAAGTATATTCCTCTTCATGATGGGGTTCTACAAGGGTCCGCCTACTTAGCACTTCATCAACAATGGTCTAGATTCTTTGAATAAAGAGCATAATTAAAATGAATTAGTTAATTAATTTTCTAGGGATCTCTCAAATAAAACGCTTGCATTTAATTTTTAATTTTGTCACCATTTTTAATTGCAAGCCCCCATCATGAAGAAGAATATACGAGTACATTTTGAGGCTAAGAGAAAAATTGTCTAGTTTTTAGTGCATTTATAAATAAAACACTGTAACTTAAATTTTTTTTTTAATTATTTATTTTATTTTTAATTTTTTAATAAATAAATTTTTAAGGTTTTAAGTTTTATTTGAATATACTTTGAGATTATAAATGATATTTATTGATGGGTTACAATTGATTAATTAAATTATTGATTAATTAATTAATTAAGAAAATGAAATCTTTATTTCATATTCATGTTTCTCATCCAAATCTGAAAAGTGTGCAAAGTTTTAGTTCGATTGGACAACTGCAACTGTGTTAAAAATGAGTTACTTGATTTGAACATTACAGACGGACAACCAAGCAAGTTAAATTAATTTTAATTAATTAATTAATTTTTAATTTAATTAATAAATCTTAACCTATCATTAAATATAATTTATAATCTCAAAGTATATTCAAATAAAACTTAAAACCTTAAAAATTTATTTACTAAAAAAAAAAAAATAAATAATTAAAAATATTTATGTTATATCCATATCTGTTTTTTAATGAATTAATAGATACATTTAAATTATTTGAAATTGTTTCTGTAGCTGGAAATTCATTTATTTCAAATCGTCGGTCGGTTCTGTGCCTAGCCCAGCTCAACTTATTTAAGAGTTATAATCTTATTTTTTAATTTAAATAAATGCTGCACTTATCCGAATTATCCAGGATTTCAAATATAATTTAAACAATTGAATGAAATGACTAAGATGTGTAAAAAATAATTTGATGCATTATCAATCAAACCCTTTGCAAGATGAAATGCGTTGAAACACTTATTTAGTCACCCAAAAGAATCATTGTTGTGGTTATACACAATACACGATTCGGAAAAGTATTAAACAAACGCATTGAATTAAAACAAATTTGTGCGGCTCGCCAAACAGAATTGTACATAATTTATTGATATTCTAAACTTTTTGCGGGCCACTTGATTACTGTTAAATCAAATATATATTTTATTATTAATAGCTACAATATAAAATAGAACGATATTTTGTGACCTTGAAAGTGAATTATTCATTAAATATTTCATATTTAATTCATATTTCATTAGATATTTAAGTTTTAATAATTTATTATGTTAGGTTGTTTTTGTTGTTGCTCACCTTTGTTTAAATCAGTAATTTTACTTTCTAATATGTAATAAAACAGTTTTTATTTCATGCTAGATGTTAGTAAGTAAAATTAGTAAGTAAAATATATAAATTTAAGGGTAATTAATACTTAAGCAGTGGGATGATCAATTCAGAACAATTCAGAACTAACCAAAATAAAAAAAAATATAAAATAAAACTCGCCTCATTTTTTGAAAAACGTAAACCTACTTTAAATATTAAATGATCTATTATAAGTAATATACACCTAATAAATTAGTTTTATAATACAAAATAAAATCGACAAAAAAATTATAAATTGATTTAAATTTGTAAAATAGAAATATGTATAAATCTAGATGCCTCAATTTAAAAAATATTGATAGATGTCGCATCCTCCTTAAAAGAAAAGAAAAAGTATAACGCGCTATTTGTAAAGTATATTTATTAATTATTTATATTAATCATTAACCAAAAAAAACCTCTCCATAATATGATTACTTTATGTATTAAAATATTAAATATTAATATTGTAGGGAAGAAAAATACTTAAGTGAATATATTTATATATCCTAGTAATATATTAGTTCTTACAATATTTTAATTTTTTTTTTAAATTTTATTGTCTTTTGGAATTATGCTATTTTCGCCAGCTTTCGTATTAATTTCAAATTAATTATTTAATTTTTAATTTAAGTAAACTTGGCAAGGTTAGGTCATTCAACCTCAAGTTAGGAGAACCACCACTATATAATATATTTTAATTTTTATATTCATTACAAATACACATATATAATATATATATATATATATAAAATTTTTTCTTCCAATTTTTTCTTTTTTTTTTGGTTTCTTTCTTCCAATAAAAGAGCGCCTATCTGAACCGAAATATTTCGAATCTTAAGATGAATTGGTCAAATTTACTTATTTTAGTGGTGTTTAGTCTAAGTTAACCAGATTTCAGGGATACATGAGAATTGAAAGTTTGAAAGATTGATTTTTATAAAAATTCAGTTAAAAATGTATATAACACTTTTATTTAAAAAGTCAAAAATTGTGCAAACACAGAGTATTTCATCTAGATCACGGATTGCGAACCTTTTACAATGTCCGTACCACAAAATTATAAAAAATCTTTTTGAAGTAACTAACGTGCCACAACTATTTCTATGTTTCGTAGAACTTATAAAATAATAATAAGTCCGATTATAAGAAAATAGGTAACATTAATTTTTTATGTCATTCCAATAAATTTTAATTATAATTATGAATGTATGGTATATAAAAAAAGACACTAAAGTTTTTTTTTTAATTCAAGTATTCGAGAGAGTTTTAAAATTGAACTTCATCTTTTGCAAATTCATTTTAATTGTTAAAATAATTGTTAAACATTTAATAATACCGTGTTATTCAAAATTATTATTTGAATCTTTTAATATTTATTTAATATTTTTTTTTTAATATTTAATATTAAGGGTATCAAACCTTTTTCAATGTCCGTGCCACAAAATTATAAAAAATCTTTTTGAAGTAACTAACGTGCCACAAAATTGTCATTTTTTTCTCTAGCTTGAATATATAATCGAATATTTTTGTATAACTTCTAACTATTCTAAATAAAAGTGTTATAATTTTAAATATTAAACTTTATTCCAAAAAAATAAAATGATTATTAAAAAATTTGGAATTTATTTTTGATAAAAATATATCTTTCCTAAAATTTTTTTTTATTTTTATTGTATGGAAATTCTTTAATTGATTTAGTTTGTAGTTTTTAGTTGTCGATAATGACAAAAAAGCAAAATTTATATTTGATACCGTGAACCACTTACATTTTCTTGTTTTGACTTTCTATGTTAAATTCTAGAAAAAGATTCCGATTCTGGCACTATTCTCCAACCGTCCTATGCGTAAAGTAAAGCTTGATATAAATTTTATAACAAACAGACAAATAAAATGACAGACATGAAAAATACAAAAGTCATATTTGGGCCCCCCAGGTCATGAAGAGTAAAGATTTGCAAATAATTTTAAATCCTGAACAATGCTATTTGTACGGTAACAACACTCAATGACATAATAGAAGTCCAAACGGTATACACTGAGTCGATCTATCATGCATGTTTTTATACTGCCAGGGAATTCAAGCGATATTTCAGCTTAATAAAATTTATAATTTGCCGGTTTAATCTACTAAGGCCAAGAGTTTGGGAAACACCGATCTAGAGATCATCCATTCATACCATTAATATTCAAAATTCTAAAGGGATTTATCCAATTTTTATCTGTTTAATTATATTTAATTTATTTTAAGTGTTTTATTCTTAGTGCAACCAGAAAATAAATCACAATTTTAAGTGTTTTATTATATATTTATATATAGATATTTATTGTATATATATTTAACGATATGTTTATATATATTTTAAAAATGTTTATAACTGAAGATTCTTAGTTTTTCATTTTGAATAAATAATTTAGTATTTTGATATATATTAATATTTTCTTTACCACGAAAATTCATTTATATTAAAATAATCTTTCTGCTTATTTTTAAAAATTACTAAATACACACATTGAAATAGGATAAAATTAAAATAAAACCATAATTAATTTTTATAATTTATTGATTATTGTTAATTTTTTACATGGAATTTTTAAGAAAAAAATTAAATAATTTTATTTAGAAAAGACATCTCTTTGGAAATATGTATTAATATAAAATTTAATTTGTTTAAATATGTGCAATTTTTTTTAAAATATTAAAACAATATTTTGATAAAATACAAATTTATTTTATTTAATGATATTTAATATATTATATTTCCATACAAAGATTAATATTATTAGATATAATTTGAATTGGGTATAAGATTAACATTATAAATTCTTGAATAAAAATAAAATCATGTTAAAAATAGATAATTTATTACCAATAAATTTAAAATTTATAATTTTAAAAACAATAAGATTCAATTTTTTTTTCGTTATATATGTATAATTTTCTCAAGAAACAATACCTCCCTTACTATCGTCGGTCGGTAAAAAATCAACAGTTGTTAAAAATAATTTTTAATACAATATGGATTAAAAAAATAGAATTAAATCAAATATTTTTTTATTAAAAATTATAAATTCCAGTCTTTAAAAAAAACATCAAACAAAAAAGGGATAAAGAAATAGCAGATTTACAATTTTCTTAAAAAAAAAAAATTATTAATTTTAACTATTAATTAAAAATACATTCTTAATACTAAATAGTTTATTGCAGATTTTTAAGTGTTTTATTCTTAGTGCAACCAGAAAATAAATCACAATTTTAAGTGTTTTATTATATATTTATATATAGATATTTATTGTGTATATATATATATACATCTATACACAATAAATATCATGAAAAAATAAAATACATATCTATAATTATTGAAGTAAAACAATTTATCTTACTTTTTTTATAGTTCAAATAGAAAAATATAAGTTTATTCCTCTACTTTTTAAATAATTTTAAAGAGACATAGATTTAAGATTAGAAATGAGCAGAGGCATTAGGGATTAGAAATATGGCAGTAAATTGTGCAGCAACTTTGGCTAGATATTTTTCCTTTTTTATTTATTTATTATTATTATTATAAACTAGGATTCAATTTAAATTAAACATGTGTTCTAAAAACTAAAATATGTAAACATGACAAATGTAAAATGGAGAGATGATTGAAAATATTTATAAGGAATAATTAATGAAACATTTGTGTAATTAGCTAATATAAAAAATTTTTAATGCAAAAGGCTAAGAGATTTGAGACAGGTTGAAGTCACTGTCACGTTACACTTATATTACAAAAAACACCCGCCAAATCTTTGCCTTTAATAGTCTGATATATATATATTGGAATAACACTTAAGGCAATTTTTAAGCTGGTTTTTGAGAACCCTTCTTTCCAATGAGAGATTTGTGAATGTGAGGAATAACACCTGCAAAAAGAAAAGAAATTAAAATATTTTAAATACAATAATAAATAAAAAAATTAAAAATAAAAAATCCTATAACTTTTTTTTTAAATTATCACATAATTATCAAATATCCTAAAATATGAACTAAAATGTATTTTCATAGAATGAAAATTCAAGCAGCCTATTTTAATTTTTAAAATCAAAGAATATTTGATCTTGTTATAAAAACATTTATTTTTTGGTATATAGCTATTTAAATACTTAGAATGAATATTAAAATAAATAATTTTTTACATTACATATTTCCCGTATGATTAAGATAAAAAAATACTCACCTCCTCCTGCAATTGTCGCTTTAATTAAAGAATCAAGTTCTTCGTCTCCTCGAATGGCTAATTGTAAATGACGAGGTGTGATACGTTTAACCTTCAAATCTTTACTTGCATTACCGGCTAACTCCAAAACTTCAGCAGTTAAATATTCTAAAATAGCAGCTGAATATACTGCGGCTGTAGCACCGACTCGTCCATGGCTTGTTGTCCTGTTTTTGAGGTGCCGATGTATTCTTCCAACTGGAAACTAAAAAAAAAACAAACAAAACAAATTAAACATTTATTTCACTTAACCTAAAAAATCAAGTTTCAAATAATTTTGAAAACGAATAATTAAATCAACTTAAGGTTTATTATAGATAAAAAACTATTTATAAATATTGTTTATGATTTTTTTAATACAATTTCTAATTAGATTACAATCAATTTAATAAAAACAACAAATATTGATTTTAATACATTTTCAACTGAATTGAATTTAATATTTCTAAAAAATTAATAATATTCAATTACAAATATGTTTTAAAAATAAATAATGCAAATTTGATATTTGCATATTTAAAAATGAATGAATATGTTAATGGCAAAAAAAAACTTATTATGATTTTTTATAAAACAAAAAAAAGTCTATATGAAATAATATATGTTATAAAATTTATTAATGTAATTTACCTGAAGTCCTGCTCTGGCTGATCGAGAAACTGCCTTTGCTTTAGCCTTTCCAGAATCTTTACCTGCTTTTCCTCCGGCCTTAAAAAAAAATTTCAAAAAAATGGTTAATTTTTAAGTTAGAGATGCAAAACTTTGCTACTCGATTTAATATTACTATTCAAATTAAATTTTAATTAAATTAATAATTGATGACAAATATTATTTTATGAAAATATTGGATAATTACCATGGTGGTTATAGTTTGAAGAAGAATGATGAAACAACGCCAAAGAGAACGCGCCAAAGCATCTATGACGCTTGACCACGTGACTTAATACACCAATCACAAGAAGAACCATGCGCGGGAACAAGTTGCATCGATCGTTTTCGTACAAGCGGCCGACTTAACGAAATGTTTTCAAAAAAAATTGGTCCTATCTTCACATAACATATTATTGCTATTTTCACTTTTATTTATAATTTCACCTTATTTATTTAAGACATTTCAAAATAATATCTTCCAATTTTTCATTAAATTATTCTAATTAGTATTATATTTTCAAAATAGTATATTAAAAATGGGAAAAAGAAAAAATAATAGTTCTGAAGATGATTTAAATCTAGGTTTATATAATATAAATTATAATCATAATAATCTTTAGTTAAAATGTTTTTTTTATTAATATAGAAGCTTCAGATTCTGTATCTACTAATAAAAAACATAAAAAACATCGACATAAACGTCATAAGAAAAAAAAGGAGGATAATGAAGCAACCCAAGAGGAAGAAAAAACACCTGTCAAAATAAAAGTGAAATCTTCAAAAGAAACACCTTCCAAAACGTAAAACATTTTCTTTTTTCATAATTAAAACTTTGGAAATTAAAAATACTTAATTAATATTTCAGACCAATCTTAACTCCAGTTGACAAATCCAAAGATACAAAAAGTCCTATAAAGGCTTCAGAATCTTCACCAAACACAAAAATGACAACTAGTACTAAAAAGAAAAAAGTTAAAGGAAAAGATAGTGGAACATCAAGTGAAGAGGAGAGATGGCTTGATGCTATTGAATCTGGAAAATTGGAAGAAGTATTTTTTTACTTCTATATTAAATTTATCCTTGATTGATTGTTCTAAACACTGAAAATATAACAAAAAAAAATATTTATATATGTATATAAATAGTCTTACCCCTTAACTTTAATATGTTTATTTTATAATCAGAATATCTACTTTTATTGAACGTTTAACTTTCAATAAGCTCTTAAAAGAGATATCATATTATTTATTTTTTATTAATTAAATATATATATACGTCACCTTCTTACATATATATATAGCCATATATTACATTTTATAATTCTTCTATTTCAGGTCGATGACGAATTAAAAAAAATAAAGCCGAAAGATCCTAAATTAATGACTGCAAGGCAAAGGGCAATGTTTGAAAGAAAAATAGACAAAGATGCCACTCCTGCTTCCGAACAATTAATGTCTCTTCCAACTGGTAATATATTTTTAGTTTTAGAATTTTATTGGTAATGTTTAATTTTATATTATTATAATAGGATATAAAGAAAAAGTCATGACAGCTGAAGCAATACAAAAAGCAGCTCTGAAATCTCAAAAAAGAAAACAACTTGCAGATGAAAAAAGAGAAAAGGATAAGGTATTTATTAAATAATTTAGTAAATTAATAAATTTAACCGAAGGGACTAGTGAAACTTTTTAACCTAAACTATTATTAAAAATTAAACTAACTTAAAAACAAAAAATTGAATACAAATCATTCTTAAGTTATATATTTATAAATTTAATTTTAGTTTACCCAACTAAAAACTATTTAACTTATAAATAGTATTTATCAAAGGTTTATAATTTATGAATTTTTGTTTAGTAGGGTAAATTTATAAATAATAACAATTGTAATTCATAATTATCCATGTCTAGCGGTTTTCTATATTTTAACAGATATGGAGTAATTTTAGCGTTATACTTAATACGAACATATTTGTTCTATTATTACTCTTGTTCTTTTTTTATACCCATTGTTATTCTAAATTACTTTGGAACATTAAAATAGTCAAAAATTATTATTAAATTACTATTACTAGGTAAAAGATATAAAGCACAGTTGTTTAGGAGCCCTACTTTTAGTAAAGATTTCAATGATAATAAGTATAAAAATAAATAATCTGGACTGTCTCCACTCGACTATCTCGCAAATTTGAATTGGATTAATTAACATATATTGTATTTAAATTAAATTATAAATTAAAATTAATAAATAATATTTATTAAACCAGCGCGGGTTTTACTCTTTGTTGATGACACCACATCACGTGTTGGCGCGTCAACGGCAAATATTTAAAAAATTTAATAAATTAATTTCGGTACTTTCAGCGATTCAATCAAGTTTATATTTAGCAGTTTTATACAATTTTTAATCATGTGAAAAACTATCAAACATATATCTTTATTTTTACGGTCAGTTTAGAGGAAAAAAAAGGAAACGTGATAGGTAATGGTCCTCTTCCTACATTTCTCAAAAGTTGATAAAAAACTAAGAATTTTGAATAATGCCCTGTACCAAATTTCATTATTCTAGCTCAAACCGTTTTCGAGTAATCTTGTCTACATACACACGGACAATTTTCTCAACCTTAGTGAAAATGACTCAGGGACCATTCAAAACGCATAAATACATCAAAATCTCGACATCGAAAATTTTCGTGATCGCAATACTATCTCTAGTGAGATAGTAAAAAGATAAAATATTTACCTGAAAAATCATTTCTTCTTAAGGTGCCGTCTCTTTTTCGGAGTTTGGCTATCATCATGACTAGGATAGCCTTAGAAGCTGCCCAGCCATGATAATAATCATTGAAAACTATTATTTATTTATTTTTATCTTATTTATGCAGAGCTCAATTTTTAATTATAATTTTAATAAAATATAACAAATTTTGAAGTTTAGCTGCTTTATATTCTCCTTGCAGATATAACATACAAATTATTTTTTTTACCACAGAAATTAATATTTAAATTTTATTTAGAAAAAAACTATGGAAAGGCTTTTGAAAAAACAAGAATCTAAAGCTGTAAAAACAACTAGTCGTTTAAAAGCAGCGATGAAACATATACCTATGATTACATATAAATCTTCATCAGAAAAAATTACAATATCATTGCCTAATGATTATGAATTTCCTTTAAAAGCTACAAAACAGAATAAGTTAACAAATTTTTTATTATGTTTTTTATAAAATTAATATGAATTATTTAATTTCAAAAATGTTTTTTTTTTTTAGTGTAAAATTGGAAAAAATTGAATGTTCCTTAAACAATTGTAAGAAATTAAAAAGATATTCTTGTTCAAAAACTGGTGTTCCTCTATGTAGTTTAGAATGTTACAAAATAAATTTGGAAAATTATTCTCAAGAAATAAAAATAAAATAATTTATTAATATATGTCAATTTTGTATTTTTTTCTATAATTTATGTAAATATTTTGTAAATAAATTGGAAATTAAAAGATTTTTCTCGCATTTATTTATTTTTATTTATGTTATTTTTAAAAAATAATAATAGAAGATTTAACTGTCATTATATATTTGTATAAAAAGATAAAGTCTGTTTTATTAATTAATAAAACATTATATAAATAAGAGTTGATGTAAAGTAAATTGTTTGAGAATGGCAGATATATTTTATAAATCAATGATAAAACTGTATTTACGATAGATTATTATTATTATTGTTTTTTATTTTTATTAGTTTATGGCCTATTATTTTCCAACCTTAACATATTTATGATTTTTAATATAAAATTCTCCATAAATAACATTCAACACAGGTGGCTCATGAAATTATACTGCTGAAGAAATGAAACTGCAAAAATTTGAGTAATAGCAGTCTTAAGATTTAATTTAAAATAACTTATAAAATATAATAAAATAAAATACTTATGATGATATTTTATAAGTCTTCATTTTATAATTTAAGAATAATTTCATATAATTAAATAAATTATAATAAAATTTTATTCAATTTTTAACCTTAAAATACTTGGATAACATCTGGAATTCTACTATTTAAAATACATTTCAAATTTTAAATGATAAATAATGTTCACTCTTATAAATTTAATAAGAAGTGACATAAGGATCCTAATTTCTCTCTTAATATAAAAAATATGACAGCCGACCCCACACCCCGTGGGAAATAAGGCTAAGAAGAAGAATATAAAAAATATGATTGTATAAGAAACATATCTATTAAATACTTTAAATATAAGAAAAATGATATAATTAATTTTATATTTTATTAAATCTAATTAAATTGTTTATTTAGAACATTTAGAAAGGGTGAGAAACTTTCGGGAATTAACTTTTAGTTGGAAAACTGCAAAAATTATATGTTAGAAGCCTGCGTTAATTTTGTCTAAACAATGGGGGTTGCGGATTTGAAAGTGGTTGTAGGAGAAAAAACAATTAGGGTGTGTTCTTTCAAAAAAGCACATATTTTGTGGTATATTTCGGAACACAAATGTATATTTTCTGATTCCAAAACCGATTCCTTTAAAAAAACAGATTTAATTTAATTTTTAAAAGGATTTTTTTCTTAAGTGAAAAAATAATTAATTGTAAAGAAATTAATGAAAATGTGAAATTTTTCTCTTAATTACTAATTAAAAATTTGAATCAGAGACGTGGTTTCTTGAACACAAACAATTATTAATTTGAAAAATTTTGCATCTTGGTAAAATACAAAATTTTTACATTTTTATTGAGAAAATTAGTTTTATATTTTAAATATTAATTATCATTTTCTCTAGAGATGAAACGGATATCCGGTAACTATTCGATAACCATTCGGTAGCTTAATATCCTGTCTAATAGCGGATATTAAAAAACTGACAATTTTCTAAAAATAACCTAAAAAGTTACGTTTTGGTGATGTAAATAATAAGATAACTATTATTATAACTACTTTTATTTATAGCATTAAACCTTACAAAAATTAGAAAAAATCACAAAGTTCAAAGGAACTTCCAAAAGGTAGTTATGGTGAATGAACACTAAATTTTCAGCATTAGTTGGAAACAAACTTAAACAGTTTCGGAAAACAGCCTTTCATTGTAAACCTGCGGTTTCCAAACTAGGAGGCACGGATTATTGCTAGGGGAGGTGGGGAAATTTTTCAATAAAAACTTCATTTCTATACCATAATATGTACATATAAATACAATTTTATATCTTTATACTCCATTTTTCAATTTATTTCAAAGACTTAGTTATTTCTAAGTTTTTATAGTACAGAATACATTTGATTAAAATGAAGATGATAACCATTCTATCTATCTATCTATGTGGCTCTACGGAATTCGAAAGTTCTTGGCCGCAGCAACCACATATCTCCAAGTGTCCCTATCCTGGGCTATAACCCTCTCTAACTGGAGATGCATAGAGGACATGTAATTCCTCCTTATGCAGTCTCCACCATGGAAGACGAAAGTTCTTGGACGCAGCAACTACATTTCTCCAATTATACATTTTTCAATAGCTTTGTTGCTTAGTTGTCCTTCATTCTAATCAAATTACAGTTTATAATTGATAATTCAAATAATGTATGCTTAATTATTAAGGGAATTTTTATTAAAAGACCACATTATTTGTATAAAATTATTTATTAAATTAAATATTATTATTCCTGACTAAATTTCTTTGAATTAATTAAAATACCCCTATATCTATACCTAATAAATAATAAGTAATTACCTAATAACTTGTTTTAGATGAAATGCTCACCCCTTGTTATATGCAAACATCGATACACGAATTAACTTTTTATAGGTTCAATAAAAGGGAAAAAAAATTTCCAAATTTATATATTTATAATGAAACTAGATGAATATATTGAAGAGTTTATTTATAGCAAACCAAAAGATCAAAAATACTTTATATACATATTATAAAACAAAATATGGCATGGAATAAGAATAGGGATTGGATGTAAAATTAAAAGAATCCTAAATATTATAGAGCATTATATTAACATATCTATCTCTGTGGCTCTACGGAACTCGAAAGTTATTGGTAGTAGCAACTACATTTCTCCAAGAGTCCCTATCTTGAGCTATAACCATCTAACTCCTACCCTCTCCTATCTCTCTCATGTCCCATCCTACATTGTCCACCCTCCGCGCTCTTGGTCTTTCAAACGGACGTTTCCTAATCGATCTCTCCACCAATATATTTTTCGCCATTCTTTCCTCTCCCATTCTAGCCACCTGCCCTCGAATTTATAACCCTAAATATAACTTGAGATGAATAGAAGACATGTAATTCCTCCTTATGCAGTCTCCACCATTCCCCGATTCATTTGGTCCATAAATGCTGCGAAGAATTTTATTTTCAAATACTCTAAATCTACTCCCAAGATCAGACCACACCTTATCCACCCATATAATACAACTGACAAAATAATTGTTCTATATATTTTAATTTTGATCCCTTTTGGTAATAATTTCGAACAGGGGTTACCCGATTGCAACCTCGATTTAAATTCTTCTCGAATTTTATTATCCTTCATGATTTCAGAACCTACTTAGTTAAATTTCAAATTTTTCTTCTTGACTGACAACCATTAAAAAGGAAAAAAATAATAGATCTATTATGTAATAATTCAAAATGAAACCTTAATTCAATATTGGATCAATCTTAGAGGATAGTATGAAACGTTCAGTATTTTTTTTTGTAATTAAGTTTTTATTTAAAATGTGTTTATATTATTATATCTTAAAAAAAATAAAATATGGAGAGGCACGGAAAATTTTTATTTTTCTGGAGGTATTCTAGCATAATGATTGGTAAACACTGCTGCAAGGTACAGAACTAACAGTGTATGTTCTCTGGGAAATGCTCGAAAAAAAACGCCGGTTAATAAAGAGATCTGCATTTTTCGAATATTCCGCGTGAATGAGGCTATTCGACAAAAAATATGATGATGGCCAAAACCAATCAATGTTTCTAGAATAAGTTAGGATTCATATTGTTTAAAACGTCAAGGCCGCACTTGAATGAGAATCCTTCAGCTCGAATCCTTTCACGTTTTGTTCGGAACTTTCCGATTACCATCTTTTCTATCTTTATGAAATCATTTTTGGGATGTTACCTGATAAGGAAAAGGATTTTTTACAAACTATTAACTCAACAACTTCTTTGATACAAGATCGAGAAATTTTTGGTGAATCAGCTTTAAAATATTGGTCGAGAGATGGGAGGCAGTCGTAAACAGCAACGGCGAAGACTTATTTGATTAATTTATAGTTATAATTATTATTTTTGTTAAAATAAAAGCTTATAGTAAAAATACTACGAACTTATGTCCCAAACCAATACTTATATTGAAAATCATGAACAATTTAAAACATTTTTTTATTATTTATAAATTTTTATGACATGATTAAATAATTGATAACTAATTACTTATAATTATAATTATACTTTTTTCGAAAAAGGCATAATTTCGAGGATATGTAATTTTATAATAAAATAAATCAACTATCCTATAAGTATTGGGTAAGTAGATAATATATTTTATATAACTAACAAGTACTGTTAAAAAATGTTTAGAACCAAGACGTCAGAAATTATATCTTAATTTTTCAGAATTTTTTTTTTTAATGCCCACTATTATTTAAATATTGTCTTATTATTTCATATTAAACCTTCCTAATATATAATGACATGAGTACTAAAATGCTTTAAATGTCATGGCTATAACCACACACGACGGGATTGCAAAGGACCAGACCGCAGCAAAAATTGCTGGAAATGCGGTCAAATAGGACACTTGTCTTCAAACTGTCCGGCTCCTGACTGGAATTGTTTGCTATGTGCAGGAAAATTTGGTCCAAACCTCTCTAAGCATAAGCAGGGTTCTAAAGACTGTCAATGCTTTAGAGAGGCATTGGCAGAAGCAAGAGTCAAGTTCCAAAATGGTTAGAATATTGCAGGGCAACCTACAGAGATGCCGAGCCGCAGATAGCCTCCTAACGCAGATGACTTTGGAAAAAAACGCTCAAGTTGTCGTGATTAGTGAACCATATAAAATTAAGGATGATCCAGCTTGGTATGTGGATGTCTCAGGCTATGCTGCGATCTGGAATGCCGACGGTGGGGCTATACAAGTGCTTGCAACGGGATCTGGAGATGGCTTTGTGTGGATAGCGATGCGGGACATGACTCTCGTGAGCTGTTATTTCTCGCCGAATGACCCCATTCGAGAATTCCGGGAAAAGCTAGATAAACTGGAGGATGCCCTTCGCGCTCTGAATGGACCATTTGTTGTCGCCGGGGATTTTAACGCTAGGGCTTTGGAGTGGGGGATGCAGACTCAGAACTCAAGAGGAAAATATACCTTAGAGATGGCCTCTAGGCTAAATCTCTTGGTAATGAATAGGGGAATGACACCTACGTACCGAAGAGCTGGTTTTGGAATGTCGATCCCAGACATTACTCTGGTCTCTGAATGTCTGGCGCATAAGGTAGAGGGATGGAGGGTTCTAGAGGACTATACAGCCAGCGACCATAACTACATCCTGTTTGAAATTACAGATGAGAAACAAAAGCAAAGTGGTGGTGGTCGCCCTGCCCCTCGCTGGAACACGTCAAAACTTGACGAGGACAAGCTGGTGGAGTCGTGGAGAGCTGGGTTAGCTGGAGTGACGCCGGAATCAGCTGAGCACATGGACCGTCACTCTCTGGAACAAATGGTAGCGAAAATAATGAAAGCTCTATACAAGGCATGTGAATCATCGATGCCTTTACGCAAGCCGCCTGGTAGGAGACGCCAAACTTATTGGTGGACTGATGAAATTTCGAGCTTAAGACGCACAGCTTTAGCTTCTAGGCGAAGAGCACAGCGGTCCAGAAACAAATCTGATGCACCAACTCTAGCTGCTGAATACAAAATAGCCAAGAAGGCTCTCGCTAATGCGATCAAAGAGAGTAAGCGCCGAAGCTGGCGAAAACTCTGCGAGGAGGTAGATCACGATCCATGGGGAAATGCCTATAAAATTGTGATGCGAAAGCTGAACCTCATGAACTCTTCTGGTAAAATGAACGCTCACACCATGCGAGAAATTGTCGAAACATTATTTCCTAGTCACCCGGAAAGACCGGAAGAGATAGTCACTTCGATGGTTGGAGCTTTTCCAGTTTTCACAAATGAAGAACTGAAAACAGCGGTTGAATCGATGAAGAGTGGGAGGGCTCCTGGACCAGATGGGGTGCCAGTTGAGGCACTCAAAGTGATTGCCCGAAAAGAACCCGGGCCTCTTCTTGAAATGTACAATGCCTGCCTGGTAACTGGAATCTTCCCCTCAAGATGGAAGACGGCTAAACTCGCTTTGATTCCTAAGGGGAAAGGAAATCCCGGTTCTCCTTCTGCATATCGGCCATTGTGTATGCTTGACACATCAGGGAAGCTACTGGAAAAGTTGTTAAAACCTAGACTTCAGGAAGCAATAATAGCTGCTGGTGACCTTTCACATCGACAACACGGCTTTCGTAAAGGGTACTCCACGATGAGCGCCATCTCTAAAGTAGTTGATGCCGTCGAACAGGCTAGAAATATAGGATGTTCACAGAACACACCATTGGTGCTTCTGGTCACTCTGGACGTGCGTAATGCCTTCAATACAGCTAGATGGGTGGATATGATTCAAGCTCTGCGAGTTAACTTTGATGTTCCGGAGTATCTTCTAAGAATAATACGAGACTATTTTAGGGATCGCAACTTGACATATGAAACATCCGATGGAAAAGCTCGTAAGAGGATTACTGCAGGAGCTGCGCAAGGGTCTATTCTCGGTCCGGACCTGTGGAATGTCACATATGATGGTTTACTTCGTCTTACCATGCCTGATGATGTGTTTCTAGTGGGCTACGCAGACGACACGGCCGCAGTTATAACAGCTCGAACTACGGAGCTAGCTCAACTCAAACTCAACATGACCATGAGAAGAGTTCGAGCCTGGATGGAAGATCACGGCTTGGAGCTCGCGATGGCAAAGACGGAAATCGTGGTTATCACTCGGAAGAGAATTCCCACGGAAATATCAATGGTCGTCGACACTGAGCAGGTCCAGGCGAAGAAATCAATTAAGTATCTTGGTATGATTCTGGATGGCAAATTAACCTTCTGGAATCATATCAGGAATATCGCTGACAACGCGGCAAAGGCTGTGGCCTCTCTGTCGAGACTGATGGCAAATACCGGTGGTCCTAGTCAGAGCAAGAGAAGACTGCTTATGGTGGCTGCCCAGTCGATGATGTTATATGGATCGGAGATTTGGGCTGTTGCCATGAGGATTAAGAAATATAGGAAAAGGTTACTATCGGTCCAACGAAAATGTGCCTTGAGAATTACCAGCGCCTATAGAACGGTTGATGGAGAGGCGGTTCTCTTAATAGCAGGAGTTATTCCTATAGATCTTCTAGCTGAAGAAAGAAGAACAATTTTCCTGACCAGAAATAACAAGCAAGAGGCAAGGAAAGAAACACTACAGCGTTGGCAGAGTCGTTGGGAAGATAACCTTGGGCAATGGACAAGGAAATTAGTCCCTCACGTAAAATCGTGGATTGACAGGGGCCATGGAGATATAAATTTTTACCTGTGCCAATTTCTTACAGGGCATGGGTACTTCCGGGCATACCTTTTTAAAATGAACAAAGTCGCTTCACCCTTCTGTCTCTGGTGCCGGGGTAGCGAGGATACCGCTCATCACACCTTCTTCGAATGCTCGCGGTTCATCACAAAAAAGAGGAGTCTTACAACCAGCGTCGGACCTGTAGCACCGGATTCTATCATATCCGTAATGCTACAGAGCAAGGACAAGTGGAAAGCCGTAGCTGAATTTGTGGAGGAGGTGCTGCGAACCAAGAGACATGAGGGGTGCTTAGACTAAGGAGAAGCGAAAATGCCCAAAGCTCGGCCCAGACTGAAGTCATCCGAAAGGGTTCCGGTCTGGGATTCTCCGTGGCCCACAGGAGAGTGTTTTTAGTGAGGTAAAAATCCCACATAACCAGGAGGGGCGCATCTCTGCTTTAGACTAAGCACTCCCCACTGGTACCTTCTGAAGGTTTTTCAACTCCTGTACAAAAAAAAAAAAAAAAAAAAAAAAAAAAAAAAATATATAATGACATAAATAAATACATTTATTACTTTAATGATAAAACAATATTTATAATTAAATAATTAAGCACTTTGTCATTAAAATAATTTATTTTTCAGTATCAAGACACTTGCATAAATGAAATGTTTTGATGATGAAATTAATATTTATTGGAACTTATTAATTAAATTCTTTTTTTTTGTAATTACAATATCCCGTTTTTTCATTAGACAATATGGTCACCCTAAGTGAAATAAATAAAAATTAAATTAAACTAGAAATAAAATTTTATTTACTTACTTTTTCTCTGAAGATGAAAAAATTGGTCGAAAAATGTGAGTGGATGGATGGTTTAAAATATCATTTTCATTTTTAAATAAAATATCAAAGTAAGATAAATTTTTAATTTATTTAAACACATTCATAAAATATAAATGAGTAAATTAATAGATTTGTGATTATGTAAAGAAAGAATATTAACATATAATAATATTTATAACGTTAAATAGGCAGTGATAAAACTCTTAATCTTATAATCGCATTACATAATTTATTAAATGCCTTTTAGTTCATCACATCGATCATCGATTTCCTCAATATCAATTTCTAAACATTTGCCCCATTCGTTCAGAGTGATTTTATGATCATTATCTGCGTCGCATTTATCCAAAAATGGGGATATACAATGTTCAAGGGCCATTAATGGTGCTCGAATGGGAAAAAGTTCGTGACGTGAGATGGCTCTATCATGTGGGTGACCATCCAAGTCACACCATTTCCAAATGGCTGCATTTGCCCAGCGTCTTGTTAAATTTTTCTCAGCCTCCCGTTCTAATGCCAATTCAGCTGGTGTAAGTTCACGTCTATCAGCCAAATCTCGCATTACATTATATAACCAATCGCGCATTCGTCTGGGAAAATCAGCCATTTCAGATTCTAAACATTCTTTATGTTCCCGACAAGCACCATAATATTCAATATGAACATGCCGGAACTTATCTCCTCGACAACCCACAAGACCCTTGCTACAAAAACAACGTTGTTGATAGACAGCACAGTCTGAAGGCCATGTGTCGTTATGATTGGAACAAACTTTTCTGCGAATATCAGTTTCCTCAGGGCATTCCGGAATACAAATACATTCAGCCTCTCCCTTGTCATTTACACTACAAACATGGCCAGCTCCACAATGTTTATTTGCGCAAGGATCACGAATTGTTTCAAATTCATTTAATCCATCATCATCTTCAAGCATATTCATTATTTCATTTTCTTCATCTTTATTTTTCTAAAATAGAGATATATAGATTATATATTAAAAATATATAGAACAAATTCATAACTTAAAATAATTTACCTTCTCAGCAAATGTGAGTTGAATTAGCAAAAGAAATCCTAATGCAAGATGCCAAGACTTCATCTTGACTCTGAAACAGAAATTATATTTGTTAATAAAAAATAGATCTTTTTTTTATTATTATTTAATAAATATATCATCATCATTATAAAATTAAAATAAAAAATACCAGTATATAAAAATAAATATAAATAATAAAAAGGAGATAATAATGAGAATTCTAAAAAAAAAAAAAAAATTGTTTTAAATTAAGTGTATAAATTATTTAATATAAGATACGCGTATAACAATAAAATGTTTGAAATACTTTTACATAATTTTTTAAATTATTGGAATTATATAAGTAGAATAATTCTAAAATATAAAAAAATTAAAAATGATAATGATGTTACGAATAAATAAATCATGGAATCATGGTTAAAAAAATAATTTTACAACAAACAAGTATACATTATAATAATCACATCGCTATAACCTTCTTACTGGGAGATGGGCCTTTCTGATTGGACTGTAGTATATTCCCAATATTTAATGGGTAGTAGATTTGTATATTTATAAAATAATATTTGATCAAAGTAGTTTGCCTTTTTTAAATAGTAATTATTGAGAGAAAATTATTATTATTGCTAGATATTAATTATTTAAAATTGAGTAAATCATCCAACGGCTAAAAATAAGGTTGTACGCTTTATTTCACAGGAAAATTAAACAAAACATCTTAAATCATTCATATTTACATATTTTTTTCTAATACTATACTCTGAATCTATCCTAATCCACTAATATCATGAATCATGTCTCGCATTTATATAAATGCAAAAAATAGTAGTTTTTAAAATACTTAATAAATACAATTTTTTTATTTATTTATAGAAATATAAAAATTAAATGTATTTCATAAAAAATAATTTAAAATTAAAACATATTAATTGTTTTTAGAATATTTTTCTCAATACAGATATAAAATTTTAATTCTTCAAAAAAATTTAAATAAGTTAAAAAGTTTTATATATTATGAAAAATAATTCAATTTTTTTCATTTATCAAAATATTAAATTTGCATCAATAAATAAGTAGAAAAAAGAACGATGTGAAAAAACAAATGTTTGGTCTGTGAATGTTTTTCTTTAGAATAGAAAAGAATTTAATAAACCGTGTATAGACGGAACAAAAGTATATTTCTATTTGAATCTTAAATTAAATTAAATATTTATATCTTTAATTTAAGCATTATACTTATTATAAAAAAGTTATTACTCATTAAAATATTAGCAAGAGTTGTTAGAAATATAATACTCATTTTTTTAAAATCATCATTCTTAGAATAGATATAAATGAACTATTTCCTTTGTACAACATTTAATTATTATTAAGAATGTTATAAAACAAACGAATAATCTTATGAATTAGTTTTCCATTCTATCTGACATAATATCATTTATCAATTCTTTTGAAAAATATTTTTTATAATATATGAATTTCCTTCAAAAAACAATTGGTGCTTGCTCCAGTAGAGTAGAATAACTTTTTCTTTGGTTTTTTTTCATTAATATCAAATTATTAAATTTATATTATCTTTATATTATATAATATAAAGTTTATATATAAAAAAAGCATATTTAATATTTAAAAGTTTTATAAAATCTAACCATAAAAATTATTAATAATAACTTTTAAATTGTTCTTAATAGAAATACTATAAATTAAAATTTCTTTAAATATTAGAATATTACTTGGGAAAAACATGACAGATGCAACCATCAGGTTATGGTTGGGTAAATAACTCCATGTTTATCATTATACATTCCCCTTTTCAAATAACAAATAATTTATTCATTTTAAACTGTTCTAATTATCATAGTTATTATATCAACTGTAAACCGTAAGCAATTAAAAGTGCTGACCTTTATTATATTTTTATATATAATTAGGGTGACGATATTTCGAAAACATTAAACCGGGACATTTGTAAAAAAAAAATTATCTTTTTTTTTGAGCCATATTGAATGAAAAATCGAAAATAAGAGCCAAATTCTGTGAGAAAACGTTCGTCGGACTTAAATATTTAAAAACCGGGACAATAGACTGTATATAGACTGTCCCAAAGACATTTTTCGGGACGCCGGGACAGAACACCTAAAATCGGGACAATCCCGGAAACCGGGACGTTTGGTCACCCTATATATAATTTTTATTAGAAAATATAACACATCATTCTGAGAGGTGAATAAAATATAATTATTCTAAATTATATTTATTTTTGGTATTTTTAACAAACAGAATATATTGTTTAATTTAATAATGATTTTTACCGACCAACGATAGTAAGGGAGGTATTGTTTTTACACCAAATTTCACATATGGAGATTTTTACATATCTCCACAAATCAAGCATTTTATTAACAGAAAAAAGTATTTTTAGCATGATGTCTGTCCGTCCGTATAGATGTGTACAGCCTGAACGGCTTAAAGGATTTTGATGAAATTTGGCATATTTACTTAATGCATCAGTATGATGAATTGATCAACTTTTGGTGCAAATTTGGAAACCGGAAGTGGTAGTATTAGCGATCGACGATAGGAAGGGAAGGGTTATTTTCACACCAAATTTCACATGAGGAGATTTTTTTATATATCACCACGAATCATGCACTTTGTATTGGTTTTATCCTCGAGAAACATCATCTTCATTAGTTTTTTCTTAATTTAAAATTATATGACGTCACCCAGCCTTTCATGACGTCACAGCCTAGTCTTACATATACATATATTATAAGTAAATTAAAATTAAAAATATTTATGTTATATGCCTATTTGTTTTTTATTACATTATTAGATATATTAAAATTATTTGAAATTGTTTCTGTAGCTGGAAATTAATTTACTTCAAACCGTCGGTCGGTTCGGACCTGGCCACAGATCAACTTATTAATTTAATATATATATATATTAATTTTTCTATTTAGTAATTTAATTTGCATTTTATTATTGATATATAAGAAAATCATTTTGTCAATAAAAAACCTGAACATTTATATTAATTTTGAATTTATCCTAAAACAATTTTTTGTTATGATTAGTGTTTATCTTTTAATAATTATATACTTAAAGCAAATATTTAAAATTAATTAAGTACTTTTTGTTTATTTTCTCTCGAGAAAAATTTTAACATTTTTATTGTTTTAATAAATTTAAAAAATAACGCCATAGAATCATTTTCAAATGTTAACATAATTGAATGGAAAACTCTGACCCATTATTCATTAATTTTTGACCCTTAATAACAAGTTCTCTTATAGCTAATGAAAGAATGTACATATATGTATTCATTTTGGAGGATTGCTGTGAAGACACTGAAAGATAACGCCGCCTGAAAAGACTCTTAGATGAAGTGATTAGTTATGCAATAAATTAACAATACTGAAAATTAAGGGTAAGGTCATGATGGCTAATGATTGTACCTTTTTTAGGGTAGAATTGTTAATGAGCCCAATACTGATATGGCATCTATAAATAAGTATTTAATAAGAAATGTTTTTTTCTGGAAACCTAAAATTATCCTTTATTTAATTAAATCTAATTATGATAAAAAAAAACATATTTGTTAATTAAACTGCACATGATACCCAATAATATATAATGGTGATTAGTAAGATGTTGAACAGTCCATTATTGATGGTATAATTTGACTTTCCGTTTATAGGTTTATATATATATATATATTAAATCAATTTTATTTAATTTATTATTTTGTAATAAATTATATTCTTTATTGCATTTTATTCTCAAGAAAATGAATTGAACCGTGGGTGTAAATTAATATGCAAGGATTTCCGTTTCTAAAATATCTCTATCTCAGGGATATCTTAGAAGGAAGTGTACAAACATATATATATATACTTTAATTTATACACTATTATATTAGATATAATTATCGAGAGCAAATAAAATAGATGATAAAATCATCTGCCTCTTTTTTAGATGTCAGATGTCATAATTTATGTAGAATGAAATCAAATCAACTTGTTTAACGATAATATTGAAGTGCGGCAGCTGCAATTTGATTTGAACTCATGACATCATCTGGATTACATCAGATGATACTTATAGTCACCGCAAAATATAATATTTAACATATGTACACAATTTCTGTTTTAGAAATTTACCATTTAAATAAAAAAATAAAACATGATTTACAACTGTCTATTTTAATCTTTTTTAATAATTATCTTTTCTTTATTTACTAAATTTGAATGTATATATTTTTAATTGTTGTTTTTTATATTAATTTTTAATCTTATGAGAAAGTCTTAAATATATTTACATTTTTGAAGACAAGTATCTACAACGAAATTAAAATTTTTATCAAATATTGATTCATATTTATAAAAAATCAAATTAATAGTTATTATTTAGTAAACAAATAACAATAATATTTTATATTATATATATATATATATATATATACATTATACAATAATTATTAGCATGAGTAACCAATAATTTGATTCAATGCTTATTTTCAAATACAATAAGTAGTTAATAAAAAATCTAAAGATATTAAATTTAAAAAAATGAGTGCAATTATTTTTTAAATTAATACCTATAAAATTAAATATTAAATTATATATAATAAACAATTATAATAAACAAAATACAATTGAATATTGAAAATGAAATTAAAGTTAATTGTAAAAAACATGAAAAATAACAGAAAAAATATAGCTGCTATATTTAAATTATAAGTTAGTTGATTTTGTTTTCAATAAAATACAATAGTATTTGTAAATGTGTATTATTATTATTTTCTTAATTCAATTAAATGTAATTTTCGTAATTAACATATTTTTATTGAAGCTTGGACCAAGAAAGGCTCCAACGTCAAAGAAAAAAAATTTTCCGAGTTAATTTCTAAAAATTTTATATTATAGAATGTATTATTTTTTAATTATTGGTAGTTATATTGTTTTATAGAATGTTGATATGGCTTTATTTCCATAAGTAAATTCGTTTCTAAATTATTAAAAAGAAAGGAATACAGTTAGTAATAGTTTTGATTATTTAATTTTAATATACAGTGCATTGATCATGATTTTTATTCATTTTGATCATTAAAACTAAATAAAATAAATAACATAATTATTTCAAATAAAATATATTACAATAAAAACATAATCCATTCTATTTTAACTATCTAATATCTTAAAATTATACCAATTAAAAATAAATATCTTTAAGATAATTATTTCCGCATTAAAGTACAAAATATATATCTATTAAAAATACGCAATATTATCTTAATATTATATAAAAAAGGGTAAAAAAATTTAAGATCAAGGGTCCTGACCTTTGATTTGTATTTCTGGCCATATATTTATTAATAAATAAGGCATATATTTCAAATATATATATATTTATATATGTACATTGTACATACATACATTTAAATAAAATTTCACGATTATTATTATTATTTTTTTGTCAATTGATATATATGAAATAGATTGAAATGGGAAAGAGATGAAGAATGAGAAAGAATAAATTATTTTTCAGATAAACAGATTGATCAATCCAATTGGGTATTAAAAAAACAACAAATCAACTTTAGAATTATATACAGATTTATATATAAAAGTAATTCGAAGAGCCAGATGTTCATTCAAATGTGCTTTCATCTTTGAATAAAAATATATTTTAATGTTTTTTTTTTTTCATTCTTCCAACAAAAACATTTTTTTCATATATAAATTCTTCTTAAGGATTATAATAAGATATAGTGTTCCTTCTTTTTCATGGATTTAAATGAATGTGCTTGCATTCATTCCTGTTTTTATGTATATGTGAGCATTAAACTAAAATAGAATATGGGTGTGAAAACCCAATAAATAGAAAGTTATCTCATTGATAAGTATAATACATTTTATTTATTCCCAAATACCATTTGATATTGGATATGTATTATTCTTATTATAACCGTTTATTAAATTCTTATAGAATGACTTTAAAAGAATAAATAATTTGTCATTATAAAATAATTATAAATTTGAAAATTATATTCAAAAATGCACATTCTTATTCTTTAGAGTTTAAAAATATAATTTAAATAAATAATTTTATTGTATTTTATACGAAATAAATTTTACATTAAATTAAAATTACAATTTCTAAAATATAGTACTGATATATAATAAGAATGATGGATGCATGATCAAATATGATAGAATGGGTTGAAGGTGAATGAATGGTTAACGATGGGATATAAGATAATTATACTCACTTTTTTGTGTGAATGTGCTAAGCCTCTTCTTTTCTTACTCTCTCACTCTTGTCTTTATGCTGCACTCCACTCAACTGACGGCTTCGGGTTCCAGAATGAGAGGCTCCGACTGCCTTTTTCTCAGATTGGTCCATTCAGGCTATCTGTTTGTGTTTCATGCGGTTGTGTGAGTAAATTCTAAGGATGTGTAGGTGTGTGTGTGTATGGTTCACTTTACGAAAGAAAACGGAGAAGGGAAGAACGCAGTAGCATTGTGGGCGATACTTTTATGGAAATACAACATGCATCATGCATTTATATTCCAATTTTTTATTTCATTAAATCAAAGAACTTCATTTGCAAGCAAATGGTTTAAAATCAATATATTATAATGTTATTAATATAATATTCTGTATTAAAAGGAAACGAACTAAGATTTAATTAAAAATGATTTTACTTTCCTATTACCTGTAATATTATATATATATATGAAGGTATCTAAGTATAGAAATGATGACATAAAACAAATAAACTTCGATATATATTTTTTAGATTTTACTGTCCAAAAACTCATTTATTTATTGAATTAAGTTGCATTTTAATACTTTTTAATTTAAACCCTCCATTAATGATTTTGAATAAATTTACATTCTTAAATCATTAAAAAAAAACAAATTACAATAATTAGAATGTTTTCAGAATAATTTTTAGGAAATAATTTACGAAGAATGTAATATTGTTTTAATTTGAAAAATATGTCCTAAAAATTGATATGTTTTTCTAAAATGTATATATATATATAATTAATATCAAAAGATAAAAATTTAATTAATAAAATTAATAATAAATAAATAAGTTTCTTCAAACATTATATCGATATTTATTATTTATCAAAATTTAACCAAAAATTTAAGATACATAATTGAGATCAAAATTCAGTGGGAGGAATTTTTTATTGCTTTGACTTCATGTTGTTTATATTAAGAGAGAGAGAGAGAGAGATCGACTTTTAACATAAACATTTTTTTTTCTAACAAACCAAACAAACAAATTTTATAGGACAAGTTAGGAATGTTTCTAATAACTTTATTAAAACCTCTAGTAACTTCTCTTACTGTACTTAATATCTTGATCTTTAATGTGTTTATATTTTTCTCTCAATTAATAACTCCAATCATATCAATTTATTGTAATCCGTTTTGAAAGCAAAGAGTAAACTAAGATTTACATCATCAAGGGATGGTAGGGGAACGATGAGTTGATTATAAGCTCCTAGAATCCATTTCTGGCATTTTTACAATGTTGTCTGTGTATATATCAGTGTATTTTCTTTAATATCTATTCTCTATCTGTTCTATTTATCTCTATCTATCTCTGTGGCTCTACGCAACTCCCACTCGGCCTCCCCACCAATATATTTTTTGCCATTCTTTCCTCTCCCATTCTAGCCACGTGACCTTCCCATCGCAGCCTTCTCGAATTTATAATTCTAAGTCTGGAGATGCATAGAGGTCATGCAATACCTCGTTATGCAGTCTCCGCCATTCCCCGGTGACCTCCTCTTTCTTTGGACCATAAATTCTGTTATGAATAAGACCGTAAAACATTTAACACCGTAAAACATTTGTTTCCATTTGGTGTTATTATAATTTGAGCGCACACACTTTAAAGTGATTTTATTTTTTATTTTTTACTTTTTAGTGCAATTTTAAGTAAAGTGTATTTTTTAAAAAGATTTCTTTTTACTTAAATTTATTAATTTGGTTCCTTGTTCATTAAAAAATGAATTTTGTTTACTTGGAGAAGAATGAAAAAAGGACAAACCAACAAAAAGAACTTTTTCAAACCTTTGAAAATAGATAATATCTATTTATATAGTCCACTTTATGGAAAAAAAAATCTTTTGGCAACCAGGTGTGCAATATTTGATGAATTTTTATAAAAGAAATATATAATATATTTGAAGACCTTAGAGCGAAACAGTGGTAAGCCACACTTTTGCAGAAAATTGTTTTATTGCATTTATCATATGGCGGGAACAATATTAAACCACTAAAAAAGTTATTTTGACTGTTTCGTAATAAATGGCACTGCTATCGCTAAATCATGTTGTTGGTGTTGGCAAAATTACTTCATTTTTTTACGTGAAGCATGGTAAGCCACATCAATATGGCGTCGACTTCTGGTTTATGTCTTCGTTCAAGAGCAATTATTCGTGAAAATAACAGTTCTAGTCCTGAGTTTTTTGAGGAGAGTGATGACAGTTGTGTCGACAAAGACGTTGTACCAAATAACGATAATATGTCGACAGATTCTTCTGAGATAGGTTATAGTATTTTATTTTTTTGGCTTACCACGTTTTTATGTAAAAATATTTTGTAAATAATTTATGCAAAAGTATTGTATGCCATGTGGCTTAAGATGTTATTGCCCAACAACGAGCAAATATATTCACCAGAAGGTTGGCTAGATGTCATTCAAAAATCAAACCGAAAAAACCCATTTATAGTAACAAAAATGAGTCAAAAAGACTTTTATTCTTATGAGCCTCTGTTGGCGAATATAAACAAAAAAGCACGCTTTTCTGATAAGACAAACTTGGAATTTTCAGGAACGTATAGCTTTTGCTTTAAAGCAGAGAATATTGGATCAATTTTTGTTAAAAACACAGTTAATGGAGAATACAGGAAAATTAATGTCTTAAAACAAGGTAGACCTGTAATGATAACCTTATCAGATATTAAACTTAAATACAACGAGCCATTAAAAATAGCAGAAAAGAAAATTAAAAATGTACAAACATTATTGCCTTATATACCTCCAGCCTATCAATCATTTTACACTCAATTAAATGTAACTGTTGATACTGTAGATGATGAGTTTGAAATTTTAGATGATTAATAAGTATTGCATTATTTTCTTTATTTTGTTTTAATTTAGATAAAGCAAAAACACGTGAAACTACATTTTATGTAAATTCTATTTTTTTTTTTTTTGTGAAAAAAAATATATTAGATAAAGATGTTGAAATTTTAGATGTGTTATAGATGTATTATATTATCTTAGTTATTTTTATCATCCGTTTAGTTTATTTTTAGCAAAAACATGTTAAGCCACATTTTTTCAAAATAAATTCTAATTTTTGTAGAAAAAATGTTTTATTTAAAGAAATAATAGTTGCTGACTTGTTCCCTTTACTGATATTACATATTGAGCAAATTTCAATTATATGCAGTAAACCAAATGTTTTCTATCTTTTCTCTAAACTTTAAACTGCAATATCTCAACATTTTGATTTTGTGGCTTACCACTTTCGCTCTAAGGTCTTCATTTATTGAAGAAATATTTGTCTTTATCAATAGAAAATATTTTCTCTCAATCTCTTTGTTCTAGCTATTTAATTTATGAGGGTGAGTACGTGCAGATGTCAGTTTTTTAGAAATGTCTTTCTAGAATTTTCCGCAGCTTCTTTGTATTAAAAGCATAATATATAATATATATTGAAATAATATAATAGGAAGGTAGAAAAAGGTTCGAACCCCACTCTTCTTATTTTTACTTAAGGGGTCTTCTGATTGGTTGCCTGTTTTGACACACCCTTTTTTTTTTACTTAAACGGCACCCTCAATTTCCTTCAGTTACCATTTGCTCTCTGCATCTCACCAAATGAACATTAACACGCTTGCTAACTGAGTGTACTTTTCAACTTGTTTTGATTTTGATTTGATTATTTGTTTGTTTTTTAATCATGCCATCCAAAAAGATGAAAAAAACCAAGGATTGTGTTCAGAAGATGACTCCTCAACATGACTATCAACAGTAAGTATAGCACATTTTTAAAAGATATTTATGTAGAATAATACCAAGATTAAAAAAACATTTTTTAATTTTGTAAATCTGTTTTATGTTAATTCTAGTGATGATGAAGAATTCGATCAACTAATGAGGAGATTACCGCAAGAATTAGTAGGTAATATTCTGCAATATACAACAATCCAAGAATTGGTTCTTTTTAGCGAAGATCCATATTATTACGATGTGATTATCAATACTGGAATTGTCTATTCTTTGCCTGCTATTTTATTCGACGGTCGAAATTCCTTCTACGCTGAACAGTTTTTTGAACGATTCCATTTTTTAATAGAAACTGTTGATGTAAGTGAATCGAATTTGGAATTTTTAATCAAGTTGCTAAAACATTCATCCATGCCAAGATTAAAAAAAATTGTTATTCAAGATTTCTCCAAAAGTCAATTAGTTCTAATAGGAGATCTTCTAATAAAATTATCAAGTGGAATCCAAGCAGGTAAATTGCCAAATTGTCCTATTTTCAATAAGGTAGAAGAAATTATTATCAAAGGGTCCAGACTAAATTATGATATTTTTCTAAGGGATATTAATTTGTTTTTTCCAAATTTAAAAAAGTTAAGTCTTCCCTATGAATGTTTTTGTAGTAAAAGTATAAATAACTTAATAATGAAAATGAACAAACTTGTAACATTAAATTTGCCGATATTATTGATAAAAACAATGGAACCTTTGAAATCCATAGTTAACTTTTCCAATTTAAGAAAATTGGAAATCGCTTTTCATTCTGATAATAAAACCTGGCCATCTTATTTGTCAAAATTACAAAATTTAGAACATCTACAAATTAGATATACTGGCCCTGAAGAAATTCTCAGGAGTTATTTTGAAATTGCACCTTTAGGTAAATTGAAAAAAGTAATGTTAATAGAAATAAAATCCTTTACAAAACAACTAGTTAAAGTGTTACTTGAAAGAAGGTTACCATTAACAAATTTGAAAATCGAATCATGCGACGATATTCATAGAAATGCCTTGAAAATGCTTAATCGGTTTGAAAATTTAACAGATCTCCGATTAGAATACTGTGATTTATTAAGAAGTAGTTATCTAAAAGATATCCATGAAATAAAAAAATTAAATATTTTATCATTGTTTGCATGTTATAAAATATCGAATAAAGTACTTCCATACATTTTTAAATGTAAAAAATTATATCAATTAATTCTTCCATTGACAAAAAAGACACAAGTTAATTCATTAATTAAAATGAACAAATACTTGCGTCTTCATACATTGAACATTTATACAACTGATATAATTGATGACGATGATGATACAATAAGAGAGGAAGTTGGCATTTGTAAAAAATTGTTACCTTGTGCAAGTA
Source organism: Labia minor (assembly GCA_963082975.1). NCBI lineage: Eukaryota > Metazoa > Arthropoda > Insecta > Dermaptera > Spongiphoridae > Labia > Labia minor. Next base: position 67,571,193 of record OY720347.1, read on the forward strand.
ATATCGAAATTATTTCAATTTATATGATGGATATTTTATAATACCTATATAATAATAATATTTATATAAATTTTTTATTAATTAAAAAATGCAACTTTAATAAAAAAAACATAAATAAATTCTCATTGTATGGTTGTATTGAAATAAAAAGTGTATAGGTGTACTTATATGTACTTATATTAAAATGAATAAAAATAAATTTATGTACTTTTTAATAATTATGTATATAGACAACTTTAATATTAAAAATGTAAAAAATTATCAATGTATGTTGAAATGCAAAACAAATTGTTGAAGTTAAATACAATATGTCTTCCATGTTGATTTTTTATTAACTTACAGAGTTAAGAAAAGCAACACTAAATGAGAAAAAATTTTAACAAAATATTCATTGAATTTTTTTTTGAATATTATTACGATGTGAAAATTTAATATAAAAATTAAATAAATTACTCTTGTATATTTGTATTTAAATGAAAAATTGATGTTTTATTTAAAAAAAAAACGATTAATATTATAATAATTATTCATTAATGTTAATAAATATTATCAAATGAAATTTGTGAATTTTTGTTTTACTTATACAATTCCATATACTTTCCCATATTTTTTATATATAATATAAAAATAAATAGTCCTTTAATATATCTACATATTATTTATGGTTACTCAAACATCTCCTAAATTAATACAAGTTTGAAAATATTTTAAATAATTAAGAATAGTTTTAATAGATAGAAAGAACCCATGAATGTTTTTTTATCGATATTTAAATTAATAATATATTATAATAATTAAAAATATTAAGATCAGTTAAAATAAGATGTTTTCGAACGTAACAAAATATTTGAGTTAAATGCATGGTTTCATTTTTTTTCAAAATATACTTTAAAATTTCATCAAATACTTATTTCTACTTTGGTTACAACCCTTGGATATCTTTTGTCTTGAACTGGAATATCACACCCATATTATCTTTTGACAATGGTCAGAGGTCAAAAGATCTTTTTTGTTGTATTATGATTGTCTATCCTTTTCAAGTAAACAAAATACAATTTTTAATTTAAAAGAAACTAACAAAAATAAATAAATTTTTCATAAAAGATTCAGAAATAAAAATCAGAAAAGAATTTATATAATTTATGATATTTTCAAGAGAATTTTTTTTTTCTTAAAGTGGACTATATACCTACATGGATATTATCTATTTTCAAAGCTTTGAAAATGTCCTTTTTGTTGGTTTGTCCTTTTTTACCGACCGACGATAGTAATGGAGGTATTGTTCATTCTTCTTATTCAAATAAACAAAATTCAATTATTATTCAAAAAGCAATCAAGTTAAAAAAAATAGTTTCATAGATTTTTCAAATACCTGAAAAATGCGGAAAAACAAACATTGTGTGCAAGTGACATTTACATGAAATGGTCAAAATCTTGAATTATATCAACATAGGATTGCCACGTGATAATCTGGTAAATATACTTTAATATTTATTTAATAATACTGTCGTGTGATTCTTAATTAAAACCAGTAAAGAGAAGTCGATCTAAAAGCCAAATTTTCACTCTTTGTTAAAAAAATTTTTTTGCTTTCTTCTTTCAACCAGCTCTTATCGATTAATTTGAAAAATAGTGCAATTTGCAAATTTGAGTGAAAACGAAAATCCAAATGAAATAAAAAATATACTGATTGAATTAAAATGAAATAAAACCTTTCACATACAGACTTTCAACAATTTAGTATGTATTACATAGGGGATACAGGGGGTGGAGCCCCCATGTCTAGATTATATACGAAAATATATAATAATAATATTTTGTAATCAAATTACAAAATATATTATCATATTATATGTTATATCCACAGGCCATACTTTTCTGTCTTTCAGTGCAATACGTACGTTTAACGGCTGTATGTTTTATGAATATTTTATTTTTTTAATTTATGCACTTTTAAATTATTTGAAATTGTTTCATATATTTTGTCGTTTATTTATTTGAAATAATAATCATATTCTTAAATATTAATAGTTCATAAGGAATATTTCTTTTAAAGTACTGAGTGACGGCTCGATGCACCAGGTACATTAACTATACTATCACGATATTAAGAATCATTTTATATTGTAATTCTTACCTTAAATATATTATTAAAATAAGCTGGAGTGTCTCCACTCGACTATCTCGCAATTTGAATTGGATTAAATAACATAATATATTATATTTAAATTAAATTTAATTAATTATAAATTATAAATAATAAATATTAAACCAGCGCATGTTTGGTTTTTTATTGATGGCACCATGGCACGTGTTGGCGCGTGAGATTTGCAGTGTTAAAAAATTAATTCTGGTACTTTCAGCGATTCAATCAAGCTGAAATTCTATATATAGCAGTTTTATACAATTATTAATCATGTGAAAAATTATCAAACATATATCTTTATTTTTGCGGTCACTTTAGAGGAAAAAAAATCAAAACGTTGTAGGTAAGTAATGACCCTCTTCGGGTTGAGCTACATTTCTCAAAAGTTGATAGAAAACTATGAATTTTGAATAATGCTCATGTACCAAATTGCATCATTCTAGCTCAAACCGTTTTTGCGTAATCTTGCCTACATACATACACACACACATACACACATACACACACACACACACAGACATTTTTCTCAACCTTAGTGAAAATGATTCAGGAACCTTCAAAACGTATAAAAACATCAAAATCTCAACATCGAAAATTTTCGTGATCGCAATACTATCTCTGGCGAGATAGTAAAAATGACTTATTTAAAACAAAAATAAAACAAAAAATTATTAATAATATATTGTAATAATAATTTAGAGAAATTTTTTTTTTTTTAAAAAAAAACATTAAAATAATATATCCTACATACAGGAGTAAGATGACTTTTAAATTTTTGTTCTTGTCTAAGCACTTTGAAATTGTTAATTAAAAATTGTTCAATTCTTTTATTTGGCCAAAAACAATATTTACATTTTCATTTTTGAATATCGGAAGTATCGATACCGGAAGAGTAATCGAGTTCAATTGGAAAACTAATCCCAAAATATCAACATTTTAACATAGATTTTAATGATTTATTTATTATTTTAAAATAAAATATATGAATAATAATAAAAAACAAATACCAATAAGGAAGGAAATTGATTTTATTTACATTTAAAAATTAATTAAAAAAAAAATAGATATCTAAAAGGATCAAAGTTCATTAATATTAACTATATATATAATATGTATGTGTATGTTTATTTATTTATTTATATGTATGTATATATATAAGAAGACAACCGATTACTGAAACTTCTAATCGGCCAGAAGAAGAAATATTACGTGGTTAATTAGAGATGTTTTGACATTTGTAAATATAATGTGTGTTGCAAAAACTTTTAGTTTAAAACAGGGCTTCAGCGCCTCTAAAATTGCCATCGCTATCTATGATTGAAATAGTGAACTATTCCATATTCCGCATATGAAAGTTTAGTTAATTAATTACCACTAACAGATAAATAATTCAGTGGATTTTTCAAGCGCCCAATAGTGGAAGCAAATGTTTTACGGTGTTATTATAATTTGAGCGCACACACTTTGATTTTATTTTTTACTTTTTAGTGCAATTTTAAGTAAAGTGTGTTTTTAAAAATATTTCTTTTTAATTAAATTTATTTTATACTTTTTAGTCGTACGTAAATAAATGTAGTCGTTATTTTAAATATTTCTTATTAATAACATGTGTAACATTTTTTTACAACCACAGAATAGTTTGACATTTTTTATTGTAATCCGTTTTGAAAGCAAAGAGTAAACTAAGATTTACATCATCAAGGGATGGTAGGGAAACAATGAGTTGATTATAAGCTCCTAGAATCCATTTCTGGCATTTTTACAATGTTGTCTGTGTATATATCAGTGTATTTTCCTTAATATCTATTCTCTATCTGTTCTATTTATCTCTATCTATCTCTGTGGCTCTACGGAACTCCCACTCGGCCTCCCCACCAATATATTTTTTGCCATTCTTTCCTCTCCCATTCTAGCCACGTGACCTTCCCATCGAAGCCTTCTCGAATTTATAATTCTAAGTCTGGAGATGCATAGAGGTCATGCAATACCTCGTTATGCAGTCTCCGCCATTCCCCGGTGACCTCCTCTTTCTTATAAATTTTTTTTTTAATTGGATTCGGTTTGATTTTTTCCCAATTCTATAACTTTTTTAAAAAGCTTAAATTTAGGTTATTTAAACAAAATCGTACTTTCCATGGAGGTGGAAATAAGAATTTGAAAAAAATGCTTTATGAAATGTTTTTATTTCATAAATTTATTTAACCTTAAGATGGCTGAGGTATTAATCATTTTTGAAAATGACAGGTATGGAATATAAAAATTTAATCATTCCAATCCCATTTCAGATCCTCTTGGAAGGATGAAACCGAGGCATTTGGTTTTATTCAACTAAACAAGATATACATCGTTGGGTGCAGGTGTGGGCTTTGGAATACCATACCTAGAGCCCAAACTATACTCCTCCCTCCTTTCCAAACTGCAAACATATATAATACAATCTCCATTCCCCTTTTCCATTCCCACTCCTTGTACTCTCTGCATGACTCACTTCTTAGGTGAACGGGTTGTATCTTTAATCTTTAGTGATTACTAACATAACGGATAATCACTCACATGCACAATGATATAATTCCATTTCCTTACATATAATCATATAAATAAATATTAATATTTTTAAACAAAATATAAATATATATAATAATTTTAATTGAAATTTGAATAACTTTTTTGTAATTCAAATTAATTTTAATATGTGTATAAAATAATTTAATATATATCTTTTCATTAATTTTATCAAAAGATAAAAAAATTATTATTAATATATATTGAAATATATAAAATTTAATAAATTAGTCTAGAATAAAATATTTGATTTTCTTACTTTTGTCTGAATCTAAAATTTTATTTATCTTATTCAACCTTTTTACCCACTAGACCAGTGTTTCCCAACCTTTTTTGTGCCATGCCCCACCTAATCCCTAAATTTCTTATGCCCACTTATGTAACATATACATAATTTTTAATATTAAAAAGGGTTAAACTCGTGTTGAGTTCATTTTCGAATTCCCTCCCTGTGGGGCGTGGGAAACACTGCACTAGACCCACTAGGGCTCCGGTATAGAAGAGGCCCAAAATATTATTTATCTCTGTGGCTGTATGGAACTTGAAAGTTCTTTATTAAAGGAACCATATTTCACCAAATGTCCCTATCCTGAGCTACTCCAATCCCTCCTTAAATTGTCTGCCCATCCCGGGGGCGCTCCTTTTTAAGTTCAAAGGTAAAAAGGTTTTTTTTCGTCAATCCATGTGTTTTGACTAACAAGTCATATATAAGAACTTTTTTCTAGCCTTTAATGATTTTGTTTTTATGTATTGAGATTTAAGTCCTTTTTAAACTAATGGGTTGACTAAAGCATCGCTTTTAGCCTTTGAACTTAAAAATGAGCGCGCCCTCCGTTCTTCCCATGTGTCCTCTTGAGTATTGTAACGTTCTCGATTTTATGAGCTCAACATGCCTGGTAATGCATAGTCATGCTATTCCCCGTCACCCCGGCAGTCATCCCCATTTCCCGGTGACTTCATCTATCTTTTGCCCATAAATGCTGCGAAGAATCCTATTTTCAAATACACTATATCTACTCTCGTTTCCCAAGGTCATAAACCACGTCTCACACCCTTATAATTAGGGTTGCCATATTTTTTCACGGACCAACCGGGACAGTTCTGTCTATTTTACTTTAGGTTTAGGGATGTCGGTTTCGGGGGGGGGGGGGAACAGTAATGTAAAAAACACTTAAAATATAGAATAGATAATAAGCATCCATACTTAGTGCAACAAATTTGCATTTATTAAATCATTCTTTAATTCTTCCAGCGCTAAAGGTGCTATTACATTTAATATTATAGCCTCACATTTGGTTTTTCCCAATGAAAATTTTGGTTCAAAAAATTTGTATTACTGTGTTACTTGCAAAAACGTTACTAATCACACAAGAGCAGATTAATCATTCTCTCATCTAATAATTTTGCTCAATTATTTCCAAGAAACTGTGCCCTGAATCTAAACCGGGACAATTTCAACAACCGGGCGGGACGCCGGGACAACCCAGTATATCCGGGACTGTCCCGGCGAAAAATCGGGACGTATGGCAAGTCTACTTATAATACAACCGGCAAAATAATTGTTTTATTTTCTAAAAATATTTTTTTTTAAATATTAAATTTGTATTTAAAAAAATATTGTTTGATTTTGTATTTATTCACTCAAGAGGTTTAAAACACTCCTTCCTTATATTTTTCATATGATTATAATTTGTATATGTATATAAATATAAGGGGATCCCCAAACATAAAGTGCCTAGAGGTGCAAGAAGACACAATAATCTTCCAATGTTTTTATACCTACATACCTACCGACCACTTTTGTATTGCTGTGTATCTGAAAAGTAAATTAATTAATTACAATGTAATAATTACATTTAAATATTTTTTTATTAATTACAACAATATTAATTTTGAATCTACAACGTCCCACAGTTAAATTTTAAAAGTCCACCTTTGGACGGTATGGACTATTAATTTTTTTTTACTAAAATATATTATGCCGAGAGTTCATTCTCTCTTTCAATAATAATTAATTATAATTTTCCATTAAAATTTTTTCTTAAAGAAATAATACTAGTTTTAATTTAAATTTATTCTTTATAATATTATATAAGAGATCATATTAATTTATTATTTATATCCTGGTTGGTATAAATATCATTGTATTTAGTAATTTCAAATCAAATAAAAAATAATAAATAAATAATTAAATTAATAAAAATTAAAAAATCTCAATAGATTGGTTCTTTAAAAATAAAAAGGAAAAATTAAACAAAAAACATTTATTTATATTTCATAAACCATAAATATAAATGTGTGTGATTGGAAATATATATATTTTTAATAAAAAAAATATAATAATTAAATATACATATTATTTTATACAGATATTTGTAACATTTTCAAAAAAGATTCCTACAAATTGGACAGGAAGATTTGTTGGCTGTTGAAAACCACCGATAAAGACAAGCTGAATGAAATCGTTTCCGACATGTACTACATGCCAGTTTTGGAGTCTGAAGGGATGAACCATGTAATACAGAATAACAAATACAACATTCATCCAATCCACGATATTTTTGATCCAATGATGTTTTCCAAAGTAGTATATTTTCAGCTACACCTCCATTTTGATGAGTGAGAAGCGCAGCTAAATTCTTAAGCCATGCTCTTCCTTTTGTATTCATTTGTAAAGCACCAGGTTCCACTCTTGGTGGTGTCAATGGATGATTTGTTGCAAGATGAACAGAAACTTCTAATCTGGCTTCATCAACCTTACAAACCAAAAAATAATGATAGAAATTTATTAGAATTTGATATTTAAAGTTATAAAAATAATTAAAATTAGTTTAAAATTGAATTATAAAATATCCAAAGCTTTTTGATATGAATGTGATTAATATTTTAATTTAAATCCAGAGTTAAGTATTGATAGAAAAGAATATGTATGTTCTTTTTTTATCTTATTGCCACGGAATTTTTCTCTAGCTCGGTTCTGTGAAAACGGGATCCACCCAGCCTACGTGATCAAAATTGGGAAGTTACTTGAAAAAGTAGTGACCTCCGTTCAAGAAAATCAAGATACAGTTTGGGTTGTACTGATCATATAACACCTCCACTCTGCTTAGGCAGCAACCGATTGGCTAATCTAAGATTTTTAGTAAATATATACATATTTTCGAAAAAAGAGGAAATATAAAATATACTAAATTCAAATAATATCTTTTAAATAAAGAAAAGTAAAAAAATAAACTTTAACCATTAAAAGAAACCGTAGTGTTACCTGATAGGTAGCTTCAATATGTTTTCCACTAGGCATTGATCTTATAGAGAGAGATTGGCCTTGAAGATCAGATGAAACTAATTGTACTCCTCTACTTTCACAATTATAAATCCATGGAGTGACATGTGTAGAGGTGATTCTTTCTACTGATGGTGAAATAAATCGTGGTTCTAATTCATTATACCATCGACGTGACAATGCTGGCAAATGTCGTAACATATTCCCATAAGTTAAAGAAGCAAGTTTACATATAAGATTTTCACTTGGAGCGTTATTTGGATCAAATATATTTTCTTCTAAATGCCAATCGCTGGATTGATGTTCGGGTAATAATCGAACTGAATTACTTAGAATTTGAGATGCGAATTGTTTTTCTGACAATATCAATGAATATTGATAACGAAGTTTTGCATTTGCCTGGGCGCAGAGCTCAATTATAAGTAAACTAGCCATAAGGTATGCACTTGTATATTGATATGCGTCAGTATGTGAATCAACTAAACAATGTTCACCAATTTTCACATCACTTAACATTGTAGTAACAACAAGTCCAGTTTTTTCTAAAAGTTCTGAAAAAAAAAAGATTTTTATTAATATTAGATAAAATCATTTTTAAATATTGTTTGTTTCTTAAATTTTATTGAAAAATCCTAATTGACAGTTGTAATATAAATTTTTTGGTTTTCTTTAAAAATATGTGATCAAAAATTACTAAAGTTCTTTTTAATCTATAATCTATTTTCATAAACTTATTTCGTGTTGTCTAGAAAATATTATAACATTTTTTTATTTCTTGTTTATTATTAATTTCTACGATTTTTTATATATCAGCTCAAATATTCCTAATCTTAAATTATGGTTTCATTCAAATGTTTTCTATATAAAGTCAAAATTTAATCTAATTTATAATACACAATAACGTTATATATCCAAATTATATACTTTTTGTTAATCATCTAAATTGCAAAATCCAACTATCTACAAATTAAATATTTAAAAAAATAAAATTTCTTTTCAAATATGATTTTTGTTATTTTATAAAATTTCTGAAATTAATAACAAATTTAACAAACCTTACATGATATATTATCTAAATAGAAAAATAAATTCGTAATTATAATTACCATAAAATAGAGATAAAGAAAGTTGAATATTTATATCATTATTCTCTTCATTTGTTTCTGATTTGGTTAGAGTTTTTGTATCTGTTTTTACTAGAACTGGAAGAAGAAGTTTCAGGATAGAATAAGCTCCAATCTGCTTTGGTGATATAATGTCAGGTAATTTTTCTATACAACTTTGAATTGTTTCAATACAGAGGGCACCTTCAAATTGATTTGCTTTCATTGATTGTAACGCTTTAGAAAATCGACAAACAATTAATAGATAATCCGGACGGTCACATTTATTATTCAACTCTTTTAAGAAAACTTCTAAAATAGCTTTGTGAGTTAAAGAGCTTAAACCACTTTGTGCCCAATCAGGCAAATCGCCACCAAAATGTTGTACCGTATAAAATAGATCTAAGACAGAGACTAAAAATTTAGGATTATCTATTGACAAAAGTTGTGACCATGTTGAAGTACATATTAAAATTAAGTCTTGGAGTTCATCTACTTGAAGATCATTGGATTTATTGATTTGATATGTTAAATATCTAGCTAACCATATAACCCCATTAAGATATTCATTATTTTGTATTAGGAAATATGGTTTAAATTTTTGAAAAGATTCAATAAGCGTGGAATTTATTTCATTTTCCATTTCTGATAAAGTAAATAGTCGATGCCATGCTTGAATAAGTCTTTTTTTAATTAATGTTCCATTATCTAGTAGATTAAGTTGTAAATAAACTATATCATTTTTTAACATCTTTTCAATTTTTTCAAATGGTAGTAGTGAAATATTTACTTTTAATTGATTTAATAATTCTGGAAGATTTTTATAATGAATTGATGTTTTATAATGTTTTGCAAATAAAAGACATAATAAATATCCACGATTTAAAATATAAATTTCATTTTCAATCCATTCAGGCATATTTATTAATAAATCATTATTATTTTTTAATACATCTAAAATTAGTGTTGATTCAAATAATATCATAGATGCCAAATCAACGAAAGAATAATCATCCAATATCTGAAAAAATATTATTTATTTATAATAATATATATAAAAAAAAATATAAGAAAATTATTATTTTTCCTATCCCAAAAGAAAAAAAACTTACTTGCATATTCTCATTTGTTTCAGTAATATATCTTCCTAAAAGATCTTCGGCAATTAAACAAATATTCCATGCATTTTCATTTAATTTAACAATTTGCGAATGATAGAATTGAATAAATATTTGCAATATTTTTGGAGAGTTTTCATAAGATTTAATTATCCATAAAGTAACTTGCGCAAGATGTTGATGATTAATTAATGGTTGATCTCGAAGAAGAAGGATAACTTTTTCAGATAAGTGCTGTTTTTGTGATTCATCTAAAGAACTCACACAAATTATACATGTTTGTTTTAATAAAGGTTCAATTTCTTCAAATGTTTCTATAAAAGAATATGATTGTTTAACGAGTATAACAACTAAATCAAAAAAATCATTAGTTTTAACGAAGTTGCAATTTGCCAATTTTAAACAAATGCCAAGAGTGTTTTCAAGTGAAATATTTTTCCAATTCACTAACGATTCTTTAATTAAATCTATTATTTGATGCAGAGCATCACATCCTATAGAATATTTCGATTTCACCATCGCATCGATTATTTTCATATCCTGCTCTTTATATTGGTTGTTAATAATATTTTTGGCTGCTTTTATATAATGACAAGCTAGGGATGAGCTTTGAATCCAATCTTTAAATTCAGGAATTATCTCTCCTTTGTTTCCAATATAATTGATTGCCCATACTAATGTCTCGCCTTTTAGTCTTTCTGAAAGATTCAGTAAAGCTTCTCGTCGAAGTGTTGGATCATTAATAAAAGTTATTCGAGATATTTCCAATTTAATAATAGTTTCTTTTGGAGGGTCTTGAGCCAATAATAGTTCTTGAAGTGGTCCATGTTTTTTTTCAAGATTATTCATTAATGTGGGATTTGCAAAATATTCAGCGAGACAGGAAAAAGTTAAGAATAATTTTTTTTCTATATAAGCACTACATAAAATTTCAACAAAATTAAGTAAATCAGAAGAGATGTTTAATTGTTTTATTTTTTCTAAATTATTTGTTACACTTTCTTCTATTTTGTCATCATACTCTTCTTGCTCATTAGTTTTTTGTATTCTTTTCATTTCTAATCTTTCTTTTTCAGAACGAATTTCATTAGGATCATGAGCAAATTCAAAGCAACATTTTTCTAATGGCACTATTTCAATAGTTGCTGTTCTGGAACCACCCCATTTTAAATGCGATGGTTTAAGTTGAATTCCAGTTAAAATATAACATAATTCTCGATGTTGTTTAAAAATATAGGATTCTGGTTTATCTTCACATGACTCTTCAAGAACTTCCAAACAAACTTCCTTTAATGAATTCCATAACATATCTTTTTCTTCTTTCCACGTTGAAATTAATTTGGATATCTGGAAAATCAATTTTATATTTTTTAATTTACACCTTTTTTAAAATTAATATTAATAATAATCATGATAATTCAATAAATTCAAAAGATAGAATAGATTCTTAGTTATATTCTGTTTGTATTCAAATAAAAAACTCGAACATATTTTTCAGGTGTCAAGAAATAATTGCTAAGTATAAAAACCTTGATATATATTGAATTAAATTATAAATATAAAAAATGCATAATTTAAAAAACAATTAATTAATATTGGATTAAAGATTAAACTACATTATGAGAACACATCGAGAATTATTTTATATTTTAAACTATACAACGGAATGGTGTAAAAATATTGGAAGAGAGTCTAAAAAAATTATATTTTGACTAGCAAAAATAGAAGAATCAAGACGTTGCATATATTACATAAATATAAAGAATTGCATTCTAAATGAAGACTATTTAGGTGTTTATTCAAATATATATATATATATAAATATATACCTCTTGATAAAGCGGAGAGGAAAGCATATGATGTTGAGAATTTCGAAGAGCAAGTCTAAGAACTGGTATTAAATAATTTTGAATAAGATCTTTAATTGGCATTGATAATTCCTTTGCTAAATAAAAACAATTAAATAATGCTTGTGCTCCAGACGCGCTCTCAGATCTACTCCAGATCATTGTTTTCTGTTGAAATCCTTGACGTAGAGCTTTGAATACCTAAAAAATAATTAATTGAAAAAAAATATATATTATTTAATTATTTTCCACATATAAACAAATTAATAAGATAAATTCTTTAATAATAAATATAATGATAAAATATAATAATATAATAAATATATATTAATAAAATAATGATTAAATATAATGATAATAATAATTCTATAACGATTTGTGTATTATTTTATTTTTTTAATTGTTCTTTTGACTATCAGAATCGTATATTAATTTACCTGAGTTAAATAATCTTTAGGTTGTTGTGCAATTTTCATAATAAGCTCTTTTATCATGTAATATAATTGTGAAGCTTGCCCTCGACCACCTTGTGATAAAGTTCGTAATAACGCTTTAGATGCAACTGGATTTGGGGCATCAGCTAATTCTAAAACGAAATGCCAGGCAGCCGAAGCTGGCCCTGGTTCTGCTTCATCTAATGCTGTTGCAAGTTGTTTGTTTACTAATTTTCTTATAGAAGGTGTTTCAGCTTCAGTAAACCATTTAAATTCTGTTTTCGTCTCTTTATCTGTATATTCACAAGCCAAAACCATAACTTGATACCAAGAGCAACGTACTGACGGATTAGAATGTGTAGATAAAGACCAAAATCTAACATATTGAACAATTATTATTTTCAAATAAATTGATTTTCATCAACAATATAAAATTTTAAAATATTTATTAATTTCTATTTTACCTTAAATCCGAAAGGATATTAGCCAAATCCTCTTTTTTAATATTTTGGGAATGTTTCATTAACAATCCTAATCCTTCTAATGATGCAGAGAGCACTCTATCTTTTACAGGTGTTTTATTTTCAAGTGTCAATAAAATATTATTAGAAACATAATCTAGAATTTCTTTTTGACAAAATGTAACAGCTGCTGGAAATTTTGTAGAAGGAAAGGCTGTTTCAATAGAATTCAATGCAGCAGATGCTGCTGGTGGATAAGGATCAAATTGTCCAAGAAACCACGCTGATGACATTGATCTGAGATGTGGTGCAATGGAACGTCCTACTTTTTCGACAATTATTTTTTGTGTTAGATGGGCTGCTTCACGAACACGATTATGATCATCGCCTACAGCAGCTAAGTAGAGTCGTGACCAATGAGGAAGAGCATTATTTACATCATCAATTGATTCGGATTTAAACAATGCTGATAATTCTTGTAGTGCCTTTATAAATAAAATGAAAAAGAAAAAAATTATATTACTTTTGTTAACACCTATTAATTTTTTTTTATCAATAATTAAACAAAATTACTCTGAAAATAAATAAATAAATAAATATTATAAATTTGTATTTTAAATAAGAATTTTTGATTTTATATACTACTATTATATACTTATTGAATTTTTTCAATAAAAGTTATGAATAGCATAATGATAGGCTTTATTAAAATATGAAGTGATTTATCATGACTTGGCAGATGATAGTACAAAAATCATCACCATATGTTATTTTAGAAAAAGTATATCCTGACCACATTGTTCTGAGATGTGGTGGAATGGAAGGTCCAATTGCATGGTCTCAAATTATCTCAGTTTTAATTAAATTATATTTCATTTAATATATAATATAATACAATATGATATCTATATATATTTATAAAGTTTAGTTAGATCATAAACTAGTCAATTTAAAATTATTAAAGTTGGTATAATAAATTTTTGATAGAAATATTTAAGAGATTATTATAATACAGAGGTTAATAGGCCAAGTGTGTAATAAACATTTTCTATTTTAAAATAATTATAGTAATTACCTTAAGTTTAGTAGTACTATCTTTTTTTGTAAGCTTTTTAAAAGCTAATTGAAAGTCTTGATTCAATAAAACATCATCTACTCCTGTTTTAAAAGATAACGAATTAACATTTATATTTAAATTCTTTTCAAAACTTTTAGTTGAAAATCCAATAAAATTATTTAAATTAGATTCTAATAACTCAGCACTTCGACCACTATTTGATGGCTGGAAAGAAAACAAAAATAGATAATTTTATAATAATAAAAAATTTTAAATTTTTATATTTACCCTGGCATTATTTTTAGTTCTTTGTGCTTGTTTATGTTTTCCTCCCATTTTTCTTTTATTAAATAATATGATGACACTCAAAAATATATTGACATGAGCAATTTTATGATTAAAGATAAAAATAATTAAAGATTAATTAATTGGTAAAAGTAATGTCAAAAAATACTAAAGGTTAATTCAATAATTGGTCACTAGATGTCTCTCGCACGATACGAAATACAAAGTAAATGGTTTTTATTTATTTAAAAAAACAATAAATAAAATATATGTCCATCAGAGTAAAATTTCATAAATCATAAGTTCAAAAACTAGATTAAAAAACTCCTAATAAAACATTTTTAAATCTCTCTCTTTTATATATATATAATTAAGACTTTTTTGAGTTCCAAAATATTACTATTTAAGCAAATTAAAGTTTCATTAAGATTTTACCTCACTCAATCGATTACGGAATTATTTTATTATTTGCTTAATTTTTCACTTCCTCAGACTAGTGTTATTTAAACTTACGATGAAGGACCGTTATTATAATAATATATAAATGTGTAAATACCAAATACATATATCCCCCGATTTACACGGAAGATAGGTTCCAGAGAAAACCGTGTAAATCGAAAATGTGCATAATTCAGTTATTTATTTCAAAGTAAAATAAAACTAAATACATCTTAAAAAACATAAAAATATTCATATTGTATATAATCCATTTTACGTGTAGAAACAAGAAATATAAAATAAAAAATTGAACCAAAAATTTTATTATGTACTGCTATCACTTTCACATAAACTTCGTTTTTTCTTTCTGTTTACTATGATGCCACTTTCATCACCAGATATTATTTGGTGCAATTCACTTTCGTTGTTAGATGAATAAATGATCGCTGAACCTTGGTAATTAAAACCGTAATTAACAATTGTTTTTGGTCTAATCCTTATAGACCTCAAATTGGGTTAAGCATTTATTAATATTGTGCTGAAATAGGACGGTTTGTCGAGATTTTGATGTATTTATACGTTTTGAAGGTCCCTGAGTCATTTTCACTAAGGTTGAGAAAATTGTCCGTGTGTATGTAGACAAGATTATTAAATTTTATTGACAAAAAAATTTTGTGATATGAGTTGTTCAGATGCTGGTGCAGGGCCTTCGCATCCCAAAAGAAGAAAAATTCAAAATAATAAGTCTCTATTAAATGAAGAAATAGTAAATTTGTTGGAATTTGTGGAATTATCAAACGAGTACCAGAGTGATTTTATTTATAATAGTGACAGTGACGAGAAATTCTTTCCTTCGACTCATGGCCATGCTATTTCGGACTCGAATGATTCAACTATGGTGGAAAACAGTTTAGAAAAATGATTCTACATGTATGAAATAATACCCTTTCATGAAATCTAGTGTTTGCTCTAACCTGTTTCAAGAAACAATTCTATAGATTTTTTCTTTTGATATTATTTGATTGCTTTCTGATTTCAATAAAATGTTATCAGTGAAAATTAAGTTAAAAACCTTAATTCCTATGATCGGATAGAATAAAATTTTAATTAATTTTCAAATATAGAAACAAAAGCTTGATTATCCAATATGCGAGATAGTTGAATGGAGACACTCCAGATTTTTATTAATTAGTCCAATCTAGGTTAGATTGATGACAATTCTAGATACATATATATATATATATATATATATAAGAAGTTTACTATAATAACTATTCTAAATTTTAATATAATCGTTTGGAATTAAATTAGACCGTAGTGGCTCCAGCCCGCAGACCACATTTTAAGTAACAATAAACACTAGAACTAGACTACTGTTCGTTCTTTGGCACCCGAAACGTAAAGTTTTCAAAAAACCTTTGATAGTCTTGCAGCTATCCTAATATTATAATTTCTCATTCTTTCTAAAAATCCAAATTCTAAACCAATCTAACAAAATCCAAGAGTAGTAAACAATATTAATTAAAAATAAATAAGATTAATTCTAGAATCGAATTTGAATTAATTAAATTACTTAAATTCTTTTTTTTTATATTTTATCTTTGTCAAATAAACATTCTAATCCTTTTAGTTAACATATTAACAAGAATTAATATTAATCATATTAAAATTTGATTGATGAAAGATATCCAAGAGGGGGGGAGTAAATTAATACTAATATAAAATATAAATACAAAATAAATAAATAAAAATAAATTCAAAGACTGAAAAAACAAGTTTTATTAATAGAGTATTTTATAAAAAATATTTTTTAAAACTAAGATTTAAAATAACACTAAATATTTTATAATTTTTTTTTTAAAAGCAACTCTTTTTCAATTCTATTATGGTTAAATGATAAATAAATGGAAGTCCCAAAGAATCCATATTTCGATCGGTATTCCGATAATAAATCGGAACCCTTTTCAGGTTCCTCATTTATCATTTCGGTTAGCCAATGCTAAAACATTTTTTTTTTAATTAAAATAAAATAATAAATATCTAAAGAATATAATACCAACCACAATGATTTTTTGAATATTTTCAGCTGCTTGTTTGTTTTCCAAAGCATTTGGACAATCTCTTGGAAGGGACTGGATAATGTAACCGATCGATTTAATTTTAGGTTGCAAAATTTGTTGCGATATGTTAGATCCAAGCGTAATTATTCCTGAATTAATTAATATACTTAAAACTATTATTTATAGCATTTATATGCATTAATGAATAAAAAATCAATTGGAATATTATAAATATTTATATTAATTATATAGATTAATAATGATTGAAAGATTTTAATTAATTTTACTTTTATTTCCCTTATTATAAAACAATATTTTCTTTTAATGATATCATTAATATTTATATATTATATTAAATATGTACTTTACCTTGAATGACGCCATATAAGGTATCAAGTGGAGGAGGTTTTGAATGCAACGTTTCCAAAATTAATTTATAAATATTGATAACTCTATCCTGAATTTGATTGATAGGGGTATTAAAATTAAAAACAAAGTGAGCAACAATTCGAGCAGCAAAATTTCGAAGAGCCCAATGGTTATCCAAAATAGGACGGGAGCATAAATGCCGGGCCACAACACAAGATATTGTAGCAGGTAACAGTTCATGAAGCTGAAAAAAATATATGTAGAGGCAAATTAAAACTTATTAGAACTAAATGAAATTTATATTCAATAAATCCGTCTGTATCTCCTCATTTTATTCCTTTCTTTACTCAAGCAATTATTATTATTATAATCATACTCTCGTTTAATTTTTTTAAAATATTTGTTAGAATTTGTGTACAATTACTTTTTAGTTTATATTAGGAATATTTTTAATTTGAAATTTTTTTTTTGAAATATAAAAATTTCTTAAACTTGCGAGGTTAGATCAATTTATCGTTTTATAATGACATTTAAAAGATTAAGATAGATATACATAAGCATTCATCAAAAATATCGGAAATCGGTGATATCTAATGATGGAATGATGGCAGGAAATGCACAACCGCAATATTTCCTCTGCCTGTACATTTAGAATAAACGAGTTATTCAGTTAAAACAATGGACATTCCAGCTTTAATAGATGATAAGTATCTTCTTGTTCTTCCTACAATCATGATTTTGGGTCTTATTATATTCATGCTCTTTCTTATATTTCGTTATCGGTGCGTGCAATTCATACCATTTTCTGTTAATCATCTTATCGTATTGACTATACATTGCTCGTGTGCAGATTTGGCTTATGGTATATATGGCATGTGTTGATTCGACGATGGAAACTACAAAGACATCAAAACGATCAAAGTTCCTATCTTTATGACGTCTTAGTATGTTTCAGGTAATCATATACATTTTTTTTTTTAATTTAAAATGATATTATTTGAAAAGACATTCATGCATAGCTTAAATATAAATTGAGATTTTAATTTATGCATTTCTTTTTAATTTCATTGAAATATATAATCATATCCTAATTATTATTAAAATATATAAGAGAAAAAAGAATAATTAATCATACTATTTTGAACTAGAAAATTTGAGATGAAATTATTTCTTTTAATAATTTATTATAATATTATTTTCAGTTCGGCAGATAGTGAATGGGTCTGGAAAGAACTTCGAGGATACCTCGAAAGTGGATATGAACCATATTCTTTATGTTTACATGATAGAGATTTTCCTTTGGGAGCTGTAAGATTATTATTCTAACATTATCATTAAATTTAAGCTAATCTCCCCAAAAAAAAAAAAAAATTACTTTATATTTAAATGTATAGTAATTTAATAATATTACATTATATATACGAGGGTGGGGTGAAATGTTTCCGACCTGACCAAGAAAAACGATGTTTTTAAATTTTTTTTTTTACTATATTTTTCAACATAATCTCCATCAACATTGATACATGTCTCATAACGGTGTTATAATTAATTTAATTTAAGTCTCACCAACAGTTATGAATCGACTCAAAAATTCGTTTGGATTACGTCTACATTGTCGGGGAAATGGTTTTTCGAAGCAGTTTTTAGTCTAACGTTAGGAAATGCGGCACCCATTCCATATTCCAATGGTTGTGCATAATATTTCAGCTGACATCGTACAGGTCTCAGCTATCTTGAATGTTGAAAATAAAGCAACAAAAATAAATTTTAAAACATCGTTTTACTTGGTCAGGCCGGAAACTTTTCACCCCACCCTCGTATATAGAATACGCTTGGAACAATATGTGATGACGTGTGTACAAGCACACTACGTTAAGTGATTACAAGAAATTATAAAAATTTGAATATTTCATCAAGGAAGCAAAAACAAAATAAAAAAAATGTTATTTTCAACTATTTTTTTTGGTTTTTATGAATAAATTAATTTTGTTTCTGAATTTTGTTTTTAACTTCTTAAATTAGCATAAATTTAAAAAGAAAATAAAAAAAATATAAATAAATACTAGAATTAGTAATTTCGGATTATAAATTTTCTTAATAAACATTTGTTTAAAATATAAATTGCTGATATTTGAATTACACAATTTATTTACATATATTTATTTATATAAATGGTATAAATATAAAACAAATATTGAGGAAATTAATTTTATTTTTTTTGTAATTAATTTTTATTAAGTATTTAATCACATTTAATTAATTACTAAATTAATATAATTAAAAGGATTTTTATAAAATGAGTCAAACCCATTTTATATTATCTCATTTATATAATTGCATGTTTATTTTTTAATTATTGTTATTATTTGCTATTGAGAGAGATGATTAATATATTTGTACTTTATATCACAGGTGTGGATAGAATGCATTGATCAGTCTCTTTCTGCTAGTCGAATAGTAATGCTCGTGCTTTCTCAAGCGTTTCTTCAATCAGCAAGATGCAGATTTCAATTGGATCTATTTGTGGCTCACGAACATCTTGCTCGTGCAATGCCTATTGTAATAATTCTTGGTGAATTGGAAGATGCTTTACTTCCTTCTTATTTAAAACGTTTAATAAACACTTGCCCATATGTTAAGATAAATAATCCACCATATCCCATTTCTCAAAGACAATGGTCAAGAATTATAGCAGCTTTAGGACCAAGTTTATCTAGTAACCGTTGAAAAAATCAAGGACTGTTTAATTTTTTAATAATTTGTATAAATATATTTTATGTAGTCGTTAATCATTATTAATTATTAATTAAATAAATAATTTATACTAATGATAATGGTTTATTTGTATTGAACAAACAAATTTCACTAGAAACTCCCATACATTGTCTATTTAACACTGGAAAGGTGTTTGTGGTTTATACATTTTTGAAGGGAATTATTCTTAATTAAAAAGATTTAAACTAATCATTCTTACAAATTATATAATTATAAGTTGTTTTTTTTAGAATTAAATTGAATTTGAAATTAATACATAATATTATAATAAAAAATATATTTTAATTTCAATATTTCAACATTGCACTCTTCAGATAAATTACTATATATAGGAAGATGTATGTAAAAAGTGTATGAGTAAAAGTATGAGATAAATTTACTAGTATATTTTGTACTAGTATGTTTTTCTTTTTCTTTTTACCGACCGACGATAGAAAGGGAGGTATTGTTTTCACACCAAATTTCATAAGTGGAGATTTTTACATATCTCCACGAATCATGCATTTGCTTAACAGAAAAAAGTATTTTTAGCATGTTGTCTGTCCGTCCGTCCTCCGTATAGATGTGTACAGCCTGAACGGTTCAACGGATTTTGATGAAATTTGGTATATTTACTTAATGTATCAGTGGGATGAATTGATCAACTTTTGGTGAAAATCCGGAAACCGGAAGTGGTAGTATTAGCGATCGACGATAGGAAGGGAAGGGTTATTTTCACACCAAATTTCACATGTGATTTTTTACATATCACCACGAATCATGCACTTGTATTGGTTTTATCCTCGTGAAAAATCATTTTTATTAAGTTTTTTCTTAATTTAAAATTATATGACGTCATCCAGTCATTGATGACGTCACAGCCTGGTCTTGCATATATATTATAAATAAAATAAAATTAAAAATGTTTATATTTATTATTTATGTATCCATATCTGTTTTTTATTACATTAATAGATATATTAAAATTATTTGAAATTGTTTCTGTAGCTGGAAATTAATTTACTCTAAACCGTCGGTCGGTTCGGACCTGGCCACAGGTCAACTTATTTTGTATTTTGTTTTGTTTTGCGTAAAGTTAAAAATTTATTATTGAATTCAACTTCAGCCAAACGGTTATCAAATAATTTAATAAATAAATAAAAATAAACATAAAGTTAAATGAACAAAAATTGAGATACAGAAATTGGAAATTTGAAATTGACTAACAAAAAAATGTGAGCTGGAATAAAATTAATTTATAATTAGTAATACTTACATATTTATCTATATAGATATGGGAATTATCAAGAAGTGCTCTTATCATACGCATTAAATAGATGAGAAGAGCCAGATCTCTATTTATAATATTCAATTGAACACCCAAAATAATGAATGAAGATAAATATGGCATTAAAGGTATGGCAATAGGAGTTGTTAGAGTATGAAGAGCTTCCTTTAAAAAAAATTACAATTAAATAAAATTTAAAATTTTTTTTAACAATTTTAAATTAATTATTTCTATTATTTGTAATTAAATAATAAGAGAGAAAGATTAAAGGAAATTCTTATCATTAGTTATTTAAATTATAATCATATTTGTAATTCTGTGGTAGGCTGAAGGCTTTAATATCTTTGAATCTTAGAAGTTGACAAGATTACAATTTTAACATTTTAATCATCCATTTATTTCCATCCACTAAACAGTTCTTCATATTAGATTTATATATTCATTGAATATTTATAAAATCTTATGTAGTCAACATGAAATTCTATTAAAATAACTTAAATGGTAATTTTACCTGACGACGTGCTTCTGAGCATCCAACACAAGCTTCTGTGATTTCTCTATAATATCTTTGAATTTCCAAAGAAAGTGGATGGATAGTCATATTTTTTTTATATATTGTTTCAATTTTAGGTTTGGTTCTCAACAAATTCCTTATTATTCTAAAAACAAAAAGAAAATCTTACTTAAAATACAATACTATTAATTATTTATCTACATCACATTTACTATATTTTAGTTGAATTATAAAATTTTATTTTTATTATCGAAATAAAAATTAAAAATATTTTCATCAATATCCGTTTTGAAGAGATTAATGGATTGTGGATAGAATCAATAAATTTAATTGAGTTGACTTCTATTGAAGAAATGATATTTAAAAATGGGATTATTAGTTTTTACAGACTCTGACCAAGTCATTAAACTGGATAAACAAGATCCGAATTATTTTTTTACCTTAATCGTTGTTGTTCTTTAAGATCATTTAGCGTAAATCTTAAATAATCCGTTTCTTTATTAAGGGAATTAATAAATTCATCTTTTGGTATTCCCTCAAATGCAATAATTTCACCTGAAATTTGAATTATCATGAATTATTACTTGATTTCTTTTAGATAAAATTCTAGAATAAGGATCCAAAGACCAAAGAATACACCCAGTTGCCAGTTGATCTTTTCATTTGGAGAACTTGTATATACATATAGGTATCATCAGAAAATTGTAATAGTAGAAATAACCAATAAATGTTTTTTTATTGATAATATTAATGAGAGAATCATAAATGGTATAAAAAATTAAATATAATTATTATTCAATGATAAATAGAAATAAGTTGACCTGTGGCCAGGTCCGAACCGACCGACGGTTTGAAATAAATTAATTTCCAGCTACAGAAACAATTTCAAATAATTTTCATATATCTATTAATGTAATAAAAAACAGATATGGATACATAAATAATAAATATAAACATTTTTAATTTTATTTTATTTATAATATATATGCAAGACCAGGCTGTGACGTCATTAATGGCTGGATGACGTCATATAATTTTAAATCAAGAAAAAACTAATAAATATGATTTTTCTCGAGGATAAAACCAATACAAAGTGCATGATTCGTGGTGATATATAAAAAAATCTCCTTTGGTGTGAAAATAACCCTTTCCTTCCTATCGTCGATCGCTAATACTACCATTTCCGGTTTCCGGAATTGCACCAAAAGTTGATCAATTCATCCCACTGATGCATTAAGTAAATATACCAAATTTCATCAAAATCGGTTGTGCCATTCAGGCTGTACACATCTATACGGACGGACAGACGGACAGACATCATGCTAAAAATACTTTTTTCTGTTTAGAAAATGCATGATTCGTGGAGATATGTAAAAATCTCCACATGTGAAATTTGGTGTGAAAACAATACCTCCCTTACTATCGTCGGTCGGTAATAAGGGAAAAAGAAAAGAGAAACTACAAGGATGAGAAAAATATAAAAATTAGTCACACACACACACAATTAATAAAATAAAATATGTTGTTGAATTTTTCAATATTTTTCAAATAAATTTATTTTTGAAAAATAAAAATAAGTAAAAGAGATTAGATTATTTCCTATTTCGTTATTTATAAAATAAATCTTCAGTTGTCTAGTGACATTTATATAAATTACATTCTCTCCATATTATTTAATAATATATATATATATATATATAGTTTTAATGTATGTAATCAATTTTAAATAATTTATTAAATTATTTAAAATAGTTCCAATGATTATAAAAATTAAAGTTTTTAAGTTAAGAAATATGATAAAAATTATTATAACGGTTTTTTTGACCATAAATAATTATTAATAATATAATAAGTAATTTAGAAAAATGGATATCTTGAAATATTTTACTATATCTATTATCATCAGTATTTTTTGGTAAAATTCGGAAAATAATTAGTGCAGGGCTGGACATGTTTATAGTCGAAGATGAAAATAAACAAACAAGTAATTCATAAGTAATATTTTTGGTTAATAAATAATAATATACATATATTTAAAGAAATAATTATAATATTTTAATTTTTAAATTAACTAAAGAAAATGAATAAATTTTACTAATAAACATTTATAATTTTTTAATAAAATCAAGGATTCAAATGATATTAAACCCCTTTACTGTTAATTTAGTAAGGATTATATTTAGTTGTATGTGAAGACAAGGATTTGCAAGTGGGACATAATATCGATCACTAGTTCTATCATTGAAATAATGTTTCATTATTTATTATTATTAAAGAGCCAGCTTATTTCAATTATATACAATTATTACTTTAACTTGTATAATATATTTATTTATTAAATAAAAATTACTTTTCAATTCTTCCTTATTGTTTGATTCTTCATTATAACAAGAATATTTATGTAATTTTATATATTTTTTATTTGTGAAGAAATTTAGATTTCTTGTTTTAATCTTAAGTAGAGGTACAGCAGGTCCATTTTTTTCTAAAAAAAACTATATAACAAAATAAAAATAATAAGAGTTAAATCTAGCATATATTAATTTTTTTTTATTTTTCAATTTAAAGTTTAATTTAATTTAACTAATATGATATAAAAAAATATTAATTATAAATTAATATTCAGACAAATGCATTTTTTTTAATATTCCATCATTCCATACTGTAATTTTAAATAATAATAATCATTTATCCAACAATTATTTTTCATGAAAGAAATATAAATTCCCTTAAGATAGAATAAATTAAAAATTAGTAAAAAATTATATGTACTTATATGTAATTAAAAGGTAAATAATTCTTAAAATATAATAAATTAATTTAGAAAATGTTGAAATTAAATGTGCAGTTTTATTGATAACTAGCTGTTCAGAGCGCCTTCCAGGCGCACATCACACCTAGACGAGGCCCCCTGTACCCCCGAGTGATACATGGTATTTGGTTGAAAGTCTGTATGTAAAAGGTTTTCATCCATTTTGTTTCAATCAGTATAAGTAGGTAAGACATATATTTGTTTTCTTGGAAAATATATTTTAATTTAATCAACAACAAATTTTCCTAGTATAATAAGTAAGATTTATTGACTATTTCATATTATTATTTATATATTTACTAATATATTTGTGCCTCTTTGCATTTATTTAAGTAGATTTTAATTAATTAAATAATTAATATTCTAAGTTTATGAACATTATTTTTTTTATAAATTATATTAATTAAAATTTATTTTCTTATTTCTGTTTGTTCTTTATTTTACATATATATGTACAAAACACAAAACAATAACACAGACAGACACACAGATATTGCCTTTTATATATATAGATTAAAACCTTCCCTAGGATGCCCACAACAATCCCTGAAAGTTTTACCGTAATCGGACGGGTAGTTTTTGAGTATTTGACAGACACACAGACAGACACACACAGACATTGCCTTTTATATATAGATATTCCAATTGATAATTTTATCACATTTCATAAGTTAATGAAATTAATTTATATATTTGTAAATTAATTTTATTAATAAAAATTCTGTTTTAGAATACCTATGAATTTCTTTTTTTGATTTTAAATCGTTACTTTTTTAAGAATATGAACTTTAATATATGACTTAGATAAAGTTTGAAATTAGTTTAAAATATTATAGCTATTAGCAATATCAGATGAAGTAATTATATGAGAGAGAGATTTTTATAAATTAATAATTACTGGAATATTATGAAACGAAAAAGCCTTATATACATCACGTGACAATAGATTTTCTCTTTTTTCATGTTGTCTTTGTTTATCTGCCAGCTAAAATAAAATAATTAATTCTTTAAATATAATATTTTACTTGTTTAAATCATTTTATTAGTTATATTTAAAAATTGAAAGATTTATAATTGCAGGTTTAATTAATTATAAAGGTAAGAATACAAAATTATTAAAAATAAATTTTTAAAATGTTGTTTTATACCTGTAAAATTTGAAATATTCTATAAGTGATTTCATTCGAAATTATATTTGTAATTTCAGGTGATAAATCTCTAAGTCCTAAAGATTCACCAATTACTCTTATAGTCAAATCAGATATTCCTTTATTGAATGAAATGCTATTATTCGTGTCATGAGAATTCATTTTTAAAATTATGAAAAATAAACATTAAAATATAAATTACTAAAAACAATGTTTCAAAATAAATTTTCTAAATAATTATTATAATTTACAATAATGTATTAAAGTATAACAAAGTAAAAATTTTAATGAATTACAAATTCTTTTAAGTTTTGAAGAAAATAATATTTCAAATATGTATATTGTTTTAATTAGATGAGATTTTATAAATTTTAATTATTTATAACCATAATTCAAAAATTAATTCAGGTACCAAAATATATTTTTAATCAATATTTTTGAAATTCATTTATTTATGTTTTGAATTTGAAAACTTAAAGAAATAAATAGATTAAGAGAGAAAGAGCGTCCGAATAATAGGTTGACCAAATGTCCCGGTTTTCCGAGATTGTCCCGATTTTAGGTGCTCTGTCCCGGCGTCCCGAAAAAAAACAGTATATTGTCCCGCTTTTTAAATATTTAGGTCCGACGAACAATCAGTTTGATTCTTATTTTCGATTTTTCATTCAAAAAAAAGGTAAATTTTTTTACAAATGTCCCGGTTTGATGTTTTCGAAATATAGTCACCCTACCGAATAAAGAGATAAGAATTTTAAATATTTTTAAGTGTTTCTTATATTTCTAATCTAATAAAGAAATTAAAAACATTTAAAGAGGGTATTTATATTTATTTTTTTTTTTGTACAGGAGTTGAAAAACCTTCATAAGGTACCAGTGGGGAATGCTTAGTCTAAAGCAGAAAGCAGAGATGCGCCCCTCCTGGTTATATGTGGAATTTTTACCTCACTAAAAACACTCCTGTGGGCCACGGAGAATCCCAGACCGGAACCCTTTCGGATGACTTCAGTCTGGGCCGAGCTTTGGGCATATTTATATTTACCGACCGACGATAGTAAGGGAGGTATTGTTTTCACACCAAATTTCACATGTGGAGATTTTTACATATCTCCACGAATCATGCATTTTCTAAACAGAAAAAAGTATTTTTAGCATGATGTCTGTCCGTCCGTCTGTCCGTCCGTCCGTCCGTCCGTCCGTCCGTCCGTCCGTCCGTCCGTCTGTCCGTCTGTCCGTCCGTATAGATGTGTACAGCCTGAACGGCTCAACCGATTTTGATGAAATTTGGTATATTTACTTAATGCATCAGTGGGATGAATGGATCAACTTTTGGTGCAAATCCGGAAACCGGAAGTGGTAGTATTAGCGATCGACGATAAGAAGGGAAGGGTTATTTTCGTACCAAATTTCACATAAGGAGATTTTTTTACATATCACCACGAATCATGCACTCTGCATTGGTTTTATCCTCGAGAAAAATCATATTTATTAGTTTTTTCTTGATTTAAAATTATATGACGTCACAGCCTGGTCTTGCATATATATTATAAATAAAATAAAATTAAAAATGTTTATATTTATTATTTATGTATCCATATCTGTTTTTTATTACATTAATAGATATATGAAAATTATTTGAAATTGTTTCTGTAGCTGGAAATTAATTTATTTCAAACCGTCGGTCGGTTCGGACCTGGCCACAGGTCAACTTATTAATTTTATTTATATTATCGAATATAATTTAAAACATATTATTCCAATATGTGTTCATATTCATAATATTCAAATTCATTTCAAACATTAAATCTATAATCAAATCAAATATAAAAACGCCTATTAACTATGCAACCTAATTGATACCTTAGGTATATTTCACATATAATTTCAGGCGTTCCCATGTTTCTAAACGGTGTTCCTCTTAATTTTTGAAATATCGCTAGTTAAAAAAATTTAAATTTCCCAATTCAATAAATTTGATTCGTTATATTTTTGTATAAGTTTTTTTTATGTTATTTGATATTTTTATTCATTTTAATTTATATCTATTTATCTATCTCTGTGGCTCTACGGAACTCGAAAGTTCTTGGCTGCAGCAACCACATTTCTCCAACCATCCTACCCTTACCCTCTCCCATTGTCAACCCACGCGTCCTTGGTCTTCCAAGCGGACGTTTCCTAATCGGTCTCCCCACCAATATATATTTTTTGCCATTCTTTCCTCTCCCATTCTAGCCACATGCCCTGCCCGTCGCAGCCTTCTCGAATTTATAACCCTAACTAAGTCTGGAGATGCATAGAGGTCTTGCAATTCCTCGTTAAGCAGTCTCCGACATTCCCCGTTGATATCATCCTTCTTTGGCCCATAGATGCAAACAATTAAGCTCATAGGTCCGAAGGAGGAGGAAAGAATGATGACCGGTTAGTGAGGAAAATACAGGATATCATCCGTAGTGGGAAAAGAAGCCTGGGAAGACCAAGAAAGAGATGGCGAGACGCTTTGGATTAAACAGGTCCTAGATCTAGAACATAAGAAGAAAAAGAAGAATAAGAAAATGTATAATATATTAGAAGAACCAAGATTAATTACACTTTTGGAAAATATATTTATTTTATATATGATGCATTTCTAAAATGGGATGGGCCCCACTGGTTTATACCAATAATGTGTCATTTAATAAAAAAAAGCTAGAAATTTATAAAAAAAATTTAGTTAGTTTAGTTTTAGAAAGTTTTTAATGATAAAAATTTTTTTAATTAAAAAAAAAAATTAATATTAATTATTTTAAATATATTGTATCAAGTTTGTTCTTTGAGAGTGGATTAACTCATTTTGTATTCTTTTTTTTTATTTGATCGGAATAGATTTTTAAAATAAAATATTTGCTTTAGTTAAATTGTTTTTTTTTTGAATTTCGTAATTTCAAAGAAGTAAATTATTAGTAATTCATTTTTTTTTATTTAGTATCAATATTTATATATAATATCTAATCTATCTATTTGTACCTTTGAACTCCACTTTTGTTTTATTAATATCTTTATTTAAAAAATATAACCTAATATTAAACATTTTATGATTTAACTCTGTTTATTGTCTGATTAACGTAAAATATAAGGAAATAGAATGATAACACAATTAATAGTGATTTGAATTATCATTTTTCGATAAGTTCAATTTTATAATTCTATTTTAATTTATTTATTTAATTTCTATCAAAGGTATTATTCTTTTTTTAATATACTTATATAAATTATATTTATTGTAAATTTAATAGAATCAATAATATTAGATCAATTCAAGCAATGGAAAATGAAGAGAAGGAGAAAATGCATGTTTGGAGGATGAATATGATGGTTATTCTTGGAACCGTATGCGCGTTTTTTATAATGCTTGTATTAATGTTGTTCTCTCGACGTTCTCCACTTATAGTTATAACTATAATAGTAATTATTATATTGGGCTTGATTATTTATATATGCACAATAATCTATCAACTTAAATGGCCAAAAATTATTTGGTAAGCATTTAATTCAATTGAATTCTTAAATATATTAATTTAAATCATCAGGAGTAGTTTCATCACAATTGTTATTCATTATCCTTAATGAATTTTATTGAAATAAAATCCTTATTTCAATAAAAAACAAAAACACAATAAATATTATATTATGTAAGAGAACAAATACATTTTCTATAAAAAAATTAGGAATTTATTTTGAAGGAATGACATTAATATTAATTTAAATTATCCATCACTATCCACTACTTTTTAGAATGAAACCACTTTGGAAGAATTCTTCATATTTTGGGACTAATCTCAAATTTATCCAAATAAAACGCTATTTAACTAGTCCTTGTGCTTTTGGCGAGTGATAGTCATAAGATCAATACGCCGAGAATGAATGAGACTCGGATTGAGTATAATTTATCATATTAACATGTAGGAGAATGGTTTTAATTTGTCCAGAATAGTAGTGGATATTTTTTTCTTGAGAGCTCAACTGAATCCTATTATGAACTCATAATACACTTTCGGCCTTAGAGTATTTATTTTATTGTCTTCCACAAAAAACTCGCCGTTATTAAACTTTTTAAATGACTCATGACAACTTCTCACACCTAAAGCAGCCTCACGATAAGCTTCAAATCGATGGTCATGTGATGCTGGTACTTAGTTTCCTTAAGGTTATGTTGTTACCAGTAGTACAAACTTACGATATTCCCTTAGACATCTAACAATTTAAATATAATCGTCTGGTGGGCTATTGTCAAATGGCGGAAACCTATTTGTACTTATAATAAAAATAATCTCAAGCCCCCTTATGATCAAACACACACACCAGGTTAAACTCACATCAACTCATTCAGGATTCACCCTCATTTTTGCTACTCCACTTCCGAATCGACCTAATTTAATCAATACATTAATAACAGATGAATTGTTAGAACTGGATAGGTACAATCCGTTGATGGAAAGGAGAAGAATGGTAGGTTCTGCTAAAATTGAAACATTCAACATTCAAAAAATTCTTGAAGGATACTAGATGATTCGATTAAAAAATATTAATTATATGTATCAATTTTTGTATATTATTAACGAATTTTGTTTTTAATTTGTTTAATAGATATTAAAAAAAATATTTCCAAAAGAGAATTAAGTCTATCCTTCTAATTCTGGTAAGAACCTATTCAATTCTTACATATTGCAATAATCTATAAATAAATTTTAATAAAATGATAGTATATTAAAATTTATATAAATTAAACCAAATTATATTTGTTATTATCTTTTTAAATTTTTTAAAGAATATTATCTTTGATATTGAACTATTATAAATAATTTAAAAAAATAGATTCAACTTTAAAGTATGGTATAATTATTAAGAAATAGAGAAATAAAAATATGTTAAAAAAATATTTATATAATTTTATGTTTATTTTTAGATTCAAAATAAAGGAATTATTTAATAGATATATATATATATATGAGAATATATGTAAATACATATATATTAATTTAATACGAAGAATTATTTTTTAAATCATGAAGATTATTTAATTTTAATATTTAATTCAATAGAAATATTTTTATATACATTTTAAATAGTCAATATTTAATTTACAATGTATATATATTGTAAATGTTGTTATTGTTTTGAAATTTTTTTTGTATGTAATGTTAATAGCAAAAATTTCTATTAAAATTATAAAAAAAAGTAAAATATATAGCAATATTTTTAACCTAATTTTATAATTAAAATTATTTTGTTTTGTCATCTAAATAGATTCTAGATTTTTACAACAAAAATTCAAAATATTATGACAAATAAACAGTAGTGTTTCTGTTACTCGAGACAGAATGACTCTCTCAACCATTTACAATAAATTTAATTTTATCCCAAACTTTCAAGTTTTTATAAACTAAAAACAATATTTAATGATAAAACATGTTTTAGTAGTCAATATTCTGTTATTCACAATCATATTTTACAGGTTCGTGTAATACATATATTAGAAATAAAAATAAAATACATTTTCTTATTAAAATTTAATTTTCGTAGTTTTACTCAAAGAGAATTTCTTGTCTAAAAGTAAAAAATAACCAGATTTAATTGGTAAAATTTTAGAAATGCTATATATACTAATGCGGGAAGCAGTACTGTTTTCAGTTTTAAATGAACAACACTATTATGAAAATTACTAAGAAAATTCTTTAATATACGAGGTGTGTTCGAAAAGTAAGGTGACTTTTCAAATTTCGCGGGAAACGTACTTTCGATTATCGATTTTTTTTGTTTTGTTATGTTGGTACACTCTTCCCAAACATCTGTACCAAGTTTCAAGGGTATAGGATTTTTTGTTTGGTTGTGAGAGGCGTAAAGGTTATAAGTGTTTTGCGTGCTCGGCGATTTTTTGCTATCGAAAAATATGGATCAAAGGATTTGCATCAAATTTTGTGTAAAAAATAAAATAAAGTGCTCCGAAACACTTGAAATGTTGACAGTGGCATACGGTGAAACTGTTCTGAGTAAAAAAAATGTTTACAAGTGGTACAAACTCTTCCAAGATGGCCGGGAAGATGCCAATGACGAGCCTCTGTGTGAGCTTTTGCTCACTGTTTTCTTCGATTACTATGGCGTGGTGCATCAGGAGTTCTTACCATATGGTCGTACGGTCAATAAACAGTATTATCTTGAAGTTATGCGCCTTTTTCGAGAAGCAATACGAAGAAAACGTCCAGAATTGTGAAAAAACAATTCATGGCTTTTGCATAACGATAATGCCTCTGCTCACTCATCTTTGCTTGTGAGAGATTTTTTGGCCAAAAACAACACCACAATCATGCCTCAGCCACCATATTCACCGGATTTGGCCCCATGTGACTTTTTCTTGTTCCTAAAACTAAAGAGACCTATGACAGGACGGAGATTTGCAACGATTGAGGAGATAAAGACTGCATCGCTGGAAGAGCTCAAGGCTATACCGAAAAGTGCTTATGAGAAGTGCTTTGAGGATTGGAAAAACCGTTGGCATAAGTGTATTGTATCTGAGGGGGATTACTTTGAAGGGGACAACATAAAAATTGATAAATAAATAAATATTTTTCCTTAAAAATACAAAGTCACCTTACTTTTCGAACACACCTCGTATAAGATAAAAACAAAATTACAATTATATAAAGTAATATAAAGTATTAGTTTTCAACTTAATTATTAATTTAATTAAGAATCCCTTGGAATGAGTCGAATTTTCAAACCATTTTTCGGTCTTAATATAAGTTCTCCAAGTAGTATAATCTCTTCTCGACGATCTACAGCTTCTATTTTAAATCGATTTAAAATTTTAGAAAGAACCACTTTTTCTTCCAATAAAGCAAATTTTTTACCTAAAAACATACATTTTTGCAAATAATGAAATTTTCCAATGCTATATATAAAAAAAACTAGAATTTAAATTGAAATGTTTAATTTTTTAAGAAAAATTAACAATATGTATAAATAATTAAAATTTAAATTTTTCTAATTAAAATCTTAATATGCTAGAAAGATGATTTTTCTATATATATAACTAGCTGCTTCGAGCGCCTTCGGCGCTCTCCACACCTAGACGGTATCAATAGATATATAAAAAGATTTTTATCTGCACATTGCTCAGAATTTAAATTACCGCCAAATTATCGCCACCAGCGCCTCTATGATCTAGTATGGTAACTAAACTATTTTTAATTAATTATTCTTTATAATTTTTTTAAAATTTTTCTAATTAAAAAATCGAAAATCGGGCTTCGAGGTCTGGTGGCCAGCCCCTTTGTGCTTCCGTGTAAAAAATTCCATGTCCCTGCGTGCGATAGATTTGCCTGGAGAGCTCGGTCAGACAGACAAACAGACACATTACACTTGCTTTTATTATTATAGATAGATAGATATACTTATCATTAGTTGTTTTTTTTGATTTTAAGATCTAAACAAAGATCTTTAATTTGAAATTCAATAATTTTAGGATATAAGGAGAATTAATAATTTCATTATATAAATTTAAATTTACTTTAAGAATAAATTAATTAATTTAAATAATATTTAATTAATAATAAGATTCTCGTCCTATAATAATTATATTGGTATATATATAGCCGCCCATTCACCTCGCAGAATTTGATGAAACTTCGCCAGTTGATTCTTTGATTAATTCTAAGAAACTTTTTTCTTAGGCAATTCTTCTAGTTTTAGAGATAAAAAGGATTAAAGATTGGATATAAATCCATTGATATGCCATTTAGCTACCATGTCTTATCAGTTTGACCAGCAGAGGGCGCGGCTAATTTTCGGTCTTTTCAGTTCGGATTGTATATAGAAAAATTAAAAAATTAATTAATTAAATAATTTCCCTATATTCAAACCGAACAGAAAAAAAAAACAAAAATTAGTGAATATGTGAATAATTAGTGAATTAGTCAATAAAAATTACTTAATGGCTGCACATTTCGACATTCATAACCATCTAATTTATATCCAATCTTTAATCCTTTTTATCTCGACAACTAGAAGTTTACCCAAGAATTGCCTAAGGAAAAAGTTCCTTAGAATTAATCAAAGAATCAACTGGCGAAGTTTCATCAAATTCTGCGATATATACCTTAAAAATAATAATTACCAATACAATTTCGAGGGCCAGCACTAAATGGAATATAAGAGTACGGATGTCGATTTTCACAGCTTTCAGGAAGAAAATTATCAGGATTGAATTTCTCTGGTTGTGGAAAAACAGTTGGATCTCTATGGAGCATATATGTGACGATGATAGCAGTTGTTCCAGATGGTATTGTATATTTATCAAGAATTAAATCTTGATTTAATCGACGAGCAATTAATGGTACACTTGGATAAAGTCGAAGAGCTTCTTTAATGCAACATTCAAGATAATGAAGATCATGATAATTTTGAGAACCAGAATAACTAAATACATTATTAACTTCTTCATATGCCTTTTCCTAATTAAAAACAAAAAACAAAAACAAAACCAATTTAATCTTTATAAAGTATTCGATATAATCATATGATTTTGGTAATGATCTAACTTGAATTTCTGGTGATGTACCAAAAAGAAAGAGACACCATGAAATTGCAGCAGCAGTTGTGTCATGACCCTCGAACATAAATGTATCCACCTCCTCACGAATATCCTCATCCGAATAAAGATTCTCATTATCAGATACTTTCAAAAGTAAATCAAGAAAAGTTAATCGTTTTTTTAATCCATCTATTGAGATTCAAAAATATAAAAAAATTAAAATTAAATTCTATTCTATGTATAATTATTAATATTAAACAAATTTATTTTTATTATCTTGTAAAATATATACTTATTTAATTCTGTTTTTGCCAACTCACACCATTTAAAAATATAGTTAAAGATATATAACATTGTGTGTGTGTGTGTGTGTGTATGTAACCATTTTCACTAAGGTTGGGAAAAATGTCTGTGTATGTGTGTGTATGTAACCAATCTCGCCAGAGATAGTATTGCAATCTCGAAAATTTTCGATGTTGAGATTTTGATGTTTTTATACGTTTTGAAGGTTCCTGAATCATTTTCACTAAGGTTGAGGAAAATGTGTGTGTGGGTATGTAACCAAGATTACGCAAAAACGGTTTGAGCTAGAATGATGAAATTTGGTACATGGGCATTATTCAAAATTCATAGTTTTCTATCAACTTTTGAGAAATGTAGCTCAACCGGAAGAGGGTCATTACCTACAACGTTTTGATTTTTTTCCTCTAAAGTGACCGTAAAAATAAAGATATATGTTTGATAGTTTTTCTCATGATTAAAAATTTTATAAAACTGCTATATATAGAATTTCAGCTTGATTGAAAGTACCAGAATTAATTTTTTAACACTGAAAATCTCACGCGCCAACACGTGACATGGTGCCACAAACAAAGAGCCAAACATGCGCTGGTTTAATAAATATTATTTATTAATTTTAATTTATAATTCAATTTAATTTAATTTAAATTAATATATGTTATTTAATCCCATTCAATTTTGCGGGATAGTCGAGTGGAGACACTCCAGATTTTTTTAACGTAAAATGACAATAAAAATAGTCGGATTTGGCCCGCGGACCGTAGTTTGCCGACGCCTGCTATAGATTTCATTCGAAATTTCAACCTAGTTGATTTTACATAAATAAAACATGGGATTTTTTTAAATTAATATGTGAATTAAAATTAAAGAACTAAATTTTTATATTACCAAATTAATTTTAAATGATTGATAATTTTATGTTTTTATGACTTAAAAAGGTTGGGCATGAAGCAAATGTTCCTCTGAGATTTAGCTTTATGTGATAAGGTATATGAATTGAAGTTCAAATAAATTTCAATTTTTTTGTTTGAAAATTTCATTATAAAGAGAAAATTTATTTCTATCTAATTTATTCGAAATTTAAAGGGATATATTATATTATGAAGTATGTTAAAAGGAGAGGATGCAGTGGCGGATTAAGTTGATTGGGGGCCCCGGGCGGTAAAATTGAAATGGGCCCTCTGTTATTTATAATTATAATTGAAAGACAAATTTTGTTTATATTATAATTTAGGCTGTTTTATACTTACATATATAGTACTTATGTAAAAAATACATAATTTTTACTGTGGTCGCCGAGACCTAAAATTGATTATTTTTTCTTAAGTTAGTCGGGGTTCAAACACGACCCAATAAGGAAAAGATCTGTTGTTCAATAAAGATCTGTATCAAGAATAACTTATTTATTTTATTTAAACTCCGATTATCCATAAACTCAACAGTTTTTTAAAAGTTTTTTTAAGGAAATATTTTTATTTAGGTTTAATCCGCCTCTGAGAGGATGGGATAGAGCTTATAGTAACTTAAAAAGTAGAAATCAAATTTCGTTTTTAACTGAATAAAAGATAAATTTAAGAATAAAGTTAAGTATAAACATTTTATCATTTCTAATTGCCTATTAAATTTAAAAAGTTTAAAAATTTGAATTTATTTATTACCTGTAGTCGTTTCATCTTTTTCTAGCATTTGTTTTTTTTGGATAAATTGTCGACGTTCTTTTATAACACGTCGACTGAATTCATGCAACACTTTGATACATTTTTCATGCTGACGACCAAGTGATGTCCATTTGAAAATCCAATCCGGTTGTAACCAAAGTTTAGCTTGACGACTCTGTATTATAGATCCAATTCTATAAAGCATAATAAAACCATATCTTGATATATGTAATTATTATTCTAATTTTAATTTATTTTGTTTTCTTTACTTGTAAACACATTGAACATATTCCGATTGTAGTTTCGATTGAGCGTTTACTTTTTGACCCATCGCTGTTTCTAATAGAAATTAATTTAAAAAAACAAAACAAATAATTTAAAAATTAAATTAAAAATAAAAATAAACATCTTTTAAATTACTACCACAAATGATATCTAGGGCACATCGTGTTATATATGGAAATATGTTGAAAGGACATTGGGTGTCGGCTTTCTCTGAGAGAATATCCACTAATAAATCAGCATGCTCTTGGAAAATGCTGACAAAGTCTTCTAAAATACGAAAGTGAAATGCAGGGGTGAGAATTTTGCGCCGTTGATGCCATTTCTTTCCGGAAGAGGTGAGTAAACCGGTCCCCAACCAAGGCTCTAAATAGGAATACTCTCTTGATTTATTTATATGCTGACTGCTACTCAAAATAGGCTGAAAAAATGAATCAAAGAAATGATGAATTAATAATTATATAATTTTTTTTTTCAATAATTAAATCAAGTATGAAATTCGTGTAATCGTTTAATTATTCATTTTTATCATTATCCATCCTAGAACTTCAGGCGATCTCCAGTTTGCCGCCTTTTTATTATAAGTCAATCAAATAGTGGTTTTATAAATTAATACACATAAATAAATTATTAAGTTATTTAATCAATATTAATTAATAAACAGAGTAAATTTTTTTACACATATTTTTATGCACTCGTAAACATATTTATATAATATTTACTCTTCTAGCTTTCATATACTAAAAAAATCGTGTATAATGCTCTCAAAATTTATATTTATATTTTTTCCGCCGGCCCTGCTTTTCAAAACAAAAATCGATGATTTAAAAAAATATTGGTATATCACTTCAAAGTAATCATATAAACTTTTCAAAAGAAACGACATTTATAAACTGATATCAAAAAATTTTAGTTAAGAAAAATTGCCGAACAAAATCGTAAAGATGCGTTTAAGAATTCAACGAATTTTAA
This sequence comes from Labia minor, assembly GCA_963082975.1. Taxonomy (NCBI): domain Eukaryota; kingdom Metazoa; phylum Arthropoda; class Insecta; order Dermaptera; family Spongiphoridae; genus Labia; species Labia minor. Next base: position 67,608,647 of record OY720347.1, read on the forward strand.
TGAATACAATAAAATAAAATTATTATCCTGTTTTTGGAATTAGAATTCAAAATTTACACTAAAATGCATTTATATACACCGAGGAATAATATTCGAAATCATATAGTTAATCATAATTTATATAAATCAAATAGTAAACTTATAATAATCATAATAATCATTTATTATTCAAGAAAGAAAAAAAATAAATATGAAATGAATAAGTTGCTTTTTACAACTATAACTAAATATAAAAAATGCCGCCCCAAGATAAGTGCCGCCCGGTGCGCACCGCACCCACCGCCCCCCCTAAGTACGCCACTGATCCATCCAAGATCCATCCTAACAGGATCTTCCAACCTTTCTACTTTCAAATGCAAATCTTTATTGACAAATTTGATTACAATAACTTTTAATTAAAAAATTGAATGCTTGAAACCAGTTTCTGAAAAGAAGTTATTTTATCTATAAAAAAATTAAAACTAACTACCTAAACCCAACTAAATTTTATTCTATAGCAGCTGGAATTAATGTTGGAGGTCCTATATTTCTTCTGCAAATTAACATCAAATTAATATTGTTTACTAGTAGAAGAGTCAAATAAATAATTTTATTATAATTAATTAAATTAATTAATTAATTTACAACTATTTTCCAACTTTATAATATAAAATCAACCTATTTAAAATATAATCTGAAATAATTAAAATTGTAGTAGCAGGATGTAACAGGTAATACCCGTTCACTTTGACAGAACTTCTGAAAGGTTTTCATAATGAAAATTTAATTAATTTAGAATGATGAGAAGGAAAGCATCTACTTACCTCGACAAATTTATGTTTAGATACCAAAATATAAGGGTTAGTTCCCTGCCAAGCTCTAGCAAGTCCAATAACACTTCCAAAAAGTCGTGTTATTCCATGCATCCGAGAGAGTAATTCTAAAAAAGAAAAATTATTTAATTTCTTTATTGAAAAAAATCAAGAATATTGATTAAATAAAAGGTTAATGGATATATTCTTTTTGAAATGATCTAATTTTCAGGTGCCATCGAGTGAGCTCATGAATTCTTCAGCCTCGACTATTTATGAAGAAATCTTTATTTTACTTATAAAGCTCCTTTTTCCTCCAAGTCAATATACCAAATTTTTTTATTCAAATGTAAAAAAATCTGGAGTGTCTCCACTCGACTATCTCGCAAATTTGAATTGGATGAAATAACATATATTAATTTAAATTAAATTAAATTAATTAAATTATAAATTAAAAGTAATAAATAATATTTATTAAACCAGCGCATGTTTGGCTCTTTGTTGATGGCACTACGTCACGTGTTGGCACGTGAGATTTGCAGTGTTAAAAAATTAATTATGGTACTTTCAGCGATTCAATCAAGATGAAATTCTATATATAGCAGTTTTATACAATTATTAATCATGTGAAAAATTATCAAACATATATCTTTATTTTTACGGTCACTTTAGAAGAAAAAAAATCAAAACGTTGTAGGTAATGACCCTCTTCCGGTTGAGCTACATTTCTCAAAAGTTGATAGAAAACTATGAATTTTAAATAATGCCCATATAACTTCAAAATATATAAAAACATCAAAATCTCAACATCGAAAATTTTCGTGATCGCAATACTATCTCTGGCGAGATAGTAAAAAAAATCAATGCATTTTGAGTTTAAAACTGAAACAAATGATTTAAATTAAATATTTTTCAAATATTTGACTATATTATGGTTGCATGATGATTATCTGAAAGCTAAAGTATCCACACATTTATCCATCTTTATAAGCTTCATACATCCAATTCTTATTTTATTCTTCTTTGATTGATTTATTTTTTACAAATGAATATTATTTTAATTATAATAAAATAATATCTTTAAGATGAAAATTTAGTATTTTAATTTAATAATAAATACAAATAACCCACCCAATAACTAACTTAAAATTAACTTTTACATACCTTCATGATCCACATTAAGTTCAATAGTGTTTCCAATTATGGGAAGTGAAGGGGGTCCAGGTATACTTTCAATTCTTTTTACAAAATTTGACCTAGTCCAAAAAATATATCTCACGAGGCCAAGAAAAAAAATTATCATCCATCCGTAAGAGGATATCAAGTAATATATCATGTTGGGTATCATACAACAAACTGTTCTTAGACAGTAAACAAAACTAAGTATATCTAATAATATTCAATTGAGAAATTAATGAAAGTGAAATGTAATGATTTTGGTTTATCAAATAATTACAAAAGAATGAGTGAAATCTTGCTTAGGAAGAGAAAGTTTATTTCAAATATTATTAAATGTGTTTCAAAGAATATTTAAATTATTGTCTTTAATACAAATTAAAAGATTAGAACTAGATTTATAAAAGGTAAATGCAATGCTTCTGTTAGAAAAAAAGAAAATTATTTTAATATTTTTTCTCTTTCATTCAACTTTAATAAACAATCAATGAAACAAAAATAATAATTAATATGAGAATTTTATTATAAAGTTAAAGAATTAAAAAAAATCTAGTTTATATCACAATAAAATAAAATTATATTTCAAGGAGAATCGAAAGAATCTTATATTTTTTAAAAATCTTCATTTACTTTGAAAATTTAGTAAAAATACATTATCATTTATTAGGTGTTTTTACATGAAAATTTATAAAAAAAATTTATTTAAAAGAGAAGAGGAATGAATATTTTTTTTTCCTCATATAATCTTAAAAAAATCTGGAGTGTCTTCACTCGACTATCTCGCTAATTTGAATTGGATTAAATAACATATATTAATTTAAATTAAATTAAATTAATTAAATTATAAATTAAAATTAATAGATAATATTTATTAAGCCAGCGCATGTATGGCTCTTTGTTGATGGCACCACGTTCCGTGTTGGCGCGTGAGATTTGCAGTGTTAAAAAATTAATTCTGGTACTTTCAGGAATTCAATCAAGCTGAAATTCTATATATAGCAGTTTTATACAATTATTTATTATGTGAAAAATTATCAAACATAAAGAAAGAAAAAAAATCAAAACATTGTAGGTAATGACCCTCTTCCGGTTGAGCTACATTTCTCAAAAGTTGATAGAAAACTATGAATTTTGAATAATGCCCTTGTACCAAATTTCATCATTCTAGCTCAAACCGTTTTTGCGTAATCTTGGTTACATACATACACACATACACACACACATATATTTTTCTCAACCTTAGTGAAAATGATTCAGGAACCTTCAAAACGTATAAAAACATCAAAATCTCCACATCGAAAATTTTCTGGCAAGATAGTAAAAAAATAACCCATTTTTGTTACAACTTAAATGAATTATGTCTTTTATAAAACACAATATTTCTGAATTATAAAATTTTTGTAATTCTCTAACAGTTTGATTAATAATAATAAGCCCTTTGAAGAAAATAATAATAATACATTCGAGAAATTCTCACAGATATTCTGATCAAAAACATATTTGGAGTAGGACCATTTCAATTTTTTCGTGAATCATGATTCATCGTGGTTCAACTCCAATTGTCCTTGTGGTTTTCTTTTCAAACTTGCAATTAATCGTTCCAGGGACGTCTGTTTCACCCCCTTCGAACGTAATTGTACTCAAACCCCAAACAACCACATTGTATTCTTCTGCCCTTTCATTCTCCCCACATATAGACATAAATTAAAAACTTATGTTATATGATTAATAAATTTTGAAAAAATTTTTCTTATGCTGATGAACGTTTAAGTCTTGTCTTATCTTATCAGAAGAGAAAGAGCGAGAGACTGCCTGTTAATCTAAAACTTTTGTTTGATACGAGTTGTTTGTTTCTAAATCACGCCTTTATGACCTTTTGTTAAGTGTTTATCAAAGAGGCCATAATTATAATTACATGGCGTATATAACAATTAGGAAACTAATTAAATATTTTATCTTTTCATAAATTAAACTATTTTACAATATTATTTTTTCTTTAAATAGCAAAATCATGAAATTTTATAGCCTTGACATATGTGTTTTTATTTTTCAACACAAATTTTTACTATCTCGCCAGAGATAGTATTGCGATCACGAAAATTTTCGATGTTGAGATTTTGATGTTCTTATACGTTTTGAAGGTTCCTGAATCATTTTCACTAAGGTTGAGAAAAATGTCTGTGTGTGTGTGTGTATGTGTGTATGTGTGTGTATGTATGTAACCAAGATTACGCAAAAACGGTTTGAGCTAGAATGATGAAATTTGGTACATGGACATTATTCAAAATTCATAGTTTTCTATCAACTTTTGAGAAATGTAGCTCAACCGGAAGAGGGTCATTACCTACAACGTTTTGATTTTTTTTCCTCTAAAGTGACCGTAAAAATAAAGATATATGTTTGATAATTTTTCACATGATTAATAATTGTATAAAACTGCTATATATAGAATTTCAGCTTGATTGATTCGCTGAAATTACCAGAATTAATTTTTTAACACTGCAAATCTCATGCGCCAACACGTGACGTGGTGCCATCAACAAAAAGCCAAACATGCGCTGGTTTAATATTTATTATTTATTATTTATAATTTATAATTAATTAAATTTAATTTAAATATAATATATTATGTTATTTAATCCAATTCAAATTGCGAGATAGTCGAGTGGAGACACTCCAGCTAATTTTATAAATATATTTATAATGATGATATCTTTTAATTAAAATAAAATTCATTTTTACTTAATTTTCAAATTATTATATTAATTCTTGGTTCACAGATCTGCCGAAAATATATGCTCTCCGAACTGGGTATATTATTTTAAAAAAATTTCGTGTCTACCCCGGAAATAATTTGAAATTTAGCTGGTCAATTATTACGAATACCCTCCAGTCTATTTTTATTATTTTTTATTTCCATGCATATTTCTATATAAATCACCAATTAATTTTTCTACTTCGAAAAACCAGTAATTGATTTTTGGCAAAAAAAATCCTTATTAAGAATTTATGAAAAGAACTGTGTTGTTCATTCGATACACAGACGATCCGTTCGATATCCACCAAAGTCAAAAAACCTATCCATAGATGTTTAACATATAAATAATAATTTTAGCAATTACCACCTAGAATTATAAAAATTTATAAATATTTATTTATAAAAAGGACCCCGGCACGATTCTATTCACTTTGAGCTTTGAGTTAGTCTTTTGTACCAGTGTTCATCGCAAGTATATCCATGTCATCAGCATATCGAAGATTTAAGAAGAAGTATTATTATATTCAAGAACGGAAGAAGTTATATTTTCATTTATTTATCTTTATACTGTTTTTTTATCTTGTTCGTTTTCTTTAAATAAAAACGATATTTTTTGCAACCATTTCTAAACAGAAACATATTTTTTTGCTAAAACAACCCCTAGACAACGAAATTCCCTACAATATGAGAAATTATTTCCTGTTTATTTTTACGTGTTTGTGTGGGTTTTAAGTCTCAACATCTCGGCCTCTATTTTAGCATCATTTACAAGAAAATCTTTTTTAAGGAGACAATTTTTGGGATTCTGAATCATAGTCGGCCAAACTAACAATAAGAGTTAATGTTGGGATTTTGGGTTAAATGGGTAGGTAATCTTTGACTTTCTAAGTTCTGCAGCTCTGAAGAATCCTCGGTGCTAACATTGACGTTAGAAAATCTGGCTCATACCACAGCTCAAGGTCAACTGATCTCGTTCACTCTTGGGTCTACCTGAGTTTGCAATTTGATCATACATAGTGAGCATATGCGCTAAAAGTTTTTTATGTTTTCGGATTTGGTCTGGTTCGTGGTTTATGATGGATATGCTAGCTATTTGTGTGATCAACATTATTGTTATTGGTTATAGGTTTATAAGAATTAATTTTTTTTTGAATAAGGGTTTTTGTATAGCCGTTTTGAACAAGGGCCTCTCTCTGTCAGCTTCCTGATCTCTTTGTCTAAATGTTATTCATCTGTGACATTGGCATCAACGTTAATATGACTGAATTCAGTTGATTTCCCAAGGAAGGGAAGGTGATTCTGCGTTGAGGTAACGGCTGGGGTAGGTGGGTTTCCTAAATATAAACCAGGCCTGGCAAACCGCATGCGGCCCACCGTGAAAAATTTTTACTGTTACTGTTAGTTAACTTTATATTTCTTTTGTAACTTTCATTTCTCGTCTGTATATTCAAAAACAGAGAATATAATTGAAATAATTATAATTAATTAATTTTTTTATTTAAAATACGTCCTACAATTTTTAACTACATATTTGATTTCATAAAAAGGAAGAAAAAAGTTAGAAATCATAGAAATTAATAGAGAATATATTTTTTTTATTTTAAATTGTTATTATATTATTTTTATTTAAAAAAAATAATAAATAAAAACATTAAGCATTAAGCATCAAGAAAGTATTAAAAGTGTTTTTTAATACCTTGTAGCACGATTCCCTAAAATCAAAGAGGCCCATGGAGTAATTTGGGTTGGCCAGGGCTGCTATAAACAAAGTAAATAAAATTTTGTATGGGATTCTTGTTAATTTGTATATCTAAAGGGCAGACTCTGTTTTCATTTCTAATGTGAATCGTATCTGTGGATTAATGGAGTTAAGGTGTTTTAGAAAGGTGCTTAGTTTATTTCTTTCTTGGAGGCGTTTTAGAAAGTGGAAACTGTTCTTAATATATGAGCTGGATTTAATTTTTCCGCAATCGATTGAAGAAATTTGACAAGTTAGTGTGTGGACAATTTAAAAGGGCGGAGTGAGGTCCTTGGTTTATGATAATTGCTATGAGTTTTTCGAGTTTAAATTTGTGGATTGTGGCTTTTTGTATGGGGATATAATTGTCTTTTTGGAGAGTCTATTCCGTCCCAAAGAATTGGAAGCATCTGGTGGGAATGGATATTTGAGAATGTATTGTTATTTATTGAATTATAATAGAAATAAGTTGACCTGTGGCCAGGTCCGAACTGACCGACGGTTTGAAGTAAATTAATTTCCAGCTACAGAAACAATTTCAAATAATTTTAATATATCTATTAATGTAATAAAAACAGATATGGATATAACATAAATATTTTTAATTTTATTTTATTTATAATATATATATATGTAAGACCAGGCTGTGACGTCATGAATGGCTGGATGACATCATATAATTTTAAATTAAGAAAAAACTAATAAAGAAAATTTAATTTAATAACAAATTTCACGATTAATCATGTTGCATAAGTGAATTTTATTTAATTTTTAATAAAATAAAAAAAAAAATTGAATTTATCTTTAAAATAATTCAAATATAATAATTTTCAAAACTATGACAAAAATTCTATAATATTCTTAATTAGTACTGTATCGTATTTGTGCTTCTATATGTGAAAAGAAAAGTGTCCAAATTCATGTTTTTTGCATAAAAAAAAATCATTTTTCTTTCTATTGAATAGCGTAGGGACGATTTGCATGTTGGCATAGGCTCGTTAATCAAATCGGATCTCGATTAGTTGTGCTGATGCGGTGGTGAATGATCAGGGACCTTCAACAGATGGGCCAAGTTGGTGTCCGAGTCAAACGATTAGCATAATGCGCCCAGAGTGGCTTTGTGCTCCATTCTAATTGTGCCTGACACCATCTGGTGTGTAAACATTTAGCAAAGATGATACAAGATATATATATTTCTATATACACCAGTCGCCCTTTAATGTGGCCCTCCCACAAATATGGCAGAGGTGATTTGAATGTAATAGGGTGCTAGATGGGCGGCCAACCCCCCATTATGATATACACCATCAGTGGGCCAACATCGGTGGTCCACCCTCACGGCGGCAGTAAATAAATGGATGAATAAAAAAAATTGTGAGTTGAAAAGGAGTGATTTATGAGCTGTGCGCGGTGTGCTACATTTTTTTTTTTTTTTTTTTTTTTTTTAGAATTTTCTCTCTCTAGTTTAAACAGACAGTTTGAAACTAACTTTCCCATTTAATCAACATTTAATTATGAAAAAGTCAGGCAATGTTAGTTTTTTTAATTTTTTTTTATATCATAAAAAAATTATGAATTTATTTAATGTTTTAAATAAAAACTTTTACTTTCTTTCCCCCTGAGATGGTCTATATATGTTTCCCTTGAAACCTTAACATTCTTATATTAATAGATATAATTAATTTTATACAATATTTTAATAGTTACATAGAAAGAGTTATTTATTGCATTCATATAAAACTGAATACAAATAATTAATTTTATAGAAGAAAAATAAAATTAATTCATCTTTATCTAGTATTTATAAAATGTATCAAATTATTAATTATATAATACATTTTCTAAAAATAGATTTCATCTAATTTAATTCTAAATCAAATGCTTAGAAATTTTAAGATAAAAATAAGATTCATAAATAGGCACCCTTTGATTTTCTTTAGTTTTTATCTGAATATAAATCATTATTATAATAAAAAATAAGTTGACCTGTTGCCAGGTCCGAACCGACCGACGGTTTGAAATAAATTAATTTCCAGCTACAGAAACAATTTCAAATAATTTTAATATATCTATTAATGTAATAAAAAACAGATATGTATAGAACATAAATATTTTTAATTTTATTTTATTTATAATATATAGCTGAAGTAGCCGGGGTTGCCCGTTATCATAATACGGAGGCTGTGACTTCATGAAGGGCTGGGTGACGTCATATAATTTTAAATTAAGAAAAACATAATGAAGATGATTTTTCCCGAGGATAAAACCAATACATTCGTGGTGATATGTAAAAAAATCTCCTCATGTGAAATTTGGTGTGAAAATAACCCTTCCTTCCTATCTTCGATCGCTAATACTACCACTTCCGGTTTCCGGATTTGCACCAAAAGTTGATCAATTCATCCCACTGATGCATTAAGTAAATATACCAAATTTCAACAAAATCCGTTGAGCCGTTCAGACTGTACACATCTATACGGACAGACGGACGGACGGACGGACGGACGGACAGTCATCATGCTAAAAATACTTTTTTCTGTTAAGAAAATGCTTGATTCGTGGAGATATGTAAAAATCTCCACATGTGAAATTTGGTGTGAAAACAATACCTCCCTTACTATCGTCGGTCGGTAAAAATCTATTAAACATATGGTAGGTCTGCTAAATATACGATGTGGATTGCGGGTTTAGTAATTTTGTTCGACTGTGTTAGTCAAATTATTCTAAAAGTATCAGTATATTTTTTGACTTATTGGTTGTTTAGTCTCTTTTCATCTGACAAAAAAATAAATACAAATTTCTTTGTACATTTAATATAATACTTCTCTAAATAAGAAATATATGTATTGTATATATAAATTTAGGTTTATTTGAACTTAGATAAATGTTGTTTTTTTTTTGTTTTTTTTTAAAGCTTTGGTGGTTGTTTTTATTTATAAGGGAATTTTGTAAATAAAACCACATATTGATATTTGTATTTGTAAATTTATTCAAAAAATACAAAAATATACACAACGTTTCGATTGCAGAAGTAGCATATTTTTGTATTTTTTGAATAAATTTACAAATACAAATATCAATATGTGGTTTTATTTACAAAAATTCCCTTATAGCTACATGTGTTTGAAATATATGTGAATATTGCGAAAACTCATTAAAATTCATTTAAATAAAAGAAATTTGAAAATAATATTAAATTTTAGAGACATTCTGAAATAAATCCGCTTCTTTTTCCCCTTATACGTAGACTTATAGAGACTTTATTTACTATTTATGATCTTAAAATTTTTCCTTCTGTTCTATGATTTCTTTCAGAAAATATTTGCACAATATTTGACTTTTTTTTTATTTCTTTCTAGTTAAAATTTTTATAAATGTTTTAAATACTTTTATAATATTTATTGAAGTGAAACTTCTTTAGCGGCGTCCTGACATTTGGTTGAGAATGGAGAGTGAATTGAAAAATTGAAATTTCGTAACGCAAGAGAGAAAGAAGATATAGATATAACGAGTGGGAATGAGATAGCCTCTATCTGCGTTTCCCTTTTGTGCGATCTTTCGTTCTTGAGAAAGAGGCTATCTGCGTCTTCGTTTTGTGCTGTCTTTCGTTCTAATACCCTCTCGCTAGGTCCAAAGTCCACGGCGCGCATGCGCGCTAGTACGTTGACGCGGAATAATATTTCTCAGCCTCTGCTGGGTCAAAGAATAAAAATTAGTATGTGACCTCACAGTTACCGCCTTTTAGATATATATCTATTCTTAAAATAAAATTAAAAATATTTATATTATATTCATATATATGTAAAATAATAATTATATTATTTTAATATTCCTATAAGTTGGTATCACAATTTATTATTATTATGAATTATTTATAAGTAATTAATATTATTAATTGGTATTAATAAATAAATAATATTAATTATATTAACTTAATATTTCTAACTTTGTATTACAATAATGAGACGGAATTGTTGTGTGTTAAATTAGATTTAATTAAAGATTGAATTTAGAATAATTAAAAGGGTTATTGAAACCGCGTATGCTGATTAGGGAATGACAAGATTGAATAGGTTCAATTAAAAAATGCTTATATAAAATTATAACTAAAAATGATTTATTTAATAAAACTATAAGAATTTAAATTACAATTTAATTAATTTTTTGTGAATAAATAAACATATATAAAAAACTATATATAAAATTTGAATTTTCATTTATTCATTCATTTAAAATTATTTTCCGATTGTTCCTTTAAAATAACCCCTCTTAGGGGGTCGGAAGGGGAGGCAACATAAGGGAATTTTCTTTCACTTTGTTATTGGGAAAAACCAGGGGGGGACAGTCTTACCAGGAAAAACCCAAATTGTCAGCGTCCACTCTGGGGTTTTAAACAGTTTTAAAGGAAATGTTAATTATAAGTTCATTTCTCAACGAGTTGTATCTTTAAATTATTTTTATTAATTTAATTAATTATAATTAATTTATAGCCAATAATAGTTTATTATAGCTAATAATTTTTTAATTTTTAGTGTAATTTGCATGATCATTATTTATATAAAAAAATAAACACATTTTGCAATTTCCCAGAAAGGCTTATAATGTCAAGCTCCCACATGTGTCCATTACAATTAAGAATAAGTAAGTTATGTTTGTCACGTTCACACTTCCACATGTGAACATTACAATTGAAATAGTAAGTTTATGATTCGACATAATTTTTCTCTATTTCTCTCTCACTCACACTCTCAACTAAAATTTATCTTATTCTCTAGATTGTAAGAAGTTTCACTTCCGCCACGTGTACGATGCTGCACATGTTACTTTTTTTGTTTTGTCTTTTAATTTCATATTTAATCGAAAAATTTAAAAAAAAGCAAAGAATATGATGTTTTTTTAATTTAGAAAATTTCCAAAGTTAAAATATAAAAAGGATTATATGTATTATTTCTTTTAAAGAATAGATAATAATAAATCTAGGTTATATTTTATTGAATCTGAATAAGTTTTTAATTTTACTTGCACATACAGTGGCGGATTAAGTTGATTGGGGCCCCGGGCGGTAAAATTGAAATGGGCCCTCTGTTATTTATAATTATAATTGAAAGACAAATTTTTTTTATATTATAATTTAGGCTGTTTTATACTTACATATATATAGTACTTATGTAAAAAATACATAAATTTTACTGTGGTCGCCGAGACCTAAAATTGATTATTTTTTCTTAAGTTAGTTGGGGTTCAAACACGACCGAATAAAGATCTGTATCAAGAATAACTTGTTTTATTTAAACTCCGATTATCCATAAACTCAACAGTTTTTTTAAATTTTTTTTAAGGAAATATTTTTATTTAGGTTTCGGTGGGCCCCTCGGGCTGGTGGGCCCCGGGCGGCCGCCCGGTCCGCCCAGCGTTTAATCCGCCTCTGTGCACATATAAGTAGTATATGTACCAATAAGGGAAAGTATTGCAACCAGTCAAAAATTTAAATTCAAGATTTCTTATACAAGAAAATCTTATACAAAAATTAAAATACAAAATACATGTTCTGTGTCTGTGTTAGTTGTTTGTCATAGATCTCAAAAACGTAAAGTAGTTTAAAAGTGAATTAAGATATGGGTATTTTGATATTTTGTTAAAATCATACGAGAGGAAATATCATTTATCACCATTTCTGTAGTTTAACGATTTTGAGTAACCTTGCTCCATCGATGTCAAATAAAATTATTTTAATATTAGGCAGATTTTATATTTATGAAGTACTATGTAATATGTAATAGTTTAAATGACAAATTTTCAAAATGGTTTAAAATATTTTTAATTTATTTAATTTTTGACAACTAAGATTCTCACGTTGTTATTAGTAGCAAAAGATAAATATAAAATCTGAACCAATTAATTAAATTAGGAGATATGTAAAATGTATTATTATCAGCGAGGTATTAAGTGAAAGTTTTATGAGCTCTCGCACCAGGTGGTTTAGTGAGTGACTATTCATTACCTGATTCAAAAAATAACAAATACTATTATGCAACAAATTGACATATGTGCAAGTACATAACATTAACTTAATTTTAAATGGAATATATTATATACGCCAAGGTCATTTTTCATATGCAAATATTTAATAAAATGAAGCTCTTTAAATATAATTATAATATTTTTAGTATATTATTTCTTTTTATTATCTTAAATATTAATACTCCTATAATGAATTCAAATTAATTATTTATTATTGTTTAAATTGTATATAAAATAATTTTTGAAGTCTGAATCAGAAAGATTTTATGTGTTTCTACTAATAACAAAAAAATTATACGTTTATTTTTAAACAAAATTTAATAAAATATTAATAAAAAAAAAAAATGTTTTTATCCAGTGATGTTGGTTGCAAAGTAAGAAAAAAAAAATAGTTATTTATCTGTTATTCTAGAAAAAAGGTTGTTTTTATTTAGATTTGCTAGAGTGGAGAATCTTCTACAGCTAACAAATTAAGTGGAGGCTGAATAAAGCTGATTTTCTTGTCAGTTCTTATGGGTTGCGAAGACCGTGGTTCATATCGAAGAAGGAAACCCTGCGAAGAGAGGATGGGAGATAATAGAGGGTTGGTTTCACCGTAAGTTCGAAGGATACACCCTCCACCCGCACAACCACGCACCAACCAACCAACCAACCCTTGGCATGACTTGGAAACGAGAAACTGGATGCGAGAGGGTTTGGGAGTGAGAGAATAGAGAAAGAGAAAGAGAGAGAGAGAAAGAGAGAGAGAGAGAGAGCACTTTGCATTCTGGTTGCGCCTCTGGTGCGTGCACAGTTGAGCGCCAAGGGGATGGGAGAAGGGGATACCCCCCTAAAATGGGGAGAAGAGAATGGGGTGGGTTTCGGTTGCGGGGGTGTCACACCAGAATAATGAACATTTGCCTGGGAGCGCCATTTCTACTGGAGAATTACATAAAGAGGTTCTATCGGGCGTCGTTTATATTTAAGCGACAAAATAGGATTTTATCTTAAATATGTATAAAGCTTTGTTTCAAGGGATTTTCAATGATATAATTATTGAATTTGAATAGTGTTGAATTATATGTTTTTTTTAAACATGAAGTAAAATTCCCGCACAGGGTTTCTGCAGTGATTGTTTTGTGGATGGGATTTAACTGTCGCACGCCCTCGGTGCATATCCATTGATTAATTAGATATTGATGAATATTTATGAAGGGTAAGTGCAACAATGCCACATGATGATTAGTCGTGAGGCGGTATCATCCTCGGAATCTATCCATCTATTCTACTTACATAAAGAGATATGTAACTATTCTATTATTATTACAATATGCGATAGAAATCAGACAATCATTCGCAGACAGGGAAAGGAAAGTAGGAGTGGAAAGGTGGAGAGGGATAGGGAGAGGGATAAACTGATTGTGATGTACAAATAGAAAGTCAAATAAATATGCAATGACTTTCACTTATAGATATTTTAAGTTAAAACACACAAATGGATTTATAAATAGTATTCAATTTTATATATATCAAAAATCATTAGAAGTTTAAAGAAAATAATCAAAATTTTGCTTTACATCTTCTATATATATAAAGGAGAGTGTTTGTTTGTATGTATGTAATTTGTTTACTTTTTTGCTGTCATAGAAACAAAAAAAAAAGAAATTTCTTACTTAACCGACACTTGGTAATTTAGAATTATAAACAAAAACAATTGAACATCAAAAAAAAAAAATTTCTCACTTAACCTACACTTGGTAATTTAAATTATTTTTCATTTGAAGAAAGAGTAAGATGCAGAAATCAATTGTCAGAAACTTTCGAAATTCTGAATAGGATACACTATCACCAATTTTATTTAATTTAGCATTTGAGTATGTGATTAAACAAATTGGAAAAAAATCACTTGAAATATATTATAGGATATTCGACAATTGCAATTGCAATTCGCATGACCTCTATGAATCTCCAGATATAGTTAAGGTATAAGGTTATAAAATAGAGAAGGCTGGGATGGGAAGGGGTCATGGCTAGAATGGTAGATTAAAGATCGGCGAAAAATATTGGGAAACGTCTGGTGCGATTGGGAAGATCAAGGACGCGGTGAGTGGACAATGTAGGGACGTGGACAGATGGGACAGAGTAGGAGTTAGATGGTTATAGCTCAGGATTGGGATACTTGGAGAAATGGGGTTGCTTTCGAGATCCGAGAGGCACAGAGATAGATAGATATAAAAATACAATAGTAATATATAATTAATTTACTGATTAAATTAAAATATATTTTAAATAAGAACATAAACAGAAATGATAATATAATGTAATATACTGATTGAAACAAAATGGATGAAAACCTTTTATATACAGACTTCCAACGAAATAATATGTATTACTTAGGTGGTACAGGGGGCGGAGGAATAGATAATTAACTTGTTGTTGTGTCTGAGGGGTAGAAAGTTGATCGGAGGTGAATGGGGAGCGAACGATTGAAATTAAATATCTAAAATCCTATTATGAAAATAAAAACAAAAATGAAATTAACTTTCCGGTGTCAATTTTAAGTCTTTTCGGCGTTTTTCTCAGCTAGTTTTACATAAAATTTAGAATTACTAAAATATTTATTAGATTTTAAAATTTATTTTTAGACATTTGAATTAAAAATTATCTCACACGGATACGTTCCTAAATCCAGGTTCTATAAAATTCATTTCAATAACGATTAAAACTGCAAATTAAATTATTTGTTGATTTGAACCTGAAAAGATTAAGGATATTAGTAAACATGAATAAAGACATACAGTAGTATTACTTTGCAAATTATCAATATAACTTTTTAAAGACGATAATCCAATAAAGACCTAATAAATATCAATATTTGTTTTTTTGTTAGGGTTTATCTTTTTTATTTTCCAAATTAAACTTTATATTTCAATTATTAATAAATAATAATGGTAATTGGTAAATATAATATATATATATAATATATAATATTAATAATGAAATTTGCTAAATATGGAAAATGATTTTTGATATAAAGTTCTCGTATAAAATGGATTAAAGTTAATTAGA
This sequence comes from Labia minor, assembly GCA_963082975.1. Taxonomy (NCBI): domain Eukaryota; kingdom Metazoa; phylum Arthropoda; class Insecta; order Dermaptera; family Spongiphoridae; genus Labia; species Labia minor. The sequence goes on from OY720347.1 coordinate 67,624,179, forward strand.
ATGTTCAAATTGAAATTGAATGCTAATTGCAAAACATAAACAAGGCACTATTATCTGGAGCCCCGTTCAATACAATCTATCTATATATAATTTCAAATCCACTTTAGAACGGACGAGGCAATTATTTTAGAAATTTCAAATTAATATATATATATATATATATATATATAGGTATATGCAATTTTTTTATTGAATTCTTGTAATCAATTTCCCTTCAATTATTCTCATTTCTAGGTTATTGTTGTTGTTTTGTTTGTTTTAATAGAAAAATTTAATGGAATAGATAATTAACTTGTTGTTGTGTCTGAGGGGTAGAAAGTTGATCGGAGGTGAATGGGGAGCGAACGATTGAAATTAAATCTAAAATCCTATTATGAAAATAAAAAAAAAAAATGAAATTAACTTTCTGGTGTCAATTTTAAGTCTTTTTTTTTATAATGAATATTTGAGCGATGTGACTAGTGTGTTATAAGGGAGAGAAAAAGAAATTAGTGAGAGGATGGGGTTCTTTTGCGAGCCACATGTCGCCTTGGGTTGTTTGTGCACTGATTGGTTCCAATCGCTCTGAGAAGGGAGACCCGATTTGTTCATTGGCCGTGAAATGAGCGCCGAGTGACCGTCCCTTCTGCTATCGCCTTCACGCTCCCTTAGTCACCCATCCTGTTGCTCTTATTAATATTCATTAACTATTTATTTTTCCAATCATATTAATTGCATTAAACCGGAACACTTACAACCTCTTCTACCAATAGCATCATTTAACTTCAATTTTACACCAAATCTGTTCCAATTTTATAGATAATAAAAAAAATGATTAATGATATATTCAAAGGAAGCTATTATATCAACTATTTATTTATTTTTTTATTTTTAATTTATTTAGAGCGAATTTTTTCGAAATTTTTTCTATTCTTCTAGACTTTATCTATTATTTTAAAATTATATTATAAAATGTTTTTAATTTATAATATTCTTATATTATTAATAATTATTTATACATTTTATTTAAAAGGAACCAAACCCCTAAAAAACTTAAATTAATTAAAGTTGGTATTTATTAACCACATATTTTTGTCCTCTTATATCATAATAATTAATATACAAATAGAATTAATGATGAAATCCATTATTAATTTATAGGGTAGTCGAAAAAGTCTTTTCGTATTTCTAATCATGTGGTACCCACACATCAAGCTTCTTTTTGTAGCCAGCCTTTTTTAAATGGTTCCAAACCGTTTGATGAATGTTTAGTTCCTTGGCAATGTCATGGCTGCTTATGTGACGGTCCTTGTCAATCTTTTCCATAATTTCATCGACCAGAACGAGATGCATTTATCACATCGAAATTTCCAGAACGAAAGCGAGCTAACCATTGTTGTGCTACAAGAAATGATATAGCATCGTCTCCGTGAACTTCATTGGCGGCTTGCGTGGCATTCTTCCCTTTTTTATACAAAAATTTCAAAATATAGCAAATTTCTTCATTATTTTCACTCATTTTTGAAAAGCTGTAACTTTTGTTCAGCTTCACCAAATTTAATTTTCTTTAAGGTTAAATGAAGCTTGAAATTACACCTTTTCAACACTATATAGTATGACACAATGTGATTGGTAGCACTGGAGATATACGATTCCAACGACATCTATGGACAAAATACGAAAAGTATTTTTCGACCACCCATTATTTTATTTTTCTTCAGAACTTTATAAATTTAATTCTAATTAAACTTCGTTCTTTTTTAACATTTAGTTTTGTTTTAATTAATTGTTATGTTTAAATAATTTAATATAATTGTCAAAATATTACAAATTTAATAATTATTGTTAGTTGTTTAAGAAATTCTAGGTTATCTAAAATTTGATTTCAAATGTATGCCATAATTTGAATAATAATTTGTGAATTTATATTAATAATTTACATATATACTAGAATTTGATTGACAGCTAGATATATTTTCTAGATAGTTTCTCTCTGTCCACCTTCAAAACTATTAATCAAATCTAATAGGATTTCTGTATGACACATTAGGATTCGACATGACGTATATGTAAGATATTGTTCTCATACTTCTACCCCCCATCTCGCTCTTACTCTTATTCAAATTCCTATAATAACATAACATAAGTACTTCTAGCAATTCCAATATAATACTCTAAGATTCAATAAAATATAAAAATAAATTTGGATTCGATTGGAATTAACACTTTTTATTTCATATTTACAAATTTAAACAAAACTTAAAATCTACAAATTTTTATTTAATATATTATAAAAAATCTATTTTAACTCAATAATGTTAGCAAAACTCATTATAAAAAAAAAAGAAAATAAAAATAAAAAATTTAAATAAATAGTAAAAATATATTAGTGCGAAAATATTTTAGTTAAATATTTGGTTGTAAACTGATTCTATTACCAAGTGAAACAAAAATCTTCATAAAATAAAAATATTTAAGTGTCAGAATTCAGTATGAAAAATTTTATATAGCAGTGTTATATAAATATAAAGGTTATTACTTACTACTAGTAGTAGTAAAAAAATACGGAATATTAAAAAGAATTCTTAAAGTGAAAAATACTCTTGAAATATTATTACATATAAATTATTATTATTTGTATTATCATTATTATATTCTTCACATCTATTAATCTGAGCTGTTACCGGTTTCTATTTTTTTCCTTTCTCTTTTTAATCTTCTCTTATTATACTAGCAAAAATTGTAGGTATGTATATATATATATATATATATTTTCGATTAATTTATTAATTAACCTCTCGAAGGATTTTATCATAGATAATATTTATAAATAGAAATCGATCTGTATTGGTTTCAACCTGGAGAAAAATCATCTTCATTAGATTTTTCTTAATTGAAATTTATATATGGATGACGTCACACAAGCCATCCATCTTTTTTTCTTTAATTAATATTGTGTTAATATTTTTTTATATTTAAAATATTTTAAAATTTATTATTTAATTTCGAAATGAAATTTAAAATATTTATTTTAATAAAATATACTAATTATATTTATTAATCTCTCCAAAAAAAACGAACAAACAAATACGGCTTGGTAGTAGTATTGTTATTTTTTCCTGTTAAATATTTAAGACCAACAGTCTAGGGCAGCGGTCGGGGAACCGGGGTAAATTACCCCAAATGGGGTAAAAATGAAACTTTTGTGAGTAAAAAGTATATATTTTTAATTTGTTATTTTATAAACCTGTTAGTATTTTTACAAATTAATTTTTTAGTTATTGTTTTCTTTTCAAAATTATCATGAGGGCTATAATTGGAAAGATGCTAAAAAGAGGCGAGTTCGTTTTTTTTTTGCTCTTCACCATGGGGTAATATCAACTTACACAAAAATATTTTGGGGTAATGACTAAGAAAGTTCCCCGCCGGCTGGTCTAGGGGTTTTAGTCGTGGGCTGCCGACACGAGTTCGAGATCGAAACTCGCTGAGTGCATATTTTATTAAATTATTAATTAATTTATTTTTATTTTTATTTATTCATTGTTCTTTTATTAATTTAGATAGTTTTATAATTTTTAATATTTTTTCACTAAAATATCATTTAATATTTATTAATATTATTATTATTTATTATTGAGGACCCCAAGTTCCATTCATTTTAATCTGATTGATGCAATGATGTAACATTTAATTAAATGGCCCTCCGAAGAATAGGGGGTTGGCGCTCCCTGTAAAAAAAACATACTAATTGCACATGTACAAAAAGCCTCGGAATCCAGACTGATCAAAAGATGATATATATACGTATATAAATATTTTCTATTCATTTTTTTATTTTTATTTATTTATTTTTAACTTATATTATTAAACAAAAATCTTAAACTTTATTTCTTTTAATATATTTTATTATAAAAATGAATAGGTGGCAAGTTCATAGCTGACAAGATCTCTGTATATAATCTCATAAATCCATTCTCCCTTCTCAGCTACTTAAATGTAAGTCTTTTTATTAACAAATCCTCCTCGTGTCTAATCCTTTAAACATTATATTACCTATACTTCCTGTGAATACGATAAATCGATTGAATTATTTTAGAAAATCAAAAAATCATAATCTTCAAAAAATTTATAATAGTATTTATTTAAATTCATTTTAATGTAAAATTATTATATCAGTAATATTTTTATGCCATCTAATTATTAAACTTATATTGCCTAAATATATCAATTAATTAATTTTTTCACAATTCAAAACAAATGAATCACTCGTTGCTTTTTTACTATTGCGATCACGAAAATTTTCGATGTTGAGATTTTGATGTTTTTATACGTTTTGAAGGTTCCTGAATCATTTTCATTAAGGTTAAGAAAAATGTCTGTGTGTATATGTGTGTGTGTGTGTGTGTGTGTAAGTAACCAAGATTACGCAAAAACGGTTTGAGATAAAATGATGAAATTTGGTACATGGGCATTATTCAAAATTCATAGTTTTCTATCAACTTTTGAGAAAAGTAGCTGAACCGGAAGAGGGTCATTACCTACTTCAAATCACGCGCCAGCACGTGACGTGCCATCAACAGAGAAGTTTAATAAATATTATTTATTAATTTTAATTTAAAATTTAATTAATTTAATTTAATTTAAATATAATATATTATGTTATTTAATCCAATTCAAATTTGCGAGATAGTCGAATGAAGACACTCCAGATTTTTATTTTAAATATCAATTTAATCTGTTCAGAACTTTCTGTGAAATCATTTGGAAACAAACAATTTTTAAGATGATTTAGTTTAGTTAATGTTTGTAATACAATAAAATTTTAAACAAAAATAAAAAAAAAAAACAAATTATTTTCAAAAAACTTTTAAATAAGAAATCAATGGAGAGAGTCTATTTGCAACTTTCCAAGTCGTGTTATTTAAGTAGTCGTATTATAAATTAATGATTTACGCTCCTAAACCGAAGTTAAATTGGCATGAATGTGGGCCTGAGTAATAAAAGGGCAGTCAGTCGACCCCATAGCGCGTGGCACGAAGGGCGGCGAGGAAGTGTGAGTAGGGGGTGAGGCTGAGGGTGCTATGGCTCTATACAAATGTTAATTCAGTGGGGGAGCCGAGTGTGAGTGTAATCTGCAATGGAACAGCACTAAGCCCTCATCAACCAATGCGCCCTCAGCTCTACGCTCACACACCAGCACACCAGTTTGGCCCCTCTAAATCACCACTTCGCTTTTGTCTCATTCAATACGAATCCAATCTTGCAGGTTTTTATAATCGAAGAAGAAGAAATAGAAAGGATTAAATATGGACAATCGGCCAGAGGCGGCTACCAGTCCACAAACATGCCATCATTATGCCAATGTCAATAACATTTTCACCATTCAAATATGGAATCAATGCAGTGTGTACTCAAAATGATCCCATTCTATAGTATTATTTTCATGTCCACCAACCAACCGCATATTATAGAATAAAATCCTAGGATTTTCATTGAAAAGAATGAATGAGAGTTGGGGAGAGGGAACGAGAGATGATTAATAAAATAGCTATAGACAGGTGGCGTCATTCAAACAAATCTTCCATCGGCTTATCCGCAATTGCAAAATTTATTAAAATAATATTTGACAATTTTATATGAAAAATCGTTGAAGCCTAAATACTCTTTATTTAATTGATCCATATATTTCATGAAAAAATCAACGGATCATTTGAATTATATAATTATTATAATATACACCTGATTTAGAAATGTTTACAAAAATTTTAAATCTGTCATAAGTACCTACACATCACATATCTTTCATTTTTTTCGTCATTCCCAAATCAATGTAAAAACATTAAATGATTTATATATATATATGAAAATATACTTGATTATAAAACACGTTTTTCTAAACTTATTACAAGTCTTAAAATTGTATAACTATTGTTGATTATTTTATTTTTTTCATTAAAACAGTGACATGATGATAATCTAGTTATGCATTTTTTATAAACAACATTATAGATCCCAAGCTATTTATAAAAATTTGTTAAAAGAATCTAGAGGGTGAGGGTTCAAGTTCACAAAATATAGTAAGAATAAAATATGAGTAAACTGATAAAACTATCAAAATGTTTTGATGTTTGTTGTTTTTTACCGACCGACGATAGTAAGGGAGGTATTGTTTTCACACCAAATTTCACATGTGGAGATTTTTACATATCTCCACGAATCAAGCATTTTCTTAACAGAAAAAAGTATTTTTAGCGTGATGTCTGTCCGTCTGTCCGTCCGTTTAGATGTGTTCAGCTTGAACAAATGTTAATTTCATTGTAGATACTTGTCTTCAAAAATGTAAATATATTTAAGACTTTCTCATAAGATTAATAAGCGGGAGTGTCCTCCCCTAGACTTTCCCGCATATAAATAGGTATAAAGAGTTGTGAATGCATATTTAGAATGTGTAAACTTGGTATTGATAAAGAGCCAGTTCGTTAGTTTTTGGTGTCAAATTTGATATTTGGTAACATTTATATATATATATATATATAGAATAAAGTGCTACTTCCGGTAAACTGATATTTTAAATGTAAAAAAAAACAGATATGGATATAATATAAATATTTTTAACGACCGACGATAGTAAGGGAGGTATTGTTTTCACACCAAATTTCACATGTGGATATTTTTACATATCTCCACGAATCAAGCATTTTCTTAAAAGAAAAAAGTATTTTTAGCGTGATGTCTGTCCGTCTGTCCGTCCGTTTAGATGTGTTCAGCTTGAACAGCTCAACGGATTTTGATAAAATTTGGAATATTTACTTAATGCATCAGTATGATGAATTGATCAACTTATTATTATTTAAAATAATTATATTAAAAGTTACCAATAAATATCAAAATCTAAACAATCTAGTTTATAAGATGGCTTTGGAAAAAAATATATTATATTAATATATAAGAGATTTTAATTGATATTCATTTATAATGTTAATTTAAGAGTTTTGATGAATTCCTATTAAAATATTATCTAATAATTTCATTAAAAAATTAAAATTAACTTTTAGAATAAATTAAAAAAAAGTAATAATAAATAAATATTAATAATAATGATGATATATTCAATTCAATTATATTTAATTATTATAGAAATTATAATTATGTATATGTTAATATAATTTTAGAAACGTTTTAAAAATATAATATTATATTCAATATCGCGGACTGGTTCCCTGTATCAAGTTATGCAAGTATATGTTGGACAGTTTACATCAACTTAATAAGAGATTAATTTAAAAAATCTGGAGTGTCTCCACTCGACTATCTCGCAATTTGAATTGGATTAAATAACATAATAGATTATATTTAAATTAAATTTAATTAATTATAAATTATAAATTAAAATTAATAAATAATATTTATTAAACCAGCTCATGTTTGGCTCTTTGTTGATGGCACCACGTCACGTATTGGCGCGTGAGATTTGCAGTGCTAAAAAATTAATTCTGGTACTTTCAGCAATTCAATCAAGCTGAAATTCTATATATATCAGTTTTTATACAATTTTTAATCATGTGAAAAATTATCAAACATATCTTTATTTCTACGATTATTATTATTTTTTTTTACTTACTTTAGAGTTACTTACTTTACTTTACCGTAAGGTTACTTTAGAGGAGAAAAAATAAAAACGTTGTAGGTAATGACCCTCTTCCGGTCCAGCTACATTTCTCAAAAGTTGATAGAAAACTACGAATTTTGAATAAAGCCTATGTACCAAATTTCATGATTCTAGCTCAAACCGTTTTTGCGTAATCTTGTCTACATAGATACACATATACACACACATACACAGATAGACATTTTTCTCAACTTTGGCGAAAATGATTCAGGAACCTTCAAAACGTATAAAAACATCAAAATCTCAACATCGAAAATTTTTGTGATCGCAATACTATCTCTGGCGAGATATTAAAAATTAATTAATAGGTTTTTTGAATATACTTTTGGTTATAATTTTTAAAACAATATACTTAGGAAATTACACTATTGAACCTTATTATTATATTTTAATTATTAAATAAACGTAATTTTAATTGACATGAAATGAAATTTAATTTGGAAGTTTGCTGGATGATTTTAGTAAATTTAATAATTCTCATTTTAGAAGTTGTTTAGCCGACCCTCTTATTTGAATTTTGTATAAAATATTAAAGCTAAAGGAAATGTAATAATCGTATTATTTCGAATAATTTTAGGGAGTCCCTTTTCAACGATGTGAAAGATCCTAGGATGAAGGGAATTTTTCGTTCACCCCTGCCCTTCGAATAAAGTGCATCTTCTTTCTATTCGATGCTCATCTCCATGCGAATAAAGAGAGAGGCTCGCGACATGCACACAAAAGCCATTCATTCGGTTTGTCCTCTGGTATCCTTTGTCCTTTGTGTCGACTCTGACACCTCCGCTTCCCTTCCCCCCACCCTTCGAGACCACAAAATAAATAAATATAAACGCACGCACGCGGCGACGGGCATTCTATCATTTTAACTGCCCACCCACTCACACCACCAACCGAGATGAAACCCAACACGCCGGACACTGAATGAAAGCCAAAAATTTATATTGGTTTTTTTTTCACACGCACGTCCCGAATGAAATCGATCGAATTTATTTACATTGAAACCCCAACCTCGCTTTACAACCTCTCCTATACCCATTCCCATCATCTATCCGAAGATTTTGATATATTAGCAAATTTCAATTGTTACTGGGCAAGGCAAACATGATGTATGAAATTGTTATTTAATGATATTTCGATTCAGTTCTATCTCTTTTCTCTAGCAGTAAAATATAATTAAAATAATCAAAAAAATTTTAATATCAATAGTTTACTATCTCGTCAGATTTTGATGTTTTTATACGTTTTGAAGGTTCCTGAATCATTTTCACTAAGGTTGAGAAAAATGTCTGTGTATGTGTGTGTGTATGTATATAGACAAGATTACTCAAAAACGGTTTGAGCTAGAATCATGAAATTTGGTACATGGGCATTATTCATTCATGTTGAGATTTTGATGTTTTTATACGTTTTGAAGGTTCCTGAATCATTTTCACTAAGGTTGAGAAAAATGTCTGTGTATGTGTGTGTGTATGTATGTAACCAAGATTACGCAAAAACGGTTTGAGATAAAATGATGAAATTTGGTACATGGGCATTTGGGCTCATTACCTACAACGTTATGATTTTTTTTCTTCTAAAGTGACCGTAAAAATAAAGATATATGTTGGATAATTTTCACATGATTAATAATTGTATAAAACTGCTATATATAGAATTTCAGCTTGATTGAATTGCTGAAAGTACCAGAATTAATTTTTTAACACTGCAAATCTCACGCGCCAACACGTGACGTGATGCCATCAACAAAGAGCCAAACATGCGCTGGTTCAATAAATATTATTTATTAATATTAATTTATAATTTAATTAATTTAATTTAATTTAAATTAATATATGTTATTTAATCCAATTCAAATTTGCGAGATAGTCGAGTGGAGACACTCCAGATTTTTTTAATTTATGATAATAGTAAATTTAACATTTAAATAGTTACTATTTAAATATAATATTTTTACAAGTGAATTAAATTAAAATAAATTAAGAGGATATAAATCCATATGATATATTTCATCTTCTAAATCAGAATTTATGAGATTCTAATCAATGAATCCTAGCACTCCTTAAATTTCGCAAAAAGTATATAATACTTTTAATATAAATAAAGGATTTAAAAATTTTAATAAAATTTGAATTGGATTAATTATCTTATATTATATTTAAATAAAATTATAAATTAAAATTAATAAATAATATTTATTAAATCAGAGCCTGTTTGACTCTTTGATGATCACACGACGTTACGTGCTGGCGCGTGATTGACAGTTAACGTGTTAAAAAATGATTCTGATTAATTTTTTGTTAAAAATAATTAGGTATATTCATAATATCAATTTTTAACTCACATTAATTATCGCAATTTATATTTTATTATATTTTTTATTTATTTAATATTCTATTATCTTAACCCAATCAAAAGATAATAATAATTACCGACCGACGATAGTAAGGGAGGTATTGTTTTCACACCAAATTTCAAATGTGGAGATTTTTACATATCTCCACGAATCATGCATTTTCTTAACAGAAAAAAGTATTTTTAGCATGATGTCTGTCCGTCCGTCCGTCTGTCCGTATAGATGTGTACAGCCTGAACGGCTCAACCGATTTTGATGAAATTTGGTATATTTACTTAATACATCAGTGGAATGAATTGATCAACTTTTGGTGCAAATCCGGAAACCGGAAGTGGTAGTATTAGCGATCGACGATAGGAAGGGAAGGGTTATTTTCACACCAAATTTCACACGAGGAGATTTTTTCATATATCACCACGAATCATGCACTTTTTATTGGTTTTATCCTCGGGAAAATCATATTTATTAGTTTTTTCTTGATTTAAAATTATATGACGTCATCCACCCATTCATGACGTCACAGCCTGGTCTTGCATATATATTATAAATAAAATAAAATTAAAAATGTTTATATTTATTATTTATGTATCCATATCTGTTTTTTATTACATTAATAGATATATTAAAATTATTTGAAATTGTTTCTGTAGCTTTTAATTAATTTACTTCAAACCGTCGGTCGGTTCGGACCTGGCCACAGGTCAACTTATTTTTATCTATTTTTATAATATAAGTATATATTTATAAGATCCAAATGAATTGATACCTCAATTCTTTCAGAATAAAGTTTTCTGTTTTAATATCGATCAAAGAGAGCTTAGAATAAGGATAAGGCGTTGTTTGATTATATATTCATTTGTTTGCCAATTATAGAAAGAATTATGTTTTGTGGATTGTGTTTTCGTGGATTCCATCGACTTGAGTGTGATTAGTCCTTAAGAATGATTCGTCCAGTCTGAAGCACGCCTCAAGCTTAACTAGATTAACACTTACCTCTTAATAAAATATACGAAACCTTATTCTCCTTCCCTCTTTTCAAGGATCTCATAATCGTTCTGTTTTGTTAATCTTACATTACAAATGTAACATTTCTATTTATTATTCTTTTTTCTAAATGACGAAATCTTTATTCAGTTGATTTATCATTAAAGCTTTTGATAATCGTTTTAATGTTGATTAGAGAGCCGCATATTATAGAGAATCATATTTAGTTAGGCAGACTAAAGCTAAAATAATCCATTCTCGTCAAGGTTTTGTGTGAAGTAAAAGAATATAAACAGAGCAAGCAAAGCTCAATTATTCTGTTTCCATTCGCAAACCCTTTTCAACTCAACTGCTGAAAAAAAAACAACAGAATATCTCGTTTTCTTCTAATCAAACAAGCTGGCCCTCTTCGTCGAGATCCAATTTCATTCCGGAACAAATTACTTTGTTAATATTCCCCGACTTTATGCTTTTAGTCTAGAATATTATTTTGAAAGATGGAAACAAGTTATTGGTGCTTGAAGTAATACCCTACTCGATTTTCTGTTTTTTTTTTTTCAATTAAAAATATTTTACTTTTTTCTCTTCCAGATCGTTCTTAAACCAATAAGCATAAAATAGAACATTATTAAAATAAGTTCACCTGTGGCCAGGTCCGAACCGACCGACGGTTTGAAGTAAATTAATTTCCAGCTACAGAAACAATTTCAAATAATTTTAATATATCTATTAATGTAATAAAAAACAGATATGGATACATAAATAATAAATATAAACATTTTTAATTTTATTTTATTTATAATATATAAGACCAGGCTGTGACGTCATGAATGACTGGATGACGTCATATAATTTTAAATCAAGAAAAAACTAATAAATATGATTTTTCTCGAGGATAAAACCAATACAAAGTGCATGATTCGTGGCGATATATAAAAAAATCTCCTCATGTGAAATTTGGTGTGAAAATAACCCTTCCCTTCCTATCGTCGATCGCTAATACTACCACTTCCGGTTTCCGGATTTGCACCAAAAGTTGATCAATTCATCCCACTGATGCATTAAGTAAATATACCAAATTTCATCAAAATCGGTTGAGCCGTTCAGGCTCTACACATCTATACGGACGGACAGACATCATGCTAAAAATACTTTTTTCTGTTAAGAAAATGCATGATTCGTGGAGATATGTAAAAATCTCGACATGTGAAATTTGGTGTGAAAACAATACCTTCCTTACTATCGTCGGTCGGTAAAAAGAGAAAAATTTATTTCTTCTATTATTTTTTTTTATTTATTTTATTTAATTTTTCTAATATTTCCTTCTTAATTAATTAAATAATTAATTCAATAGCAAATTCTTAATTTTTGTTAGTAGTAACATTTATGTAAATTTTATGATAATCTTCTTAATAAAATTTTCATTATTTTGAATTAATTGATTTTTTATTAGCAATTTTTAGGAACAACCCCTAATTTTTCAGGCAGTCTATACAAATTCCAAGGGTGTCCGAAAACTCAATAAGTAATATAACAAAAATTACTAGATTATGTTTATATTGCTGTCCTATTAATAAATGGTTGAAAGGATATTTATTGATTTAGTTTAGATAAGATTGTGTTGATACAAAATCAAAATAAACGGATTGTTTTTTTTTTGTTGTTTTTTGAATGGAAGGAGGAGATTTGGTTAATAAAGTGAATTCTATTTATATGATATATAATCAGACCAACGAAGGTAATTTTTATGGAGAGGGATGTCGCAAGGGAGAGAGAGAGAAAGAGAGACAAAAGGCCTTTTGCAGAATGCTAAATTGATGCATGCATTTAAGGTCCTTTTTATGGGTTCTGCAGCATTTGATTCATGGCTTGTTGTTACCCAAGACGAGAGGTTTTTTTCTCTCTCTCTTATTTTCTACGGCGAGTAGAGAGCACAAGCGGTCTCTATATAAATTGCCGAATTAATCTAGCCTTTTCGTGGTTGGAGGGTTCTCCTCGTAAGGAACCCTCGCAGACCAAACTATACGCCAACCTCGTCCTTAAACATTAGCCGCTCGAGTAAATTGCAACCGCCTCATCACCACCCACTACAAAGTCAACCTAATTAAAACTCTAAGATATATTCATTTAAACGAATAACAAATTGGAAAATAAAAAGAGATTTTTGATTAATATTTGGTACAATTTATAATGAATCAAGAGAGAGTATGAACGTTCACTTTATAAACAAAAAAACGCTGGAGTGTCTCCACTCGACTATCTCGCAAATTTGAATTGGATTAAATAACATATATTAATTTAAATTAAAATTAATAAATAATATTTATTAATCCAGCGCATGTTTGGCTCTTGGTTGATGGCACCACGTCAGGTGTTTACGCGTGAGATTTGCAGTTTTAAAAAATTAATTCTGGTACTTTCAGCAAATAAATCAAGCTGAAATTCTAGATATAGCAGTTTTATACAATTATTAATCATGTGAAAAATTATCAAACGTATATCTTTATTTTTACGGTCACTTTAGAAGAAAAAAATCAAAACGTTGTAGGTAATGACCCTCTTTCGGTTGAGCTACATTTCTCAAAAGTTGATAGAAAACTACGAATTTTGAATAATGCCCATGTACCGAATTTCATCATTCTAGCTCAAACCTTTTTTGCGTAATCATGGTTACATACACACAGACAGACATTTTTCTCAACCTTAGTGAAAATGATTCAAGGACCTTCAAAACGTACAAAAACATCAAAATCTCAACATCGAAAATTTTCGTGATCGCAATACTATCTCTTACGAGATAGTAAAAAGATAAGTGGATTTTGAACTATTTTTAAGAAATATAAATTAAAGATGTTTCTAACTAAAGTAATTAATTAAAAGGTTTCAATAATGGATATCAAAACAAAAAACATTACAAGTTAATAATCTGCTTTAAAATACATAATATAGACAATCGCAGGAAAGAAGTGTCAATTGTATAGTATAAACTGAGATTTCCACTTCTTTTAAATAATATGGGGTTTTTCAACCGATAAAACGATTTATAAAATAGGTAAAATAATCGACTTTTTTAATTCTTTCTAAATAAATATAGACATATGTTATATAGAGAAAATTACAATAATTGTAATAGGTGTAAAGATTTAATAAGATAAGATTGAATGATATTCATATAATATGTAATAAACGTAAATTATAAACAATAATTTATTTGAATTTTGCAGTTCATATAAAATAAAGATAGATAATAAATTTTTAATTCCAAGTTATGCATAAACAAAACAATCAGATTATTGACAAAGGCAACAAAAGACCATTTTCCTCCATGACAATGCATAAGGCAAATGTCACGTTGTACCAAAAAGTGGAAAATATGTGCTACTATCTATGTAGCAATTTTTTTCATTTTTTTTTATGATTCTTCTGAATTTTACTTGTTTTTCTTTGGAAAACAAACCACATATGACTTTTACATTTACAAGTATCCTTACATAGTATATATAACTCATAGAATAGATAAATTAAATTAGAGATTCCAAAAAGAATCTTTGAAATATATATATATATAATGTAAAATGACATATATATATATATATATATATATTGTAATAATTTTTTGTATAGGGGAAGATATTGAAGGGGAGAATCTTAAGAAAAATAAGGGTTGGTCTCAAATGTGTATTGGAAAAGGGTGGACTTTGAATCGGCGTGAACTGCCTCGGATTTATTATATTTAATGTTTAAATAAGAATTTTTTAAAACCTTTAGATTTAAATGTAAATCTTTAAATTATAATTTTATATACAGAAATTTTTTTTATATTTTTTTATATAAAAAAAAAGTCGTTTTATAAAAATTATAGAGAAACCAATATTTGTTGTGAAACAAATATTTTTAATTCGTAGATTAAAAAAATAAAAAAAAAACTCCTTAAAAAAACAATATTTCTTGTTAATGATGTAGCCGGTCTTTATATAAGCGATAGTCAGTGCACTGGTGAATGGTGGTCCTTTTTACCAGGGCTTCGAACCGGAAGTGAACCGAAAACCGAAAACCGAAAAAAAACCGGTATTTTTGTCGGAACGAAAACCGGAGCTGAACCGAAAAAAATAATATCGGTTTATTTCAGTTCAGTATGTGTTCAATCCAGAGTTGCCAGAAGAGGTGTTTTGGCAACACACAAGCCCGAATTTTTTTCAATTAGTTATGCCTCGCACTGCATGGTGTCGCTAAAAACTTTGTTTCAAAAATTAGTGTCCTAGTCATACTCTCCCTTCAGTTGTGTTGGCAGCGTCTCGTAGTCGCAATACAGAATTTAATGTTTTCATCGTTTGTTTAATACTGATATTTTGATTTAATGATAGTATTAATTTTTTAAATTATTTATTCCATTTGTTACAGGGTTATGTATTGATATAAAGAAAATGATTCATATAAATATAAATAAAATTATTAAATAAATTTAAACAAATATTGAATAACTTTGACCAGGTACGAAGATTAGACAGTAAAAAACTTATTTTAGAATTTTGGGAGGAAAATAAAAATACAAATCCTCATTTATACAAAATTGCAATGGTGGTTTTAGGAGCTACTCCAACACAAGTTAGTGTTGAAAGAGCTTTCTCTGGTTTAAAGTTTATTTTACGAGACAATAGAAATAGTTTAAATACAAATATATTGGAAGATATTTTAATAATTAGAGGTAATTTTCATCTTTTATAATTATAGTTATAATTGTAAGTAAATATATCCAAGAATCCTGTATACTTTAACATTAAATATACGAATTTGTTTCGTTTGTTGAGTGTTTGTGTGAAAGTAGAAGGATGTAAAAAAATATTCATACTTATTTGTTCCGTTTAATAAATTATATTAACATCTTATATTATATACTTCTAATTATTATACCTTTAATTAATTATTATTATTTATATTATATTGTATCAATTCATGTAGTATGATTTAGGGTGGTAGCAAGAAATATTTTTATATATTTATGGCAGACTCAGCATACCCCGACCTAAATTTCTAATACAAATAAAAGGTCTTTAAAATTAATTAATCGGAACTGAACCGAAAACCGAAAACCGAAAAAAACATTATTTTTTCCGGAACGAAAACCGGAACCGAACTGATATTTTTTTTTTTATTGAACCGGAACGAAAACCGAAACGAAAAAAATAACGGTTCGAAGCCCTGGTTTTTACTTTCCCGCATACTTCGTATAAGGGAAGTATTGGAATCGTCAAAAATTTCGACTTCGAGATTTCGATAGATCTTGACGTTTTAGACCTCCCTGAGTCGGAAAATACCATTTTTCGAATTATGTCTGTGTGTGTGTATGTATGTATGTATGTATGTATGTATGTATGTATGTATGTAATGTCTGTAAGCAAATTTACTCAAAAACTAATCAAGCTAGGACTTCGAAATTTGGTACACCGATATTATTCAGTTTGTAGATTTCTATCAAAATTTCGTCAAAATCGGTTAACCGGAAGTGGTACTTTACCTACACTGGTTGCGTTTACCTTTCAAGTAAAGTACCAGTTTGCTTCGAGATATTTGCTTCCTATTTTGTATATAGATTTAAAAATATGAAAAAAATTCAGATACCAAATTTCATCCTGATCTGACTATCGGAAGTGACATTTTACCTATACAAGTAGCGTTAAGTGTAAATTATAAATATATATAATAGAGTGTTAAAGCATTTTACTTTATAATTTAAATTAATTAGTTTGTTTATTTTTATTGTTGTTAAAACATAATAATAATAACCTAATTACCTATTTATATGCGGGAAAGTCTAGGGGAGGACACTCCCGAATTTTTTTTCTCCAATAAAGTCCGTCTGCTCTGGACGCTAACCCCTGAACGAATGCCTTTGTCTCCTTTCAACAACTCTTCTGGGGAAACGTATTACAATAATCTTTTCCAAAAATAATTTTTTTTTTTTTTTTTTTTTTTAAGGATTAATGATATTTTTAAAATATCATTACAATATATATAAATATATATAATAAGTTTATTCAAATGATAATACAGGGTGGCGCAGATGGATCGGGTGGTTTTATACTACTTGTAAAACTGTCAATTTTAAAGATATTGCATTGAAATAAAGTGCAAAACGTGTAGTTACAATGGAAGTTTATTAACAAAAAATTAGTAAAGTTAGTTTTTTAAAAAAAAGTAAGGCTATTAAAGCAAAGCTAGATTTTAGGTGGTTTCTCCATAAAAATCATTTATCTACAAATCATTAATCGAGAAATCAATGAAAATACAATTTATTAATATAATAAAACTTTTTAGGGATGAAAAATGATTCAATAAAATTATTTTTATTAAAATACTTTTATAGATTTGAATGATTTTTTATTTATATCTTTTATATGCCCATACATATCTTTCAATCAAAGAAATTAAACATGTTAGAAAAAAACGCGAATTCAAAATTTCACTTATTATATTTGTAGACAGTAAATAGTACTTTCTAAAAAATCAATTTTTCTGTAGAGATTATTTTAACATAAGGGGATGTATTTCAAAATATTAAAAACATAAATTATAATGAGTTTATAAGTCAAAGCTAATTAGAAATCCGAAAGGAAAAGATAAATAAAATTAGCTGGAGTGTCTCCACTCAACTATCTCTCAATTTGAATTGGATTAAATAACATAATATATTATATTTAAATTAAATTTAATTAATTATAAACTATAAATTAAAATTAATAAATAATATTTATTAAACCAGGGCATGTTTGGCTCTTTGTTGATGGCACCACGTCACGTGTTGGCGCGTGAGATTTGCAGTGTTAAAAAATTAATTCTGGTACTTTCAACAATTCAATTAAGCTGCAATTCTATTCATAGCAGTTTTATACAATTTTTAATCATGTGAAAAATTGTCAAACATATATCTTTATTTCTACGGTCACTTTAGAGGGAAAAAATCAAAACTTTGTAGGTAATAACCCTCTTCCGGTTGAGCTACATTTCTCAAAAGTTGATAGAAAACTACGAATTTTGAATAATGCCCATGTACCTAATTTCATGATTCTAGCTCAAACCCTTTTTGCGTAATCTTGTCTACTTACATACACACATACACACACACACGCAGACGTTTTTCTCAACCTTAGTGAAAATGATTCAGGAACTTTCAAATCATATAAAAACATCAAAATCTCAACATCGAAAATTTTCGTGATCGCAATACTATCTCTGGCGAGATAATATTAAGTTGACCTGTGGCCAGGTCCGAACCGACCGACGGTTTGAAATAAATTAATTTCCAGCTACAGAAACAATTTCAAATAATTTTAATATATCTATTAATTCAATAAAAAACAGATATGGGTATAACATAAATATTTTTAATTTTATTTTATTTATAATATATATGTAAGACCAGGCTGTGACGTCATGCATGGCTGGATGACGTCATATAATTTTAAATCAAGAAAAAACTAATAAATATGATTTTTTTCGAGGATAAAACCAATACAAAATGCATGATTCGTGGTGATATATAAAAAAATCTCCTTTGGTGTGAAAATAACCCTTTCCTTCCTATCGTCGATCGCTAATACTACCACTTCCGGTTTCCGGAATTGCACCAAAAGTTGATCAATTCATCCCACTGATGCATTAAGTAAATATACCAAATTTCATCAAAATCGGTTGAGCCGTTCAGGCTGTACACATCTATACGGACGGACAGACGGACGGACAGACGGACAGACATCATGCTAAAAATACTTTTTTCTGTTTAGAAAATGCATGATTCGTGGAGATATGTAAAAATCTCCACATGTGAAATTTGGTGTGAAAACAATACCTCCCTTACTATCGTCGGTCGGTAAAAATTGAAATGAAATGTGTATCAAGATTCAACATTTCAATTCATAAATGTTCACTTAATTAATCAACTAACGTCATTGGTATAATAATTTTTACAACAATTACTAAAATAAATAATTCAGAGAGATAAAATTTATATATTATATATGAATATAGATAATAATTCAAAAATTGAAATTAATCATTAATTAATGAATAAGTAAACGTTTCAATTATGTTAATGTTTACATATTTTATTTACTTCACATAGTCCTCTTGTAAATCCCAATTAATTGAATAGATACCAAATAATATAAGAACATGTTTTTCTGAATATAAGGGTAATAATGATCTATACCAGCTATTCTCAAAGGGGTCTATGGGACTTCGTGGGGGGTCTATGATCACCAAGGGGTCTATTGGGGGTCCATGGATGTCTTTTTAGTAAAAAATAAATTAAAAGGGGAGATTTAAGAATAAAATTTAGTAATTTTAGGCCAAACATAAAAGAAATCGCACAAAAACGTCAATATTATAACTTTGTAAAATATTAATGTTTTTTTTATTATGTGTTAAATTTAATCATTAAAAATATAGATATAATTATTGATATTTCAGTTTCTTTCTTCTATACAATTTCCCCTTATTTTCCTATTACTATGTGTTTTAAAATGAGTCGTCTGTGGTAGCTTTTGCACACACACAATTAGATGTAAATATATATATATATATTCCTTAGGTAAGGGGTCTATGAAATAAATAAAATTCCTACAGGGGGTCGATGGAAGAAAAAGTTTGAGAACCCCTGATCTATACGATCTATATTATTTTGAGGTAATTGATAAAGAACTAATGATAATTTACTAACAGCAATATTGAGAATGAGGAATATTAATAAAAAAAAATGATTTCCAAGAAAATAATATAATTTCAATGATTGAATGATTGACAAACAATAATTTTATCTTGTTTATATTTCTATGTTCTATGTTCTTGTAATATCCGCTTGAATAGAATAACCCTCTAAACTTTATTTAAGATAATATTTAGAAATATGTATTTTGTCTATTATGAAAGCGTGATCTTTTTTTCGTTTCAATGTTTGTCTTGTCCTGAGAATAAAGGAGGATGTGCCGTTTGTTGGTTCATTCCAGGAGATAGACAATCGAAAACGAACAGAGAAGGAGGGTTGACGAGAGGCTCTCTCGTCGATGCGCGTGTCTTATCAAAACATGTTGCCAGTTCCCACACACCCCAACGACATAACACTCTTTTACAATTTATACAACCCCTCCCTGCTCTCATCCCCACCAACACCATCATCATCTTCTTCTTTCCCCTACCAAATTGCAATCACTAATCCAAATAGAAGAGATCATAAGTAATGATTATACATCTATTATTTGTATGTAGATTCGCTTTATTTTAACACTCACTAATAAAAAATATTTAAGTTAAAAAAATTAATTAATTCGTAATTTTTTGTTAATATTTAATTATATTGTATATGATTTTATTAGACAACTAAAAAAAACATAATTCATATTATATCGCTAAGTTGTGAGAAAATCCTTTCATTAAAAATAAGTTTCAAGAGTGATTTTTTAAAAATGACTTCTTTACAAATATTATATTTAAAATATTCTATTGAACTATTATTATCAGATTTTCGACCAAGGTTTTAAAAAATAATGATTGCTAAGTAACTAAAATAAATAAGTTAATTTCTAAAATATATTTTAAAATTATACCTTATAATCCACCCAGAAGAAAAAAGCAAGAGGATTAACAAATAAACACACACACACACAATTAAAACAATTTATAATTAAAAATAAAACTCCATGAAACTGAAAAAAAAACTGGAAAAAATTTCAAGTCTGATATATATTCAAGTTTGACGTGGTCAGCTAATAATAATTCTTGGCAAACTCCTAATAATACTTCAAATAAAACAGAAAATTTTTTGTACTCTTCTTTAAATTTTGATTGCAAATTTCTAGTAGCGTGATTAAAATATTCTAAACATTGTGAAAATCCAAATATGGGGCACTTGTAATGACCCACGATAACTGTGAATTGTATTATAAGTAAATTATGGGCGACAGACTTTGGGTAAATTGTCTTTATCCCAGAATACAAAAGGGTGTAAACAAATATTAAGGGAAAAGGAAAACAAATAATGTTCGCACTAATACACTTTAATTAATAAAAAAAATTTTAAACAGATTAAATATAAGACATTTATATAAAAAAAAATAAGATAATGTAATTCACTATTATTACAGGGAGTAATAGGAATAGTTATCACACACACAGGGTGTGATGATAAAAAAAATAATTATATCACGGGACGTGTTAGTTACAATGTCATATCAGGATGATATATCTTTTTCAACTGCCAATTCTCAACTGATAAAAATATAAAAGCTTGGAGGAAGATGGTTCCTCCCCTTAGTCAAAATATTATATCTATATACATATATTACATTTTAACCTTAATGCGACAAAATAACTTTGTTAATATAATAAGAAAAATAGACAAACAAAATAAAATGAATAATAATGTTGAAAAATATAGCAAAAAAAAAAAAAATTTAAATAACTAATAAAATAATCCATAATGATCTATATGTGTTCCAAAATTCAATGAAGGAATACAGGAGAACAAACGAATCATTCGAATTCCTTTGTACCTTCTTTTCTTAAATGACCAATGTGAGAATGGGATTGTATCATGTTAATATTATTACTTGATATACTACATGTAGTGATTGTATTTATTTAATGACAAAAAAATTTTGAAAATAGAATTCTTCGCAGTTATTATGGACCAAATGAAGATGAGGTCACTGGAGAAAAACGGAGACTGCACAACGAGAAATTGCATGAGCTCTATGCATCTCTAGGACATAGTTTGAGTAATAAAATCAAAAAGATTGAAATGGGAGGATCACGTAGCAAGAATGGGTACTGATAGGCATATATTTGTAGGGAGACTAATAGGGGAACGTCCACTTGGAAGATCAAGGGTGCGGTGGGTGGACAATGTAGGAGGGAACGTGAGAGAGATGGGAGAGGGTAGGAGTTAGATGGTTATAGCTCAAGATAGGGACACTTGGAGAAATGTAGTTGCTACTACCAATAACTTTCGAGTTCCGTGGAGCCACAGAGATAGATAGGTTAATATAATGTTCTATAATATTTAGGATTCTTTTAATTTTACATCCAATCCCTATTCTTATTCAATGCCATATTATATTTTATAAAATGTATATAAAGTATTTTTGGTCTATTAGTTTGCTGTAAATAAACGTTTCAATATATTCAGCTAGTTTCATTATAAATATAAAAATTTGGAAATTTTTTTTACCTTTTATTGAACCAATAAAAAGTTAATACGTGTATCGATGTTTGCATATAACAAGGGGTGAGCATTTCATCTAAAACAAGTTATTACTTATTATTTATTAGATATAGATATAGGTATTTTAATTAAAATTCAAAGAGATTTAGTCAGGAAGAGAGAACACAAAATATATATTAGTTTGCAAGGACAACTAAGCAACAAAGCTATTGAAAAATGTATAATGGATGTATAATTGGAGAAATGTAGCTGCTGCGGCCAAGAACTTTCGACTTCCATACAGCCACACAGAAATAGATATACTCTATACCAGAGATGGGCATTAAGTCGATCGCGATCGACTGGTGGACCGCCGAGTCATTTTAAAGTGATCGCCTTTACTCATTGCCTTTTTTACTTAAACTACTCCTTAGCATATAAAAAATTCCATTACTCGGGGAAGAAATAACCAAAAATATAAACGAATTGTTTTCTATAACTATTGAGGAAGATGAAGTTCTTCTTCTTCAAAATGACATAATTTTAAAAGCACATAATTCAGATCCTACAAATATTTTTTGGAATTTAATGGACGAAGTTAAGTATACTAATTTAAAAGGTCTCGTATTAAATTTAACATCGTTCTTTGGCTCTACCTACCTATGTGAATCTGCATTTTCTACGATGAATATAATTAAATCAAAATATCGCTCCCGTCTTACAGACAATCACCTCGAATGCAGTACAAGACTGGCAGTTATACACCAAGATTTACTAAATTAGCAGAGGATATGCAGTGTAAATCTTCTAATGTGGACAATTTCACATGACTTTATCTTAAATAATAATTCGAATCAGAATATTTCTTATGAACTTGATATTTTTATACTTTTATAATCTTTAAATTTTGTTTGAAAATATATACCTAAGTTCCTTTCTTATTCTATTTTTTTAGTTACCTATGTACATTTATACCACATTGTTTATTATTATTATTTTAATAAATATCTGGTGGACCGACTTATTGTATAAAAATTAGAAGTAGACCGCATCCTAAAAAAGTTTGCCCATCCCTGCTCTATACAGTATACAGTATATATATTTTGGATATATGGATAGAAAGAGTTAAAGGGGAGCAAGGGACTATCTCGCAATTTGAATTGGATTAATTAACATAATAAATTATATTTAAATTAAATTTAATTAATTATAAACTATATATTAAAATTAATACATAATATTTATTAAACCAGCGTATGTTTGGCTCTTTGTTGACCACCACGTCACGTGTTAGCGCGGAAGATTTGCAGTGTTAAAAAATTAATTCCAGTACTTTCAGCTATTCAATCAAGCTAAAATTATATATATAGCAGTTATATAAATTTTTAATCATGTGAAAAATTATCAAACATATATCTTTATTTTTACGGTCACTTTAGAGGAAAAAAAAATCAAAACGTTGTAGATAATGACCCTCTTCCGATTGAGCTACATTTCTCAAAAGTTGATAGAAAACTATGAATTTTGAATAATGCCCATGTACCAAATTTCATTATTCTAGCTTTTGCGTAATCTTGTCTACATACATACACACACACACAGACATTTTTCTCAACCTTAGTGAAAATGGTTCAGGAACCTTCAAAACGTATAAAAACATCAAAATCTCAACATCGAAAATTTTCGTGATCACAATACTATCTCTTACGAGATAGTAAAAATATAAAGGAAGTGAGGGGGAATCTGTGAAAGTATATGCCAGGCACACTCCCCTGAAAGGTTAATAATTCAATCACATACTCTATACTAAATGATACAAATAAACTTTATTGTTAAAAACGTTTAATTAATTAAAAAAAACTTATCGAAAGCAGCGATTAATTTTGACGGGTGTTTTACCTAGTGGATAATAACGTTAATTTCTATTCCCACTTGAAATGTCTCAATTCATTCATTCATTCATTTTGATTTGAATTATTTACTCCCCCCATTCTCCCTTGCTCCCCTTTAACTCTTTCTATCCATATATCCAAAATATATATACTGTATACTGTATACAGTATATTATTTTGACATTTCACGAAATCAAAAATAAATAGATTTAAAAGGTTTAATATTCGAAAGAAAAATAACACAATATCCAACTATTTAATTTCAACTGTCATCTATCAACGCGGAGCTGTTGATTTTTCTGGGCGCCTGCAACCCTGATCCCTTCCCCCCACACAGAATGCGTACGACCCGTCAACGTCGGTGAGAAGTTGATTCTCGCTCCAGCCTGGGCTCCAACTGATAACACACTTGCGCGCACCCAATCATTTCATGTTGCGAATGAACATCCCCTATTTATGCCCGTCGAGCGTTCACTTCCTCACCATTCCTCCACCTCTACTCACTCTACAACTTGAGATGACCAGTCCCCTGTCTCGATTAACCTTAAAAGCGATGGCTCTATTGCTAACGAGATTTCAAACATTCGATTCCCTTCGTACATATCTCTTTTACCTTCTCTTCACCAGACTTGATTCACAAAACTTATTGTACGAAAAAAAAAAAAATTATTATTTATATTTTAACTAGCAGACCCGGCACAGCTTCGCTTTTGCATGTGTGTCTGTATACATACATATATACGTATGTGATAACTGAACACTTAATAATAATAATAATAATGTATTAGATGAATATAATTGAAATTTTAGTTTTAATTGGACTTTTTTTTGTTTTTTATTTTTACTATCTCGCCAGAGATAGTATTGCGATCACGAAAATTTTCGATGTTGAGATTTTGATGTTTTTATACGTTTTGAAGGTTCCTGAATCATTTTCACTAAGGTTGAGAAAAATGTCTCTGTGTGTGTGTGTGTATGTGTGTATGTGTGTGTGTATGTATGTAGGCAAGATTACGCAAAAACGGTTTGAGCTAGAATGATGAAATTTGGTACATGGACATTATTCAAAATTCATAGTTTTCTATCAACTTTTGAGAAATGTAGCTCAACCGGAAGAGGGTCATTATCTACAACGTTTTGATTTTTTTTCCTCTAAAGTGACCGTAAAAATAAAAATATATGTTTGATAATTTTTCACATGATTAATAATTGAATAAAACTGCTATATATAGAATTTCAGCTTGATTGAATTGCTGAAAGTACCAGAATTAATTTTTTAACACTTCAAATCTCACGCGCCAACACGTGCCATGGTGCCATCAATAAAAAGCCAAACATGCGCTGGTTTAATATTTATTATTTATAATTTATAATTAATTAAATTTAATTTAAATATAATATATTATGTTATTTAATCCAATTCAAATTGCGAGATAGTCGAGTGGAGACACTCCAGCTTATTATTTATTTCTATTGGAATTATTACAAATAATAATAATAATAATATACCGTTTAATACGTGAAAATAATAATAATAATAATTTATTAAATGAATAAAATTGAAATTTTATTTTTTATTATTACATTTTTATTTGTTAGAAAATTATTTCTACTTTATTAATTGTTAATAGTTATATTACATTTTAATTAACAGTTTTCGGAATAAGTATATTCTCTTATTATAGAGATTCTTATTGTTTGTCTCACAAGTCTAACTACAATATTTCATTATCATTGTATGATTCAAAATAAAATTCAAAATATTTGATAGGACATGACATGATCTTAGTATTTTTCCCATCCCAGAATATTTGCTAATATTACATGTTGGAGTTCCAATTTAATGGCAATTTCAATGCTGAATATGCTTTTAAATAAAAAAAATTTGAAGAAAGTAATTGGAATTATTATTATTAAGAATCAAAATAAATTTATTAAATATACATTTAAATATGTAAATAAATCTATATATAAATTTAATAAATATTCAAACAATAATTGAAACAATATAAATAAAACGATTCAATATTTTACTTACATTGTGATTTATATTTTTATTTTTATTACAACTGGTATTATGGGTATCTTATTTTTGACAGTTTAAAAAAATTAAAAATATTAATAAAATTTATCAAAATAATAAGTTGAAAAGATTTCCAATTATTTTTATTTATTTATTGTAAATTTTTCAATGTAACCATGGTTCCATAAATAGACTTTTACCAAAATATTACTAATTAAATTAATTTTGGATTTAACTACACTAAAACCTTCCCTTGTTTGCCCACAACAATCCCTGAAAGTTTCATCGCAATCGGTCGGGTAGTTTTTGAGATTAGGCGAGACAGACATACAGACATTGCCTTTTATATATATATATATATATATATAGATTGGCTTTTTGCAAGCATTAATGCAATAGTTTATAATTTTACTCACAGCAGATTATTTTTTTATTTGTATTCAAGTCTAAATTTCCTCAGGATTGTTCCATATATCAACAGACCTTTGGATAAAATGTATATGGGTTATTTCCACGTTTAATTGTGAGATTTGAGTCGTATCTTCACACATTTTGGCGGCATTTTCAATAGAATTTATTTAGTAGGGAATTTTTGAAGTTTCGGATCGTAGTAAGTGTGAGTCGATGTTGGGGATTTTGTGTTGAATGGGTGGAAGATTTAAGATTTACTGTGTTCCGAAGCTTCGAAAAATCCTTGGCACTAACACTACCTCTGACACATGTCGACACACGTGACCGACTCAAATCTCACAATTAAAAGTGAAAATGACTTGGAAATAATTTTTAATAATAATAATTTTTCATAATAAATAATATTTATTTAATTTAGAAATTTAAATATTTCATATTTAATTTTTTTATAAATAAATTATATTTTAAAATTAATATACATGTGTCAATAAGTAGTCTTAAAAAATATTTTTTTTAAAACAAAACAAAAAAAATATTTTTAAATTATATTAAAAACATTTATTATTTAATATTTTTGAAACTCAATTTATAATAATAATAACCGACTAATAAGATTTGATGTTTTTTAGGAGTCCTTATCAATTTGATTGTTATGGATTGGATTGAAAAATTGCAACCAAAAGTTAAAATCTGTATTCTCTATTTTAATTCATAGATATTTATTTAGATCATTCTAAACAAAATATAATAAATTGAGAAAGATCTCTATTTAATATAAATTAAATATTTTTTTATTAAATAATAAAAATAATCTCCAATAGAAAAATTTAAAAATAAAACTTCATAATTTAACTTTTTTGTAATTAAATTTTTTTAATTAAATTGTAATCGTATAATTTATAATCTAGAGATCTATACCAATAGCTCTAAATTTTATATTCTGAAAAAATTGAGATGAAATTTCTATGGGTATTTAATATTAAAACCAATGCATGCATTTATTTTCATTAAATTCTGACTGTTTTAAAAATTAGATCATCGCCCTCCCCTAAAACACCTATTTTTTTTTTTAATTTTTAAGTTTCCCTATAAAATTATATCTATCGGATTTTGAGGATTTTCGATGCTATTCATTAGTTGAATATTACGTATATATATACATATATACCTATATACATATTTTCTGAATATGTTTGAATATATATATATATATATTCAGAAAATATTACTATTTTAAAAATTTAAAATTTAATTTAAATATCGTTGTACTGTGAATAACATTTCCTTCTGCATTAATCATCCCTTCTTTGAGAATAAATTTATTAAAATATTTATTATATGGGTATTTTTAGCTAATTTTTTTTAGCATTTCATTTAAATTTTTACTATCTCGTAAGATATAGTATTGCGATCACGAAAATTTTCGAGGTTGAGATTTTTATGTTTTATACGTTTTGAAGGTTCCTGAATCATTTTCACTAAGGTTGAGAAAAATGTCTGTCTGTGGTGTATTTGTGTGCGTGTATGTGTGTGTATGTATGTAACCAAGATTACGCAAAAACGGTTTGAGCTAGAATGATGAAATTTGGTACATGGGCATTATTCAAAATTCATAGTTTTCTATCAACTTTTGAGAAATGTAGCTCAACCGGAAGAGGGTCATTACCCTTTACTTTTTGATTATATAAATATGTGTTTGATAATTTTTCACATGATTAAAAATTGTATAAAACTGATATATATAGAATTTCAACTTGATTGAATCCCTGAAAGTATCGGAATTAATTATTTAACAAATTGCGAGATAGTCGAGTGGAGACACTCCAGCTTATTTTTGAATATATCGGTTATTAAATACTGATGGGACATAATATCCCAATAATTAACACTAATGGGACATATAAGTCCCATTATTATTTTTGGAACTAAAAAACTGATAAAAACTATTGCTGCACACTAAATAAGTATAATATAAAATTATAAATAACTTCCTACGCAGATCTGAGCACAGAACAAATAAAAACAGGTAGTAATAGGCATGATCCGAGTATACTGTTTACTAGTAACATCTAGAAAATGACAAAATATTATAAAAAATAAAAAAACCAAACAGTTTTGAGCTTATTTACTAGCCTATGACCGTACACAACTGAAATCCCAGATCCCAATGCATTTGTAAGCATTTAAATTATTTTAGTATATATCAGAAATTCTTTGGGACAATATAGTCCCTACAGTATTGAAAGGGTTAATTCAATTCAAATTTACGAGATAGTCGAGTGGAGAAACTCCAGATTTTTAGTAAATAAAAAAGCTTCATAGCGATCATACCAATTGATAAAAATAATTCTATTCTTGACATTTCAATTTCAGGTTTATATTATGAAAAGTAAATTGTAGAAAATGTTTATCATTTGTGTGCTTTGTGTGATTCTGCTAATGATTCGATCATTGCTTTTCAAATTATACTAAATAATAATAATAATAATAACTCATTTTTTTTTTAAATAAATTAAATAATTCAATTAAATACTTATTCATGGAAAAATAAGAATTTCATTGACATATTGCAATTGATGTTTTATTATTTGTTTCTTTCCTAATATATTTTATATTTGACATGTGTAATATCTCATTATTCAAAGGACCAATCTAAAATAACATGGCAATTAATATATAGAGCGAAATCATATTTGTTAATGTTAATCTTCTAGTAAATATGTATAAAGTTTATTTTAATTTTCCGTATAAATTATGCACATATGAGGGGCCTATATTAAATCGACATTGGTCAGGGCTTATAGACTGGTATAAGCTCTGATTGGCTGGTTCTCGTTCGATCGTCGTTAATGCAGCTTTGATTGGCTGCAGGACTCAGCTTACAAACGGCTCAACGAACCGATGCACTTTTATCCCAAAAGCGACGCAACTAATGCACTATAATGCACCCAATTGCAATGTAATCTAGGCGCAATGACAGCAGCCGGCTGTTGAGTGATTAAGCCCTCTTGCACTCAGGTTCCAGGTCGCACATATTGAGCCGCAGTCGGATTGCCTATCCGTGTAGATTGGGGTAGGAGGGGGGCAATCCTCTGAAAACATCTCGGTTTAGAGGTAGTCTCAAGTGGGAAGAGGCTGATTAGTTTCCCTGTTGCCGGCTTCTCTACTGGACTTTGATATTTGCTTTGTATTTGTCACTTTAATTACTTGGCATTAGAAATTTCCATCGAGGCGAATTGATTGCGCCAATCATCTTCAAAAATCAGGATCACAAAGATCATCAAATCAATTGAATTCCCATCATTCCTTTAACATGAGATTAATTATCATTTAATCATTTCGAATATTTTGGATTATTTCTTTAAAAAGTGTTGTGTGTGTGTGTGTGTGTGTCTGGCGAGTTAGTAATAAAAAGAATTGAGAAAATATATAATATAATCACCCATGCATTTGGGATTCTTTTAATTTGATGATATCAAGATGAAAATATTAATGAAATAATTGATTTATATATTATCTACGCTTATCTTTTGACCAATGGAAAAAACCCTTATCAATCAACTTAAATTAATAAAATAATCTAAATAGCATGAATGATTTATAAGCCCACAGACATGTTTATCAAATTAAATTTTTTTTTTAAAAACGTAATTTACAAAATAAAAAAAAAAAAATTGAAAACTTAATTGATAGATATTAAAAATTGAGACATATTTGCAAATAATAATATTTATGATATTCAACACAAATTAAGCATGATAATTTGTTAAAATATTTAGATAAATATATATATATATATATATTTATATTATATAGGAATATCAATAATTTATAAATAAATGAACTTTGATACAAAATAAAATCATCATTGTATAAATTATTTCATTATCTTATTACTCAATATTGGAATATCAAAAAGTAAAATGAAAATAATGGACATTTAAAACAAAATAAAAAAAAATAAATCTTTTCTGTATGTTTATTTTGGCTTTAATTATAACAAATTCCAGAAATGACTTTTAATAACAAAATTAATTTATTGATATCAGTTTTTATTTAAAAGATAATATTAAAGGAAAAAATAATAATAAAAAAAAAAAAACAGATATGGATATAACATAACAAATATTTTTAATTTTATTTTATTTATAATATATAAGTAAGATCTGGCTGTGACGTCATGAAGGGCTGGGTGAAGTCATATAATTTTAAATTAAGAAAAAACTAATGAAGATGATTTTTCCCGAGGATAAAACCAATACATTCGTAGATATGTAAAAAATCTCCTCATGTGAAATTTGGTGTGAAAATAACCATTTCCTTCCTATCAACGATCGGTAATACTACCACTTTCGGTTTCCGGATATACCCCAAAAGTTGATTAATTCATCAAACTGATGCATTAAGTAAATATACCAAATTTTATCAAAATCCGTTAAGCTATTCAAGCTGTACACATCTATTCGGACGGACGGACAGAAGGACAGACAGCATGCTAAAAATACTTTTTTCTGTTAACAAAATGCATGATTCG
Source organism: Labia minor (assembly GCA_963082975.1). Taxonomy (NCBI): domain Eukaryota; kingdom Metazoa; phylum Arthropoda; class Insecta; order Dermaptera; family Spongiphoridae; genus Labia; species Labia minor. Next base: position 67,655,218 of record OY720347.1, read on the forward strand.
TGGAGATATGTAAAAATCTGCACATGTGAAATTTGGTGTGAAAACAATACCTCCCTTACTATCGTCGGTCGGTAATTATCTTTATCGACACAAAGTGATTTTTTTCAAATTTTTATTTGGAAATAAATGAAAGTCTTATTTTGCTCTAAAATACTAACGAAAATTCTTTTGGAAGTTGAGCTAGAATGATGAAATTTGGTAGATGGGCATTATTCAAAATTCATAGTTTTCTATCAACTTTTGAGAAATGTAGCTCAACCGGAAAAGGGTCATTACCTACAACGTTTTGATTTGTTTTCCTCTAAAAATAAAGATATATGTTTGATAATTTAATTTAATTTAAATTAATATATGTTATTTAATCCAATTCAAATTTGCGAGATAGTCGAGTGGAGCCACTACAGATTTTTTTTTTGAAATATATATGAAAAATAATGATATTTAGTGTTGAATAATTCTAGTAATATTTTAAATATTAAAAAGAAATTTTAAAAAAATTCGTTTAAAAAATTAAATGATATTAAAAGGAAAAGAAAAAAAAATATCCAGAAAATTACAATTATGTTTATTATATATTTTTCTTATCTTTAAATAAAAATAAATTAAAATTTAAATCAAATATTAGAATAATAAGGTTCATTTGAGAATTCCATAAGAAATTAAAAAAAAATATTAATTTTAATTATGTTGAAATGATTAAGTAAATATATTCGAATTTATTTAAGAAAATAATTAACATAATTAACAGTATTTTCATTTTTTTTTGTTCAATTACCTTATTAATTCAAAATGTAATGTGAGATGGTATCTGTTTAAATTTTGTTGAATACATCTATCTTTTTATTATTTTTTTTTTCCTTTTCTAATTTACCAAAGAAGAATGACAAATTGTCTAAACAAACAAAGGGTCTGGTATGCATTCAATTTATTTGTGCGACTGTTTGATTTAACGAGAGCGGCTTCCACCCAAAAGGGGGAGCAATGCACGCCACTCGTAAAACGCTCGATTCGTTTTTAATGGAAACAGCGAGCGATCTTCGGGCTCATCATTGTCCTGCCATTTCACACATGAATTGCACCCTTCCCCCACCAACTTTCCTCCCTTCCCATTGTCTCTTTCTACTCCCCGGCCTACATTGGCACGCCTCATTGAAAGGACTCACTATCTTCCCCTCCCTAGAATGATTTAACATAGAAAAAACATTTATTCCCCCAATCAGGTCAGGGCCAATTATTTACTCTAAGACCCAACTTCAATGATACAATACTTAAATGCATTGGTATAATTAAGTGCAAGTATATAGAAAATCAACTCAGGGAAAATAAAACAAAAAAAAAATTGTATTAATCAAATATTATCAATACATTCATTATAAATATTATTTTAATCCTATATCTCTTAAAAAAAAATCTAATTCAACTCAATCAACTAAATAAGTAATTTTAAAGATTATTGAACTATTTTTACTATCTCGCCAGAGATAGTATTGCAATAACGAAAATTTTCGATGTTGAGATTTTGATGTTTTTGTACGTTTTGAAGGTCCTTGAATCATTTTCACTAAGGTTGAGAAAAATGTCTGTGTGTGTGTGAATGTAACCATGATTACGCAAAAAAGGTTTGAGCTAGAATGATGAAATTCGGTACATGGGCATTATTCAAAATTCGTAGTTTTCTATCAACTTTTGAGAAATGTAGCGGAATCAACCGGAAGAGGGTCATTACCTACAATGTTTTGATTTTTTTCTTCTAAAGTTACCGTAAAAATAAAGATATATTTTTGATAATTTTTCACATGATTAATAATTGTATAAAACTGCTATATATAGAATATCAGCTTGATTGAATCGCTGAAAGTACCAGAATTAATTTTTTAACATTGCAAATCTCACGCGCCAAGTGTCGTGGTGCCATCAACAAAGAGCCAAACATGCGCTGGTATAATAAATATTATTTATTAATGTTAATTTATAATTTATCATTAATTAAATTTAATTTAAATATAATATATTATGTTATTTAATCCAATTCAAATTTGCGAGATTATCGAGTGGAGACATTCCAGATTTTTTGATATTTAAAAGTCATGATAAAAATCATCTGAAAATTTTTTAACATTAATGTGATTTTAATTCAATAAATTCTAATATTCACAAAATAATTTAATTCTAATTCAATTATAAAAATAAAATAATAATTTTTTTTTTAAATTTAAAAATACATATTATATTTTAATTAAATACATATTATCAAAAACATATTTTAAGTTCATTCTTTTTTCGAAATTAGATTAATTTGAATAAAAAATTTAAATATCACAGAAAAAAAAAAATCTAGAGATAATCAAATTCTATTTTTTTATGTAGGAATATAATGTGTATTACATATAGTATATAAACTTACATAATATATACTTACAAAGTATATACTACTCGATATTGCTCATTTCTATCTATAAATCTAAGGTATACTTTTAAATCAATTAGGGATTTTTTTTTTAATTTATTCTTTCAACGGAATTCTATTCTGATAGTAACTCATTCTTGTTTAGTTTAGATAATGTACAGGGTGGACCAAAAGTCCGGTAACATTTGAATCGAGCGCTAGCTTCGAATTGCGAGGGATAGGGTGGAGCGGGACGTTAATAAACGCGAGAGCGGATAGTTGGAATTCAGTGCCATGGCGTCGTTCAGCGGAGCACAACGCGCATTTTGCGTACGCGTGTACTATCGCAACAATGATTCTGCGACTGAAGCGCGACGAAAATTTTGAACACAGTACAACATACGAAATAAAAATAAATCTCCATCAACTCGTGCAATTAAAAAATGGGTACAGAAGTTCGAGGAGACGGGTTCAACATTAAATCAACCAGGATCCGGCCGACCTAAGACGTCGAGAGACCCCGTAAACATAGAGCGCGTACGAGCATCTGTTAAAGAACAACCTGGCCTCTCTACTCGAAAACGGTCGAGTGTTTTAAATGTGTCCAGGACATCTTTAAATCGTATTCTTCACAAGGATTTACATTTACACCCGTATAAAATTCAAATTGTACAGCAATTAAGGCCAAATGACTACATTTTTGGGCAAAAAGTCATATCCAAAAGAGGTAACATTAACTGGCCACCCCGCAGTCTGGATTTGTCACCAATGGACTTTTTCCTTTGGGGATACCTCAAAAGTAAAGTTTTTAATAACAACCCTCAGTCTATGGAAGAATTAAAAGAAAATATACGCGAGGAAATTCAGAACATTTCTCCAAACACTTGTCGGGCGGTGATGGAAAATTTCAGCAGGTTACAGGGGTGCCAAACTAAACAAGGGGCATATTTGGACGACGTTATTTTTAAAAAATAAAATCCTGATTTTTGTACTTTTATAATAAATAAACATATTTTCTCTCATATCTCTTTTTGTATTTTTTATAACCATTTGAAATGTTACCGGACTTTTGGTCCACCCTGTATATACCTACATATTAGTCGTTTATATAAACACTCACTACTGATCCACCCCCTAAATACTCAATTTCCACGACTAATATCCATTATTCTATCATCATTTGAGTTCACATCTTTGTAAAAAGGATGTTTCTCAATGAGAAAACATATCACTAATTCAGCCTTTGTTGCTTTCTAACTTGACCTCCAAGAAAGTCATATCGACTCTATTAAGCTCGTTTCTTATTTATATAAGATTGACTATTTATTACCTGGTTTATTAATGAAAAAAAACAAACAAATATAGTTGTGATCGCAATTAGATTGATAGCTTTTCCAAATATTCTCCATCAAGATCAATATATTTTTGCATATGTTTGTAATTTTCGAAACACTTTCCCACTTTGATGTAATTCCAAAGCATGCGTTTTGAATGCATCAAAAGTCAATTTTTCATAATTTTCGACTTGGATTATCAAGAGTGCATCGTTTAATTCTTTAAACAGCGATAAAGCACCATCATATAACATTGTAAAATAAGTTGACCTGTGGCCAGGTCCGAACCGACCGACGATTTGAAGTAAATTAATTTCCAACTACAGAAACAATTTCAAATAATTTTAATATATCTATTAATGTAATAAAAAACAGACATGGATACATAAATAATAAATATAAACATTTTTAATTTTATTTTATTTATAATATATATGCAAGACCAGGCTGTGACGTCATGAATGGCTGGATGACGTCATATAATTTTAAATCAAGAAAAAACTAATAAATATGATTTTCCCGAAGATAAAACCAATACAAAGTGCATGATTTGTGGTGATATATAAAAAAATCTCCTTTGGTGTGAAAATAACCCTTCCCTTCCTATCGTCGATTGCTAATACTACCACTTCCGGTTTCCGGATTTGCACCAAAAGTTGATCAATTAATCCCACTGATGCATTAAGTAAATATACCAAATTTCATCAAAATCCGTTGAGCCGTTCAGGCTGTACACATCTATACGGACGGACGGACAGACGGACGGACAGACATCATGCTAAAAATACTTTTTTCTGTTAAGAAAATGCATGATTCGTGGAGATATGTAAAAATCTCCACATGTGAAATTTGGTGTGAAAACAATACCTCCCTTCTGATATTGATCGGAAGGGTTGAGGTGAGTGGTGATAAATTTATAATATACTAGGTTGTTCAATAAGTTCGCGGAACAGAAATGAAGAAACCAATTTTTATTTGCAAAAATGATTTTATTTTTTATCGTATATTCCTTCAAGTTCAATACACTTATTCCAACGGTTATCTAATTTATGGCTCCCTTGACTGAAGTGGTTTTCCGGCAGCAGTGAAATATCCCTCCAAGGCAGCTATTACCTTTTCGTTTGAAGTAAATAGTTTTCCACAGAGATATTGTTTGAGTTGTGGGAAGATCCAGAAGTCGGAGAGAGCTAAATCTGGCGAATAGGGTGGATGTGCAAAAATTCGTACTGCAGTTTTTTGAAACCTAAATTAACACTCAAAATATTGCTCTCTGTGCTCAAAGGAGACTATGTTGAAAAATAAAATAATTTTTTATCGAAAAACCTATGTTTCATTCAAAAAATCACTGACTTATTGACTTGTACCAACCTAATATCTCGCCACCCTTAAATTTTTTAAGTTTTATTTTTAAAGTATAAGTAAGTATATGATGTTAATTTTTAAATTATGAAATTTATTCTTCCGATATATCTATATAACCTGTTTGAATAATAATATATCATTATAGAAATCAATCATTAATACAAAATACTTATTATTAGAATATATTTTTCAAACCATCTCCTAATCGTCAACATTCCCAAGTACTTAAATATGCCAAAATGTAATATAATAAATATTGTGAGTTTAATTTAAAAGTGAAAGATAATTAAAAAAAAAAATAAACAAATATATAGAACTAAATTAAAATTATAAATATAAATAAATACATATATACTGTATATGTTTTTTTTAATTAATAAATAATTAAATTATTTTTATTTGGATAGTTAGAAAATTCGCTTGAAATCAAAATGGTCCATATCGTTGGGAATATCATTGTGAGAGATAATCTCTTAAGCCTTTCCGTTTTATAATAAGAGTCCAAATGGAGTGTGAAATTCTATTTGATTATAAAACTGTTTAGCTTCTTTTATCAATATTCTTTCAAGTAGACTTGAAGCAATGCGGGGATGGAAAAGGAGCAATTTTTTTTATTGATTGATCTTTCTTTGATGTTGTTTTTATGCTCTACGCCTATTGTATTTACGTATTGTATAAATCGATTCTAAGGGATTTATCCACAAATTCAACTTAAACAGCCAACCGTGCTACAAATAGCATTGTTCACCGGGAAAGATAAAATATGACTGTGTTTTCGACATGAAGAATTGATCGAGTAAAAGAGTGAGTGGGTCAGTGTCAGTTCAAAATAGGTGACGTATGGTCGCAGAAAAGAGGGAGGGGGACCAGAGATGTGGAGGAGAAATGGCACCTTCACCTGCCATAAACGATGTTTGATGATGTTTTGATTGCCGTCGGATTAATTTTGGTCATCCTGCAGTCAGCCATATGGCTAATGACCCTGGGGATATCCCTTGAAGGGCTCCTCTGAGAGATGCCGAGGGTTAAAATGCATATACGAGCGACCTTTTTTATTCATCTTCTCCCTTTCGATTTTTCATTAAGGGTGACTCTTTAAAAAAAATAATTTCACCACCCTATAATCTTCTCATTACAAAGAGAATGATAATATTAAAACCCCCAAGAAATACTTTTTCAAAATTATTTTTTTTTTCATTTCCAGCTCATCATTGAATTTTATAGTGAAAATTATTTTTAATTTTTCAAATTGGAAAAAACTGATATATATATATATATATATATATATATATACATATATTGTAATATATAAGCATAAAAATGCATTTTTTTATATATTATCGTCAGGGCCGTCTTAAGGAATTCGGCGCCCATGGGCTACTAAAAATAATGCGCCCTTCTTCCTAAGAAAATACTATATCGCAAATAAAAAATTGCCGCCTCAAAAGGCTAGCGCCTTGGGGGCTATAGCCCATTTAGCCCTGTGGTTAGGGCGGCACTGATTATCGTGCAAAAATTCTAGAATTATCTTTATATTTTCTCACATGTGTTCAATAAATAACCTTTCCCCCACCAAAATGCACCTTTATGCTTATATATTACATCCTTTAGTTTATGGAAAAAAAACAATTTAAATGAAATGCATAATTTAATTTTTTTTATATATAATTAAATTTATAAAAAAAAAATTTTGCACCATAATATATAAAAAAATGCATTTTTATGCTTATATATTACAATATATATATATTTATATTATAAATAAGTTGACCTGTGGCCAGGTCCGAACCGACCGACGGTTTGAAGTAAATTAATTTCCAGCTATAGAAACAATTTCAAATAATTTTAATATATCTATTAATGTAATAAAAAACATATAGGCATATAACATAAATATTTTTAATTATATTTTATTTATAATATATATGTAAGACCAGGCTGTGACGTCATGAATGGCTGGATGACGTCATATAATTTTAAATCAAGAAAAAACTAATAAATATGATTTTCCCGAGGATAAAACCAATACAAAGTGCATGATTCGTGGTGATATATAAAAAAATCTCCTCATGTGAAATTTGGTGTGAAAATAACCCTTCCCTTCCTATCGTCGATCGCTAATACTACCACTTCCGGTTCACGGATTTGCACCAAAAGTTGATCAATTCATCCCACTAATGCATTAAGTAAATATACCAAATTTCATCAAAATCGGTTGAGCCGTTCAGGCTGTACACATCTATACGGACGGACAGACGGACAGACGGACGGACAGACGGACGGACAGACGGACAGACGGACAGACGGACGGACAGACATCATGCTAAAAATACTTTTTTCTGTTTAGAAAATGCATGATTCGTGGAGATATGTAAAAATCTCCACATGTGAAATTTGGTGTGAAAACAATACCTCCCTTACTATCGTCGGTCGGTAAAAATAAACCAAACTAAATAATTTAGATATCTAACTAAATATGGAAAATTTTAAATTTATGCTTAAAATATCTATGCCAGGGATCGGCAAACTTTTTTAGGAAAGGGCCAAATATAAAATTTTTAACGATCTGGGGGCCAGACGTTAGAATATATATTTTACTGTCTTAACGAAGAATACAAATAAAAATAAATTTTAAATTAATTAATTAATTAATGCAAAATTTATTATTTAATGTGATGAATGTAATTGTTTTTTTTTAGATATTATTTCATCATAATTGGGTACAAAGTTAATACTTCCTATAATTAAAGTTGTTTGCAAATGGTCATCTGTCAACCCTCGTCCATATGATTTTAATTGACCGTATTCATTTTTGGAAAGATATTCATAGATAGATCCATACCTATGAACTTTAATGTGTCATCATTTTGCAGATGAATGAATTCTAACTGAAGTTCTGACGGAAGTTCGTCAATCGTACACTCAAATGAATTTTGAAATATGAAAATTCAAGAATAACAATATTTATCCGCGGGCCGTAGTTTGCCGACCCCTGGACTGTAATAAACTAATCCTTTTTTTATTGTGAATTTAAAATATCATTTGCTGAAATTTCAAATATATTTATTTATTTAAATATAATAATTGTGGTTTATATAGTTAACAACATTATCATTAGCTCTCTTTTCATCAAAACTTGAAAGTTAAATTAATATTCAAATAAATTTTAATAAGTAGATAAATTTTTTATTTTAATCTTTTATGATTCAAGGTTAAGAAAAAAAAACAAAAAGATTAACTTAGTTCGTTTTGTTTCCTACGAGTTAACTAATCATTTAAATTAATTGCTTATACGAGTTAACTAATCATTTAAATCTTATCTTATTATGCTAGCTAAAATTGTATCTATATATCTATATATTTATCTATAACCATTGGTTCTCAAAAACCGCTCTAACGATTTTTTTCAAATTCACACTAGATATAGTATTTATAAAGAAAAATTGAGTTTTATTGATCACATCTCTTGAAACTTACAGCTTCATTATTAATTTCTTAATTGAAAATTATATATGGGTGACGTAAATGGCATCCATTTTGAAATTTTACTCCCGCCTTTTTTTAATTTTGTATTAATATTTTTTTTATATTTAAAATATTTTAAAATTTATTATTTAATTTCGAAATAAAATTAAAAATATTTATTTTTAATAAAATATATATATATATTTATTAATCTCTCTCAAAAAAAAAATAACAACAAAATAAAAAATGGTTTTGAAATAATTTTTTTTTTTTTTTTAATCTATTATTTTTTAATAAATTAATTAATAAATTACTATTTTATATTTATTTATTCATTGTTCTTTTATTAAATTTAATATTTATTAATATTATTTATTATTTATCGATGACATATGACATTCATATTGAAATTTTACTCCCGCTTTTTTTTTAAATATTTAAAATATTTTAAAATAAAATTCATTATTTAATTTCGAAATAAAATTAAAAATATTTATTTTTAATAAAATATATATATATTTATTAATCTCTCTCAAAAAAAAACAACAAAACAAATAAATGTCTTTGAAAGATGGTAAAAATATCTTTCTAATTATCAAAATATATCATAGACCAGCGGTAAGAACAATTGTTTTTACTCCCCGAGTTCGAAGGATCGAAACTCGCCGCGTGCATTTTGTTTTTTATCTATTTTAGTGATTTATTTATTCATTGTTCTTTTATTAATTAAGTTTTAGATAGTTTTATAATTTTTAATATTTTTTCAATAAAATATTATTTAATACATTTAATAATTGTAATAAATAATTAAAGAATTGTATATCAATATTTTTTAAAGGGTAGAGCGAGCTCAGTGTCCCAGGTATTAATATTACCAGCCAAATCCAATAATAATGAATCATTTTTTTTAACTTAAGTACCGAGCCGAGGCTCGGGGTCCCGGTACTTAATTGCTTATTGAAATAATATTATAAGTAATATAATATACTGTCTTATTTTCTCAATTCTTTATACTTGAAAGATTTAAGAAAAATAGTTTATCGTTTTTTTCAAATTTGTCCAAAGAAGCAAAATATTTCTTTACTTCTCGTAAAAGAATTAAGAATCGATAAATTCTTAAATAGAATTTTCTGCTGAAAATCAATCTCATTATATTATTTCTCTAACCTCCCAATTATAGACTTTAATCTCCACTCTTATCAAGGTTCTTGTAAAATAATTCCAACTAAACTTTCTATAACCATGTAAACCAAGACTTTCACTTTAGTATGGGCACTTTAATTAATAATCAATTGTAAATGTAATTAGTTTAAAAGGAATAAAGTTAGATGAATATTTCTTTTTGAAGTATAACCGAAACTACATCTCATAGATATATAGTAATTTATTTTAATTAAGTTAATTGTATTAGTATATACTATAATTTGACTAAACTATAACACAAAAAAATTTTTCAAATAAATAATTTAATATTCATATATACAATGTAATTATACGTGGAGGAGATCAATCAAAATACAAAAAATTGTACCTAAGTACAAACAAAAGTAAATAAGAACCTCAGTAACTTAAAACAGAATCTTTGAAGTTCTTTGAAGAATAACTTTTCATAAAATATCTTTGTTAATTCAACATTCAATTAATCTAGATAATAGTTTGAAAATTTTTTTAGCTTTCTAATCTTATAAAGACTCAAAAATCCAAATTAAAAAAAAAATCTTATTGTAATTTTATTGTAGTAACAAATAATTTCTTTTAGCAATTGAAAAAGTAAATAAATGATAAAGTTCGATTTTTATTAAACTTTTTAGTTTTGAATAAACAAATCATTTTTTTATTTGATGATTTTTACTATTTATTCATTTGTTTAGATTTTTTTTTATGAAGAAGTTAAAATGAAATGGCATCAAGGTAATTAGAAGTGGTGAGGAGGAGGTGGAATTGCATTGGAAAGCGTTCTTCTCCTTTTGGCTGTTTACTTTAAGCAAAATCGAGAGCGAATATGTAAGGGTAAATCTATTTCCAACTCTCATCGTGGTACCCACCCCCACTCAGCCACCTACACACCTACACACACACACACACTATGCTGCCACCATCTTGAGTGTCGCTGCTTTGCTCCGCCCGCGCTCGGCTGCCATTGGCCCATTGGTAGGTGACGTCATCGCCTTGGCGCTGAGACGCGCACGCGAACCGAAAAAAACAGCCACACGCTGCAGCTTGCGATGAAAGAATGAACAGCAATCAGACGGGCGAGCCGAGAAAAGCGCAGCAGAACGAGACCACGCCCACCCGCATGTAGCCAATGGCGACCAAGACGCATGCGCATTGCATGAGGTGGGAGGAGCACGATGGCCCTTGGAGAAGGCACTCGGCTCGGCTGCTGTGTGCGCGAAGATCGCTCGCTGCTGCATGTGCGTGTCTCCCTGTGCGCGTGACTAAGTGTGAACCAAAGTGTCAACAAGTGTCCCGGGGTGTTCGGCTACCCTCACCAGGCAAAATGTCCCGGTGAACTCGTCGTCCAACAACCAACCAAATCTCGAATTTGGACGCTTGCTCGCGTTGTTTTAAGTTAAAATCGTGCCTCATCAGCCGCTACGCTGGCCACCAGTCGTGTCCCACCAGCTTTTCGCTGGTGGTCCCCCCCAGAGATGGACGGCCTCCCGGGGGACCCAGGCTTGTGTCTTCAAGATCTTGTGTCGACGAGTGGAGGAGCGACAGGAGGCGGCGGAAGTAACGCGGAGGGTGGCCAACAACAGCCGCAACACCAGCACGGCGGCAACGGAAATGATTCCGGCACCCTTGCCTCGCTCACTGTCAGTCATCATGCGCCGCCGCCAACGCCGCTCCATCCGAGTGAACATCACGGTCCGCCGCCGGGTCCGACAACCGGCGGCTCCGTATCCTCACTTCACCACGAACCCCTCGAGAAACTCAAAAGAGGTCAGTCTCTCCTCTCCATGCTTTGCATTCTTTGCATTCGTCCCAACCAAATCCAATGTCCCAATTGGCAGGTGTTCGATTGTTTGGACAAAGCAAATCATCATCAACAACATCATTCATCAATTTCAATTGACTCACCATTATTTCATATCCCTAGTAGTCGGAACTATTAATTAATTATAAACATTAGAACTAAATTATTCATCGTTTTTTTAACCCCTTATAACAATATCTCTCGGAAGAATATGATTTCTTCTCACAATCATTGTTATTTCCTATTATATTATCAATTAAAACAATTAAAATTTCTTATAATTGTGATATCCACAAATAAAGATGGTAATAACCATAGATAATAATTATAAATATTTATTTATTAGCTTAGAATTCATTTTGTTACATTAATATATATATATATATATTTAGCTTAACTCTTACTTAATGTCCTATTTTTTATTTCACATGATACATATTTTATTTTATTTTTATTTTCTAAATACACTTAAATTAAACAAGATAAAATACATATTTAAAAGAAAAAAAAAAATGTAGGTATACATAAAGAAAAAAAAATTCAAATTTTTTGAATAAATGTTTTAATAAATTATTTTTTGTACTTGGTAAGATTTATAATTTTTGTATTGTCAAATTTGAACTGATTGTTTTTTAATTCAATAAATTTATTTTTAATTTTTTTTTTAGAAATAATTTCATTTTGGGAGTATTTATTGAAAGCATTTTTTTTTTATATTGTATAATTATTTTATTTTATTTTTTTAGATAATGTTTACATATTAATTATACATTTAATCCGAGATCTAACCAATAAATCAATTCTTAATCAATGTAGAGATACTTTGGTAAATATTGTTGTAATTTATTATTAAAAATGTTAAATTAGTAAGTATATAGTGAATTAAAAAGTATTATCGAGAGAATAGACTTTTTTAAGCAACATTTATATATATATATATATGTATTTATATTCATTCAAGTTTAGCAACTCCATAAAAATCAAAACTACCATTTTGTCTTTTTATGAAGGTAATTGTCAAAAACATAAAACCGATTTTTCAAATCATTTCCACACCTACAAATATTTTTATATTTACTTTTACTAACATATTAGATTTGGATTTGAGATTTTCATAATCATTTTTTAATTTTTCATTGTTTATTAAGATGAAAATTTAAATTTATTCTGATTATTCAAAAATTTTTTTAATCTAAATTTTAATTTTAATTAAAAACAATACCCCCCTTACTATCGTCGGTCGGTAAAAATGACTGATGTGATGTGCACTGATATTTTTATAAAAATCCAAAATAAAATGTGTTGTTGTAACAAAACAATTCTTCCATCTATAAGGGAATTTTGTAAATAAAACCACATATTGATATTTGTTATTGTAAATTTATTCAGAAAATACAAAAAATATACACAACGTTTCGATTGGTACATCTGCAATATTGATATTTGTTATTGTAAATTTATTCAAAAATATACACAACGTTTCGATTGGTACTTCTGCAATCGAAACGTTGTGTATATTTTTTGAATAAATTTACAATAACAACTATCAATATGTGGTTTTATTTATAAAAAAATTCCCTTATAAATAAAAACAACCACCAAAGCTTTAATAATTTAATATCTACAATTCTTCCATCATTCATCACAATTCAAAGGAAACAAACAAACAATTTACTAGTCACAATTACTTATTTCATACCCATAGTAGCTCTATTACTTAAAACAAATTACTTTACATAAAGTTATATAATTATCCCATAACTCTCCCTTTTTTACTTGGTTTATATCAACATTGATCCATTGATATGTGTCTGTCTGTTTATGTGTATATGTGTGTCTGATAAAGGTAGAAAGGGAGAGATCTCAGGTAACTGGAGGTTAATCTTTTTCGTTTTTGAAAGTGCTTGAAACCGGAACAGAAGTTACGAGATCTGCTCGCGATCTCGAGCAAAGCGCCTATTATCCGAGGTGCTTAAAAGCGACGGGGGCTTACAGGGCTTACCCTTCCTTCCTCTCGCGAGCTTACACCATTTCCTAAACACAACACAACATGCCAATTTTTTTTTTTTTGGATTTTGATTTGCAAATACATTTGACCACATTTGACAAATTCAAAAATTGAATAATAACTATTAATGATCTACATTATATAAATTAAGGGCACAATCTCATAAATCCTTTAATTAGTAATATTCACATCAAAAGAATTAAATTTTTAATTTTCAATTTATTGAAATTCCCTTTTATTATTTATTAATTAAATTTTTTTTTAAAAAAAAAATAATATATTAATTTTCAAATCCAAATTTGATGTAAATGAACCAACATTGAACTAACTAATGGGTAATTTTATTTTTTATAAATACCTGTACTTTTAATTTTTATTGACTCACTTTCTATATATAATTTAATCATAATTATTATAAATGGAGTGTTTTTATTAATTCAATTGATAACAATTTTTTATCTATATAAGTAGGTAAAAAATAAAATTTAAATGATCTTTTACTGAAAAATAGAACAATTAAACATAAAAAGTCTTTTTTAGACTATAAGAAAGATATATTTAATTATTTTTTTTTTAGAAACATTTATTTATTTATTTAATTGCACTACTTGAATTTGTTAAACTTTGTTAGATATATTGGTTTTGTTTAAAGTTAGAAATTTATTATATATTTTTTTCTAAAAGGAGAGTTAAATATAATAATATCACAAGGATAATAATAATAATAATATATATTTTTAATCATAGGAATTTTTGTTTATTATAAATTATACACTACGTTTCCAAATTCAAAAGCCACTTGAATTATTTCAATGTTTTCATAGTATACACTTTGATATATTCTAAAAATTATCGCTTAAATTAAGATAAAACAAATTGAAAAATAGAACAATTAAACATAAAGTCTTTTTTAAACTATAAGAAAGATATATTTAATTATTTTTTATAGAAACATTTATTTATTTATTTAATTGCACTACTTGAATTTGTTAAACTTTGTTAGATATATTGGTTTTGTTTAAGGTTAGAAATTTATTATATGTATATTTTTTTCTAAAATGTGAGTTAAATATAATTATATCAAGGATAATAATAATAATATATATTTTTAATTATAGGAATTTTTGTTTATTATAAATTATACGTTTCCAAATTCAAAAGCCACTTGAATTATTTCAATGTTTTCATATATTCTAAAAATACATTCTAAAAATTATCGCTTAAATTAAGATAAAACAAATTAATATTAATTTTTGTAAAGATTAAATAAAGAAAGATAGAAGACATTAGTTCAAAATTAGTAAATGTTTTTTTTATTATTATTAATTCTATTATTTTATTAAAATGAGAACCACTTTGAAGAATCTTATTTAATTAACTTTGGAATATTTAAATAAATATATTGTATGTATTGAAAAAGTATTACCTATATATTTTAAGAAATATTTATTTATTTTTCATTAAATTAAACCATATACAGTTCTTGATGAATGGGTATGAAACACAAAAGTTCTAAATTCATAATTCTTAAAAAAATATAGAAAATTCGGTATAAAATTCATCACCATCATTATAATAATATAGCTATAATAAGCTATAATAATTACTAAAAATTTATCCTACCAAATTTTAAATAAACAAGATTTGATCATTTATTTATTTTATTTTTTTAAGAATTTCTTTTTTTAATAATAATAGCAACATTTTTCATAATATTTTGATTTACTAGTAAATACAAATCTCCTATATGATTCTACTCCCTCTTCTACTCATTCTCACACTTAAGGCTATATTAACTTTTATGTTAAGTTTAATTTTATGTAAAATTCCTGAATTAAAAAAACTAATTTTAATTATAAAAAAAATTTTAACATTTCAATTGTGTTAAAATCAACTTTTATTTATATTTTTTTATAAAATAATATAAATTTTTTAATAATAACAATTATATTAATGAATACCTAAAATAAATAATCTTAGGTTCATTATTATTGGTCTATTATATGTAATTAAATCCAAAATCCTTTAATATACAAATATTCTGTGTAATCTATGGCTAAGTAAAGCGCGGACTCTATTTTTTATTTTCTTTAAACTGATTTTTATTATAATAATTAATGTTAATTTGTTAATGTTTGTATCTGATAATTTGTCCAGTGCCAGTCATTGCATGTTTGTCCTCTGGAAAGGACTGTATACAAAAGCTGACGGTTTAGGTGAGCAGTAAATCAGTAGAGGCCTGCGTTCAGGCTGTGTTAGCTCCATGGACCTAGTCAAACATCGTTATCATGTGTCTCTTTATGGCTCCGGACTCGCCTTCTGCTCTATTTGTCTTAACGAGCCAACGCTGATAAAATATATATTTGCCTCGAGTTGTACTAAAGCCGGCAGACAAAAAAAAAAAAAAAATAAAAATAAAAAAATGAATTTGTGAAATTTGTGCTTATTTATTTCAAATTAAATTTAAATAACCACAATTAAAAATTTAACCTGAATTAGATGAATAAAAAACATATATCACTCTTATAATTTATTAAAATAATTAAATATTATCAGTAATAATTACATTTTTAAAATAATCATTCAATTATTAAAAATAAAAAATATTAAAATAAAAAATAAATTACAATTTATTACATTAGTTTATGATATCATAGATAAAAATTAATGATATTGTATAATAATTAATTTCAATATCAAAAAAATGAATAATAAATGAATAATAAAATAATCATTTTTTATATTATAATTATATTAATTAGGGATTTTAATATCTTTTATATTTGGAATTTAATTAATAATTTTAATTATTTATTATATAATTGTATAATTAAAATCAAATATATCATATATTCCTGTAATATACTAAATTACTTTAATGGTAAATTCATATTTTAATTATTTACAAAATAGTATTCACAAATTGATAAAGATGTGAGATCAAAATAAAATTCTCAATTTAATTCATTTATAACTTCTCTGCATAATAATTTTTATAACTCTAAATGTTAATATATGTATGTACAATATATAGGAAACTATATATTTATATAGAAGTATATTATTCCAATTATAGATTATAATATATTTTTTTATATATCTTTCTTATGAAGAATCTTTTTAAATGTTTTTTTGTATTTAATTACATTAAAATTTTTGAAATAAAGTCTAGCGATTTTAAAATTAACATCTATTACAAATTTTAATCCGAGTGAGATCTTAAAATATCATGTTTATATAAATGCATGTATACTAATATTTACAGGGGTTGGACAAAAATATGGAAACACCTTGTGAAATGCATGTTTGTAAAGAAAGAATGATTTCAATGAAATATGTAGGAGCCGCTGGCGTTTTTGACTACTGACGCCACCTTTACAACTTCGTAAATGTGCTAAACAGTTCAGTTGTTGTCGGAGTACTGTTATGTGAGGTTGTCATTGCATTCTGTCAGAGTTAACAGTATATATAAAGTATACAGTATATATAAATACATTCTTTTAAGTGATTTAGAGTAATAAATAATTTCAATTTTCTATCTAGAAAATAACTTACTAGCGATCAAGCAGTGAAATTTATTTCACTTATTTATATATTCAAATTAAATTATAAGATATTAATTATTATAAACAATGAAACCATCAGTCAGGTCTTATACAAATAATATATATACTACACATAACACATTTTTTTAATTTCAATTATTGATTTCGAAATTATATGAAATACTCTTTTGAAAAGATTTTTAAAAGCCAATGTTCATACTATCTTCATTTTAATAGAATATTAAGGGATATTTGAAAAGCCTTATCGAGTATAAATTATATGATGCTAGTTGCTCAAAATTTGACAATATTGTATATTAACAGATGGTAGTTGACAGCATCAAATTTAAATTACTACCAGGAAACTTAAAAAATCCACTGATTTATTAAACTGCTCTAGTATGTAAAAATACCATTTGATTATATTGAATCCTTCCTCTAACATTATTCAAAAATCTTTATATTTCAAATTTTTTTGTTTTTAAATATATTAAATATTATTATATTATTATTTAAATGAGTGTCTATTGATGAATATATATAATTTAAATAAAGTACTGTTTTAAAGTTCACTTTTCATTATTAACTAAAATTATTAATTATTTTGTTTTATAAATTATAATAATTGAAAAAAAAAACAAGTTTATTTATAAAGTCATGAATTTCTGGTTGAGATCAAGGTGTAAGCTCTCGATTATTCCTTATGGCCTTATTCACAAAGAATAAGAAGTAAAATTGAAAAAAAAGACAAGTGGGTTTGATCTCTAACCAATCATTGGAATTTATTGGTCGTTGTGAATGGGGGAGAACAAAAGAGATTAAGGATGGGAAACTCTTTTGTTTTAAAAGCTTTTTAACAATTGTTGAATGATTAATTGAGATATATCTTTCAAAAACAATGTATTTTTTCCCCTCAATGCATTAGAAGAAATAATGATCCTTGATACATACAAAAATGTTATCTCTTCTTTATCTTTTTTTTTATTAATTTAATTATTGAAGAACATAGCCAATATGACAATAATAATAAAATTATTTAAAATTACACAGACAATTGGAACAGAATAAGTATTGGATGAACGTGAATCATAATAGAAACAGCTGGAGGAGATGTTCAAAATTCAGTATATTAAACACTTATTACCAACATGGAAATAGAATTAGCTTAGACTAATTTTTTTTTTTTTTTAATTTTAAAGTAATATTTCTATTTTTAAATTTTTAAAGATAATTATTTAATAAAATTTAGTGTGTCTCTACTTGACTTTCTCGCAAATTTGAATTGGTCAAGCTTTTTTCCATATATGAAAATTAATTAAAATTTTATTCTATCCGATCATAGGATTTAAGATTATTAACATAATTTTTACTGATATCATTTTATTAAAATAAGAAGGCAATCAAATAATATCAACATTGTTTTGATATTTTTACTATCTCGTCAGAGATAGTATTGCGATCACGAAAATTTTCGATGTTGAGATTTTGATGTTTTTATACGTTTTGAAGAATCCTGAATCATTTTCACTAAGGTTGAAAAAAATGTCTATGTGTGTGTAGGTGTGTATGTAGACAGGATTACTCAAAAACAGTTTGAGCTAGAATAATGTAATTTGGTACATGGGCATTATTCAAAATTCATAGTTTTCTATCAACTTTTGAGAAATGTAGCTCAACCGGAAGAGGGTCATTATCTACAACGTTTTGATTTTTTTTCTTCTAAAGTGACCGTAAAAATAAAGATAATGTTTGATAATTTTTCACATGATTAATGATTGTATAAAACTTCTATATGTAGAATTTTAGCTTGATTGAATCGCTGAAAGTACCAGATTTAATTTTTTAACACTGCAAAATTCACGCGCCAACACGTGACGTGATGCCATCAACAAAGAGCCAAACATGCGCAGGTTCAATAAATATTATTTATTAGTTTTAATTTAATTTAAATTAATATATGTTATTTAATGCAATTCAAATTTTCGAGATAGTCGAGTGAAGACACTCCAGATTTTTTAAGGTAAATAAAAGCTTTACCTTTATTTTTAAGTCAAAATTTAAAAATTAATTCCTGTACTTTCAGGGATTCAATTAAGCTGAAATTCTATATATAGCAGTTTTATACAATTTTTAATTATATGAAAAACTATCAAACATATATCTTTATTTTTCCGGTCAGTAAAATGAAAACGTGGTAGGTAATGACCCTCTTCCGGTTGAGCTACATTTTTCAAAAGTTGATAGAAAACTACGAATTTCGAATAAAGTCCGTGTACCAAATTACATTAATCTAGCTCAAACAGTTTTTGAGTAATCTTGTCTACATACACACCCACATAGACATTTTTTTCAACCTTAGTGAAAATGATTCCAAAATTTACTACCAGAAAAAAGAAATTTACTAAATTATATCTTTATTTATAGATAATAAATAAATAATAAAACGAAACTATTTGTTTTGAAAATTTCAAAGAAAACACAAGTTTTATACTTAATAATAAAAAAAAATTACAATTCTAAGTTAAAATATAATCATACATTTTTTAAAAATATAAAATGAATTATTAATTAACTGGATAGATAAAATAAAATTAAAAAGAAATCTACTTCTTAGTAATTGGTAAGAATACATATATATTTATAATTACAATAAATATTCTCTTCCAGCGAATGAGAATTGATAAAAATAAAAAAATTAAAAAAATAACATTAACAGCCAAGCTATTCTTTATCAATTCGTTATCTTTTTCTTGTTATCAAAAGATTGATAAATTTTAACTTATACCTAATCGAATTTGATTTATAGAGGAATATATAAAGAAATATAAATGCGCTTGGAATTTTTTTATTTTAACATATAGATAAATAATCTTAAATATCATTATATAATTTTTAAATTACCTGAAATAAAATAAATATTAAATGTGGATTTGTGAAATGTTATAACAAACGCATCAAGTCGAAAAGGTGAATTCGGAGGCGTAGTTAAAATTCATTTATTTTATTTTTCAGTATATTCATATATTTTTAACATTTGATAAGATTAGTTCAAGTGCCAATTATTTTAAGTGATAATATTTTTGAATTCTCTTCTCCATTAATAATTTTAAATAGGTAGATAATAAAATATTTAGAAAATTAAAACAACTTAAACGTTTCAATTTTATATTTGTGTGAGTGTGGACAGAATTTTGTGAACAGTCTCTGAAAACATTTATTCGGATCAGAATGATAATTAACCATCGAATTATTACTATGGCGATCAGGAAAATTTTAGATGTTGAGATTTTGATGTTTTTATACGTTTTGAAGATTCCTGAATCATTTTCACTAAGGTTGAGAAAAATGTTTGTCTCTCTGTGTGTGTGTATGTATATAACCAAGATTACGCAAAAATGGGTTTAGCTAGAACCATGAAATTTGGTACATGGGCATTATTCAAAATTCGTAGTTTTCTATCAACTTTTGAGAAATGTAGCTCAACTGGAAGAGGGTCATTACCTACAACGTTTTGATTTTTTTTCTTCTAAAGTGACCGTAAAAATAAAGATATATGTTTGATAATTTTTCACATGATTAATAATTGTATAAAACTGCTATATATAGAATTTCAGGTTGATTGAATCGCTGAAAGTACCAGAATTAATTTTTTAACACTGCAAATCTCACGCGCCAACACGTAACGTGGTGCCATCAACAAAGAGCCAATCATGCGCTGGTTCAATAAATAATATTTATTAATTTTAATTTATAATTTATAATTAATTATATTTAATTTAAATATAATATATTATGTTATTTAATCCAATTCAAATTGAGAGATAATCGAGTGGAGACACTCCAGATTTTTTTTTATTATAATATAGTAGTGCGATTATACCTTTAAAATTCTTTATTCATGTTATCTTCAAAAGTATATATAATATTAAAAAAATCAATTTTTTAATATAAAACACACGTATCTATCGATTTTGTGTGGCGCTGCTGAACTTAAAATTTCTCGTCAGAAGCCGTCAACCATCTCGCTCGGGAACCACGTTTATAAATTTTTATTCTCTTCTATATTGTGTGACATTTGGTTTATTTTTATATATATCTTATCTTATTATGCTAGCTAAAATTGTATATATATATATATAGCCATGGGTTCTCAAAAACCGCTCTAACGATTTTTTTCAAATTCACACTAGATATAATATTTATAAAGAAAAATTAAGTTTTATTGATCATATCTCTTGAAACATACAGCTTCATTATTTATTTCTTAATTTAAAATTATATATGGGTGACGTCACATGACATCCATTTTTATTTATTAACTGAAATTGTATTAATATTTTTTTTTTATTTAAAATATTTTAAAATTTATTATTTAATTTCGAAATAAAATTAAAAATATTTATTTTTAATAAAATATATATATATTTATTAATCTCTCTCAAAAAAAAAACAACAAAACAAATAAATGTCTTCGAAAGATGGTAAAATTATATTTTTAATTATCAAAATATCTTAGACCAGTGGTTAGAACAATTGTTTTTACTCCCCGAGTTCGAAGGATCGAAACTCACCGCGTGCATTTTTTTTTATCTATTTTCGTGATTTATTTATTCATTGTTCTTTTATTAATTAAGTTTTAGATAGTTTTATAATTTTTAATATTTTTTCAATAAAATATTATTTAATACATTTAATAATTGTAATAAATAATTAAAGAATTGTATATCAATATTTTTTAAAGGGTAGAGCGAGAGCTCGGTGTCTCAGGTATTAATATTACCAGCCAAATCCAATAATAATGAATCATTTTTTTTAACTTAAGTACCGAGCCGAGGCTCGGGGTCCCGGCACTACATTGAATTCTTTAACTATCCTTCCATTGAGGGGGTTATCCAATTGGTTTTCCTCTTGATAAACTTTTTTCATTTAATTAAAATTTCCTTTCAGTATATTCTTTTACTTAATTTTCTAAATAAATTTAACTGGTAAAGAACTAAATCGTAAAATTTTATTTTAAAATTTAATAAAATATTTAGTTTTTTTCATTCTTATTAAAATCACTTTAATTTTGGTTTCATGTAGGTATATAATATAAAAAAAATTATATATAAAAAGTATTTAACTTACAATTCATATTAATAAATTCATTTATTGTTAATAAAAAGTCATCTGAAATGAGTAATCGAAAATAATCCATAATATTGAAAAACTCAATATAATTAATATAAATGAAAATTGAAATGTGCTCAAGAAAATATTTTTAATATATTAAATCGAATAATGTATTAATTCAAGTATTTTTTAAATTTTTTTTTTTATATTTACATAGGAAAATAGGATTTATTTAATAGTTTATTATTTTTTAGTCTAAAACAAGCCTAAAATATTTGAGTTCCTACTTTCCTGCTATATCTTTAATATTATTATTATTAATGATTTCCGATCTAAATTCAAATCCATTTGCAATCCAATTTGTTAAGTTATTTTTTATGGGCTAATCTTTTTTTTTTTGAGGGAAAGGAATATATTCTTCAAGATATCTTTTCCCTTATCTTTATAGCTTTTCATATTCTAAAGGTTACGTAATAAATTGTAATATATATGTTAAACCTGAGAGAGAGAGAGAGACAGAAAGATATCATGTAGTAAAATTCCATCTCAATAAAAAAAATCAAATCTTTGGTAAGAAAGAAAAAGAATACATAAGGAAGATAGAAGATTCTAAAAAGAAATAAGAAATAAAATTTTTTTTTTTAAAATCATATACTTTAAAATTAATTTGAAACAAATTGACTTACTTGCAGATTAAAATATTGACATTTCCTTAACTCGAAAATGTTATTTATTATTAAATATATATTTTTGATAATTTAATTATTCCATATTTTTGTTATTTAATTTAATAAAGTGATGATTTATCATGATTTGATATGTTGAGTAAATTATTTTATTTCCACATTGAACGAAGGGACAATAAACATAAAATGTGCCCATCCCTGATCAATTTTAATTCATGTTTTAGTATTATACATAATAAAAATACATTTTTTTGAATATTTTATTTTACAATTGGAAACTACACATGGAGTGCCATCAATGAATCAATCATACATCAAAAACTTGTACATTAACTGAATGGTGACCATTTTTACTATCTCGCCAGTCCGTCCGTTGTGTGCCTTATAGACGTGTACAGCTTGAACGGCTGAACGAATTTTGATAAAATTTGGTATATTTACTTAATGCATCAGTAGCATGATTCATCAACCTTTGGTGTATATCCGTAAACCGTAAAGTATTAATTTTATATTCATTGTCGGAAAATATTTCACTTAAAATATAGTAATAATTAATAATTGTGAGTAATTAAACCAATATAATATAATTTAGACATTTTAGTAGTTTTAAAAATATTTTTACTATCTCGCCAGAGATTACTATCTGCAATCACGAAAATTTTCGATGTTGAGATTTTGATGTTTTTATACGTTTTGAAGGTTTCCGAATCATTTTCACTAAGGTTGAGAAAAATGACTGTCTCTCTGTGTGTGTATGTATGTATGTAACCAAGATTACGCAAAAACGGTTTGAGCTAGAATGATGAAATTTGGTACATGGGCATTATTCAAAATTCGTAGTTTTCTATCAACTTTTGAGAAATGTAGCTCAACCGGAAGAGGGTCATTACTTACAACGTTATGATTTTTTTTCTTCTAAAGTGACCGTAAAAATAAAGATATATGTTTGATAATTTTTCACATGATTAATAATTGTATAAAACTGCCATATTTAGAATTTCAGCTTGAAAGTACCATAATTAATTTTTTAACATTGCAAATCTCACGCGCCAACACGTGACATGGTGCCATCAACAAAGAGCCAAACATGCGCTCGTTTAATAAATATTATTTATTAATTTTAATTTATAATTTAATTAATTTAATTTAATTTAAATTAATATATGTTATTTAATCCAATTCAAATTTGCGAGATAGTCGAATGGAGACACTCCAGATTTTTTTTTGAAATTGTTTGGAAATTTTCAGTGTCTGGTCACAGCTCATATTTTTTTATTTACTTCTACTTTATTTGCAGAAAGTTAAAATCAATTAGAAAACTTAGGACCAAGAGACAAAATATATAAACAATCAAATTATCATTTAAACTTTTATTTTTTTTTATTAATATTAAATGAGCCATTACTATTAATTAAAATGAAAGAGAAAGGGAGAGAGAGAGAGAGAGAGTTGTATTTATTAATTTTAATATAAATAAAGCTTAAAATGATTTGAAAAGATGCAGATAATATTAATTATGATTGAGGTATAATGTTTTAAATAAAAAGAATATAGAATATAGAATATTTAGAGAGGTTGAAAGTAGTTAATAGGCGAAGGAGACGGGATAAGGGACCCATGGGATGAATTTCTCTCTCCTAATTACCCTAAACGGGCATTGAAGCGATAATGATGAACGATGACGGAAGGTGCGTGGGAGAAATGCCACTTGCTCCTTCACGGTCATTTCACGGCTGTTGCACATTCTGACATTCGCCCATACATCCAACTGCTTACTATGGCACCACTCAGCGAGATGGGCCAGAGCTAATGACGTGTACAGAGGAGTTACGCATTTGGAGAATGCCTTCCTTCCTTCCTTCCTTCCTTCCTTGATGGATTACACCATTCACCGTCACACACTCCCCCCATCCCCTCCCATCACACCCTCCACTCCCATCTTCCCCCTCCACCCCAAACTCTCATAACGCCAAACGCTTATAATAACATTCAAGACGATTCATGCCATAAACCAGGGGTCGGCAACCTTTTCTGAACGATGAGCCATTATCAAGAAAAAAGGGCCACACTGTTTTGTATACCACATTACAAAATAAAATACATATTTGATTAAAAAAATTATATAAACTTCATATGACTTTGTGTAAAAAATGAAATAAAACATTAGTAACAATTTGATTTGCATGTTATAAAAATCTGGAGTGTCTCCACTCGATTATCTCGCATATTTGAATTGGATTAAATAACATATATTAATTTAAATTAAATTAAATTAATTAAATTATATATTAAAATTAATAAATAATATTTATTAAACCAGCGCAAGTTTGGATCTTTGTTGATGGCACCACGTCACGTGTTGGCGCGTGAAGTTTTTAGTGTTAAAACCTTAGTGAAAATGATTCAGGAACCTTCAAAACGTATAAAAACATCAAAATCTCAACGTCGAAAATTTTCGTGATCGCAATACTATCTCTGGCGAGATAGTAAAAAGGGCCACACTTAGATGTTTTGTAAATTGTATATTGTAAAATATTTGATTAAAAAAAATCATATAAGCTTCATATGACATTGTGTAAAAAATGAAATAAAAAATTAGTAACAAATTGATTTGCATGTTATAAAAATTTCGGAGAATAAAAAAATGACAATTCTATAAAAAAAAAGAAAATTATTTATTTTATTTAAAAA
Source organism: Labia minor (assembly GCA_963082975.1). Taxonomy (NCBI): domain Eukaryota; kingdom Metazoa; phylum Arthropoda; class Insecta; order Dermaptera; family Spongiphoridae; genus Labia; species Labia minor. The sequence goes on from OY720347.1 coordinate 67,680,784, forward strand.
TTAATATAATTCAATTTTTTATTTGGTTTTTGAATGTATTTATTTATCTCTGGTTGGTTAACATCCCTATACTATTATTATGAATATATTATACATCGAAGGAAATTACATATTTATAATACCAGTCCAATAGACACGAGGCGAGGGGCAATATAGTATGTACGAGTGTTCTTCATGTAAATATTTGACTTTTTTCTTGGAAATCTAATACTTATAAAAGTGATGTTTAAGTATAAGAAATAATATTATTTATATCATCAAGAAGTAATGCATCCAATAATAAAATAATATGAAGTATAGAAAAACTTTCTAATTTTTACTTTACTAAAAAATATAAAATTTATAAGAAATGGAGCATATTAACACACTATGAGCGGGGCGGGTATTTGTACCCGTTGCGGGGACTGCCACTTATAAGCGGGGCGGGTATTTATACCCGTTGCCACTTATATGAGGGATATATATTAGTTATCGTTTAAAATAAGTAATTTTAAGTGACACATGGGAAAATCTTATCTTATTATGCTAGCTAAAATTGTATATATATATAGCCATTGGTTCTCAAAAACCGCTCTAACGATTTTTTTCAAATTTACACTAGATATAGTATCTATAAAGAAAAATTGAGTTTTATTGATCACATCTCTTGAAAAATACATTTTCATTATTAATTTCTTAATTAAAAATTATATATGGAAAACGTCAAAATTGGCATCCATTTTTATTTTTTAACTGAAATTGTATTAATATTTTTTTTTATTTAAAATATTTTAAAATTTATTATTTAATTTCGAAATAAAATTAAAAATATTTATTTTTAATAAAATATATGTAGATATTTATTAATCTCTCTCAAAAAAAAAACAAAAACAAAAACAAAAAAACATACGTCTTGCTAAGAGAGTAAAAAATGTCGTTTCCATCATCTAAGTATTATTAGTCTATTGGGTAGAGCGACTATCTGACAATTCAACTTCGCAGGATCGAAACCGGAGGAAAATAATTTTTTTTTTTTTTTAATCTATTATTTTTTAATAAATTACTATTTTATATTTATTTATTCATTGTTCTTTTATTTTATTTTATTAATTAAGTTTTAGATAGTTTTATAATTTTTAATATTTCTTCACTAAAATATCATTTAATATTTATTAATATTATTTATTTATTATTATTGAGTACCCGAAGTTCCATTCATTTTAATCAGATTGATGCAATGATGCAACATTTAATAATAATAATATTGTAATAAATTTCTATCTTGAAAATTGTTACATATTATTTAGGATATTTTAAAAACAATTTCTTTCTTTAATATATATATATATATTCTTAAAATTGAATTTGTTTAAATTTTAACACATATATTCAATAATATAAATATATATAAAATAATATTAAATTGTATATAATATGTGTGTGTAACGGGCGGACCATTTATTTTATTTGTAATTATATTTAAACCTGGTGAACTCATCCACTGGAATTGGCTCCCAGGAGGTGCTGCTCAGATGGAGCCCGCGCAAACTAAAAGGGATTCCCCTAAAGATCTTAGCAGCCCTTGGCTCGCTATGATAGACAGTCGTTGGAGTCGTTGTGAAACCATTGAGCTGATGAGATAGGGCATGGTACTCAATCCTTAAATTTATGTTTATATGTTCCATGTTCTGAAATATTTGGTAAATTTATCTTTATTTTTGTTTTCTTTCTTTCTATTAAACCCGTTAACAATATACAAATATTTTGTGAAAGTTTATTTTTATCAACCCTTATTATCTTGGCGCCCAAATTAAAGTTATATCCTTTATCAAATCATTATTATTTATTATTACAATTGTATATAAAAGAATATTTGAATTTGTTTAAATTTTAACACATTTATTCAATCAAGCCACCGCTTCTTATATCTTATTATTTATATTATAAATATTAAATAAAATTAAAAATATTTGTTATACCGATATCTGTTTTCATTGCATGAACACATATATCCATACATTAAACTTTTTGTTTATATTTTTTTATTTTTAATTTTTAATAAATTTTCTTTTTTGATATGAGATTTTATTAAAAAATTGTATATCAATATTTTTTAAAGGGTCGAGCAATAGCTCGGTGTCTCAGGTATTAATATTACCAGCCAAATTCAATAATAATGAATCATTTTTTTTAACTTAAGTACCGAGCCGAGGCTCGGGGTCCCGGTACTATATATCAGTGATTCTCAAAGTGGGGGTCGCGACCCCTGAGGGGGTCGCGAAAAATATTTGGGGGGTCGCAAAAAAACTGATGACAAATTAATTTTTGTTTCAAAAATTTTATTAATTTAAAAATTGTTAAAAAATAAATTGTTATTATAAATATAAAAAAATAATAAAAATATTTTAATACGTGCCTGAATATAACATTCAAAAATTTGTGCGATATTGGGGAATCCCCCGAGTTTCTCCTCTCCGCCTAATTTATGATAGAATAATGTTCTCATTTGGAACACCAATCGCATTAAATTTATTTTAAAACATGTTAAATAAACTCAATTAGTTATGTTAAGTTAATGTCAGAATAAAAGTATATAAGCATAAAATATTTTGTTCAAAGATGTACCAAAGATAAGTTATTAATTTTTATTGATACTAAAAATAAATTGGCTATGAATCAAAATTATGAGTGTTTCAATGCAATTAAACTAAAAAAAACTCCTTCTGAATGTAAATGATTTTCACCCCTTCTTCCTCCCTCTGAGATATTTTCTACACATACCAATTCTTCGGGGGGTCCTTTGAAATTTTTAAGTGTAAGAGGGGGTCGCGGACCAAAAAGTTTGAGAAACACTGCTATATATTATCACACTAAGAGCGGCTAGCGTCCGCCCCGCTTATAAGTGGCAGTCCCCGCAACGGGTACAAATACCCGCCCCGCTCATAGTGTGTTAACAAATAAGAACAACTTTCAATGGGTTTCACCTTGTCGATAACACATAGAATAAATAAATATTATATAAATAAAATAATTAAATATAATTATTATATATGGAAAATTTTCTTGATTTTTTTGAAAAAGAAAAAATATCTTAAATCTATGTTATTTATAGTTATTAAATATAATTAATAAATTACTTTTATCATTAATTATTAATACAACTATTTATATATTTTCAACTATATATAGAGTTTATGGTTTATTATGACACTCACATTTTAGATTTCGTTTATGATTTCGATTTTTTATTACGATAAAAAGTATAGCATATTTTGTTCCCTCGTTTGTCATGGTATTTGGATGGATGGATAAACCAATAAATCGAGCAACTTGATTTTGATAGCAATTCAATATTGTAGTTGATGTTAGTCTAGTCATAACATTCTATATAAATTTGATAACTAAATAAAAGATTGAATAAAAAAATAAAATGAGACAACAATTGCCTTAAGGGTACTTATTAATATGTATGATTCTTTAAATTAGCGATTCTCAACTTTTCAGTATTTGCCGCCCAGTTTTTTAATGATAATTTTCATCCCTCCCCCGCTTACAATAAAATGTCTACATCATTAATATATGATTATTTTGGATTCTGTTTTTAAATTATTTTTAACTATCTGTCAAAACAAGAGTTTTTCTAAAAGTATGTATGCTTTCCTTTCAATCAGTGAATCCATTTTTTTAAATATTTTCTCTTGAATATCCTCGCTTCCTCTCTTTAGTGTACTCAGATCATTGTAAATTTCATTTAAATTTTAAAAAAATTCTTTGTAAATCAGATTTTCTATTTTAAGTATATTGTAAGTAGTACCTTACTAAATTCTTTTTCCGAAGGTCTCTTTATTTTAGTATGTAATAATAAAAATAAATTAGATTGTAATGAAATGTGTCAAGATTCAACATTTCAATTCAAATAATGTAAAATATATGAGCAATGGACTTGAGATGATATAAAGGGTGTCCCAAAATTAACGCAAGATTTGAATTAAATAGAAAACACAGTTTTTAGTCTTTTGATTGTAATTTTTTTAATGATTCATAAAGTACATAGGATAGGGTTATTTATGGAATAACACATCGGGCAAATGGCCTCCGCGGCTTTGCATACACATACGCACTCGTTTGTCGAAATTTTCCATGCCGTTCTGCATAAATGTGGCTGAATTTCGTTGATGCAACGTTGAATCTCCTCCTTTAATGCACGCGTAGTTGTGGGCTTATTGACGTAGACCTGTGATTTTAGATATCCCCATAAAAAGAAATCTAATGGTGTTAAATCACACGATCTAGGGGGCCAATTCTGATCACCGAAACGAGAGAGTACACGACCTGGAAATGTCTCATGCAGTAATTGAAGTGTTTCACGGGCTGTATGGCATGTGGCACCGTCTTGTTGAAACCACATAAATATACTTCAATTACTGCATGAGATAATTCGCTAAATTTAGTTTTTTTAAATATTTATATCTATTATCTGATGTAGACCATTAAAATTCTAATTTATCTGTCACTTCTTAATTTTTTACACATATGTATTTTGCAAAATTATCAGTCCGTTCAGAGCGAAGTGTATCTTTGAACATTTTTCTCACTAACAGCATTCTCACCAACCTCTTAACAAATTTTTCTTAATATTAATAAAAACATTAGATAACATATTTGTTAATGTAATTCACTCATTTACATATTGATAAACTTTTTACAGGAATTTGAACAAAATGTAAACTATAATGACACTTTTTAAGCACATGTTCGTTTGAGTGAGTATTAGCCGTGGCATCACAGAGATTTTGTATATGATCCGATATTATTAAATAAATATATTATGTATTTAATGTATTATAATACAAAAATATATGTGTTCTTTTATAATGATTTCAAGTGTATACGATTGTTATATTAGTATTGGAATGGAAAATCGCGTGGAGTGGTCCTCCTACCGGGCGATGGATGCGAATTTTCTGTCGCGCAGAGATGCGCTCCCACGGATCTCCCCTCACTTACTCGCGATCGATTCCCAAAAAACAAACATCCAAGCAAGAAACCTTCTCCCCACACCACGCCTGACATTCAATCACTTGATCTTCTTAAAGTTCTTTAATTGGTGTAATTTGGCCAGGACAAAGTCGCTTCATAAACAAAAAGAAATCTTGCCTAAAGCCAACATAATACTTGAGAGATCATTGAGTATATAAAGGTAATGCCCTGTGATTAAAACGATTAGTTTTAAAGAACGCAAATATAAACTTGATTAAAAAGCTTTGGCTATTAGACAAGTTAATAAAAAAAAGAAAGAAGAGGGGAAGAGAGGAGGCGCTTCCCAAAAATGTCAAATAAACACTTTATCACATTCATTCATAAAATATAAAACACCATTTGTAAAGAAAATAATTAAAACAAATAAAACATATTGAAATTTTAAAACTAAAAATCTGGAGTGTCTCCACTCGACTATCTCGCAAATTTGAATTGGATTAAATAACATATATTAATTTAAATTAAATTAAATTAATTAAATTATAAATTAAAATTAATAAATAATATTTATTAAACCAGCGCATGTTTGGCTCTTTGTTGATGGCACCACGACTCGTGTTGGCGCGTGAGATTTGCAGTGTTAAAAAATTAATTCTGATACTTTCTCAGCGATTCAATCAAGCTGAAATTCTATATATAACAGTTTTATACAATTATTAATCATGTGAAAAATTATCAAACATATATCTTTATTTTTACGATCACTTTAGAAGAAAATTAGCTGGAGTGTCTCCACTCGACTATCTCGCAATTTGAATTGGATTAAATAACATAATATATTATATTTAAATTAAATTTAATTAATTATAAATTATAAATAATAAATATTAAACCAGCGCATGTTTGGCTTTTTGTTGATGGCACCACGTCACATGTTGGCGCGTGAGAATTGCAGCGTTAAAAAATTAATTCTGGTAATTTCAGCGAATCAATCAAGCTGAAATTCTATATATAGCAGTTTTATACAATCTTTAATCATGTGAAAAATTATCAAACATATATCTTTATTTTTACGGTCACTTTAGAGGAAAAAAAATCAAAACGTTGTAGGTAATGACCCTCTTCCGGTTGAGCTACATTTCTCAAAAGTTGATAGAAAACTACGAATTTTGAATAATGTTCATGTACCAAATTTCATCATTCTAGCTCAAACCGTTTTTGCGTAATCTTGTCTACATACACACACACACACACACACAGAGACATTTTTCTCAACCTTAGTGAAAATGATTCAGGAACCTTCAAAACGTATAAAAACATCAAAATCTCAACATCGAAAATTTTCGTGAACGCAAAACTATCTCTGGCGAGAAGTAAAAAATCAAAACGTAAGTAATGACCCTTTTACGGTTGAGCTACATTTCTCAAAAGTTAATAAAAAACTACGAATTTTGAATAATGCCCATGTACCAAATTTCATCATCTTGGTTACATACATACACACACACACATACACACACAGAGACAGACATTATTCTCAACCTTAGTGAAAATGATTCAGGAACCTTCAAAACGTATAAAAACATCAAAATCTCAACATCGAAAATTTTCGTGATCGCAATACTATCTCTGTATAGTAAAAATATTCAAAATATTCAAAATGTAGATATTTAAATATTAATAATACTAGGTATGAGATTATGTAGTTGCCATAAATGATAAATTTATCTAATAAGATTATTTATTATAAATTATAAAATATACTACCTGAAATCCCTCTCTTTATTTAAAGAATTATTTTTAATGTATTATACTCTTTACTTGGTTCTTAATTTAGGATTACTACATCATAATTTTTTTTATTAATCGTTAATTCATCTTATACTTTTCTCATAAATTTTCAACGTAAATATACTTATTAATAAAAATTTTTAGGAAAATAAATAAATAGCTTAATTATTTTTTTTTTATTTTTATTAACAGGTACTTAATATTTGTTTTATTATTTATTTTATGCAGAAAATAATGTGTTCTTATCATTAAATGTTTATATTTAATAGAATAGCCATCCTTCCTCCATGTACATTCCTTTTTATTTATTTCTTCTTTTTTAATCTCCTTTCTTAAAGCAAAATAAATGAAATTCTCAATTACAAGAACTGTCCCCCGTTCATTGCCTAAAACTAAAAGATCTGATCCTCCCACTTTAAAAGATACATTTTTAGTAAATTTAATATTTTAAAAATATTAAAATCATTTAATATTTTCTACAGTTTGAAAAAAATCATTGGTAATTATACAGAAGACTGGCGAAAGGAGGTAGGTGGTTGAAACTTACTTTGAGGTGTTCCTTGAATGATTCTGAACAACTTTATATGCAACTTTTTTATGATCTCTTTTAGTTTAATTAATTAAACTGTGTATCTATACTAAAGTTATTTAAAGACTTTCGGTTTTTTAAATTCGGTTTATTTTATTTTAGAAATAGTTTACCCATACTAAAGTTATTTAAAGACTTTTTCGGTTTCTTAAATTCGGTTTATTTTATTTTAGAAAATATAAACTCCGCAAAAGCGTTTAAAAACTTTGGTATGAATAAAACTATTTCAAAAAATAAAATAAACCGAATTTAAAAAACCGAAAAAGTCTTTTAATTAATTAATTTTTATTAATTAAACTAAAAGAGATCATAAAAAAAGTTGCATATAAAGTTGTTCAGAATCATTCAAGGAACACCTCAAAGTAAGTTTCAACCACCTACCTCCTTTCGCCAGTCTCCTGCATAATTACCAAATCATTTAATATTTTCTACAGTTTGAAAACAAAACAAGATCTATTAAAATTGAACAATCTTGAGCCTTTTACTATTCAAATCTTCTATTAATATTTGAATTACTAGGTCCACATTTATTCAGGATTTTATTAATAGATATTTATTCTTATATCAAACGATATCGGGTAAATTTATATGAAAATCTATTTACAAATTTTATTAGAGGAACGAATATGGCATAGCAAAAACAAATATTAATTACATTTTATGAAAAATAAAGAAAATATTTTAATAACTGATAGAAAATTTATCTACCTTTATTAAAATATTATTTATATTAGAAGAATAATATATTTTTATCTATTTTCCCTCTCTCTAGAATTTATTATATTTACTTATGAAATAAGAGTTTCCACAATATATTTGATATATTATACAATACTTATATCTGCGAAAAATATTTTGTTTTTTCATTTTCTTAAAAAATTAACATTTGTATCTGGGATTGGTTAGGAAATCACTGAGTATGTAAAAATTGTTAAAATGCAACACAATAATATACCTATGTGTGATGTTAGTTTCGTACCTTAAGAATTTTTCTATTTTGTTTATGCTTGTGTCGGATTAGTATGCCTCAAAGTGGTATATTCTATAATTTCATAAAATAAAAGAATTACATTTATTAACGAAAAATTCAAATTTTACAAAAAGGAAATAAGTCATTGCAGTGGCGGATTAAGTTGATTGGGGGCCCGGGACGGTAAAATTGAAATGGGCCCTCTGTTATTTACAATTATAATTGAAAGACAAATTATGTTTATATTATAATTTAGGCTGTTTTATACTTACATATATAGTACTTATGTAAAAAATACATAATTTTTACTATGGTCGCTGAGACCCAAAATTGATTATTTTTTCTTAAGTTAGTCAGAGTTCAAACACGACCGAATAAAGATCTGTTGTTCAATAAAGATCTGTATCAAGAATAACTTGTTTTATTTAAACTCCGATTATCCATAAACTCAACAGTTTTTTTAAATTTTTTTAAGGAAATATTTTTATTTAGGTTTCGGTGGGTCCCTCGGGCTGGTGGGCCCCGGGCGGCCGCCCGGTCGCCCGGCGTTTATTCCGCCTCTGAGTCATTGTTTAATAAGTTGACCTGTGGCCAGGTCCGAACCGACCGACGGTTTGAAATAAATTAATTTCCAGCTACAGAAACAATTTCAAATAATTTTCATATATCTATTAATGTAATAAAAAACAGATATGGATACATAAATAATAAATATAAACATTTTTAATTTTATTTTATTTATAATATATATGCAAGACCAGGCTGTGAGGTCATGCATGGCTGGATGACGTCATATAATTTTAAATCAAGAAAAAACTAATAAATATGATTTTTTTCGAAGATAAAACCAATACAAAATGCATGATTCGTGGTGATATATAAAAAAATCTCCTTTGGTGTGAAAATAACCCTTTCCTTCCTATCGTCGATCGCTAATACTACCACTTCCGGTTTCCGGAATTGCACCAAAAGTTGATCAATTCATCCCACTGATGCATTAAGTAAATATACCAAATTTCATCAAAATCGGTTGAGCCGTTCAGGCTGTACACATCTATACGGACGGACAGACGGACGGACGGACAGACGGACAGACATCATGCTAAAAATACTTTTTTCTGTTTAGAAAATGCATGATTCGTGGAGATATGTAAAAATCTCCACATGTGAAATTTGGTGTGAAAACAATACCTCCCTTACTATCGTCGGTCGGTAAAAATTTGAAAGAATGGAATTGTCGTTTGTTTATTTACACTACGCTACCATTCCATACAATTTTTTACATAAATTTTTCAACCTTTTTAATTTCATTCTTTTGAACTGCATATCAGGGAAAAAATTTCAGTGAATTTTGTGAATAAATGATGGAATACAACTTTCAAAAATTCAAAAGTAAACCAACTAAACTTATTAAATTAAATTACAAAATTACATATGTTATTATAAAAAAACGAATTTAAAGATTAGTAATAAAAATAATTGTTGAAGCCAAGAATTTCTTTTAATAATACCACACTGATAGAAAAGAATAAACTCATCTTTAATTGTTTTTTATTATAATATAATTAAAAATAGAAATTAAAATTAAATTAAATTAAAATAATTTAAATAGAAATAGAAACTTTAACGAACAAAGAGAAGAATAGCATTAAATAGTTGAACAACTTCAAAAGTAGATCAACTCTTTAGCTTGTCTAGAGATCAATTTTATGATCATTTACAAATCTCTCAAGAGAAAGTGAAATTAGAATAAAAAACTGCATACTTCGTAAACAATCTATTTTTGATCTAATTATAATTTATGAGAGTGAAAAGGAGAAAAAGAGTTTTTTTTTTTTATAGTTTTTAACAAATTTTTTTGTAAAGCATTCTTTTTTTGTTTTGTTAAACTTCAAATCTTAAATAAAGCCTTTAAGCTCTTTTAAAGGGGCACAGTAATATATTCCGGAAAGTTCTTATGACTGATATGACTAATGTACTTTTTCATCTTTTCTTTTAAATAACTAAACTTTTTTTTTTCTTTTTTAGAAAAATATTGATTTATATAAATAATAGCGAATTTTAAAGATAAAAAAAAATATTATGTATACAAATAAAAATTCTTAATTATAATTCATAATTAATAAAAATGAATATCTAAATAAAGAATTAAGTTATATAAATTAAATTATTCCAATTACCTATATGAATAAAATTCTCAAAGAAAAAAATTATATTTAAACAAACATCACCTGTGCACTTCTATATTTATTATATTTATGTGTGGCCAGTGGTACAATAAGGTCAAGATGCCAAATATTTTAATTTATATAAATAAATTTATTATTAATATATATTTATCAAAATAAATAAACAAATAAATTCAAAAACAGAATAAAAGTTTATAATCTCGGGGATTAAAAAAAAATCTAGATATTTGTAAATGGTTCAGTCGTTAAAGTTTTTGATATTCTCCAAACTTGAGGATAATGAATCAAACCACCACAAAATTATTAAAAAAATATATTATCAATTTTTATTAATCGGAATAATTTTCAATCCTAGTTAAAAAGAGCTTAGATTTCTATTACACTTAAATCATCTATCTTTGACATAATATATAAACATAAACATATACATAAACATAATAATAATAATATATAAACATCCTCGTTCAATTACTATTCTCTTCTATTTTTCAATTTTCCTCTCTCATTTTTACCGACCGACGATAGTAAGGGAGGTATTGTTTTCACACCAAATTTCACATGAGGAGATTTTTACATATCTCCACGAATCATGCATTTTCTAAACAGAAAAAAGTATTTTTAGCATGATGTCTGTCCGTCCGTCCGTCCGTCCGTATAGATGTGTACAGCCTGAACGGCTCAACCGATTTTGATGAAATTTGGTATATTTACTTAATGCATCAGTGGGATGAATTGATCAACTTTTGGTGCAATTCCGGAAACCGGAAGTGGTAGTATTAGCGATCGACGATAGGAAGGAAAGGGTTATTTTCACACCAAAGGAGATTTGTTTATATATAACCACGAATCGTGCACTTTGTATTGGTTTTATCCTCGAGAAAAATCATATTTATTAGTTTTTTCTTGATTTAAAATTATATGACGTCATCCAGCCATTCATGACGTCACAGTCTGGTCTTACATATATATTATAAATAAAATAAAATTAAAAATATTTATGTTATATCCATATCTGTTTTTTATTACATTAATAGATATATGAACATTATTTGAAATTGTTTCTGTAGCTGGAAATTAATTTATTTCAAACAGTCGGTCGGTTCGGACCTGGCCACAGATCAACTTATTACTATCTCACCAGAGATAGTATTGCTATTACGAAAATTTTCGATGTTGAGATTTTGATGTTTTTATACGTTTTGAAGGTTCCTGAATCATTTTCACTAAGGTTGAGAAAAATGTTTGTCTCTATGTGTGTGTATGTATATAACCAAGATTACGCAAAAACGGGTTTAGCTAGAACCATGAAATTTGGTACATGGGCATTATTCAAAATTCATAGTTTTCTTTCAACTTTTGAGAAATGTAGCTCAACCGGAAGAAGGTCATTACCTACAACGTTTGGATTTTTTTTCTTCGTGACCGTAAAAATAAAGATATATGTTTGATAGTTTTTCTTATGATTAATAATTGTATAAAACTGCTATATATATAATTTCAGCTTGATTGAATCACTGAAAGTACCAGAATTAATTTTTTAACACTACAAATCTCACGCGCCAACACGTGACATGGTGCCATCAACAAAGATCCAAACTCGCGCTGTTTTAATAAATATTATTTATTAATTTTAATTTATAATTTATAATTAATTAAATTTAATTTAAATATAATATATTATGTTATTTAATCCAATTCAAATTGCGAGATAGTCGAGTGGAGACACTCGAGATTTTTTTGTCTATCCATGGATCGTTTATGTTTCTTTTTTACTTTTTTTCAATCTTTTTAGTTCTATTTGAGCTAAATATTCTGTCCAGGTTAACTTTGTATTTAATTATTTTCGAATGTAATGAAGTAATTTTTCACATTTTTGGCATCTAATTTTTTCTTAAACTCAAAATATTTTGTTATAATGAAGAAAAATAAAATAAACAATTAAACTACATTAATATTTTGAGAATATCTATATTATTATTATTATTATATAATTAAGTGTTTATTATGAAATTAATGGATTTAACAGTTTATTTGAAATATTTTTATAATGCATTTATACTGAAATTAAATTTAAAAAAATAAAAAACTTAATATGAATAATTTTTAATTAAACACTCAACCAGTTGAGAGGAAGAAAGCTTCTGTTTATAGTGAACCAGTTGAAATACCCAGCAAATATATTAATGAGTTTGAAACTCACCGAATATTTATTATTCATATTAAGTTAAATATTTTTTTAAATATAATTTTAGTTTACATAATTTATTTATAATATTTTTATCCATAGATTCAAATGTTTGTCTATATAATACATATTAGTTAATTATTTGTTTTATTTTCTAATTAACAAAAAAAAAAAAATAATTTTAATCTTTTTGAAATAAATAATAAATAAATAATAAATTATCCATCAATCTATTTATTTCAAAATTCCAATCAATGCTATTTTATTATGTATTTAAAAAGGGCATTTGATTTGTGTATAATGTTTATAATGGCTAGAATATTTACCTGGGGCTCATCCACTGTTTGTTATGGACAATCTAAATTATCTATCAGTTGATTTTCCTTGTTATACATATATTTAAATAATTTGTAATTAAAATAGAAATTTCTACTACATAAAGGGAATGAGATCTAGTTAAAAAGTCATTCTCCATCAAAATAAAAAAAAAAAATAAAATTTTGATTTACCATATATACTTTTAAATTTAAAATAAAAATTATAATAATTAACTGATTTAAATATCTATTTTAACAGCTTATTAATTACCTATATATTTACCGACCGACGATAGTAAAGGAGGTATTGTTTTCACATCAAATTTCACATGTGGAGATTTTTACATATCTCCACGAATCATGCATTTTCTTAACAGAAAAAAGTATTTTTAGCATGATGTCTGTCCGTCCGTCCGTCCGTCCGTATAGATGTGTACAGCCTGAACGGCTCAACGGATTTTGATGAAATTTGGTTTATTTACTTAATGCATCAGTATGATGAATTGATCAACTTTTGGTGCAAATCCGGAAACCGGAAGTGGTAGTATTAGCGATCGACGATGGTCTTACATATATAAATATTATAAATAAAATAAAATTAAAAATATTTATGTTATATCCATATCTGTTTTTTATTACATTAATAGATACATTGAAATTATTTGAAATTTTTCTGTAGCTGGAAATTAATTTACTTCAAACCGTCGGATGTTTTGGACCTGGCCACAGGTCAACTTATTTTAATATTTATTTATTTTTTTAAGTCATAATTATAATAATCGTAAGAATAAGTAAAGAAATATAATTATTCTTTAATTATTAACCAATTAAAGTTAAATAAATACATTTAAAGAAAGAAAAATATAACTAATCGTATTCTTAATAATTATTTCCGTGATCTGATCAAACACAATTCAGTTCTAATGCTGAATTAGAATTAATTTATTTCATAATATTATAAAAATATGGTGGTAAATCGAAATTCTAATACTAAATGTTTTCTTCTCATCTCTCCAAAATATACTTTTCCATAAAATTTTTTTTTTTCCTATTGGCATTAATTCTAAAAGTAATTGGCCACTCGAGCTAATGAATATGTTGTGCGGTGTTTTCGTGGCTGCGCAGAAGGGACCACCCGAGGGAATTTGACCCCCCCCCCCTCCTCACTCTCTATGACCCTGTTCCCTTGGGGCGAATGAGGTCCATCTGCGGCAGGCAAACAGCAACCCTTTCATAAAGCTTTGTCTCTGGGATTAACCTCACTGGGCCCCGAAGGAGCAGCCAGCCGCCGCCGGTCTTATTTATCGGTAAACCTCCACCGTCTCCATTAAATTAATTAATTATCATTTTTATATAGCGTGTATTGTGTACCATGCAACGATATTGAACTCCACTAACTCCTCTTAAGAAAGAAATTTTACGGTTTAAAAAAAAAAAAGATAAATTTAAGAGAGACTATTAAAAGAAAAAATCGTTTAATTTTGTAACAAAAGAAAAAAAAAATACTCAAATTACAACTCTTACAATAATAAACAATCATTTCCTTAAAGATGTTATTATAATTTTTCAAATTTTATGTAAGAAAATAAATAAATTTATTGTACTATAATAAGTATGATGAATAATTTTATCTTACCATTTAATAAGAACATACTTATTATTTATTTATTTTTTCATTTTAAAATTAACTTTATTTGATGAAAACTTTTTCCTTATCTTTAAATTATTATTAATAAAAGGATATTTCATGTTTTCAATTAATAAAAGCTTATATTGAATATAAATAATGACCAACCATTTTTATTTTTGAATACATATTTAAGCAAAAAGATATTGATGATATATATAACCAATAGTGATTTATTATTATATTTACAGTTTACAATATATTTGGCACAAACATTTTCGACCTCTCATTGACTATGATAGTTATTATATTTCTTTTGATGGCGAATAATAAATTAAAAAATTAATCAAATTTTTGTAAATATTATTAATGTTTGTAACTTATTATAAATAAGATATATAATATATATATCAAAAATCCATTTCGTTCACTTATGTAAAAATTAAAAGGTAAAGGAATTTTTTCCAACATGTCAAATTTCTTTCTAGGTTTTCTTAAAATCAAAATATATTAAAAGTAAAATTCGGCACTAAAATCCCCTTAAATAATTATTTTACTTTTGATGAATTATAAATATTATATTATATTAAGGAGGCAACTAGACGAGAGTGTAGCATAGTAATTTTCTACACAAGAAGTCGGCGTTCGATTCCAACTAAGAACAAATTTTTCTAATAAAATTTAATTTAACATCAGCTGCCTCCGGCTCCAGGAACTATCAGTTCCTGGTTCTATACATGCGGAAGGCAACGGGAAACCACCGCATTAACATTCCCAAGAAAAATCATCATGGCTGGGCAGCTTCTAAGGCTATCCTAGTCATGATGATAGCCAAACTCCGAAAGGGAGACGGCTCCTTAAGATATTATATTATATTATATTATTATTATATATTTAATAAAAATATAGTAGTCATTTACCAATATTTGTAAATATAAATGTTAATCGATATAAATTTCATTTTATATTTTAATATAATGATTATTTGATTTGTTATAAAATGCATAGAATAGGATAAATAATAATTCGATAAAAGGATGTCATCCTTTTTCTCGTTTACGATTGCATCCCTTTTTGATAATAGTTAACTAACTGTTCTATATATCTTTTGATATAACATTTTTTTTTCTGATTTTCATCTTCCATTAACTCCCCTTCTTTTACATCTTCGTGCATCTGTAGAAACTTAGTCTTTGGTAAGCGGTGGTTTTGGCTACGTGGCAAGCAGTGGAGGGTGAGGTTAAAGAAGGAGGGGGATGAATTAGTTGGTAAAGTTGCCAGTTTGGCCAGATTTAGCTTGAGACAGAGGGAAATGGGCTGGGGGACCTTTGGAAAAGTTAAGAGAGAAGAGAGAGAGAGAGAGAAAGAGAGAAAGAGGGAGATGGAGGAACTGCCAAATCAATAAGACAAGGCAAGCCATCAGAGGGCCAATTTGGAGCTAATCATTCTGGCAAGATTAATGGCGTCTGCTTTGCACCTGACATTTGGACGGGCAAACCAATCGGCCCATTTCACAAGAACAATTAATTGGGGGAGAGGAAGAAGGAGCATTCCAAAAATGTCGCCAAAATAAATAAAGAAACATAGTAAAGTAACGGATTGACATTGATCGATGGAGGGTGCCAATCCAAGAATAAACTCATCGCAAACTCGGTGGAATAACAAATTTACTTTGCCAACTAGTTTATTTTACAAATTCTAATGACAATATTTATTTGTTATACTTATAAATACAATATTTTGAAATAATATTAGAATATTCACATTTATAGTCTTTGTGAACATCTCAGGTTGAGATTAAATTAAAAGAGAGAAACCACCCTCTTAAAGATTTTCAATATAAACATAATCATATCCCACGGGGGAAGGGGGATATATAAGCTAAACCCTCCTAAAACTCTTTGACTCTAACTATATTTAAGAAATTGGAACAAAATAATTATTTTTTTCATTTATAAGTTGATTTGATAATTTCTATAGTAACATTAATTATTTATTAATTTCAAATAAAGAAAATTGAGAGAATAAAATATTATTTACTTATACCATATATTTTAAATTCTACTTGTACCCACTTAAAGCCCATATCGCCCCATCAATAAGTCCAAATCAATCTCAAAAAACCATCCAGGTTGGTAGATATTGAAAATATCAATAGAACTACACCACAATGAGTAGCAAGGACACTACAAAAAATTCTTCAATCGGGCGACCACTAGAAGTAGCCTGCAAAGGAAGGTCTCAAAGATTGTCAGGTTGTTGCTTAATCCTTTCGTTGTTGATAAACCTAGTTGCTATAAGGGTGCCTTAGGATAAAACAGAATAAGGTATATTAATAGAAATGAAAAAAGCAGAATTAAAAAAAAAAAACGTCATAAATGTAATATTTCAATTAAATGAATAAATTATGTTACAAGTTGTTAAATAAATATTTTAGCAAATATTGAATGTAATAGGATGTTAAAAGTTTTTTAATTTTGGAATTCAATGCTTTAGGAGAATAAATTCACATTATAAATAGAGAAAACCATTGAACTAATATAATTTGTGATTTAAAATAAAATGGAGTTAATTAAACAGGTCAATAGTTTTAAATAAAACTATTGGATAAAATGTAATTAGAAATCTAAGAAAAATAATTAATCAAAATGTAACAAATTATTATTAAGTAAATAACCTTTTTAATAGAATTATCAGTTTAAAATGATACAATTATAGAATTGTAATTAAGAATTAGAAAAATATAACTAGTAAGTTAATATACCTATTAGTTTTAAAATTAAATACTTTGATTAAACTTATTAAATTGCTCAATTCAAATAGGTTCTTACCATATCCTAGGTAGAATAATAAAGAATATAATTAGATTTATAAAGAATTAGCTGGAGTGTCTCCACTCGACTATCTCGCAATTTGAATAACATAATATATTATATTTAAATTAAATTTAATTAATTATAAATTATAAATAATAAATATTAAACCAGCCCATGTTTGACTTTTTGTTGATGGCACCACGTCACGTGTTGGCGCGTAAGATTTGCAGTGTTAAAAAATTAATTCTGGTAATTTCAGCGAATCAATCAAGCTGAAATTCTATATATAGCAGTTTTATACAATTATTAATCATGTGAAAAACTATCAAACATATATCTTTATTTTTTCGGTCACTTTAGAGGAAAAAAAATCAAAACGTTGTAAGTAATGACCCTCTTCCGGTTGAGCTACATTTCTCAAAAGTTGATAGAAAACTACGAATTTTGAATAATGCTCATGTACCAAATTTCATCATTCTAGCTCCAACCGTTTTTGCGTTATCTTGGTTACATACACACACACACACACACAGACATTTTTCTCAACCTTAGTGAAAATGATTCTGGAACCTTCAAAACGTATAAAAACATCAAAATCTCAACATCGAAAATTTTCATGATCGCAAACCTATCTCTTACGAGATAGTAAAAATGATTAATCAAAATGATCTTAATTAGTGGAAACCAAATAATCCTTTTTTATTAGTTGAAAATAATACAATTTAGAATTGTAGTTAATAATTTTAAATATAATACTAATAAATTAATATAATTATTAGTGTTAAAATTAAACAATTTGATTGAACTAAATAAAGTGTTCAAAGCAAATATTTTCTTACAGGATATCTTTGTTTTAATATCCCAAAAGGAATAATTAAAAAATATAATTATCAATATAAAATTCAACCTATACTAATAATTGTATTAACATAAAATGTTAAGTAATGTGAAAGATTGTAGAGATCAATCAGAATTATAAATAAAGAGAAAATGGTGTTTTATACCTTTTATATAATGCAAAGAGAAAAAAATTCATTAAGTATTGGATTTTTTCAATTCTGGCTTTCAAATTTCAAATTCAATATAGATGGAGTATATAATAATTTTTCATCCTCACCCAAAGTCCTATCTCAGAAATCGACCTGAAAATACATTCAACAGTTCAAAAATATAAATTTTGTCTAATTCAATTATTTGAACCACTATAATTTTAAGCATATTTTCTAAAATTATTTTAAATTTAGAAATATTAGAAATTATAAAACATTTTTATTTATATTATAATTTTCTAGTATAATAAATATAATCTTAGTTTAACAAAAATTACAACTAGTCATATCTTTATAAAATCATGATTGTAGGAATAAATTGTATGTTATATTTTTAGATTCTAAAATTATTTAGATAATACTATTTATTCTATGTTTTCTTTCTAATTATTTGAAATATTAACTTTAAAGCTTTTTTTATATTAGACTGTATTATCTTTACCCTTGCATTGCAATGATCCTGCCAGATGGCTTGAGTTCTTTTAATGAGCCACATGAGGGCCTTAAAAAGAGTCAGATCGCGAGTTCTCGTGCAATTGACACCCTCGATGACAGGTCACGGTCCATTACGCACCCTACAGACATACACGCACACTCGAAAAAGAACAACTCTATTCACGTTCGCCAAGCTCGTTAAAAAAACAATGAAAAATAAATTATGACAAAAAATGATCAACAGTTCTTTTTAATGGTCTTTTACAATCGAATATGTAAAAAAAAACAATAACCGTTTAATGAATTTCGAAACAAATAATGAGAAAGAGAGAGAGGAGTGAAAGTGAAAGCACAAGCCTTCTATTTCTAGTTTCTATCTAAAACGAGAATCGTAATAAATTACAGGATTTTTTTTTTGAAAAACCATAAACCTATTAAGAAATGATGATAGGTGATTGCTAAAAATGTATTATTCTTATCCTCTTTAGTGGTTGACACAAAAATGGATAGTTCAATTTGATTTTATGTTTAGAAAAATAATGTTTTTAATAGTAGTAATCAAATTTCTTGTAAAAAAATTAAATGGACTGCAATAACTGCAATGTGGACATTTGGATTTTATTTAATTAGTATATAAGATACAAATTTGTCTTGAATGAATATACAAAACTTAAAATTTGAAAATCACGAAATAATATTCGAGAAGAATTTAAATCGAGGTTGCAATCGAAAACGTTTGTTATCATGCAGTAAAGGAGCAGATCTCGTCAAAACTATTATCAAAGGCAATCAAAATTTAAATTTATAAAACAATTATTTTCCCGGTTGTATTATGGGTGTGAGGCATGGACTATAACCCTGGGAGATGAGAGTAGATTTAGTGTATTTGCAATTAGAATTCTTCGCGCCATCGATGGACCAAAGAAGGATGATGTCACCGGGGAATGTCAGGAGACGAGGAATTGCATGACCTCTATGCATCTCCAGACATAGAGTAATAAAGTCAAGAAGTATGTGATGGGCATGTCATTTAGCAAGAATGGGTGATGATACACTTGTAAAAAAATATATTTGTGGGAGACCGATTGGGAAACGTCTGCTTGGAAGACCAAGGACGCCGTAGTCGGACAATGTAGGAAGGGACGTGAAAGAAACGGGAGAAAATATGACTTGTATAGAATTTCTTGTTGACGTTTTTATATAAATATTGGGTTTTTCTCATTTCTAATCTTCTTATCTCCTAAATTAATTTCAAATTAGATTAATCAATTTTATCAATACTTAAAAAAATAATTTATATTAAATACCTATTTAGAAAATATTGCAATCAAAGCTTATAATGTTTAATTCGAAAAAACAATGGTTTCAAACATGAATGTTTTTTTAGTATTGAATTTGATCAATTTATTATTTAAAATTATTTTTGAATATCTCATCTCATTATCAAAAATTAAAAATAATTAAAAATAAATCATAATTATTTTTAGAATGAAAATAATATATAATTTCAAACATTTATTTAATTATCCCACTTTCTCTCTCTAAATATAAATTAATATAATCACAAATACATTCTATAGCTTCTAAATGCATATGGTATTTAATATAATATAATATAGGAGTGGTTAATCAGAGAGAACGATTAATTAATTGCCATTATTCATCTGTTGGCTCTCTTAAAAATTCATAATTTAATCCTCAAAAATTTTTAAAAAGCTAATTTTGAATTAATAATAGCATTATATATATTTATTTGTAAATTATTATTTTCACCTATTTATTAAATTTAAAATTAAAATAAGTATGATTCTCATTTAATATTTGTGTGATTTTAATTTAATTTATATATTTAATTATAATATTATTATTTAAGTTTATTTTGGAAATATAAATAAAATATATAAAAATATACCGAAGTCAGCCACTAGTATGGAAATATATTTGATTGAACCCGTCCTTATAGATTTATTATTAAATAGCAAATATTATACTTTTATTAATTTTTATAGATCTAAAATGGTTAATATTAAGATATATCATATAATATATCTTATTTATTCATTTAATAAATTTCAAGACATAATGATAAATATTTTTACGACAAATTGAAATAGTTATAAATTATGATAACTGTTTGCTTAATTGACATAATAATTACTAAAATAATCAGATAATATAGTGTTGAAATAACTTATAACTAAGATAAGAAATATATATTGATAATACAATAAAATATTCAATTTATTTTAATTTATATATGATGATAATTAACAACAAAAACAGAGATAATATTAATTATATGATTATAATTTATTATATTTGTTATATTTGTTTTGTAAGATGAAAAAAAAAAGAAATACAAATTTTAAAAATATATTTTTTCTAATTATTAAATATATTTTAAGTTAACCTACTTATATTCAAATTTCTTTTAACTAAATATCTCGATATTAGTCTTTTTCACTGGCATTTGTGCCTTAAAGAAATCATCCATATAGTATATGTGATTAATCTCATTCTTCTCCAAATAATCCATCCAGGGAGAATTTTGTTTACTTCGCCGGGGCACAGCCGTCAAAAATTAAACTACAGAATCTTGACCATTGTGTCAGACTTAACACTCCCCGGGTAGATCACTTAGAAAGGATGAAATTTTTTCTCTAGCCTAAAATCTATCTATTCCAATAAAAAAAATTTCAGTATTTTGTTTTTTACTAAAATTATATATAAAAAAGACATATTCCCATTAAATTACATTCTATTCAAGTATAAAGTAAAGTTCACCATCTATTTCTTCCTAAATAAATTTTATCTTTAATTTATTATTTTTCATTTTTTTATTATGCTATACTAAAACGAAAGTGGTCATTTGTTTCATAATGTAAAATTTATATAGCAAACAAGTAATTTTATGAAAAAATTTAAATAAATTATAAATATTAATTTTTAGTTAAACAGCTAACATTAATGAATAAATATTTAATAGTTTCTATTATAATGATTAATTTTCCTGTTTATTCTGTTCTTGGGTATATTTTTGAATTCGAAAATAGTTGATATTAAACATAAAAAATATTGCAATCTTATATATATTATAATTGGCTATGTTTATGAGGATGGATGGATGTCCAACGCGTTTCACGTAAAATCTACTAAAAAGATTTTATTGAAACTTTACAATAATATGGCTTATACATTAATGTTACACATAGGCTATAGTAGATTAATAATTACTTAAATATTAATTATAAATGAATCAAAATAATATTTTTAATCATTATAAAGAAGTTACCAACTATATGTTAGACAGCGTTTTAATTATATTTTTAATTCAATTTCGAAATAAAATTAAAAATAAAATATAAGGTATGTATTATTATGTATATAATTCGATAGTTTTAAGAGATTTCATTTATTTGTGTTTCTTTAAAATATTTGAAATTTTTTAATTTATTATTTTTTTTTTCAATTTCTATTAGAAATTAGAAAAAAATTAGAGAAAAACCGCGAATTCAATATTTCTGTTCAGTAATTATTTGTAGACTTTAGTAAAGCATAACTAAGACTCAATCGATGAGACCGATGGAAAACGTCAGCTTGGAAGACCAAGGATCCGCAGGAAGGGACGCAAGAGAGATGGGAGAGGGTAGGAGTTGGATGGAGAACTTTCGAATATCGTTGAGCCACAGAGATAGATAGATATAACATATCCAATAATAATATATAATTAATTTACTGATTATAAATTAAAATATATTTTAAATAAGAACACAAAAAGAAATGAATGTTTTATGTAATATACTGATTGAAACAAAATGGATGAAAACCTTTTACTACTTTCAACCAAATACTAAATACCACTCGGGGGTACAGGGGGCGGAGTCTTATGAAAACAATATATTCTTTCAAAATTAAAAATAATATTTCTTAATTTACTAGTAGTATTAAATATAATTTTATGTAATTTTTAATAAATATATGTTTTTACAATATTAACAAAATTCCTTTTACTTTTTTTTTCCTAAAAACACATGACTGTCAGAATGATGATATTGTTCTTCAACACCAAACTATACTCCAACACTTGGATAAGAAGTTCCTTTTTTATTGATCCTGTGTCTGGATGGTCTTTCAAAGCAGGGGATGATTTTTACTGTCCACGTGTTTGTGTGCGAGAGTGAGTCTGTAATAAAAAAAAACCTCCCTTGGAAGTAGTACATACATTGGGGAATGCCAACAACTTCTTGGTGCACTTCTTGAGGGCATTTTGACAGGTGTCCCAACATAACGTATCGCTTCCTGCCGGGTGCGATTTTCGTCTACGGGGCTTACGATGAAACGTCGCAAGCCAGGAAGAGGAGGCTTAACGACGACAGTAGCTCATCCACCTATAAAAATGCCTTTTTCCTATAGAATGTCCAATAATAGCATCTCTTCAATTGGAATATATTAAAAAAAATCCCTCTAGTTTTATGATTTGTTATTTTTAAAGTTATGTTTGACAAATCATTTATCAATTATTATTAAACACATTATATCTAAAAGTGACATATTAATAATTTATAAATTTATTTATAAATCTTGATTGAATTATATGAAATAGATTGATTAGTTGACGAAGCCATAATTAATTTACAATCATTCTGCCTTGATGAATATGAAATTTTTCTAATAAAATTGAAATAAACATTTTTTAAAAAAAATAAACTGACAAATTGCTCAAGTTCTGACTTTTAAAATTTATAGCAATAGTGAAGACAGATTTTTAATTAAAATTATACAATAATAAGTTGACCTGGTCCGAACCGACCGACGGTTTGAAATAAATTAATTTCCAGCTACAGAAACAATTTCAAATAATTTTAATATATCTATTAATGTAATAAAAAACAGATATGGATAGAACATAAATATTTTTAATTTTATTTTATTTATAATATATAGCTGAAGTAGCCGGCGTTG
The DNA here is from genome assembly GCA_963082975.1 of Labia minor. Lineage (NCBI taxonomy): Eukaryota > Metazoa > Arthropoda > Insecta > Dermaptera > Spongiphoridae > Labia > Labia minor. The sequence goes on from OY720347.1 coordinate 67,704,673, forward strand.
CCGGCGTTACCCGAGGCTGTGACGTCATGAAGGGCTGGGTGACGTCATATAATTTTAAATTAAGAAAAACATAATGAAGATGATTTTTCCCGAGGATAAAACCAATACATTCGTGGTGATATGTAAAAAAATCTCCTTATGTGAAATTTGGTGTGAAAATAACCCTTCCCTTCCTATCGTCGATCGCTAATACTACCACTTCCGGTTTCCGGATTTGCACCAAAAGTTGATCACTTCATCCCAATGATGCATTAAGTAAATATACCAAATTTCATCAAAATCGGTTGAGCCGTTCAGGCTGTACACATCTATACGGACGGACGGACGGACAGACATCATGCTAAAAATACTTTTTTCTGTTAAGAAAATGCATGATTCGTGGAGATATGTAGAAATCTCCACATGTGAAATTTGGTGTGAAAACAATACCTCCCTTACTATCGTCGGTCGGTAAAAAATTATAAATGCAATTCCCTGTATCCCTTAAGGATGTTTAAATGAAGATTAATCATTTGATAAAAACATTTAAATTGATTCTCTAAGGGGTGATTGTAGAGGGGACGTTCGACTAATTAACTGCACCTTTCGATTCATTCATCTGTACTCGTTCTTCATTAAGTCACTTAATGCCCGTTTTAGAAACAAAAAAAGTTTCTAATTAGAAAAAAAATAAATGAAAAAAAAAAGTTTACTTATATTCTTTGATAACTCCAATTACGGATGAAATTTAAATGCTACTAACAAATTTATATTAATTATTATGAGTAAATAAAATTTATTATTAGTGATATTTAGATATTTCTCTCTTAATTAAATCCTTTTTAATTAAATCTATGTAAAAATTAGTACCTAAGTTTCATTATCAAATTCTTGTCTCTTTTTATCTTTATAAGGGTGCTTTTTTTCGAGGTATAGAACTTTAAGTTGGCATTACTGTTCAAGTTGACGACCGATTTAACAGCTGTCAAGTAATTTATTCTCAGTTTGGTTTGGCAATTCATCATGAATAGACTCACGCCTGAACAAAGCTTGCAAATAGTGCAATTTTATTTCGAAAATAATGGTTCTGTGCGGAATAATTATCGTCCATTTATCGTCGACAAAATCGTCCATCAGAGCAGTTAATTCGATTAACCATGGAACGTTTTCGCACCACGTTTACTCTTATTGATAACTCGCATCCCCAGAGACGCCGTACGGTGAGTACAGAAGAAGCTATTGCTATTGTAGAGTGTAGCATTGAGGAAGACCCGAATAGTCAATGGTGATCGGTATTCATTCCTGAATTGAACAAGCATGATGTCCAGGAGCTGTGGTTCCATCAAGACGGCGCAACATGTCACACAGCTCGTGCCACAATCGATTTATTGAAAGACACGTTTGGTGACCGCCTAATTTCACGTTTTGGGCCTGTGAATTGGCCTCCAAGATCTTGTGATTTAACACCTCTAGACTACTTTCTGTGGGGCTATGTAAAGTCATTGGTCTATGCGGATAAGCTCTAAAAATATTGTAAATTTATTTTATTATTGTATATATCAAGGGTTGGAAACCTTTTCTATCAGTGGCTCAAAACTTAACTAAATTTTAAATTTTTTGAAGACATTTTGGGTCTGGCAATAATTTTTTCCGTACATAAGTATAAATCAAGATGTATCATGTTTGACACATTCGTGTCATAGCACACATCTTGAAATATGCAATCAGAGTTGTAATTTTTGTTTTCATCGTAAAATATGATTTTTTGAAATTACTTATTTTTTTATTTAACAACTTGTATTTTATATTTGCCTGATGCTCATCTGTTTCGACGTGCATTTGACGTAACATTGCTACTCATACAGTAATAAGATTAATTTCAGAAAATATCCTGGTATTTTCATAAATACAATTTTTAGGTTTATATTTTATTTTTTATTTTTATTTAAAATATTGCTTTCATAACTTTGGTGGATCGCTTAAAATTACTACAAGGTTTTATGGGTGACCCAGGAGTCAAAGGTTACCGACGGGTATATACCTATATGTAAATAAATATTCAAAGAAGTGCTTCCCACGCTTTTAAACCCCAATCTGTATTATAGATTAAGACTTTTGAAAAAAAAAAAGAAAAAGAAATTTGATTCCCTTGAGTAGGTCTTGACCACAAAACAACATTCACCATCAAACAAAACAAAAAAAAAGTGGTTTTAAAATTTATTGAAACATTTGCCAAAACTGTATAAAGACCGGTATGATAATCTAAGAATTGGATTGGAAGAAAATATATCATACAGTTAGTAAAAAGGCATTTTTTTCGAAAAATGGAAAATGAAAAAAACAAAATTTTACATTGCTTTAATAAGATTAAGAAAGATTATATTATTTTTAAATGGGTACTTGAATATTAAGAGAAAAAATACACTACACGAGAATTGAATAACGTCCATTTAAGACATTGAATAATTTAAAGATATAATAAAATTTATACAAATTGTAATTATATGAATATATATATATATATTTTAATTGCAAAATAACTATTTATTATAATTAAAAAATGAATTTAATTAACTTAAAAATTTGTTTTTTTTCATTAAAATTTTTTTTTAAATATTCATTAAAATATAAATTGAATTATATATAGATCCATTTAATATATGGATTAATTTTTTACATGATTATTATTATATTCAAAGTATTGAAAAATGTATATTTATATTAACCTTATAATCAATGATTATTTTTAATAAGTTGACCTGTGGCCAGGTCCGAACCGACCGACGGTTTGAAATAAATTAATTTCCAGCTACAGAAACAATTTCAAATAATTTTAATATATCTATTAATGTAATAAAAAACAGATATGGATATAACATAAATATTTTTAATTTTATTTTATTTATAATATATAGCTGAAGTAGCCGGCGAGGCTGTGATGTCATGAAGGGCTGGGTGACGTCATATAATTTTAAATTAAGAAAAACATAATGAAGATGATTTTTCCCGAGGATAAAACCAAAACATTCGTGGTGATATGTAAAAAAATCTCCTCATGTGAAATTTGGTGTGAAAATAACCCTTCCCTTCCTATCGTCGATCGCTAATACTACCACTTCCGGTTTCCGGATTTGCACCAAAAGTTGATCAATTCATCCCAATGATGCATTAAGTAAATATACCAAATTTCATCAAAATCCGTTCAGCCGTTCAGGCTGTATACATCTGACAGACGGACAGAAGGACAGACGGACGGTCGGACAGACATCATGCTAAAAATACTTTTTTCTGTTAAGAAAATGCATGATTCGTGGAGATATGTAAAAATCTCCACATGTGAAATTTGGTGTGAAAACAATACCTCCCTTACTATCGTCGGTCGGTAAAAATTTATTTACTCTTGAATTTTTCATAAAGTCGATTATGTTAAGAAAAAATTATGTGATTAAATAAAAATAAATAAATAATCTAATGCATTGTTTAACATATTTTTCTATTATAAAATTAACAAAATATTTAAAATATGTGTTTTATAATAAAAAAATTTTTTTTTTAATATTTATTTATACATACATATTATTTTATTTGGCTTTAAAATATTGAAGAAAGGAGCCTATTCATAAACGATTATGTTATTTCCCAAAAAACAGAATCTATTAAAAAAAAAAACATGTTTAAAATATTTTCTAACTTTTATCTTTTTGAGGGAATTACATTAAATGGTGATATGTGTGAAAATAAATAAATAAATATATATATATATATATATATATATAATATATATTTACCATCAATTAAATCAAATTTTAAGGGGAGGTCCGACTTAAGTTCCAGTTCCCTCCATGTGTGTCAACCCATAAATAATAACAAAGTGGCGACATTTGCTGAGGGCTGTCCCGGTGTCCGATGTCACTCCTCCTGAAGGTCTTTGCAAAGTCCGATAAATCACTCTCAGGCTTTCCGAGGAGATTTTTGGAGGAGTCGCAGGTCATGAGACGAGACACCTGGGCTCTTCCGTCTCCAAGTCACTCACCAGATTAATACACCCCTTCTGCTCTTACAAATGAACAAGAACTTGGCTCACTAGAAGAATAAACTTCCTATCTAAATGATATGTACATCACTAGATCTATATTAATTAAATATAATTATAAATAAAATGAGAAAACAAATGAAAGAATCTTTATGTGCTTATTTTTTATTTTCCTTATTCATGATCAAATTATTATTTATAATATTATTAAGCTTAACTTAACTAAATAATAATCATTGTTGATAACTATGTTTACCAGTATTCCAAAACTTAGAAATTTAGAAAAGAAAGAAAACGTTTAAACTGAATTTATCGTTCAAACTAGTATAACTGCGAAGCATTTTCTTACTGTCTATTTTCATTTATTTAACAATTTATTTTAAAATCTATGATTAGTAATATTTTTTTTTAATTTTAAGGTACATCAACAATAAAACTATTTAACTTAATTTTTAGTGTATCTCGCCAGAGATAGTAGTGCGACCACGAAAATTTTCGGTGTTGAGATTTTGATGTTTTTATACGTTTTTTGAAGGTTCCTGAATTATTTTCACTAAGGTTGAGAAAAATGTCTCTCTCTGTGTGTGTATGTATGTATGTAACCAAGATTACGCAAAAACGCTTTGAGCTAGAATGATGAAATTCGGTAGATGGGCATTATTCAAAATTCATAATTTTCTATCAACTTTTGAGAAATGTAGCTCATTTTTTCTTCTAAAGTGCCCGTAAAAATAAAGATATATGTTTAATAATTTTTCACATGATTAAAATAATTGTATAAAACTGCTATATATAGAGTTTCAGCTTGATTGAATTGCTGAAAGTACCAGAATTAATTTTTTAACACTGCAAATCTCACGCGCCAGCACGTGCCATGGATCCTTCAACAAAGAGCCAAACATGCGCTGGTTTAATAAATATTATTTATTAATTTTAATTTATAATTAATTAAATTTAATTTAAATTAATATATGTTATTTATTAATCCAATTTCAAATTTGCGAGATAGTCGAGTGGAGACACTCCAGATTTTTTAATTATAAGAAATAAAACAAATTACTTAATCATTCAAATTCTGTAGATCTCAAAAAATAATTTCAGTTCGATTGCCGGGTAACTTGATAAAATTCTTTAATTGCTATAATGTCGAAATTTTATATTTGAAATAAATATTTCCTTACAATATCTCAGAAAGTTGCTTTTAATTTAATTTTATTTTAGGACTTGTAAAGTTTTTTGAAATTAATAAAAAATTTCCTTAGTTTTGATAAATAGTGTAGCATTTTAAGGTAGTGTTCTCTTACATATCAGAAATGCGTTGCATTTCTATATATTACAAAAATGTTTATATACCTCTTACTAATGCAGTTCTGAAATAAAATTATGACTCCTACTGCTACTACTACTACACGCTTCACAATCAGAAATTCAGACTAAATAATAAGGAATCATACTTAGTTAATTATGCAAAATTTAAAATGTTAGTAAATATTTTGGTTAATCAATATCTAACAAGTATAACTTACATATCTAAATCACTTTGCGTTTTTTTTTGTTTCAATGAGAATGTTAATGTGTTTTGTTCATTTAATAGTTCATTTTGTCTCTTTATCGTTGTTTAAAAAGTTTCAAAAACTTTTAATTGAGTTGAAAGTTGAAATTTAAACTCTAAAAAAAACAAAAAAAAAGATGACATTTAATAAATTAATTATCCTTTGAGAAATGTAAATTTTATAATGGAAGAAATAGGATTTTGTGTATTTAAAGAGATTAAAAAAAGTTAATCTTTAAATCCTTAAGTAAAAATTGACTTCTAAAAGCATTTCTTTTAAATTTAAATAGTCATCTTATTGTTAGTTTTAAAATTAATTTTCCAAAAAATTCTATTAAATTTTGACTGTGACTAAAAGAAATAATTCAATTAAAATTTGAAATTGATTTATGTTTTATTTAGGAAGGGTATAAATAAGGAATTATTTATGCTTATAAAGAAATCAAAATTTAGAAAAAAATATATATTAATATTTATATATTCATATAAATGTAATTATATTAATTCACTCATTCAATTTAATATTCATTTCATGAATTTGTTATGTTAAATATTTTTCACAAATATATATATCAATCAAAGTGGTAAAAATACTAATAATATAGATTAATAATTTTTTGACTATTATAATTCTTTTATCACAATGTGCGATGGTTACTATTTAATGTATTTTTAATTTTAGCTTAATATTAATAATTAAAAAAAAAAAAATAATTATGAGCGAATTTATGACTTGATTGTTTTTAAAATATTCTTCATCAAAATCAATACATTTTTGCATTCGTTAGAATCAATTTTTAAGGACTCTTTCTACTTGGATTGAGGTAACTCGAAAATATGCTTTTTGAATACAGTTTAATTTTTCAAATATATTCAATATTAATATTCAATATTAATGTTATTCTACTTTTCAATCGCAAAAAAAATTATAAGTTTTTGGAAAGTAAAGTTATTGAAATCCCGACAAATCTCTACGTTTCAAGTCATTCTGATTCCAAAAATTTTATAGTTGGTGTATGTGTGTAGCAGAAATTTTGTGAACAAAATTTGATATATAAGATTCTATTGAGGTCATAGTAACCTAGTAACATTTTTGCTTAAATCTATTAATAAATAAATATTAAAAAAGTAAAATGATCATATTTTCTAAAATCTCAAAAATATAAAAATCTTTATATGACACAATATAATGTGTGGTCGAAAAAGTCTTTTCGTATTTTGTCCATAGATGTCGTTGGAATCGTATATCTCCAGTGCTACCAATCACATTGTGTCATACTATATAGTGTTGAAAAGGTGTAATTTCAAGCTTCATTTAACCTTAAAGAAAATTAAATTTGGTGAAGCTGAACAAAAGTTACAGCTTTTCAAAAATAAGTGAATGAAGAAATTCGCTATATTTTGAAATTTTTGTATAAAAAAGGGAAGAATGCCACGCAAGCCGCCAATGAAATTTGTGAAGTTCACGGAGACGATGCTATATCAGTTCGTGTAACACAACAATGGTTCGCTCGCTTTCGTTCTGGAAATTTCGATGTGAAAGATGCACCTCGTTCTGGTCGACCTATCATTGAAAAAGTCGATGAAATTATGGCAAAGATTGACAAGGACCGTCACATAAGCAGCTATGACATTGCCAAGGAACTAAATATTCATCATCAAACGGTTTTGAACCATTTAAAAAAGGCTGGCTACAAAAAGAAGCTTGATGTGTGGGTACCACATGATTAGAAATACGAAAAGATGTTTTCGACTACCCTATATAAAGAATTTCATCTCTTATATGAAAAATTTTGTCAAACTTTAAATAACTAAGAAAATGAAACTTGTTTATGTTGGCATTATGTTTAGTATATAACATTATGTTTGGTATTTAGTTTTATTGCAAATAAATGAAAATAAATAATGATTAAATGAAAAATTTTATAGGTAATTATCAAGAAAATAAATAAATAAATATATAAATTTGAATAAAAAAAAAAAAATGAAGATAATTAATGATTTTTATGATTTGTTTTATAATGTTTTTATCTGCTGGCGTCTTCATCTCCATTAATGCTCGTTTAAACAGACGCAAAACTTCTACACAAATATTTAATCTTATCAGACTGTTGATTGTTTTATTGCCATTTAATCATTAAGGAAAATATTCTCTGATATCTCATTCTGACCAATGGGTAATTAATTAAGCTATTTGTGAGTATATGGGAGTGAATAGTGGTGGATGTGTCAAGGGAGGAGAATATCAGATGAATGACGTTCGTTTTGTCCACCCCCTCCCCTCCCGGGAAACGGCCATGTGTCAATGACACACTCGTGTTGCGTCGAGATATTTTTTTTTTTTGGCTCGCTCCCTATTCACTACACGACACTCAGGTTTTCCCTTTTGTAGCACTTGTTGTGCCTGAGCAGCCAAGCGCGTCCCACCCTCTATCGAATATTCAATGTTGTTACTGAATATGAGCTATTAATCAATTTGTATGGCGATGCATTTACACTTGGAGTATCCCAAGAGGGTACGAGTGAGGGTGTATGTTGTCTTCAGATAAGAGCTTGTTTACAAGTACTACTTGACATCTCGATGGCACTCACTGAGAAGAGAGGATCCTTCGGGGAGTCCCAGGACAGATCGCAAACATGATTCTATTAATTGATCAATTTCAGGCATTATGCCTTTCGAAGGAAATAACAAGCAAATAGGAAATAATATAATTTAATATAATATTATTTAGGAAATTAATTATTTATTCTTTTACTATCTCGCCAGAGATAGTATTGCGATCACGAAAATTTTCGATGTTGAGATTTTGATGTTTTTATAAGTTTTGAAGGTTCCTGAATCATTTTCACTAAGGTTGAGAAAAATGTCTGTGTGTGTGTGTGTGTGTATGTATGTAGACAAGATTACGCAAAAACGGTTTGAGCTAGAATGATGAAATTTGGTACATGGACATTATTCATAATTCATAGTTTTCTATCAACTTTTGAGAAATGTAGCTCAACCGGAAGAGGGTCATTACCTACAACGTTTTGATTTTTTTTCCTCTAAAGTCACCGTAAAAATAAAGATATATGTTTGATAATTTTTCACATGATTAATAATTGTATAAAACTGCTATATATAGTTTTTCAGCTTGATTGAATCGCTGAAAGTACCAGAATAAATTTTTTAACACTGCAAATCTCACGCGCCAACACGTGCCATGGTGCCTTCAACAAAAAGCCAAACAAGCGCTGGTTTAATAAATATTATTTATTAATTTTAATTTATAATTAATTAAATTTAATTTAAATTAATATATGTTATTTATTAATCCAATTTCAAATTGCGAGATAGTCGAGTGGAGACACTCCAGCTTATTTTATTTTATTTTAGTTTTAATGATCCTTGTTGTTTAATTTAGGAGATATTTTATATTATTAATTTCTCGACCATAAAAAGATTCGATAACCACTCACTTTAGTTTAGATACATTTTAGCTATTTTTAATATTTTTTTTTCATTGCTTTAATAATTAATCAATTTTTCTTAAATTTTGTGAACTTGAATATTATAAATAGCACCACTTTTGTTAGATTTAAAAGAAAGAAAATATTTTTATTTATTATTCAAGATAGTAAGTTTGTTATAAACCATGAAAGCATTTTCTTAAAAATGGATCACTCTTTATAATTACTATATTGCGAGCACGAAAATTGAGATTTTGATGTTTTTATACGTTTTGAAGGTTCCTGAATCATTTTCACTAAAGTTGAGAATAATGTCTGCCTCTCTGTCTGTATGTGTGTGTGTGTGTGCATGTATGTAACCAAGATGATGAAATTTGGTACATGGGCATTATTCAAAATTCATAGTTTTCTCTCAACTTTTGAGAAATGTAGCTCAACCAGAAGAGGGTCATTACCTACAACGTTTTGATTTTTTTTCCTCTAAAGTGACCGTAAAAATGAAGATATATGTTTGATAATTTTTCACATGATTAATAATTGTATAAAACTGCTATATATAGAATTTCAGCTTGATTGAATCTCTGAAAGTACCAGAATTAATTTTTAACACTGCAAATCTCACGCGCCAACACGTGACGTGGTGCCATCAAAAGGAGCCAAACATGCGCTGGTTTAATAAATATTATTGAAGTGAAACTTCTTTAGCGGCGTCCTGACATTTGGTTGAGAATGGAGAGTGAATTGAAAAATTGAAATTTCGTAACGCGTTACGAAACGCAAGAGAGAAAAAAGATATAGATATAACGAGTGAGAATGAGATAGCCTCTATCTCCGACTCTCTTTTGTGCGGTGTTTCGTTTTTGAGAGAGAGGCTATCTGGGTCTTTCTTTTGTCCGGTCTTTCGTCTTTTAGAAAGAGGCTATCTGCCTCTTCGTTTTGTGCTGTCTTTCGTTCTACTACGCTCTCGCTAGGTCCAAAGTCCACGGCGCGCATGCGCGGTAGTACGTTGACGCGGAATAATATTTCTCAGCTTCTACTGGGTCAAAGAATAAAAATTAGTATGACTTATGATCAAAAGAGGGCGAGATCTCCACCTTGTCCAGTAGATATCGCAATTAAATACAATTTGAATTTAAATATATATTAATTTCAAAATTTGCCTAAACATTTATAAAAATAAATATACATATGAAATTTGTTATTTTTTTTTAATATTAAAAAATATTTAATTTGAGATTAATTATATGTAAAAAGATCAACTATCAAATAGATTCAAACTTTTATTTTCTTTGATTAGATTATAATTAAATATTATTTATATTATTTAAAAATTATTATTAAATTTAATTAATTATAAATTATAAATAATAAATAATAAATATTAAACCAGCGCATGTTTGGCTTTTTGTTGATGGCACCACGTCACGTGTTGGCGCGTGAGATTTGCAGTGTTAAAAAATTAATTCTGGTAATTTCAGCTAATCAATCAAGCTGAAATTCTATATATAGCAGTTTTATACAATTATTAATCATGTGAAAAATTATCAAACATATATCTTTATTTTTACGGTCACTTTAGAGGAAAAAAAATCAAAACGTTGTAGGTAATGACCCTCTTCCGGTTGAGCTACATTTCTCAAAAGTTGATAGAAAACTATGAATTTTGAATAATGTCCATGTACCAAATTTCATCATTCTAGCTCAAACCGTTTTTGCGTAATCTTGCCTACATACACACACACACACACACACACAGACACACACACACAGACATTTTTCTCAACCTTAGTGAAAATGATTCAGGAACCTTCAAAAAGTATAAAAACATCAAAATCTCAACATCGAAAATTTTCGTGATCGCAATACTATCTCTGGCGAGATAGTAAAAAATGATTCATTATTATTGGATTTGGCTGGTAATATTAATACCTGAGACACCGAGCTCGCTCTACCCTTTAAAAAATATTGATATACAATTCTTTAATTATTTATTACAATTATTAAATGTATTAAATAATATTTTATTGAAAAAATATTAAAAATTATAAAACTATCTAAAACTTAATTAATAAAAGAACAATGAATAAATAAATCACGAAAATAGATAAAAAAAAATGCACGCGGCGAGTTTCGATCCTTCGAACTCAGGGAGTAAAAACAATTGTTCTTACTGCTGGTCTATGATATTTTGATAATTACAAAGATATTTTTACCATCTTTCAAAGACATTTATTTGTTTTGTTGTTTTTTTTTTGAGAGAGATTAATAAATATATATATATTTTATTAAAAATAAATATTTTTAATTTTATTTCGAAATTAAATAATGAATTTTAAAATATTTTAAATATAAAAAAATGTTAATACAATATCATTTAAAAAAAAGCGGGATTAATAAATATATATATATATTTTATTAAAAATAAATATTTTTAATAATATATATATATATTTTATTAAAAATAAATATTTTTAATTTTATTTCGAAATTAAATAATAAATTTTAAAATATTTTAAATATAAAATTTCGAAATTAAATAATGAATTTTAAAATATTTTAAATATAAAAAAATGTTAATACAATATCATTTAAAAAAAAGCGGGATTAATAAATATATATATATATTTTATTAAAAATAAATATTTTTAATTTTATTTCGAAATTAAATTATAAATTTTAAAATATTTTAAATATAAAAAAAATATTGATACAAAATTAAAAAAAGGCGGGAGTAAAATTTCAAAATGGATGCCATTTACGTCACCCATATATAATTTTCAATTAAGAAATTAATAATGAAGCTGTAAGTTTCAAGAGATGTAATCAATAAAACTCAATTTTTCTTTATAAATACTATATCTAGTGTGAATTTGAAAAAAATCGTTAGAGCGGTTTTTGAGAACCAATGGTTATAGATAAATAGATAGATATATACAATTTTAGCTAGCATAATAAGATAAGATATATATCGTGAAATAATTAAAATTCTCAAGTCAAATATACAGCGTGCACGCATACCGACGCATGTAATTGTGTGTGTGAACATGGTCGGCGATTCACACGCCAACACATACAGTTATGTGCGTCGATGACCATTCACGTTATTTATCCGAATCTCAACATTACTTTAACACTACTAAATCAATTTAAAATTATTATTGCATTTAAAACTGCTTTTCTCTACTCCACAGATTTCACTATGCCGAAAAAAAATAACGACCAAAATTTAGACGATATTATTTATTTCATACACCTTTCACTACTGGTTTATAGCCACACAGGTGCTAATGCACTTGAACGAGGCGAAGATAAAATCCCTCTAATTCTCGGGGGAGATTTTAATGTAAATTTTGGATCTGATGATTCGTTGCCGTTGATCAACTTTCTTCGAGAAACATTTGGTCTGCTTATAAATAACGATCCCAAGGAATCAACAACAAAATCTGGAACTACAATAGATGCTGTTTTTACACGTTATATAGAAAATATCGAATCACGAACATATATATCTTATTTTAGTTATCACAAGCCATTAATATCAGTATTACCAATTGAAGCACCAACCGACAATAGTACAGGCAATGTAGATATGATGATAGAGTAGATAATAATAATAATAAAGCGAATATTTGTTACGAAAATTTTATACTGTTATATGTCTTTCGAAATGATCCCTTTATTTTTCTCTATTTCTCTCTCACTCACACTCTCAACTAAAATTTATCTTATTCTCTAGATTGTAAGAAGTTTCACTTCCGCCACGTGTACGATGCTGCACATTTTGCTTTTTATTAATTTTAATTTATAATTTAATTAATTTAATTTAAATTAATATATGTTATTTAATCCAATTCAAATTTTTGGAGACAGACCAGATTTTTTTGATTTATGAACGAACGATTATTTAAATTCGAAACTTTTTAGTCTATTTTGTTGTTAATTGATGATCGATAAATGACTAATAATAAAAAGAGATGATAGATGTAAATATATTATTTTAATAAGAAAAAAATAAAAATGCATAGCGGAGAGGAGGAGGAGGATGATATTCCTTTTGCCAAATGAAGAGAGTCTGTTCTACGTGTCGTTGTCTTAGTTTTGTGTTTGTGTTTGCCGGGTGGGTCAAACACTGAATGTCTTGTTTAGGTCCTCAACTACGCCGTCCGTTATCAGCCATCAGTTACACATGTAAAGCAAACGTATGTGAAGTGTTATAAATCACCTTCTCGTCTGCACCGACATGTTTGTTTCATTATCTGCCTGGGCAAACATGCGAGGTCGAAGAGGGCCTTTGCTCCCCGTTCCCCGTCCCCCCTTCACTCACCATACCACGCACACACACGCACGTACACATCTCCCAAGGGATTCCTTCGTCGTTCTCGGTGTCGTCCTCGAGCTGCTCAGGATAAATTGCCGTCAAGTTATTACACGGACCCGCGTGGTTTCACCTGTTTTCAAGTTTAATCGCTAAATTAATTTCTATCTAGCGACGTTTATTGTCCTCACAATACTCTAATACGAATATATAAATTAATTTATTATATTAATTTTCTCAAATATCCAACATTTCAATGATTTATTAGTATAATGTCTAAAAGGTATTAAATAATTGTCAACATTAATTATAATACATTAATATAATCATATTTAAATACTTTTATATAAAAAAAAAACAAAAAAACAAAAAACAAAATTAACATAAAATTATGCATGTAGTTAACCTCGAGGTTAATGGTAACAGCTTACTAGAGGCATACATATTTAAATTATAATATACATATATTAATAATAATTAACATGAATAAATAATTATAAGAATTATTAATAAATAATTAAAAATAATAATAATAATAATAATAAATAATGAATCAAATTTAGGGAGCATTATAAAGGATATTTAGGATTATTAAATGGATATAGATAATTCCGTATCTAACAAAATTTAAATATCATTTTTAAAGGAAAATAAATGTTCATATAAATTTAGATTTTCAAAATTCATATGTACACAACTACAATATATATATATATATATATATTAATCAACAGTTTTTAATTAATTAATGGAATGTTGATTGTAATAAATGTTTAAATTAAGATTTTGAACTTAAGCAAGAAAATTTGATTTATTTATATTATAGAAATTTAAGTGTATAATAATATCGATAGGTTTGTCTCACATTTTTACTTAGAAGAAATAAAATAAATAATGACATTCGTATAAATTAGAGAAATTTATATTGAAAAAAGCCAAAAGAAGTTTTTAAAGTCAATGTAATATAAGAAATCCACGTAGAATAGTGTGTATATAATTTTGAAAAGAAATAATTTAATTTTGTATTATCATTTTATTATGGTCTTTATATAAAACTATTTTGAGTAACAGTATTTTGCCTGTTATATAACATAATTATTGGAAAACAAGATTTAACTTTAAAAAACAATAAGTTGACCTGTGGCCAGGTCCGAACCGACCGACGGTTTGAAGTAAATTAATTTCCAGCTACAGAAACAATTTCAAATAATTTTAATATATCTATTAATGTAATAAAAAACAGATATGGATACATAAATAATAAATATAAACATTTTTAATTTTATTTTATTTATAATATATATGCAAGACCAGGCTGTGACGTCATTAATGACTGGATGACGTCATATAATTTTAAATCAAGAAAAAACTAATAAATATGATTTTTCTCGAGGATAAAACCAATACAAAGTGCATGAATCGTGGTGATATATAAAAAAATTTCCTCATGTGAAATTTGGTGTGAAAATAACCCTTCCCTTCCTATCGTCGATCGCTAATACTACCACTTCCGGTTTCCGGATTTGCACCAAAAGTTGATCAATTCATCCCACTGATGCATTAAGTAAATATACCAAATTTCATCAAAATCCATTGAGCCGTTCAGGCTGTACACATCTATACGGACGGACAGACATCATGCTAAAAATACTTTTTTCTGTTAAGAAAATGCATGATTCGTGGAGATATTTAAAAATCTCCACATGTGAAATTTGGTGTGAAAACAATACCTCCCTTACTATCGTCGGTCGGTAAAAATTGTATTGATTTATCGAATTGATGCACTGCTTTTATGTATACAATAATAATAGTCACAAGCAATTAGGCTGAAAGAACAATATTATTTCGATTGAATTGTATAAGTAAAGAAATTATGATGAATTGAAACAATGGATTACAACGTAATTACAATGTAATAACATTTCTCTTGTTTCAAAATAAAAAATCTGGAGTGTCTCCACTCGACTATCTCGCAAATTTGAATTGGATTAAATAACATATATTAATTTAAATTAAATTAAATTATAAATTAAAATTAATAAATAATATTTATTAAACCAGCGCATGTTTGGCTCATTGTTGATTGCACCTTATGAAATATTTTGTCAAAAGAGGTTAAAACAAAACTTTAAAGGATAAAATTTATTTTATTATTATAACATTAAAACTTTACATGATTTAAATAAAAATTGGATTTTTTTATAAGTATTTTATTTATATTGGTAACAAATAAATAAATGAAGTGGCATCTTCTCCTTGGCCTGTTTTTATTAATGTTAATCAGAATGAAGGAGGGAGGCAACGGTCTCTGTTCTAATATCAACTACCGAGCTACTCATTATCTCGTTTTTTTTTAAATGTTTTTCTTTCAAACGGTGTCTAACTTTGATCTCCTCGATATCTATGTTTGTATATTTTAAGGGTTTTTTTTATATTGTATAATGTGATAAGCAGACAAGGAAGGGCATAGATTAGAGAATAGATTATCTTAGTATAAAATATATATAGTTATCATGTAAAACATAAATATATCTTAAAAAAGTGTGAATAGAAATAGGATAAATAGAAAAATAAGAAAATAAAAAAAAAAAAATATAATTTATTCAAAACAATTTTTTTAACATTTTCTAATTTTTTATATATTTATAGATACATATATATGTTTATTAGAGTAATAAATATAACAACTAAATAATTCGATAGATAACTCAAATTTTGTAATTATTAATTTATTTCATATCTGTCCTCTCGCTGGTATAAAAAATAATTTTCTATTTTTGTTAAGTATTAAATTTCTTTGTTGATATAACTAATCGAGCGTATCTTTGGAAAAAAACAATTTTATAATGAATTTATACTAAAGTATTTATTAATTTTTCGCTTTATTTTAATATTTGAATTTTTAAATTATCTATATTTATACATATTTACATATTTAAGTAATAAAGTTGTTATTCTCTTTATCTTTTTCTTTATTTAAATATATCTTCAGATTAGTTTTTCGGGAAAAAATTTTTAATTCTTAAAAAGTTTTTTAAAGAGTTTTTTAAAAAGAGTATTTTTATATCTATCTTATTAGTTTTATTTATTTACACAAATACGAGGTCTGTTCAAAAGAAAAAATTAATTTTGAATTTTCGCGGGCTATTTACATTTGATTATCGAATTATTTTTTTGTTATGTTGGTACATATATGTTTCTCATATGTTGACATTATCACCCATTTTGGATTAGTAGTTTGTTTTTGACACAATTGAAAAAGTTTGTCACGTTATTGTGATCTTCGATTTTTTACTTAAAAAAAATGGATCAAAGAATCTGTATTAAATTTTACGTTAAAAATGGAATAAAGTGGACCAACCCAAAATGTTGACTGTGGCATTCGGCGAGTCTATTTTGTCTCAAATGTTTAAGTGGTACAAGCGCTTTACAGAAGACCAAGAAGTTCGATCAAATGTGAAGGATTTGCTCACTGTTTTCTTCGATTACAATAACTTGGTGCATCATGAATTCTTGCCAACAGGTCGTATTGTTAATAAGGAATACTACAAGGAAGTTATTTAACGTTTGCGTGAAGCAATACGGCTCAAACGATCGGAATTGTGGAAAAACAAATCATAGATTCTGCATCACAATAATGCACCAGCTCACAAATCATTGCCTGTTTGTTATTTTTTGTCCAAAACAACAACGTAATCATGCCTCAACCATTGTATTTGGTTGCCTGTATCTTTTTCTTAACCCAAAACTGAACAGACCAATGAAAGGAAAGCGTTTTGCCACAATTGATGAGATAAAGTCGGAACCGAAGAACGAGCTGATGGCCATACTGAAAAGCGCATTTCAGAAGTGCTTCAACGATTGGAAGAAGCACTGGCATAAGTGTACATCTGAGGGAAATTAATTTGAAGGGAACAAAATGGTTATTGATGAATAAATAAATAGTTTTCGAAATAATTCAAAATTTTTTTTTTTTGAACAAACCTCCTATATTAAAAAATTTGAAACAATTATAAAAGCTACTTTAGAGGGTTTAAAAAAACCAAAATACATTTCTCTGAATTAAATACGATATAAATAAATACATTTTATTTTTAATTGATATTGCAATGTTTTAAAATTATTTCTAATTTAAAAAAAAATAACAAATTAAAGTCTCATTAATTAAAATAAATGTTGTTTTGTAAATTTTTTTTATAATAAAAATTAATCATTATTGTGTAATATAATAGATTAAATCAAATTAGTTAAAATAGAAAAACATAGTACTTATTTTCTTTGAATATTTTTACTATTTTAAATGTTTTGTAGTGTGTTGGTCTTGTGCCTTTCCCATGACTAGATTCATTCAGTTGATTTAAACGTCTCCTGTCGGATTGAATGTAATATATGGGACTGACTCTTAATCTATTTTCCAAAAGTCGCCTTTTTTTGTGTCATCACTAGAAGTGCGGGAGGGCGGGCCATAACCATAACAACTACAAGTGTAACGGTTGTAGCTGGTGTGCAGTCAGCCGTGTTGGTGTTAATTGGTGGCTGTCGCTTGGCCAATTAGCCGTCTTGGCTGCCGACCAGCCGATATCCATCCATCAGGCCAGCTATTTGTAGATGGGAGCCCCTCAACGTGTTTATCTCTCTCTCTCTCTCTAACTCGTTCTCTTTCGTTCATAAATTCTCATATGCAAGAACGCAATGCGACAAGTCGATTATCATATGGGATGCTATCGTCAAGTGGACACTAAATTAGCTTGAAAATTGCTATTTGGGATTAAACCAGTGGAATTGATCTTTACATGTTAGATAATGGATTTATCCCTTTCGAAACGTTTATTCAATCAAAGCAACACATCATTTTTACAGACCGGCGATAGTAAGGGACGTATTGTTTTCACACCAAATTTTACATGTGGAGATTTTTACATATCTCCACGAATCATGCATTTTCTTAAAAGAAAAAAATATTGTTAGCATCATGTCTGTCCGTCTGTCCATCCGTCCGTATAGATGTGTACTGCTTGAACGGCTCAACGGATTTTGATGAAATTTGGTATATATACTTAATGCATCAGTATGATGAATTGACAACTTTTGGTGTAATCCGGAAACCGGAAGTGGTAGTATTAGCGATCGACGATAGGAAGGGAAGGGTTATTTTCACACCAAATTTCACATGAGGAGATTTTTTACATATCACCACGAATGTATTGGTTTTATCCTCGGGAAAAATCATCTTTATTAGTTTTTTCTTAATTTAAAATTATAGGACGTCATCCAGCCATTTATGACGTCACAGCCTAATCTTACATATATATTATAAATAAAATAAAATTAAAAATATTTATGTTCGATCCATATCTGTTTTTTATTACATTAATAGATATATTAAAATTATTTGAAATTATTACTGTAGCTGGAAATTAATTTATTTCAAACCGTCGGTCAGTTCGGACCTGGCCACAGGTCAACTTAGTATTTTCTCTTTTTATCTTCAAATATGTATTTCGATTTTTTTTATTTATTTTTATTCAATTTTTTATTGGATTTCATTGAATTAATAAAATTTCAATAAATTAATAAATGAGAGTATTAATAGCATCCTAAAATATTTAGTAACAAAGAGGAAAAGTATTAACACTCAAAGTCTTAAGATACAAAATGTAGAAAAATTTAAATCCTTAGATTCTGTAATCAGGAAGGATAATAATATTGGAGTATAGAATTTAAAGCGAGGTTGCAATCGGAAACGCGTGTTATCATGCATTAAAGAGATTTATCGAGTCAAAATTATTATCAAAGGGAATCAAAATTAAAATATATAAAACAATTATTTTGCCGGTTGTATTATATGGATGGCAGACATGGTCCTAGACCTTAATTAGACGAGAGTAGATTTAGAGTATTTGAGAATAGGATTATTCGCGGCATTTATGGCCCAAATAAAGATGAGGTCACCGGGGAACTGCATAACGAAGAATTGCATGACCTCTATGCATCTCCAGAAATAGTTAAGGTTATAAAATTGAGAAGGATGTGATAGGCAGGGCACGTGGCTAGAATGGGAGAGGAAAAGGATATTGGAAAACGTCCACTTGGAAGACCAAGGACGCTGTGGGTGGACATTGTAGGAAGGGACGTTAGAGAGATGGAAGAGGGTAGGGAACTTTCGAGCTCCGAAGAGCCACAGAGATAGATAGATAATAGCATCATATCCATTTAAAAAATTTTTAGATCCATTTAAAGATACATTTTTTTTCAATGATTAATTTTCAGAGGTATTTATTTTTGCTATTGTTTTGTGTAGGATTAGATTTAGTAGTTATAGTATTAATTTAGTATTAATGTTACAATTATCATAACGATTGATATTTTTGATATCTTTTTTTTTCATTTGAAATATTAAATAATAAAAAATATTATACAATTTAATCAAATATTTGATTAATTTTAATAATAATAAAACACATGAATAGATAAATAGATAATAAAACAATACCTCCCTTACTATCGTCGGTCGGTAAAAAACAAACAAATATAAATGATATGTAATTTAAATTAAAAAAATGGTCAGTATCATTTGATATTTTGAATATTGTTAATAATTTTTAGTAAAAAGGTGATATCAATTCAACATTCTATATAAAATTGATAATTGGTAGCCATTTTAAAAACTGCATACTATCACTCCTTGGAGTGGTTCGATATGAATAAAAATCTGTATTTCAGGCATAAATATCATTTCGAGTAATAAAAAGTAATAAAAAATGTAATCCAAATCGCGAGTTAATTTATGGGAAAGCAAAAAAACAATCTTCAAATTGTCAGAATATCTAAACATTTTTTCTGTTTAATTTTAATAAAGTAGTTTTTATAGATAATTCACTTACTATTTATATCTTTTATTCTAATCTAAAACTGTTGAATTGCTGAAAATTATATCTTTGGATTTAAATAATATCTCAAAATGAATTAACCCTTTCACTGCTAAGTTAATTTAGGAGTAACCATATGCCCTGTGCTGAATATTTTTTTCATATATATAATATATTTTTCAATGTATTATTATATAAAATTATACATATAATAATTATATATTATAATATATATAATAATTATATAATATAATATAATATATTATATATAATATTATACGAGGGCAATTCACAAAGTAGGTTACGTTTTGGAATTAAGACAAAACTAGTACAGGAAAATGTTTTTTATTATATACATTTGAAAGAGCAACTAAAATACTATTTTTTTACATAATTGCCAAAAAAGTTGAGAAAATTATCATAGCGATGAACGAGCTTCGAAATTCCTTACTCATAGAAATCCGCCGCCTGAGTTTGGACACTTTTTTCAATTTTAAAACAAAAATATTAAATCATGATTAAATTGGTAAGAAATTTTTTAAGATTAATGAATTTTAATTCATTTTAATATATCAATTATACGATTTTTTTTATCCTAAGTACGGAGAAATATAATTTCGAATGAATGTTACGATTGTTTTTTATTTAGATTGATTTGTATTTATTTTAGCAAATCTGATTGTTGCAACAAGTGCCTCGCTCATCTTAACTTATACTAGTCTCTTTCGATCTTGAACTAGACCTGGCACTCATATATTTCTTTTAACGTAGATTTCAAGATGTGGGTGTACTAAAATCCCACTCACGCCCATCTTAATTTAAATCTCATGGCATGAGAAAATAAAAAAAAGCTCGTGAAATATCGACCGAGTTTTTTTTTTTACCTTTATAGAGTGAACTAATTGAAATAAATGTTGAAATCATGATCAAAAATTTTACATACCTATAGATAATAATATGTGTATTTGTTTCAGTTTGGGCGGAGACAGGCGATTTCCGGGACTCGGGTCACGGAATGGGCGGCGTGTCGGTGATGGATCACACTCAGTTGACCTTCCAGCCCAGAGCCAGAACCCGGGACAGGAAAGGTACTTACTATTATATATTGACTATTTATTAATTAGTTCAAAATAAATTAATTAATCCCATCTAAGTCAAAAAAATAAAAAAAATATTTGAATTTCTCTTTTTTTAACCGTTTCTATATGAAGTCACCCACCACCATCGAAATTCTATTCATTAATCATATCTGACTTCATAACTTTCTCTAGCATCTTTGTGACGTTTTTTATTTATCTTTCCAATAAAAACTTATCAATAATCTTTCTTCTCTTATTCGGTCTAAATTTTCAGCCCAAAATAAAAAAAAAAAATAAGTAAATAAGTTAAATATTTTAAACTCTCCTAAGGTAACATGATGAATTATTTCTGAACTTATTAAGAAGAAAAGGGAAAAAAAATACAATTTTAATTGGTAATTATTATTATTATTTAAGTAAACTCATTTTTGTAGATTTGGATAATACTTTACCAGAGGCTTCCTTTTGCAATTCCAAATAAACTTTTCTTATGAAATTTGTCCCGGCATCTTATCGTTTTCGAGATAAAAATTATTAAAATAAAGATTTTTTAAGTTTGACAGATTAGTATTATGAACGTCGAAATGAGCCATTAAGTAATGTTTTATTGACTAATTCACTGATTATTCACTAATTTTAAGTTATAAGTTCGGTTTGGATTTATATTATTTATAAGATATGGTTATAAGTTCGGGGTAATTATTTACATCCATGGTTCCGAGATAGAAATGATTGTCCCCAAGAGGGCGATACCTTCAACCAAGCTTGGCTTTTGGTCAAGAGATGGCGCGGCCTTCACCATTGTGTTTGCTTTGCCCAGTAGATAGCGCAATTAAAATAATTTTTTTTGAATGACTTTAGTATGAATTTAACTTTTTCTAAAATAAAATAAACCGAATTTAAAAAACCGAAAATGCGTTGAAATGATAGTTGATCTTTTTATATATAATTAATCTCAAATTAAATATTTTTTAATATTAAAAATAAATAAAAAAACATATTTAATATGTACATTTATTTTTATAAATGTTTAGTGAAATTTTGCAATTATCACTAATTAAAAAAAATTGTGTTAATATATATTTAAATTCAAATTGTATATAATTGCACTATCTACTGGGCAAGGTGAAGGTTTCGCCCTCTTGTGATCATAAGTCATACTATAACTGTCAAAACATGGCCCCCCCACCCCCCATTTATATGCAAATTATATTAATTTTTCTCTCGTAAACACGAAATTTCCAGAAAATATTTCATATCAAAAATCAATCACGATAATCTAAGGTACGCACTGGCATTTTTTTTTTTCAATCAGTTGAGGGAAGGACTAAATGATACCAGTACCAAGTTCGGTTTGGATATAAAACCGAAAATTAGTGCGCCATCTGGTAGTCAAATGGATAAAACATAGAGTTAGTTAAATAGAATATCAATGGATTTTTATGCCAATTTTAATAATATTTATCTCGAAAACTATAAGACGCCGGAAAAATTTCATAAGAAAAGTTTATTTGGAATTGCAAAAGGAAGCCACTGGTAAAGTATTAGCCAAATCCACAAAAATGAGTTTATCTGAATAATTAAATTTAATTAATCAGACTATGAATTGGATATATGATGTATTATAAATATTTATATTTATTTATAATATAATAAGTAAGATATGCAGATCAAACTTGGTATATATATAGCGATAATTTAATAAATATTTATTTACTAATAAATGTGTTATTCAATTATAAATTAAAATATAGTTATCCTTTATTTCTCTCAGATAAACATTAAAAAACAAAAACAAAAAAAAAAAATAAATAAATAAAAAATAAAATTAGGTTAACACTTCCCTTATAAATATTAATTTTTTTTAATCCGCCGAGGCTGATTGCTACTCTTGAAAAATTATTTGAATTAATTTAAATTGCATTTTTATCTCTCCTCCTCTTTTTTTTTCTCTTTCGGGTTTATATTCGTTTTAATTCCACTCATAAAAAGAATTGTTCATTGAGTGATTTTGGATGCCAGGGGTTTAAAGAGGGTGGCAAGGAGAAGGGGATGGCAGGAGGGGACAAACGAGACCAACTCATTTGCCCCGTCTCTTTCGTAAATGTGTGTGCATCGGTGGCAGCACCGAAATATCGCAACGTACGAGAACGAACGTAAAACTGTCAAAGGGGCGGCGACCCTCGCATTCGGGCGTTAATCCAATGTCTGTCGTTTAAAAAAAAAAAATAAAAAAAAAAAAAAAAAAAGAAAGAACGGGAGAGAGAAAGAGTGAGATAAAACAGGCAAACCAGTAGCTAACCTCCGACTAGACTTATTGACGACGCCGTTTTTGATTCGCTATTGCATTTATCGAGGAGAAAGAGGCACATCGTTTTTCTAATTTGTTAGGCGTCGAGGATAAATTCCAGAATGTCTTTCATGGATTAACATTAATTATTAGTGTGTCTAGAATTATGCAGCAAACATTTCTCCTTCCTCCCTTCATTAATGTCATATGTAACAAAAATTATTTGATTTTATTTATGAAAATCATTTTCAATAATTTCTCCCACATTTATAATTTATAAATGATCTCTCTCTGAAAAAAAAAATAAAAAAAAAAAACTAATTATTTATTGGATCGTAATTTAAATGCAAAGACTGCATAGTTATTTAATGTTTAATCGTTTCATATCCATCTCGTTTGATCTTTTTAATTTATATTGATCCATTTCCGCGCTTCTGTCCCCTCTCCCCATCAGCTAAGAAAATCTCATATTTTTTTTTTTTTTATAAATTCCAATGACCAGGAATTTTCTTATACATATTATTGATATTTATAAATCTAGATTATTTTTTTTTTACTTATTTAAAAGATATCAGTTAATTAATTTTTTTTTCTACTCACATTTTTAATATTAAAAATATTTCCTTATCATAATCAATTCTATGAGAAAATTGATAACTCATAATTATTAGAAATTTATATATAATTTATAAAATAATTATATAAATATAATTTAAATAATTAGTTTTTAATCAATTTGAAAGAGAAAATATCTTTATAAATACTACAATGTGAAATTTTATACTCAAGATTTATAATCTTTTAATCTATTGGGATATTTTATTAAAATTATTATTTATTATTGTTCAACTAGTTAATTTTTATAATTAAAAGGTTTTTTTTTGAGATAATCTCTCTTAAAATCGGTTCAAACAAACAGAGAAAATATCTTTTTAAATACTACAATGTGAAATTTTATACTCAAGATTGATAATCTTTTAATCTATTGAGATATTTTATTAAAATTGTTCAACTAGTAATTTTTATAATTAAAAGGTTTTTTTTTGAGATAATCCTAAAATCGGTTCAAACAATTTTGATTAATTTTTACCGACCGACGATAGTAAGGGAGGTATTGTTTTCACACCAAATTTCACATGTGGAGATTTTTACATATCACCACGAATCATGCATTTTCTTAAAAGAAAAAAGTATTTTTAACATGATGTCTGTCCGTCTGTCCGTCCGTATAGATGTGTACAGCCTGAACGGCTTAACGGATTTTGATGAAATTTGGTATATTTACTTAATGCATCAGTGGGATGAATTGATCAACTTTTGGTGCAAATCCGGAAACCGGAAGTGGTAGTATTAGCGATCGACGATAAGAAGGGAAGGGTTATTTTCGCACCAAATTTCACATAAGGAGATTTTTTTACATATCACCACGAATGTATTGGTTTTATCCTCGGGAAAAATCATCTTCATTATGTTTTTCTTAATTTAAAATTATATGACGTCACCCAGCCCTTCATGACGTCACAGCCTCGGGTAACGCCGGCAACGCCGGCTACTTCAGCTATATATTATAAATAAAATAAAATTAAAAATATTTATGTTATATGCCTATATGTTTTTTATTACATTAATAGATATATTAAAATTATTTGAAATTGTTTCTGTAGCTGGAAATTAATTTATTTCAAACCGTCGGTCGGTTCGGACCTGGCCACAGGTCAACTTATTTATTAAATTATAGTTTATCTAAAAATTTTTATGAAGATTGTGAACGACTAAATATAATTATTTTTTAAATTTTTTTAAAATAAATTTCTCTCTCTTTATAATTATTGTATAAGTTAGTAATCAACGAGATATAGACTCATTATATTCTCAATATTCTTATTTATATCAAATTAAATTATTTTTATTTAGATAATGTTTATTAATTTCTTGAAATTATTGAGATTTTTAATGCTTACTCAAGTTTGGGAAACCAAAACTAACTTTGAGTTAATATTATCTATATAAGTAAATGATTTATGAAAAATTATTATATTAATTTAAATTTATTTATTATTTTTTTGTGTTTAATATTGTTTTCCCTGTTCATATTGTCTATTATCAAGCATATTGAAGTATATTTACCCTGAGTGAGTGAGACTCTTATCATCCGTTTTTGTGATTATCGATAATATTAAAAAAAAAAAAAAAAAAAAAAAAAAAATAAAAATAATAAAATAAAAAATAGTTGAACGATATAAATGATTAATTTTTTGCTTACTTTGTCGGTGTTAATTATAGATTGCTATCGATGTGAATTTGACACCTCTGATTGATACTTTTAATTTTACTACGATCCGTTCGTGGGGAGGGGGTGGACACCTTGCGTTATCTTATTTTTCTTACCAATGTTTCGAGTCCCTTCGCCACCAACTTCATTCCGCCCCTTCCCCACCCCGCTCTCCACGTAGGTTCCCATCCAAATGATATCTGTTATCAGTAAGACCTCCACGAAGTGATCGACAGCAAAAGGAGGCCGCCGTGATGGATCGACATACGGTGAGTTCTTATCAATATCGCGGTTCCTTTGTTTCTTATCAGCTGTCGGTGGCACAACCAATCGGCAGACGAATACCTGGCGTCTTTACCCTCACCTATCCAATTAAAATAATCTCAATATTATTAACGAATCAGATTAAGTGGTAAATTAATTTTAACGCACATTCAAATTTTATTTTTATTAAATTTTATTAAATTAATTACGATAAAATTTAGTTAGTAATATTTTAATAATAAATAAAAAGTCCCTAACTATTTATTTTAAATATAACATTTATATATATATATATATATAATGTTCATAATCTCTTCTTTCCACTATAAACATAGTAACATACAAATTTCAAAAGATAATTTAAAGAACTTTTTACTTGATCTATACTTATATAAAATTATTATTTCCCTATTTCATTTATAATGATTTTAATCTAATTTTGTGTTTTTTTTTAAGGTTCCAGAGTTATCACTGATGGAGGGGTAACAACTTCCGTCGGCGCAATAGTTAAAACGGAGACTGGGGGCGGTAACGGGACAACGGATATGGGTGGGCCTGCGGGTGGCGATGGTTCTGCAAATGGAGCCGACTCGGAAAAGAACGACAAGAAAAACAAACGACAACGACGTCAACGGACACATTTCACCTCACAACAACTTCAAGAACTCGAGGCGACTTTTGCCCGGAATCGTTATCCGGATATGTCAACTCGGGAAGAAATTGCCATGTGGACCAATCTCACCGAAGCGAGAGTTCGAGTGAGTAAATTTTACTTTCTCCATTCTCACATTAAAAATATATAAGTATATATATCTATATATCTATATATATAAAGGAGAGTGTTTGTTTGTATGTATGTAATTTGTTTACTTTTTTGCTGTCAGAGAAACAAAAAAAAAAAAATTTCTTACTTAACCGACTCTTGGTAATTTAGAATTATAAACAAAAACAAATGAACATCAAAAAAAAATTGCTCACTTAACCGACACGTAATGTATGATGGAATTGAGGCAGGAAATAAGATGGGGATTGAAATTAATAGGATAAAACAAAATATTAGGTAAGAGAGAAACACATTATTAACACACAAAGTCTTAACATACAAAATGTAGAATTTGAAAATGTAGAAAAATTTAAATACTTAGATTCTAATTATAATTACAAAGGATAATAATATTGGATAAGAATTTAAATCGAGGTTGCAATCGGGTAACGTCTGTTATCATACAGTAAAGAGGCTTAACTCATCAAAACTTTTATCAAAATGGATGAAATATTTAAAACAATTATTTTGCCTGTTGTATTATATGGGTGGTCGATGTTCTTGGGAGAAAGTAAATTTAGAGAATTTGATATTAGGATTGTTTGCAGCATTTAAGGACCAAAGAAAGATGAGATCACCGGGCTATGGCGGAGATGGCATAACGAGGAATTGCATGACCTCTATGCATCTCCAGATATAGTTAAGGCTATTAAGGTTATAAAATAGAGAAGGCTGGGATGGGTAGGGGTCATGGCTAGCTAGAATGGTAGATTAAAGATCGGCGAAATATATTTGGAAAAACCGATTGGGAAACGTCCTGTGTGATTTGGAAGACCAAGAACGTGGTGAATGGACAATATAGGAAGGGACGTGGAACAGATGGGACAGGGTAGGAGTTAGATGGTTATAACTCAGACTTGGAGGTTACTTTCGACACAGGGATATAACAAATACAATAGTAATATATAATTAATTTACTGATTAAATTAAAATATCTTTTAAATAAGAACACAAAAAGATATGATAATATAATGTAATATACTGATTGCAACAAAATGGATGAAAACCTTTTACATTCAGACTTTCAACGAAATACTATGTATTACTTCGGGGTACAGGGGGCGGAGCCCCCGTCTAGGTGAGAAGAGTGCCGAAGGCGCTCTAATCAGCTAATATATATATATATTAATTTTGATTTTAATAAAAGGTTCCATATATTATATTTTGGTTTAATTTCTAACAATCTTACTTTTTGATATTTGGGATGCTTTTTATTAAACAAAATAAACTCGATAATAGGATAATTTATTTAAAAAATAATTTAGAATGAAATCTTAAAGTGAATCATGTTATAAATTACGAATTCTTAAGGAATTTAATAGTTGTGTCATCGGTTATTCTTGAAGATTTTTTTTCTTACACTTCTCCTATTTTTAAATCTTGAAAATCATATGAACTTTGATTAATTCATGTTTTCAATATAAAAACTAAACTTTGTATCTCTATTCTGTGAAACTGCCAGAGAGTCTGCTTTTGTTTTCATAGTTTTTATTATATAAATTTTTTTTCTCTGCATTAGAATTTAGTTTTTATACAGTTAGTAAATTTTAAAATTTTTATTTTCTTCCCTGGGTTTTTGTTTTTAGACCTTCATCATAAGCCTATAGCTCTGTTGTGTTATAATTACATTTTGATTTTTCCCGCATTAATTGAGCAACGTTTATTGCTCAATTAATGCTGAAAATTAATTAATTAATCCTATGATCAGTAGAACGGGTCCTATCAACCTTTACCTTGATTTTCTTGATCCGAGGCGCTATCAAGTAGCTTTCCCAATTTTGATCCCGGAGGTTGGGTCGATTCCGTCCCATAGACCCCGGTTAGAGAAATCCCCTTGCCAGGCCCGGGACTTCAACCTGGGTCCAAGAGAATGTAATGCAGCTTTGTTATCCTCTCACCGTGTGGTGCCCTTTTGGTAATTCCACACCCCCCTCCCCATTTTTTTTATTTAAGATAATAGTGTACTTTTCAAAAAGTCTTCACTCTAACAGGACGTAGAAATATACTAAATGATCGCTAAATAAATATTAAGACCTCCACTAAAGTATTATAGACTACTTCGGTGGTAAAGGGAGCAAAGGTCCCTGTTAGGTGCGAAGACCACCGTGGGCGACTGAACAGCTGGTTAGACATATAATTTCAAAACAAATCATAAAGATTCCTTTGAAAATATTACATATATATGTTCATATAAATATAATAGATAATAGGGGATGGTTGGTGGCTAGTAGATGATTTGTATTCATTTTCAATGAATTGCATCGTTTGTTCTTCATGAGGGCTGGCCTTTGTCAAAGGGTCGAATAGTCTGCCTGCCTGTCTGGTTGTTTGTTTCAAGCGTCCATTTGCTCTTCACTTCGCCAGTAGCCACAGTTTATTTGCTTTATTAGTTTTGATCGGTTCGGGATCTCTGGCTTTCGTCCATAAAGTGGTCACTCAGTTTGTATAAACATCTCATCCGTGGAGGCAAGAGGCTCTCTTCTGTCAAAACCACATTCATTTACCAGAGACCTCCTTTATCAAAGCATCTCTCTTCCCTTCATCTTTACCTCCCATTTGGAACTTACTAGGTGGCCGTCAATTTTTTACCGACCGACGATAGTAAGGGAGGTATTGTTTTCACACCAAATTTCACATGTGGAGATTTTTACATATCTCCACGAATCATGCATTTTCTAAACAGAAAAAAGTATTTTTAGCATGATGTCTGTCCGTCTGTCCGTCCGTCTGTCCGTCCGTATAGATGTGTACAGCCTGAACGGCTCAACCGATTTTGATGAAATTTGGTATATTTACTTAATGCATCAGTGGGATGAATTGATCAACTTTTGGTGCAATTCCGGAAACCGGAAGTGGTAGTATTAGCGATCGACGATAGGAAGGAAAGGGTTATTTTCACACCAAAGGAGATTTTTTTATATATCACCACGAATCATGCATTTTGTATTGGTTTTATCCTCGAAAAAAATCATATTTATTAGTTTTTTCTTGATTTAAAATTATATGACGTCATCCAGCCATGCATGACGTCACAGCATGGTCTTGCATATATATTATAAATAAAATAAAATTAAAAATATTTATGTTATACCCATATCTGTTTTTTATTGAATTAATAGATATATTAAAATTATTTGAAATTGTTTCTGTAGCTGGAAATTAATTTATTTCAAACCGTCGGTCGGTTCGGACCTGGCCACAGGTCAACTTATTTTAATTTTGAAAAAAAATATAATTAGAAAAATTTTTGTTGTTTTTTTTTGTTCTTTTTTATTTCAATCAATGATTTTTTTATATTTTAATAAAAAAAGTAATTTAATTTATTTTTGAAGAATTAACTGTGTGATTATTATTAAACAAAAACCCCTTAGAAAAAAGTCAATTATTTTCCCTTAACGATGTCCCTTGGTGGTGATTAATGCCCAAAACGTTTATTTATTTTTATAGTATTAATAATCGGTTGGAATTTGACCAGAATTACTTTTCAATTGATATCTTCTTCTTTTCTTGAAGAATGTTTTAGCTTTTGAGAATCTTTTTTTTGATGTTGTCGTATTTGTTATGTCTTTTCATCTGGGGATTCCATCATATAAATCCCATTGACTTAAGTGAATGGCGATTTCATTCTATATTTAAGAAGACAACGACGTTCTTGTGTGCGTTCTTGGATACGAAATACCAAAAATGGATGCATAAAAGTCAATGGACAGGTTGGTTGGTACTCTCACCGATCTTGAGTCTTTCTAAGAAATCATTTCAATTTGTTTAATGTGGTGTAATGGGCCAGGTAAGCTTAGTCGCGGCTTAGCCCAGCTTTGGCAGGCTTAGCTTGGGGATTTGAGCTCGGCTCAAGATCAAACGGCAGCGCGCGCGCGCCGCGCACCCATTTGCATCGCATATCCCCCCCCCACACACTCAAACAACCCGTTCTACCCGCACAGCTATTCGCGCTCTTTGCATGGACTTGGAGCACAAGATACAAACTAGCCAGGTCAACATTTCACTCAAATGGTCAATAAATCAAAATATGTATTAATCGATTAAAAATCTTTCAAATCCTTTATGATTTGACGATATGATTTATACTTGAATATAATATTTTATTTATTGATTTATATATATAAATTTAAAAAATAATATTAATTTTACATTATAAATATGTAAAAGAAGATAGTTAATTCTAAATGGTGTAAATTTAATTTTCAATTTGTTGATTATCCGTAAAATTTTATCATTTTTAATTTAATAAAAATATAACGAAAACAAAAATTGGAAAATTAAATTAAAGGGTAGAATAATTATAAATGGGTAAGGTTAAATTTAGATTTTTTACTTATAAAATTAATTAAAATAGATATAGGCAATAGTTAAAAGATCCTTTTATTGTTTTTATTTAAAATCTAAAACTTTAGCTTAATAAAAATAAATATTTAATGTATGGTAATGTAAATGTTAAACACAGGTGATAATTAAAATGGATTGATTTCTGGGCTTAATTCACATTTTTGTGATTACCAGACATAGTTTTCATCATCAGTGTTTAAATTTAATCATACTTATAAAATATTATATTTATTACTATCTCACCAGAGATAGTATTGCGATCACGAAAATTTTCGATGTTGAGATTTTGATGTTTTTATACGTTTTGAAGGTATCTGAATCATTTTCACTAAGGTTGAGAAAAATATCTGTGTGTGTGTATGTATATAACAAAGATTACGCAAAAACGGTTTGAGCTAGAATGATGAAATTTGGTACATGGGCATTATTCAAAATTCATAGTTTTCTATCAACTTTTGAGAAATGTAGCTCAACCGGAAGAGGGTCATTACCTACAACGTTTTGATTTTTTTCCTTCTAAATTCTAAAGTGACCGTAAACATAAAGATATATGTTTGATAATTTTTCACACGATTAAAAATTGTATAAAACTGTTATATATAGAATTTCAGCTTGATTGAATCGCTGAAAGTACCAAAATTATTTTTTTAACAATGCAAATCACGCGCCAACACGTGACGTGGTGCCATCAACAAAGAGCCAAACATGCGCTGGTTTAATAAATATTATTTATTAATTTTAATTTATAATTTAATTAATTTAATTTAAATTAATGTATGTTATTTAATCCAATTCAAATTTGCGAGGTAGTCGAGTGGAGACACTCCAGCTTTTATTTATTAAAGTTATGGTTTTATTATAAGAGTTTTAATATTATAAGTATGTTAAGTTTTTTATGTTATTTTTTTCAATAAATTTTTTTTTTATTTTCAATTTTTGTTGAAATCCTTAAATAATCTTTGTTATACTAACAAGGAAAATCCAAATCCTAATATAGGAAAAATTTAATTTTTATCTTTCAATTTTTAGTTTTTTTTTTTTTATAATATCCAATTCCTAATATCTGTTTCTATAATAAATTTTTAATTAAGATTGGAATCGTGACAGTATTTTTTTTTTATTTAAATTAACTCACAACTCATTCAGAAAGAGAATGTACATATATATCCATATAGAAAATTCAAAAAAAAAAAACAGTTCTATCGTTAAAATGTATTTATTTTCAACAATATCCATGAAATCTCGTCATTTATTCTGTCATCTGTTGACATTTTCCAAATCTATCCTCCGCAATGAAATGTATCGTTTTATTCAATCGAGGGAAGAGGATTCTCTGGACTGGGCTCCTGGCTATTTGCATAGCGAAGCCGCAAAGCCATCGGCCCCTATTAATCCCCCTTTGATTGGTCAAATAACTCATGTGGCTGCCGAACGTTTCGATTGAGTGTGGGTGGGGCACAAATGCAATATCCTTTCATAAGAATGAATATAGTCAACCATCTACATACCTGACCAGCAGGTTAGGAGGGTACTCAAGTAGTAGAATATTCAAGTATTTACTAACAATTCATGCGGAAAATTCATTCATTGTACATAGACATGTTCACTTATAAAAAAATAATTATTTTTAATTATACGATAGAAAATAAAAGATATTATTGGAACAATTTTGTAGTTTAGAATAATAGTTCTAAAATTTATTTTATCGAGGATTCCTCACTTTTATATGATTTAAAAATATATTTGGTGTATTTGATAAATTGTAGATATGCATGTTCCTTTAAAAGTAAATCATACTAAAATAACCTTGTATATCTAAATGATATATGTTCTGAGCTTAACGTTGAGAGGGGTTTCGTGGATAATCAGCTTCTAATCCACCTATTTTAAACAATTTTCTATGAAAAACATTAAAAAAACACTAAAAACAAGATATTTTCAAAAATTTTTTACACAAATATTTAAAATCAATATAATAAAACAGAATAAATAGTTTAATTGTATTTTAGCTATCCTTCTACAATAAATAAATAAATAAAATAAAACTGCTACGCATCAGGTTCAAATAGTTCTCCAAATATGACATTTGTTTTATCAGACTATACAATAGAAACATAATATATATGATATATTAATAAATATATAATATAAACTTATATCGGATTCTTCTTTTTTTAGGCATGATATATCATTCAAATAACAAACATTCAATATTTGAATCATTTATATCTTAGGTTTATATGGAATTCCATTATTTTAATAATTTTTTCGAAACCGAATTTAATAATATGAAAATTGATTGTCATTATCAAAATATTTAGTTAAAAAACTAATTGAAAAACAATATAATAACATTATTTTTAGTGCATTTATAATAAAACACTGTAATTTAATTTTTTTTAATTATCTATTTTATTTTTAAATTTTAGTAAATAAATTTTTAAGGTTTTAAGTTTTATTTGAATATACTTTGAGATTATAAATGATATTTAATGATGGGTTAAAATTTATTAATTAAATTATTAATTAAGAAAATGAAAACTTTATTTCTTATTCATGTATTGTCATCCAAATCTGAAAACTGTGTAAAGTTTTAGTTCGATTGGTCAACTGCAACTGTGTTAAAAATGAGTTACTAGATTTGACCTATACAGACAATTAGGCAAGTTAAATAAAACACTGTAAAAAAAAATGATTTACTTAGTGTGAAATCTAATCTTAACATAAAAAACTCAATTATCAGTAATATTTGTTATAAACATCTAGGAATAAATATTTATTTTAAAAAACTATAATTGTAAATGATTTGCAAAGAGAAGAAAATAAATGTTTACAGTAAAGTTAAATTTTATGAGAATATAAAAAAAACCTAAATTTTTTCTGTGTTTGTATTATGTTACGAATTTTTCTCTTGTGTGGTATTCGATTTATTTAGAAATAACAAAGCATTTGAGATAAAAATTAACAAAATACACAAAAATATTTTTTTTCAATTTATAAAAATAAAATGAAAGCTTTATTAACATATTTCCATTGGCAAAATCATTCAAATTATTATATTTAGACAACGATTCGCAAATTGAAGTATTCTTTAAAATAACTTCAGCTATCAATGAAACATTTAATCTATTTTTTTTATTATAATTTTTAAGTTATATAAATTATCTGTAGATAGTTTAATTGACCTTACACATTTGTTATTTATTACTAACTATAAATTTATATAGGTACAGTGGTACCTCGACATACGAGCTTAATTCGTTCCAAGACCTTGCTCGTATCTCAAATTGTTCGTATCTCAAAGCACTTCGCGCCATTAAAACTAATAGAAAAGCTTTTAATCCGTTCCAGTCCCCAAAAATCACCTTAGTTTTGTTTTTTGTATGCTATTTTGAATCAAACAAATGTCTTTACGAGAAGGAACATTTATTTAAAAACAACAAAAATAATGGGAACATTTAAATAAATAAAAATAAGAAGAATTTAAAAAAAAACTTAAATATCATCGCTTGTCTTTGCTTTTTTCGCCTCCTTGCTCATCTTGTTCTGCAAAGCGTTTTACAAAATTGTCTAAGGAAGTTTGTTTTTTCCTCCCCTTCAGGGTATTGCGAAAATGATTGAGACAGGTTTCGTTAAATAATTCCGAAGCCCGACCAGTTGCAACCTTTTCGGGGTGGTTTTTATCTACAAATTCAACAATTTTCTCCCACATTCCTAGGATCTCTTTAATTTCTTTTGAAGAGATAACATTTTCTGTTTCTGGCGCCTCTTCAGAAACTGTGTTTTCTTGGGTCACAACATCATTCTGTGTTTGTAGGTTTTGTAACTCTTCAGTTGTAAGCTCCTCAAAATGTTGCTCGACGAGTTCGTTTACATCATTTTCACATCTACTTCTAGACCCAAAGATTTTCCCAAAGAAACAATCTCTTCTATTTCCGACACTTGAGATTCAGATTCTGCAATGATCCTTTCAGTTACAGCGTCAGGCCATAGCTTTTTCCATGCAGAAATTAATGTTCTTTTTGTGATACCCAGCCAGGCCTGATCAATAATTCTTAGACATGTCACTATGTTAAAATGGTCTTTCCAAAACTCTCGAAGGGTCAGGTTTGTACTATCCGTCACTTCAAAGCATTTGCGGAACATGTGCTTTGTGTACAGCTTCTTAAAATTAGAAATGCGGGGGCAAATTGGTGCCGTGTGCATCGTCCCGGGGTGCTCATATCTCAAATCTTGCTCGTATCTCAAAGCAAAATATCGGTCGATTGGCGGCTCGTATCTCAAAACACTCGTATGGTGGGGCACTCGTATGTCGAGGTACCACTGTAGTTCTTTTTATTATATTTCTATTAATTAAAAATGTATTTGTATACTCTAAAAATTTTATTTTATAGTTAGTAAACAAATGTAATATTTTTTTATAAAATTTTTTGATTCCAACTCAAAAGTTCTATAATTTTAGCGGCCACTGACTTTTTCATAATATTTAAAAATTCGGAATGTGGTTCTCATTCTTATTCGCGATGCATTTGATCATTTTTTTTAATTTAATTTGATCTTGTTTACATTTTTTGCTGGCCATTTATTTACAAATTATTGTAATATAAAGATATTTGTTTAATAAATAGGACACCGAAACATAATATTATTTAATGTAGTTAATAAAATATTTTAGTGTAATTATAAGGAAAACATTATTTTTTACACTAAAATTGTTGTGCTTAATTAATATCGTTCAGATAAAATTATTATATCTAAATACTCTTGAAAATTTAAATTGTAATCAAAAAAATACAAATAAATATCAAAAAGAATTTATGAACCTAGAATTAGCAATTAATTTCAAAAATGATTTTTATTCAATAGTTAAAACAATTTTTATTTTTATTTAAATGTTAATATAGTTGAAATTATTCATTTGCAAATGACTGAAAGTAAATTTTACAAAGATTAAGGTGTGTGTTTCGATCAAATATCCTTGGGGCTGGAGGAAATGATTTATAGCCGATCGTTTTGTTAGTTGTTTTGTGTTATGGCGAGCGAAGGCGCATATTTAAGAGAGGTTCGTCTGTGAAGGCCTTCCTATTTACCAGGATGTCTTTTTTTCTTCTCGGTGTTCCCGTTGCTTGGCAAACGATAAATCAACGGAGCCGCGGGTTCCAATCCAGTCAGTGGATATAGGTTGGCCATTTTGGGGGATTTTCGCTTCGCGAAAATAAAGAAAGACGAGGGCTGTGTAAGAGTGGGTGGATGAGAAGGGATGGAGGTAGGATGTGGGGAGAGGAAACCAGCCACAGGGGAAAAGGGGATGGTTTTGCTTACAGGGAGGGTTGCTCTGCGCTGGTCGATGCCGCCTCCTCGCCAGACCAGCAGACTTGGCTGCTGGCGAAATCCTTCCATCTTCCCCCCACCCACTTTTCTCTCTCTCTCTCTCTCTTTCTCCAAACAAATAGAGCCTGCCCTCCAATCGATTTCATCCCACCATCACTTCCGGCTTCTCTTTTTTAATCAATCCCACTAACAAAATAAATAATTATCACTACTTATTTTAACAGTTTTAAAAATTATTAAATATAATTAAACAAATATAAATTCATAAATTAAAATAAATATTATTACTATTATTATTATTATAATGTACTAAAATAAATAATTAAAATAAATAGTAATATTATTAAGAAAATTGATATTTCTTATTACCGACCGACGATAGTAAGGGAGGTATTGTTTTCACACCAAATTTCACATGTGGAGATTTTTACATATCTCCACGAATCATGCATTTTCTAAACAGAAAAAAGTATTTTTAGCATGATGTCTGTCCGTCTGTCCGTCCGTCCGTATAGATGTGTACAGCCTGAACGGCTCAACCGATTTTGATGAAATTTGGTATATTTACTTAATGCATCAGTGGGATGAATTGATCAACTTTTGGTGCAAATCCGTGAACCGGAAGTGGTAGTATTAGCGATCGACGATAGGAAGGGAAGGGTTATTTTCACACCAAATTTCACATGAGGAGATTTTTTTATATATCACCACGAATCATGCACTTTGTATTGGTTTTATCCTCGGGAAAATCATATTTATTAGTTTTTTCTTGATTTAAAATTATATGACGTCATCCAGCCATTCATGACGTCACAGCCTGGTCTTACATATAAATATATACATATATTATAAATAAAATAAAATTAAAAATATTTATGTTATATGCCTATATGTTTTTTATTACATTAATAGATATATTAAAATTATTTGAAATTGTTTCTGTAGCTGGAAATTAATTTACTTCAAACCGTCGGTCGGTTCGGACCTGGCCACAGGTCAACTTATTTTTAGATAAAATTAGATTATTATATTATATTTCTTTTTTGACTATTTATTTATTTAATATTTTCATTATTATAATGTATATAAGGCCCAACTAAGAGAAATAATAATGAATATTAATATAAAAAGTAAAGTGATTAGGCTAGAAACTAATTATTCAAAAATCTGAATTAATTTCAAATAAATTACAGTCGAACATCATATTGGAGGATAACACATCAATTATAGAATACAAGTCTGAAATAATTTATTTGGGTCAAATAATTAATTTAGTAAATAGGACTGAAAAAGAAATTACAAGAAGAATCAACTTGGGATGGAACAAATTTTGGTCACTTAAATTAATTTGATAAAATACAAATATCGACCTAATTATGAAAATAAAATTTTTTAAAAAATGTGTATTGCCGATTTTAATATATGGAGCTCAAATATAGCCAATTACTGAAAAAATTACTAATAAACTCGAGTCGACAAACATGAGGGCGACGTTAAGGAGCATCCTAAATATTAAAAGACAAGATAGAATTAAGATTGAATATATATACAAAAAAAAACACAATTACAAAATATAACAAAGGAAATAAGGAAATTAAAATGGAAATGGGCAGGTCACATAGCAAGGTTAAAACGACGAAAGATGGACGAAGGTAGTGACGGAATGCTGGCCTATCGAGGGAAAAAGAAAACAAGGAAGACAACACAAGAGATGGTACGACGATATTAAGAAATTAGCGGGAAATGAGTGGGGAAGAACTGCCAGAAAAAGAGAAATTTGGAAAGAAATGGGAGAGGCCTATGTCCAAAACGAGTCTGATAAATAATTGTTATTTTTTTATTTGTATTGTAAGTAAATATTAAAAAAATCTGGAGTGTCTCCACTCGACTATCTCGCAAATTTGAATTGGATTAAATAACATATATTATATTTAAATTAAATTAAATTAATTAAATTATAAATTAAAATTAATAAATAATATTTATTAAACCAGCGCATGTTTGGCACTTTGTTGATGGCACCACTCACTTATTGGCGCGTGTGATTTGCAGTGTTAAAAAATTAATTCTGGTACTTTCAGCGATTCAATCAAGCTGAAATTCTATATATAGCAGTTATATACAATTTTTAATCATGAGAAAAACTATCAAACATATATCTTTATTTTTACGGTCACTTTAGAAGAAAAAAAATCAAAACGTTGTAAGGAAATGAACTTTTCTGGTTGCGCTACATTTCTCAAAAGTTGATAGAAAACTATGAATTTTGAATAATGCCCATGTACCAAATTTCATCATTCCAGCTCAAACCGTTTTTGCGTAATGTTGGTTACATACATACACACACACCTAGACATTTTTCTCAACCTTAATGAAAATGATTCAAGAACCTTCAAAACGTATAAAAACATCAAAATCTCAACATCGAAAATTTTCGTGATCGCAATACTATCTGTAGTAAAAAGTATCATAAACAGGTCTAAATAAATAAATAAATATCTACATACTATCAACCTTAACAAATGATAAATAATTTTAAAAAATCTTGCTTTTTCTTTAACTCCCTTCATTTAGGGGTTATCGGTGTCCTTGTTCAATATTTGAATCTATTCTCCTGTGAATTCCATTATATCATAGGACGAGTTTAAGATACTCAAAATTAATCATTCAAATTGTATTGTAATTATAGGAGAATTTTTTAAATGGGAAATTTTATTTAATTGTATTTAAATTTGATTATTGATTTAATTTTTTTTATTAAGTATTTCAACTTTATTAATTTTTTCATTATATTTTGATATTTGTCATTCATTATTTTGTATTATTTCATGTTTAACTCCAAAAATTCAATGGTAACGAAGTACTAATAATAATTTTACAACAATTTTATTTATTTATGGGAAAATAATATTCATAGGTATATAATACAGATTGGACATAATTGAGATATATAGAATGGGAGTTGCATTAAGATGACTCATGATAGGGCTTCAATTTAATTTTTCAACTAAACATTATTTGTCGTCATATTTAAATAAAATATTTATCATTTATAATATTTATTTTTATGTATGCTTATTTTTAAAACTATTTTCTATAATAATTTTTTATTAATTTTAATCTAAATATAATTTTTTAAACGTTTTTGAGATTTAACAATAAATCATTTTTTTATTTTAATAAATTTTTTAATTTATTAAATTTTTATTTTCATTTAACAACACAATTTATAAATAACTTTGTGAAGTTTAAAGTCTCATTATCAAGTTTATTATTTCAGGAATAAGTATTTACTTTATAAACATCTTCTTTATTTATTAATTTTGAAGAGCATGATTTAGTATAAAATCTGGAGAAATATGCTTCAATTTACAATAAATTTTAACAATTTCATATTTGTAAAGTTCTTAGAAAAAAAATATTAACATGAAATAATAATGAAAATAGGGTTGTTCAGAAATACAAAATAAACAATGTTAGTTCTCTATAGAAATTATTTGCGATCTAAATTAATTTAATAACATCTATCTATCTATTTCAACGATGCTTCTAAAATCGAAAATTCTTCTCCGTGTCAATCGATAATTCTTACCATATTAAATTTTATACAATTAAACTTAATTAAATAATTAATATTAAAAATAGAATAAAGTGATGAAAATAGAAATAAAATAGATAATTAAAAAAAAAATTAAGTTACAGTGTTTTATTTATAAATGCACTAAAAAATAGAAAATAATTTTTCACTACAACAACAATAGTCTAGATACTTTAAAAAAAGAGCATAATTAAAATGAATTAGTTAATTAATTTTCTAGGGATCTCTCAAATAAAATGCTTGCATTTAAATTAAAAATGGTGACAAAATTAAAAATTCTAGACTATTGTTGTTGTAGTAAAAAATTATTTTCTATTTTTTAGTGCATTTATAAATAAAACACTAACTTAATTTTTTTTTTAATTATCTATTTTATTTTTAATATTTTAGTAAATAATTTTTTAAGGTTTTTAAGTTTTATTTGAATATACTTTGAGATTATAAATGATATTTAATGATGGATTAAAATTTATTAATTGAATTATTAATTAATTAAGAAAATGAAAACATTATTTCATATTCATGTATTCATCCAAATCTGAAAAGTGTGCAAAGTTTTAGTTCGATAATCATATACTTATATTGTTATTATTTTAAATAATTATTAATTAAATTAAAAATAAAAGTAAGTATATTTGAATTAAACAATTTGTATATAAAATTATATGGTTGGTAGTAGAATAAAAAAATTTCAATCAAATGAAGTTATTCTCTCCTCCCCTACTCTCACAAAAATTAAGTCCTACCTCTGGATAAGGAAGGGGCTATCGAGTGCAGTTAAACGTTGCTGCGGGGTTCCCTCAAAGGCTTAAGGCGAATCTGCCAGAGGATTGGCGCGGATTTCGCTTGGATTCGGACCCCGTCGTCATAGCGAGTTGGTATGGGTTAGGAATGGGGGATGAAAAAGTGGAAAGTGGAAAAGTCTCTTCAACCTTATTCCAATGAATAAAAATGGAATCTTTTCCCATGGTTGTCATTCTACTCGAAATTGACAAACAGAAAAATTGATTATTATCAAAAAATCTGAATAAATAAATATATATTTTTATAATTATTTAATTAATTTAGAATTTAAATTATATATTATATAAAATAGAAAATTGGTACTGAATTTGACCAATATAATTTTTTTCTTTAAGTTGAAAGCAAAAAAAATTGGTGGGGAAGGTTACCCATCCTCATGGATATCGAATCGATAAAGGTAAAAATGTCACGTTTGATTTGCATGGCTGGCAGGCTTAGTGGAAAATAATTGCAGACGTGAAGTAGAGAGCAACCACAATCGCCCAGGGGGTACAGGGGGTCCTTTTCCACTTTGGAAGGGGTTAGGCTGGCGGTGATGTGCACACCACCACCACCAGTCTGGATTAATCCTGGCTTACGCTTATTTCAAAACTCTTCTCGGACGCAATTCACCAGCGCGACTCAATTAAAAAAAATTGCTTTGCAGAAATGCGAGCAAATTTATTTTGAATTTCACTTGTTCATAAATTTACAATAGGATCATACGACATATCGAATTTTAATTGATAATTATAATTCTTCACTTCAAATTTGAATTTATATATATTATTAGAATTTCATTAAATTATTTTTTTTTAAAGAATCAGTAACTTTGTAAAACGGTAAATTAAAAGATTAAGTCTTCAAAGTTAATTAATTAAATCTTTCTCATTTTCTTTCTAATTCCTTTTTTGAAATGAGAAAGAACAAAAAAAAGGCAATTTTCAAAATAGAGCTCTTAGGTTGATTTCAGCGTTCTGACAGTTTCACTGTCCTTATTCCATTCTGCTCTTTAAAAGTGGC
This sequence comes from Labia minor, assembly GCA_963082975.1. Taxonomy (NCBI): domain Eukaryota; kingdom Metazoa; phylum Arthropoda; class Insecta; order Dermaptera; family Spongiphoridae; genus Labia; species Labia minor. Next base: position 67,746,678 of record OY720347.1, read on the forward strand.
TTCTCTGAAAATATACACCGATACTTCGTTACATAAAAAAAATCTGGAGTGTCTCCACTCGACTATCTCGCAAATTTGAATTGGATGAAATAACATATATTAATTTAAATTAAATTAAATTAATTGAATTAAAAATTAAAATAAATAAATCATATTTATTAAACCAGCGCATGTTTGGCTCTTTGGCGAGATAGTAAAAATTGAAATGAAATGCGTATCAAGAATCAACATTTCAATTCATAAATGTTCACTTAATTAATCAACTAACGTCATTGGTATAATAATTTTTACAATTACTATAAAATAAATAATTCAGAGAGATAAAATTTATATATTATATATTAATATAGATAATAATTCAAAAATTGAAATTAATAATTAATTAATGAATAAGTAAACGTTTCAATTATGTTAATGTTTACATATTTTATTTACTTCACAATTTTTAATCATGTGCAAAACTATCAAACATATATCTTTATTTTTACGGTTCGTTTAGAAGAAAAAAAATCAAAACGTTGTAGATAATGACCCTCTTCCGGTTGAGCTTCATTTCTCAAAAGCTGATAGAAAACTATGAATTTCGAATAATGACATGTACCAAATTTCATCATTCTAGCTCAAACCGTTTTTGCGTAATCTTGGTTACATACATAGAGTGGCGTACCTAGGGGGGTGCGGTCCTCATCGGGCGGCACTTATCTTGGGGCGGCATTTTTTATATTTAGTTATAGTTGTAAAAAGCAACGTATTCATTTCATATTTATTTTTTTTCTTTCTTGAATAATAAATGATTATTATGATTATTATAAGTTTACTATTTGATTTATATAAATTATGATTAACTATATGATTTCGAATATTATTCCTCGGTGTAAATAAATGCATTTTAGTGTAAATTTTGAATTCTAATTCCAAGAACAGGATAATAATTTTATTTTATTGTATTCATTAAAATTCGTTGAATTCGTAAACGCATCTTTACGATTTTGTTCGGCAATTTTTCCTAACTAAAATTTTTTGATATCACTTTATAAATGTCATTTCTTTTGAAAAGTTTATATGATTACTTTGAAGTGATATACCAATATTTTTTTAAATCATCGATTTTTCTTTTGAAAAGCAGGCCGGTAGAAAAAATATAAATATAAATTTTGAGAGCATTATACACGATTTTTCTAGTATGAAAGTTAGAAGAGTAAATATTATATTAATATGTTTATACGAGTGCATACAAATATGTGTAAAAAAATTTACTCTCTGTGTATTAATTAATATTGATTAAATAACTTAATAATTTATTTATATATATATATATGTGCATTAATTTATAAATACCACTATTTGATTGACTTATAATAAAAAGGGCGGCAAACTGAAGATCGCCCCGGGCGGCAAAAGTTCTAGGTTCACCACTGTACATACACACACACACACACAGAGAGAGAGAGAGAGAGAGAGACAGGCATTTTTCTCAACCTTAGTGAAAATGATTCATGAACCTTCAAAACGTATAAAAACATCAAAATCTCATCATTGAAAATTTTCGTGAACGCAATACTATCTCTGGCGAGATAGTAAAAAATCAAAGACAAAACAATTTTTAAATTAGCCTTATCAGATGTTTTATATTGGAAGAGAACTTTTCTTGTTATGCCTCAATTTTAAGTTTATATCGTTGTTCTAAACTTTTTAAACGTTATAGCTATTAAAAAATCAAATAAAAAAAATTTAATCACATTTTATTTAAGAGTATAGAAAAAAATCAAAAATAAGAGAACGGCATCGGTTCTGAAAAAGAAAATTGATCTTAAGAAGAATATTAAAGTTTGGTGGTTAAATATGAATAGGTTAAAATATTGTGAAAAATTATACGATATTAATACCACAAACTCAGGAATCTCATATTTATCTGAGAATGAATTTGGACAATTTGTTTATCACAAGAGATATTAAATTACTTATTAAAACCTAGTCTAGTGATAACCATGAAGTTTATCGAAATGCAAGCATCCAATATGATTAGAATTCCTATTTTTAATTTTTTTTTTTCACTTTTAAGTTTTGTAAACTTTTAAAAAAATTTTCAGGCAATGATAAAAGATATAATAATTATACTCTTATATCATATTTAATCAGTATCTATTGTTCTCAGAAACAAATAAGTCTGTAAAATTTTGAGTTAAATGTTTAATTGGAAGTTATTTAAAATTTAAGTAATTTACACTGCAACAAGTTAATAAGTTAAATAAAAATTAAGAATACTTAATTGGAGAATATTTAATCCTATAGAAAATACACACTCCAATTATCTACTTATATTTATTACAAATTGTTTAACAAATTTTTAATTATCTATTGTTTTCACAAACAAACAAAATCCAGAGTATTTATTTAATTAATTAATTTATTTTGTTTTCGAAATCTTCGATTTTGCCTGTCTGCTCTAAACTGGGAATAAAATGGAATGACATTTTAAAAGCGATTTCTCATAAAAATTCATTTCTGTGGGGGAGGAGGGGTAAAGGCCCAGAGAGCCGAGTCATTAGTTCGGCTTGAAATGGAACTGTTTTGTAATTAGCAGACTAATTCAGCTCTCCGCTAATAATAATACTAATCATAACTGGAATCAATCTGCATTCGGCTTAGTCCTACCGATTATTATCTAATCAAGTGGACAAAATCCATAAGAGGAGGAACAAGTGGGAGGGAGTGAGTTTCTGATGATAACTAGTGAGATCCCTATGGGAAAAATGTACATATCCAATTGATAAACAGTATTCTCTAATTATTAATAAAAATTGAGTTTATTACTTAAAAAACAAACTAAATTCCAAGTACAATAAAATTAAAAAAATTGTCTTAATTTGATAGTATAATGTACATATATAATAAATATTTATTTATCACTATGTAAAAATATGCTTAGCGTCTACATACTCTATAATAATTGAATATATGTCCAGAAAAGTTTAATTGGATAAAAAAATGGTTTCTTTATATTTGATCTAATTAATTATTTTGTAATATGTTGTTTTCCAAGATTCTAGGAATTTTATTTACTATACTAAAACTCAAAATATAAAAAAGCCGATTCTCATTTTTATTATTATAAATATTCTTCTTCTTAAGGTGCCGTCTCCCTTTCGGAGTTTGGCTATCATCATAACTAGGATAGCCTTAGAAGCTGCCCAGCCATGATGATTTTTCGAGGGAATAACTGTTAATGCGGTCGTTACCCGTTGCCTTCCGCATGTATAGAACCAGGAACTCACAGTTCCTGGAGCCGGAGGCAGCTGATGTTAAATTGAATTTTATTAGAAAAATTTGTTCTTAGTTGGAATCGAACGTCGACTTCTTGTGTAGAAAATTGCTACGCTACACTCTCGGCTAGCTGCCTCATATTTTTAATTTTGAATATATATGAATTCATTCAAGGTTAATAAAAAAATTACATATTCGTTTGTATTTCTTCTTATCTTGCATTTTGTAAATCACTCATCATTATGTCTACCTCCTCCCTTTGGATACTACCTTGTTCTGTTTTGGAATTCATTTATTTTATCCGCATTCTATAAATTTAAAAAACGAAATGTTTCATATTTATTTATTCAGAAATCATATTACATGACATTAGCTCTATCATTTTTCTTTCATTTTAACTTTAGTTAGTTTAAATATTATTTGTCTAATTTTCTTCCTACACCTAACTATCTGTGACTATTTAATTGAAAAGTTTTTTGATACAATCATGCAAACCATTCTATTCTTAGGCACCTCCTATTAATTCCTATTCCCTCCTAATTCTTACTTATAGGCATTCTATTAACTATGCCAATGTAAAATAATCTATTTCTTTTCTAACATATCTATTTCCATTTCTATCTGTTTTATAATATTTACTATTTTTTATAAATTTGTGGCATACTTCTATGCATCTCCATATCCTTGTTTATCCAAATCTTCTTTTGTTTTTAGTATTCCATTCATATCGTGGATCAATGACTACTATTTTTTGGTTTGTAATCAGGTCACCAATTAAAATTGGTATTCCTTCATACGTGGTGTGTTTATTAAATTACGAGATTGACGTTTTTACCGAACGTCATTAATCCTGAAAATTTTTCCGTCGAATACAGTTCGTTTCATTTGTAAACAAATCAATATAGCCGTAGCGTTCGTTCGAATTCGTGTTGTTTTTACGTTGGTAAAATGTTAAGTGAAAGTAACAGAAGAACCGCTAGTGAATTTTATAATTTATTCAATAAAGTGTTTGGTAATGCATGTTTATCTACTACTACTTTTATTGGAGTGGTTTAAGCGTTGTCGGAATGGGCGAGAAATCTTTCAATATGATTGTTACACGTAGGTCACCTTTTCACGTTAAAAAAGATGACAATTTTGAAAAAAACGTATAATCGTACTATTGCTGAAACTGTTGAATTAATAAAGAATCCTTATTGTAGATTTGACAAAATGGTGCCTAAAATTCTCACGATTAAATAAGATATTTCCAAAAATCTTTAATGCCATTGAAAATTATGCAAACTTATTGAGAAAAATAATACATTCTTCAAGTGAAATGTACATTAAAAGAAACAAAAATTTTGATTTGTTAAATCTTTCAAAGAAAAAGCGGCACGTGTCCTGATGGAACTAAGAGAAAACTTTTAGCACTGTTCTGAACAATGGAAGATTCTCATTGGGCTGTAACCGAATAGAAAAAGGGAGGATATTGAATGAGATAATAAGTAAATATTTATGAAATCAACATAAAATGTTTTACAGCATCTCGTGTTATTTAATAGCCATATTTCGTATTGAACATAACATTTGATTAGTTAATATAATACATAACTAATATTAAGTCTTTATATATATATAATTTTTTGTCAGTTTTTGTTTTATTTATTTTTTATGGTAATTTATGAAGAGACATTTCAATATACTTTTTTTATACAATACTAACAATTTTAATTCATTCAATTTATATATATATATATATATATATATATATATATAATGATTCATTTAATAATATATTTTCATTCATGAAGCAAAAAAACAAAATTACAAAAATATGTACAAAAAAAAAAAATAAAATAAAATAAAAGAGAATATGCAAAACTGACATTTAAATAAAAAAATATAATCACAGCTAATATACCACATACAAATATATATAAATATATATCTAGAAAATATAAAAGCTTTAATTAATTAGAGAAAATCACTCATTTTTTTAATAATGATAGAATATTTACCTTTTTTATTAAATTAGTCTCTGATTTTAGAAAAAGTATTAAATAACAACAATTGGATGAAAGTAGTTAGGGATAGAAACGACTGTGGTCAGATCGGGTTCAATAATGTCATAGAGGTAGAAAATGATTAAATAATGGTAAATATAAAATTTGACATTATCATAATTATTTTAATTTTGTAATTAATCATTTAATTGACATAATCAATAGAATGCATTGTATATATTGGTTGAATTATTTAAATAACCTATGTAAAGTAAAATAGAAGGATAAATAACGAAATAAAAATAATTTTTTAACTAAGAATAGATAAGAAGCTTTTAATGATGGTGTAACAACCGAAATCGCATATAAAACATAAATAAAATATTTTTTTTTAAATTTACTCATTTATTTATATATTTTTTTATATTATCTGCAAAATAATTTATTATTCCAATGTTGTATTTAATATATAGATAGAAATAATCAATTAACTATAATACAATATAAAGATAAAGAAAAAATTATTAGATTAAACAAATAAATACTTTGATAAGAACATTATAAAAAAAAAAAAAAAAAATAAAACGCATTATATTTTCATCATTTGGACTTTTTAAAAATTAAATTTGTATTATCTTTTTATTTATTATAATATTTATGAAAATTTTACAAAATTTAACTAATGTTTTAATAAATTGTCTTTTTTTTGGTTTAATATTAAATTATTATGTTATTATTATTATTAATTTATAGGCATATTGTCAGCCAAGTCTTTTAATGTGACCCTTCAATCAATCAATCTTATACATAATTCAATTATATTTATATTTAATTATATTATAGAATAAAAATTAAGTGCGTTGTTTTTTTTTGTTTACCTTCTTATTTAAATTTGGTTTTCAATATCATTTTCTTGAGCAATGAGAAAAATGATCATTATTATATGAATACCTTTAAAAAATTAATCAATAATTTTTAAAATTGAATTATGATTGGGTATGAACAGATTCTGAGTTCATTTTATTAAATTATAATCATATTAGTGATTACTTCTAACGGAATCGGAAGAGAATCGGGATGCTATTTCAAAAATCAATGAACAAGAATTTATTTAATTTTCATTTTATTATCTAATCAGGGCTAGAAGTCACTAAAGCCATTTTCAACGAACTTTTAGTTCGTTTATAAAATCTATATGTCTGTGTGTCTGTCGCAAAAAATTTCCGATTTTTTAAATTTTCATTTGATTAATGAAATAAAAAACAAGTATGAATATAATATAAATATTTTTAATTTTATTTTAAGAATAGATATATCTTACAGGCGATGGCTGTGACGTCACACATATACATTTAAATTTAAAAAAAAAACTAATGAAGATGATTTTTCCCAGAGATGTGATCAATATAACTCAATTTTTCTTTATAAATACTATCTCTGGTGTGAATTTCAAAAAATCGTTAGAGCGGTTTCTGAGGACCCATTTACATATATACAAACAATTTTAGCTAGCATAATAAGATTAGATAAGCGATGTTTTCAGCGCATCTTCGATCGTATCATTATAATTATAATTATAAATTATATTAATTATTATTAATTATTATTTATTATAAATTATATTAATTATTATTAATTATTATTTATTATAAATTATATTAATTATTATTAATTATTATTTATTATAAATTATATTAATTATTATTAATTATTATTTATTATAAATTATAATAAATATTAATTAATTACTTACGTTATTTTTTTAGTGTTTATTTCATTTAAATAAATTTCTATTTTTAAATATTTTTTGCTCTCTACATTATTTATCTAATTCTCACAATATATTAAGATCATATAAATTGGAATTATTTATGCAATTTTGTGATAAATTTGAATAAAAGTTCGTTGATAGTAATGCTTCATAGCATTCCCAGATGTTTTCAATCTGTATTGAACTTGATTCGTAGTTAAATTCCTTATTGTATAATAAACTTTAAAGCTAGCTTATTCCATAATGGACTAATTATTATAACTATTATCATATTATGATATGAGCTAACGTGTTTATTAGGTTGCAGGCAATTAGGGGTAATAAATAAATCAATTTAATATAGGATATATTATATCGGTCATTTTTAACAACAAATATTCATAGCTAATATATGCTTATTATTTAATTATTTCACATAAGAAGATAAGTAATATACAAAATAATTTTTCATATAGTATATAAATATCTTATATATAAAATTCTCTGTTCACAAAACTTTGAAATCATACTCCTCCGAAACGGCTGGACCGATTCTTATGACATTTTTTTAGAAGGATATGTTAGCCTGTGAGATCATATAAATTGAACGATCAGGATATTTATGATCTCTTTTAGTTTAATTAATAAAAATTAATTAATTAAACTGTGTATCCATACTAAAGTTATTTAAGGACTTTTTCGGTTTTTTAAATTCGGTTTATTTTATTTTAGAAATAGTTTATCCATACTAAAGTTATTTAAAGACTTTTTCGGTTTTTTAAATTCGGTTTATTTTATTTTAGAAAATATAAAAAGCGTTTAAATAACTTTGGTATGAATAAAACTATTTCTAAAATAAAATAAACCGAATTTAAAAAACCGAAAAAGTCTTTTAATTAATTAATTTTTATTAATTAAACTAAAAGAGATCATAAAAAAAGTTACATATAAAGTTGTTCAGAATCATTCAAGGAACACCTCAAAGTAAGTTTCAACCACCTACCTCCTTTCGCCAGTCTCCTGCATAATTACCCATTATTCTTTTCATCTAAATATACAAATTATATAAAAATATATAATTAAAAAATTGTGTAAATTTCAGTGAATAGAAAGAAATTTAATATGATGAGTTCAAAGAAAATATGTAAAAAAAAATTTGATTACAATCATTACTGAGCAGCTAGTATATATATATATAATTTTTATGCCGAATTGTCAAAAGTAAATAAAGATTTATTATTATTATTATTATTATTATTATATAGGTATATGATAAAGAAGTAATTAAATATGTTAAAATAACAATTCATTAATATAAATAAAATTGTATAATTCTTTTATTTTGTTTTGTTTTTTTTTAAATGAAACCTTTTCAATGTAATCCAGTTAACTTTGGATGATATCAATCAATTTCGAGTGTTTGTGTATGTGAGAGCCACCATCTCATTCCATTAAGGCATCATCTTGTGATAGAATCAAGTCATTCTCCATCAAAGGGAATTGGCAATGCGTATTTGAATGGTGGAATGGGAGAGATGGACGTTCAGCCATCTCTTGTTCATTCATTGTCAGAGTCGTAGTCTTTCTCATTGGAGTTAACCCAGACGACGATCAGGCTAAATACACGGCTAATCAATACACGTGTCTCTCTCTCTCTCCCCTCCTCTTCCATCCTCTTTCTCCTTCTCCTTCTCACATTAAACCGTGTTCTCTTTCATCGGGCAATATGTCCCAGGCTGTCATAATCCGTCTCTGTTGGCTCCCCAACTCCCGAGATTAGAATCTAATCTCCATCGCTTTTGAAGATTCCTCTCTCATCGCTCAATGTTTACATCATTCGACTCTTTATGTCAAATTAATGGCAAGCTTCTTTCTCTATTCTTCCAACAAGCCTTTACTCCTTTTCTTACTCTTCCTCCTACTTATCTCTCCCCCATTTCCCATCTAGAAATAAATTTTCAAAGCAAAAAAAAAAAAAAAACATTAAGTAGGATAATTTATTTTTATTAACTGAATGAAAATAAAATACTTTAAAACTAAATTGGATCATCAGTGAAAATAACGAACAAACGATCGTTTGAAGAAGAAAAATAAGAAAATCTACACAAGAGATAATATATTTTCTTATTCTTTACAAAGAACTATCAAACATCGATAAAAAATATAATAAATTATTGTGAAAATTAGTTTTATTTATAAAAAATTTTTTATTTTAATTTTTACTATCTCGCCAGAGATAGTATTGCGATCACGAAAATTTTCGATGTTGAGATTTTTATGTTTTTATACGTTTTGATGGTTCCTGAATCATTTTCACTAAGGTTGAGAAAAATGTCTGTGTGTGTGTGTATGTATGTAACCAAGTTTACGCAAAAACGGTTTGAGCTAGAATGATGAAATTGAGTACATGGGCAAAATTATTCAAAATTCATAGTTTTTCTATCAACTTTTGAGAAATGTAGCTCAACCGGAAGAGGGTCATTACCTACAACGTTTTGATTTTTTTTCTTCTAAAGTAACCGTAAAAATAAAGATATATGTTTGATAATTTTTCACATGATTAATAATTGTATAAAACTGCTATATATAGAATTTCAGCTTGATTAAATCGCTGAAAGTACCAGAATTAATTTTTTAACACTGCAAATCTCACGCGCCATCACTTGACATGATGCCATCAACAGAGTCAAACAAGCCCTGGTTCAATAAATATTATTTATTAATTTTAATTTATAATTTATAATTAATTAAATTTAATTTAAATTAATATATGTTATTTAATCCAATTCAAATTTGCGAGATAGTCGAGTGGAGACCCTCCAGATTTTTTTGGAAAGAAAGAAAGAAAGAGACTATAATTTCTATAATTCAATTAATAATAATAATAATAATTTCTTAATAAAATAATAATAAAATTCCCTGTCAGAACAACTTCTTAAAATTCTTTGTGGTATGGGAATAATAAGTTTTAATCGTTTTTATGTAAACAAAAATAGAGATTGATTATGAAGATATTTAATGGTTTTATTCAAAATATGTTGCATCTGATGCAATAAGCTTTAAAATCTTCTTTATTAATTCCTTTCAAGGCTATCAAGACATTTACTTACTTTTTCCGATTAAAAAATAAGTATGGAAATAAGGTCTGGAAAATGGGTCATGTTAACAATTAATTTAAATTCTATAATTTTTATACAGACTTGTGAATCTATCTATCTTCCTTTAAACCCCTAGTTCTTGGTCACCCAATCACATCCTTCCATTCATTTAAGCTACCTCAATCCAATTCTTTTTCAACCGAAATCCCTTTATATACCTCTTCCTTTCCACTCAAACTGTTCTTTCTTCTACCCACCAGCCATTTTCCAATTTGTTTCCTCATAAATAAATTTTTCACTAACTTTTCTTCACTCATTCAAACCAAATGTCCCACTTATTGTAACCTTCAAAATTTTAAAATCATAATTTTATATAGAATATATAATTCTTGATCTCATTTATTTTAGGTTCATAAATGTAAAAGAAAATTATATTTTCACACCCTTGTAACGGACAAAGTATTTATATTTTTATTTATTTTTTTTATTATTCATTTTATTTTGTTTGTCTATTTTTCTTATTATATTAACAAAGTTATTTTGTCGCATTAAGGTTAAAATGTAAGATATAATATTTCGACTAAGGGGAGGAACCATCTCCCTCCAAGTTTTTATATTTTTATCAGTTGAGAATTGGCAGTTGAAAATGATATATCATCCTGATATGACCTTCTAACTAACACCTCCCGTGATATAATTATTTTTTTTTATAAATTATCACACCCTGTGATAACTATTCCTGTTACTCCCTGTATTAATAGTGAATTACATTATCTTATTTTTTTTTTATTTAAATGTCTTATATTTAATCTGTTTAAAATTTTTTTATTAATTAAAGTGTATTAGTGCGAACATTATTTGTTTTCCTTTACCCTTAATTTTTTTTTCCACCCTTTTGTATTCTGGGATAAAGACAATTTACCCAAAGTCTGCCGCCCATAATTTACTTATAATACAATTCACAGTCATCATGGGTATTTACAAGCGCCTCATAGTTGGATCCTTTTACACCCTGAATTTAATCTAGATTCATATTTTTGCATTATAAATGCATTATACCTAAGTTTCATGTTGAAAAATCCGACTCTTGTATTATCTGAGATTGAGACATAGATAAAGAAATAATATGTGGACTCTAGTTAATTACTTTATTGACGATATAAAAAAATTATATAGGAGGATTAGTAAAAAAAATCATAATTTATTTTTTTTAAATTATTGATTAACTGAGAAAGTGAGAGAGATGTAAATTGAAATGTAATAAATATAACTGTGAATCTTAGAGTTTTTAAAGTTTTCACATAACTACCTAAGCAAATCTTCCCCTTTAAATCATTTCTCTTCATTATGAATTTCTATTAGTTAACTCTTTCGAATTGCCGTTTTGTTCTCCAGTGTTTTTCCTCTTTAAAATGTTTTTAGCTATAATAATACCAATTAGAGCCAATAAAAGCATTTTATAATTATTTATAATAAAAAAATTTCATTAATTAGAAATAAAGAAAGTTCAATTTAATTTAAAGTAAATACTTTGAATCTTAGAAGTTTAGAAAGGATTTTAAGTATCTATATAATAAAATATTAAGTATAAAACCATATTAGCTAAAGAAAAAATATTTAACGTAGAGTTGATACTGATTTTAGTTTCTTGTTTTTGTTAATTTTAATTTAATTTAATTAATTTTTGATAATTTGACGACTCTTGTTTTAATATTCACATAATTCTATAAGTTATAAAATTTTACACTTTATTTACTATCTATCCCTTGATTTTTAATAAATACTTTTCTTCAATATTATCGATTAAAATAATAGTTATATTTTATTAAGGACTTTTTAGGGTTGTAAACATAGACCTGCCTAACATTACAAATAATGATATTTAATTAATATATCTAATATATAATATCTAAATATAAATTTTTCATTGATATCATAATTATCTGATGATTCTTAAACTTTAATTAGTAATGTGTTTTTATTTTTAAATTATAATAGAATAGATTATTAGGTATTTAATTTAATAGAGATCTATTTAATAAATCTATTAAATAAGTAAAGAGTTATTAAATTGAAGAAACATTTTCATTATTTCAACCCTCAATTTTTGATTTAAACAAAAGTGCATTTTGTTGTTGTGCTCCATGATGGAGCAATTTCCAAAAGAGTGGTTAAGGGTGGAACGTAGAAGGGAGGTAGGAACGTATTGTTTGAGTATTTCCAAAGGACTTGACAGGACTCGTGCCGATCTGGGTTATCTCGGTCATAAATCCGCCATTGGCTCTTGTGATAAGCTGAGGATATTATCTAAACAGACCAGGGTGGCGTGGGGTGGGGACGTTCGTCTGGGCTGGCAGCGCCGTCGCCATGACAGCTGCCATCTTGTTTCGCCCCCCTCCGCCCGCACCTCCGGGCCAATGGCGGCTGCGGAATGGCCGCCGCCGCCGCCGCCGGCAGCGCTATCCCCCCTCCCCCTCCCCCCCGGGATTAATAAATTGCCTCCTCTCGACGGCAGCGGCAATGGCCAGGCACTAGATAAAAAATATGGGGGCAATTACGCTCGGGGGAATTTATTGGTCCATTGGCAAATTAAGGCGAACAACTTGGAAAAGAAGGAGTTGCTTAGAAATGAACGCACAACGCTCTTCCTACTAAAAATAAAAAAATAAAATAATAAGTAAATAAATAAAAAAAAAAAAAAAATTAAATTCAAATCACTTTTCCGTGCTATTTACTATAGAGGATGTTTAAATCATTTAATAGCTGGAATATAGATTAAAACAAGATTAGCGTTAAATTAAATATCGAAAATAAATTGTAATTATAATTTAAGCTCTATTGATTGTGTAAATAGCGGAGAGACTATTGATAAAGAACAACCACAGATTATATTTTCAGAGGCTAAAAATCAAACTTCAATAAAATGAAATTATATTTACATGAACTAAAATAAAAAAAAAAAAAAAAAAAAACTAACTACCTGAAACTATTGAAGTTAGGGTGGTAGTATCTCCCACTCTTTTATTTGGTTCTAAGTGTGTTGGCATTTGTGTTGGTAAAAGTGTGAGAGTTGTATGCTAGCAGCATCCCTGGTCCAGATCAATATCAAGCTGCCCCCTCCCCCTCCCCCTGCTACTAGGGCTTCTCTCTTTAGCTCTCTCTCCCTCCCGCATATTTGAACATTGCCATCAAACATGTAAAGAGAAATAGACAAACGCGCACTGACTGAAACGCAAACAGAGCGCGTAGAGCAAATAGCGCCATAGTAGGTGGATGGGTGAGGGGGAGTGGAGATGGGATGGTGGGGATGGACCGGATTTCGATGCAACGGAAGCAGCAGCACGTGGCCCGAAGAAGGCTTAACCAAGCAGCTCGTCGGCAAACAACCAGAGATACAACCGGATTACCGTCCAATACTCTCTCCAACATCCAAGCAAACAGATGGATTACCCCCACTCCGTCGCTAACCAATCTATTATTGTCTTTCTGCACGAAATGCAATTGAATTATTAAGATTGATGATGAATGCAACAATAATGCAAACGGAAGGGGGGGGGGGGAAATAATTGCATTCAGAAATTAATTATCGCTCGGAAGAAATCCGAAACACCACACCACGCAAATAATATCTCTACCGATTATACAGTTTTATAATTATAATCCCTCAATAATTCTCTGTTTACATTTTCATTGAAATGAAAAATTAAAAATCACAAATGAAAAGAAATTAAAATTTTTAGATTATGTTCAATAAGAATAATAGTGATTAATTAAAAATAATATTTTTAATTAATATATTATACTTATACCTACTTAAATGAGATATACAATAAATATATACTTAATTAAAATAAAAACAAACAAAAAAAAATTAAAGAAAACTGGCAATTGATTCAATGAAATGAAATTTCAATTTTACATTTTTTTTTTATATTTATTTTATTTATTAATTAATTTTACCTTACATCAGTGAATCTCATTTAGTACAGAATTAATCTATAATCTGTATATATTTATATGAGAATATATGAGTACATTATATATTTATAGGAATATTTGTGAACTTAATTTTTTACTTTCTCGCCACGGGCATTATTCAAAATTCTTAGCTTTCTATCAACTTTTGAGAAATGTAGCTCTTTCGGATGAGGGTCATTACCTACCACGTTTTCATTTTTGTTCCCCTAAAGTGACCATACAAATAAAGATATATGTTTGATACTTTTTCACTTGATTAAAAATTGTGAAGTAAATAAAATATGTAAACATTAATTGAAACGTTTACTTATTCATTAATTAATGATTAATTTCAATTTTTGAATTATTATCTATATTCATATATAATATATAAATTTTATCTCTCTGAATTATTTATTTTATAGTGATTGTAGTAAAAATTATTATACCAATGACGTTAGTTGATTAATTAAGTGAACATTTATGAATTGAAATGTTGAATCTTGATACACATTTTATTTCAAGATTTACTATCTCGCCAGATATAGTATTGCCATCACGGAAATTTTCGATCTTGAGATTTTGATGTTTTTATATGATTTGAAAGTTCCTGAATTATTTTCACTAAGGTTGAGAAAAATGTCTGTGTGTGTGTATGTATGTAGACAAGATTACGCAAAAACGGTTTGCGCTAGAATCATGAAACTAGGTACATGGGCATTATTCAAAATTCGTAGTTTTCCATCAACTTTTGAGAAATGTAGCTCAAGCGGAAGAGAGTGATTACCTACAACGTGTTGATTTTTTTTCTTCTAAAGTGAACGTAAAAATATCCAATTGCAAGACACACCAGATTTTTTGTTTATTTTTGTTTCTCTTGCATCTTTTGAAATAAAAATATACCGTGTATATGTCGTCTCCTATTATTAAATTATAGTACCTATATGGCAAAATTTTTATTTTAAGCCAATAAGATAAGATTTTCATTCAAATAATATCACATATAATAATTTTTATTGATAATAATAATTGAAAATAATTTTTATTGATAATAATCATACAGATAATTTATTTGAAAATATTTTAATTTTTTTTTTAATTTTAAAAATAACCCATTCTATATACTATATTCAATATATATTATTTTTATTTTGTTTTTGTTTTTCGAATAAATAATTTTTTTTCTTCAGGGAAAATCTATTATTTAAATTGAAATGATTCTCTCTCTCTCTCTCTCTCTGTTTCCTCATTTCTATTAATTCATTTGATCCGAAAGAAAACATTCGGATACAGACAAACCAAAATAACCGGCTCCACTAATCCACGCATTAATTGATAACGATAATTGAACTCAACTAAATTTCCCTGATCGAAATGCTATTTATATAACTACCCATTCCCTCTTGAATGGATATTCAATAAATAGATGGGTAGGTGGGTGAGTGGGTGATAGAGTTAGAGGGTTGGGGGTGTTCCTTTTTGTCCTCATCCATATCCCACTTCCCCATCCCGACAGCTCGCAAAGTTCAATGAAATACTAACTGCGTCAGCGACTATCTTTTTCGAATTTCAAATATTGATTTAGTATTGAGGTGAGGTTTTTATATAAGCGGAGAATCTTTTTTTTTTTCAAATCCATTTCACCCATTTTGCGTTTTACTATATCCCATACAACATCCCCTAAAATTGTTTGATTAATTAAAATTTATTATTTAAATTTAAAATTGATAAATTATATTTTCTATTTCATTATTATTATTGTATATTATTAGTGAAAATGAATATTCACCAAATTTAATTCATATAAATCAATTTATTGCCTAGAATGGATGAATTTATTTATTCGTTTTTTTAAATTTGTAACAATTTGGTCAAATTGAAGCTTAATTTCTTCAATTTTCTAAAATGGGTTTTATTTTATTATTATTTATTATATTATATTAATCTTATTTATATATAGGTATCACAAAAGTAAACAAGTATTCTAGACACACCCTTCCCTCACCAGAATTAATTCCTTTGTTAGTCCAACATGTTTTCAAATATTTCTTTCAGGAGCTTTAAAAAATTTAAAGTATTTGAAGATATTTATTATTGATAAAATAAATAAATTAGTATTAAATTGTTAAATATGTATTGATCCCAAAGTCTTGAATATAAATATATATTAGGATAAGTTATTTCCGCGTTATTTTCACGTTTAATTATGAGATTTGAGTTCCGTCGTTTCGACGCACTTTTTGGTCCCATATTCATAAGGGGATGTTAAGAAAGAATTTTTACTATTCCTGGACTTGTTAGCCTGAGTGTCTGTCCAAGAGGATTTTTTGGTTTACTAGAAAGAAGAATTTTTACTTTCGTGAGGTTCCGAAGTATTCTGGACATTTTAATTTCTGATTTTAAATTATTTTAAACTCACTGTGTCATGTCAAAAACCAGTTTATTCATGAGCTTTCCTATCAGTCAGTTAAATAATTTTATTTAATAATATTTTTTCTTGAATATTGCTGTAGTTGAGAATTTCTGCTCTAAGGATTCTTTGATCGAAGGTTCTTTCGTACAAACTGAAAATTTCAATTGATTACATAGATTGTTTTTACTATCTCGAAAGAGATAGTATTGCGATCACGAAAATTTTCGATGTTTAGATTTTGATGTTTTTATGAATCATTTTCACTAAGATTGAGAAAAATGTCTGTGTGTGTAGGTGTGTGTATGTAACCAAGTTTACGCAAAAACGGCATGAGCTTAGAATGATAAAATTTGGTACATGGGCATTATTCAAAATTCGTAGTTTTCTATCAACTTTTTAGAAATGTAGCCCAACCGGATGAGGGTCATTACCTAACACGTTTTGATTTTGTTTCTTCTAAAGTGACCGTAAAAAAAAAGATATATGTTTGATAATTTTTCACATGATTAATAATTGTATAAAACTGCTATATATATAATCTCAGCTTGATTGAATCGCTGAAAGTCCCAGAATTAATTTTTTAACACTGCAGATCTCACGAGCCAACACGTGACGTGGTGCCATCAACAAAGAGCCAAACATGCTGTTTCAATAAATCTTATTTTTTAATTTTAATATATAATTTAATTTAATTTAAATTAATATATGTTATTTAATCCAATTCGAATTGCGAGATAGTCGAGAAGAGACACTCCAGATTTTTTTTTATAATTTATATCATAAAATAAAAATAATTCGTTTAATAGATATCTTTTTTATTTTAAAATATTAAAAAAATGCCAATATACCAGAAGTTATATCCCTAAAACAAACAAGCTCGTACTTTTATTTCTATCTACAAAATTAAACTAACAGGATAAATTCTAGAATGTTCATTTGTTCCTCAAAATAGTAATCATCGTAAAAAATGTAATAACTTAATTTGTTAAAAGATAAAGCAATAACTAAATCTCATAGACTATGATAGAGGAATACACAATGAATAAAACTAGAAAACATGCAAAAACAAAACAAAAAAAACAAATTTATTATAATAATCTTCCATTTTTTAAACACACACATACACACATACACACACACACAGACATTTTTCTTAACCTTAGTGAAAATGATTCAGGAACCTTCAAAACGTATAAAAACATCAAAATCTCAACATCGAAAATTTTCGTGATCGCAATATTATCTCTTACGAGATAGTAAAAATTCATAGAAATTGATCAAAGGACTTTAAAACTTGTAAATATTAAAAAAATTTAAAAAAAAAACATTCGCATAGTTAAAATTAAAATAGAACTATTAATGAGTTAAAATAATGATTTTCAAATTTTTTTTTTTATTATTAACTTAAGAAACTGAAATTTAAATCGAAATGAATCATTGGATCACATTTCAAAGAATATTAATAATTATCAATTTTTATTAGTGAAAATGATTCAGGAACCTTCAAAACGTATAAAAACATCAAAATCTCAACATCGAAAATTTTCGTGATCGCAATATTATCTCTTACGAGATAGTAAAAATTCATAGAAATTGATCAAAGGACTTTAAAACTTGTAAATATTAAAAAAATTTAAAAAAAAACATTCGCATAGTTAAAATTAAAATAGAACTATTAATGAGTTAAAATAATGATTTTCAAATTTTTTTTTTTATTATTAACTTAAGAAACTGAAATTTAAATCGAAATGAATCATTGGATCACATTTCAAAGAATATTAATAATTATCAATTTTTATTAGTGAAAATGATTCAGGAACCTTCAAAACGTATAAAAACATCAAAATCTCAACATCGAAAATTTTCGTGATCGCAATATTATCTCTTACGAGATAGTAAAAATTCATAGAAATTGATCAAAGGACTTTAAAACTTGTAAATATTAAAAAAATTTAAAAAAAAACATTCGCATAGTTAAAATTAAAATAGAACTATTAATGAGTTAAAATAATGATTTTCAAATTTTTTTTTTTATTATTAACTTAAGAAACTGAAATTTAAATCGAAATGAATCATTGGATCACATTTCAAAGAATATTAATAATTATCAATTTTTATTAGTGAAAATGATTCAGGAACCTTCAAAACGTATAAAAACATCAAAATCTCAACATCGAAAATTTTCGTGATCGCAATATTATCTCTTACGAGATAGTAAAAATTCATAGAAATTGATCAAAGGACTTTAAAACTTGTAAATATTAAAAAAATTTAAAAAAAAACATTCGCATAGTTAAAATTAAAATAGAACTATTAATGAGTTAAAATAATGATTTTCAAATTTTTTTTTTTATTATTAACTTAAGAAACTGAAATTTAAATCGAAATGAATCATTGGATCACATTTCAAAGAATATTAATAATTATCAATTTTTATTAGTGAAAATGATTCAGGAACCTTCAAAACGTATAAAAACATCAAAATCTCAACATCGAAAATTTTTGTGATCGCAATAATATCACTGGCGAGATAGTAAAAATTAAAATTATAGTCAATAGATTGAATTTGCTGTTGTTTTTCTTTTCTATTCGATAAGTCAATAGTTTATGATTTTATATAGGATGAATGATTATGTTTAAACTAAAAAGAGTGTGTTTTCTTTTGTGGCTCTCAAAGAGCATTTTATAGTTAGGGGATTTCTTTTTCTTTTTCCCACATCGAAAGAGAGAGAGAGAAAGAGAGAGCAATGATCATGTGTACAGATTCGTTTCAGCCAGTCTGTCGTTTATGAATCACAGCCACTTGCCAAATTTATTCAGTGAGGAAGCGAATGGCTTTTCCAATGCTGATCAGCAACAGGGTTTAATCCGTGTCCTGAATCACGCATATATATCTATATACATAGGCGTAGCCAGGGTCATCCTTCATTGCTCCCCACTGCAGGGTCGTCTTAATAAAGCCGGATCAACGCGTCAAAACACATCGTCGCCCCTTGAATGGTCCCGGGGCTGAGCCCCCAGCCGCGAAATTAACACCGATATTAGATTGCTTTTACAATAGAGACGGCAGCAGTAGCAAAAGCAGGGAGCCACCCCCCACCACACTCGCTTACAAAACTATTGTTCAAGTTAAATCCTCCAAACGGAAGCCAATTTAATTCCGTTTTGATAGTGTCCCTATCATTTTTCTTGTTTGTAAGTTAAGTGTTGGTTTCTTAGAGCTGGTCTTCCTTTTTTTTTTAAACATCAGCATTACCATCGCGTTACTTGCTAGGTAATCAATGTTTGATTACCCAGGTGGGGAGGAAGAAATCTTCGTACAGCACGGCACTCCAACTAAGCTCCCATCTAATAAACTTAATCTGCTCAAATCCTTTTACTTGGCTTGGAAAATAAATAAATAAATACAAGAAAATAAACCTGAATTTCTTAAAAAAAAAAAATGAGCCTCTTTCCATTTAGTTTATAAATGAACCAACCATTTCTCGAATTTATATTTAAAAAATTTTTAATTTTTCTAACATACATGTATTCATTTATATTCTTTTTATTCTTTTAACAAATTTATATAAATACAAAAATTGTTAATATCATTTGATTTGGTAAAACATATCTATTTACTATGAAAAATTCAAATAGAAACAAAATAAAATATCTCTGATAAACATTGAAATTAATAAGTTGACCTGTGGCCAGGTCCGAACCGACCGACGGTTTGAAATAAATTAATTTCCAGCTACAGAAGCAATTTTGAATAATTTTAATATATCTATTAATGTAATAAAAACAGATATGGATAGAACATAAATATTTTTAATATTATTTTATTTATAATAAATATATATGTAAGACCAGGCTGTGACGTCATGAATGGCTAAATGACGTCATATAATTTTAAATTAAGAAAAAACTAATAAATATGATTTTTCTAAAGGATAAAACCAATACAAAGTGCATGATTCGTGGTGATATATAAAAAATCACCTCATGTGCAATTTGGTGTGAAAATAACCCTTTCCTTCCTATCGTCGATCGCTAATACTACCACTTCCGGTTTCCGGATATACACCAAAAGTTGATGAATTTTAAAAAAAATATACTAACACTCTTTTCTTCTTTTCTTTAGTATAATAATTCTACTCCAAATATAATTTTAGCGAAAATTTTAGAAATAATTTTATTCATAATTAAATTTCAAAATAAAAAGAAAATTGATTATATTCATTTATTACTTCTATTTATACTTTATTTCATCACAATATTGTCAAATATTATATAAGAAAAAGGCAATAATAATTTTAAATTTGTATATTATATTATATTTTATATTTTATTTTATATTTTAATAATATTATATTATATTATATTATATTTTGTATTATATTTTAATAATATAAATTATATATGAAAATAGTTAACCGACCTGTAATTCCTATAATTAAAAATAATATAAATAATAATAAATGTAAAATATATTCATATAATCAAATTTGATTTATTTAATTTACAATAAAAATAAATACTTAATTCATTTTATGTATTTAAATCGAAAATATATTTCAAAAATTTAGTTTTAATTAATTTTCAAAATGCAGATACATATCAGATAATATATGTTAGAATTAATAATAATGTTAATAGCATTAAGCTGTCAAAATTTATTTGAAAGGGTATAAATTTAATTTTTACTCATATATATAGTATAAATAATATACTTACTAAATATATAAATGAAAGCTATATCAGATTTGTAGATTCACTTGTTTTTATATAATATATAAAGTTTTTCTTAGTTAATCAAAATGTGAGTGACAATTTTTTACTCGTAAAAGATAGTATTGCGATCTCGAAAATTTTCGATGTTGAGATTTTGATGTTTTTATACGTTTTGAAGGTTCCTGAATCATTTTCACTAAGGTTGAGAAAAATGTCTGTGTGTGTGTATGTATGAAACCAAGATTACGCAAAGCTAGAATGATGAAATATGGTACATGGACATTATTCAAAATTCATAATTTTCTATCAACTTTTGAGAAATGTAGCTCAACCCGAAGAGAATCATTACCTACAACGTTTTGATTTTTTTTCTTCTAAAGTGACCGTAAAAATAAAGATATATGTTTGATAATTTTTCACATGATTAATAATTGTATAAAACTGCTATATCTATAATTTCAGCTTGATTGAATTGCTGAAAGTACGAGAATTAATTTTTTAACACTGCAAATCTCACGCGCCAACACGTGATGTGGAGCCATCAACAAAGAGCCAAACATGCGCTGGTTTAATAAATATTATTTATTAATTTTAATTTATATTTTAATTAATTAAATTTAATTTAAATTAATATATGTTATTTAATCCAATTGAAATTTGCGAGATAGTCGAGTGGAGACACTCCAGATTTTTTTTCTTTAAAATAAATTTATACAAATAGAAATTTTGAATAAATTTGATTCGTTTTGATCTTTGTATTTTTTTATAAGTATATATATATATATATATCTTCTATTGGCCAAATTGGGAAAAAAACCTCGATCCGTTTAAAACTTACAGACTCTTTGCATATCAGATTAGAAATATAAAATTCTACTCGCGTTGATTTTACAACAGAGCAAGTCTAAAATCGTACAATAAAAAATACAATATTCCTTCTCTTGGCTGAGTTTCGGCATATAACTTTCAAATTGCCTAGTCCATTATGCTAATCAGTATATATATATATATATATATATATATAATTTATATATAAATCTACTATATATATATATATAAACAGGAAAAGAGAAACCTCGCTGTATATTTGAAAATGTTTTTGACTTTCAAATAAAATCGGGTTCGATCCATTAATCTTAATTCCGGACGCATGCCGAAGATGTCACCCTCGCAGTGAAGGGAGAGCCTTTGGCTTCAGGTTATGAGCTTCTAATGGTCCAGGTCCTCTCGTCGGTTGGTGCCAGCCTCGTCGGTGATTGATCGTCTATACAGAGCGAGAAAGAGAGAGGTAGATCGAGAGAGAGAGACTTTCTTTATTCGTTTAAGATGTCAACGAAAGAAAAAAAAAATCAAAAGAAGCAACCAACAATACAACGATTTATCAAAAACAAATAAAATAAAACTGAGTGCCAAGTTCATTTCTTTTTCTATCATATGAATATTTATTCTTTTACATAAGTAAAATAATTTTAATGATTTTATTACTATATCTGACGAGATAGTAATGCGATTACGAAAATTTTCGATGTCGAGATTTTGATGTTTTTATACGTTTTGAAGGTCCCTGAGTCATTTTTACTAAGGTTGTGAAAAATGTTTGTATGTGTGTGTGTGTGTGTGTGTATGTAGACAAGATTACGCTAAAACGGTTTGAACTAGAATAATGAAATTTGGTACACGGGTATCATTCAAAATTCGTATTTTCTCTCAACTTTTGAGAAATGTAGCTCATCCTGTAGAGGGTCATTACCTACCACGTTTTCATTTTTTACTATCTCACCAGAGGTATAATTGCGATCACGAAAATTTTCGATGTTGAGATTTTGATGTCTTTATACGTTTTGAAGGTTCCTGAATCATTTTCACTAAGGTTGAGAAAAATGTCTGTGAGTGTGTATGTATGTAACCAATATTACGCAAAAACAGTTTAAGCTAAAATGATGAAATTTGGTACATGGGGATTATTCAAAATTCATAGTTTTCTATCAACTTTTGATAAATGTAGCTCAACCGGAAGAGGGTCATTACCTACAACGTTTTGATTTTTTTTCTTCTAAAATGACCGTAAAAATAAAGATATATGTTTGATAATTTTTCACATGATTAATAAATATATAAAACTGCTATATATAGAATTTCAGCTTGATTGAATCGCTGAAAGTACCAGAATTAATTTTTTAACTCTGCAAAACACGCACTAGCACGTGACGTTGTGCTATAAACAGGGCCAAACATGCGCTGGTTTAATAAATATTATTTATTAATTTTAATTTATAATTTAATTAATTTAATTTAAATATAATATATGTTATTTAATCCAATTCAAATTTGCGAGATAGTCCAGATTTTTTTAGTATAATTGTAATTTTTTAGTAATATACGCATGAATATAAAAATAAATTAATAAACTGGTGTGTACTTCAATGAATATCTTCACTAGTTGATGAAATTAAAATATTTTTTGAAATTGAATAAATTACATTAGAATAATAATTATCAGCAGCATTTACCGTCAAATTATCCATAAGATTATAATTTTAAAAAAATTGAAATAAAAAGTATTTAATAATATAGGATTTAATTCATTATATCTACCTATTTGTATGTATTTTTATAATATTTTATTAATTATTCTGAATTTTAATTTTAAAGATAATTTAATAAAATGAAATATAAATAAATATTTTTTATGTAGATTTTGGCAATTTTTTTTTCCTCTTAAATACATTAATATATCTATGAATGATAATAAAAGGCTTAAAATTAGGAGATATATTTTTTCAATTGAATTCTATAGGTGATCTGATTCAGGAAAGAAATATAAATAAATCAAAATGGAAAAAATTAATAATACATAATATAGGTGTATACTTTATGATGGTGACTTTGTGTATTAATTTTAATTGATTTTTCTTGGGTTCATGGTGATGAGTGGAAAGGGATGGCGTGGGATGTAGAAAAATCCCAAACGTGGATTCTTTTGTTAGCTGGGATCATCACTGATTCTTTGCTTAACTGATTGAATCTTAGGCCAACCAATCTCGCTCTCGTCTTTTTTAATATTTGACTTTAATTTCGAGCAGTAAATCTTTTTTAGCCCATGAGATTTTTTCCAATTAAATGTCGGGATTTTGCTTAGGGTCCATGCCGAGATGATCGAGAAAAAGACACGGTGCCTACCTGTGTCAATAGCTTCCATCCATCTCCCCCACAATCTCTCTTCCTCTTCTTTTCACTTCAGATATCCCTTCACTTACACACTTTTTTCTCTCTCTCTCTCTCTCTCTCATTATTCATTCTAATCTTGTGTAGGTTTTTTTTTATTAACAGATGGTCCAGATTATATATTCTTATTTTTATTACAATTTTATTACTATTATTTAATTACTATTATTATGAACTAATATTACATTTAAATGAGATCCAAACTAATCCATTTTTTAGCTAAACCTTTAGTATGTGAAATACTAAATACTAAAAATTATTTAAATAATTCTTTAAACATAATTAGCTGGAGTGTCTCCGCTAGACTATCTCGCAATTTGAATTGGATTAAATAACATAATATATTATATTTAAATTAAATTTAATTAATTATAAATTATAAATTAAAATTAATATATAATATTTATTCAATTCAATAATTTGGCTCTTTGTTGATGGCATCACGTCACGTGTTGGAGCGTGAGATTTGCAGTGTTAAAAAATTAATTCTGGTACTTTCAGCTATTCAATCAAGCTGAAATTCTATATATAGCAGTTTTATACAATTATTAATCATGTGAAAAATGATCAAACATATATCTTTATTTTTACGGTCACTTTAGAAGAAAAAAAATCAAAACGTTGTAGGTAATGACCCTCTTCCGGTTGAGCTACATTTCTCAAAAGTTGATAGAAAACTACGAACAGTGGCGTACCTAGGGGGGTGCGGTGGGAGCGATCCGCACCGGGCGGCACTTATCTTGGGGCGGCATTTTTTATATTTAGTTATAGTTGTAAAAAGCAACGTATTCATTTCATTTTTATTTTTTATTTTATTGTATTCATAAACGCATCTTTACGATTTTGTTCAGCAATTTTTCCTAACTAAAATTTTTTGCTATCAGTTTATTCCGGCGGAAAAAATATAAATATAAATTTTGAGAGCATTATACATGATTTTTCTAGTATGAAAGCTAGAAGAGTAAATATTATATTAATATGTTTACGAGTACATACAAATATGTGTAAAAAAATTTACTCTGTGTATTAATTAATATTGATTAAATAACTTAATAATTTATATATATATATATGTGCATTAATTTATAAATACCACTATTTGATTGACTTATAATAAAAAGGGCGGCAAACTGGAGATCGCCCCGGGCGGCAAAAGTTCTAGGTTCGCCACTGACTACGAATTTTGAATAATGCCCATGTAACAAATTTCATCATTCTAGCTTAAACCGTTTTTGCATAATCTTGGATACATACATACAGACACACAGACATTTTTCTCAACCTTAGTGAAAATGATTCAGGAACCTTCAAAACGTATAAAAACATCAAAATCTCAACATCGAAAATTTGATCGCAATACTATCTCTTACGAGATAGTAAAAATTCATAGAAATTAATCAAAGGACTTTAAAACTTGTAAATATTAAAAAAATTAAAAAAAACAAACAAAACATTCGCATAGTTTAAATTAAAATAGAACTATTAATAAGTTAAAATAATGATTTAAAATTTTTTTTTTTTTATTATTAACTTAAGAAACTGAATTTTAAATCGAAATGGATCACATTTCAAAGAATATTAATAATTATCAATTTTTATTTTATGTTTGTTTAAAACCGCCTCTGTGTTGTATCAAAAACTCAAAAACCTGTCAATTCAATAGAAGTTATTTGTTCATTTCTATATTATTAGTATTCTAAATTCAAAAACAAACAAACAAATAGAGCTAATGCCATTGGATCAGCAAATGAAATGATCAAAGTTAGTAAAAAAAAAAAATAATAAAAATAAAAATAAAATATAAAACAAAACAAGTGGCGGTGTTTGTTGATCGAGGATGACAGGAGAGTAGTAGGAGCAGCAGCAAGTGGCGGTTGCCTTTAGGGCCGTCTTGCCTTGTGCATTCACAATGAACATAGAATATTCATGGTTTGTGTGCAATTACTTGCTTCCCTTTGACGTTGGCCAAGGATCAGGCATTTGTAGCCGTCATCCAGTTATGCATCGGGCATTAAATGAATTTTTCATCGACCAGTCATTAAGACCTTTCACTCGGCACGCACTAAGCCTGGTTTAATCAGCAGTGGATTACCGGACACACAAACATCCACTCGAGCACATGCAACGTATTTGCACAAACACTTTGCATGCCAGCATACAAAAAACAATCACACAACGAACACGATCGACACCGAGGCTCTCCCCCTCTCTCTCTCTCCTCTATTCCACGCCACCCACAGGTCTATTATTTATCAATAGGTGCAAACGAGAAAGCGAATTTATTAGACCACGAATGGTATAGACCACATGTCGTTTATTATCTTGGGCAATAATCATCAATTCAATTAAAATTTATCAACTATGATTGACAATTGTACGTTATGATACCTGATGATATTTCATCGATATTGGCAATTCACTTTTTACACCATTTTCCATTATAAATATTTTGTTGAATAATGTCCACTTTGTAGTAATGTAGAAAACAAAATAATAATAATAATAATTTGGATATGCTTGTTCATGATTTTATTATTTAAATTAAGCAATTTAACATGAACTTGATTTTTCTTTAAACGTATAAAAATTATATCTTTTTTTTTCAAGTACATATTCCAGGTAAACTGGTATGAAGTGAGCGTTAAGATACAAATGTGTCGATAATGAGCATTTGTTGCGAACGAGGCTTAAAAAAATTTAAGCCTCGTTCGCGAAATAACAAAAAAAAATTGTTATTTCGTTGATATGACATCTGCCAAACATATTTAATATACAAGTCATTGAACAAACAACATCATATTTTTCATCGTGTTAAAAATGTCGAATTTTGTAACAGAAAGTGATGATTTGAGAAAAGCATTAATTTTTTGTTTTCATTTGAAGAAAAGTGCTGCAGAGTTGCATAGAATGCATGTTGATGCATATGGTGATTGTGCTCTATCAGAAGCAACATGAAATAACACCATCAAAAAAGTTTGAAGACGCTGAATTGCAGACAATATTGTCAAAAGCGAATGGTAGCAATGTTAAATGTTGCACTACAAACAATTTCTGACCTTTTAAAAGCTATGGGAAATGTCCAAAAGTGTAGTAAATGGATGCCACATGAATTGAAAGAAAGACAGATGGAATACCAAAAAAATACTTTTGAAATTTTGCTTCAAAGATACGAAAGAATATCAGTTTTGCATCGAATTGTAACTGGCGAAAAATGGATTTATTTTAAGAATCCTAACGGAAAAAACCAGATCAATTCGGCAAGAAGGCAATGATATGTGTTTGGTGCGATCAGAAAGTATCATGAGCTTCTAAAACCTGGTGAAATTGTTAATACTAATCGCTACAGACAACAAATGACTAGTTTGAACTATGAATAGGTCAAAAAACGACCAGTATGGGTCAGAAGACACAACAACGTAATTTTTTTACAAGACAATGCACCTGCACAGAAAGCAAAACCGGTTCAGGATACAATCAAAGCACTTAGCTGGATGCTTCTACCCCACCCGATGTATTCACCAGACTTGGCCCCTTCTGATTATCATTTGTTTTCATCGATGGGCCACACATTGACTGAGTAGCACTTCGATTCCTATAAAAAGTCGAAAATCTAATTAGTTTGATTCAAAATACGAACATTTCTATTGGCTTGGTATCCATAAATTGCCAGAAAGGTGGTGAAGATGTGTAAAAAGCAATGGTCAATACTTTGAATAATTTTTTTTTACTTTCCTATTCAAAATTAGTGTGTGTGTGTGTGTTTCAATTTAACAAAAAACCTTCACTTCATAAAGGTATACCTATGTCTATTTGTTTATGAAATCATGAAATCAACTCATAATTAAAATTTTTATGAAATTCATGTTTAAGAGTTCTTGAACTAAAAAAAGTATCAATCGATCTGTATACATCAAATTTTTGTCTAAAATCATTTTAATTGATTATTATTGATTAAAGAAAATATAAAAAAGGTGTTAAAATTAATAATTCTTTTAAAATGATAAATTAAGAAACATTAATATCTATATTGAAATATTAAATAAATATAATCAAATAATAAGTGTATTAAATTGCTTATTTTTAGAATAGAATTTTGAATTTAAAATTTTTAATTTAAAATTAAAATCAATTTTAATAATTCTGGGAATTGTTATTATTAATATTTAAGTAGGTTTTGTTTTAATTTCTAATTTTATAGTATATTTTTTTAAATATATTTCTATATAATGATTGATTGACGATTTAAATATTTAGATGTCTTAAGCAATGTGTAAAAATTTTAAAATATTTTCCCCTTCTTCAATTAAATTTGTTCAATTAATATATTTTTGGATTCTTAATCTAAGAACGGAATGATAATTACATAATTTACCCCATTTATTATTAATTTAATTTTAATTGAAAAAATCAATTTCTATTTTTTTTTTAATATCATTCTTGTTAGTAAGTTTCTAATGATGATGTTTGTACGAAAAGATTTTGAAGGGGTCGGTGGCGACGTTTCGGTCCCTGGGGGCAATTCCCATCGGGAGTGTGTGATTGGCTTGTGCGAGATAAACGAGTTCTGTAATTGGCTGTGACAGAGCGGGGGCTACACCAACCGTCCCTCTTTAATACCAATTACCCCCATGGCCCCAAAAGCAAATAATAACAGCTTAGGGGGGTAACTTCCCCACCAACACCAACAAAGAAAAAAAAATACATGCAGCCTATTCTAGTAATCAAATATCAAATATATTTTCAGATAATAATGTAGATAATCTTCTTCTTTTTCTTTTTGATTAATCATATAATCATTATAATAAGGAGAATAAAAATAAAATCAAGATAAAAAGATGAAAAATAAATATATTACCCTTTGTTTCAATAGTATTTGTATTTGATATCTAATCTTATTATGCTAGCTAAAATTGTATATATGTTTGTATATATGTAAATGGGTTTTCAAAAACCGCTCTAACGATTTTTTTGAAATTCACACCAGAGATAGTATTTATAAAGAAAAATTGAGTTTTATTGATCACATCTCTGGAAAAATTAATCTTTATTAGTTTTAGTGATCTCGAAAATTTTGGTCATATAGACTACATTCCTTCATCTATGCCCATCTTGAACCACTTCCATCTAATTCCTATTCTCAATTAATTTTTTATGTTTTATTTCAGTGACGGATTATGATCGTCTGAGACCTCTAGACACTTTATCTGTCATTTCCTCCTTGATATTTTATATGGATTTATTTTTGTTCTATCCACTATCACTAATGTTACAAAATAAAGTTTTAAATACTCATTTCTCAAATGAATAAATAAAAAATAAAAAGTATTTTTTAAATTTAAAGTAAATATTTACGAAAAAAAATATCTTTAATATTTTTAAATTTTGAAGCCCTTAATGTGTCCATTAGGTAAACCGGCACTGTTTTATTTTGTGCTTCACGTATTCTTGGCTAATTATTAGGGTCATTTTCCAATTTACTTTTCTATAAATGAACTTTTCGCTATTCTTATTCTTCACATTCGAGTAACATTTTTGATCATCTTTACTATATCAATTTTATAATTCAAACTCTTAGAGGATGCATAGATTCATCGTATAATCTCCGTAACTTTCAATTAGTAGCCATTTGCGTCATATAAATATTAAGAAAATCTTTTTTTTAAAAGCGCAAAATTTAATTTTATCTGATAATCATGGTCCATACCCCTCTCAACTTTAAAAATTTCATTTATAATCAAATATGTTATACACATTGATATTGTATAACAAAAGATCAATTTAAAATTCATTTTTAAAAAGAACCTACATTGTATTTATAATTAAATAAAATTAACTAAAATATATTTTTATGAATTTTATTTTTCAACATTCCAAAATTAATCGAAAAACAATAATTACAGATTTTATATAAAACATTTTGGACGGTTATCCGTCCTTGGAAAGTAACTATTTTGCAAAATTCAATTAGTAATGTTAAATAAAGTAAAATTAAATTTTTGAATCCGATAGATGTTGGTAGTAGTCAGAATATTAACTAAAATAAAATATAAAAATTCCATTTATTTTTAGAGAATAACAAATTTATTTGATATATAACATATAGTTTAAATGATATTGATATTTTGAATAGTATATATTATACAAAACTTCTTTTCTAACTTTATTTGAAAAAAAGTTTTAAATATTTTCAGATCATTTAAAAATAAATTCTGAAAAAGAAAACAGAACAAAAAAAAAAAAAAAAAAAAAAATATGCTAATTTTAGATTTAATGTAAGGGACAATGGATCAACAACACTCTTTTAGAAATTTATAACTTCCAACAAAAAAGAAAAAAAAGGGTAAGCACAACAAACATTTGAGAGGATTAAAGTAAAGTTAGACTAAACGAGGGCTTTGTTTATTCTTAAGAAAGAAGACTAAGTGAAATATTTGTTGATGATATCTTTCATTTAAACAAAAAACAAAAATAAATGTTAAGAATTAAAAATTGATTGCTCTTTTAAGACAATTAATTGAAATGATAGCAATTATCAAAATGATTCAATAAAGTTCAAAATATGATAATAATTTTTGTTGAAATACAAGAATTATTGAATTAAGAGATAACCTTATTAAAATTTAATCTTTTCATTAAAGATTTATGACCAATTTTATTGATGACACTTTTACATAAATAAAACGATTTTTAAAAATATTTCAGAAATTTTGAGAGTTACGTGTACAAAATGGTATATGCTATGTTAAATTAATTAACAATTATAAAAATGTGTAGTGTTTTTTTCTTTAAAATTATATATATATATATAAGAAGGATGGTATGTTCTTACATTATTAAACTTTTAGTATGTACCATAAGTCCATTTTTATAAAATAGAATTAATTTCTTAAGATTTTGATATTTATTTCTTGATTATTTTTTTTTAAATACATCCTCGAATGAATAATAACAAATATGATATGATTTTTGTTGCAGGTTTGGTTTAAAAACCGTCGTGCTAAATGGCGTAAACGAGAAAGGAATGCAATGAATGCAGCTGCAGCAGCAGCGGCTGATTTTAAAAATGGTTTCGGTACCCAATTCAATGGTTTAATGCAACCGTTCGCTGATACAGAATCCCTTTATTCGTCCTATTCATCGTATAATAATTGGGCGAAGGTGCCATCGCCATTGGCTGGTGCAAAATCGTTTCCATGGAGTGTGAATCCACCACCTGTCAACTGTTTTAACGCTGGCAGCACTGCAATGACTTCCGCTGGTGGTATGGGCCTTGGCGTTGGTGTTGCGACTGCGCCAAGTACAGCTGCCTGTCCCTATGCAACCCCTGCAACCCCTTATACGATGTATCATGCCGTAAGGGGTACAGCAGCGGCTGCTGGTGCTGCCGCTGCAGCTACGGGTACTGTTGCTGTGGCCGCTGCAGCTGCTGATGGCTGTAATGCAGCCATGTCTTCGAGTATCGCTTCCTTACGTTTAAAAGCGAAACAGCATTCATCAAGTTTTGTGGCGTCCTATTCACCATCATTATCGCCTGCGCGAAGTGCTTCAACGGGATTAAGCGCGTGCCAATATGCGGCTGTGGATCGCACCTCAGTGTGAACGAACTTTCTTAACTACATTATAAATAAATAAATAAATAAATAAATAAATAAATACACATACACACAAATCTATATATATATACATATATATAATGATATATATATATATATATTATATATACAAAATAAGAAGAAAAAATATAAAAATAAAATTCACAAAAAAAAAACAAAAAAACAAAAACAAAACAAACAAACAAATCGAATTGAACTTTAAACTGATAACAGACTAAATTCTGTACCTGCAATGATTTTTGTACTGGGAGCAGTTTGAAGAAATTCTATATCTAAAAACAAACAAAATTGGATATAGTTAATTATAAATATATAAATAAATGAGTGTACTGAGAAATTGTTGACATGAATGAATGTGTATTTGTGTGTGCGTGTCCGAGTGAAAGTAGAATGTAGCCAAAATATGGCCCGTTCAGGGTTCAGGTTGCAAGAAACCACCCCTCTCCCCTACACACATCTTCTAATCTTAGCCCCTTCACACCTATTCAACCGATTCTAGTCTAATAACACAAAATGCTCATTATCTTTTCACATTACAACATACAAATTGATAATAACATATTATAACCAACCGTCAACTTTAAGAAAGAAAATATTCTCCAACAAATAATTCATTTTCTTTTAAAAAAATAAATAAAAAAAAGTTCGAATTTATTAAAATATCTTATATATATATATACATTTTGTTATTATAGGCAACTAAATTAAATGATGTAAAAATAAAAAAAAAAGATTTTTTTTATATGTAAATCCCTAATCAGTGAAATGTTTTTGGATTTTCGATTTATATTATTATCAATGATAGACATGTTTAAATAATGTTAAAAGAGAATAGTCCATTTGATTAAAATTGATATATAATGAAAAAATGTAAATTTACGGATTATCTTTGTAGGCAATTTAAACATAGTTAATTAATTAATGATAAATTAATAACATAAAACCGTCTGCAAATTAACATTTTAAATTCAAAAACTATAATTTCGTTGGGAAATGTTCATATTCAATTAGAATTTTTTTTTTTTTTTTTAATTAAAAAACAAATTATACCGTAGTAGTAACATTTATAGTTTATTATATTTAATAAGAAAGATAAATAATTTTTTTATTATTTTTATGTTATAAAATTTTCAGTCCTCTTCCCAATCCAAAAAATAAAACTATATTTTTATTTAATACTTTCTTTATCCCAATGCTATTTATATATAGCGTACTTCTATAGCGGAAAAAGAAAATTAATGTTAAAATATCAAACTTTATTTATTGCACTTAAGTAGATTTCATTATGAATTAACTAAAATTGTTTAAATTACTAAATAAAAAATGTAATAATTTGTTACTCTGATCGATCATACTTCACGATTGTTTCATGAAGCAACTTGTTATTCTGTATTCGATAGGATATTGAAGAGGATTTATATAAATTAAATTATAATTTAGTAAACATTAAAATTCATAACGTTAATATAATCCAAATAATATTAAGCATCAAAATGAAAAGAGAAATACGATGAATCGTGGATTAAATTAAAATTTAATATAATCATTTTCTTATATTTTAAGGAATTTTTTTTTTTAAATAATTAAATTTTAATATATCATTATAATAAATTATTTTCACTCATATTTTAATTTTATTTTAAATCAAATGTATAAATGATAATAATTTAATTTTTTTCTTGTTTTCAAATAAATTTATTAAATTGTTTGTTTCTCTTTTTTTAATAAATTCGAACACAGATGTAAGGCAGGTTTATTACTACTACTAACTAGAAAAATGATTCGTCTGATGGAAAAACAATCTATTTTATTTTTACTCTTATTAATTTGGCTTCTTAACAACAAATAAAAAGCGAAATTTTTCTAGGTGGTCTATTAAATCTACTCACCTCTGTATATAAATGTAAATAAATAAATATATGCCTAATTTTAAGGAGAATGGATACCAAAAGTGAAAAAAAAAAAATGAAAAATATTCTTTTCCTTTAATTCAACTTCATAAAATAAAAAAAAAAAAAATGAAAAATATTCTTTTCCTTTAATTCAACTTCATAATAATTTTAGTTGAAAATGAAAAAGAAAAGAAATAAAAGTGAAGTGTGAGAGAAAATGCACCGGCCTCGTTGTGGCTTCTAGTCACCTCCATATGAAAAAAGACAAGAAAAAAAAATATCCCACCTGAGCCCTGAACGCTTTCCAAAACGGCACGAGGGTTGTGCAATCTATTTGCTATCCATACTAAGCATAGCTCCTAGCAATATCAGGGTCAATCACCCTCTATTCTATACCAATTGTCAAGCCTAGTCTATTTAATTCTTAATTATAAAGAAAAAAAAAGAAAACTCTTTAATCGTTGTTGTAAAAAGTTAGACTCTGTACACTTAAAAAAAAATATTATATAATCAATCAAATTCATTTCCAAAATTTTATTTGTGTGTTTCTTATTCTTCATATAGATATATATTTTTTAATATATATATATGTATATATATATATATATATATATATACATATATTATATAACAATTCTTATACTTTGTATCATACTTTATTATCCTTTCCTTTGTTAATTATTATATTTCTTGTATATTTAAGAACAATAAAAAATTTTGACATTAACATACCTATATAGATTTTGATTGAAAAAATTATAAATAAATTTAAAATATTTATAAAATATTTTTATTGATTTATTTATTTTCTTCTAATTATCCTTTAATAACAATTATTTTTATTTAATAAATCCTATGTGTCATTTAGGGGCAGCATGGCTGAGTGGGTAGAGTACTAGATTTCTACACAGGAAGCCTGAGTTCGAATCCCAGCATAGAACTCAAGATTATATATTTATTTAATTAATTTAATTAATAAATAATAAATATAAAAATTTAATTCAATTTAACATCGGCTGCCCCACCGAAGAAGGCAAGGGGAAACCACTTCGGTCAAATTTTTCCATGAACACCCTATGACTCCTGTGAAGTTATTAGGACCACGACACTTCCGCTAGGAAGTTATCGACAAAGAAGAAGAAGGTGTCATTTGTGTTTCTATTCTACTTGAGGGATCACTTTCGATGATTAGATTTAATAAGCATGCCATTTTCAATTTCTTTTAGAGGAGCAATGGTTTTATTAATAGTTATTTTACAAATCGCACCTATACAAATAAAAAATTTTCTTTAATGTCCAATATATTTGTTTGTAAAGAGCGCAAATCAAATAAACATTTCCATCAAATAAGATGCTCCTACAAATAGAATAGAACTTCTTGTTTATTTTATTATAAAAAAAGATCTTTTGGATTAATTGATTCCTATATAAAATATTTAGTAATTAATTGCATATTCAATTTATTTTCCTAATATTCTCACTCCATTTTCCCAAATATTGAGTATTTAATGTATCTATCTCAAATAATCTGTTTTTTCCTGAAATAAGTGAATTTCTTCCTGAAATAAGTGAATTACAAATTTTATTTTCTAAAATAATTATTTGATTAATTACAATATAAGACACCTTATAATTAATTTCTAAATATTGTTTTTCAACATTATTAGAGTATAATTGTTATGATACCACTTTAGTTTCTATTAACGCATTTGAATTACAAAATATATTGAAAGATGAAAATTTCGTATTTCAGTATTATTTTATAATATTATTGTACACTTGATGTCTAATGAATGTTCCGATCAATAGTTCATAATTGATTTTGTTCTTAATTTACAATTAGAATTATGTTTCAATCACATATAATATTATTTGTATGGATATTTTTGAATTTTAAATAAAATCAAAATTTAATTTTTTAATTCAAATGGAATTTGAATGAAAGAACTTGGTGGTATTTTTTGAAATCAAGAAGAAAAAATCGTCTATAAAAGTGGAAGAGTTTCAAACACAGGGAGATTAAGATTTTATAAAATAAAAGTTAAGTTTACAAAATGGTGCACGCAATTTGAAGATGTTAATTTAAATAAATAATTTTTTTTTTAATTATTTTTTTATTTTATCAAAGAAATTTATTCAATTTGAATAATTAAAAATTTCATTAAATCTTTCATATCAGTATTCAATTAAAACCTATTAGTTATGCTACTTTTACATGGTAAAAATGTTGTAGAATTTTTTAGTAAATGGTTGAAAAGAATTGAATGAAAGAAGAGATATTATCAAGTTAACCAATCATTTACATAAACTGCTTAAATGTCAGAAATGAATTCCCGAGTCATGAATCATGAAGAAATTGAAGATGAGTAAAATCGTACATTTGAGCTCTGAGATTCATGATATTATTTTATTTTTGTTACAAATTCTTTAATTAGTATGGAATTTCATAGTTGGAAGATCTATATACTTAACTGATTTATACTTTTGGGAAAAAGAAAAACGATAGATATCAAGGCCTAAAAAAGGAGCAATTCGTTTTAGAACAGAGGTTATTACAGGTATTCACTAAAAATTTATGAATCAAGAACAATAAAATAAAAAATAGAATAAAATAAAAAAATAAATTTGTCTATTTTAATATTCTTAGTTCTTTACAACGAATAGTATTATTGATAACAAAAATAAACTACCAATTTTGCTGTGTACTATCTAAAGTAAATTGTTACTATCGTTATTGTATAATTGGGTAAGCCAAATAAAATAGTCATACAATCAGAATGAAAGAAATAATTTAATAAAATCAACAAAAATTAGTATACAAAAGAAAGAAATAATAGAGAAATAAGAAAGATTCTAAATTCAACCCGAGAGTTTCTTCATCAGAATTTCCATTATCTCGTTGACTGGGACACTCGTTTCAACTTTTAAAGTGTCCATGTCTACCATTTCTCTAATACTTATTTCTTTTGTATATTGTCAATTTATATTAATATTATTAAATCAATTCTTTCAAACCCACTTTAATTTGAATGACCTATCATTTTCATATTTTTATTTTTTAAAAGCTGATTGTTCATCTTTTTTTTTCAATTTATTCTCAATATTTGATTTTTTATAATTATCCAATTTCACTCTCTATATCACTAATTTTAAAATATTTAGTATTCCTAATTAAAAAGATGGTAAAAATGGCAAATATACCAACATAAATTAATATTTCTATTTATTTATTCTAATAAACTATTAATATTATTTTATACTTTACTCATTCTTTGACCCAATATTTAAATAAATAGTTACATAAACACATCTACAAATCTATAATATATAAATATAAATATGTTTTTCCCAAGTTAAACGCCTATCTAGATGGATTCCTAGGTATTTTGCCTCATCTTTTTGCGGAATGATGGATTTATTCATGTATATTGGCGAGCATGTTTGTCTATTTAAGGTGTAGGTGACAAATATAGATTTGGTTGTGTTTATCTTTAACCTCCATCTTTTAAACCATAGAGATTACATATCGAGATGCGTTTGAAGTCTTTCAGATACAACATTATGGTTTACATTTGTTGAAATGATTGCAGTATCATCAGCGAAAGTTGCTATGTCATTATAAGGAGAGGCATGTCTATCATATATAATTGGAAAAGGGCTGGCCCTAAAATACTACCCTGAGGGACTCCTGCTCTAATTTGCATTAATTTGGAGGAAGAACACCCATATTTAACAAAGAAGTGTCTATTCGATAGATAAGACTTTAATAATTGATAAAATGTGTCTGGTAAATAGTTTTTAATTTTATAAATTAACACTGTGTGCCAAATTTTATCAAAAGCCTGTGTTATATCAAGATATACTAGTCCACAGTAAGATTTACTTTCAAATGCATCTTTAATTTTTTTTAACTACCCTATGAACCTGTTCGATTGTAGAGTGTTCTTGACGAAAGCCGAATTGATATCTAGGAATTGTATTTATTAGACTTTAATTCTCGGAATAAAAGTTTTTCCAAGTTTTTTCCCAAAATTGGAACAAGACTAATAGGCCTATAAGATGTTAATTCATTTGGATTTTTACCTGGTTTAGGTATCATTATCATTTGAGCTATTTTCCATAATTTTGGAAAGTAATTTAATTTAATTATAGCATTATAGATATTTGAAATAAAAATAAAAGCTATTTTGGGAAGTTCTTTTAATAATTTGCATGAGAGATCAAGTCATATCCAGGAGATTATTTATCTTTTATATTTTTAATTTCGTTAAGAACTTTTTTATCCGTAGGGGACCTTGTCTTTTGCCTAGCTTTGCATTTTTCATCTATTTTGTCCTTAATTAATTGAGAACAAAGGTTTTTTTGATTTTTAATATTTGCTAAAGGGGTAGATTGCCAAGAAGCTTTTTGAATTATTTTTGTTAAGTTGTTTATATTATCCTTAATATCTTGTTCGTCTTTCATGCAAATATTGAGGTTTATATTTCTTGTTATTAAATTTCTATAGTGGTTCCAATTTGTATATCTATTGAAAAGAGGAATATTTTTTATTCTTTTCTCTAATTGGGTTGATACATTTAAAATTATAGGAGAGTAATGAGATGATAAATCCCAAATAGATTCAATATTTAAGCAATCAAGAGAAATACCATTAAAAATACAAAAATCTAACAAATCAGGAATTTTTTTTGGATCTGAAGGCCAGTAAGTTGGTTGACAAGTTGATATTTCATTCAGATTTCTTTCTTGAATAGCTTGGTAAAGTTACCTCCCTTTAGGTGTTGTCAATCTTGAGCCCCACTGGGTGTGCTTAGCGTTAAAATCTCCACCTGAGATGAATTTGTGGCCCAAGGTATTAAAATACTGTTTAAAATGTTCACACTCAATTTTAGTTCCCGGCGGGCAGTAAACTGCAGATAGTGATAGATTCCCTTGCTATTCATCAATTTCAATTGTTGTTGCTTGAAGATACTTTTCCGAATAGCTATTTAATTGATGGTGTTGAATATTTTTTTTTATTATAATAGCAGTTCCTCTATAAATAATATTATTATAATAGCAGTTCTTTTATAAATTAAAACAAAAATTGATTTGTATTTAAAATTAATATAATCTTTTAAATTGAAAAATAATTCTTAAATAGATGCATCGGTTCCTAATTTAAAGTCATCAGAGGGTGTAACGTTAGAGGGGCCTTTTGGAAAGAGAAATAATCAATGATAATTCGTGTTATCAGATGCTGGTGCGTTTGCCTGGCCTCTCGGGGTTAATTCAATCATCTTGTCAAAGACTCTGGAGATTAAAAAACCGAGATTGGAGGGGTGAGGGAGTGAACGAGAGAGGAGGGGGAGGGAGAGGGGGAAGGAGAGGGGGAAGGAAGAAAGGAAGGAAGGAAAAAATTCAAAGCTCCATTTGCAATCCCGCGTTTTATTGCCCTAATCATTATTCGTGTGGGCGCAAAAGAGACTGGGGTTATTACACCCTTCGGGAGTAAAACAAGGGGCTTAAACAACCCTAAACGTCCCCAAGCTCCGTCTTAAAGGGGGTGGAGGAGGTTAGGGCAGCTGGCTCCATTACCATTCATAATGGAAATATTGCTTTGGCACCCTCGCGGTGCGGGAGTTCCCTTTGCTTTATTAGAAACATATTTCTCTTCTCGACCAGCGGGATTGATGTGTCGATCAAACTAGGGACATCGTTCGCTCCCCCCTAACATGGCCAAACAGCGACAGGGAGTGTCATCCAAGACGAACCACCAGCTATCTTAAATTACACAAGAAACCTAAAATCATGAGTTTTCATTTTTCTTCATCCCATCATTCCCCTATTCTTACCATTCAGAAATCAGAATCTTTAGAAATCGATTGAAATTAGACGTTGCTTCTATATTACTTTGATCTCAGATAAATCCAAACTTCAGAAAAATAATAATTTCTTAACTCATACTCATCCATTCAGTATATTGAGGATTTTACGCATATTACAGAATTATAATCGGTAATAAGTTTAAAAATTTAACAACTATAAATTAATAATAATGATAAACAACAGTTAGAAAAAGAGAAAAAAATTTTATAATCCCATAATGGAAATAGTAAAATTAATAAAAAAATTAAAAAAAAAATTTTTTTAAAAACACGCTTTTATTTAATTGTACTAAAAAAGGAGAAAATAATTTCTCCACACACCCATGATTTCCTTACAATTAATCATATCTAAAAAATGAAAGCGTGGGCGACAAACATGCAGGGAAATGAAAAGAATACGAAGAACATTTCATTGAATATGGACAAACCTTTCTTTTTTTTTTCCTTTTCCACTATACTTGATAACTATGTCTATTTGAAGTAGAATTTACGTTTTTCCTGTTTGGAGTCCACGCTTATAGGTCTCATCTTCTGACAGGTCTTCAATTTTATCAGGTAAGATTTCATATCCTAATGTTTGGATAAACTTGCCTTAGTAGAAGTGTACGGCTTTACACTTGTCGAATCCGAATTCCATTCCTATACTATGCGAGTAGTTCTTTGTTGATTTAATCAACTCCTCCAGATCGTGCCGGGAGCTAGCATAGAGTTTCAAATCATCCATGTAGAGAAGATGCTAATATTTTGGGCTGTAGTAGTTTCGGGTTCCCCGACTGAAGTCCGCCTCATCAACGTACAGTCACCATCAGCAATGGCTCCAAAAGTGCCCTGGCGATCCCCAGGCAGCGGTCTTTTTACAATATTATTTTTACTCATTTTTTGAAATGGTGATGGTGCATTCTTTATAGTCTACCTGCCCAAAATACTTAGAGAAGAGAAAGTAAATAATAGGAAATGAAAGACCCCTAGCCCTCGAAATCCCAATCGGGATTAGATGTTAATATAAATAAATAAAGGATTTAAAACAGGAGTGGTGGAGGGGGGAAGAGAAGGAGTGGGGTACTTGCTTGGTAGAACGATGAACCCTGGCTCGGATAAGTTAAAAGATTAAAAATAAAAATAATCGTCATTATGATTAACAACGACCATTAGTAAAATAAATTCATTAATGAGTCCATCAATCTCAATACCGACAATTAACCACTCAGGGCCCCACCTTGGCCCCATTTGAAAGAGCACTTCAAATGTAAAAATTACTGCCGTTTTTAACAAATATCCCAAGGAAATCGGATAGGAATCAGCAGCGATGCAACACACGTCCGACCAGCACCGAGTTCACTCACATATTCTTATTCTTCTTCTTCTTTTTATTATTATATTATTGGTTTTATGTGCATATATGTATCTTTTCAAAAATAATATCGTCATTACTTTAATTGATATTCATTTAAATTAAAAGAAATAACGAATCTTATTTTTATGAAATAATTAAACATGATTTAAATTGATTTAATTAAAATGATAACTTTTAGAATAAATTTTTTATTTAATTCAAATGAGTTACTAGGGGAGGTCAATAAGTCCGTGACTTTCTGAATGAAACGCAGCTTTTTAGATAAAAAATTGAATTAGCTCTTATTAATATACTCGTATATATTTATAGCTGGTTACTATTTTTCAATATTATGCAATGTATAATTGCTAATTGATAGAAAAATAATACCTACTAGGTCATAGGTGACCTAGGATAAACCAGAATATTGTATTGTCATCGGAGTTACATATATATTTCATTCGAACATTGGGAAATGGGTCAAATTCACCTTACAAGATTTGACGACAGGACACTGTTAAACTAAATAAAAGCTTGTAATAAGAATTAAAATTAAAAAATAAATTTAATTTGTTAAGTGAAAAAAAATAATTTAAAGTAAATAATCAGAAAAATATATTTATGGCTCACAAATGCAAATGATTTAAATACTATATGAATTTCTGGCAAAGTTAAACAAAAACAACTTCTATTAACAATAATTTCTGAATGTCCATTGCAATAACCCTAAAAATAGTTTTGATAATTTATTTTTTTGAAAATAAAATTTTATCCATTAAGGAATTTACTCATTTATAAAGATGAAGATCTTTTTTCTATTCTTTTTTTAAAATAGTCTGTTTTGCAAATAAACATATTAAATTTATCTTAATTTTAATTTAATTATTTATTTTATTAATAAGCAAATAGTACTTTACCATCTGAAAGGTAAAATAAATTTTTTAAAATCATATATAATATTAGATTTTTTTTATTCATAATATTCTCATAAAATTAACAACAAAAATAAAAAAATAAAATAAAATAAAATTCAGTTTTGTATAGATACCTATTTTTTTTCCTGAAATCACTCAGTTATTTAGGAGCAACTCTCATAAAATTGCAAAGGCTAATCCTATCTATTATTTTATGACCTAAATATACAAAGATAAACAAATCATAAATAATAAAAAAGTGTAAATATTGAATTTTTTTACTGCTGAGTAAACCACCAAAGAGATTAGATCTCAAGACAGACATGAATTTATCTTAAAAATAAATAGATTTTTTTTTCAAATTGTAATTATTCTTAGGCATATATAGTAGGGTAATATAATATATCAATTATAAATAAATAAAGTAAAATTTACTAAAGATTAGTCGTCCATTTGTATTTGACAATGTCGAGATATATAAGATATTTATTGAACTCCATTTACCCCTTCCGCCTCCTTCCCATTATACATTTATTTCTCCAACATTTCAATAAAATAAAAAAATAATGAAACGCTTATATAAAATACATTTGTATACTAATAATAAATATTATATAAAGAATAATTAATTAATAAAAAAAATTTACACATAAAATGAAAAAATATATTAAAAATCATTTAACATCTATTTATTTATATGAAATCAATTCATTGGTCAATTAGATAATCAAATAATTTTTGAAACTATTGGAAATTATCATTTTTATTGCCTAATTAAATTAACTCGTTATATAATTCTTGACTCTTTTTTGTAATCAAACAAAAAAATAATTTTAAAAATTTTTACATTGTTAAATGATAACTACATGTATATAAGTTAAGGTTCTGTATCCGGGAGTTTCGTTTTTAAAAAAACGGTTTTGGAAGAAAAAGTACAAGTTACTTTTTCTTAAGATTATTTATTAAAATAATCAATAATACAGATAATACAGAACCGATTACAGTGTGCTATTG
The DNA here is from genome assembly GCA_963082975.1 of Labia minor. Lineage (NCBI taxonomy): Eukaryota > Metazoa > Arthropoda > Insecta > Dermaptera > Spongiphoridae > Labia > Labia minor. The sequence goes on from OY720347.1 coordinate 67,789,719, forward strand.
GCACGTGAGGCAACCAATCATGCAAAGGATTTGTTGAATTTCAGTACATATGAACTGGCTATGGGGTCGAGAAGCCATCTTATATAATGTAATTTAGTGCTGCGCTTGCAGAAATCATGACGTCATGAATTCTGCTGGCGTTGCAGGAACTGGGTCCATAACTTATATGTATACTGTATACATTAATAAAACTATTTCAATTCTATTTTGTTGTTATCAATATATTATATTATAAATTAAATATTCAGAATTATTGTTTAACCGACATTGCGTGAGAGCTACAATTCGTACTTCTGCTGCGTGTCTCCCTCTCACTCAATAAAATTTAATTTTATTCCAAACCTTAAAATATATAGACACTAGAGTCCAGTGTTTATTGTTAAAACATGTTTTAGTAATCAATATTCAGTTATAGATCAAAAGCGAATTAATTACTTTTAAAATATTGTATTATATTTAATTTAAATATAAATTTTAAAATATTTATTATTTGTTGATATTCATAAAAAATATTTAAATTATTGAAATTTTGTGTAATAAACAGTTTCTATAAATATATAAAATCTGGAGGGTCTCCACTCGACTATCTCGCAAATTTGAATTGGATCAACACACATATATTATATTTAAATTAAATTTAATTAATTATAAATTAATAAAACTCTCTTTGTTGATGGCACCACGTCACGTGCTAGTGCGTGATTTGCAGAGTTAAAAAATTAATTCCGGTCCTTTCAGCGATTCAATCAAGCTGAAATTCTATATATAGCAGTTTTATACAATTTTTTCTGGCGAGATAGTAAAAATTAAAACTTTTTATGATTTTCCTTGTTTAAACCAATCTTAATATGTGTAATTCTCGATAATGAATTCTCTTTTTAGGTATTTTCAAGGGACCACAGATTCTGAAAATAAAGAGAAACTTATAGAAAAGATAAATTGTTGAAAAGGCTAATAGCTATTAAATTCACGAAATATTTTGGGGATTGAATTTATAATATATAATATTTAGCTAATATGGACCATTTTGAAAATGTTAACATTAATCAAGACGAATATAGAAAATTTTTTCAAAAGAAAAAAAAAATATTTGTTATTTTTTGTGCACACATTGAATAATAAATTTTAACCAGATTACTATTCTCTAATGTTGAAAATGTAGAGAAAATTTAGTTACTTACTATTATATACCTACTTAATACTATTAATTTAAAAATAATAAATTTTGAACTACATTTAAATTCAGATTCCAATCGGATACCATAATTGTGTTATTATGCAATGAAAAAGTTAATTTTATTCAAAATTATTGTTATTTTTATTTCGAATGGGAGAAGATAGATTAATAAAAATTTATGAGAAAACAATTGAAAAACGACTTTTGAGTGTGGTACATAAAGAACGGCAAGATATAAGATAATTTAAAATAAAGAAAAATAAAAAAATGGCCTTTGATAGGGGGGGGGGGAGGTTTGTAGAAATACAATTGTTACCCCAAGAACTTTACTTTAGACTGTAGTACTGTCTAAAAGTATCTTTATTAGTTTATTAAATTTAGTTTTAGTAAATTTAAATTATATTAATTAACTAATTTTCTATTTTACATTGTAATGGTAATTTTAAAATTCATTATATTATTAAATATTAAAGGAATATAAATGTAAATATAAAAGCGACAAATCTATTTACCTTTGTTAAAAAATCCCTTATTTAAATAGTATAGGGGGGAGGTGTAGGGTTTTATTGGCCTGAAGGGAATCGACACATATTAAAGAGTTATAGTCAACTGCAAATTTGTAAATGGTTCAATATGATATACATATCTATAAACCTGAATCTGTTTTTTTTTTATTTAAAGGTAAGCTTAAATCGCGAATTGCTTTAGGTAGAGGGAGAAGGGGTGTTGAGTAAAGAGAGAGAGAGTAAAAAAAACAACCAGCGTGTAGAAGGGGTAGAAAAAGGGGTGGTGAAGACAGAGGGCTTATTAAATTAAAAAGCACCAGACCCGGGCCGCAATATCCACACACGTGTACCTAGAATCCCACCCTCGCCTCGGCTGGTGAGCTACATGCACGGCTGCATGCCACAGCCAACAGAACATAATCCCCTGCCATCTGCATGACAATAGCGAGCAGAGCATAACTCATACTCTCACAATATCTATTATATATTTACTGATATATATATATATATATATATATAGAGAGAGAGAGAGAGAGAGAGAGAGAAACGTTTGGTTGCTGCACCCTCAACCGAATTTCTTCTCATCACAAACATAACCAAAATACATTTATTTTATTATTGTTAGGAATAAATTAAATTTATAAAAATTTATATAATCTATACGTCTAAATATATGAGCATTTATTATAAGTTCTTCATTTCTATCATTTCTTTTATAAAATATCCCTTTCAAAGTGATCTTTAGTTCCTTCTCTAGGTATTCTTCCATTAATAAATTATTGCTTGGTTCACTGGACCGCCGCTGGTACTTTAAAAATTGATTCTTTAGAATTGAAGAATATTGTTTGAAAATATTGTGTGTCTATGTGGATATAATAATAAATGGATTGGCCCGGGATGCAGAACAGTAGTAGTAAAAATATAAATATATATTTACATACTTATGTATTTATATACATTAATATAGTTTTATCAAAATAGTTACATAAAAAAATAGAAATTGATCAATACTCAATTTCTAATATATATATACGCCTACATTTGGTTTGTACTATCTCGCCCGAGATAGTATTGCTATCACGAAAATTTTCAATGTCGAGATTTTGATGTTTTTATACGTTTTGAATGTCCCTGAGTCATTTTCACTAAGGTTGGGAAAAATAAATAAATATTAAATCATGAATAAATTGGTAAGAAGTTTTTTAAGATTAATGAATTTTAATTCATTTTAATATATCAATTATACGATTTTTTTATCCTAAATATATAATTTCGAATGAATGTTACGATTGTTACTATCTCGTAAGAAATTTGGTACATGGGCATTATTCAAAATTCATAGTTTTCTATCAACTTTTGAGAAATGTAGCTCAACCGGAAGAGGGTCATTACCTACAACGTTTTGATTTTTTTTCCTCTAAAGTGACCGTAAAAATAAAGATATATATTTGATAATTTTTCACATGATTAATAATTGTATAAAACTGCTATATATAGAATTTGATTGAATTGCTGAAAGTACCAGAATTAATTTTTTAACACTGCAAATCTCACGCGCCAACATGTGCCATGGTGCCATCAATAAAAAGCCAAACATGCGCTGGTTTAATATTTATTATTTATAATTTATAATTAATTTAATTTAATTTAAATATAATATATATGTTAATTAATAGAAATCAAATTTGCGAGATAGTCGAGTGGACACACTCCAGATTTTTTTACTATAATTTGAAGAACATAAAAAGGATTTTTATTATATGATATATTCTATTTAAATTTAATAATAAAAGATTAAAATTATAAGCAATATTAATTAAATTTAGTGTTATTGGCTAATAGTATCGTTTAATCATTGTGCTTTAATTTCATTTTCCTTGAATATTTTTTCCTATCAAATTAAAATTTTGATTTCATTTTATTCTTCTGTGGAAAAAATTTAATTTTTATCTAAATAAAAATAAAATGCATACTAATTCTTTCTAATTAATAGTAATATAAATTGAAAAAATATAATTTATATTGTTTATTGATTTATTTTACAAACAGATACAACATGATTAATATTACGAAATCAAAATGAAATTAATATTTATTTATATCTTACAAATTTCAATATATTGATGAAAAAATCGTGTGAACTTAGTTCTAAATTTCTAATCAAAAACTAAAGGCAGTGTTTAAATAATTTAAAGAATTTTTATATAAAAATATATGTTATGATTCAAGAAAAATAAATCAGGATTCTATTTAGATTTCATCCTCATCTATTCTTTCCAAATGTTCAATCATCTCATTTTGAGCTTCACATAATTCTACAGTAGATATTAAGTATCAATTATTTTATTGAATTTGTTAAACACTCAAAATCAGGTATATTTGGTGAAAAATTGTTATTATGAATTTAGCACTTTTTGAAGTGAGTAGACCTCTCTTTATTTTCTTATCAGACAAGATTCCAACAAATTCGATTTATTATTAAAGCTGTCAATAAAATTGCAATAAATGAAAAACATTATCTGACAGGAGAGGTAATAAATTAATTTGATTAGTTGTTTAATGAAGAGAGAGAGAGAGAGCATTGGAAGGTGAGTAGGAGCTTAACCGACCATCTGCTAATGGCTTGTCAAATGAGAGAAGTTCAATTAGACACGTGACACCTGATAACATACTATTATATTAATACAATATTCAGTCTGCTATTAAATAATTTAATATTTCTTTTCTTTTATTTGTTTGTGTGCGTTTATGTGTGATAATATTATTTAATAATTAATTATATATTTCTATTTTATTTGTCTATTTTTTTTTTAGAAAAATCAAATTTCAAAGTCTGATAGAATTATTTTTTGAAAAATTGAGATTAATCGAATTTTTATATATTTATTTGAATTATCTATAATATATATATCTATCTATATATCTATATATATATAGATAGATATATATATAGCTGAAAAGGCTTATTCATGAATGAAATTAATGCAAATCATCGAAAATACAAAGAAAAGTTGCCCTGAAAAAAATTTTTTAAAATTGGTTTGTGTTTAAATAATTTTTTTAGTCGTTGTGTTCTAAATAATACTATTATAATATTATTATATGTATATCTTTTATCGATCAGAATGAAATCTAACTCGGAAAAGAAAGTACGTATATACAGATATTTTATAACAAATATTTTATCAAATTAACGTTTAAATAAATACAAATAAAATTTCTTTATAATGACCAAAGGTATTAATCAGCATTTATTTTCCAACATTCAGATATATTTGCAATATTATAAATAAATTATAAAAACAATAAAAATCTCCACTCGACTATCTCGCAAATTTGAATTGGATTAAATAACATATACTAATTTAAATTAAATTACTTACATTAATTAAATCATAAATTAAAATTAATAAATAATATTTATTAAACCAGCGCATGTTTGGCTCTTTGTTGATGGCACCACATCACGTGTTGGCGCGTGAGATTTGTAGTGTTACAAAATTAATTCTGGTACTTTCAGTGATTCAATAAAACTGAAATTCTATATATAGTAGTTTTATACAATTATTAATCATGTAAAAATTATCAAACATATATCTTTATTTTTATGGTCACTTTAGAAGAAAAAAATCAAAACGTTATAGGTAAAATGACCCTCTTCCGGTTGAGCTACATTTCTCAAAAGTTGATAGAAAACTATGAATTTTGATAATGTCCATGTACCAAATTTCATCATTCTAGCTCAAACCGTAATCTTGGTTACATACATACACACACACAGACATTTTTCTCAACCTTAGTGAAAATGATTCAGAAACCTCCAAAACGTATAAAAACATCAAAATCTCAACATCGAAAATTTTCGTGAACGCAATACTATCTCTTACGAGATAGTAAAAATTCATAGAAATTGATCAAATTGATTAATTGATTAAAACTTGTAAATATTAAAAAAATTTAAAAAAAAAACATTCGAATAGTTAAAATTAAAATAGAACTATTAATAAGTTAAAATAATGATTTTAAAATTTTTTTTTTTTATTATTAACTTAAGAAACTGAAATTTAAATCGAAATGGATCATTGGATCACATTTCAAAGAATATTAATAATTATCAATTTTTATTTTTATTTTATGTTTGTTTAAAGCCGCCTCTGTGTTGTATCAAAAACTCAAAAACCTGTCAATTCAATAGAAGTTATGGCGAGATAGTAATAAACATCATAAAAAGATGCCTGAATAGAAGTAAATTTATAAGCTCTAGTATTTGTCTGATTTAAATATTATCATAATGCTACTATTATGTTTTTTTAATGAACTTCTATTAATTTAAAGACAAGTGAACATAAATTGTACTATATAATAAAAAAGCAAAATGTGCAGCATCGTACACGTGGCGGAAGTGAAACTTCTTAGAATCTAGAGAATAAGATAAATTTTAGTTGAGAGTGTGAGTGAGAGAGAAATAGAGAAAAATAAAGGGATCATTTCGAAAGACATATAACAGTATAAAATTTTCGTAACAAATATTCGCTTTATTATTATTATTATCTACTCTATCATCATATCTACATTGCCTGTACTATTGTCGGTTGGTGCTTCAATTGGTAATACTGATATTAATGGCTTGTGATAACTAAAATAAGATATATATGTTCGTGATTCGATATTTTCTATATAACGTGTAAAAACAGCATCTATTGTAGTTCCAGATTTTGTTGTTGATTCCTTGGGATCGTTATTTATAAGCAGACCAAATGTTTCTCGAAGAAAGTTGATCAACGGCAACGAATCATCAGATCCAAAATTTACATTAAAATCTCCCCCGAGAATTAGAGGGATTTTATCTTCGCCTCGTTCAAGTGCATTAGCACCTGTGTGGCTATAAACCAGTAGTGAAAGGTGTATGAAATAAATAATATCGTCTAAATTTTGGTCGTTATTTTTTTTCGGCATAGTGAAATCTGTGGAGTAGAGAAAAGCAGTTTTAAATGCAATAATAATTTTAAATTGATTTAGTAGTGTTAAAGTAATGTTGAGATTCGGATAAATAACGTGAATGGTCATCGACGCACATAACTGTATGTGTTGGCGTGTGAATCGCCGACCATGTTCACACACACAATTACATGCGTCGGTATGCGTGCACGCTGTATATTTGACTTGAGAATTTTAATTATTTCACGATATATATCTTATCTTATTATGCTAGCTAAAATTATATATATCTATCTATTTATCTATAACCATTGGTTCTCAAAAACCGCTCTAACGATTTTTTTCAAATTCACACTAGATATAGTATTTATAAAGAAAAATTGAGTTTTATTGATTACATCTCTTGAAACTTACAGCTTCATTATTAATTTCTTAATTGAAAATTATATATGGGTGACGTAAATGGCATCCATTTTGAAATTTTACTCCCGCCTTTTTTTAATTTTGTATTAATATTTTTTTTATATTTAAAATATTTTAAAATTTATAATTTAATTTCGAAATAAAATTAAAAATATTTATTTTTAATAAAATATATATATATATTTATTAATCCCGCTTTTTTTTTAAATGATATTGTATTAACATTTTTTTATATTTAAAATATTTTAAAATTCATTATTTAATTTCGAAACTTTATATTTAAAATATTTTAAAATTTATTATTTAATTTCGAAATAAAATTAAAAATATTTATTTTTAATAAAATATATATATATATATTTATTAATCCCGCTTTTTTTTAAATGATATTGTATTAACATTTTTTTATATTTAAAATATTTTAAAATTCATTATTTAATTTCGAAATAAAATTAAAAATATTTATTTTTAATAAAATATATATATATTTATTGATCTCTCTCAAAAAAAAACAACAAAACAAATAAATGTCTTCGAAAGATGGTAAAAATATCTTATTTTTATTATCAAAATACTTAGACCAGTGGTTAGAACAATTGTTTTTACTCCCCGAGTTCGAAGGATCGAAACTCGCCGCGTGCATTTTTTTTATCTATTTTCGTGATTTATTTATTCATTGTTCTTTTATTAATTAAGTTTTAGATAGTTTTATAATTTTTAATATTTTTTCAATAAAATATTATTTAATACATTTAATAATTGTAATAAATAATTAAAGAATTGTATATCAATATTTTTTAAAGGGTAGAGCGAGCTCGGTGTCTCAGGTATTAATATTACCAGCCAAATCCAATAATAATGAATCATTTTTTACTATCTCGCCAGAGATAGTATTGCGATCACGAAAATTTTCGATGTTGAGATTTTGATGTTTTTATACTTTTTGAAGGTTCCTGAATCATTTTCACTAAGGTTGAGAAAAATGTCTGTGTGTGTTTGTCTGTGTGTGTGTGTGTGTGTGTGTGTGTGTGTATGTAGGCAAGATTACGCAAAAACGGTTTGAGCTAGAATGATGAAATTTGGTACATGGACATTATTCAAAATTCATAGTTTTCTATCAACTTTTGAGAAATGTAGCTCAACCGGAAGAGGGTCATTACCTACAACGTTTTGATTTTTTTTCCTCTAAAGTGACCGTAAAAATAAAGATATATGTTTGATAATTTTTCACATGATTAATAATTGTATAAAATTGCTATATATAGAATTTCAGCTTGATTGATTAGCTGAAATTACCAGAATTAATTTTTTAACACTGCAAATCTCACGCGCCAACACGTGACGTGGTGCCATCAACAAAAAGCCAAACATGCGCTGGTTTAATATTTATTATTTATTATTTATAATTTATAATTAATTAAATTTAATAATAATTTTTAAATAATATAAATAATATTTAATTATAATCTAATCAAAGAAAATAAAAGTTTGAATCTATTTGATAGTTGATCTTTTTACATATAATTAATCTCAAATTAAATATTTTTTAATATTAAAAAAAAATAACAAATTTCATATGTATATTTATTTTTATAAATGTTTAGGCAAATTTTGAAATTAATATATATTTAAATTCAAATTGTATTTAATTGCGATATCTACTGGACAAGGTGGAGATCTCGCCCTCTTTTGATCATAAGTCATACTAATTTTTATTCTTTGACCCAGTAGAAGCTGAGAAATATTATTCCGCGTCAACGTACTACCGCGCATGCGCGCCGTGGACTTTGGACCTAGCGAGAGCGTAGTAGAACGAAAGACAGCACAAAACGAAGAGGCAGATAGCCTCTTTCTCAAAGACGAAAGACCGGACAAAAGAAAGACCCAGATAGCCTCTCTCTCAAAAACGAAACACCGCACAAAAGAGAGTCGGAGATAGAGGCTATCTCATTCTCACTCGTTATATCTATATCTTTTTTCTCTCTTGCGTTTCGTAACGCGTTACGAAATTTCAATTTTTCAATTCACTCTCCATTCTCAACCAAATGTCAGGACGCCGCTAAAGAAGTTTCACTTCAAAAAATATTTCACAAGAAAATATACTTTTGTTATTTAACTAAAAAATATTGGGTTTATATTTATTTTAACAAAAGGTATTTTAAATTTCCAATTAGATAAGTGAATAAAAATTTTCTCTCATTTAGGAAAAGTGGCGATTTCCGTCATGGAAAAGATCCTTCTAATTGAACGAATTTGTTTGCTTCGTCGTTGAAGCTTTTAATTTGCCCCGAGACCCTTCATTGTCAGTCTTATTAACTTGTTCGTTCTTACCTTAACTTTTTCCACCACTGGTGTATGTCGGTGGTGCCTTATTCCTACCCCGCCCTCCCACACTACCTCTCCCTCTCCTTCCCTCTACCACCTACACTACACAACCTACCGTCGCTGTGTTTTTGGTCAATTGCTGCAGGCAGTTATTTATACATTAATAAAAGCCTCCGTTGAGCCCCAGGCTTAGAGGACGGCCCGGGCCAGATTCAAACTCGGTCCCTTATCACTAATCCCCGGCTCTAATAAGCCCAGTACCTACACAGACACCAACACAGAAGGACAAGGCTCCTCAACACGACCACAAGAGAAAATACTCTCACACAAAGACATAAGATGAGAGGGGGGTGGAAATGGATGGAGAACAAGAGTGGAGATGCACGCTTGCACCCGAGCAGATTGCATTCTTATCTCGCAAAAGAATATATAAAAATCAACAAAGCCATTTTGTTTGTTTTTGTTCTTTTTTTTTTAATAAAATTTTGTTTTAGATGGTATTCAAAAATAAAATAAAGTAAATAAAATATACCTTCTCAATTAAAACAAAAATATTTCTTAACATGATTGTTACATTTCTACTTCTTGCATCATAGAGGTATATTATTTTTTAATTTTATCTCTAAACATAGTGCTTTAAAATCGAGAGCGTTGCGATGGACGTAACACGCGTTGTTAGAATAAGCAAGGAAAGTTTGGTGATAAGTTAGTGTGAGTAGGAAACACATAGGTAACGATTGGTTGGAAGGCCAAGGACGTGGTGGCCAGATAATATAAAGGGAGACGTGAAGAAATTGGGACAGAAAAAGAATTGAATGAAGGTGGATAAGGATAGGGATAGTTTGAGGAATGCAGTTAATGCGGATAAGAGTTATCCAGTTCAGTACAAAGAATATATCTTCTATATATATAAAGGAGAGTGTTTGTTTGTATGTATGTAATTTGTTTACTTTTTTGCTGTCATAGAAACAAAAGAAAAGAAATTTCTTGCTTAACCGACACTTAGTAATTTAGAATTATAAACAAAAACAATTGAACATCAAAAAAAAATTTCTCATTTAACCGACACGTAGTGTATACACATAATGTATGATGGAATTGAGTCAGGAAATAAGTTGGGGATTGAAATTAATAGGTATAAAAGAAAATATTTAGTAAGAGAGAAAAACATTATTAACACAAAAAGTCTTAACATACAAAATTTAGAATTTGAAAATGTAGAAAAATTTAAATACTTAGATTCTGTAATTACAAAGGATAATAATGTTGGATAAGAATTTAAATCGAGGTCGCAATCGGGTAACGCCTGTTATCATACAGTAAAGAGGCTTAACTCATCAAAACTTTTATCAAAATGGATGAAAATTGAAATATTTAAAACAATTATTTTGCCTGTTGTATTATATGGGTGGTCGATGTTCTTGGGAGAAAGTAGATTTAGAGAATTTGATATTAGGATTGTTTGCAGCATTTAAGGACCAAAGAAAGATGAGATCACCGGAGTATGGCGGAGATGGCATAACGAGGAATTGCATCTTCAGATATAGTTAAGGTTATTAAGGTTATAAAATAGAGAAGGCTGGGATGGGAAGGGGTCATGGGTAGAATGGTAGATTCAAGATCGGCGAAATATATTTGGAAAAACCGATTGGGAAACGTCCTGTGTGATTGGGAAGACCAAGAACGTGGTGAGTGGACAATGTAGGAAGGGACAGATGGGACAGGGGAGGAGTTAGATGGTTATAGCTCAGACTTGGGGGTTACTTTCGAGATCCATAGAGCCACAGGGATAGATAGATTGAAATAATAAATACAATAGTAATATATAATTAATTTACTGATTAAATTAAAATATCTTTTAAATAAGAACACAAAAAGATATGATAATATAATGTAATATACTGATTGCAACAAAATGGATGAAAACCTTTTACATAGACTTTCAACGAAATCTCTGATCAGCTAGTTTTAAAAAAATGTAAGCAATATTAGAAATAGATTTCTGAAGCCTTAACGCTACCGTATAAAAATATCAAATTGCTTAGGTTTTTTCCCACCTACAAATTTTTTGAAAAATATTTTTTAATTACGCGCATTGCCAAACTCCTTATTGTCCGCCACCCGCTGTTTCGAAAACGATTTGACTCATGGATGGTTGTGAACCTTCGACCAACGTCTCTCTATAAAACACAGTAGCCCTTCCATTAATCAGAAATAATCAATAAAATAATTGATTTACTTATTATACTCAACTAACATATCAAGCATGGTATTTTAGTTATGTTTTTCAATTTAATTTAATTCACTATTTAATCGATTATTTATTAGACTCCTAATTAATTATTTTTAAATACAATTGAAGTTAAAATATTAAGTTCTTAATTAATATATAATAATATTATCTATTAAAATTTTATAAATAATAAATTTACTTGTATTATTTTTATTCTTTGGAATTTGTTAATATATTAATTTCACTAAACTTTATTTTGCTTGTTTTTCATTTATTTGTAGGCGGTAATTTTAGTTTAAGCAAGGTCGGTGAAATTACATGAATAGTTTTTACTATTTTTAATATAAAAAACAAATATTTTAATAATTGTAATGTCTATAGTTATAATAATTTTCTTAATTAAAATTTAATATATAATTTTAAATATAATATAGTTTAAATATTAGTAGTATTCTTATAATTTAAATTAGTATAAATTCACGAATATTAAACACATATATTTTCAATAATAAATTTTTTCAAATAATTCTTATTGCTTACTCACCTCGATACAATTTACTAATATAATTGGCAATCTGGTAGTACATATATTTCAATTTCATTTGATTGATACTCGTATTTTCATTATAATTTCTTGTTACTTCGTTTAGGAATATTTTTCTTCCTTCGTTAAACAATTTTATATATATTAATTAATTTTTATATATATATATTATCAATGAAGCATTATTAACTAATTTTATGCATATATAGGTATTTACCATTATTATATAGGATCAAATTACATTAAATTAATTTAATTTAAAACTCTTTTACCATCCTGAATTAAATTTCAATAACAAACATATATATATATATATATATATATATATATATATATATATAAAAGAATTTAAAAAAACAAGCAATAGTACTATTAATTATATATCAACAAAAATAAAAATTGTAAGTATTTTTAAAAAAATATTTTTTACTAAAAATGAATTTTTTCCCATCATTATCTTCAACTCCAGTTACATTATTATTATCAAATGTTCTTTGTATGGAGTCTTCTTAACTTGACGTCTGAATCATAAATGATGCCGTCTGAGCAGATTCATAGTATTTTATACCTCTCTGGTAGTGGTAGGGGCCCCGACGACCAATCGGGTGGCAGGCGCTCTGCGATGAGCTAGTAGATGACTCCGTTATTATCACCAATCGTAGGCTTGAGAGAGGGGGCACCGAGGTCTTAAATATTAGTCAGAGCGCAATGAGAATTTGTCCAGTCGCCCCGAGAACAACTTAATCGAAGGAATCCAAAAAATAAATTCCTATTTTTTTCAAATCCTACAATAGTAATAGTAATGGCAAATAGTAAATAGTAATAGTAATTTCATAAATACATAATGAATATTTTTTTTAAATCTTTTGTTTTGTTGAAATATATTTTTGTTTCTCTCTCACTTTTTATTTTTTTTTAAAAAAAAAGACTTTATTTGCTTTTTTGTTTTATTTAGGCAGCGAGGCATAGAGTTATAAATTTAATCGGTTTTTCAAAATAAAATTTGTGTATCCGGGGGGTTAGTTGACACCCCCTAAAACTTGCTTTCCTGTCTATTCATCACACCTGTCAATTTGTCACTTGCCTAATCTCTTTCTGAAATTACCATTTGCAAATAAATAAATAATAAAAAAAAAAAAAGTTTAACGTGGTCCAATATTTTCTGTTCTTTATTTTCTTGGCAATCATTACAACGGCAGCAAAATAAAAAGTCCTCGACCTGAACCTGCGGCAAATACCCCTTAAGCTATAACGATGTGTGTATGGTGTGTGTCTGTTGGTGTGCGTTGCAACCCCCCAAACCCACACCCCCAACCCTCCACGGTCGACTCAATATTCCCGGCGCGGCGCGCAGCCACGCCGCATATAAATCACCCATCTATTTACGTATACATGTAATTTCTGTGGCTCGGCGAGGCCCGTAATCCCGGGGCTCGAACCCGCAGGCTCCCGCACAAATGAATAAATACATATTTTAATTCGCGATCTCTCTCTCTGGGGCTGGATCGGATTGACATTACTGGCGTTCGTTCACGTTGTGTTTGTTATACTGTACAGCCAAGCAAGCCTTCAGTTTCTGTTTATGGAGGTGTGGGGAAAAGGGGGTGTTGGAAAACGTAGCTGCCAACGGAATCCTCAAAACATGGAATTAGCTTTAGCAATCAACATTCAAATGAGCCTTAAATTTTTATTAGCCCTCTCTGACTAGACATTTGCCAAAATTCTCACTTTCAAAATAGCACACTGCTTCTTTTTTTTTCTTTTACTTCTATTGCACGTTACATCCATTTGTTCGTTTCTGAGATAAATAAAATAAATGAATATTTATTTAAATTTGAATCCAATAAATCCTCTTGGGCAAACAATATAAATAGCTATAACATTCAATGTAGAATTATTTAAAAATCATTTAAACATTAGGTAGATTAATTAAAACAAAAATTTAAGAGATAAATGTATCAAAAAAACATTATCATTTTAACAGTAATAAATTATTACTGAATTTTTCATATACCCTATAAAGGATAAAGTACAGCAATTACAAAATAAAAAAAAATATAGGATATATAAATACAATCAATAGAATACAAAATAGAAAAATATTTTTTATTGAAAATATAATTAAATTAAACCTAAATAGAATAGAAACAATCAATCTAAACAATAAATAAATTAACCAGCAAGAATTTAGAATTTTTTAATAACTAAGAATGGTGAGTGTTTTTTACTATCTCGCCTGAGAAAATATTGAGATCATGAAAATTTTCGATGTCGAGATTTTGATGTTTTTATATGTTTCGATGGTTGAAAAAAATGTCTGTGGGTGTATATGTAGTATGTACGCGAAGAGATTAAAGATTAAAAACGGTTTCAGCTAGAATAATGAAATTTGATACACGGGCATTATTCAAAATTCGTAGTTTACAATCAACTTTTGAGAAATGTATCTCATATCACGTTTTCATTTTTTTCCCTCTAAACTGGCCGTAAAAATAAAGATATATGTTTGATAGTTTTTCCACATGATTAAAAAATGTAAAACTGCTATATATAGAATTTCAACTTGATTGAATCGCTGTAACTGCCGGGATTAATTTTTTAACACGTTGACTGCCATCACACGCCGGGACGTGACGTGGTGCCATCAACAAAGAGCCAAACACGCGCTGATTAATCTATGTTAATTAATCCAATTCAAATTTGCGTGATAGTCGAGTAGAGACACTCCAGATTTTGTTTAGGACGCAAGAAAAATTAACAATTATTTTTTTATTTTTTACATCTAAGATACAGTCATCACCTACAACGTTTTGATTTTTTTTCCTCTAAACTGACCGTAAAAATAAATATATATATATATATTTGATAGTTTTTCAAAAGATTAAAAATTGTATAAAACTGCTATATATAGAATTTCAGCTTGATTGAATCGCTGAAAGTACCGGAATTAATTTTTTAACGCATTGACTGGCAATCACGCGCCAGCACGTGACATGGTGCCATCAACAAAGAGTCAAACACCCACTGGTTTAATAAATATTATTTATTAATTTTCATTTATAATTGAATTATTTAAATTTAATTTAAATATAATATATGTTAATTAATCCAATTCAAAATATGCGAAATAGTCAAGTGAAGACACTCCAGATTTTTCTATTAAGTTAAAATATTATAGAGAGATTATATTCAAAGTATGATTACAAGTTTAGTCGCGAAAAAAGAGAAGACTAGTCTAGCTTAGCGCCTTTTTCAACATCATTAATAAGCACAAAAGAAAATTAAAGAAATTTATTTTTAATACCATAAAAATTTAAAAATAACAACCATTTGAAATTAAATTGGTGATAAAAATTAATTTCTTTAATTTTGATTCTTATATTAATGTGGTGGAAAAGGCTAAACTGGTGTTCTTTTGTTTCGGTCACTCTACATATAAATTTTGGGAAAATTAGACCAATTTCCGACAGTGATACCAACCTGTTTAACACCCAATGATCGTATTCCAATTGATTTTAGTAAAAATGTTATTTCCATCAATCTTTTTTTCTCCCTTTGGATCTAAATATAGCGCTTATCTTTATCTTCTTGATTTTTATAATTCAATCTCAACTTGGGATGCATAGAGATCATGTAATTTTTCATTTTGTAATCTCATCAATTTTCTTAACATAATAAATTTATAATTTATAATATATAATCTTGTAAAGTGTAAAATGTTCTAAAATATATAATTATATGGTATATCATTTACACTGATATTTTATCATTTAATTATTTATTTTTATCTATTCCACTTCAATATAATTCTAGATTTTTTAACTGGCATTTAAAAACTGAATGATAACAAATCATTGAGAATGACTTCCACCCTGCGTGTGAACTAACTTGATTAATTAATATAAAAAAAGGTTATATGAGTCAATGAGCGTTTTTATCCAGTATTTAATGCGCTATAAGCCGGCCAGTGCCAATCAGAGGCGGCCGGCTCCTGCAATTAACACCCAGCTTAATGAAATACCCGCCTGGTATTAATTAATAAAACATATTAGAGCGATATCGTTTTTATTCTTGAAAACAAATAATTTCAAATGGAAATATTATCTTTATATGAATTAAATATAATTTAATGAAAAGTAATTCTAACCAAGTAGAGAATGAGAATTTTTATATTTATGATTATGAAATTTTCTTATTTTTTTTAATTTAAAATTTAAAATTAAAAGAAATACAGATAATGTACAATTGTAAAAGGCTAATACAATAATTCAATGTAATTTTTAAATAATAAAAAATATTTCTTAATTACTCGCTCTGTCTAGTTTTTTTTATTGTCCGCCACTGTCATTGGTTGACACATTAACCTTCCGCCCCCCATCCATCATCCATTAAATCAAAACAAAAATATAATCATATATTATTTATTTATTATATATTTTTTATACTCAATTAACAAATCACAGGTTTTTGGTTAATTTTAACTCCTTTAATTATGATTTTAAAAGGCATTTTATATTATTATTTGTGACATTATTTATTCTTCATTGAAGTTAAATAAATGATTAACAAAATAATAATTAATAAATTATTATTTAAAAAGTATTTACAATTCATTATAAGGATCATTGAAATTGACCACCTAATTTAATTTTTTAAATTTCTATAAATATTTTAATATTCCATATTTATTGAATTTTTATAAATAAAATTTTTATTATTAATTTCTTTTTTTTTGAATTTTTTAATTAGAATATAATATTTTTTATTATTTCTACACCATTTCTCTATGGCTCCCTTGTATTTTAATTGAGTCCTATATAATTCACAAATAATTATTAGGATCAATTAAATCGTTAATTTTCATTTTTTAATTTTCGATTCATAAACAGCATTTATATGATGGTATAATATTTTAAAATTTCCCATGATTAAATTATAAAATGTTTTTTTTTTAAATTCTACTCTTTTTACCGACCGACGATAGTAAGGGAGGTATTGTTTTCACACCAAATTTCACATGTGGAGATTTTTACATATCTCCACGAATCATGCATTTTCTTAACAGAAAAAAGTATTTTTAGCATGATGTCTGTCCGTCCGTCCGTCTGTCCGTCTGTCCGTCCGTATAGATGTGTACAGCCTGAACGGCTCAACGGATTTTGATGAAATTTGGTATATTTACTTAATGCATCAGTGGGATGAATTGATCAACTTTTGGTGCAAATCCGGAAACCGGAAGTGGTAGTATTAACGATCGACGATAGGAAGGGAAGGGTTATTTTCACACCAAATTTCACATGAGGAGATTTTTTTACATATCACCACGAATGTATTGGTTTTATCCTCGGGAAAAATCATCTTCATTATGTTTTTCTTAATTTAAAATTATATGACCCAGCCCTTCATGACGTCACAGCCTCCTTATTATGATCAAGGGCAACGCCGGCTACTTCAGCTATATATTATAAATAAAATAAAATTAAAAATGTTTATATTTATTATTTATGCATCCATATCTGTTTTTTATTACATTAATAGATATATTAAAATTATTTGAAATTGTTTCTGTAGCTGGAAATTAATTTATCTCAAACCGTCGGCGTCGGTCGGTTCGGACCTGGCCACAGGTCAACTTATTTCTATTAATATTATTTTTATCATTAATTTTATTTTATGAAATTTATTAAAACTCTTCAAATTAAATCTTTAAAAATAATGTTAATATAAAAATATGTTGTTCATTTATTATTGGTACAAACAAAACTTAAATAATATTGAAATTTAACTTAATTCTCTATATAACAATTATTTGAAAGATATTGATAATATAAGTAAAATATATTTTAATTTATTTAAGTAATTAATACCATCTATAAAAAATATTTTTTAAAATTAACTAATTTTTAATGTATCTGCAAAAAAAAAATAATTTTCAACTATATTTTTGAGATTTTCTCTTAGTATTTTTATTTTGAGATTTGACTATAAATATAAATGAGAGAATGGGGAAAAAAGGTAAGAATGAAAAACGGTTGCCTATTTCACCAAAAAAATAAATATATAAATAACAATATAAATCTATGGAAAATGGACTTAGGTGTAGCGAATCACCATCCATTTGCCTTCTCTACATAGGTAGAGGATGATAGTGGAGAGAGGATGAGCGGTGGGGGGTGGGACATTGCACATGATGGTTGTTACCAAGTCAGCCAGGTCGTAAGTTGGCTTTTTTACTGGTGTCCCGAATGGAACAACTCCCTGAGCACCTGTTTGGCTCGTCCTATGAAATCCTCTCCCCTCTTAGAAGCTTAGTCAACCCTCCAAGCATCTCTCAAGACTCCACCAAAGCCAATTAAAGAAATTTATACAGTCCAAGAAAACAAATCCAATTTTCTTGTGGATTTATTTTTTATCTACCTAGCTCTATGTGCAATTATTAATAATTTATATTAAAAATAAAATACTAAATTATTTCTATTTTCACTCACTTGGACCAATATAAGTAATGTTAATAATTTTTTAATGATAAGTTTCATAAAGAAAACAAATTTCTAGTTTTGTTTCACAACTTACAAACAATATGTAATAGTAATTTAATTATTTGGTAAATACCATTAAAACGAATTTCAATCATTATATTTAGTATTATATTTATTAATAATAGAAAAATTCATTTAAAAATCTATTAATTAAATATATATTTTAAGCATTTAAGTATATATTTTTGAATTTTTATTTCAAATATTGAATCCAATTACTATATATATATATATAACCACTACAAACAAACTCTTTAAAAAAATGAGCAAATTATTAAATTGAAACTTTACTAATTGATTATTCATGAAAGCATTTATATTTAAAATGTTAATTCAATATTCAATTAATAAAACAATAATTAATTAAATAAAAATATTTAATAGAAGAGTTTAACGAAAAGTGACAAAATATTTCATTTTTATTCTCAAATCACGAGGTGGTTTGCTATTAATGGATGTCAAACAAAAACTAAAAGGCCCAGCGCTCTTCACACCTAGACGGGGTCTCCGCCCCCTGTACCCCCGAGTGTTCCTATCCTAAGCTATAACCATCTAACTCCTATCCTGTTCCATCTCTCTCATGTCCCTTCCTACATTGTCTACCCACAGCGTCCTTGGTCTTCCAAACGGATGTTTTCCAATATCTTTTTCCTCTCCTATTCTAGTTTTTATTAAAATATTACAAGAAAATACTTGGAAATTTAAATATTGTTAAAAAATTTAATTCAAAATGTCAATTTAATAAAAACAAACAGTATAATCTTAATGCATGATATATTTACAATATATATATATACACGAGGGTAGGTCAATAAATCAGTGACTTTTTGAATTTCCTGTCTCTTAAATGAAATTGCAACACGGCTCCTGTAACTATCAGCTGCCTCCTGCTGAAATTTGAACCAGCTGGGCCTTTTAGTTTTTATTTGACATCCATTAATAGCAAAACACCTCGTAATTTGAGAAGAAAATGAAAAATGTGAATCCATGAATTAGGATACGATTTGCTCCCTCATCCATCCTATTCTCTGGATTTAGCCCCGAGTGACTATTTCTTGTTTCCAAACATGAAAAATTGACTCGGCGGAAAGAGATTGGACTGTAACGATGAAATCATCTCTCAAACAAATCTATTTTGATATCGTCGTCAAATCTTATTTTTCGAAGGGATAAAAAAATTGGAGAAACGTTGGAAGAAGTTTATTGAGCTCAAAGGAGACTACGTTGAAAATTCATTCAAATAGTCACGGACTTATTGACCTGCCCTCGTGTATATATATATATATATGCATAAGAGATCAAGAAGAAAAAACCACTTACCTATTAGAACATTTATTATAAAAGTGAATTAAATTTAGTAGAATTAGGGTTGTCTCTTTCTAGAGATGAATATCGAATTAATATTGCAATAATATTTCTTTTATTTTGTCATTAGTAGAAGTCTTTTGTGATCTACCATATTAAGCGCATTAAAGCGCTCGACAAAGAATCAAATGAGTTTTATTCGATTAAATTCCGTTTGGAGTTGCGTTTTGGAGCATCAGAAAGGGGGTTGCTGATGGTTGGCTGTTCAAAAGAAAGGAAAGGTTGTCAGGATGAGAGAGAGAGAGAGAGAGAGAAAGAGAGTGGGGTAGCCTCCCCTCGGGCTGCATGTTTAATTGGCGAGGGCCCCTTGGAAGCTGATCCCTCCATTAGGGCGGTTGCCCGGGCGCCGCCGCCACACCCAGGGCTAATCGCGCAGCAAATTGACCGAGAAGGACGCAGAGGACCTGCGGCTGCCAGAGGATTTCCTAAAGAAGCACTTCCTCAAATCTTAATCGCAAACATCGAAACAATCGTCTTAATATTATTTGGCAAAGAGAAGAGAATTTTCTCTCAATATTTTAAATTTACACATTTACTTTACTCCATACATAAGAGAAGTTTATATAAACAAAAACAAATAATAATGTTATGTTATGTTTATTTTTTACTATCTCGCCATATATATAGATAGTATTGCGGTAAAGAAAATTTTCGATGTTGAGATTTTGATGTTTTTATACGTTTTGAAGGTTCCTGAATCATTTTCACTAAGGTTGAGAAAAATGTGTGTGTGTGTGTATATGTATGTAACCAAGATTGAGCTAGAATGATGAAATTTGGTACATGGGCATTATTCAAAATTCATTGTTTTCTATCAACTTTTGAGAAATATAGCTCAACCGGAAGAGGGTCATTTACCTGCAACGTTTTAATTTTTTTTCTTCTAAAGTGACCGTAAAAATAAAGATATATGTTTGATAATTTTTCACATGAATAATAATTTTATAAAACTTCTATATCTAGAATTTCAGCTTGATTTATTTGCTGAAAGTACCAGAATTAATTTTTTAACACTGCAAATCTCACGCGCCAACACGTGACGTGCCATCAACAAAGAGCCAAACATGCGCTGGTTTAATAAATATTATTTATTAATTTTAATATATAATTTTATTAATTAAATTTAATTTAAATTAAAATATGTAATTTAATCCAATTCAAATTTGTGAGATAGTCGAGTGGAGACACTCCAGATTTTTTTTTTTTTTATTTTGAATAAATTAGAATACAATCAAAGTTAGAATAAAAATTTGATTAGACATTTGATGTTTGTTCTTAGAAAAATCAATAAATCTTCCAATTTTGCTATCTTTTCTATTCATTCAACTCAAAATATATAGCAGAAAACAATAAAACAATCAAAATAGACAAAAAATAGTCAATCGTCAATACCATATAGATTATGTTCGTTTAGGTTTTCATGAAAGATTTTATTATTATTAGAAATGATTTCCGGATTATTTTCACGTTTATTTGTGGGATTTGAGTCGCGACGTTTTTGTGTCAATTTTAACGCCATTTTCAAGAGAGTTTATTTAGGAAGAAATTTTTTTGGGATTGTACTTCTTTGTTCGTGTGACCAAGAGTCGATTGGATTGAATGGCTGGGAGATTTTCGACTTAATCTGTTTAGAAGTTCCGAAGAATTCTTGATGTCAGTCTAAGGATGATATCAGAAGCACACATTAAAAATTTTTATTTTCCTTTATCTTTCGTACTCAACTGAAAAACATTTCATTCGTTCGTTACTAAGTCCGACTATAACCTCACGTTAAAGGGGTATTCAAAACACACACTGAAACGGTGTTAAATACTAACATAAAAAGTAACTGTATCTTAGATGTAAAAAATAAAAAAATAATTTTTAATTTTTCTTGCGTCCTAAACTAAATCTGGAGTGTCTCCACTCGACTATTTCGCAAATTTGAATTGGATTAATTAACATAGATTAATCAGCGCGTGTTTGGCTCTTTGTTGATGGTACCACGTCACGTCCTGGCGCGTGATGGCAGTCAACGTGTTAAAAAATTAATCCCGGCAGTAACAGCGATTCAATCAAGTTGAAATTCTATATGTAGCAGTTTTACAATTTTTAATCATGTGGAAAAACTATCAAACATATATCTCTATTTTTACGGTCAGTTTAGAGGAAAAAAAATCAAAACGTTGTAGGTAATGACCATCTTCAGGTTAAGCTACATTTCTCAAAAGTTGATAGAAAACCACGAATTTTGAATAATGCCCGTGTATGAAATTTCATTATTCTAGCTCAAACCGTTTTTGTGTAATCTTATCTACATACACACACACACACACACACACACACACATAGACATTTTTCTCAACCTTAGAAAAAATGACTCGTGGACCTTCAAAAGGTATTAAAACATTAAAAAAAAAAAATAAAAAAAAAAAATAGAAAAAGGTAAACCGTTTCTCCGGGTTTGTGGTTTTCGAAATATGGTCACCCTATCTCTGTCGAGAGAGTAAAAATAGCAGAAATGGGGAAAAAAATCAGTTTTTTGGAACTTTCTTCGAAAGTTTTTAGAATATCATTTACTCTATTTTTGATCATAATGCCCAAATGATAAAATTATTTTAACTCGATAATGCAAAGATTGATCGGGAAAATCGTGTTGTACATTGTCTCTGCTTGCCCAGAGCCTCCCCTATATATAAATATATATAATTAAAAAAGGTGTTTGTAAAAATCTAGTTGATTTTAAAATAATAAAAATTTAAAATTTTTTTAAAGAACTTCTATTTATTTATTCTTTTTACCAGTACCATCATAAAATATATAAGGATTCATTAATTGTCTTTTTAATATTCTTCTTCTTTTGGTAAATGTCTAGACATGAGATTTATTTATATATACTTTTATTTTGTACTTTCGATGAAGACACTAAATATAAAGTAGAATTTGAGTCTGGCTTTTGTTGCCGTCAAAACATTTGACCTCCACCGATCGAAACTCAAGATTGATTTTATAGCCCATATAAAAACGATGAATTGAGATTTTATAGAAAATATTTTCATCATTTGTTAGAAATAGATGTTAAATTGAAAAAAGCTGGAGTGTCTCCACTCGACTATCTCGCAATTTGAATTGGAGTAAATAACATATATTAATTTAAATTAAATTAAATTAATTAAATTATAAATTAAAATTAATAAATTATATAAATTACATACATACACACACAGACATTTTTACGAGATAGTAAAAAAAACTAATATAAATTTTTCGAATTGAATATGAGAATTTTAATAAGTTAATTATCAACTTATAAAGTATAAATTTTATAAAACAAACAATATACAATGTAAATATATAAAATTTTATTAAAAAGAATTCACATATTTCATATGTATTTAATATAAATTGACCTGTGGCCAGGTCCGAACCGACCGACGGTTAGAAGTAAATTAATTTCCAGCTACAGAAACAATTTCAAATTATTTAAATGTATCTATTAATGCAATAAAAAACAGATATGGATATAACATAAATATTTTTAATTTTATTTTATTTAGAATATATAAGTAGTAGTTGGCTGTGACGTCATGAAGGCTTGGGTGACGTCATATAATTTAAAATTAAGAAAAAACTAATGAGGATAAAACCAATACAAAATGCATGATTCGTGGAGATATGTAAAAATCTCCAAATGTGAAATTTGGTGTGAAAACAATACATCTCTTACTATCGTCGGTCGGTAAAAATTGAATAATATTGGGTTTATTCACGGATGATATTATTATTTATGTAAACCGAGACATTTTTATCTCCCGGGGAATTTTTGCGGGGACACTGGGACAGAATACACATAAGAATAAGCAAAATGATCGTATGGGATTTGTAAGTCAGCTAAAGAATAAGAATATTTGATCTATCAAAATTTAAAAAAATTTTAGGAGATCTAATTTTATTTATTTATTTAAAATAAGTTGTACCACATGTTTATAATTAACAAAAATTATACATTAAGTTAATTTTTTAAATAAGCTTAACTATATTTTATTTCTTTCCAAATCAGTACAATGATAAGAAAAAAATTTGATAATTTATTAATATTAAATTATTATTGAGTATAGATATATTCGATTACAATATATTTATATTCATATGAAATAATTTCCATAATAAAAAAAAATAAAATATTTTTATATTTGGTAAGTTAAAAAGAAATAAAAATGAAAGAGTTATATTTTTACAATATATATGTTTTTTTTTTGTGATGTTTGCATTTTAATTCTAAATTGAGAAATTATAATAATAATAAATTCTACCTATATAGTAAAATATTTAAAATATATCAAAGTTTAAATTATGAAATTGTATATTTCAAAATGAAAATAAAAAGTTAAAGAAAATAATCGCGATATTCAATTATTTTTTTATTATTAATTAAATTAAAAAAAACAATTGAATATTTAATAGGGCCTCCTCCTTTCCCCATAAATTAGCCCTTCCAAGCCTCGCCTTCCGAAATTTAGAAAAAGTAATAATAAAGAAAGTTGGCCTTAAAAAAAAGATTAAAAAAAAATAAGGCGTTTGGTCTGTAGCCTCTTTGAATCAGCTGAGAGTGCCTTTGATTTTTTGGATTTCGAAATGAAATCGCGACATTCGGGGCAACCTGAAATAAAACCTACCTAGTAAGGGAGTGCATAGCCTCCATCAATAGGAATGGAAGGGCCATGCTAATCGAAAAAGCCCTGCGCTCAAAAGGTAACCAACAATTTGTTCCTGTTCAGGCTAATCCCATTTCGGAACTATGCTGAATTACCTTCCCGAATGCCCGTTCATCCAATCCACCTCAAATACACTCTCAGTAATACAAAATGGCACAATTCAGACCTGACATGCAATTCATGCAAACCATCCCTTAAATAATAGCATGGCATTTGTTTTATCCACCCACATTTTATTTATTTATTAATTCTAATCTAATCTATGAATTAGTAGGATGAGAACATGCATGGATGTAGGAGGCAACCACCTGAAAATTCCTAACAACTATATATATATATCAAAAAATAGCCACCCTCCCAGTATAACGCATCGAAACCTACTAATCTTAAAAATACCTTTGTCTCTTCTGCCTCCTTTATCAATGCTTCTTCTTGAAAAATGTACTCTGAAATTCCCTAATCTCACTAAATTCTGTCATATAATTTAATATATTTCTCTATAATCTCCTAATGAATATTATCAAAAGCAAAAAATCATTGTAATTTAAATCTACTTTCTATATTATATTAAACTTTACTTTAAATATTATATTTACATTTTCTATTTTAAAGTGCGCCATGCTAAATAAATAACGATTATTACTTACATTTGGAGAGCTGTATTTCAATCATTTCATCGTCATGAAGGATGGAGAAGATAATCAAGAATTCAATTCAACATTCAGTAGCAGGAACGAAGATTGAAACATGAAATAGAAGAAGAAAAATAACTTATTAGTTTATAATCAATAAATTTAAATTGAATTAAAAATAAAATTAATAATAAATACTGACCTCGGAGTTAATAAAGGGTTGATATTTCTCGCAGATTAAACTCGAAGAACAGCTCCTAGACTTGAATTGATGTCCATCACTCTCGCCTCGATAAAGAAAAACATAATTAAGATTAGATATTTATAGTATATACAGGAAATAAAAAAATAAGATATAAATAAATAAATAATATTAATAGGATAAAAAAGTGTATAGATTTTTAAAAATATTCTCTTATTTCTGTAATATTAAAATACTAAAATTATTTTACATCCTATATAGAACCATGATTATAATAAGTTATAATACGCATTTAATAGACATATAATAAAAATATCTTAGAAAACATCAGAAAACTAATTACGATTACATTATTAATTTAACGAAGATTTTATTCTGTTTAATTGATATATAGGTAATAGAAATATTATTCATTTTTCAAAAGTGTTATAATCATATGAAATTGACAAAACAATATCCATATGAGATTTGAAAGGAACGGTGTGAGCGATAATGAGATTAGAAAGAATATATAGAATATTTAAAATTATATATTATTATTCTTATATGAATATAAGCAATTTATATTTTTTTGATTTATAATTATATTATATGATTACCATGATTTGATTTATAATTATATTTTGAACATAATCAGCACATCTTCCTATTTTTTAAATAAATAAGTTTTAATAGGATTAATATATATATTGAAATTTAAAAAATATTTTAATAAATATATTTAAAAAAAAATAAAATTTTGAATATGATTTTTTAATTTTTAAATAATTTTAATTTAACTTTTAATAAAATTTAATTAATGAGATCTGATAGAATATTTAAGATTAATTCTTTTCAAAGATTTGAATGAAAAATTTATAAATTTATTTGGGTATATGAATAAAAAAATTATAAAAATGCACTTTATAAAATTTAATTTTTATTGAAATATTTTTTTTTAAAGTTCACTAATCTTTCTTTTAATTAATAAAAATAAATAATAAAATTACAATGAATTCTTGATTAGTGACTGATTAAGGGATGATTTCAGTGGAGAGAGCGTCCAGTGTCTCACACTACGCAGGGAAGGGGAACTGACTGCGTACGAGTCGCCCTCCTGCATGAGGAGGTCAGTTCAGGCGGCGGTGGGGCAAGGAGAGGGGCGAGCGGGGAGTTGAGAGGTGAGCGCTCTATTGCAAATTATTTCAAATAAAATACATATTAAAATAAAATAAAATAAACAAATATTAATTTTTAAAATTAGTGGTGTTTTAGAATACATCTTAAATCGAATCAATCAGTTTAATTCTATTAATTCTATTAAATCAATAAGCTTAATTTTATTCAAAGATCTTAATGAAAATTAAAAAAAGAAAAATTATAAATATATCAGTAAGAAGTTCATTAATGAAATTATCATATTTTGAAAAAAAAAAAACAAGGAGGTGGCGTATTAATGTAAATGGTTCAATATAAATTTAAAATTGTTTGCCGAATGTGATATAATTTTAATTTAATGTAAATATATTTCATAAAAAAGAGGGTAAATGGTAAGAATTGTTCTTATCTTGGTTGGGATACGGTACTTACTAAGTCTACATGTCATTTCGAAGATATCGATGAGTTATGCTTTTCTTTGCTGTGTTCTTATCAAATTACGTTAAACAATTCTTTTCTAGTATGAATTTCTATTTTAATTCTAAAAAAAATTTAGTAAGTAATACATTAGTTACATACCCAATTAACATTTTATATATCTCAACCTTCTTTGGTTCCAGTCTATTTTTCAGTTGGAGGAACTATTTCCAAAATAATTTTTTATATATTCAAATTAATTCATAAATCTAGTCCAGTTTTTTCTAAATTTTTTCAATTTGGTTCTTAAAAAAATAAGTTGACCTGTGGCCAGGGCCGAAGGTTTGAAAAATTAATTTCCAGCTACAGAAACAATTTCAAATAATTTTAATATATCTATTAATGTAATAAAAAACAGATATGGATATAACATAAATATTTTTAATTTTATTTTATTTATAATATATATGTAAGACCAGGCTGTGACGTCATGAATGGCTGGATGACATCATATAATTTTAAATTAAGAAAAAAACTAATAAAGATGATTTTTCTCGAGAATAAAACCACCACAAAGTGCATGATTCGTGGTGATATGTAAAAAATCTCCTTATGTGAAATTTGGTGTTAAAATAACCCTTCCCTTCCTATCGTCGATCGCTAATATTACCACTTCCGGTTTTCGGATTTGCACCAAAAGTTGATCAATTAATCCCACTGATGCATTAAGTAAATAGACCAAATTTCATAAAAATCCGTTGAGCCGTTCAGGCTGTACACATCTATACGGACGGACGGACGGACAGACATCATGCTAAAAATACTTTTTTCTGCTAAGAAAATGCATGATTCGTGGAGATATGTAAAAATCTCCACATGTGAAATTTGGTGTGAAAACTATACCTCCCTTACTATCGTCGGTCTGTAATTAATTGCATTCATTTTATTAATTGATGTTATGTAGATTTTTGCCTCCCGGAGCAGGTTTGTCGCCTTTTTACATTGAATTTGAAGATATGTTAAAATCTCCACATGTGAAATTTGTTGTGAAAACAATACCTCCCCTATCGTGGGTCGGTAAAAAAGGATCTAGATCAGCTATTCTCAAAGGGGTCTATGTGGACCCCCTGGGGGTCTATTGGGGGGACTTCACGGGGGGTCTATGATTACCAAGGGGTCTATTGGGGGTCTATGGATGTTCCTTTAGTAAAAAATAAATTGAAAGGGGAGAATTTAAGTATAAAACTTAGTAATCTTAGGCCAAACATAAAAGAAATCGCACAAAAACGTCAAGTCCATCCATCACACTAATATTATAATTTTGTAAAATATTGTTTTTTTTTATTATGTGTTAAATTTAATCATTAAATTATTGATATTTCAGTTTCTCTCTTCTGTACAATTCCCCCTCATTTTCCTATTACTTTGTGTTTTAAAATGAGTCGTCTGTGGTCGCTTTTGCACACACACAATTATATATATATTCCGTAGGTAAAGGGTCTATGAAAAAAATAAAATTCCTACAGGGGGTCTATGGAAGAAAAAGTTTGAGAACCCCTGATCTAGATCTTCGATGGAAGTGGTAGTTATCTTAATGAAAAGCCACATTTACCCACCGTTATATACAATTAGTAATGTATCCCCTTTATCAGAGTATGCCTATATATTTGATATAAATTTAACTCAATTAGTAAAATATACAATATAACATTGAAATATATAGTACTAATAAAACATGCGGAGTGTCAAGGCTTCCATAAATATCAAATGCATTAAACACATGATATACCGATGGCAAATACAGATCATATATATACATAACGTTTGTCTTATTTTTTGTAATACCTTTTGATTGACATATAACAAATAATTAAACAAATTTAATATTTATATATGATACGAGAATATTCAATTATATGTTATTAATATTTCTTTCGATTTGGTTGATAATATGTAAATTTAATAAAAATTATTTTAAATTTTGATACATACTTTGATATAAGTTTATTAGAGTGAAAAATAATAAAAGATTAATTTCTTAGCTCGTAACCTATCAATTTTATTTCATAATAAAAAAAATTGTCAGTTTATGTGCTTAATAAAATTTTTATTATTACAAAAATTTGACTTGATTTTTCATATGAGTAAATAAAACTAAATGCGCCCAACTTTTTTCGTTGAATATAAAGCAATCCATCCATAAACTTTGTCAGGCTTATAGAAAAATTATTTTATTCTTTTTAGTCGATTGGAAAAACATTATTTTATAAAATTTTTTTTATATTTATAATTTATTTATTTACTAAATGATAATAATTATATTTAGACTAGCTGATCAGAGCGCCTTCCAGGCGCTCTTCACACCTAGACGGGGGCTCCGCCCCCTGTACCCCCGAGTGATACATAGTATTTGGTTGAAAGTCTGTATGTAAAAGGTTTTCATCCATTTTGTTTCAATCAGTATAAGTAGATAAGACATATATTTGTTTTCTTGGAAAATATATTTTAATTTAATCAACAACAAATTTTCCTAGTATAAATATAAAAATGCTTGTTTTTTATGCTTATATATTGGATGTATTATGATACTGAGCACATGGCAAAGACTTTCTAAAAATAATTGTTTTAAAAAAAAAACGCAGGGAAAACCCAGAGATATGCCTCTTCGTTACCCCAATAGAGAGAGAGGGGTGGACAATTTTGCCAAGTGGCAGAGGAGGGGATGATTGGCTTCGACATATTTTGAATTCTGAATTCCTTAACTACACAATATACCAACTGTGGTCGACAATTGGTAATTAATAATTAATTATAAATTGCATTTGCTAAAATATAAATTAAAGTTCTTTTAATTTATATTTCTATTTTTACGGTACCTTTCAATTATTCTATTTCATCTTAATTTCTTGAGTTATCTATTTTAATTTAAATTCTTACAGTTTTATTAAATAAATCATTTTTAGTTATAATTTTATATAAGCATTTTTTAATTGAACCTATTCAATCTTGTCATTCCCTAATCAACCTACGCGGTTTCAATAACCCTTTTAATTATTCTAAATTCAATCCAGAGTGCTACCAATTAATTAAACTTATTTTTAACCCAATTTTTCTTATAAAATACCTCACCCCTAATATCTTATACACGACAATCTATATATAAGATGGTAGGTTTAATCAAATGGACTATAGACAGATTTGTTTGCTAAAAAAAAATTTTAAATAATTACAATAAATAGAATAATATATTCTTACCTAAAAACAAATTGGTTTTTATAGTCAACAATTCTTTAACACACAACAATTCCGTCTCATTAAAGTTAGAAATATTAGGTTAATATAATTAATATTATTTATTTATTAATACCAATTAATAATAGTAATTACTTA
This sequence comes from Labia minor, assembly GCA_963082975.1. Lineage (NCBI taxonomy): Eukaryota > Metazoa > Arthropoda > Insecta > Dermaptera > Spongiphoridae > Labia > Labia minor. Next base: position 67,820,241 of record OY720347.1, read on the forward strand.
TAAATAATTCATAATAATAATAAATTGTGATACCAACTTATAGGAATATTAAAATAATATAATTATTATTTTACATATATATGAATATAATATAAATATTTTTAATTTTATTTTAAGAATAGATATATATCTAAAAGGAGGTAACTGTGACGTCACATATATACATTTAAATTAAAAACAACTAATGAAGATGATTTTTTCCAGATATGTGATCAATAAAACTAAATAACTTAAGAGTATAACTAATGGTTTTCAATTTATAAAATCTAATTTAACACACAACAATTCCGTCTCATTGTTGTATTGTAATACAAAGTTAGAAATATTAAGTTTAAAAAAAATTTAAAATATTTGAATTTTGAAAATTATATGTAGCGCCATCTGTCGATAGTTTTGTGACACTACAGACTTTTAGCAATATATTACTAATTAAATTAATTTTGGATAAATTAATTTTGGATTTAACTACACTAAAACCTTCCTTGGTATGCCCACAACAATTCCTGAAAGTTTCACCGTAATCGGACGGGTAGTTTTTGAGTCTATAAGAGACAGACAGACAGACACACAGACATTGCCTTTTATATATATAGATAGATAGATAGATAATTGTTTTACAAGAAAGACGCAGGAATATTTAAAAACACTAATTATTTGGATTGTTTAAGATTTAGGATTTCATTCTAATTTTACATGATCAGATGATCACTAAATATATCTTATATATAAAATTCTCGTGTCACAAAACTTTGAAATGATACTCCTCCGAAACGGCTGAGCCGATTCTTATGAAATTTTTTATGCATATTCAGTAGGTTTCAGGGCATGTCAGACTTCTTTTATTAAACCGCTAATTGCTAAGGTGTGTCCAGGGGGTGATAATTAAGTAAAAATAGTTTAGTTACAATGCTAGATCATAGAGGCGCTGCTGGCGATAATTTGACATGTATATAAATTCTAATAGGGGACTTGCAAACAAGAATGCTGCGTAGTCAAGTCAGCTAGGGCGTCATCTTATGACGTTGCACCCTCAGTTCGAAACTCGCAAAGGCACATTTTTTTCTTTAAGTATTATATATTTTTTTTACAAATTTATTAATTTTTATTATTATTATTATTATTTTAATATTTTATTAAATTATTTTATTTTATTAAATTAAATTTTATTATTAAATTGTATTTTATTAAATTAATAATTATGTCAATTAATTTTTTCTGCATAAATAAACATATATAAAAACTATAGAGATGGGTCAGGGTAGGAGTTAGATGGTTATAGCTCAGAATAGGGACACACGGGGAGTACAGGGGGCGGAGTCCCAGTCTAGGTGTGCAGAGCGCCGAAGACGCTCGGAGCAGCTAGTAATATATATAATTTTAAATATTTTACATATAGACTTTATCTGAGTACAATAAAATTAAAAGATTATCTAGATAAATATATATTTTTTATTATTTAAATTTGGACGAAAAATTTTAAAGGAAAAATATGATCAATTAAATTAACTTTTATATTACTTTAGAAAGTATAGGTCCGAAGATTTTCTAATTTATCTGAATAATAAAATCAATTTGCAAAAAAATGTGTGTTATAAAAAAAGAAGTTCTCGGTGCAAAAAAAGAGACAACTCCATTTTTCTAAATGGTTCAGAAAGTGAACAAAAAAGCTTTTAAAAATGCAGTTTTAAATATATACCTTTTATATTTAGTGAAATGGTAATATTTGCTGGTATGAAAATAAAAGATAGTTCTTTCAATAGATGAAAGAGAATTTTTTTCTTCATGTATTAAAAGAAAATGTGAAATTGCAAAAAAGTAGAGTTATCTTTCTTTTGCACAGAGATCTTCTATATAATTCAATGATTCCCAAAGTGGTCTATAGCGACCCCCAGGGATCTATAGTTTGAGAACCTCTGATCTAATCTATCATACTTGATTTGGTCATTATTTGATTATTTACAATATTTTCTTCAATTATCTCCCTTTTGGAAAACAAAATAAATTAAACATTATTTCGATTAGAATATTACCTTATAATTTATTATATTTTTTAATCATTTTATAAGTTAGAAAGTACAATCGAATGAACAGCATTTTTTGTATGACCATTTTTGTTTTTAAAAAAAATCTGGACTGTCTCCACTCGACTATCTCGCAAATTTGAATTGGATTAAATAACATATATTAATTTAAATTATAAATTAAATTAATTAAATTATAAATTAAAATTAATAAATAATATTTATTAAACCAGCGCATGTTTGGCTCTTTGTTGATGGCACCACGTCACAAGTTGGCGTGTGAGATTTGCAGTGTTAAAAAATTAATTCTGGTACTTTCAGCGATTCAATCAAGCTGAAATTCTATATATAGCAGTTTTATACAATTATTAATCATGCGAAAAATTATCAAACATATATCTTTATTTTTACGGTCACTTTAGAAGAAAAAAAATCAAAACGTTGTAGGTAATGACCCTCTTCCGGTTGAGCTACATTTCTTAAAAGTTGATAGAAAACTATGAATTTTGAATAATGCCCATGTACCAAATTTCATAATTCTAACTCAAACCGTTTTTGCGTAATCTTGGTTACATACATACACACACACAGACATTTTTCTCAACCTTAGTGAAAATGATTCAGGAGCCTTCAAAACGTATAAAAACATCAAAATCTCAACATCGAAAATTTTAGATGATCCAAAACAATTATTTCATGATTGGATTAACAAGATTCAATCCTATTTGTATTATTTTCCACCTCCTCATACCCTCGATGTAACCTTTTTATATTATACTTGGTATGCTTTTTTGCTTTTTTTGTCTATTTATTATGAAGGTTGAAAATTTATCTATAAATTGAAAATTTTTATTTTTTAAATTTAATTTTATTTAATACTTCTTGAATATATTAGGTAGCATTATATCCATGTATTCACGTTGTTTATTCGGTGATATTTATAATTTTTTGGTCATTTTTAAATAATCATTGTTTGAATATTTAAAATTGTATAGGAGTGTAATAAACGGTGATAATTGAATAAAGGCGTGGGAGAGGATTAGAAAAGTCGTTTGTTGGATGAAGGCAGTGTCCCCGAGAGCAGCAGCAAGCAACACTAAGGCCCCCATGTCGACACCGCTTTAACTCGCTTATCCGGTGGGCTCAGGCCTGGTCCTCTGCGAGGCTGAAGTGCTGAAGAGCTTAAGGTCATTGAAATGCCACCACCACGACACTGATATAAATTGACCTTGAACAAGTTCGACATTTATCATCGAATGAGGCTTTAGTAGTACTAAAGAGCCTTTATATACAAAGCATTCTATATCCCACGTGTGCTGGGGAGCGTGATTTACTGGTCCAACACCGGAGGAAGGATGCTGGCTGTCTCTGGCAGCAGCTCACGGCATCCATTTCCTGGCACTCCCCAACGATCGATCTTAATCTTAAAGGCACCTCCGTCTGGGCCAAAAGCACTCCTCCGCCACGAATATATCAAATTGCACGTGCTAATCACATCGGCTTCCAATCTTAAGAGATTTGTTGCAATAAAAACTCGTTATGGGATATAAAACATGGAGAGTGGCTAATCTATCAGAGGATAATAAATAATTTTATAGAAGGTATTAACTTTTTTAATGGCTGGATGTAAAGAGGTAAAAGCGCTCCAATAACTGCCCGCCACCATCCGCTTTTATTATTAATAAGGAAATATTAAAAAAAAAAATAGAGTAAAACGAATTTCAAGATAAATTTTTATAGATTCATAAATTTGGATTTTATTTGAATACAAATAAATATATAATTTCTCGATAGTTTTTTCTTTTTTAAAAAAAACATATATATATATATATAAACAATTTGTTTAATTAAATTTAGAATCGTTTTTTCAAAAAAGATCCTGGATCCTTTATTTAAGCACTTGAATGGTTAAGCCGACTATTTTTATTACTAACCAAGTCCATTTAAAATAGAAGAATCTATATTATAAACTAACTAGCTTCGCTTTTGCATGTGTGTCTGTATACATATATACGTATGTGATAACTGAACACTTAATAATAATAATAATAATAATGTATTAAATAAATATAATCGAAATTTTAGTTTTAATTGACTTTTTTTTGTTTTTACCGACCGACGATAGTAAGGGAGGTATTGTTTTCACACCAAATTTCACATGTGGAGATTTTTACATATCTCCACGAATCATGCATTTTCTAAACAGAAAAAAGTATTTTTAGCATGATGTCTGTCCGTCTGTCCGTCCGTCTGTCCGTCTGTCCGTCTGTCCGTCCGTATAGATGTGTACAGCCTGAACGGCTCAACCGATTTTGATGAAATTTGGCATATTTACTTAATGCATCAGTGGGATGAATTGATCAACTTTTGGTGCAATTCCGGAAACCGGAAGTGGTAGTATTAGCGATCGACGATAGGAAGGAAAGGGTTATTTTCACACCAAAGGAGATTTTTTTATATATCACCACGAATCATGCACTTTGTATTGGTTTTATCCTCGAGAAAAATCATATTTATTAGTTTTTTCTTGATTTAAAATTATATGACGTCATCCAACCATTCATGACGTCACAGCCTGGTCTTGCATATATATTATAAATAAAATAAAATTAAAAATGTTTATATTTATTATTTAAGTATCCATTGTTTTTTATTACATTAATAGATATATGAAAATTATTTGAAATTGTTTCTGTAGCTTGAAATTAATTTATTTCAAACCGTCGGTCGGTTCGGACCTGGCCACAGGTCAACTTATTTATTTTTACCGACCGACGATAGTAAGGGAGGTATTGTTTTCACACCAAATTTCACATGTGGAGATTTTTACATATCTCCACGAATCATGCATTTTCTAAACAGAAAAAAGTATTTTTAGCATGATGTCTGTCCGTCTGTCCGTCCGTATAGATGTGTACAGCCTGAACGGCTCAACCGATTTTGATGAAATTTGGTATATTTACTTAATGCATCACTGGGATGAATTGATCAACTTTTGGTGCAATTCCGGAAACCGGAAGTGGTAGTATTAGCGATCGACGATAGGAAGGAAAGGGTTATTTTCACACCAAAGGAGATTTTTTTATATATCACCACGAATCATGAACTTTGTATTGGTTTTATCCTCGAGAAAAATCATATTTATTAGTTTTTTCTTGATTTAAAATTATATGACGTCATCCAGCCATTCATGACGTCACAGCCTGGTCTTGCATATATATTATAAATAAAATAAAATTAAAAATGTTTATATTTATTATTTATGTATCCATATCTGTTTTTTATTACATTAATAGATATATGAAAATTATTTGAAATTGTTTCTGTAGCTGGAAATTAATTTATTTCAAACCGTCGGTCGGTTCGGACCTGGCCACAGGTCAACTTATTATTTATTTTTATTGGAATTATTACAAATAATAATAATAATATACCGTTTAATACGTGAAAATAATAATAATACTAATAATAATAATTTATTAAATGAATATAATTGAAATTTTATTTTTTATTTTTTTTTGTTAATAATTATTACATTTTTATTTGTTGGAAAATTATTTCTACTTTATTAATTGTTAATAGTTATTACATTTTAATTAACAGTTTTCGGAATAAGTATATCCTCTTATTATAGAGATTCTTATTGTTTGTCACACAAGTCTACCTACATTATTTCATTACCATTGTATGATTCAAAATAAAATTCAAAATATTTAATAGGACATGACATGATCTCAGTATTAATTTATTTTCATTATATTAGATGGATTAATAAAATTCAGAATATTTAATAGGACATGACATGATCTTAGTATTTTTCCCATCCCAGAATATTTGCTAATATTAAATGTTGGAGTTCCAATTACCTGCATATTTAATGGAAATTTCAATGTTGAATATGCTTTTAAATAAAAAAAATTGAAGAAAGTAATTGGAATTATTATTATTAAGAATCAATAAATAAATTTATTAAATATACATTTAAATATGTAAATAAATCTATATATATATAAATTTAATAAATATTTAAACAATAACTGAAACAATATAAATAAAACGATTCAATATTTTACTTACATTGTGATTTATATTTTTATTTTTATTACAACTATTATTATGGGTATGTTATTTTTGACAGTTTAAAAAAAATTAAAAATATTAATAAAATTTATCAAAATAATAAGTTGAAGAGATTTCCAATTATTTTTATTTATTTATTGTAAAATTTTTCAATGTAACCATGATAACCATGAATAGACTTTTACCAAAATATTTCTAATTAAATTAATTTTGTATTTAACTAAACTAAAACCTTCCTTGTTATACCCACAACAATCCCTGAAAGTTTCATCGCAATCGGACGGGTAGTTTTTGAGTTTAGGTGAGACAGACAGACAGACAGACATTCCCTTTTATATATATAGATTATAGGAATAAAATAATAATATTATTTGAGAGTCAAATGAGGGTTTTCAATGACACTCCTTCTAGACTGACTTAACTATTAAAATCTAACTATAGAAATTTTTTCTCTAGCAAATAACTGATTAATCAAGGCGTACATAATTTATTCATTTTTATTATTTGATGTTTGATTTAAATTTCATCGTTCAATTTGTGTCATTGGGTAATAAAACTTGTATAGTTTAAATAAAACAAAACAAAAAAAAAAAGAATATTGATTTTATTATGAATAACGGAGTGTGTGGGTGGCATGTGGTATTATTGAAGTGAATGAGATCATTATTTGAAATCGAAAACGAGAGGTGAAAACGGCATTCAATCGCACCGATAGATAGTCAAGTGTTTAATTAAAAAATAAAAATATAATGACCTTATGGCATTGATTTGTGTGCCGGGTCAACAGGTTGTGGTAATGGTACTCTAAAAAAAATAAAAAAAAAAAACAGGTGTGTTGGAGAGGATCTCCCGAGTGGCATATGGGTCACAGGATAAGCAGAAAATTTGCGACTCCTATTTTGGCAAAAGACGATTCTTCTGACGATCAAGAGGCTCTTTTTGAGGTCTCCTTGCAATTGGGGACTACCTTTTCATAATTAGGAGTCAATTGTCTTTTGAGCAAAAGTGACACTTGAGATGGAAAGGGGACAATGGAATGGTGTACCATACCTACGGGACACCCGGTGAGCTTTGCCAAGTTTGTTTAAGGTAAAAACGATGCCATGTGAGCACCCACCCACCTGTAATTAAATCACTGTTAATATTCACCATCTGCTATGTCTCGGTCACCAACCTGTTTTATGTATTCCGAATTAAGCTATTGGCTAATATTAATCGAGCCACATATGGCAGGGTGACAGGCCAACTAAGGGGTGGGTTTACTCAAGACACATCCATTTACCTTTTACCGTTTTATTAATCCCCGTGACAAACAACACAGGCATTATGTTGATAGTGGGCCCTTTACTTTTTGACAGCGCCCCTTTTATTCCCTAAACAAACCTTTTTAATAGGATTTAAATAAATTGGTTCCAATTTGATAAAATACCCATCAAACTTCTTTAACTTCTTTCCTCCACTTGAATCAACTTTATTCGCAGTTCCCACTTTAATTCTTTTAATTTTTATTCATATTTAAAATATTTAAATGGTATAAATTTATTTAAAAAAAAATATAACATACAGATAAAAATCCGATTAAAAACAAACAACTCAATCAAGAAGTTTTCAGAGAATCTTTTAAAAAAGACAAAAATTAAATATTGATAAAATATGAAGACATTTATTTTTTGTTGTTTTAGTTATAATTATGAAAACTTTTTTTTTTACTTATTTTTCATCAAAAAACAAAAAAAAAAAAAAACAAACAATTTTTTTAATTATGACAAATAAAAATTAGTTTATTTATTCTATTTCTGTGGTCTTTAAACTCTAAAATCCATTTAAGTATCCTATTTATAAGAAGTAATGTCACTTAAATGTTTTATTTTATCATATACCTACATATTTACATTGATATACATTGTATTCAATTGTCTTTTACTGAGATTTGCATGTTCTATTATCGAAATCATGCACCATAGTATGAGAAAATTTTATTTCCTTCATCTATACTTAGAAAATACACTTCTATCATGATTTACAGAAATTAAAATGTTGGATGCATTTTTTTATCATAAATATTTTAAATCTTCGACCTGACCTGACAGATTGCAAGTTCTATATTAATTTACCATTATTTTTAATTTTAATTTATGTATTTTTATTTTAATTACTTTAAAAGGATGCACTTGTATTTAGAAATCAATTACATTTCATGTTGATATACATATTTACTTATTTATTATTATTATTAAAATTTCATTTTGAAAATTTTTTTAATGTTATATTACAGTCCAAACCAAAATTGTATATTCATAATGATCTTTTTCATCTTTTTCTTAAAATATTAGTTGAAAATATATAATCAATATATAAATAATTCAAATACTTACTAAAATACTTCATATTTTTCTTAAAATATTAGTTGAAAATATAATCAATATAAATAATTCAAATACTTACTGAAATTAATTGAAGTATAATTAACCATTTATAATATAATATAATATATAGGTATTTTGTAATGAAATATTAAATCTATTTATCTATACTGAATTCGAAAGTTTATAGTCACTTTCACCTTACATTTATTAAATCAACCCAGTGGCGGATTAAGTTGATTGGGGGCCCCGGGCGGTAAAATTGAAATGGGCCCTCTGTTATTTATAATTATAATTGAAAGACAAATTTTGTTTATATTATAATTTAGGCTGTTTTATACTTACATATATAGTACTTATGTTAAAAATACATAATTTTTACTGTGGTCGCCGAGACCCAAATTGATTATTTTTTCTTAAGTTAGTTAGGGTTGAAACACGACCGAATAAAAATCTGTTGTTCAATAAAGATCTGTATCAAGAATAACTTATTTTATTTAAACTCCGATTATCCATAAACTCAACAGTTTTTTTAAAATTTTTTTTAAGAAATATTTTTATTTAGGTTTCGGTAGGCCCCTCAGGCTGGTGGGCCCCGGGCGGCCGCCCGGTCCGCCCGGCGTTTAATCCGCCTCTGAATCAACCTAATATTTATTAATTAATAATAATATTTATTAATTAATTAAATGCTATTATCGAATTATATATAATATTATATAAGGTTTTCGAAGTTTTACAAAATTTATTTCAAATTTATATGTTCATAAATACAATTAATCTATTTTATTAATTTTATTAATTTTACAGTTAAATTTATGAAACATTTAAGTTGGGTATCATTATAATTTTGGGTCGGATAGTTACTTTTTTAAAATTTATTAAACAAATCAAAATTTTATATTATTATGTTATATGGTTAGGTTGACTGAAGTGTAGATATATTCTGAAAAAAACTACATTTTTTACTTTTTTATTATTTATATAGAAAATCAATTTAGGTACAAAAGGATCAATTATTATTATTATCCATTCATTAATTTAAAAGAATAAATTAACAAATATAAAAAACATAAATATTTACTAACTGATTAAAATCGCAATTCACATTTCAAAGTCCTCTCATCTTTTGTTAAAAAAAAATATCAATTAAATTAACTGACGATAAAATGAATAAATAAAGCATGTGCCGAGTGCATTAGAATGATTAAGCAATCAAGTTCAGTGTTCTGAGCGTTTTGGATATCCGATACATTGGCTTTCACTGTTGCATGGGGTAGTGTGGGGTGGGGATGGGAAGGGGTTCTTTCGTTATGCATCTTGAAAAGCTCAAAGTCCGGGTAATTTGTTTAATTCAGCTTAGCAAAGGATGCAGCGGGTGGGGGGTAGAAAATCATAAAAGCCTAATAGAAAAGCAAAGAGGCGAAAGAGCGACGTAGGAGAGGGGGAGAGGTGACGGGGTGGCAAGGGTCGAGACCCACCCTCTTGGCTCAACCAGCAGCGAATATAATTGAGAGCTACAGAGAAATAAAGACGGCGGTATTGAAAAAAAAGGAGAAGGGAAAGAAAAAGAAGTAGATGAAGAAGAGGGAGGGAGGGTTGCTGGTCGGTCGTTGGCGAATCTAATACATCCCTCTCTTTCTTTGTTTGTGTGTGTGTGTGTGTGTGTGTGTGTGGATGTGTGTGTATACGAGTTTTTTTCTTCTATCGGCATCTAATACGCTTCTAGTGTCTCTTCTTGTTGCCTTCTTCTTTGTCTTCTTCTTTGTCTTCTTCTTTTTCTTGTGGCACCCTCTTGTGTGCAGGGGTGGTGGTGCGCACCTCTTTCTCCTTTCGAGTACCCACTGCTCCTAATGCTATTGATTTAAAGTCTGGATTAGGTCGCGCGCGCTCCGCTGATAAAAATAGATTCGGCTTGAGGAATTCCATGGGGGAAGGTTTTTATTTCCTCCTGTTGTTTGCAGACAAGAAGAAGAGGACAGCAGGGAGTGAAAGAAGAAGGGAAGAGGGGCAAAAAAAACAAAAAAAAAAAAAAATAAACGGACAAGAAGGGAAAAAGAGTGGAGCGTTGGAGAAAAGTCATACACTGGATAAGGAAAATAAATCTAGCATTATATCGCCACAAGTTTAATGGGTATATTTCGGTATTAATCAATTATTTTTTTCCCCTCTTCATCCAATCCAATGTCAAATGGATATAAATCACTAGATATTTTATTCAGTCAAACGATAAATTAAAACAATTCTATTTAATTGAAAATTAAAATTTGAAAATAAAAAGTAATTATTTTTCTATTTATCACCCTTAAATACATATCAAACAAAAAAAAAATATAAATCTATGTTTTCTTTAAAAATGTATCAACAACAATTATAATGTACAATTTCACTCAAAAGTTTTTGTTTGATAAAAATAATCATCATAATCACTATTCATTATTCTACACATCAATTTAATAGAATATACCTCATATATATAGGTATTCATATTATTTATTTATTATTTTCGCGTTAAATAACCTTTTTCATTTAATTATTATAAAATAAAATTATATATTGATTTTAGCAAGATTCCTAAATAAAAAATTGATGTAATATTATATAAATTTAATTTTTAGACATCGATTGATGAACCATATTCATTAAAGAAGATTAATTTAAAATAAAATGATTATTAATGGGTTTTCTTCTAACGCATTCTGACTGTCTGGGTCAAAACTTTAAAATCTTTTTTCTCACATTTTAAAGCAATTGGCCTAAAATTTTATATACACATTGTTTTGAATGATTATACAATAATATAAATATGATAAAGACAAATTAGTTGAATTAATTATTTAATCTCTTAGTGATAAACAGTATCTGAGAAGTGGTGCTACCTATGAGAGTAAAAGTCAATTATTCTTAATTAATAAATTTGATTTTATTTATCATAATAAGTAAAGAAAAATATATTTGAAAAAAAAAAATTAAATTAAGTTGATTAAATAAATATCAATCAAAATAATTGTTATCAAGCAGAACTCAACCTCTCATTATTCTTAATATTATCAAAATAGAATTATATTATATATTATATCTAAATTCAAATTTAAATTTATTTTTAATCAGTTAAAATAGTGATTGTCAAAGAGGGCGATTATTTGACTATACGATTTTGGGGGGCGATAAGTTATTTTTGGGGGACGATAGTATTTTGGGGGAGCGAAATCATTTTCAACTCTAAAAAAAAGGTAAGATGATTTTGCGAACAGGCTTTTTCCACTTTTTTTTAATTTTTATCTGTTAAAATTTATAGGGGGGCGAATTATGAAGTCAGCCTTACGAAGTGGGCGTTTGATCCAAAAAGGTTAATATATATATATTATTCAAATAAAATTTTATTTTTTAATTTTGCTAATAACAATTTTTTTACTAATTTTTTTAAAATGAAATCTATAAATATTTTAATTTATTTATAATGAAATTCAAACAGTTAATTATAAATAGATATTCTTTCCATAGACAGATATTTTTTTCAAAAATCTTATATAAAAGAAAATTTGACAATCATTTATGGAAGGAACATGGTTATAATTCATTAAAATTATTAGTGATAATTTCTAAAATGAGTAAGGGAGGTATTGTTTTCATACCAAATTTCACATATGGAGATTTTTACATATCTCCACGAATCATGCATTTTCTTAACAGAAAAAAGTATTTTTAGCATGATGACTGTCCGTCCGTATAGATGTGTACAGCTTGAACGGCTCAACGGATTTTGATGAAATTTGGTATATTTACTTAATGCATCAGTGGGATGAATTGATCAACTTTTGGTGCAAATTCGGAAACCGGAAGTGGTAGTATTAGCGATCGACGATAGGAAGGGAAGGGTTATTTTCACACCAAATTTCACATGAGGAGATTTTTTACATATCTCCACGAATCATGCACTTTATATTGGTTTTATCCTCGAGAAAAATCATATTTATTAGTTTTTTCTTGATTTAAAATTATATGACGTCATCCAGCCATTCATGACGTCACAGCCTGGTCTTGCATAAATAAAATAAAATTAAAAATGTTTATATTTATTATTTATGTATCCATATCTCTTTTTTATTACATTAATAGATATATTAAAATTATTTGAAATTGTTTCTGAAGCTGGAAATTAATTTACTTCAAACCGTCGGTCGGTTCGGACCTGGCCACAGGTCAACTTATTTATGTTAAAATGACCTAATTTAAAGGGCTGAAAAATCGTACCCTTCATTAAATAGGATAATATGTGTAATGTACACACCCCAAATTTGATCTCAAAATGTATAAATAAATATCTAATTTTATTTTAACTATCATTCTTATTGAAAATGAAAGTAAAATTTTGTTAAAGATTAAATCTGATAATAGGGCACATTTCCAAGAAGATTTAAATGAAAATCAATATTCAGTTTTCTAGATGAAGAACGGAAAAGAAAGATCCATTTAAAATGACGATTCTTAAATCTTTTAAGATTAGTAGGGTGATAAAATAATTGGTTAGAGGATTAGGAAGGAATTTTTCTTTTATTAAGTTAAGTTATTTATAAAATTATTTATTTTTAACTTAAAAAGATTAATTAATTAAAGAATAAGATAATTTTTGTTTATTTGAGAGCGACGATATTGGAATTGGTTGGATGATGTTGCCTAGAAAAGAAACGACTGAAGTAATGAGATTGCTCCGACCGACAACTTTTGAGTTCAATAAACTAGTAATTGACTAATTTTTTTTTTTAACGTTTTATATAAAACAATTTCATTATTTCATCTTCCTTCTTTAGAAATGACTTCTAAGAGAATTACTTGAAATAAATAAGAATAAATAAATACGACATTTAAGAATTAAATGATTAAAAAAGAAAAAAAAAGGAAAAACTAAGATTTGTTTTGGAATATTTTGGGAGAGTCTAATTGATTTTCCGCGTGGGTGGACGACATGTGGTGGAAAGTTAATCAAGGGTCCTGGGTCTTGAGGAAGACACATTCTATGGATTGTCTCGAGGACCACACCGAGCAATGAGCAGTCACCCTCACCCTTCGCATTCCTCTTTCCACCTACACCCTGCCTCCTCCTTCCCCGCACCACGCAAGACAAGAAAAGGACGAGCTATTTGTTACGACAGCCTTATAAAATACAGCGCTCGGCAGTAAAGTTAATCTTACAAGAAAATTTGATGCGCCATTTTATGTCAAGTAAGCTTCCATTTTGTGCGAGGAATAGATGATGATAAGAAATACTGCTACAGCCTTGAGGGCCGGATGAATAAACGCCAGAAGTTTTTTTTTTCTGCTTTTTCGAGCGCCTGCAACGTCGACCATCCCCCCCCCTCTCAGCCGAATGCCTCTTCGATCTGTTTACCGCTCTTTCGCTTAATTAAACGAGACCATTTATCTTGGAAGAACCTCTAATGAGGTAAATCAACTTGCAATAATTCGGCAATTCTTCTTTTCTTCCACAGTAATGTATGTATTGTGTGTGAATTAAATATATTATGAAATTAAATCTCTACTATGGAATACAACGACACATTCTATAAATATTTAACTGAACATATTTAACATTATGCATTTTATTTTAATTATTTAATAATTATTTATTTAATTATATATTTTTTTTTCATAAATTTTTATGTATTATGTATAGTGTTATTTTTCCCAGAGTATTTTCGTTCCCGGGAATCGGGAAATTTAAAATGTATTTCCCGGGATTCCCGAAAATCCCGGGAAATTATATAAAAATACTAAATTTTAGATGGAAATTGTAAAAGTTTTACGAAAAAGTTAAATAAATGTTGTTTTTGCCAAAAAATAAAATAAATTAAAATAAAATAATTCAAAAATAAAAAAAAAAATTCAGAAAGATATAATATATAATCATCAAAATATAACATAAACATAATTATTTTCTTATACTTGTTTAGAAAATAACATTTTAGAAACGAGAGGCAATCAAGGGAAATGTTGCCTAAAACTGAGATCCTTTATATTAGAGGAGTAACGATTAGTTATTCCTTTTTATTTTTTTTTTTTGTTTCTTTGTGTTTTTTTTTTGCATTATTTTTGTATTTTGTTTTTCTTATTTTGTTTTTTCTTTACTGTATATATCTAAAAAGATCGAAAACTGAAACTAAGTCTGTGATTATGAGTGCCCTCAATTAAAAACGTTTATTATCGTTGATTACAGAGTTTTAGTTATTATATAAATATGTAAATATGTTTTGCTTTTTTTAAGTTTTTGTTTGCTTTTTGGATGTTTTTGCTATTTTTTTTTTTGTCATCACCCAAAAAGGTGGACTGAAATAACATACAGAATAATTGTATATATATTTCTTGAATAAATAAATAAAAATATTTATTTATTTATCAAAAAATATAATTAGGTCTTTACCTTACTCGCTCTCAACGACAGCTTATTTATATAAATTAAAGTTGGAGAGGGGTTAATTTGAAGGGTGTAAGGAAAATAAATTACTTTATTTCCAAATGGTCAAGTGCAATAGTGTATTTTATTATAGTTACCTATTCAAGAACTATTTTATATAGAACCCTTAACAAAAGGTGTCAGGTATGGCAATTAAAACAGACCCAAGCTTGTGAAATCGAATTTTAAGTATATAATTTTAAGTGTATATATATACCAAAAAAAGTTAAATACAAAATAATTTGGCAATGGCAACTGCCGTCTGCCAGAGTTCGCAATAAAAAAAATCAAAAAATAGAGAAATTATAAAGAAAAATTAAAGGGAGAGAAATAAAGAAAAGGAAAAAAAATTATAACAAAAGACAAATGGATGTATATACACTTGTATTTTAGATTTATTACGATTATTTCAGTTAATAAATAAAGATGTCGGTATCAGCATCATAATCAGCATGAAAAATAATTTGTTTTGTTTTCCCGGGAAATGTTTCGTTTTTTCACGGGAAACGGAAAATAAAAATTAGGGGTTTTCCCGGGAATTCCCACCCGGGAAATAACCCTCTAATTATGTATAAATAAATAAATAATGTATAAGTATTTAACTTTTGACATGGATTACTTTGATTTAATTATTTAAAGATATTACAAATAAATAATGTAATTAAATATACTTAAATATTATTAAATCGTTTTGATTATATTGATTGTTTTTCTTTAAATTTAAAAAGACAAACACGACTCAATTCTCTCAATCATTGCCAGTCTTCTTGAATTTTATACGAGTGGATGATCGGCTGACAAACATACCCCGTTTCAATACTATGTTCGCTATCCGAATTGTTCGTTTTCCGATCATCAATTTACCATTGATTTATATGGGAAATCGATTAATTTGTACTTTTTGACCCTAAATTTGTGACATATTCAGTTTTTCTTTATCTGAACTAGCAGACTTACCACATGCTTGAATTCTATGTCCTCGGATGATGAATAAAGTTTATCCCTTTAATTTCTCAGGTCTTCTCTTGAACGATATTCATGCTAGTGACATCTCTTTTCATTTAACGTTCATTTATCTCAAACTGAAAGCAACCTTCCTCTTCGCAAATATATTCATTTCCTTTACCATAGTGTTTCCCAACCTTCTTATGCCCCCCTATGTAACATAAATATAATTTTTAATATTAAAAAGGGTTAAATTTTCGAATTGTCCTTCTTTACAATCAAATTGCCCGCTGTGGGAAGTGGGTCCCATGTTGGGAAACACTGCTTTAGCAGATTAAGTCTTCTAGTTGATATCTTTCTTAGCTAAGATTGTGCATACTGTACACCTGTTCAAGCAATAGTGTATCACATCAGTCGCCTTCTGTCCACTCTCGTACAGTTCTTGACATTCCACTTTTTTTTGGGCCCCATAATATTGTCAGATTTTCATTTTTTTTAATAAAGGGTTCAGAAAAGCACTTAGAAGAATTTAGAGTTTCAAAAAGCAACTAGCGTATAGAATTAACAAAGTTACAGGACACAATAACTACACTAAGGTGTACGACAACCCAGGAAACCAATTACCAATGTATTCTTCGCTGTTAAATATATTTTTAATATCTAGAGTTCTAAAAATTATCTCTTTTACCTATAAAATACTAAAAAAATTATTTCCATATAGTAAGTAGTATTACAGACTATTTTTTTTATAATTTGATATTTTTATTTTCAATAACTTAAATAAATGTAAATAATATTTTTAAATTATTTCTTAAATTATAAAAATAAATAATATTTTTTGGTAATGTTTTTACTATCTCGCAAGAGATCGTATTGTGATCACGAAAATTTTCGATGTTGAGATTTTGATGTTTTTATACGTTTTAAAGGTTCCTGAATCATTTTCACTAAGGTTTAGAAAAATGTCTCTTTCTGTGTGTGTGTGTGTGTGTGTGTATGTGTATGTGTATGTGTGTGTGTGTATGTATGTATGTAGGCAAGATTACGCAAAAACGGTTTAAGCTAGAATGATGAAATTTGGTACATGGGCATTATTCAAAATTCATAGTTTTCTATCAACTTTTGAGAAATGTAGCTCAACCGGAAGAGGGTCATTACCTACAACATTTTGATTTTTTTTCTTCTAAAGTGACCGTAAAAAATTACATATATGTTTGATAATTTTTCACATGATTAATAATTGTATAAAACTGATATATATAGAATTTCAATTTGATTGAATCGCTGAAAGTACAAGAATTAATTTTTTAACACTGCAAATCTCACGCGCCAACACGTGACGTGGTGCCATCAACAAAGAGCCAAACATGCACTGGTTTAATAAATATTATTTTTCATAATTTTAATTTATAATTTAATTGATTTAATTTAATTTAAATTAATATATGTTATTTAATCCAATTCAAATTTGCGAGATAGTCGAGTGGAGACACTCCAGATTTTTTTATTAAAAAAAAGCAAAATGTGCAGCATCGTACACGTGGCGGAAGTGAAACTTCTTACAATCTAGAGAATAAGATAAATTTTAGTTGAGAGTGTGAGTGAGAGAGAAAAAGAGAAAAATAAACCACACTGCCCTCTCCTACAAAGAATATTTCCAAGCACATACAATTAACAAGTCCACCCTTGCAATTTTCAATTGAATGACTCTCGCCAAGTGTTTTACCTGCTAAATGCTAAGAACCTTAATTTTAAGAGGTTGATTGATACATTGCAAATTATGTCGAATCATAAACTTACTATTTCAATTGTAATGTTCACATGTGGAAGTGTGAACGTGACAAACATAACTTACTTATTCTTAATTGTAATGGACACATGTGGGAGCTTGACATTATAAGCCTTTCTGGGAAATTGCAAAATGTGTTTATTTTTTTATATAAATAATGATCATGCAAATTACACTAAAAATTAAAAAATTATTAGCTATAATAAACTATTATTGGCTATAAATTAATTAAAATTAATTAAATTAATAAAAATAATTTAAAGATACAACTCGTTGAGAAATGAACTTATAATTAACATTTCCTTTAAAACTGTTTAAAACCCCAGAGTGGACGCTGACAATTTGGGTTTTTCCTGGTAAGACTGTGCCCCCCCCCCTGGTTTTTCCCAATAACAAAGTGAAAGAAAATTCCCTTATGTTGCCTCCCCTTCCGACCCCCTAAGAGGGGTTATTTTAAAGGAACAATCGGAAAATAATTTTAAATGAATGAATAAATGAAAATTCAAATTTTATATATAGTTTTTTATATATGTTTATTTATTCACAAAAAATTAATTAAATTGTAATTTAAATTCTTATAGTTTTATTAAATAAATCATTTTTAGTTATAATTTTATATAAGCATTTTTTAATTGAACCTATTCAATCTTGTCATTCCCTAATCAGCATACGCGGTTTCAATAACCCTTTTAATTATTCTAAATTCAATCTTTAATTAAATCTAATTTAACATTCAACAATTCCGTCTCATTATTGTAATACAAAGTTAGAAATATTAAGTTAATATAATTAATATTATTTATTTATTAATACCAATTAATAATATTAATTACTTATAAATAATTCATAATAATAATAAATTGTGATACCAACTTATAGGAATATTAAAATAATATAATTATTATTTTACATATATATGAATATAATATAAATATTTTTAATTTTATTTTAAGAATAGATATATATCTAAAAGGCGGTAACTGTGAGGTCACATACTAATTTTTATTCTTTCACCCAGCAGAGGCTAAGAAATATTATTCCGCGTCAACGTACTAGTGCGCATGCGCGCCGTGGACTTTCAACCTAGCGACAGGGTATTAGAACGAAAGACAGCATAAAACGAAGACGCAGATAGCCTCTTTCTCAAAGACGAAAGACCGGACAAAAGAAAGACCCAGATAGCCTCTCTCTCAAAAACGAAACACCGCACAAAAGAGAGACAGAGATAGAGGCTATCTCATTCTCACTCGTTATATCTATATCTTTTTTCTCTCTTGCGTTTCGTAACGCGTTACGAAATTTCAATTTTTCAATTCACTCTCCATTCTCAACCAAATGTCAGGACGCCGCTAAAGAAGTTTCACTTCAAAAAATTGAATTTTATATGTTCTGAATTGTGGATTATATTTAACTCCTCTCATATTAATTTACATTTACAAATATTATAAAAAGTTAAAAAGTATATTTTTCGTTATGATTTTAATTATAATTTAAATAATTTAATGCTTTATTTTTTTATTTATTTTGCAAAATAATTATTTTATAATTAGTTATAATTAAATTTTATAATATATTTATATTTATATATATTCGGTGTATATTTTAATAGTAACAATATATATATATATATATATATATATATATAGTTGATGACTAATAAAGTAAAAAAAAATCATTAGCAGTAAATAATTAAATACAGAGAAGAAATAAATGAAAGTATTTTTATTTAGAAAATTGGAATGCGCAAAACAAATTAACTGTCTACCTATTTCAATTTCAGTTTGTATTAAATATAATGAGTGAGATTTTTTGTGAGTATATGTAAAAATAGAGTGAGTCCCACCAGTCCCCGATCGTTTATTAATTAAACATTTCCATATCAAATTATTATTAAGCTTTCAATTGAGACAAACAAATGAATTTATGAAAAGTAGAATAATTTGATTCCATTATATATATATATATATATATATATTGAAAAAAATAAAATAAAAAAAAAATAATAATTTTTAAGCTTAACCCAAATGAAAGTTAATTGTTTTATTTCAATGGAGAGAGGCTAATTAAAAAAAAATACTAACCAATTTATTTGAAATCATTTAAATAATAAAAGTAGAGTAAAAAAAAAACACAAACGAATATTTGAAAATAATTATATACAAATTGCTCATTATTTTTATATTTGTATTTGTCGGTGCATGTTTTTAGAAAAAGGGTTTAATTGCTAGTAAGTTTGATGGAGCGTTTTATGAATGGACCAAAAGATGCGTAAAATTTTTACTACTCAAGTTCGGGGTCGTAAAACTCCGCTTTAAGACTTTGGCTCGGGCGCGTTATAATCAGCCCCTGACAAATCCACAATAATTACAAGTCGCTTGGAGTGCGGTGGTAGCTCTCGGGGGGCGGGAGGGAGGAGTGGGATTCGAGGGTGGCTTGAGGGCGGTTCGGGGGCGTTGCCTGGGCGACGAGGCAGATGGCGGGTAGACCCACCCTCTGAGCTAAGAAACAACCCCACCCGATCTCGTGCTGTCACCCGAAATGACTCCTGCACAAATATTTCGGATTTTCTCCAACGTGTTAGGAGAGGAAATTTACCCTCTCCTCAGTCATCTTTTTTTTTCATTTCCCCTATTTTCATTCCACACCCAAAACACGACTTATCGATCAACTCACTGCCAAGATTAGAAATGAACAATTCAATTTTATTTTGATATTTGTTCTTTTTTTTTGTTGTTTTTTTTATATAAATTAATAAAAGGAGTCTTTTTTAAAAGTTAAATTATTCGCCTCAGTTTTTCATATTATTAATTCTTTCTTTTAAATACGAATTTGATATTAATGAATTTTAGTTTATTTTTACTATAAAATAAATAATAAAAAAAAACAAAAACGGAAACACTTGTAAATAAGTTGACCAGGTCCGAACCGACCGACGGTTTGAAGTAAATTAATTTCCAGCTACAGAAACAATTTCAAATAATTTAAATATATTTATTAATGTCATAAAAAATAGATATGGATATAACATAAATATTTTTAATTTTATTTTATTTAAATATAATATATAAGTAAGACCAGGCTGTGACGTCATGAATGGCTGGATGACGTCATATAATTTTAAATTAAGAAAAAACTAATAAGGAATTTTTCTCGAGGATAAAACCTATACAAAGTACATGATTCGTGGAGATATGTAAAAAGTCTCCTCATGTGAAATTTGGTGTGAAAATAACCCTTCCCTTCCTATCGTCGATCGCTAATACTACCTCTTCCGGGTTCCGGATTTGCACCAAAAGTTGATCAATTCATCATACTGATGCATTAAGTAAATATATACCAAATTTCATCAAAATCCGTTGAGCCGTTCAGGCTGTACACATCTATACGGACGGACGGACGGACGGACAGACATGATGCTAAAAATACTTTTTTCTGTTAAGAAAATGGATGATTCGTGGGGATATGTAAAAATCTCCACATGTGAAATTTGGTGTGAAAACAATACCTCCCTTACTATCGTCGGTCAGTATAAATAGAGAAATACAACCTAAAATAACTTGAATAGATATAAATAAAATGAATTGTGATGCACATAATTATTAATTTTTATAGTAAATATGGAAGAAGGTTAAGTAAAATCAGTTTTATTTTTATTTATAAACGACGTTTCCTTCTAATGAAAATATGTAATAAAAGTGGTTTAACAGAATTATATTAATGTATCTGTTTTTGTGCTACACTACATTGGTATTTAGGTTCTCTCACTATTTCTACTAAAATTTTTCTATATAAGGTAATTTATTAAATAGATCTCTGAAAATATTATTTAAAATAATTGAAAAAGTAAAAATGTCTACTAGATTCAGGATATTTGAAAATAGAATTCTACGTAGCATTAATGGGACGGTCAAAGATGAGATCACTGTCAGATGACAGAGATTGCATCATGAAGAAAGACTGTATGACCTTATTCCAACCCTTAACACAGATAGTGTCACAAAATCTATAAGATTAAACTAGGCAGGAAAAGTGGTTCAAACGGGTAAAGAGAAACTAACAGGAATTTTGTTTAAAGTGATCCGACAATATTAGGAAATTGAGAGAATAAAATTTTTTGGATGGGGAAAATTGCAGGAAAATGTTCGGTCAAGAACTTACGATTCAGAGATTCGAGAGCTAGCTAAAATACTCAAATATACATTATTTTTGAATTGATGAAAAAAATTACAATATTTATTTATTATATTTATAATTTTTACTCAAATTCACCTTGCAAGATTTGACGACAGGACACTGTGTAAAACTAAATAAAAGCATGTAAATAGAATTAAAATTAAAAAAATAAATTTAATTTGTTAATTGGTAAAAAAAAATTAAAGTAAAAAAACAGAAAAAAATTATTTATGGCTCACAAATGAAAAAGATTTAAATACTATATAGATTTCTGACGAATTTAGACAAAAACAATTTATTATTATTTTAAATCATGTCCAATAGATGGATATTTTCATTGATTTTTTGAAAATAAATATTTTACCTAATGAAAAATTTATTCATTTATAAAGATGGAGAGCTTTTTACTATCTCGTCAGAGTATTCGATGTCGAGATTTTTGTTTTTATACGTTTATAATACATTTTGATGATCCCTTAGTCATTTTCACTAAGGTTGAGGAAAATGTCTGAATGTGTGTGTGTGTGTGTGTGTGTATGTAGACAAGATTACGCAAAAACTGTTTGAGCTACAATAATGGAATTTGGTACACGAGTATTATTCAAAATTCGTTTTCTATCAACTTTCGAGAATTGTAGCTCTTTCATTTTTTTTTCCTCTAAACTAACCGTAAAAATAAAGATATATGTATGATAGTTTTTTAGATGATTAAAAATTGTATAAAACTGCTATATATAGAATTTCAACTTGATTGAATCGCTGAAAGTACCGGAATTAATTTTTTAACACTGCAAATCGCGCGCCAGCACGTGACGTGGCACCATCAACAAAGAGCCCAACCCGAGCTGGTTTAATATATATTTATTAATTTTAATTTATAATTAATTAAATTGAATTTAAATATAATATATGTTATTTAATCCAATTTAAATTGCGAGATAGTCGAGTGGAGACACTGTGTGTGTATGTATAGATGTATGGATGTATGAAATGTTTGTCTGTGAGCAAATTTACTCAGAAACTAATCAAGCTAGGACTTCAAAATTTGGTACACCGATATTATTCACAGTTTGTAGATTTCTATCAAAATTTCGTCAAAATCGGTTAACCGGAAGTGGTACTTTACCTACACTGGTTACGTTTACCTTTCAAGTAAAGTACCAGTTTGCTTCGAGATATTTGCTTCCTATTTTAAATATAGATTTAAAAATATGAAAAAAATTCAAATACCAAATTTCATCATGATCTGACTACCGGAAGTGACATTTTACCTATACAAGTAGCGTTAGGTGTAAATTATAAATATATAGAATAGTGTTAAACCATTTTACTTTATAATTTAAATTAATTAATTTGTTTATTTTTATTGTTGTTAAAACATAATAATAATAACCTAATTACCTATTTATATGCGGGAAAGTCTAGGGGAGGACACTCCCGCTTTTTTCTAAATAGGTAGATGAAAATCGTCAAAAGACATTAGCCACTGAAATCACCCACCTTTCTTTTTAAATCCACTCCGACCTTCTTAGATCTATTGTGTCTAATATTTATTAGACCTTCCCAAATGCTGTTGCTTAAGCCTTAGTTTATTTATTGATTTTTCCTAGTCATAATATCAAATAATATTTAAATTCTTCTTTTTATGAAAAAAAAAAATATTTATTAGGTTAGACATAATTAAATATATTTAGTTAATGAAGAAAAATAAAATCAAAGAGAAGTTTTATGTGTGAGTTATGCAATTGTCAATTGAAAATATTATAAAACAAATATTCAATATATATATATATATAGTCTCTATTCATTTATTTATTACCAGTTTCAATTATGGAAATATAATTTAATTTGATATTTGGTAATTCAATTTTTTAATTTTTTTTTTTTTGTTTTTGTATTTTATTTTATATATTTCCTCTGGGGTATATATTTACATATAGGTATATCATTGAGATCAAATTAATTTTATTTATTAATTAACTTTTAACTTTTAACATGTTTTTAAATACCATTTTATCATCATTTTAAATTAAATTGAATTATTTATTAAACTCAAAAATGCTGATTGAAGAGAGTAAGTGGAGGATGGGAGAAAGAGTAAATAAATTGATTTGATTCCAAATTGTTTGAACCATTAGTCATAGGTATATTTATTTATATAATTTATTTAAAACTTATTGTATTTTGATGAATGTTCAGAAAATAATATTCTAATAGAACTTCTGTTTAATAAAAAAATATATCATAATATTGAATGAATGAATTTTGATCAGACAAAAGGAATAAAAATAAATAAATATAAATTAAAACAAAAATAAGTTGACCTGTGGCCAGGTCCGAACCGACCGACGGTTTGAAATAAATTAATTTCCAGCTACAGAAACAATTTCAAATAATTTTAATATATCTATTAATGTAATAAAAAACAGATATGGATAGAACATAAATATTTTTAATTTTATTTTATTTATAATATATAGCTGAAGTAGCCGGCGTTGCCGGCGTTACCCGAGGCTGTGACGTCATGAAGGGCTGGGTGACGTCATATAATTTTAAATTAAGAAAAACATAATGAAGATGATTTTTCCCGAGGATAAAACCAATACATTCGTGGTGATATGTAAAAAAATCTCCTTATGTGAAATTTGGTGCGAAAATAACCCTTCCCTTCTTATCGTCGATCGCTAATACTACCACTTCCGGTTTCCGGATTTGCACCAAAAGTTGATAAATTCATCCCACTGATGCATTAAGTAAATATACCAAATTTCATCAAAATTTGTTAAGCCTTTCAGGCTGTACACATCTATACGGACGGACAGACGGACGGACAGACGGACGGACAGACATCATGCTAAAAATACTTTTTTCTGTTAAGAAAATGCATGATTCGTGGAGATATGTAAAAATCTCCATATGTGAAATTTGGTGTGAAAACAATACCTCCCTTACTACGTCGGTCGGTAAAAAAATAGTTTTATTGACGTATGAACGAGTTTAAATAACATGATATACCTATATGAATGTACATATTTAATATATTATGATAGTAATGAGTCGGATAATAAGCTAGTATATAAAGTCTAGGATTTTATAAGAAAATTTTAATGACCCTTAAATGGAACACACTACAATAACTCCTGAAATTGAACATCAAAACCATTGAATAAGTATTAATAAAACAATAATTAATTAATTAAATAAATTATTAAAATTATTATAATTTAAATTAATATAAAAATTTGACAAAAATATTACTACGTTTTTGTACTAGAATTATGTATAGTTTTACTATCTCGCCAAAGATAGTATTGCGATCACGAAAATTTTCGATGTTGAGATTTTGATGTTTTTATACGTTTTGAAGGTTCCTGGATCATTTTCACTAAGATTGAGAAAAATGTCTGAGTGTATGTGTAACCAAGATTTCGCAAAAACGATTTGAGCTAGAATGATGAAATTCGGTACATGGGCTTTATTCAAAATTCATCGTTTTGGAGTTTGGACCAATGGACGGAAAGCGTTTTGCCACAATTGATGAGATAAAGTTGGAATCGAAGGACGAGCTGATGGCCATACCGAAAAGCGTATTTCAGAAGTGCTTCGACGATTAGAAGAATTACAAGTTTAAATTATATCGTATTTAATTTAAAAAAAAAATAAATATTTGAATTTACTAAATTTTGTATGGTTGTGGGGAGACCAAATAAGTTAAAAAAGTTAGTTAAGTGAAAACTTATTAATTACATATAGATTTTTAACCAAATAATACTCATTATTTCCGGGGTACAGGGGGCAAAGAACGCCGAAGACGGTCTGAGCAACTAGTATTCAAATGAAATAAGAATTTATAAAAATAAAATTTAATTTAGTAAATATAATCTAAATAGTTTATTAAATTATTTAAAATTAGAACTTTTAGAATAAATTAAATAAGTGAAATGAATATTATAAATTAAAATAAACATTTAAAGAGTAAAATTCTTAGTATGGGAATTGCTAGATTTTTTTAATTTTATATTCATTGTCGGAAATGAGTCGATACCTGAGCCGATGTTGGCTCTGAATGAACAACACAGAGCTTTATATAAATTCTAAAAAATAATTTTTGAGGTTATTGATTAGATATTGATAAAATTTATAGCTTAGGTTCAAATAAAGGTAAGATGATAAGAAAAGTGTTAAGATTCAATTTTGTGAAGAAATTTTATAGAAATCGGTTTAGTTAAATTTGAGTCTATAACGTCACAATTGCCCTTGCCGACAAACATGTAGACAAGACAGACATGAAACATTCTAAAGTCAATTTTAGATTCTAGAGGAAACGAAACAAGAAGATATTGCAAAAATTTTTAAATTCTGAGCAATGTTCATATAAAAGCCCTATTTTATATATTGATTATTTTTACAAAAAATTAACGTTTTTCTTTTTTGTTTGCCTTATTTTTACTTTTAAATAGAATACAAATTATAAATTGTTGGAATATTTTTAACAGTTAATAAAATCATAAAATCAAAAAATTGCAAAAAATTTTACATATAGTAATAAAATTTTATGAACTATAATTACTATAAAAAATTTTCTAATAGTAATCTGACTATTCAAAGAATACTTTTACTTTAAAATAATCAAAATATAATTTAGAACAAAAGAAGCAGACTT
This sequence comes from Labia minor, assembly GCA_963082975.1. Taxonomy (NCBI): domain Eukaryota; kingdom Metazoa; phylum Arthropoda; class Insecta; order Dermaptera; family Spongiphoridae; genus Labia; species Labia minor. The sequence continues at coordinate 67,846,723 of OY720347.1, forward strand.
GTAGAAAAATATTTGTTTGGAAATGTGAAAGTAAAAGTAAAAGTTTTCCTCATATTAAAATCACTTCTTGACACACTCTGGAATCGTAAGCTTCTCTTATATATATATATATATATATTTAGGTACATATATAGGTATATAGTAGACTTGCAACTTTTCAGAAAACATTCAAATCGTGATCAGGTCATAAAACGTAAAAGTATTGTTCAAGTTGGAGTAAATGACGAGACAAGAATCCCTTTACTACCTGTAAACTCAACAAATAGTTTCAATGTTTTCAAAATTCTTATTACTTTTTTTTTAAATTTTTCAATTTTAATAGCTTTAAACTTGAAATATTATAATTTATTATAGTCATTGTATTATCAGAATAAAAATTAAGATAAAAAAAATCTGGAGTGTCTCCACTCGACTATCTCGCAAATTTGAATTGGATTAAATAACATATATTAATTTAAATTAAATTAAATTAACAAAATTATAAATTAAAATTAATAAATAATATTTATTAATCCAGCGCATATTTGGCTCTTTGTTGATGGCACTACGTCACGTGTTGGCGCGTGAGATTGCAGTGTTAAAAAATTAATTCTGGTACTTTTATGCGATTCAATCAAGCTGAAATTCTATATATAGCAGTTTTATATAATTTTTAATTATGTGAAAAATTATCAAACATATATCTTTAATTTTACGGTCACTTTAGAGGAAAAAAATCAAAACGTTGTAGGTAATGACTCTCTTCTTGGTTACATACATACACAAACATACACACACACAGAGACATTTTTCTCAACCTTAGTGAAAATGATCCAGGAACCTTCAAAACGTATAAAAACATCAAAATCTCAACATCGAAATCGCATCGTGATCGCAATACTATCTCTGGCTAGTAATAATAAATTAAATTAACCCTCCCAAATTTATTGTCATCTGATATTTATCATGAAAACAAATAAAATGAATATTTATTTAATTATTTTCCTTAATAAAAAGATTCTTAAAACTTTCTATGGAACATAAAAACTGTAGAAGATTGCGTTGGAATTGTACCGTCGTAGCAGATTATTATAATAATAAATTTATTTTTTTTTTTTTCACTTTGTATTTAAAATTTCAATTCAATTGACTTCACTCGATTCTAAAATGTTTTTATAAAATATAAAAAGAAAAATGTTTCTTTGCCATTTGTTAAATGGTTCAATTTTCTTTTTGTTTTTATTGCACGAAAATATGGAGGTTTTTTGAGGGTGGGGAGATTCCAACAGATGTGCTCGTCGCTCTGATGGAATGGATTAATCTGCCCTTAATAATTATTAGCCAAAAGTAAATAAAGATTAATAATAAATTCCATACAATGTGTGTATCAAAATAATGGCCGTCTGATATTTCATTCAGCCAGCTTAAAATCTCTCTTAATGACCATCAACTTTTGCGATTACTTCCCTTAAACTTATCAAGACAAACACACAGGATTGCCCCCCCCCCATCTCTTTCGTATGATTACACAAAGACATACGCCACACACACACACACACACACACACACAGAGAGAGAAAGAGAGAGAGAGAGAGAGTTGAAGCGGGAATGAGCGCGTTAAGACTCGCCTCATTTATTTACATTTCATAATGGTGAGTTATTTTAATAAAAGCCGCGATGCGCGATAGTGTCATTAATTATAGAGAAACAGCAGCAAAGGGGAAGAGGAAGGGTGGTAGGGTGGAAGTTGATGACATCCTCCAGGCGACGGCGCCCCCGCGATCTTCTTCGCGAAGTGCCTCTCTCTCTCTCTTAGTTGCTGTGACCGCGTCGAGAAGGCAAATAATTAACATGTGGAAAAACTGTGGCCATTTATCAAGCGTGCACTAAGGCCCTATCAATTACATTGGGATTCATTACCGGCTGATTTATTACCAAGCAGTGGGGGCTGCGCAAAATCGTATGCGGCATCTCGTCTCCTTTTGTCTGAAGTGCTGCTTTTCGAGACAAACAGGCCTCGCGTGTCAATCAATCAAACAGCGACTCGGCTATTATTTCAATTCTATTCAGTTGGAATGGGAGAACCTTACAAAAAATGTCCAAAACAGTGAACCGGTATGTTCTCATGATATTGATGATCCTCTCTCACTAACACTCTCTCCATCTATCGGATTTAGAGAAAATCTCTGAATTTCCGTCGCTTATTACTATCTCGCCAGAGATAGTATTGCGATCATGAAAATTTTCGATGTTGAGATTTTGATGTTTTTATACGTTTTGAAGGTTCCTGAATCATTTTCACTAAGGTTGAGAAAAATGTCTGTGTGTGTGTGTGTGCATGTGTGTGTGTATGTATGTAGACAAGATTACGCAAAAACGGTTTGAGCTAGAATGATGAAATTTGGTACATGGACATTATTCAAAATTCAGAGTTTTCTATCAACTTTTGAGAAATGTAGCTCAACCGGAAGAGGGTCATTACCTACAACGTTTTGATTTTTTTTCCTCTAAAGTGACCGTAAAAATAAAAATATATGTTTGATAATTTTTACATGATTAATAATTGTATAAAACTGCTATATATAGAATTTCAGCTTGATTGAATTGCTGAAAGTACCAGAATTAATTTTTTAACACTGCACATCTCACGCGCCAACACGTGCCATGGTGCCATCAATAAAAAGCCAAACATGCGCTGGTTTAATATTTATTATTTATAATTTATAATTAATTAAATTTAATTTAAATATAATATATTATGTTATTTAATCCAATTCAAATTGCGAGATAGTCGAGTGGAGACACTCCAGCTAATTTTTTATTTTTATTTCATATACTAAACCAATAGTAAAAAATAATACATGACTTACTTAATTGCTTTTTGCTATATTACTTATTGCAAAGTTTTTTAAAGAATCTTTATATTTCTATAACGTACTGGACCAGAAAGTTATTAGCAGTGGTAACAATAATATTCCTCCAATCACCCATTCTAGGGTCATTTCGATCCAATTTCTAGTTACCTTAATTCTCTCATCAATGATTTTTACTATCTCGCCAGAGATAGTATTGCGATAACTAAAATTTTCATTGTTGAGATTTTGATGTTTTTATACGTTTTGAAGGTTCCTGAATCATTTTCACTAAGGTTGAGAAAAATGTCTCTCTGTGTGTGTATATGTATGTATGTAACCAAGATTACGAAAAAACGGTTTGAGCTAGAATGATGAAATTTGGTACATGGGCATTATTCAAAATTCATAGTTTTCTATCAAATTTTGAGAAATGTAGCTCAACCGGAAGATGGTCATCACCTACAACGTTTTGAGTTTTTTTCTTCTAAAGTGACCGTAAAAATAAAGAGATATGTTTGATAATTTTTCACATGATTAATAATTGTATAAAACTACTATATCTAGAATTTCAGCTTGATTGAATCGATGAAAGTACCAGAATTAATTTTTTAACACTGAAGTGGTGCCATCAACAAAGAGCCAAACATGCGCTGGTTTAATAAATATTATTTATTAATTTTAATTTATAATTTATAACTAATTAAATTAAATTTTTAAATATAATATATTATGTTATTTAATCCAATTCAAATTGCGAGATAGTCGAGTGGAGACACTCCAGCTAATTTTTTATTTTTATTTCATATACTAAACCAATAGTAAAAAATAATACATGACTTACTTAATTGCTTTTTGCTATATTACTAATTGCAAAGTTTTTTAAAGAATCTTTATATTTCTATAACGTACTGGACCAGAAAGTTATTAGCAGTGGTAACAATAATATTCCTCCAATCACCCATTCTAGGGTCATTTCGATCCAATTTCTAGTTACCTTAATTCTCTCATCAATGATTTTTACTATCTCGCCAGAGATAGTATTGCGATAACTAAAATTTTCATTGTTGAGATTTTGATGTTTTTATACGTTTTGAAGGTTCCTGAATCATTTTCACTAAGGTTGAGAAAAATGTCTATATGTATGTATGTAACCAAGATTACGAAAAAACGGTTTGAGCTAGAATGATGAAATTTGGTACATGGGCATTATTAAAAATCCGTAGTTTTCTATCAACTTTTGAGAAATGTAGCTCATTCGGAAGAGGATCATTACTTACCACGTTTTCATTTTTTTCCTCTAAACTGACCATAAAAATAAAGATAAATATATATATAAAGTATCAAAAAGAAATATTTTTAAAACTTTAATTAAAATAACTAAATTATATTATCTTTGTTTTTATTTTTAGTTTAATTACTCAATTATTAATTACTACTATATTTTAAGTGACATATTTTCCGACAATGAATATAAAATTAATACTTTGTAAACTACCGCTTTCGTTGATGAATTCGTGCTACTGATTCATTAAGTAAATATCCCGAATTTTATGAAAATCCGTTGTGCCGTTCAAGCTGTACACGTCTATATGGACACACAATATACGGACAGACAGACATCATGCTAAAATTAGTTTTTTCTGTAAACAAAATGCATGATTCGAGAAGATATATAAAAATCTGGTGTGAAAACAATACCTTCCCTTCCTATTGTCGGTAGAACTTGTATAAAACGGCTATATATAGAATTCCAACTTAATTTCATCGCTGAAAGTATCGGAATTAATTTTTTTAAATTTTGATTTAAAAATGAAGGTGTAAAGGTTTTAAATTTAAATTTGATATATGTTAATTAATTAATTTAATTGAATAACAATACTATACTGAAGATTTACATTTTTTAATTAATTAATCCAATTATCTAATTAATGTAACCAAGATTACGCAAAAACGGTTTGAGCTAGAATGATGAAATTTGGTACATGGGCATTATTCGAAATTCTTTCGAACTTTTAAGAAATGTAGCCCAACCAGAAGAGGGTCATTTTACCTATAACGTTTTGATATTGTTTTCTTCTAAAGTCACCGTAAAATAAAGATAAGTGTTGATAATTTTTACATGATTAATAATTGTATAAAACTGCTATATATAGAATTTCAACTTGATAGAATCTCTGAAAGTACCAGAATTAATTTTTTAACACTGCAAATCTCACGCGCCAACACGTGAAGTGGTGCCATCAACAAAGAGCTAAACATGCGCTGCTTTAATAAATATTATTTATTAATTTTAATTTATAATTTAATTAATTTTTTATTTTATTTAAATTAATATATGTTATTTAATCCAATTCAAATTTGCGAGATAGTCGAGTGGAGACACTCCAGATTTTTTTCTCTGGGAGAAGTACTACTCTGATTTGAGAATATTAATAAATACAAAATGCCCATGGGGGGGGAAACTATAAACAGCACATTCAATATATACTTACATCTCTTTCTCTAGATTTCCATTGTATTTCATTATCTTAGTCAAACTACAATAAAAACGTATAATAAAATAAATATTAAGGAAATTATATCCCATTAAAACATAATAATTTGATTTATGATTAATGATTAAATTAACAAAATAAAGGAAAAAAATGATTTTTTTTATAATGATATAAATTAATGAAATAAAATAAATGAAAAAAACAATACTATGTATTGCTTCTGGATTAGAAGAGAGCACAGTCCCTGTTAAGGTGCTAAGAGCACCGAATTAATATTAATTTGTCGAAATAATTAATATTAATATAAAACAACTGAATTAAAATCAACATTTATTGATTAAAAGCGGTATGAAGTTCACCGGATTAGTTTGTAGAATATTTTAAAAGAAACTTACAACGTATCGTTTATGATTGAATTCTGTTTCAAGATCATTTAAAGCCTCTTTATAATAATATTAGTAATAATGATAGTTTTTATTCATTTTGAATAAATGAATTTTTTTTTTTTTTGGTGAATAAGTATAATAAATAAAGAATTTTATAATGTTTTCATTTCTTTTATTTAAAACAAATAAGTAAACAAATTCAATATAAATAAATTAAGGAAATTTTGTTTAAAAAAATCCGATGTTATTTTTCTTTTTTTTATAAAAATATATATCAATATATTATTAATTATGTTTTTGTTTTTTCAATTCTTTTAATGTGAAGCAAATTTATTTTTATATATATAAACATAGGTATATATTTTTATATAATTTGATGTATAAATATTTATAAAAAAATCTGATTTTATTTAAATACAATTTTTTTATAACACACAAAAAAAAAACATTTTGTTTAAATGTGACTAATATAAATCAATTTTTTATATACACTCACAAATAAATTGTTAATAAGTGGGAGTATTACTGTCAGGCCTAAGTTGCTGAGTGTCCATATCATGATAGGCAATTGTAAATACACTTTTCTTTTCTAAAAGGGGATGAGCGATACGTTTAGGGCGTCCGGCCACCATGGAGGACATTGCTATACCAGAGTCCATATCGTCCTCTTCAGGTTTACCAATTGTTTTAATATTTCCTTTTAATTTTCCACCACCAGTTTTTCCTCCATTTCCACCACCAACTTTCGGATGTTTTTCTTTATTTCGTTCCTGTTTTTTTGCTTCTTGTTTACTCTTATACCATTCCATATAACGTGGTTTTCTTGTTTGTTCATTATTTTCGTTTGAATCGTCAGAGGTTTTATTGACAATTTCTTTAGTATTTGTTGTTATAGTTTTTGGTAAATGAATATTAGGTTCACTACCACGCCGGTTATCTACAATTTTAGGCGGTTGTAGATTAGTCACAGAACTTGCACGCATTGTTTCTGGTTCATCAAGAACTTGTAAAATTGCAGATTTCCTTTTTAACTTTTCCTTTTTCTTACCCTTTACTAATTTAATTTCACTTTCATCTTTGGAATTGTCTTTACTTCCATCTTCAATAATAAATGATTTTACTTTTTGCAATCTATTTCTTTTATTTTTATTTCCATCATCTTCTAAGGAATCTTCAAAAATTTCATCATCACCTTCTTCAAGATACAATTCCGTTTCCTCATCTTCATCTTCAACAGATCCACTTGAAGTCAAGTTTGGTGCTAATTGTTGGGTGTTTTCTGCTATTTTTCGTTTTCTTAGCATACTTGTCTTTGTCTCTGAATATCCTTGGCGTTCTGCAGCCTCTAGTGCACTTTCAGTTTCTTCTGCGATTGGTGTTTTAATTCTTGGAATAGGTACTTTTCTTCGAAGTAATCTTCTTGTTCCTAATACTCGTCCTTTTGATTTTTTCCCTCGTGTATTTATTTTTTCATTATTTACACTCCCTCCATTTGTACTTGTTAAATCCTCTTCTGTATCACTTCGTGCACGACGACGTATCACTGCTGGAGGAGGCGAAGTTTGAGTACTTGCAGCTTGAGATGTTTCTAAAACATTTACTTGTGGCAGGGATTGTGTTTCTAATGCCTCTTCTGCTGCAGTTAATTCCATTAATAATCTTCTTCTTCTTTGAAGTAGTAATTCTTCTAATTGAAGTGCTTCTTGTAATTCTTGATCCGCCATAAATCTTCTCATAATTATATCTTTACCTTGTTCTTCACGGCCTCTTGTAACTAAACGCATAACTTCAGCATTTCCTTCTCTCCAATAAACTTGATCTCTATCTCTTGAAGATCTATCTCCTTCAGTTTCTCGCGGTGAAATAGTTTCCTCCTGCTCTCTCCAATTATTAATTTCTCTTTCTCTTTCTTTTTCTCTCTCACGCTCTCTTTCTCGTTCTCTCTCCAACTCCCTTTCTCGATCTTTTTCACGTTCTCTTTCACGTTCCCTTTCTCTTTCTCTTTCTCTCCAAAATACATCCCTATCTCTCCAACGTTCTCGATCATGTTCTCTCCAATGAACTAAATCCCTTTCTCTTCCTCTTTCTCGCCAATGCATTGGTTCTCTATCTCTATCAGGCCATGACGCATAATCTCTGTCTCGGTCTCGTTCTCGCTCCTGATCTCGCCAAGAAATATGACCATGTCCAGGTCTCCAAAATTCTCTTCGGTCTGTCCATTCACTGTGAATTACTCCATCAGCCGATAATGAACCACGTTCTGCTTCATGTCTTCTCATAGAATCACTATCCCCATCCTGTCTATTTGCACCATGACGGCCAGGATGAACAGCACCTGGAAGGTATTCTAAATCTTCAACGTAAACATCTCCATTTGGAGCCATTGAACGATTTTGCAATTCTCTCGTATAAATAAGCGCAGGAATAGATTCTTCTCCTGGTGGAGTATTTGGAGGAGGACCTCCCGTACCAGCAGCTGCAGCAGGGGTTGCATGAATTTTTCCTCTAACATTTCGACGATTAAAACGCCATGATTGATAAAGTCTTGCATCTCCGCTCCATGCTTCTCGGCGACGTCCAGAACGTTCTCGATCTCGAGCAGAAGTTTGACTAACTATAAAAATTTATATGTATTTTTTTTTATGAAAAATAAAAATTAATTTATAAAAAAAATAAACAATTTATTTTATTTATTATTTCTACCTTGGCACGATTTAGATTCTCTTCCTGGACCTGGATCTTGAACAACCATTTCTACTGTTTTAACTTCATGATTCATTTTTTGAGTCTCAGCGTCTTTTCTAAAATAGTTTAATTAGTATAAATTTTTTAATTGCAAAAAATAAGAAAAATAAAAAACTAACTTTGCTTGTACGTAAAGTGGACATCCAGGACATAGACAACAAAAAAGAAGATATAAAATTAAAGCGACGATTAAACAGGCGAGAATAAGCATTAACCAAAACATAAATCCTGGCGCTCCTTTAGGCACAATACCTAATGAAGCCTTATGCACATTTGTATTTTGTTGATTTGTGATATTTTGACTGCTAGAAGTGAGGCGACTAAGATCAACCACTGTTTTATGATCAGGATTATAGTGAATCGTCGCAATTACCACGCTTCTAAAAACAAGTCAATATTAATATATGAGAATATTGATTATGAGAAATAAAAACTAACTTTTCTGAATTATCCATATTAGAAGATGTAAGATCATTTCCACGTTCACTTCCTGTGAATTGAGTGATGTTATGTATATTCACCCTTCCGCCAGAGATTTCTGCTATTTTCTCTTCCAAATCGTGAATTTTAGCTTTATTGTCTTCAGCACGTCCACTGACTATAAATGTTAATGTGCGTGTACGACTTTCAGGAGGGTAAATTCGAACGAGAGTTTTTGAAGATAGATGAGGAACCCCCAGATCATAAGCACGTACAGTTAATCTGTAATAACAAAATAAAAGAGATTTAAGTAATTTTATTTTTTTAATATATAAAATAGTTGAATAAGAATTATTTAAATATCTAAGAGAAAATATTAAAAAAATTATTGAAGTTGTAAATTAATGAAATTAAGAAGTTAATTAGTAAGAAACTCTAAGAAAATTTGATTGGCTTCACAAATTAGAAAAATTCTCTAATCTCTTCTGCAAATAAAATATTTAAAATATAAAAATAATTATTAAATTATTATTTATATTTATTACTCTGCAAAAAGTTGTGGTGGTTCAACTTCAGGTTGAGCAACTGTTAATTCTCCAGTAATATTATTAATAGTATATCTGTTCTCGTAGTTGCCAGCTTGGATTTCATATCGAACAATATTATTAGGTGGTTCAGCATCTGTGTCAGTCGCATGAAGAAAAATTCTTGAAGTGAATGAACCTAAATCTGATGCTAATAATATTTCATAAAGTTCTCTATCAAAAATTGGTGGATTATCATTAACATCTAAAAGTGTTATCTTCAATGGGACTGTAGTACGAAGTCCTTCACCAGCCTCATCTCTCGCCTCAACTTCAAAATGATATTCTACAAAAAAAAAAAAAAAAATATGAAAATCCATCGATAAAGAAATCTATTAAAAATGAATATACCTAATATATATATTTGATTCTAAAGAAAGATGAGGAAATAACGAGGAATTTAATGACCTCTATGCATCTCCAGACATAGTTAGGGTTATAAAATCGAGAAGACTGCGTTGTGAAGGACACGAGGCTAGAATATGTGATTGGAAAACATCCGCTTGAAAGACCAATGACGCGGTAGGTGGACAATGCAATAAGGGACGTGAGAGAGATGGGAGAGGGTAGGAGCTAGATGGATATAGCTCAGGATAGGGACACTTGGAGAAATGTCGGTGCTGCGGCCAAGAACTTTCAAGTTCCGTAGAGCCACAGAGATACACATAGATAGATAGATTTAATTCATACATCATCATGTCGTATTTTATTAATATAACATAGGTAAGTAAAATATATTAATAATATATTGAGAAGATTATGCAGATCTCTATTTTTTATTTTTATTTTTAAATTCAATATTCATAATACAAATTTTATATTAGTATACTCATATATATGTGTAAATTGATAATTTAGTATTTAATTAATTTAGTATTTTGATAATTTAGTATTTAATCAAAAAGAAAAGAAAAATTAATGAAAATTTATAATTTTAAATTTAGAAAAAATTTTATCTTTAAAAGTATTCTTCAATTAATATAATATATTCTTTAATAAATTTTCATCCATAAGATATGGTATTTTGCAATAAAAATTAAAAAAAATCTGGAGTGTCTCCACTCGACTATCTTGCAATTTTGAATTGGATTAATTAACATATATTATATTTAAATTAAGTTTAATTAATTAAATTATACATTAAAATTAATAATTAATAAACTTATTAAACCAGCGCGTGTTTGACTCTTTGTTGATGGCACCACATCACGTGCTAGCACGTGATTTGCAGTGTTAAAAAATTAATTCCTATACTTTCAACGATTCAATCAAGCTAAAATTCTATAATAGAAGTTTTATACAATTTTTAATACTATCAAACATATATCTTTATTTTAACTGTTTCTCAAAAGTTGATAGAAAACTATGAATTTTGAATAATGCCCGTGTACCAAATTTTATAATTCTAGCTCAAACCGTTTTTGCGTAATCTTGTTTACATACACACACACACACAGAGGCAGACAGATATTTTTTTCAACCTTAGTGAAAATGACTCTGGAACCTTCAAAACGTATAAAAAACTTATAAAAACATCAAAATCTCGACATCGAAAATTTTCGTGACCGCAATACCATCTCTGGCGAGATTGTAAAAACAGATGAAAATAATAAATATTTATGATTTTCGATGTTTCGTTTTTTAGATTAAATATAAAGATAGATAGATACCTTTACTTTCTTCACGATCCAGACGTTTTTTTAATGGCACTACAGCAACTGAAATATCACCAGTTTTCGGATCAATGAGAAGGGTGTCATTTTTATGTCCAATAATTCGTGTATATCGTATATCACCAAAATAATCTGTGTCTAGATCCGTTGCATGAACTTGTACAATGGACATTCCTGCTGTAATATTTTCAGCAATTGTTGCTTTATAAAGTGGTAATTCAAATTCTGGTGAATTATCGTTGACATCCTTACAAAAAAAAAACAATAATTAAATCAATTATTTATTTTCTCTTTATTGAATTGTTGTCTATTATATTTTTAATGTAAATCAATTTAAAATAAGTTGACCTGTGGCCAGGTCCGAACCGACCGACGGTTTGAAATAAATTAATTTCCAGCTACAGAAACAATTTCAAATAATTTTCATATATCTATTAATGTAATAAAAAACAGATATGGATACATAAATAATAAATTTAAACATTTTTAATTTTATTTTATTTATAATATATATGCAAGACCAGGCTGTGATGTCATGAATGGCTGGATGACGTCATATAATTTTAAATCAAGAAAAAACTAATAAATATGATTTTTCTCGAGGATAAAACCAATACAAAGTGCATGATTCGTGGTGATATATAAAAAAATCTCCTTTGGTGTGAAAATAACCCTTTCCTTCCTATCGTCGATCGCTAATACTACCACTTCCGGTTTCCGGAATTGCACCAAAAGTTGATCAATTCATCCCACTGATACATTAAGTAAATATACCAAATTTCATCAAAATCGGTTGAGCCGTTCAGGCTGTACACATCTATACGGACGGACGGACAGACGGACGGACAGACATCATGCTAAAAATACTTTTTTCTGTTTAGAAAATGCATGATTCGTGGAGATATGTAAAAATCTCCACATGTGAAATTTGGTGTGAAAACAATACCTCCCTTACTATCGTCGGTCGGTAAAAAATAATCAATACCTTAATATGAACAATGACACGAGCTTTGCTAGTTAATCCAGCATCTGGTTTGATCTCTTTTGCAACAATATCCAAATGTAAAACTTGAAATTTTTCATAATCCAGCATTGCATTATTTTGTACAACTAAAGAAAGTAGAGCCAATCTTTCTCCAACACGAGGATTCACCTAAATAAATTATTACAAAAAAAAAAATATTTATATTTTTTTCATTGAATGTTTGTAAATTGAGTCGTTTGATACCTCAAAAGTGTCATTATTATTTTCCAAATAGATAGAGAATACACTATCTTTGCCAAGATCGTCATCTCGAATCTCCAAATCATGAGGACCTGTTATTACTAGAGGAGTCGCTTGTGGGGAATTCTCTTCAATATGGACCATATAAATTCGAGAAGAGAAATGAGGAGGCAATGCCTGTAAAGACATAATAAAAAAATAAAAAAAATTTTACCAAATGTAAAAGTTAAATTTTATATTTAAAGACTTTCTGAAATTAATAGTAGTTCAAGTTCTTGTCGCGAATGCCCTTCAGCAAAATAAACAATATTCGCAGTATTTATATTTTATTTTTATAATACGTATAATTATTTATATATAAGTTATGTTCAATGTGTACTAATTCATAGTGTTCTATTGATTAACTTATTTATTTCTTATTTTTTATTATTTATTTATTTAATTATTTTAATCTTAGTGAAAATATGTATTATTTTGTTGGGGTTTGTAATATAATGAAATAAATACTAGTTTGGTTTTGTGTTTGGGGGAAGATGGCTCTGTAATCCCACTGTATTTTTATAGTTGAGATTAAAATTAATGATTGATAGAAATTTTGATTGATTAATTTTTAGTACTAATAGTTTTTGTTATTAAATTATTTTAAAAAACAATAATAAAGATTTATAAAATAAAATTACAGTATATTAAGAAATAATTTTATCATATCATGTGAATTAGAAAAAAAAAAAACAATTTTTATTCATAAAAATCTTCATTAAAAGTAATAAGTTGACCTGTGGCCAGGTCCGAACCGACCGACGGTTTGAAATAAATTAATTTCCAGCTACAGAAACAATTTCAAATAATTTTAATATATCTATTAATGTAATAAAAAACAGATAGGCATATAACATAAATATTTTTATTTTTATTTTATTTATAATATATAGCTGAAGTAGCCGGCGTTGCCCGGCGTTATCCGAGGCTGTGACGTCATGAAGGGCTGGGTGACGTCATATAATTTTAAATTAAGAAAAACATAATGAAGATGATTTTTCCCGAGGATAAAACCAATACATTCGTGGTGATATGTAAAAAAATCTCCTTATGTGAAATTTGGTGCGAAAATAACCCTTCCCTTCTTATCGTCGATCGCTAATACTACCACTTCCGGTTTCCGGATTTGCACCAAAAGTTGATCAATTCATCCCACTGATGCATTAAGTAAATATACCAAACTTCATCAAAATGTGTTAAGCCTTTCAGGCTGTACACATCTATACGGACGGACGGACGAACGGACAGACATTCATACTAAAAATACTTTTTTCTGTTAAGAAAATGCATGATTCATGGAGATATGTAAAAATCTCCACATGTGAAATTTGGTGTGAAAACAATACCTCCCTTACTATCGTCGGTCGGTAAAAAATAAAATATTAAATTTATAAAAAAATTTTTTTACATTTCATTATAATTTTATAATTTCAATTTAAAAATAAGTTGACCTGTGGCCAGGTCCGAACCGACCGACGGTTTGAAGTAAATTAATTTCTAGCTACAGAAACAATTTCAAATAATTTTAATATATCTATTAATGTAATAAAAAACAGATATGAATACATAAATAATAAATATAAACATTTTTAATTTTATTTTATTTATAATATATATGTAAGACCAGGCTGTGACGTCATATAATTTTAAATCAAGAAAAAACTAATAAATATGATTTTCCCGAGGATAAAACCAATACAAAGTGTATGATTCGTGGTGATATATAAAAAAATCTCCTCATGTGAAATTTGGTGTGAAAATAACCCTTCCCTTCCTATCGTCGATCGCTAATACTACCACTTCCGGTTTCCGGATTTGCACCAAAAGTTGATCAATTCATCCCACTGATGTATTAAGTAAATATACCAAATTTCATCAAAATCGGTTGAGCCGTTCAGGCTGTACACATCTATACGGACGGACAGACGGACAGACGGACGGACAGACGGGCGGACAGACGGACGGACAGACGGACGGACAGACGGACAGACGGACGGACAGACATCATGCTAAAAATACTTTTTTCTGTTTAGAAAATGCATGATTCGTGGAGATATGTAAAAATCTCCACATGTGAAATTTGGTGTGAAAACAATACCTCCCTTACTATCGTCGGTCGGTAATTAATAAAATAATTATTTTCTAAGTTTCAAATAAAATGTATATATAATAATTATTTAATATAATAAAAGGGAATAAAAAAATTGTGTCATTGAATATTATTAGGCATACGAGATTGTAGAAAAATAAGTAATATATGTCATGAATATCAAGTAATTATTTTTTTTTTCATAAATTAGAAAAATTGAATACACCCACTTTTTGGATATATGGTATGTTTTTTTTAATAATTAAAAGATTGTCTTTTGCTTCACCGTAATTATTATACAATTGAACCATAGAATATATTAGATAATCAATCAATCTGAGAACAATCTCAGAAGGCATGTTTTGCGTAATATTTTTTAAAAATTAATTTTGTCATTAAAAAATTTAGAAAAAATAATTTAATAAAAAAAATAATATTTTTTTAAATAATTCTTCCGATAGAGAGGTCATCGGAATTATATTGGGTCATTATATTGAAATTAATTAAAATTAAATATGTTTTATTAATTTAAAATTAAAAAATCAAATTTATTTGAAAAAAGCAATTTTTTTTATAAAATATAAATTATAATGTATGAATAATTACTTGATGATAATTAAAAAATAGTGCAATCTGAACGGAAGAGGAGAGCGCCGGTGGTTCATTGGACGATCCTCGTATCTCCTGTGCAATCACATGAATCACCAGTGGTTCTTTTTCTGGTAGAATCGTGCCCAATTCAGAAAGATTTCGTGCTAATTTTATAACTCCACTTGTTTCATTAATTGTAAAAAATGAGGCGAATGCTTTCTTTTCAGGTTCAATCGCATAAATGATTCGTCGAGGATGTTCTCGATCACCATCCCTCGCCTGGATATGCATTATTACATCACCAGGTTGAGTGGTGTTAGCGACCTTTGTAATCGGAGGAAGGGACACAAATTCCGGTTCCATATCCTAGAACAAACGAAATTTTCAAATTCGTATTTAATATTTTCTTAGTTTATTTATTGAGTGCTTACCTGAACATCCTGAACGACAACGGCAACGTCAAGAGGAATAATATTTCTAGTGTCATTACCCTCTACATATGGATCCAATGCTAGAATTTGAAATTGATATAAGGGTCGTGTTTCAAAATCAAGTGGTTTCTTTAAAAACACCTCCCCACGGACTGTTTCATTTGAATCCAAACCCTCTATCAATTGAAAAACATTTTCTGTATCGCCATCAAGTTCTAGTTGGGTGAATCGGGAATTTTTTGGGCTGTTTCGAGCAATTACTTCAAAAAGCTGCAAAAATAAAATCATATGAAAATATATAATATTATAATATATAAAATAATAATAAATTAGTAAAGAAAATATAAATTTTCATTTGTACCTTTGTTTATATGCAACCAAATTATATGTTAAGATGAGCTGGTTGCATAAATTCAGGAAATTTGTTTTTAACAATTTTTACTTTGTTTTGGGTTTATAAAAAAAATTATTAAAATTATTATATATATTTTTAATATTTTATTTAAAATTTAAATATTAAAAAAATTATAAAGCCCCAATTAAGAATTTCAACTTTCATGTCTTTATAAAAAAAGATTTCGAAAAATTTAATAAACATTAAAAGAAGGACTTAATAAAATTTAAATAAAAATTGAAATTTATTTGAATGAATAGTAGTTATATAATACCTTGGTTTTGGGTTTAGTATTTTCTGGGATCATCGCAGGCATTGGACGTACAGGGAAGGCGAGATTTTGCGCCTGATAATGAGTGATATGCCGTGTAGAACGAATGGAACAGGGCAGAGGCCCTGTAGACTCGCCTTTAGTGTTCTTCAAAGTCAACTTTAGATTATACTCTTGACCAGGATTCAAACGTTGATCAAGAATTACATTCGCCTTGCAATCTATATCTTCGGGTGAGCAGGGAAGAGGAACAATATGAAGAAGAGAACCTGATAAAAAATTGAATTTTTTAATTTATTGTATAAAACTCATAAATTTTTAATTCTTATATAAATTATGCAATATTATAGAAAAAAGTACAGCTAAATGCCTCTTGTTTAGATCAAATTAATAATTAATATATGTGTCCTCATTAGGACTAATTGTATATATAATAACTCCTATTAACCTCTTCTTTTATTTATACTCATATTTTTCTACTTTCATTATATTTTAAATATTATATAATGGGTGGTGAAAAAGTCTTTTCGTATTTTATCCATAGATGTCGTTGGAATCGTATATCTCCAGTGCTACCAATCACAGTGTGTCATACCATATGCCTAGTGTTGGAGAGGTGAAATTTCAAGCTTCATTTAACCTTAAAGAAAATTAAATTTGGTGAAGCTGAACAAAAGTTACAGCTTTTCAAAAATGAGTGAAAATATTGAAGAAATTCGCTATATTTTGAAATTTTTGTATAAAAAAGGGAAGAATGCCACGCAAGCCGCCAATGAAATTTGTGAAGTTCACGGAGAAGATGCTATATTAGTTCGTGTAGCACAACAATGGTTCGCTCGCTTTCGTTCTGGAAATTTGGATGTGAAAGATGCACCTCGTCCTGGTCGACCTATCGTTGAAAAAGTCGATGAAATTATGGAAAAGATTGACAAGGACCGATAAGCAGCCATGACATTGCCAAGGAACTAAACATTCATCATCAAACGGTTTTGAACCATTTAAAAAAGGCTGGCTACAAAAAGAAGCTTGATGTGTGGGTACCACATGATTAGAAATACGAAAAGACTTTTTCGACTACCCTATATTTTAAATTAATTCCTAAAAATTGTCAAACCCATAGGCAATGACTAATCCTGCAGAAGAATTTTAATAAAGTTGAGTTTATAATTAGTTCACCTGAAATGCTAAATTGAATTGGATAATTGTGATGGAAATCGCTAGCTTGAAGTCGGAAGACGATAGTCCCGGGCCGGGTATCTTCGGGCAGGACCAGAACTCTCATGCTGGACGTAATGTAAAGGTAAGGTGGCGCTGCGCTTGCGTAAAGGAGCAGCGTAGCGGAAGCCATCAACCACCACCCTGTAAGAACCTGAAGTCAGAACAACAAGGTCATTGTCATTTAATATTGGCTGCATACCATCTGAATCATTTATTAAAATCAATCAACAAAAAAAGGTTTTTACTTTCATGGAAAGAAAAAATAAATAAACTATTTTTATTATAATCATATATTTATTATATTTTTATTAGAAGTGAAACTTTTTTATATTTTAACTTTTAAAATAGATAAAAAAAAATATAATAAATTTTTAATCAAATAGAATAATAAATAAATAATCTATAAAGATGAATTTTTATTAAAGTGATTTTTACTTTTACTAAATACAATAAGCGGGAGTGTCCTCCCCTAGACTTTCCCGCATATAAATAGGTATAAAGAGTTGTGAATGAATATTTAGAATGTGTAAACTTGGTATTGAAAAAAACGAGTTCGTATTAGTTTATTGGTGTGAAATTTGATATTTGGTAACATTTATATATATATATATATATAGAATAAAGTGCTACTTCCGGTTAACTGATATTTTAAATGTAAAAAAACAGATATGGATATAATATAAATATTTTTAATTTTATTTTATTTATATTATATAAGGGCTGGCTGTGACGTCATGAAGTGCTGGGTGACGTCATATAATTTTAAATTATGAAAAAACTAATGAAGATGATTTTTCTCGAGGATAAAACCAATACAAAGTGCATAACAAGTAGAGATATGTCCTCACGTGAAATTTGATATGAAAATAACCCTTCACTTCCTCTCTTCGATCGGCAATACTAGCACTTCCGGTTTCCGGATTTGCACTAAAAGTTGATCAATTCATCCTACTGATGTATTAAGTAAATATACCAAATTTCATCAAAATCCGTTGAGCCGTTCAGGCTGTACACATCTATACGGACGGACGGACAGACATCATGCTAAAAATAATTTTTTCTGTTAAGAAAATGCATGATTCGTGGAGATATGTACCTAAAAATATCCATAGGTGAAATTTGGTGTGAAAACAATAACTCCCTTACTATCGTCGGTCGGTAAAAAAGAAACGCTACTTGTATAGGTAAAATGTCACTTCCGGTAGTCAGATCATGATGAAATTTGGTATCTCAATTTTTTTCATATTTTTAAATCTATATACAAAATATGAAGCAAATATCTCGAAGCAAACTGGTACTTTACTTGAAAGGTAAACGCAACCAGTGTAGGTAAAGTACCACTTCCGGTTAACCGATTTTGACGAAATTTTGATAGAAATCTACAAACTGTGAATAATATCGGTGTACCAAATTTCGAAGACCTAGCTTGATTAGTTTTTGAGTAAATTTGCTTACAGACATTACATACATACATACATACATACATACATACATACATACATACATACATACATACATACATACACACACACAGACATAATTCGAAAAATGGTATTTTCCGACTCAGGGAGGTCTAAAACGTCAAGATCTATCGAAATCTCGAAGTCGAAATTTTTGACGATTCCAATACTTCCCTTATACAAAGTATGCGGGAAAGTAATTATACAAAGTATGCGGGAAATTAAAAAACTGTTATTAAATAATAGGTTAGCTCTCAAAGATCTTTTCTATTTATATAAAATATAGGTATATGTTAGTTTAAAACAGGCCTGGTCAACCCGCGGCTCTCGGGCCGCATGCGGCCCACCGTGAAAAATTGTACGGCCCGCCAGATAACTTTATATTTCTTTTGTAACTTTTATTTCTCGTCTTATATTCAAAAACGGAGAATATAATTGAAATAATTATAATTAATTATTTTTTTTTATTTAAAATATGTCCTAAAAGTTTTAAACTACAAATTTGATTCCATAAAAAGGAAGAAAAAAGTTAGAAATAAAAGTAATTAATAGAGAATATATTTTTTATTTTAAATTGTTATTATTATTTTTATTTAAAGTAGCCGAAAAATAATAAATAGAAACATTAAACATTAAGCATCAAGAAAGTACTAAAAGTGTTTTTTAATACATTGTTGCACGTTTCCCTAAAATGCCGCCCCTGTAGCATTGCTCCTAATCAAAGAGACCCATGGAGTCATTTGGGTTGGCCAGGGCTGGTTTAAAACTTAAGAAAAAACATAAATTATTTTTGAAAAAACCTTTTTTATAAATATAATGGTTTAATGTTTTTGAGAAGATTTTTGAAAAGAACAAAAAACAATGCTCAGATGAGATCTTTTAGAATAAATTATTTAATTGAATTGATATTTGAATATTAGAATTTAAAATAGAAAGTTAAATATTATAATAATTCTTTGATTGGGAATCGCTATTATAATTCATTGTGAAAATGATTCCGCTAGGGCCAGTGAGCCCCGAGAGATTCTTGAATGAACCACACGGAGCATTATATAAACTTTAAAAAATTAATATCTGCGGTTATTGATTAGATATTAATAAAATTTATAGCCTATGTTACTATAGAGGTATATATTAATATTGTGATGTAATTTCATAGAAATCGGTTCAGCCGATTTTGAGTCTATAACATCCCTATTTTCTCGGACAGACAGACAGACATGAAAAATTCTAGTCACTTTTGTATTCTAGAGGTCATGAAACGCGAAGATATGCAAAAAATTTTAAATTCTGAGCAATGTGCAGACAAAAACCTTTTTTTATATATATAGATTTATATGATTATTTATATTATTTATTTATTAATTTTAGGATTATCTGATTTTATTCCCAAATTCTCAATCTACCCATCAAATTTATTCGGATCATTTTGATTTACAATTGATTTTATGTCACTGGAAGTTCTTTAATAAATACTAAAATTACTTATTAAATAAATAATAAATTATTTTATTAATATTAATAAATATTTTATGATAAATTCCGACTATTGTATGATAAATTTCGAGTTCCATTTCATTGTAAAATTTATTAAATAAACTTTTTTAATCTTATCTTATTATGCTAGCTAAAATTGTTTGTATATATAGCCATGGGTTCTCAAAAACCGCTCTAACGATTTTTTTCAAATTCACACTAGATATAGTATTTATAAAGAAAAATTGATTTTTATTGATCACATCTCAGGAAAAATACATCTTAATTAGTTTTTTCTTAATTTAAATTTATATATGGAACACGACACAAATGACCTCCATATTGAAATTTGACTCCCGCCTTTTTTTTAAAGGTTATTGTATTAATATTTTTTTATATTTAAAATATTTTAAAATTTTTAATTTAATTTCGAAATAAAATTAAAAATATACATTTTAATAATATTTTATAATTATAAATTACGATATATATTTATCATTCTTCC
Organism: Labia minor; assembly: GCA_963082975.1. Lineage (NCBI taxonomy): Eukaryota > Metazoa > Arthropoda > Insecta > Dermaptera > Spongiphoridae > Labia > Labia minor. The sequence continues at coordinate 67,867,559 of OY720347.1, forward strand.
AATAAAAAAAAATATTCATTCACTTAGAAACATACCTAATAATACATACATATATTTATGTATTATTGAGGACACCAAGTTCCATTCATTTTAATCAGATTGATGCATTAATGCAATATTTAATAATTGTAATAAATAATTAAAGAATTGTATTTCAGCTCGGTGTCTCAAGTATTGATATTACCAGCCAAACCCAATAATAATGAATTATTTTTTTTAACTTAAGTACCGAGCCGAGGCTCGGGGTCCCGGTACTTCTTAATTATAAGGTAAATAATTAAAATTTTATTCATTTTATATATTATTTTAATAAAGAATCTTATTTTTTTATCTTATTTCTCAGTCAAATTTTCTTTGAGGTCACCGTTCCAAGGACTTGATGGCCATGCAAGTGTGACCGTTTCGCATTTAACTTTGTGATACCAGATTAACTTATTTCAATAAATGATTCATTCAATGAATTAAAGAAGAATGAATTCTATTTTCTTTGAATGTTCTTATTATATTATTTTTTTAAATAAAAAAATATTTGATAAATCAATTGAATGAAACACGATTACTCATAATAATAATAACAAAAAATTGTATTATTTTGTTCTTTTTATTTAACAAGTAACTATATATACTCTCAATCCTATATGTCATAATTAATAATTATCAATCGAAAATATTACTTTATATTAAATGTTCGATTTTCTGTCAAGTTTTTCCCTTCTATAAACACTTTGATGTTTTCAAAGACTAATTTGCATCTAGACTGGCTGGAATAAATCGAAACCGTCGCCTGGTCACTCCTGAACACAACAAAGTGGGGAAACCTTTGACCTTGGATTAAAAATTATACATACATCAAACTGCCCCTACCTTTTTGCCTTTCACCTTCCACCACGATATGGAATAAACAGACATTATAATAAGTATTAAAAATAAATTCATACAGATTTTAGATAAAATTAAAAATTTAAATTAACAATAATTATATTCTAATGACCTATTGAGGTTTACACATTTAGTCGTGTACTATACCAGGGATGGCGAACCTATGGCACGTTTGAAAAATTTCATGACACGCATAAAGACAAAATTATTTTTTTAATAATTATAACTTTTTACAATAGAAATAAATTAAAAATGAATAAATCACATTAAAATTAAAATTTATGAAATTTGAAGTACTGAATATTTATTTATCTATCTTAGTAGATTAAACTGGCAAATTATACATTTTATTAAGCTGAAATATCGCTTGAATTCCCTCGCAGTATTAAAACATGCATGATAGATAGACTCAGTGTATACCGTTTGGACTTTGATTATGTCATTGCGTGTTGTTACCGTACAAATAGCACTGTTCAGGATTTAAAATTTTTTGCAAATCTTAACTCTTCATGACCTGGGCAACCCAAATATGACTTTTGTATTTTTCGTGTCTGTCATTTTATTTGTCTGTTTGTCTGGGAAATTGTGAAGTTATAAACTCCAAATTGATTGGGGCGATGAAATACACTTATAACCAGAATATTCTTATATGCTCTTATTTTAATATATGCTGTAAATTTTATCAATATTTATTAAAAAAAAAAAGAAAAATTAATTTTATAAAATTAACATCAAGCTTAACAAAGCTTTACTTTACGCATAGGACGGTTGGAGAATAGTGCCAGAATCGCAATCTTTTTCTAGAATTTAACATAACATTATCAAAACAAGAAAATGTAAGTGGTTCACGGTATCAAATATAAATTTTGCTTTTTTGTCATTATCTACAAATAAAAACTACAAACTAAAATCAATTAAAGAATTTCCATACAATAAAAATAAAAAACAATTTTTAGGAAAGATATATTTTTACCAAAAATAAATTCCAAATTTTTTAATAATCATGTTATTTTTTTGGAATAAAGTTTAATATTTAAAATTATAACACTTTTATATAGGATAGTTAGAAGTTATACAAAAATATTCGATTATATATTCAAGCTAGAGAAAAAAATGACAATTTTGTGGCCCGTTAGTTACTTCAAAAAGATTTTTTATAATTTTGTGGCACGGACATTGAAAAAGGTTTGATACCCTTAATATTAAATATTAAAAAAAAAATATTAAATAAATATTAAAAGATTCAAATAATAATTTTGAATAACATTAATTATTAAATGTTTAACAATTATTTTAACAATTAAAATGAATTTGCAAAAGATGAAGTTCAATTTTAAAACTCTCTCGAATACTTGAATTAAAAAAAAAAACTTTAGTGTCTTTTTTTATATACCATACATTCATAATTATAATTAAAATTTATTGGAATGACATAAAAAATTAATGTTACCTATTTTCTTATAATCGGACTACGGATTATTATTTTATAAGTTCTACGTAACATAGAAATAGTTGTTTTCGAATTTAAGTTCATATTAATTGATATTAATTAAATACATTAACATTTCGTACAGAATATGGCATATTACGAATCTGAAAGAAAATAGAATTCCTAAGCTCTTTGGTATATCAAATTCATAATCAAATTCTATGATCTAATCAAATTATTATTTAATGACGTTAATTATAAAATTCGCATTATAAAAAAAATATTTTTACTTATTAAAACATCTATATATATAAAGGATAGTGTTTGTATGTATGTATGTATGTATGTATGTAATTTGTTTACTTTTTTGCTGTCATAGAAACAAACAAAAAAGAAATTCCCAATCAAAGAATTATTATAATATTTCACTTTTTATTTTAAATTCTAATATTCAAATATTCATATCTCATTTTAATTAATATAATAAAATATTTAAATCATATTTAACTTAAATTTTATTTTGTATTTATTCTTTCTATATTTGAATACTTCTTTTATTTTAAGGGAGGGAATTAACTATGATCTAAAAAAATTAATAAATGAACTTAATAATAAAAAATCAAATAAATCCATTAATTTAAATTAATACTATTAATGAATGTATATATTATTAATTTATCTTTAGTTTTATCAATACTTTTATACCGTTAATTTTTATAAATTAATTTTTATAAATTGTCTCAAGTCTCTAACTTTGCATTTTCTCAAATTTTATTATAATTAAAAATATTCAATAAAAATCAAGCAATGAAATTAAAATATCAAAATGAAATGATCAAGAAATATTATACTCTATTATAACATATACAATACTTATAAACTATAGGCGGAGGAAATATTAGACGATATCATTGCGGGTTCAGGCCAAATCGATCAACATTAATTAAGATATTTTCATTATGACAGATATTAAAAAAACCGCGAATTCAATATCTCTGTTCACTAATTATTTGTAGACTTTAGTAAAACCTACGCATGACTCAATAGATCCGGATAAACTTTTTCAAATTTTGATCTTAAAATTTATCTTGAAGGTAGTAAAGAAAGAGTAAGATGTGGAAGTCAATTGTAAAATATTAGGTTACCCAGACGACTTAAATATAATAGGAGATTCGGCAATTGCAATTACAGATAGCGAGGAAAAATTAATCGAAGTAGGAAAAGAGATGAGGTTTGAAATTAATAATGATAAATAAATATATTTAGAAACAAACAGGAGCAGTATTAACAAACAAAATGTAGAATTTGAATATGTAGAAAAATTGAATGTAATCACGAAGGATAATAATATTTGAGAAGAATTTAAATCGAAGTTGCAATCGGGAAACGCCTGTTATCATGCAGTAAAGAGGCTTATCTCATCAAAATTATTATAAAAGGGAATGAAAATTAAAATATATAAAACAATTATTTTGTCTGTTGTATTATATGAGTGTGAGACATGGTCTATGATCTTAGGAGATGAGAGTGGATTCAGAGTATTTGAGAATAGGATTCTCCCCAGCATTTATGGGCCAAAGAAAGATGAGGGAATGACGTACGAGAGATGGAACAGAGGTTCAGGATAAGGACACTTGGAGAAATGTGGTTGTAGCTGCCAAGAACTTTCGAGTACCGTTGAGCCACGCATGGTCTATGACCCTGGGAGATGAGAGTAGATTCAGATTATTCTTTCCAGCATTTATTGGCCAAAGAAAGATGAGGTCACCGGGGACACTTGGAGAAATGTGGTTGTAGCTGCCAAGAACTTTCGAGTAGATAGATATAACATATTCAATAATAATATATATAATTAATTTACTAAATAAATTAAAATATATTTTAAATAATCACACAATAAGAAATGAATGTTTTATGTTATACATTGTTTGAAACAAAATGGATGAAAACCTTTTACTACTTTCAACCAAATACTATGTACCACTCGGGGGTACAGGGGGCGGAGCCCCCGTCTAGATGTGAAGAGCGACGAAGGAGCTCTGAGCAGCTAGTATAAAAATAAAATTTGAAATTCAATCTTTTTTAATTTTTTTTTTTTTAGATTTCCATATTGAACTAAAAAGTTTACTTATAAAAACACATAATGATTAGGTAATTAGATATGAGTATTCATATCAAAGAAAAATTTCTAAAGATAAGAAAAAAAGGACATTATCAAGGAAAATATTATTTTCTAAGAATCTAGAGCATTTTTTTATGAATTAACTTTTTTATTAATAAATTTGAATATTTGTTCAAATGCAAATAAGAGAATTATTAATTTTTTGTTTTTAATATATAAAAAATAACTATTCATAGTTATTTTATTTATTTATTTATTTAATAAGTTACTAAAAACTTTGTTTGATGGTGACTTTGGCCTTAAGATTAGCCATCCTTGTTTATGTATATAACCCTTGACCTAAATCGAAACGCCATTCAAAATTAATAGCTGCTTTATCATTAATCATATATGTTCTTCTAACAAAATAAACTCACACTTGGCAACCATTTCACATTTCTTCACCGAAGCACGTCATTCCTCTTTGAATGATTCATTCACCTCTTTTGTATATACTTATATTATATATAGGTATATACAATATTCAAAGTATGTAAATTTTTCTCATTTTGTTATCTATTTAAGTGAAAGTATCTATAGATTCAAAAAGATTTATTTAATATATAAACTTTAATAATTTATCTTTGTATCTTTAAGAATTAAAATGAAGTAAATGCATGTATCATAAGAATCAATGTAAGAATTTTGTAGTAATTGGTTTATTTGAAACACACACACACACACACAAAGTAGAAAATGAATGATCTTTGAAAACTTTTGAGTAATTCAGATGATCTTTAAAGATTATCAAAAATATCGACAGAATTTTAAAATTATTTAAATAGAAAAATTAATTAATAAAAAGCATTATTATTGAAAATCTAAAAATAGGTTGCTAAATCTTAAATAAAAAGGATATAAGATATATGGTTAATTTTAATATAAAACACGAAATTCTACTAAGATATTTCTCTTGGATTTTGAAGTTCATGGCCTCACCAAACACATTCCTCCAACCGTTTCAATTCCCCACCTGTTTGCAATATATTCTAAATTATCTATTAAAAAATTTGAGATTGTATTAATTAAATGTTAATATTTACATATTATTAAAAATAGGTCAGTTCTCCGGCTTAAGTTTTCCCTTTTAACTCCTTCCCCTGAGCGTATTTTTTAAAAGAATCTTATCTTATTATACTAGCAAAAATTGTATATATATATATATATATTTGTATTCTGGATATATTAAATCAGTCTAAGGATTTTTTTGAAATTCACACCATAGATAATTTTTATAAAGAAAAATTGATCTGTTTTGGTTTCAGCCTCGGAAAAAATCATCTTCTTTAGTTTTTTCTTAATTTAAATTTATATGACGTTAGCAACTACTTCAGCCAGCGCTTCCTTATATACAAAATATATTATAAATAAACTAAAATTAAAAATATTTATGTTATTTCCATATCTCTTTTTATTGCATTAATACTTACATTTAAATTATTTGAAATTATTTCAGAACGTTTATTAGTTTTTTCCTAATTTTAAATAGAAAATTTAAATGACGTCACCAACTTCGTTAGACAGCACTTCCTTATATACAAAATATATTATATTAAATCAAATTACGAAATATATATTGTTATATGAACTGACCATACTTTTCTGCCTTTCAGAGCATTAATACATACATTTAAGGTATATATGTTTTATGACTATTTTATGTTCTTTTAAATTATTTGAACGATGGCCAACCAAACCCGATATAATAAGGAATAATTTGTTTAATGACCGAGCGGCGGCTCGGTGCACCAGGTACTATTTATAAATATAGATTATATATATATATATATTCAATGTACAACAATCAAATAATAAACGCGGTCGTTTATTTATAATTCTATATTTAATTTACACTTTTGTCTTTTTAGGATTGTAAATTAATATGGTTTGATTAAAGTTTCATCTGATTAAATAGAAAATATGTTTTTTTATCGCCATTTATTTAGACTATTTTTATCTTTGATTATTTCATGTTTTTGCACAATGCACGGTATGAGTATGTGTGTATTGTAATAAGTTTAGCTAAAATTGTGAATTGTAAAATTTCCACCTTCTTCGTACAACACAAAATACAAATTTTTTGTTGAAATTTTGTGTTTAACGATGATTTTAGCGATATTGATAAAATAATGTCAAAAAATAATAAATAAATAATCAAAAAAGTAAAATTTAATTAAATATTATTTAGAAAGAACAAATAAAATATTTCATTTTATATTTTTTTTTAAATGTGCTTTGTGTTTATTTATTATCCTTCCTTCAAGTACTCTTTAGCTGTATGATCATTCAGTCATTAATTCAGAATTATCCTATTATTTGCTTAGTGTTTTCAAGAAGTTAGTTATATATTATTTAAAAATGATTGTGTTTGTTTCTCCCCCCCCCCCTCTCTCTCTCTCTTTATTGTGAACAAAAAGAAAGAAGCAATGAATTCATACAATTTACATGCCTACTTGTTTGAGTTAGAACTCAACACTCATCATTTGCTCTAGTTTTATACTATACTAGCTGACCCGAGCACGCGTGATTAAGGTTTTTATTATATTACATTGTAGTAAACTATTTAAGAGGAACGGTAGGAGAACATCAGTCATGCTTTTTTACATAGATGCCACTTGTAAAAAAATATGGCGATACAGAGATCAAAAAATAATTAATTTTAAAAGTTATTATTATTTTTATTCAGTTTGTAGCAAATGAGTATATTACAAAGTTATTAGTAAATAATATGTGACACTTAAATTTATGAATGAGGAAGGTATGACAAATCTTTAACAATAATATTTATTATTTTGAATTATAAATACTTTTAATTTCAATTTAATTAAGCACTAATATTTTTGGTTAATCTGTCTTTAGCTAACACAAATATTGTATATTCGACGGTTTCCCTACACGTGAACATGCAACATATAGTTGCGCAGGAGAAAAACATGAGTTTTCCAAATCTAATTGCGAAGAAACAAGAACGAACAGTTTAATACATTGCGTATTTTGTTGCAGTTCTATTTTACCGTTCCAAATATCTAATAATTGTCCCGAAAATATTTGTGCAGATGGATCATTGAAGAATTTAGTTATGATAAAAAAAAATTAAATTTTATTAGCACAAATATAACTATATAAATTAATAATAATTAGTGATTGGCATCTAATAAGAATTCAAAAAATTATTTATTTGAAGATAAAACTGACATTTTAGCTATTTATGCTTTTTCTAGTTCTATAAATTATTTAATATTATTAGATCAGATTTATTAACAATTTATTTTTAATAAAATATTTTTAATTATTATTTTAAATGAATATTAATTAAAGAAATTATTAAATTATTCTTAAAATGTTTGCAAAATAAATAATTTTAAATATAACAACTGACAATATGAAAGCGCTTTTAGCGTGGCGATTTGACGAACTGTAACTAACATGTCATTTAAATCTTTAAAAAATGTAAAAAAAAACTCTGACTTTGTACGTCCTACGCAAGGACAACGCCTATCAAGCCGGTTATATCCATGAGGTGTCCTTTGATCAGTAGAACGGGTCCTCTCAACCTTTACCTTGATTTTCTTGATCGGAGGCGCTATCAAGTAGCTTTTCCCCAATGTTGTTCCCGGAGGCTGGATTGACTACGTCCCATAGACCCCAGCTAGGGAAATTCCCTTGCCAGGCCCGGGACTTGAACCCGGGAGCATGTGAATGTGAGGCAGGTTTGCTACCCACACACCCAATGGCGCCTTTAAAAAAACATTTAAATGAATATTAAATTAAATACACCTAGAACCCCAACTCTGATTTTAATAAAAATTTGCAAAAACCTTTCCGGGGATATACCTAATAATTTCCCAAATTTTCATGGTGATTGGATATATGGTTTTTGAATCAATAATAGACAGACAGACAGGCACACATTAATTTTAAATATATATATATTTATTTAAATTTATTGTTTTATCACACTAACGATTGTCAAGATAAAGATATGCCAGTGCTTCTTGTGCTAAACTAAATCAGTTCTTCATTTCAATCCAATCTGATACTTCATATAAATTTGTATTTCAAATATATATACAGAGAGAGAGAAAATTATATAAAGATTATTTTAACAATTGATGTAATTAATCTACCCAATTAACTAGAAATTAAATCAAAGTAATTTTTCTTTCAAGTGAATCATTTATAATGAATGGAAAGAAAAAGCAGAAACAAATCAATGATTTAATAAATATTTTACAAGAATTGATGATGAAATTGTGTCAAGAGGTTCTCTTTTTGTTTTAAAAGAGGACTTAAACAAAGACAACAAACTAAAAAACTATAATAAGAATTTCAAATTTTGTATCATTTATCAAACGTTCGTTTACTTTATACATACATAATTTATATGCGAATGATTCATAAAACTTAACGAGTGTTTTTATTCTCTTTTTATTGGTGCTGGGCTTTATTAGTCTCCAGGTGAGTGAGGGTTTAGAAAAATAAGGGTGATCGTCAGAGCATAACGAACAACACGTATTTGAATAAAATTTGCTAACCTCTTTCCGTGTTATTTATTTTATTTTTTAAGTATTTTCCAAATAATGTTATTATTAGATACTTTTCAGAAAAAAAATAAAATAATTTATATTAACACAAAAAAATCAATAGAATTTTTATGTTTATTATGTTAATTTAAATGTTTAAAATATAATTATTATTATTTCTTAAATATATTAATTTTAACTTATAAATAAGTTGACCTGTGGCCAGGTCCGAACCGACCGACTGTTTAAAATAAATTAATTTCCAGCTACAGAAACAATTTCAAATAATTTTCATATATCTATTAATGTAATAAAAAACAGATAGGCATATAACATAAATATTTTTAATTTTATTTTATTTTTAATATATAGCTGAAGTAGCCGGCGTTGCCCGTGATCATAATAAGGAGACTGTGACGTCATGAAGGGCTGGGTGACGTCATATAATTTTAAATCAAGAAAAAACTAATAAATATGATTTTCCCGAGGATAAAACCAATACATTCGTGGTGATATGTAAAAATATCTCCTCATGTGAAATTTGGTGTGAAAATAACCCTTCCCTTCCTATCGTCGATCGCTAATACTACCACTTCCGGTTTCCGGATTTGCACCAAAAGTTGATCAATTCATCCCACTGATGCATTAAGTAAAGATACCAAATTTCATCAAAATCCGTTGAGCTGTTCAGGCTGTACACATCTATACGGACAGACGTACGGACAGACGGACAGACATGCTAAAAATACTTTTTTCTGTTAAGAAAATGCATGATTCGTGGAGATATGTAAAAATCTCCACATGTGAAATTTGGTGTGAAAACAATACCTCCCTTACTATCGTCGGTCGGTAAAAATAAAAAAGTGAATAATACATTTTTATAAATAAATTATTTAATTATATCATAGAAATATGAAAAATTGAGGCTTTATTTTTTTAATAATATTAAACAAAACTACTAGTTTTTTTTAAAAAGTTTCTTTTCTTTATAAAGCTAAGCTTAACATTTGTATAAAACACACATATATACCAATGAAAAAATAAACTAACGTTATAGAATTGTTAGTTAATATATAAACTTTCAAAAATGCTTTATCATATATAAATGACCCTAGAGATATTATAAAATAAATTAGTTTATATATTCTGGTTCAAGAACCTCGAATTGGAATTTTATTGAATATTAGAATACGAACGAACAAACCTACAGGTGCTAGATTATTATCTCTTATAAAATAATTGAATTGTTTAGAAAAGGGATCAATAAAAATGATGGATATAAAATAGTATAATGAAAATAACAAAATTATTTATATAAATATAATCTTTCTAAAATATGAAATGCATCAATGCACTAAGAAGAATTCAAAGCAAATGACAATTATATTTTTCGAATTCTATTAAACTAATAAGAATTAAAGAAAAAAGAACTGTAAAAATTAATATTAACATCGTAAACTATTTATTTTCATAAAAGTCTATTTATTTAGTGACAACCTATTTATTCAAATTATACACGGTGTGGACAATAACCAAGGTGACTGGTGCTGTAACTCCTTTTCAAGGCGCTACACCTAAGATATCAAAACATAAATAAATAGGTATATGAACCCTCGATAACCAAAAAAAAATAATTCAGTTTTTTAATTTTACTTTACTTTTTCAGAAATCCAATTTTTTTCAGATTAACTTTTTCTACCTTGTCACAAGGAAACTATGAATCCTACACTCCAAATTTGAGCCAACATCAAATCAAGCTTGAAAAAACAGTCACAGAAACATTGTGTGTACCCATTACGAACCGCCCACAAAGCGGCAAAGTGCCGAGTGGCTTGGCTTGACCCAAAAAAGTCCGGCTTCAAAAGAGTCGAGTGAAGACCCTTTTGACAGTTTTTTTGATGCTAAATGCATCATTCATCAAGAATTCACTCCCCAAGGGCAGACGGTTAATGGAGAATACTATTTGAAGGTCTTGGATCGTTTTCAGAATCTCTCGAATTCGCCTTGAGTATCACGAGCAAGGCTCATGGAGGCTATTGCACGACAACGCTCCTGTGTCTAATTGTGACCGAGTTTTTGTAGAAAAAAGGCGTTCTTCTTATCGCCCATCCTCCCTATTCCCCTGATCTAGCCCCAGATGACTTTTTGCTATTCATTAAACTAAAAATAGCCATGAAGGGAGAGCTTTTTTCATCAGTGGAAGAATTACGAAACCGCGGCCCTAAAGGGGCTTCAAAAGAATGACTTCTATTTATGCTTCAATTCATTTTACAAAAGATTTGAAAGAGGTATATAAAATTTATAAATTTGTAACCCGTTTTGTTTTTATGGTCTCAGTCACCTTGGTTATTGTCCACACCGTGTATATATAATTACCTAAACAGGTGTACATTTTTTTTAGAATTAAAAACAAAAAACATTATATATTAGTTTCTTAAAACACCATTTCAATATATATAATATTTGGTTTTAACTTGAATTAATAAACTTAAACAGAACGCGCATACTGATTTGTAATTAATATTACTGTATCTCTATTTTCTGTAATATTATTAACATCCTGGACAAATTATAAAGAATAGGAAATTAAATTTAATAATAAATAAAAGAAAAAATTTAAAAGATCAGATAATAAATATAATATAATATATAACGATGGATAGATGTGACGGGATTAAGAAAAGATAGGTAGTTTAGGATTGGGATGATGGCAAAAATGTGAATGCACTTTTGAGTTACACTTAATAAAGTCCTTAAAAAATAGATAGGTAATATAATACATTATGTGTGTGTTTTATTTATTTTCAAATTAATCTATGGATACGCTTATAAATGTTCAATAATATATTTTTTCATTAAAATAAAAGTAAGTATATAAATTAATTTATTAAAGTTTTATGAAATTAATGAGTTTTCATTTATACGATGTTTTTAATTTTAAAATAACGAATCTCACACACACAATTATTTATCATCTTATATATTTTAGATATAAATAAATATATTTATATTTATTCATATTCTTTGGTGAAAACTTTTGTTTAGAAAAAGTAAATAAAAACATAATTCTTTTAATTTCCTGACATGACATTTTCAAGAAAATATATTTATAGTTAAAATAAAAATTCAAATAATCAAATATTAAACTCTACAAAAAAAGAAAAACATTGAATTCAGACTTCTTTTATTGTGATGATCTATTGAGATATTTATAAAGAACCCGATAAATAATTAAATTAGAAGTGATTATTTTTTTCATGTCATCTATATTCCCTCAATTGGTTTTTATACCTCTTATACTTCTTATTTGCACGCAATTCACTTCACTTGTCAATTATTTTGAACATATGCTCGGAAATGGTTTAACCTCAAAGTTAACCAAACTGCCAAATAATTGATGTAATCGATCTATTCACTTTTACCAATATACAGACAAAATAATTGATAAAGGAAAAGATTGAGAAGAATTGACCTTACATAATGGAAAATAATTTTCTTTCATTGCTTATTTATTTATATTGACAAATTCGTTTTGCTAATCTTAAAATAAATTATATAATAATAATAATAATAATAATATATAATTCAATTATAATAAAATGAAATAAATTTTATAGTATAGTATAGTACGTATAGTGATGGTCTGTGATAGTATGATTTCAGGGGCGCTACTAAATTTTGAAATTTCTTGCCTGCAGCATGCACATTCCTCTAAACTCTAAACCATTCCTATTAAGAGATCATTCCCCTTTCACTTATATTTATTTACTATTAATAATTATATTCGTATGAAGGAGTAGAATGAAAATTTCAATTGTAAATCTACATAGCTTTTTCATAAAAACCATAATAATTATACAATTTTTTCTTATATTTATAAATATTGTTCCATAAATATATGCATTTTTCAAATTTAAACTATTTTAGTAAGTATAAGTGTATTTTTTTGTGGATCCAAATTATACACTTCTTAATAATAATAATAATAAATTATATTCTAAAAACAAATAGTACTAATAATATTAATAAACTTTGAATACATTTAATAAGGGTATGGAATTTCATTAAGACTTCACGCAAGGTTTTTAACAAATCTCGTGTCCTATTAAAACAAAAAAATAAGCTTTAAGATAAAAAAGTTGTATTTTCATCTAAAATACAATAATTTTGTGTTTATATATATATATATATATACTATTATACCGAGACCCCGAGCCTCGGCTCGGTAATTAAGTTAAAAAAATGATTCATTATTATTGAGTTTGGCTGGTAATATTAATACCTGGGACACCGAGCTCTCGCTCGACCCTTTAAAAAATATTGATATACAATTCTTTAATTATTATAAAAAAGATTCTTTATTATCGGGTTTGTCTGGTAATATTAATACTTGATTCACCGAATCGCCATTCAAATAATAACATACAAACAGAAAAGTAGGCGTGTCGATATAAAATATATACCTGGGACACCGAGCTATCTCTCGACCCTTTAACATATTTATACAATTTATTATTATATACTTTAAAAATTTTACCATTGTCAATGAACTTTTAGTTCGTTTATAAAACTATATATCTGTGTGTCTGCGTCTGTGTGTCTGTCGCCAAAAATTTTCGATTTTTTAAATATTGATTTTGGATTCCAGTAGAGCTTAAAAAAGTGTAAATATAAATTTTATTTTAAGAATAGATAATATCTCACAGGCGGTGGCTGTGACGTCATATCTATTTAATTTAAAAAAAACTAATGAAGATGATTTTTCCCAGAGATGTGATCAATAAAACTCAATTTTTCTTTATAGATACTATCTCTGGTGTTTCAAAAGAATCGTTACAGCGGTTTCTGAGAACCCATTTACATATATATAATATATATATACAAACAAACAGCATAATAAGATTAGATAGATATACCTACTAAATCAACCTAAATTAATTGACGATTGGAATTAAACAAAATAATATTATTTATAGTATTTAAGTAATTCTCCGTAGAAAGATCAAAAAAATTATACGAATTATAACGTTTTTAGATTCTAGAAACCCACTTTTGTCATTTGTACGATCATGTTTGTGTGAATGAATACTCCATTTCTTATAAGAAAGGAATTGAATATTTTAAAGATTGTATATAAATCTTCAAAGTAAAGTCGTTAGTGATTTAAGATATAATCGAATTAATAATAACAATAAAAAGAAGAATAAGGAAAGGAAAAGTGGAGAGATTTTCAGAACACCTTCTCTTATTATAAATTTATTATTATAAACTTTTCAAGGATTTTTCTTATAATTAGAAATGTTCAATTTAATAATAAAATTATTCCCAGTGTGAAATAAATAAAGATATTTCTTTGTTTTCTTAGAATACGTCACTCATCTCTATATTTAAAACTAAATGTCTAATAAAGGTCAAAAATATTTATAATTAAAAAAAATAAAAAATAAATAATTGCATTTTTTAAAAAAAGATATTACATAATAAAAATTAATACCAATCAGAAAAATGGTAATTGAATTATTGATTCTTTACCTAAATTCACTTTTAAAATAATCATTATGCATAAGTGTACATCTACATTATATACCATATTATTATTATCGACATTTTATTATAATAATTAATTATTGCGCCATATTATTGAAATTCTGAGAAAAAACTATGAATTATATATGAAAATATTGACACAATAATCTTCATATATACTTACATGAAGATAATCTATCAAGATTAGATTCTAAAACTATACATCAGTAATTGTGTCAAATTATTAAAATTACAATATGATATTATAATCAAATTAAAAATATTTATATAAAAAATGTTTATTAATTAATTTATTTTTTTATTTTAAATTATTTTCCATAACAATTTATTATTCCTATTTTTTATTTTATTTTTTTATCACCTGCTGAATATATATTAATTAAAAAAATTATTACAATTTTAATGTTTGTGATAGTTTATTTGATTTTTTTTTAAATTTTCTTCTTTAAAATTTTAAAATTTAAAAATGAAAAAAATAATAAGGGATTGAGAATGATTGTTGATGAGATACTATAAATATCTTTTCTCGTTAGTAAAAATCAAATTGAAAGGCTAAAGTTATCTCTCCTCCCATTTTTCTTAATTCTTACCTCTTCAAAAAAGATTGCTCTTATACTAAGAACTATAAAAAATTTTCGAGAAATATTTTCAGGCATGCAATTATATACAGATAACAATTTTGAAATATTTTCTTTTAAAAAACAAAGAATTTTTTTTTTCTTTGAATAGTTAAAAAAATAAATTTAAATATTTTTAATTTATTAAATTATGGTACAATAGATAAAATTTAAGGGCTGAGGGATGAAAAATAAACTATAAAGTTGAGGAAATGGAGGAATTCGATGGAAGTAGTAGCTCAAATAGGAGCAGTTCGAATTTTGGGTTTACTATAGGGATAAATTGATGCATATAAAAAATAGTTTATTTATTTTTGTTTTAAAGCGACACGTTCTAAGAAAAGTTCTTTATCTATGCTTTTATCATGTGCAATTTTATATTTATTAAATATTAAAAATAAAATTAAAAAATGGATGGTTGCATAAGCATTAGGGGCGCGATATTTTTCAAGGCTATGTGATAATTATAAATGTATATAATTATAAATTATAATTCTCAATTACTTTTGTTTCAATGTTTACAAACCATATTATGACAAAAAAAAATTATTTAAATATTATTTGAGAAAGATTACAAACCATCTCGGTGTTCTCCTCTGTTATGAGAGCCAACAGAGAAAAACCAAAGTACAGGATGAGTGCATGGACCAAAGATCCATCTTGAGCAACATCCACGTGGTAATATCTAAAGGTCGATCCTCCATCGGCAAGAGCTGTCACAGACTGAGGGTTTCGCCCCTCGAGTTTCACTTCAATTCAACCCCATTCATGCGCCCGCGCACAACCACCCCTCCTACATCCATGACTCACGCCCATCCAGAAAGCAACCACTTTCAATGACAATGCCAATGGAGATGACAAGCCAACATTTAAAGAAATGAAGAAATCAAAAAGATAAAAAAATAAATACAGGTATATATAGAGGATTTTTTCATCGTTGCGATTCTTTTCAAAACAAATTGAAATAGAAAGTTAGAAATAATATATTTTAGTCCAGCTTCATAACAAAATTTGTTATCTTTGTAAAATATTCTTTTTAAAGTTGGAATTAAAAATTTAAAAAAAAAATATAACAAAATATAACAAAATGTAACTAAGGATCTTCTTTTGGAGATGAAATCAAGTTCACTATTCTCATTGAAGTTCACAATTTATTCTCCACTCACTTCCTTTATGAGAAATTTTTCCTTTTACCAAGAACGGCTCTTTTTTACTTTCTTATAAAGTAAAAGAAATTACTTATTATTATTATTATCTAAATTAACTCAATCCAATTTAAATTCAAATAGTTTAAAATATCTAATATTTATCTAAATATTTAGTATTTTTGTTATCGGTGAGTTAATATAAATTTAAAAATATTTTAGTAAATAAAATTTGTCCATAAATCAGTTAATTATTTTAAAAGAATTTATCTTTTTATTAATATGTTCCTCTAATTAATTAATCGAAGAAAAAGTCATTTATATGGAATTAGTTCAAGGATCTCTAAGATTAAGGTGTAAGAAATTATTGTACATATTCAATTTATTTGTCTGCCCTAAAAACGATTTTCTATTGCGCAATTTTTTTCAATAAAATAAGAAGAAAAAAGGTCATTACGGATTATATATTATGGTTCGATAATAGTCAGAACTCCTTTAAAAATGTCAATTAAAAAACATACTGTATAATTGATTATTTTTTTCTAATAAGTAATGTATTATCATGGATATTCGATATATATGATAATTAAATGAATACTTAGATTTTTGTTTTTCTTATCTTTGAAGGGGATTCTAGAGGGAAATACAAGGGAACGCGCTTCTTGAATTTTATTACTATTAGAGATTGACCTCAATAATTTTTATTGTTTGTATGTATTACAATTTAAATTTGAATATAAAAGTAGTTACAAGTAAAATAAAGGAATTTCTTTTCCATTATGTTAATATTTTAGTATTATATTATTATATTCATATGAATATCGATTTTGTATTTTAGATATTCATCTTTTGATTTAAATAAAAATAGAAAAATTACAAAAAAAATATTATGATTTTTATTTTGTTTTCAATGATAAGAGATTAAATAATACCTAGTAAATACGTGGTATGAAAATGCAGTGGCGTACCTGGGGGGGGGGGGGTGCGGTCCGCACCGGGCGGCAGTTATCTTGGGACGGCATTTTTTATTTTTAGTTATAGTTGTAAAAAGCAACTTATTCATTTCATATTTATTTTTTTTCTTTCTTGAATAATAAATGATTATTATGATTATTATAAGTTTACTATTTGATTTATATAAATTATGCTTAACTATATGATTTCGAATATTATTCCTCGGTGTATATAAATGCATTTTAGTGTAAATTTCGAATTCTAATTCCAACAGGATAATAATTTTATTTTATTGTATTCATTAAAATTCGTTGAATTCGTAAACGCATCTTTACGATTTTGTTCAGCAATTTTTCCTAACTAAAATTTTTTGATATATATTTTTTATAAATGTTATTTCTTTTGAAAAGTTTATATGATTACTTTGAAGTGATATACCAATATTTTTTTAAATCATCGATTTTTCTTTTGAAAAGCAGGGCCTGCGGAAAAAATATAAATATAAATTTTGAGAGCATTATACACGATTTTTCTAGTATGAAAGCTAGAAGAGTAAATATTATATAAATAATTTTACGAGTGCATACAAATATGTGTAAAAAAATTTACTCTCTCTTAATATTGATTAAATAACTTAATAATTTATTTATGTGTATTAATTTATAAAAACCACTATTTGATTGACTTATAATAAAAAGGGCGGCAAACTGGAGATCGCCCCGGGCGGCAAAAGTTCTAGGAACGCCACTGTAAAAATGTATACTGAGTATAATGTTTAAAGAATATTGCGAATGTGTCATGTGTTTAAGAGCATTAATAAATTGGATTAACCAATATTGTTCATTATTTTCTTATCGTATAATTGTTATTGCCTCTAAATGCCAAAAGACCAAAAATCAATTTATATATTCACAAAAAAAGAAAAAGAAAAAACTTAAATTAATATTTGGTATATAACTCCGATTAATCCAATTCTTATTTCCAACCGAATCGACCATGGGATTGAAAAAAGGGCGAATTAGATGCAACGCACAAAAGTGAAATTTAAAAAAATTAACTGTTTGAGCATATAGGTACTTTCAATCTGACAGACGATACCAGAAGGGGGAAACGAAAGTTAAAATAATTTGTTGTATGCAACCAGCACAACTTAGCACAACTCGCAGAATTTGTTTATCTGTCACTCTGAAAAAGTTATAAGAGGTTTAATACTATGTCTTATACTATTAAATTTGAATATTTTTTTATCTTCTAAACGGAAAGAGCCAGAGTTGTTCTGCTTGCGGCACAATGTTTAGTAGCCAAGAAGTATCCAGCACAATTTTTTTTTTTTTGGAAAAACAAAATGGCGGTGCCAGCAAAAAACCGGTTTTTTTTATATTTTCCTGTTTGTTTTTTGAGATGGGTGACTGGCGTTTGCGGCACAACGTAGCACAAACTTAGCACAACATAGCACATTTGCGTTTTTTCTGGAATTATAAAATGGCGGTGCTAACTTCACGCACATGTCTGTGGCACCTAAACAAAAGCCTATTTACAAAATTTAACATTAGATATATGTTCCCATCGCAGATTATCTGATTAGTATATTTTTTCTTATGGCAATGTAAAAAGGCAGTTAACTTGCTCGTGTGACGTCATGTCCTGCTACCTAATGGTCGATACCTCGGACCCTAGCAAAGAGTAGGTCAATTAAATTCAGACTTGGGGGGAAAGATACACGCAAAATAACCAATGTATGCATTGGTGTCAAACCCCACTCCCCGCCAAAAACCTCGTACATTAAACGGACATTGGCTCGAAAAATAAATTAGGATGATACGGATCTTAACTATTGGATCAATTCTTCTCTCTCTTTTATAACATAAAACATAAAAATAAAATAATAATAGTAATAATAATAATGAAAATAAACATTAATATAATCTTAAAGCAGATAAAGAACTAATAATAATAACAAAACATTATTATTCATTTGTTGATATCGTATTAAAAAAGTCAGGTTAGTTTAAATGGATAACAGAAAAAAAGAAAATGTGCTAAACACTATATATATATATTTAACTTATAATTAGATATGAGAGAAATAGGAAAGAATCGGAATTTAATAAAATTAGCATAAAATTTTTGAGTTCAGTAATTATAAGTATATAATTATATTTGTATTTATTAAAGCTTTTGTGGTTATTTTGATAATTGTTAAGAGAATTTTTATTACGTACGCTTGATCCACAAATACCAAAAATATACGGTAATCCCAGAATCCATAAAACCAACAAACCTTTTTTAAGACCAATAGTTAGTCAAATCAATTCAGTGACTTACAACTCATCAAAATATCTAGCACATTTATT
Source organism: Labia minor (assembly GCA_963082975.1). NCBI lineage: Eukaryota > Metazoa > Arthropoda > Insecta > Dermaptera > Spongiphoridae > Labia > Labia minor. Next base: position 67,887,168 of record OY720347.1, read on the forward strand.
AAAACCATTTACAGGCACTAATTTTTCATACGTTAAAAATTCCACCCACTTAGTAGAAATGTTATCAAAAGTAGAAATTACAAAAAATGATATATTGGTGAGTCTGGATGTGGACTCCTTGTACACAAATGTTCCTATTGACGAGACCATTGAGATTATAAAATCAAACATTACATTAGATAAAAATACTCTCGAATTAATAGAATTTTGCCAAAAATCTACATACTTTATTTATGATAAAAAGATTTATAAGCAAAAAGAAGGATATGCTATGGGTAGTCCACTAAGCCCAGTATTCGCTAACATATTCATGGAAGATTTCGAAACAAAATTAGTCAATAATGCAATAAAGAAGCCAAAACTGTTTCTTAGATATGTGGATGATATTTTGATGATTTGGCCTCATGGTAAGGATTCTTTAGTTGAATTTGTGGAAGCAGCAAATAATTTACATAAAAATATAAAACTAACAGTTGAAGTTGGGAAGTAAATGAAGAGTTACCGTTTCTTGATAATTTAATAAAAAAGAAACAGAATAGATTAAATTTTGATATTTTCAGAAAAACAACTCATACCAACAGATATATCCACGCAGATTCCCACCACCATCCATCACAAAAATATGGAGTGATAAAAACACTGCACAAAAGAGCCGAAGAGATATGCTCAAATGAAAACATTAAAAAAGAAAAACAACGATTGAAGGAAGCTTTCATAAACAATGGCTTCTCGGAATATGAAATTAGGAAATTCAGAAAAACAAAAAAGACAGAAATCAAAAATGAAAATGAAAAACCAATATACAGATCACAAATAACATTACCTTATATAAAAGGAACAACGGAAAAAATAGCGTCAAAACTGAGGAAACACAACATCAGAGTAACATATAAACCACATAAACAAATGTCTTCTCTCACCTCAAATATAAAAGACAAAATTAAAAACGAAAATAATGGAGTTTATAAGGTAACTTGTGAATGTAAAAAAGTATACATTGGTGAAACAAGTAGAAAGATTTCTACAAGACTGTCTGAACATGAGAGAGCCATTAGATTGAAACATCCAAATCAATCAGCAATTGCAGAACATGCCTTAACAACAGGACATAAAATAAATTTAGATAATGTAGAAACACTTCATATTGAAAATAATTGGTGGAAAATAAAAATAAAAGAATCTATAGAAATTAACAATCATCCCAATAATATTAATAAAGAGGATGGATATAGACTTAATAAGATGTGGAACATAGTGTTGGATGAGTAAAATTTGTCATATTGAATGAAATATAATTAATCTAATGTGTATTTATGTATATATCTTGTTTATAGAAATAATTTACTATCCTTTTTATAGAGACATAATGCACTATCATACTTCTTGATTGTAAACGCTTGCTTTGACAATTGCTGCTGACTTCATGTTGAGATTAAGAATTGGCGGCAAAAATTGGAGCCAAAAATTGGCGCCAATATCACTGCCTATATAAGAGGGGACGTGTCCTAACATGCATCAGTCCGCTTTAATCGGAGCAAGCGTACGGTTACTTGAAAACGACTGCAGAATAAGCAGTTGAAACGTTGTACAATTATTTTAATTTAATAAATAATTTTATACAAATAATGTGGTCTTTTAATAAAAATTCTCTTAACAAATATAATTATATTATTAGATCAATGTTCTACTCTCCCCTCCCTCCCAATATATCAAAATATAAGGTTTTATATGATAGAACAATTAATTGAAATTGGGAAAATTTTATTTTTTTAGAACATTTACTGAAAATCTTTTTAATAATAACGATTTTAAATTCATTCGCAACATATTAATGAAAAAGGGGGTATACCGGGAAGACAAAACTCCCTTATCAAGGCTTTAACTTGACCAAACAACTCTACTATAATATAATATTTATAATTATTATTATTATTATAGAAAAAAATAATAAATGAACTTTCTATTTTTATCTATGATAAAAAGATATGAAATATATAAATGCAAATACTCTGTCATGATTTTATACACGAAAACCTATTACTGTTTATTTTAAATATTTTTTTCTTATTTTGTAAGAACTAATTAAAAAAAATTAAATAATTAAAATTTATTTAAATTATTTATATAAAATATTTATAAACATTCGATAATTTTACAAAATTGTTTTTCATACAAAGTCCCTTGGAAATATGTAATCTAAGATAAAAAGATATGAAATATATAAATGCAAATACTCTGTCATGATTTTATACACGAAAACCTATTACTGTTTATTTTAAATATTTTTTTCTTATTTTAAAAGAACTAATTAAAAAAAAAATTCAATAATTAAAATTTATTTAAATTATTTATATAAAATATTTATAAACATTCGATAATTTTTCAAAATTGTTTTTCATCCAAAGTCCCTTGGAAATATGTAATCTCCAATTCTTCCACAATTGAAATAATGATAAAAGCCTTCATTAAATACCTAATTATAATTAAACCAAAATAAAAATATGAAATTATTATTTTATCAGTAATATTAAAAGATAAATGTTTAACTCCGTATTGGGATGGTTGAAGAAATGTGTTTTGCAAGAGTCCTTTCTTACCCTAAAAATAGGTAGATTTAAATATTCTTCAATAGACAGATTTCAATGAAATAAAATTATAGTAAAATTTAAAGTTAAAATTTCATTCTTCCATCAACACGAAAAAATAGCAATTGCAAAGTATAAATAAAATAAATTACAAGTTATTTACCTAACTATGTATTTAAAAATTCATTATTGATATCATTATTAATAAGACATGGATTAAATTGTTCGACAGTTAAATGACCTCGCCATCATCACATTTCCGGGGTTTAATTTTATTTATTTATTAAAATGCTTATTAGAACATAGATTTTTTTATTGACCACATTGGTTGAGAGCGTGGACGAGAAAGCGTTAGAAAGGAAATGAAAGGCTATCGAGGTCGAGGCATCAAGTGAGTTGCGTGCCATGTCCGAACTGAAGGCTGCTCGTTTCACCCCCAACCCTCGACATCCCTTTTCCATTCTCAAGGATACCCGCCAATAAATATGAAACAGTTTGTTTCTCCTCTTCATTTATAAAAAAAAATGTAGATGTTAATGTTTATTTTTATAAAAATTTATTATAGGAATAGAAAATAAGCTTCAATTGGAAATAACAAATTGGTATATACAAGTATATATACAGTATATATATATATATATATATACGTGAATATCCATTTGTTTAATCAGACCACCATTTTCGATCCTTTATAAAATGAATACCCCTTCGACCTCCCTTCCCTTTCAGTCCATTTCAAAATAGATTTTATTTGTTCACAAAGAAAATTATTACTTTTCTTAAATCAGCATCTCATCATCAACAAATTCCTTATAAAAATAATGAGTCTGAATTTATTAACTTGCAAAAAAAAAAGTTAAGTATATAATTATTATTATATTAGAAACAAATAATAAGTTAACTTTCTATTTTTATAAAGGGTGTTTTTTTTCGAGGTTTAGAACTTTTGGATGGCATTACTGTTCAAGTTGACGACCGATTTAACAGCTGCCAAGTGATTTATTCTCAGTTTGGTTTGGCAATTCATCATGAATAGACTCATGCCTGAACAACGCTTGCAAATAGTGCAATTTTATTTCAAAATAATGGTTCTGTGCGGAATATGTATCGTGCACTACGTCCATTTTATTGTCGACAAAATCGTTAATTTGATTAACCATGGAATTTTTTCGCACCACGTTTACTCTTATTGATAACTCGCATCCCCAGAGCACCGTACGGTGCGTACAGAAGAAGCTATTGCTATTGTAGAGCGTAGCATTGAGGAAGACCCGAATGAGTCCATTCGCCATGATTACTAACTTTTTCATTCCTGAATTGAACAACCATGATGTCCAGGAGCTGTGGTTTCAACAAGAGGGTGCAACATGATTTATTGAAAGACAGACACTTTTGGTGACCGCCTAATTTCACGTTTTAGACCTGTGAATTGGCCTCCAAGATCTTGTGATTTAACACCGCTAGACTACTTTCTGTGGGGCTATGTAAAGTCATTGGTCTATGCGGATAAGCCACAAACGCTTGACCATTTGGAAGACAACATTCGCCGTGTTATTGCCGATATACGGCCACAAAGGTTGGAAAAAGTTATCGAAAATTGGACGTCCAGATTGGACTACATCCGAGCCAGCCGTGGCGGTCATATTCCAGAAATCATATATAAAATGTAATGCCACAAGATTATCTTTCGTATATAATAAAATTCATGTCAATCGAATAATTCATTATTATTGCAATTTAAAGTTCTATACCTCTAAAAGAAACACCTTTTATAGATAATTATTATTATATTAGAAACAAATAATAAGTTGACTTTTTATTAGGTTGGTGCATATGAAATGTCGTATTCTTAAGTGATTGTATAAAACTGTATATCTTTCTTCAAAAGCTGTTTATTCAATCAAAGTATGCTCCATTCGCTTCAATACACTTCTCCCAACGAGATTTTAAAGCGTAGATGCCTGTCTTAAAAAAATTTTGGTCTTTAGAATTAATAAACTCTGATATCGAGTTTTTTAGACTGTCTTCATTTTCATGGTGTTTGCCTCTTAAAAACAGCACTAAATGCTTGAAAAAATGAAAATCGGTCGGCGAGAGATCCGATCCGATCAAAAAATGGCTCTCGGCGAAATCGGGTTAGCAATGATGAGCATACGTTTAACCGATCCAGCTTATTTCGCTCTGTCAGTGCGTGCGGCACCCACTTGTCCATCTTCTTAACCTTGCCAATCTCAGAAAGGTGTCTCAATATCGTTGTATGGTCAACTTTCATCCTGATAGCAAGTTCCCTCGTGGATACGGCTGGATCCGCTTCCACTAGAGCCTTCAGGTCATCATTCTTCACAGACGTTTTGGGTCTTCCGCGCAGCTCATTTTGCAGTGAAAAATCGCCAGTCCGAAATTTTTCGATCCAACGCTGCACTTTCCGATTGTTAACCGTATTCTCCCCAAACGCTTGGTTTATGTTGCGTGCAGCTTTTGCAGCACTATTACCAAGTTTGTACTCATATAAGAAAATGACGCGAATGTCGGCAGAATTCATATCGGTAATAAACTCAAAAGAAATAAAAAAGGGAAGACCTTCGAGAAAACCTATTTTGTTGAAATGAGTCTCTGGCAATGGACAATACGAGTATGAATGAGGTTATGCCAAATACAAAAGTATAACGAACACAGGGAGGCAAACGTCCGCATGTAAAGAGAATACGACATTTCATATGCACCAACCTGATATATAGTATCAGGAATACTCCTTCATTTAGACAAGTGTCTCCCAAACTCTTTTGGCCCACGGACCCCATTTCATAGTAAAAAACCTTTCCACGGACCGTGAGTGAAAAACCACGTCGAGTCCCCTGAGTGCTTTCATATTTCCATCCATGGAAAAGAAAGAGAAGCCATGATCACTCGGTTGATTCGAGCGTCGTTTCCGACGCTACCTTATTACTTCTTATGCACATATCTACATTTATATTTTACTTAGAACGTAAAAATTTCAAACAAGTATTCATTGTTATTTATTTTATTTCTATATTCATAAGAATGTTTCACAATGTTTTTTTATTAAACCTTGCGCTGACCCCTGACGTTGTACAGACCCCCAAATCGATTTTAATTTTTTAAAGACCCCCTGAATGATCCTAGGGACGCCTTGGGGTCCGTATGGACCACTTTGGGAACCAGTGATTTAGACAGTGATATATATATATCTATAGCTGATATATGTATCTATAAATATTTGTCGAATGGTGTTCGAATCAGAAATTACGTACTCTGAATCTGTATATGACTGGGATATTTTTCTTAAAATTGACTATATTTACTTTTAGTTAAGCAACAAGGCAAAACAGTGATATTTATTTATGTTAATAAGGTTTTGGAAATCTTAACCTAGAAAATGTTTATCTGAGTAATGTTAACCCTGAAAGTTATTCTAGGGGGGAGGCTACCAGCTCTCTGTTTGAATGAGTGTAATTAGTTATTACATACAGAGGTAATATTTCCAAAATAATGTTAAGCTAGGTAAAGTTTACAAGGCAATCTTAAATAATGTAATATTTACCTGCATAGGGTGTAACTGAATAATAATAACCTAGGTAACGTTTACTGATTTAATATTTAATATTTACCAGAGTAATGTTAATCAAGGTAATATTTGAGTAGTGTTTACATGGGTAGTGATTAGCGATTTATATATTATATCTTTATAAACAACAATATAATCTACTTAAACAAAAAAATATATTTTAATTATATATAATAATATAATGTAGACTTTAGCTGAGCTAAAAAATTTAAGTATTAGGACAATTTAAATATAATAGGAGATTCGATAAACTCAAATAAATATGCGGTAGAAAAATTGATAGACGCTGGAAAAGAGGTGGGGATTGAAATTAATTATACTAAGACAAAATATTTATTTTTAAAGAGGAATGGAATTAATACACAAAATCTTAACATTTAAAACGTAGAAAAATTTAAATTTAAAAAAAAATTAAAATTTGCTAAAAGTTGTACAATAAAACTGATTAGAAATAAAAAATAAGTTGGCCTGTGGCCAGGTCCGAACCGACCGACGGTTTGAAGTAAATTAATTTCCAGCTACAGAAACAATTTCAAATAATTTTAATATATCTATTAATGTAATAAAAACAGATATGGATAGAACATAAATATTTTTAATTTTATTTTATTTATAATAAATATATATGTAAGACCAGGCTGTGACGTCATGAAGGGCTGGATGACGTGATATAATTTTAAATTAAGAAAAAACTAATAAAGATGATTTTTCTCGAGGATAAAACCAATACAAAGTGCATGATTTGTGGAGATATGTAAAAATCTCCACATGTGAAATTTGGTGTGAAAACAATACATCCCTTACTATCGTCGGTCGGTAAAAATTGAATAATATTAGGTTTATTCACGGATGATATTATTATTTATGTAAACCGAGACATTTTTATCTCCCGGAGAATTTTTGCGGGCACACTGGGACAGAATACACATAAGAATAAGCAAAATGATCGTATGGGATTTGTAAGTCAGCTAAAGAATAAGAATATTTGATCTATCAAAATTAAAAAAAATTTTAGGAGATCTAATTTTATTTATTTATTTAAAATAAGTTGTACCACATGTTTATAATTAACAAAAATTATACATTAAGTTAATTTTTTAAATAAGCTTAACTATATTTTATTTCTTTCCAAATCAGTACAATGATAAGAAAAAAATTTGATAATTTATTAATATTAAATTATTATTGAGTATAGATATATTCGATTACAATATATTTATATTCATATGAAATAATTTCCATAATAAAAAAAAATAAAATATTTTTATATTTGGTAAGTTAAAAAGATATAATAATGAAAAAGAGTTATATTTTTACAATATATATGATTTTTTTTGTGATGTTTGCATTTTAATTTTAAATTGAGTAATTATAATAATAATTAATTCTACCTATATATAGTAAAATATTTAAAATATATCAAAGTTTAAATTATGAAATTGTATATTTCAAAATGAAAATAAAAAGTTAAAGAAAATAATCGCGATATTCAATTATTTTTTTATTATTAATTAAATTAAAAAAAAAACAATTGAATATTTAATAGGGCCTCCTCCTTTCCCCATAAATTAGCCCTTCCAAGCCTCGCCTTCCGAAATTTAGAAAAAGTAATAATAAAGAAAGTTTGCCTTAAAAAAAAGATTAAAAAAAATAAGGCGTTTGGTCTGTAGCCTCTTTGAATCAGCTGAGAGTGCCTTTGATTTTTTGGATTTCGAAATGAAATCGCGACATTCGGGGCAACCTGAAATAAAACCTACCTAGTAAAGGAGTGCATAGCCTCCATCAATATGGATGGAAGGCCCATGCTAATCGAAAAAGCCCTGCGCTCCAAAGGTAACCAACAATTTGTTCCTGTTCAGGCTAATCCCATTTTGGAACTATGCTGAATTACCTTCCCGAATGCCCGTTCATCCAATCCACCTCAAATACACTCTCAGTAATACAAAATGGCACAATTCAGACCTGACATGCAATTCATGCAATCCATCCCTTAAATAATAGCATGGCATTTGTTTTATCCACCCACATTTTATTTATTTATTAATTCTAATCTAATCTATGAATTAGTAGGATGAGAACATGCATGGATGTAGGAGGCAACCACCTGAAAATTCCTAACAACTATTATATATATATCAAAAAATAGCCACCCTCCCAGTATAACGCATCGAAACCTACTAATTCTAAAAATACCTTTGTCTCTTTTGCCTCCTTTATCAATGCTTCTTCTTAAAAGATGTACTCTGAAATTCCCTAATCTCACTAAATTCTGTCATATAATTTAATATATTTCTCTATAATCTCCTAATGAATATTACCAAAAGCAAAAAATCATTGTAATTTAAATCTACTTTCTATATTATGTTAAACTTTACTTTAAATATTATATTTACATTTTCTATTTTAAAGTGCGCCATGCTAAATAAAGAACGATTATTACTTACATTTGGAGAGCTGTATTTCAATCATTTCATCGTCATGAAGGATGGAGAAGATAATCAAGAATTCAAATCAACATTCAGTAGCAGGAACGAAGATTGAAACATGAAATATAAGAAGAAAAATAACTTATTAGTTTATAATCAATAAATTTAAATTGAATTAAAAATAAAATTAATAATAAATACTGACCTCGGAGTTAATAAAGGGTTGATATTTCTCGCAGATTAAACTCGAAGAACAGCTCGTAGACTTGAATTGATGTCCATCACTCTCGCCTCGATAAAGAAAAAAATAATTAAGATTAGATATTTATATTATATACAGGAAATAAAAAAATAAGATATAAATAAATAAATAATATTAATAGGATTAAAAAAGTGTATAGATTATTAAAAATATTATCTTATTTCTGTAATATTAATATACTAAAATTATTTTACATCCTATATACTTAGAACCATGATTATAATAAGTTATAATATGCATTTAATAGACAATAATAAAAATATCTTAGAAAACGTCAGAAAACTAATTATGATTATATTATTAATTTCACGAAGATTTTATTCTGTTTAATTGATATATAGGTAATAGAAATATTATTCATTTTTCAAAAGTGTTATAATAATATGAAATTGACAAAACAATATTCATAGGAGATTTGAAAGGAACGGCGTGAGCGATAATGAGATTAGAAAGAATACTTATAAAGAATATTTAAATTTATATATTCCTATATGAATATAAGCAATTTATATTTTTTTGATTTTTAATTATTGAAGTGAAACTTCTTTAGCGGCGTCCTGACATTTGGTTGAGAATGGAGAGTGAATTGAAAAATTGAAATTTCGTAACGCGTTACGAAACGCAAGAGAGAAAAAAGATATAGATATAACGAGTGAGAATGAGATAGCCTCTATCTCCGACTCTCTTTTGTGCGGTGTTTCGTTTTTGAGAGAGAGGCTATCTGGGTCTTTCTTTTGTCCGGTCTTTCGTCTTTGAGAAAGAGGCTATCTGCCTCTTCGTTTTGTGCTGTCTTTCGTTCTACTACGCTCTCGCTAGGTCCAAAGTCCACGGCGCGCATGCGCGGTAGTACGTTGACGCGGAATAATATTTCTCAGCTTCTACTGGGTCAAAGAATAAAAATTAGTATGACTTATGATCAAAAGAGGGCGAGATCTCCACCTTGTCCAGTAGATATCGCAATTAAATACAATTTGAATTTAAATATATATTAATTTCAAAATTTGCCTAAACATTTATAAAAATAAATATACATATGAAATTTGTTATTTTTTTTTAATATTAAAAAATATTTAATTTGAGATTAATTATATGTAAAAAGATCAACTATCAAATAGATTCAAACTTTTATTTTCTTTGATTAGATTATAATTAAATATTATTTATATTATTTAAAAATTATTATTAAATTTAATTAATTATAAATTATAAATAATAAATAATAAATATTAAACCAGCGCATGTTTGGCTTTTTGTTGATGGCACCACGTCACGTGTTGGCGCGTGAGATTTGCAGTGTTAAAAAATTAATTCTGGTAATTTCAGCTAATCAATCAAGCTGAAATTCTATATATAGCAGTTTTATACAATTATTAATCATGTGAAAAATTATCAAACATATATCTTTATTTTTACGGTCACTTTAGAGGAAAAAAAATCAAAACGTTGTAGGTAATGACCCTCTTCCGGTTGAGCTACATTTCTCAAAAGTTGATAGAAAACTATGAATTTTGAATAATGTCCATGTACCAAATTTCATCATTCTAGCTCAAACCGTTTTTGCGTAATCTTGCCTACATACACACACACACACACACACACACACAGACACACACACACAGACATTTTTCTCAACCTTAGTGAAAATGATTCAGGAACCTTCAAAAAGTATAAAAACATCAAAATCTCAACATCGAAAATTTTCGTGATCGCAATACTATCTCTGGCGAGATAGTAAAAAATGATTCATTATTATTGGATTTGGCTGGTAATATTAATACCTGAGACACCGAGCTCGCTCTACCCTTTAAAAAATATTGATATACAATTCTTTAATTATTTATTACAATTATTAAATGTATTAAATAATATTTTATTGAAAAAATATTAAAAATTATAAAACTATCTAAAACTTAATTAATAAAAGAACAATGAATAAATAAATCACGAAAATAGATAAAAAAAAAATGCACGCGGCGAGTTTCGATCCTTCGAACTCGGGGAGTAAAAACAATTGTTCTTACTGCTGGTCTATGATATTTTGATAATTACAAAGATATTTTTACCATCTTTCAAAGACATTTATTTGTTTTGTTGTTTTTTTTTGAGAGAGATTAATAAATATATATATATTTTATTAAAAATAAATATTTTTAATTTTATTTCGAAATTAAATAATGAATTTTAAAATATTTTAAATATAAAAAAATGTTAATACAATATCATTTAAAAAAAAGCGGGATTAATAAATATATATATATATTTTATTAAAAATAAATATTTTTAATTTTATTTCGAAATTAAATAATAAATTTTAAAATATTTTAAATATAAAATTTCGAAATTAAATAATGAATTTTAAAATATTTTAAATATAAAAAAATGTTAATACAATATCATTAAAAAAAAAGCGGGATTAATAAATATATATATATATTTTATTAAAAATAAATATTTTTAATTTTATTTCGAAATTAAATTATAAATTTTAAAATATTTTAAATATAAAAAAAATATTAATACAAAATTAAAAAAAGGCGGGAGTAAAATTTCAAAATGGATGCCATTTACGTCACCCATATATAATTTTCAATTAAGAAATTAATAATGAAGCTGTAAGTTTCAAGAGATGTAATCAATAAAACTCAATTTTTCTTTATAAATACTATATCTAGTGTGAATTTGAAAAAAATCGTTAGAGCGGTTTTTGAGAACCAATGGTTATAGATAAATAGATAGATATATACAATTTTAGCTAGCATAATAAGATAAGATATATATCGTGAAATAATTAAAATTCTCAAGTCAAATATACAGCGTGCACGCATACCGACGCATGTAATTGTGTGTGTGAACATGGTCGGCGATTCACACGCCAACACATACAGTTATGTGCGTCGATGACCATTCACGTTATTTATCCGAATCTCAACATTACTTTAACACTACTAAATCAATTTAAAATTATTATTGCATTTAAAACTGCTTTTCTCTACTCCACAGATTTCACTATGCCGAAAAAAAATAACGACCAAAATTTAGACGATATTATTTATTTCATACACCTTTCACTACTGGTTTATAGCCACACAGGTGCTAATGCACTTGAACGAGGCGAAGATAAAATCCCTCTAATTCTCGGGGGAGATTTTAATGTAAATTTTGGATCTGATGATTCGTTGCCGTTGATCAACTTTCTTCGAGAAACATTTGGTCTGCTTATAAATAACGATCCCAAGGAATCAACAACAAAATCTGGAACTACAATAGATGCTGTTTTTACACGTTATATAGAAAATATCGAATCACGAACATATATATCTTATTTTAGTTATCACAAGCCATTAATATCAGTATTACCAATTGAAGCACCAACCGACAATAGTACAGGCAATGTAGATATGATGATAGAGTAGATAATAATAATAATAAAGCGAATATTTGTTACGAAAAATTTTATACTGTTATATGTCTTTCGCATTCAGTGAGTAGCTCTCGAATAAGCTGGATGTGTTAAATCGGATTCCTGCTCCCGAAGTGGATTTCTAGCTCCTTTTATTTCAAGTCTGCCAATTTTGGTGAGATCTGATTCACTACGCATGTATATATGTTTATTTACTTAAATGAAACAAACCGAATTGTCTAATTTTGACAATTTTGTTGAATTTTTGTAAAGATTTTATATATTTTTTTTTATAATTTTCTTGTTAAATAATAAGATTGTTATTTAAATACTTATTAATTTTAGAATTTTATACTTAAATCGCCTTATTCTTAATCCTGGTTAAAGATTTTATTTGAATTTTAGTCTATTTTTAATTTTCCAAGGCTTTATCTCCTAAGGTCAGTCACACCTACAAGCCGGGCTGTGTGAAGAAAATTATCCCCACACCTCCCCCCCTTCCCTCAAACACACCTTTTTATTATTTTTTTTTTGTATATTTTTATTCTTTTTGATTAAGTAAATAGTTAGTCAAATAGAACATAGAAGTCATTATTGTTTTGTTTTTGTTTTTTTATTTTTTATTTATTAAAAGTTAAAGAGAGAAAAGGGAAAAATCAAATATTGAAAAATTGTAAATTGAATTGAAAACTATTATTTGATTTTTCAAAATAAAATAGAATAAGAGAGTAGGAAAGGAAAAAAAAAAAAATCAATAACTTATTCATTCAAAAAATTATATATATATGTATGTATGTGAGAGAAATGTATTTATGTATGTATTGTCTCCTAAAGTATAAAGGAACTTAATTTAACAATAAAACACAATGTCTGTGAATATCTCTCAAGAAGAACCTGAAGTTCAACCCTCTACTTCACAAGGATCATCCAAGGTGTGCATGAACGAGAATGTGTTGCCCCTGGTCCCTCTAATCAAACAAGTATGGCAAACTGTGGACTCCAAAAGAAAAAGGGATAGTCCCGAGACTACAAGGAATGTTAAACAAAAATCTATCACCGACTACACGATTAAAAACACTTCTAACCGATTCCAGGTCCTTTCGGAAATTAATCAAAATGAATCACAACCCATTACAATTACTCCTCGTATCAAACCTCCCCCTATATTCATTCCCAACGTCTCTGATTTTAAACAAATGATCAACACCATAAGTGGGGCCGCACCAAATGGTTTCACGTGTAACCTTATCAATCAAGAACTTACCAAGATAAATCCCATATCTCCAGCTAACTTCACCTCTATAATTAGTGCTTTGGATAGTCTAAACATTAATTATTATACCTATCAACCCAAGAGCGAACGACTCTTTAGGGTAGTTATTCGAAAGCTCCATCACACAATCGACACAGATGATATTAAGAGAGACGTGGAAACCCATGGTCATTCTGTGGCTGGTGTTTTTAACATCCGTGACAAAAAAAAACAACCCCTCCCATTATTCTTCCTCGATCTAAAACCTGCACTTAACAATAAAGAAATATATAATATAGAATTCCTTTGCCATTGTCGGGTCACCATCGAAGCTCCCAGGGTCTATAGAACAATTCCCCAGTGCACTAGATGTCAGGGTTTTGGACACACAAAATCTTACTGCAAGCTGAGGCCTAGATGTGTTAAATGCCCAGAGAGTCATCCTACATCCGAATGTAAGAAAAGTAAAGAATCCCCTCCTTACTGTATTCACTGTGGTGGGAGTCACCCTGCTAATTATAGGGGTTGCTCTCATTACCAGTCCCTTATAAAATCTAAATTCCCAGCCCTAAGACCAAAACCTATTTCCAACACCAATCAAAACCCTTCATCTGACTTCCCTCTTCCTTCTACTAATAATAATCCCCAACCAAAACATCGTAAACTCTATTCACAAGTTGTCCAGCCTAAACCAACTCCTAAGCAAATCTCTCCACACACACACACAATGAATATAAACAAAAATGTAAATAATACTCATCCTGTCAATAATGAGGATAACAACAGTAATGAAACCCAACTGTCTAAACTTGAAAACATGATGTCGAAGTTGATTGAGCGTATGGATACCATGCTCAACCTCCTCACAATCCTCGTTACTAGATTGCCCAATGTATCAGACCCTTAAAATAGCCCTATGGAATGCCAATGGCCTCCTAAGACATTTAGAGGAGGTAAAATTTTTCCTCTATTCAAATGATATCGATGTCCTTCTTATTTCCGAAACCCACTTTAATCCGAGAAGCTACCTCAAAATCCCAAAATATTCTTCATACTTCACTAATCATCCTGACGGTACCTCACACGGAGGTACTGCCATTATCATCAAAGATTCTATTAATCACCACGTCACATCCCCTTACCTAAAAGATTTTCTCCAAGCTACTACGATTACCTTGACGGAACGTACAGGCTGCTTTACCATCTCTTCAGTATATTGCCCCCCTAAACATAAAATTGACTCCACAAAATTTGAAGAATTTTTTGGTACTCTGGGCCCTTCCTTCATCGTGGGTGGCGATTTTAACGCCAAACACACTGGTTGGGGATCTAGACTTATTACACCCAGGGGTAGAAGTCTTTATAACTCCTTCAGTAAATTCAACCTAAGACCTGTTTCTACTGGAGAACCCACGTACTGGCCGTCAGACAGATCCAAAATTCCAGATCTGATTGATTTCTTTGTAGTTAGAGGACTTCCATTCAAATCCTTTCAACCCAAATCACTTTACGATTTTACATCTGACCATTCTCCCGTCCTCCTTTCACTAACATCTTTTAACTTATCATTGCCTCCTTCTCCATTCCTGACTAATCATAAAACTAATTGGTCCACCTTTGTTTCCCTAATCTCTAATAGCCTACCCATTTCACTTCCTTTTAATAATGGTTCAGATATCGATGAAGCAGTCAGTCATTTCAATCTAACTCTCCAACAAGCAGCCATCTCATCAACTCCTCCGATAAAAAATAAACCCATTCTTCACCCCTCTTCTCCACCCAATGTAAAACACCTCATATCTTACAAGAATAGACTGAGAAGAATTTGGCAATTAAATAGATCTCCTATCCTCAAAAACAAAATAAATAGTTTGGGTAAGCAGATAAAAAACATCCTTATCACTAATAAAAACGAAAACATGAAAAAGTACCTTGAAAATCTTACTCCTACTGTATCCACCAACTATTCCCTCTGGAAATTTACCAAAAAACTAAACAACCAGCCCAAGCACATTCCTCCCCTAAGACTTTCAACTGGTGAATGGGCCCGATCAAACTTTGAAAAAGCCGATAGGTTTTCTAGTTATCTGGCTGAGGTCTTTATCCCTCATCCTTTCGATCCTATGAGTCCTAGCAACATTCAAAGACTTGCCCCTTCCTCAATCAATTTCCCCCTAAACAATTTTAAGGAAGTTCACACCTCAGAGCTAAAGTCTTATGTTCTCCAATTTAAAAATAAAAATAAAGCCCCTGGTTTTGACAAAATTACGGGTAGAATGCTGGGTGAGCTTCCTGATTGTGGACTTCTCTTCTTGACCAATCTATTTAACAGCATTTTGAGGATTGGGCATTTTCCTTCTACTTGGAAACTGGCCAAGATTGTAATGATTCTTAAACCGGGCAAACCTCCTGAGAGTGTCGACTCCTATCGTCCCATTAGCCTTCTTTCCATTCTTTCAAAACTTTTTGAAAAAATTCTTCGTGACAGAATCATACCGATTCTTGTCACAAGAGACCTTATTCCACCTCACCAATACGGATTTAGAGCTGGCCATGGAACGGTAGAGCAGGTCCACAGGGTGGTCCGTGTGATTTCTTGCGCAATGGAGGACCGGAGCTATTGTTCAGCCGTCTTCCTTGACGTCTCCCAAGCCTTTGATAGGGTCTGGCATGAGGGTCTGCTGTTGAAGTTAGCCAACATTTTATCCGCTCCGTTGTACCGGATCCTGACATCGTACTTACTTCATAGATCATACAGAGTAATGGTGGGTGATGCCCTGAGCGAGCCTCGCGGAGTGAATGCGGGAGTCCCTCAGGGAAGCGTACTTGGGCCTCTCCTGTACCTGATTTTCACTGCCGACCTCCCCCATACCGAGCTCACAACCTTGGCAACTTTTGCTGATGACACGGCAATACTATCAACTCATAAGGATCCAGTGATGGCATCTACTGCTCTTCAAGGTCATCTCGATCTTATTAAGCCTTGGCTGGCTAGATGGAGAATGGCAGTTAACGAGACTAAATCAACTCACGTGACGTTCACTCTAAACAGACAGACTTGCCCTCCAGTTAAACTAGACACCATAATTCCACAAAGAGACTTTGCCAAATACTTAGGTATATACCTAGACAGAAGACTGACTTGGAAGTATCATATTTCATCAAAAAAAAAACAACTCTCGCTTAGGTTTAGTCAGCTCCGCTGGCTGCTTAGGCGGGAATCTCATCTTTCATATCAAAACAAAATCCTCATTTACAAAACTATCATTCAGCCGATATGGACCTACGGATGTCAATTGTGGGGAACCTCAAAATCATCCAATCTTAATATCATTCAGAGGTTCCAGAACGCTGTCCTTAGGACCATAGTCGGCGCTCCCCGTTACTTTCCTGTTATCCATCTCCACAAAGAATTAAACATCCCCCTGGTCACCGAAGTCATTCATCATTATAGCATTAAGTATCACAATCGTCTCATTAATCATCAAAACCAAAGCGCCAGACGACTTACTCGTACTGACAACTTGACAAGAAGACTTAAAAGACTTCAACCTCAAGACTTATTGACAATTAGACCCTAGCTATATCTCCATCAATGCTAGCAGACTGTCCCCTTCTCTCTCTTAATTTTATCCTTTTCCTTATTTCTTCTCTTGCCTCTCATCTCCCTTCTGCCCTTCCTAATTTCTTCTTTACTTTATTATTATTATTTTTTTTTTTTTTTTTTTCTCTTTTTTCTTTGTTTTCTGTCCCTTCAAGTAATCCTATCCTGAACCAGTCTCACGTGTATATAATTTACTTTAATTTACTTTTGCATATTTTGAAATGTTTTATTATTGCCCTATTTGAGGGCAGATGTAAAAATTTTTTGGAAAATAAAAAAAAAAAAAAAAAAAAAAAAAAAAAAATATGTCTTTCGAAATGATCCCTTTATTTTTCTCTATTTCTCTCTCACTCACACTCTCAACTAAAATTTATCTTATTCTCTAGATTGTAAGAAGTTTCACTTCCGCCACGTGTACGATGCTGCACATTTTGCTTTTTATATATTATATGAATTTTGAAAATAATCAGCACATCTTCCTATTTTTTAAATAAATAAGTTTTAATAGGATTAATATATATATTGAAATTTAAAAAATATTTCAATAAATATATTTAAAGAAAAATAAAATTTTGTATATGATTTTTTAATTTTTAACTTTTAATTTAACTTTTAATAAAATTTAATTAATGAGATCTGATAGAATATTTAAGATTAATTCTTTATTGAAATATTTTTTTTTTAAAGTTCACTAATCTTTCTTTTAATTAATAAAAATAAATAATAAAATTACAATTAATTCTTAATTAGCGACTGATTAAGGGATGATTTCAGTGGAGAGGCCGTTCAGGGTCTCACACTCACCAGGGAAGGGGAACTGATTACGTTCAACTCGGCCGGACGGCAGGCGGAGGTCAGTCCAGGCGCTTGGAGGGGCATGGAGAGGGGCGAGCGGGGAGTTCAGAAGTGAGCGCTCTACTGCAAATTATTTCAAATAAAATACATATTAAAATAAGATAAAATAAACAAATATTAATTTTTAAAATTAGTGGTGTTTTAGAATACATCTTAAATCGAATCAATAAGTTTATATATAATTCTATTAATTCTATTAAATCAATAAACTTAATTTTATTCAAAGATCTTAATGAAAATTTAAAAAAAAATTATAAATATGATCAGTAAGAAGTTCATTAATGAAACTATCAAATTTTGAAAAAAAAACAAGGATGTGGCGTATTAATGTAAATGGTTCAATTTAAATTTAAAATTGTTTGCCGAATGTGATATAATTTTAATTTAATGTAAATATATTTCATAAAATGTTAATGTAAAATGTAATCATGAAGGATAATAATATTCGAGAAGAATTTAAATCGAGTTTACAATCAAGTAACACCTGTTATCATCCAGTAATGGAGCTTATATCGCCAAAATTATAATCAAAATGGATCAAAATTAAAATATATAAAACAATTATTTTGCCTATTGTATTGATTATATGGGTATGGTCTATGAACCTGTGGAAGACGAGAGTAGATTTAGACTATTCGAAAATAAAGTTCTTCGCAGGGGTAATGATAGACAAGTGAAAAATATATTTGTGAGGAGACCGATTGGAAAACGTTCACTTGGAAGACCAATTTGAGAGCAAAAAAAATTACTTTCTATAAACAAGTTTTAAACTTTTATAAATAATATTGATTTAAACCAGGGATGTCAAACTCATAGGTACACTTCGGCCAAACAATCAAGGTTTAACTTTAGGCGGGCCGCAAAAAGATTTATTTCGAATAATACTCGGAATTGTTTAAAATTCTGATCGCGAAAAACATTTTACCTTTTTTTTTAGAGACAAATTGAAAATTTAAAAAAAAGTCGAAAGTTTAATCGCGAAGAACATTTTACCTTTTTGTTAGAACCATATTGAAAAAATTTAAATATTTGCCGATATATTGGCCGGGCCGCAAAAATGTTTGTCGCTTGTCCTAATGCCAAAGATCACATTGACTTGCGATTTCTCCTTAATATAAAGAATTTTTACATTATTAGTTAATAATTATTGGTATTGGGTAAATTTATCCATTCATTTCTATATTTTGAATTAAATTAGTTATGATTTGTTTCATATTTAATTCTTTTTTATCTAATTTTTTTCAAAGTTTTATTTGAACATTCTTTTACTCTTTTACTCTTTATTATTTCATTATTTTCCTTTTGTGAAAAAAAATTCCTTTTAATTTTAGCTAAATGTTTATTTTGACAGCAAAAACCCATGTTCCATGCATGAAGTAAGAT
Source organism: Labia minor (assembly GCA_963082975.1). NCBI lineage: Eukaryota > Metazoa > Arthropoda > Insecta > Dermaptera > Spongiphoridae > Labia > Labia minor. The sequence continues at coordinate 67,906,521 of OY720347.1, forward strand.
ATTTGCTTCCGATCTTCGTGTTGATGTTAATAAATATTGTTAATTTATTTTATATAAAAACATCTGGGAATGCTAGGAAGCATTACTATCAACGAACTTTTATTCATATTTATAACAAAATTGCATAAATAATTCCAATTTATATGATCTTAATATATTGTGAGAATTAGATAAATAATGTAGAGAGCAAAAAATATTTAAAAATAGATATTTATTTAAATGAAATAAAATTATTTAATTTACAGAATGAAAATGTAATTTTAATCATAATAAGAAACAATGTTTGTGATTAAAATGTTTTCAAGATTTATAATTACAATATATAAATATAAATTTTAATAGTAAATGTTTAAATATAATAATGGAGTAATAATTATAATTATAATGATACGATCGAAGATGCGCTGAAAACATCGCTTATTTATAATTATGCGCTGAATATATGGGAAATTTTCAACTTTGACCGCCGATTTGACCATGTTCCCAACCGAATTTTAAATAACCAAGACCATTACACTTTTTTCAGCTCTACTCGAATCCAAAATCAAAATTTGATCAAAAGTCATACAGACATAGATTTTATAAACGAACTAAAAGTTCGTTGAATATGAACAATAATTATCATATGTTAAAATTGTATTTTTTGAATTAAACTTTGTTTATAGTATGTTTATAACATAACATCATAGTATGTGCACTTAAGTACAAATTGGTTGGGGACCACTTATTTATACGTCCATATATTTTCTTTAATTCTGATTCTGAAATTATTTATACCTAGGATATAGGTATATATATATATATATAAAGAGAGAGAGAGAGAGAGAGAGTGAGACGAGAGAAACAAAGAGATAAGCAAATTTCTTTCTCTTTATTCAAAAACAACACGTGATATATCTATTCATATCTATATATTTGGAAATGATATTTTATAATACAATATATAATAACAATTTTCTTTGCTTTCTAATTTCGAGAGGAATGGGAGTGGCTTGTGAACAAACTAGAGTTAGGAAGAATTACATTTGTTTATAGTCTAGGTTTTTATTTTTATATAGCCTTTTCCTAGACAAAAAAAAAATAATAATTAATTTACACTTTGAAATTGTAATATTAAAAATAGTTAATAGTGTAATAATAAAAAAGAAACATTTTATAAATAATTACGACCTTGGAGTCACTAATTAGCTGTAAGAAAAAGTCATGTAATCCCTTTTATATGTTATGGGAAAAACAACAAATATTTGTATATTTGGCTAATAAACATACTTTTTTAAACTTAAAAAAAAAATAGAATTACATTTGTATATGTATGATATTTATAATATTTAAACGTACCATTTTCATTAATAAACTTTTATCTATGGTTATGTTGATATTACTAATCTCTATTTACTAGAAATAAATTAATACAAAATTAATTAAAGTTAAACCTGATTCCCAAAAATAAATCAAATGAAACATTGAAATTTTCGCTTGTTCATTTGTACCATAATATTTATCTTCTACACCAGAGGTGGCCAACCCAAATGATCTTGCGGGCCACTTTGGAAATGCATCATAACTTCGCCGGCCGCATATAAAATTATACATACCCATATTAGATTTAGACCCATTATAGATATTGTTTGGTGTGACAAATTGAAAAATAATGAATTTGTATTATGTTTACTATTATTTTTACATATAAACATATATAATATAATAATAATGATACTGAATGCACATTGTAAAAAATATATAATACTAAAAATATTAAGTTGACCTGTGGCCAGGTCCGAACCGACCTACGGTTTGAAGTAAATTAATTTCCAGCTACAGAAACAATTTCAAATAATTTTAATATTTCTATTAATGTAATAAAAAACAGATAGGCATATAACATAAATATTTTTAATTTTATTTTATTTATAATATATATATATGTAAGACCAGGCTGTGACGTCATGAATGGCTGGATGACGTCATATAATTTTAAATTAAGAAAAAACTAATAAAGATGATTTTTCTCGGGGATAAAACCACTACAAAGTGCATGATTCGTGGTGATATGTAAAAAATCGCCTCATGTGAAATTTGGTGTGAAAACAATACCTCCCTTACTATCGTCGGTCGGTAAAAAAAGAAACAACGAAATAAAAATATGTAATCATATTTATTTCACTAGTGCAATATTTGTTTCATGAGTGCGCAGATTATAAAAGTGTGATGAATCTCGCGGGCCGCAAAAATGTTTACGGTGGCCCGCGGACCGCGGGTTGGCCACCCCTGTTCTACACTATCTATTTCTAAATTGTTCATCATTATCATTCTTTTATCGAGATCTTCTTAATGAGTATATTTCTCCATTTCAGATAAGAAATCGTTTTCCTATTTAATGGTGTTCTAAATGAGAAATATATTTAAAAGCAAATGAAATTTTACAATGGTATCGGTTACATTGGTTGTGTTATTTTTTGTGTTAATTATTAAAAGAATTTCAAGTTCTCCTATAAATTCGTCAAATAATGATGAAGGGAATTATTTCGAGGGTGATATTCTTTTATATCCTGGACAAAATACCGAAATGGTAGGCATTATCTAGAAAATATTCTTAATTAACTTTTACATTCATTTAACTTTATACAATTTAATTTATATATATACTAGCTGCCCCGAGCGCCTTCGGCGCTCTCCGCACCTAGACGGGGGCTCCGCCCCCTGTACCCCCCGAGTGGTACATAGTATTTGGTTAAGAGTAGTAAAAGGTTTTCATCCATTTTGTTTCAATCAGTATATTACATAAAACATTCATTTCTTTTTATGTTCTTATTTAAAATATATTTTAATTATATATATTATTATTGTATATTATTGTATATGTTATATCTATCTATCTCTGTGACTCTAAGGAACTCGAAAGTACTTGGCCGCAGCAACCACATTTCTCCAAGTGTCCCTATCTTGAGCCCTTGCCCCATCTCTCTTACGTCCCTTCCTACGCGTCCTTGGTCTTCCAAGCGGACGTTTTCCAATCGGTCTCCGCACCGTTTTCCAATCCAATATCTTTTTCCTCTCCCATTCTAGCCACGTCTCCTGCCTATCGCAGCTTTTTCGCTTTTATAACCCTAACTATTTCTGAAGATGCATAGAGGTCATGCCATTCCTCGTTATGCAGTCTCCGCCATTCCCCGGTGACCTCACCTTTCTTTGGCCAATATATGCTGGAAAGAATACTCTGAATCTACTCTCATCTCCCAGGGTCATAGACCATGCGTCCCACCCATATAATACAACAGGCAGGCAAAATAATTGGTTTATATATTTTAATTTTGATTCCTTTTGATAATAATTTTGATGAGATAACCCTCTTTACTGCATGATAACAGGCGTTTCCCGATTTCTACCTCGATTTAAATTTTCTCAAATATTATTATCCTTCTACATATTCAAATTCTACATTTTGTATATTAAGATTTTGTTAATAAATATATTTTCTTATCACTATTAATTTCAATCTGAATTAGAAGAAAATTATAAATTGCCTCCTATTCCAGCCCATTTACCTATCCAGGCATCTTAATTTCGTAACACTCCGTTTTTTTTTAAAATTTAAAATAGAAGGAGAAAAATAGTTTTAAATTATATTCGAATGGTCTATTATATTCTATATCTGAGTATTTTTTTCTGAATTTAATACTAAGTTGATTTTCAAAATTTTCCATTCGTTATGCATATGATTGATTACATGTGTTAAAATTTAAAAAAATTCAAATATTCTAATTTTTAATTTTATATACAATTTAATATTATTTTTTATTAATATCATATCAAAAAAGAGAATTTATTAAAAATTAAAAATAAAAAAAGAAGCCTATTAATAAAAAAATATAAAAAAAGACATAAATTTAAAACATCTCGTCTATATCATTTGTTTAAAAAACATATTTTAATTAACCAAGAAATCATTTTTGCACTTAAAATATATTTGTAATTAATAATTGAAACAAAAACAAAAATAATATAATTTAGTCATTTTAATTGACGATTAGAAAATATTTTTGTATTCATAAAAGTTTAAAAATAATATATTCTGTTTTTTTAAGCTTTCACTTTCAAATAGAAAAGAAGAAATATTCAAATATATATAAAGAATATATATATATAAAGAATTAAGTTAAATATGATCTAAATATTTTATTAAATAAATTTAAATGACAACTTTTAGAATAAATTATTTAATTTAATTGATATTTGAATATTAGAATTTAAAATAAAAAGTGAAATATTATAATAATTTTTAAATTCTGAGCACAGAGCATCCAGCTGCAATATGCAGACAAAAACCTTTTTTATATATATACTGTAACGGATGTATATTTATTATATATATATATGACAAAGTCACCCCAGGCGCTGTTGCATGACTGAATGGCAACGTCTAGGGGATTCCGACGACGGTTGGTGACTTGGCATTATATAGACAGTATGATCTCCACGTTCTTTGTGTAAAGACGTGTTTTGATGATCCTCCATGTTGGATGGATCCTTTGTGACTCCCATGGTGGAGAAGTAATATAATATTTCTTATAATTATACATTTTCTTTGACTCCCATGGTGGAGAAGTAATATAATATTTCTTATAATTATACATTTTCTTTGACTCCCATGGTGGAGAAGTAATATAATATTTCTTATAATTATACATTTTCTTTTAAACAACCGTTTTTCAATTTAACTTAAACTACATCCTTATTGACCAGTCTCATTAAAATCTGCTTTACCTCTGAGTATAGCATGGCGCCCATTTAACCTTCATCTCCGCTGGACCACTGGAGGAAAGGCAGGTTGTTCTCTGCAGCTGCGGGTAATATTTTCCCCCTTTAAGAAGATATCCACCTGTTTACCTGTGGAGACCTTAAACTCCTTTTTTCCCTCTCCACATAAGATCCATTTTTCCCTCTCCCATTTCCCCTCTTCTCTCTTCTATCACATATTTCCCTCCCTTCTCTCCCCCTTCTTCCATCCTCCTTGTAAGGGGCCTGTTGGCATCCACTGTGGGCCTCCCCCCTTACAAATTGGCGCCCAACGTGGGGCTCCCCTTACAAATTGACGCCCAACGTCGAGGCCTGTTTTCCCCACCCCTGTGAAGGCAATAAGTGATATTAGTGCAAATAATTTGTGAATATTAATCAACCATATGGTGACACTCGCCCTAAGGAACAACCACACTTAAGTACATTTATATATATTTTTTTTTTCTTTTGGTTTTAAAACCTATGATTTTTTTTTTATTTTCAAAAAAAAAAACAATTTTTTTCTTTCTATTATTTATACTTTGTTTGAGAATTGAATTTTTTTTTCTCTCTCTTTCTCAGTTACATTAATATTGTATTATTATTATTATTATTTTTTATTTTTACTTTCATTGTATTTATTTATTATTTAGTTATTAGGATTTATATTTAATTTAATATTCAATTTATATATTTTTATTTTTATATTATAGTTTTTTTTACATACAATTAATTAATTATTATAATTAGTAGTATATTGTGGTATATAATTTATTGTTAAGAAATGGCTTTCCTCACTAGAACACGTAAGGAGGATTTAATAGTTTTGGCTGATGAATTGGGCATTGAAATTAATAATTCAATGAAAATTATTCAAATTAAAGATGCTATATTAGCACATGATGATTTTGATGATGAGATAGCTCAGGGTATCCTCAATTCTATTGTAGAACAGAGAGTTGAAAGGCTAGAGTTAGAAAAAATTAGACTTAACTCACCTCATCACAACCCTCCACCTGTAGGAGGAGCCCCCTTTCCCCAAATAGATTTAGCCAATCGCCTCCCAAAACTTAATAAAAATGATGATATTAATTCATACTTAATGGTCTTTGAAAGACAGATGAATTTTTTTAAAAATACCTCAAGAAAATTGGGTATCTTATTTATCTACAACCCTCCCTTTAGACCTAGTAAGGTTGTTATATAGAGAATCGGATAAAAATTTAATGGATTTTAATTATATTAAAACCCTTTTGATGCAAAGATTTAAAATCACTAAAGAAAAGATGCGTCAATTATTTTACAACAGTAAAAAATGTCCCACTCACACGTGGACTGATTTCTATCATAGCTTATTGGTTCATTTTGAATCATGGATAAAGGAATTGAATATCAATAACTTCGAGGCATTAAAGGATTTAATTATTACAAATCAATTAAAAACTCACGTGTCATCACAATGTCGTGAGCACTTTTTAGATGAATGGGAAACATTAAATAAGCCTCTTGAATTAATAAAAAAACTTGAAAATTATGACAACCTCCGAAATACGGATGGCAAAATTGTAAATAAAGTAGCCCCCCGTGGCACTGATACCGTTTCTATGGAGAAACCTTTTAAAAATGTAAAAAAATGTTATGGATGTGGGAAAATAGGTACTATTAAGCCCAAATGCACTGATTGCAATCCCCAATTAAAAACTAATAAAGTAGATCCTACTTTTAATTTTACTAATACTATTAAAATATCTTCAAATGAACAAACAGGATTTCTCCCTCTCCTCCCCATTCAAATAGGCGATGCCACGGGTACGGCATGTGCTGACTCTGGTGCCTCTCATTCCATAGGGAGTGAAAAATTATATAATATTTTAAAAAATAAAAATGTTACATTTTATAATAAATCAGTAACTATTAGTTTAGCTGATGGCTCTAGCCAAGAGCATCAAGTAGATTTAATTGAATTACCTATAAATATTAAAAATAAAATAGTGCCCACCAGGCTGATGTTTTTTTCAAAAAAAAAAATCCCGAGAACCTTATTGGGAAATGATTTTTTAAAACAGGCAAGATTAATTATTGATCTTTGCTCTAACCAGTGGTATTTTAATAATGGAATGAAATTAAAATACCCCTTTGAGAAAGAGGAACCACTTATCGCCTCTGAACCTCACAAAATTCATTATTTATCGAATATTTTAATTACTAACAAAATGTTAAACGTCTCCCAAAAGCAGAAATCGAATCCATTATTGAACGAATGCAATAATATCTTTACTGCAGGGGGAGAGCCTACACCTTTTGGTGAGCACATAAATGGACAGGTGATTTACAATGACAACTTCGTCCCAGAAATCACCCCTTATCTAAAGAGATTCACAAATAATTTGAAATTTATAAATGAAAGAATCGAATCTAAGCAAGTAAAAAATAAGAATTACAATGATAAAAATCTTCAACAATTGTCATTTCCTATACAAACTTGCTCTTGGTATAGGAGATATATTCCTAAAAAGAGAGGTCGACCTCGAAAGGGTGACTCTAATTAATTATTAAAAACTATTGTATATTTTTCTTTGATTTTTGTGAATTTTTTATATTATTAATTGTTTAATTAATTATTAAGATTATTGTATATTTTTCTTTGATTTTTGTGAACCTTTTTTTATATTATTGTTTAATTAAGTATTAAGATTATTATGTGTTTTTCTTAAATTTTTGTGAACTTATGTATTATCCATTTTTTTTAGTTAAGTATTAAGAATTATTATATCTTTGTCTTTAATCTTTATGAATTTTTTTTTTGTATTATTAAATATTGTTTTTCGCTTTTCTCTTTTTCTGACTCCTTCGTTGGGACTTCTTCAGGAGTCAGAGGGGGAGGATGTAACGGATGTATATTTATTATATATATATATGACAAAGTCACCCCAGGCGCTGTTGCATGACTGAATGGCAACGTCTAGGGGATTCCGACGACGGTTGGTGACTTGGCATTATATAGACAGTATGATCTCCACGTTCTTTGTGTAAAGACGTGTTTTGATGATCCTCCATGTTGGATGGATCCTTTGTGACTCCCATGGTGGAGAAGTAATATAATATTTCTTATAATTATACATTTTCTTTGACTCCCATGGTGGAGAAGTAATATAATATTTCTTATAATTATACATTTTCTTTGACTCCCATGGTGGAGAAGTAATATAATATTTCTTATAATTATACATTTTCTTTTAAACAACCGTTTTTCAATTTAACTTAAACTACATCCTTATTGACCAGTCTCATTAAAATCTGCTTTACCTCTGAGTATAGCATGGCGCCCATTTAACCTTCATCTCCGCTGGACCACTGGAGGAAAGGCAGGTTGTTCTCTGCAGCTGCGGGTAATATTTTCCCCCTTTAAGAAGATATCCACCTGTTTACCTGTGGAGACCTTAAACTCCTTTTTTCCCTCTCCACATAAGATCCATTTTTCCCTCTCCCATTTCCCCTCTTCTCTCTTCTATCACATATTTCCCTCCCTTCTCTCCCCCTTCTTCCATCCTCCTTGTAAGGGGCCTGTTGGCATCCACTGTGGGCCTCCCCCCTTACAATACATAGATAGTTGACGCTAGGGATGGCAATATGGGTTTTTCCAAGAAGGAAGAGAAAGTTAATATCATTTTAGATGAATGAATGGATGAAAATTCAAATTTTATATATAGTTTTTTATATTTGTTTATTTATTCACAAAAAATTAATTGACATAATTATTAATTTAATAAAATAAAATTTAATATTAAAATTTAATAAAATAATATTTAATATTAAAATTTAATAAAATAAAATTTAATATTAAAATTTAATAAAATAAAATTTAATATTAAAATTTAATAAAATACAATTTAATAATAAAATTTAATTTAATAAAATTAATTTAATAAAATAAAATAATTTAATAAAATATTAAAATAATAAAAATTAATAAATTTGTAAAAAAAATATATAATAAAAAAAAAAAAATGTGCCTTTGCGAGTTTGGAACTGAGGGATGCAAAGCATAATTTAACGCCTTAGACCGTTCACCCATAAACCGCTTTTGTTTGGAAGCTTCTTATAAGGGTATATATAAGATTTCAAATTTTTGCCACCAGTGCCTCTATGAGCTAGTATGGTAACTAAACTATTTTTAATTAATTAGCATTTCCTGGACACACCTTACCAATTAGCGGTTTTCTAAAGGAAGTCTGACATGCCCTGAGACCTACTGAATATACATAAAAAATTTCATAAGAATCGGTCAAGCCGTTTCGGAGGAGTATGATTTCAAAGTTTTGTGACACGAGAATTTTATATATAAGATAATAACAAAATAAAATAATTTCATAAAAAGTATGTTTTCAATTTATGTAAAAATAAAATTTTTTATTTCAATATAACAATTATTATTATCGCCTTAATGAAGCTCCATTATTTGTATACTCAGTCATCAAATTAAGGAGGGCTAGGGGGGAGAAGAATGACTGAGGAAAGACTAGTCAGGAGTTTGTAATGGAAAAACCAATTTGAAAACGACCAGTGGGAAGACTTTATAATGGTAAGTACAGGGTGGACCAAGCATGGTGGACGAGCATCTGTTAGAGCAGAGGTTCTTAAACTTATGTACTCCGCGGACCCCCACTTGAGAAAATTCTTTTTGACGGACCCCATCCCAACTTTAGGTACTTTACGTCATTTTATTAGTTAATTTCTGGCTTAAGATCTCATAAAAACAAGGATATATGGTGAATATTTCTAACAGTGATTGGTGAATAACGATTTTTTTGCATATTGTAGAACAGATTTTATTAGAAAATTCAGCTAAATATGAAGATGGAAACGGTAGCAATAATTTTCTTGCACATTTCGTTGAATTTGGGTATTTGATCTCTGTTTCCTCACAAAGCCATGCTATCGCTCCTTTTATATTAAATAAAGTTTTAACTGACTCATCATTTTCTCGTGCACCTGTACGATGGCTTTGCGGACCCCCAGTAAAGGCTTCGCGGACCCCCAGGGGTCCGCGGACCACAGTTTAAGAACCTCTGTGTTAGAGAACAACCTGGCCTCTCTACTTGAAAGCGGTCTAATGTTTTAAATGTGTCCAGGACATCTTTAAATCGTATTCTTCACAAGGATTTACATTTACACCCTTATAAAATTCAAATTGTACAGCAATTAAGGCCGAAATTATGGGCAAAAAGTCATATCCAAAAGAGGTGACATTCACTGGCCACCCCGCAGCCCGGATTTGTCACCAATGGACTTTTTCTTTTGGGGATACCTCAAAAGTAAATTTTTAATAACAACCCTCAGTCTATTGAAGAATTAAAAGAAAATATACGCGAGGAAATTCAGAACATTTTTTCAAACACTTGTCGGGTGGTGATGGAAAATTTCCGTACTAGGTTACGGGGGTGCCAAACTAAACAAGGGGCACGTTATTTTTAAAAAATAAAACCCTGATTTTTGTACTTTTATAATAAATAAACATATTTTCTCTCATATCTCTTTTTGTATTTTTTGTAACCATTTGAAATGTTATCGGACTTTTGGTCCACCCTGTATAAGTTGGAGATGGAGGGATAAATATTCGTATAAAATAAGCAGAATTCGAAGTGCTACTCACTACGCCATAGAGGTAGCTTAAGAGTTATTGGCATTAACTGAGCTTAGAAAAAGTTTAAATATATTATCATTTAAATTTTACTATTATATTATTATTATTTATTATTATTTGTTTCAGCTTCGAAATCTTGTAGCAAATCCATTTATGTTGTGGCCGAATCGTACATTGTATTATGAAATTTCTGATGAATTCTCTGATTATGAAAAAACAACGATAAAAGAAGCAATTAATGATTTAGAAGCACATACATGTGTCCGTTTCAAAAATAGGCCACCACATATAGCAACTTATGTACGTGTAAGGAACATTCGCAACGGGTTGGTATTTATATTTAAAATCCATTAAATAAAGTACTTTGTTACTTTTTGATTTATTGGAAACTTTTAAATTTTAATCTAATGAATGACGAATGATGAATTTTTCAATTATATAGATGTTGATAGACCTATTTACCAAAAGTTTTCAAAGATTCATTGTGCATTTATTTTATTACTTCTGTTTTTAGTTTTAATTTACATAAAGAAGACCTTAATTAACTCCATTTTATCTATTAAATCTATTTTAAAAGAGTAGGAATAGTTGACTTGAAAGTTTTCTACAATCACGATTTAAAAAAAAATCTTTTGATATTTTGTTTTCATTGCTTGATTTTTATTGAATATGTTTAATTATAATGAAATTTGAGAAAATTCAAAGTTAGATATTTGAGACAATTAGCAAGTGGATTCGAAAATTATTAGTCGCAGCAAGAAGATTTCTGTTCTGACCGACCTCCATCCAACACTTATTCTCTCCCAATTTCTACCAAGTGATGGTTTCCCAATTGGTCTGCCAATAACCAATAAAGTTTCTTGCTTGTCTTTCGCACTTTTTTAAACACGTGAGCTATATATTTATTTTCTTTTTTGATTCATTATAATAAAATTTAAACAAATAAATATTTTCATTTTGTTAATTTATATAAGTTTCGCTTCGCTTTGCCAAGACTCTGAATAATTTGTCTATAGAAATATTGAATGTTCTTAGCGAGATCAGATTTGATCTAATGTTGGCCGATTTGACCTTAATCTGAATTAGAAGAAAATTATAAATTGCCCCCTCTTCCAGCCCAATTTATTTACCCATCCATGTTGCACAAGGCATCTAAATTTCTTCATTTGGTTAGAACACTTCGAATAGTCTATGTATTTTTTTTTTAAATTAATCAATATAACACATTTTACCTCGATTTTAATATTGCAATTAAAATTTCAACTTTTAATGTAGTATAATTACATTCATATTTCTGAATTTAATAGCAAGTTTATTTTCAAAATTTTCTATTTTATTAGCAAATGATTGATTAGATGTGTTAAAATTTAAACAAATTCAAATATTCTAATTTTTAAATTTATATACAATTTAATATTAATTTTTATTAATATCACATCAAAATTCATTAAAAATAAAAAAAAAAGAAACCTATTAATAAATTATAATAGAATATAATAATTTGGATTTAAAACAAATTTAAAAAAATTACTCAATTTAAAAAAGACAAAAATTTAAAACAACGAATTTATTTCATTTGCCTAAAAATTAATATTTTAATTTTTATGTAACCAATAAACCCTTTTTACACTTAAAATATAGTTTTATTTAATAATTGAGTAATTAAACTAAAAACAAAGACAAAGACAATTTATTTTTATATAAGAGGTTTTACTCAATTCTAAAAAATAAATAAATAAAATCGAAACAAATAATTAATTGAGTTCAAAAATAGAAATGAAATAAGACGGCGTGTTAACAATCCAAGTAAAATAATTTATTCAAATGTTGACCGATTTTTAGTATATTGACCTTTAATTATTATCTAAAAGGAAACTTGGAAAAGCAATAGCATAGAATGAGTGTACGGGATTACTTTACTCATGTATTTTGTGAGTTAACATACAAGAATAAACCACTATCGGGGGGAAATGAGATTGTCATTCTTAATAAAGGATTTCCTTCAATTTTAATTTATTTTATTGATTATTGATGAAAATTGATCAGAAAATTATTATTTTATTCAAACGATATTCTTTTGTGTGTTATTTTGTATATATGAAAATTATTCTGTTTCAGATGTGCTTCGGTTGTAGGATATTTGCCAATTGGTAGACCCATTGATATGTATTTACCATTTCCTCATTGTGCTAGTCGTGGAACAATTCAACATGAATTTCTTCATGTTCTTGGTTTCTGGCATGAACATACCAGACCAGATCGTGATCATTATATAACAATAAAATGGGAAAATATTCGTAAAGGTAAAAATATTTGAAATTTTGAAAAGAATTATCAAATCATAACAATTTTATATATATTTTAGGATTGGAATTGAATTTTATTGCACGAGATGATAAAGAAGTTACAACTCTTGAAATGCCATATGATTTTGCTAGTGTAATGCATTATCGATCCATTGCTTTTAGTAAGGATGGCCTCAGTAAAACAATAGAACCTAAAGATCCACGATATCTATGGATTATGGGCCAAAGGTTTCGTTATAGTCATCTTGACCTAGCAAAGCTTAATCGACTCTATCGCTGTAATCAATGAAATATTTTTATTATTTAATTTGAAACTTATTAAATTTGATTGATTTAAAACAAATCCAATAAAGTGGTTTGAGATAAATTGTATATTTATCACTATTTTTTTTTTTTAATTTGAATAAATAAATAAAATGTACTTATAATTAAGAAATCTTAAATGAAAATAATTATTCACGTTTGTTTTATTTTTATTTATTACTTTTCCTATTATTGATTAATTGATATTAAATATATATATATATTTGATTATATATCTTTCTATTTCTATAGGCCTGCTGAACTCGAAAATTCTTAAAAGCAATCACTTCATTATTCCAATTGTTTATAATGACCTACCTCCACTCAATATCTATCCTCTCTCAATTCCAATTACCGGTTTTAATCTCAAGTGAAAATTTACTCGAGTTAAATACTACACAAGCAGTGGCGGATTAAGTTGATTGGGGGCCCCGGGCGGTAAAATTGAAATGGACCCTCTGTTATTTACAATTATAATTGAAAGACAAATTTTGTTTATATTATAATTTAGACTGTTTTATACTTACATATTTAGTACTTATGTAAAAAATACATAATTTTTACTGTGGTCGCCGAGACCCAAAATTGATTATTTTTTCTTAAGTTAGTCGGGATTCAAACACGACCGAATAAAGATCTGTTGTTCAATAAAGATCTGTATCAAGAATAACTTGTTTTATTTAAACTCCGATTATCCATAAACTCAACAGTTTTTTTAAATTTTTTTTAAGGAAATATTTTTATTTAGGTTTCGGTGGGCCCCTCGGAGTGCCGCCCGGAGTTTAATCCGCCTCTGTTCACAAGTATCCTACGTAAATATTTAAATTTTAACACATTTTTAAATACTTACTAATATTTTTTATTGAATTAATTAGTTAATTAAACAAATATTAATATTTCATTATTGATTAAAAATATTTTAAAATATAAATATGTATACTATCTTTTAATAAATATGATTTTATCAGTTAAAAATTAAAATATAGAAGTAATTAGGAGTATTAAATATTTACCGATATAGTTCTCAATATCTATTTTAGAGTTATGAAGTCTTAGCTGACGGGAAGGTTCTTCCGAGTGAGGGTGGGTGGCTCTTATAACTCTGTCTGTCCCATTAGATCTGAGGTTCTGCAGGGTAGCGTCCTAGGACCTTTTTTTATACCTCTTATACACACACGACATACCCATTGAACCACAAACGACTTTAGCCACCTTCGCCAACCACACTGCTGTACTTGCTTCTCACTAAGATCCAACAACTGCATCTGTGATTCTCCAGCAAAATCTAAACCTAATTAAATTATCACTTCACAAATGGAGAATCGTGGCTAATGAAGAAAAATCAGGACATGTGACATTTACACTAAATAGAGTGAACTGCCCGGCTGTTGAACTTGACAAATAAATTCAAATTAAAAAGACAGTAAAATACTTAGGAATGCACTTAGATAGAAGACTGACTTGGGAGATGCACATACGGGCAAAAAAAAACAATTACTTTTAAAACTACACAAACTAAAATTGGCTGATAGGACGTAAATCTAACATGACTCTAGACAACAAACTATTATTATACAATATGCTGATCAACCAAGATGGACATATGGTATCCAATTGCGGGGAACAACTAATATCCATAATTAATAGTAATATGTCCATAATTCAGAAATTTCAAAATAAGACACTAAGGGCAATGGTCAACGCTCCATGGTACATGTCTAATAAGATAATCCATAGAGATCTCAATGTCAGAACTGTGGCGGTGGAGGTGCAGATTAATAGCATACGTTACATCAACAGACTGCAAAATCATGCAAACGACAAAGCGAGACAACTTACTGACACGCAAGGACTTTCCAGAAGACTAAGAAGACTTAAACCGACTTAATACACGATAGACTCAATTATCTTTTAACTAATGGGCCGTCGGTTTGATCAGGTCCGTGCCTGACCAGCGTTCATTGCGTGCACCGCACGCAGGCGGCCGAACGTCACATATTTAGAGACGACAATTTTTTTTTCATCCCAGTCACTTTGGTTTTATTTTTGTATTATCTATTTATTTTATATTACGAACTTGCTGAAAATGTATTCGATGAAATATATTTTATATATATAATATGAGACTACAATGTTATACGTACTCGTATATCGATACTATGAGAATAATATCTACAACTCATATAAAAACGGTTTTGTATATCGGTCGAGGTCAATATATTTTATATTATAGTATAATAACTTGTTTAATACCCTAGACTCACGTTGGAGATTAATGATCATTAATAATTAATTATTAATTAACAAACGAAGAGGAAAAAGCAAAGCAAAGTAAGTATGGTGTTATAAAACATAAATTCTCTTTTATTGAAAATTGAAAAAATCTACGTTAATTTTGAAAACATTTTCAGTCCAATTTAAACATAATACTCGTGTAACATTAGTTTTCGGTTTTCATTAGTTTTTCAAAATTAAAAATAATTAAAATTTACTTGAGAACTTCAATGGCTCAAGAACGTCTCAGTAATTTATCAATTATTGCGATTGAAAATGAAATTACTGATAATTTGAGTATTCAAGAAGCAATTGAAGAATTTGCTTCCAAAAAATCGCGTAGAGTTAATTTTTGATAGTAATATCTCATTCTTAGAACTGTACATATATAAGTGTAATAATAAATAATAAAACAAATATTAAAAGTCAAATTTTGATTTTTTTTTCTTTGATGTTATCTTGAAGGGCGGCCATATATCCAGGCACGTCCCTGGGTTTGATTTAAGTCAATCGCTCCATCTTCTCTTACTTTTCCCTTATAATACCCCATCACCTTTCTTTCTATCTAAATCCTCTCTAGTATTATCCCCCTCCCATTAATACTTATATTTACCCCCCTTATAATATCCCTCTATTATTTATTGTATATATTTTGTTTATATTACCTTTACTTGTTCTTGTGATGCTTCAGATAATGTATTTCATGAAAGTTAACTAAAAAAAAAAGAAATTTACCGAAAATATTATATTTATTATAAAAACCTATATATATATATATATAATTTATTCGTAATTATAATGTTTATATATAACTAGTTAACAAAAATTTGTTTTATTAATATTAGAATATAATGTTTTTCTAATACAAATATATATATATATATATATTATAAGTTTTATATTTCATTTAACATTCTTCAGTTATATTTACTACACTTATGATTATTTGATTGATAATTTAAACCGTTCCCGCTCGATGATTTCCTCTACGCCCTCCCATCTGCTTTTTCGTGGATAAGCGCTGTGCAGTCACTGAAGATCATCAACGAAAAGCCATTCATGTCAATTTCCCGTCAAAAGATTAATTAACATTCATTAATAGTATATTTCAAGCAACACAATAATTTTTTATGCATCTTTATTAATTATAAAAGTGATATATATAAATGAATTATTAACAACGATATTTTATTGTATTTAAATTTTAAATAAATCTTTTATTTATTCTATTTGTTATGTTATTAATTGAATGGAATTTTAAATATAATCAAGAAGATGTGGAAATGTCACAAGTGTGGAAAACCAGTTTATTTTGGTAAGTAATAAGAAAAAAAAATATAGAGATCTTAATAATATTAACATGTTTGTTTTGTGATTCAGTATTTTTTTTATCAATAATAATTCAGTTTTTACACATAAAAATAGCTTGGTTTTTTTTTAACGAAATATATTCAACTAATAAATAAACAACAATTCATTTTGTTCCCCCTAATATCGTTTGATTTTTATTGTTTTAATGTTTTTTTTATTTTTGGAATTTTGAAGCTGAGAGAAAACAGTCTCTTGGATATGATTGGCACCCTGAATGTTTGCGTTGTGAAGAATGTGGTAAACGACTCAATCCTGGACAACATGCTGAGGTATATTTATTAAGAAAACAAACAATTTACCTTGACAAATAACATCCCTCTTTCTACTAGATCTCACCTCCCATTACTAACTTGCCATTATAAAATATTTTTTTCATATTTATATTTAATTATTAATAATTTATTTAATATCAAATTTTAAATGTCAGATTATATTTATCAATGATTTATGATTCAATTTGCTTATATAAGATATAAAATGTTTTTAATTAAAATCTTTCTTTATTGAAAGTCATTAAATTTTATTGTATTTAAATTTTAAATAAATCTTTTATTTATTCTATTTGTTATGTTATTAATTGAATTTTTAATACAACAAAAAACTAGATTAGATGATCAAATATTATTGTTTCTTCACAATTCTGTTAATAAATTATCTTTATCTCTATGTAATGAAGTTCTATATTTTATAAATGATAAAAATGTAAATTAGTCTTTAAATTTACTTCTAAATATACTATCCATAATGAAAATTTTATTTATTTTATACTAATATTTTATTTAGTAAGTACTTTTTTATATGATTGCTTCTAAGAAAATTTCATATTGTTTAAAGTAGCATTAAAATAGATTTTATGTAAATATTTTGCAGCATAAAGGAGTCCCTTATTGTCATCATCCTTGTTACGGAGCTCTTTTTGGACCTCAACTTTTCGGTCATGGAACAAGAGTGGAATCACATACCAGTTTTGGCAAAGTAGAAAATCGAGCACCCACTGGACCTATTTTGCCCCGATCTCATTTAGAATCCAAATTAAAAGCTTACAATGCCTATCAAGATGGTCGTAGTGGTGAAATTCGGAGTCGTGAAGTCAATGGACGTTTAGTCTTAGAAGGGGCCTTGCGAATCCATTGGGGTGTTTTTGGTGTGATCCATTTAAAAGAAGATGATGACCAACGAACTGTTGTAACGATTAGAAAACGCCATTCAGCACGAAGTGAAGATGGAGATAATTCGCATCAATCACTTACAGATGATGAAGAATTTCCTACAAATGGATCATTAGATTTAGATGTAGAAGAAAATGAATCTTTAAATGAAGTTGCCACATCTGAGATTGAAAGAACAAATTCGGAGGAATCGCCAGCCGATCCTCCATCACCGCGCTCGTTAACATTGCCACCGAAACTTGATCCACGACAAGCTGAATGGGATGAACTCGATGAACTTTTACAGGTGACGTATAACTTATTTAGGCTTATAAATTTTATTTGAATTCAAATTTTATAAATATTAGTAATTTATCAATTAAATTGTTATTTTCATATTGTATATAAACGTTTTTAGGTCGAAAGAAAAGTAGACACTGGAAGTAAATTATACCAAACAATGCCAAGTGCAATGCCGAGTGGGAATGGCAGCGGTGGCAATTCACCAACGACACCCCAATCCGATGACAGTGTCTTTGAATCTGGTGGAAATAATAATCAAGGACCTCATCCCTCCACTACCGGAAAAGCAGCTATACGAAGACGGCCAGGTGCTAAGAGAGCCCGCTGTAGAGCAAAATTGAAACGAAGATGTTCAATTAATGGACATTTTTATAATAGAGAAACTTCTTTTTTTACTCCTCCTCATGGCAGCCAAATGTCCGTCTGGGTAACATCTCTTGTCAGTACGCCAGAAGTAATCAATCTAATGCTTGAAAAATATAAGGTAAGGATTAGAAAAGGATTTAAAAAGAAAATTAATTAAAATATCTTAAATCACTTTTGAACAAAAGATATAAAGAGATTTATATTCAATCAAAGAATATATATATATAAATATATAAATTGTGTTTTAGGTTGATTCATCGCCTTCTCATTTTGCTTTATTTGTGGTTCGTGATAATGGAGAGCAAAGACGTCTACGTGATGACGAATATCCGCTTTTAGTTCGGGTTATGTTAGGACCTCATGAGGATGTAGCAAAGCTTTATCTAATGGATAGTCATAGTACCGATGAAATATCTGCAGAAGTTGCGCAATTTCTTAATCTTACTGCACCAGAATGTAAAGCAATTTTATCGCGATATCAACTTGAAGAAGAGAGAGAGTTACGTTTATTGCAAACCAAGTGAGTTTCATTTGTATATATAATACATTTTTATAAATTATTAGGTTTTTTATTCAATTTCAACAGATTTTTTTAAAAATAATTTAAGATTAATTGTTTTTATTCATTTAATTATTGGTATAAAATCAACAGTGTTTAAAGTTCGAATTAAGTTAACTTTTGATAATATTTAAATATTTATTGCATAGTTTAAATTTAATAAACGGTTTTGAATTTGATAAACACTTATAAATATCATTAGTATAAAATATCAAGGACATTGAAATATTATTTTTATTAACAGTTTTCCATTTCTACCTTTCAAATTATTTATAAAATTATTTATTTTAATATAAATATATATTATAAAGATAACATATAATAATTATTTGGTTGATACGTATATGCCATGAAATTTCATGACCCTTTTTCAATAATTTTTTTAAAAAAACATTACTCTAATTTTATTAGAATATTTGATATATTTCTAATAATTATTTTATAATTATTATAAAATTACTCTAAATGGTAATTCGTAGGTATTATTATTATCTAGAGTGCGAAGAATTTATCACATATTTTCTTATAAATATAGCAGTCATTAATAAATTCCTATACAAAAGAGAGCTATAAGTCCTCTTTTAATTTATTATAAATATAATATAGTATAAAAATATATTTTTAATTTTATTTTTTTTTTAGGTTTCGAGAAATGCATAAAAGAATTAAACAACGAATGGAAGAACTGAAAGTACGACTTTGAAATATTTCGATGTGTAAAATGATTCATTTCAAGAAAAAATTATGCAATATTCTCTTGAAATTTGTTATTTTTAGTATATTTCGAATACTCTTAATCATTCATTTGGAAATATTTTTAAATTTGTTATATGGTATTTATAATTATATTTTGCATTTTTTATATTCATGATTTTTCTCTTGATTATATATTTTAACTCACAATCAAGTATTTAATTGTGATGCTGATAAAAAGCTTTATTATATTGTTCTCTATATTGATTTTATAACGCTTTTACTATCTTTTATTTCAATTTCTTTTATATAATTTGTATAATAAAATTAATATTATAAAGATATATATATATATATGTATATATATATATATAAATTTATAAAATTCAATCGTTTTAATAATATTTTTAAGGAATATATTTCCATTTCTTTTAAAATCCTTTTTTATTTTAAAACATTTGTATGGAAAAACTTGTGCTTCCATCACGATATGATGGATCGTCAACAATGATAGCACGACAAAGAGGACAGGTCTGCTCCCTATCTAACCAGATTGTCACGCAACTGAAAAAATTTTTAAAAAAATGAATTTATTGAAAATATTTAAAATATTTTATTTGGTAATAGGCGACGATATTTGTCACCTATCGGATTTTGGTGAAATTTAGTTATGAACGTCGAAATGTGCAGGCATTAAGTAATGTTTTATTGACTAATTCACTAATTATTCACTAATTTTCGGTTCGGTTTGGTTATAGGGAAATTATTTAATTAATTTTTCTATATACAATCCGAACTAAAAAAAAACAAACGAAAATTAGTAGCGCCCTCTGCTGGTCAAACGGACAAAACATGGTAGCTAAATAGAATATCAATCGATTTATATCCAAACTTTAATCCTTTTTATCTCGAAAACTAGAAGTTTACCCCATAATTGCATAAGGAAAAAGTTTCTTAGAAGGAATCAACTGGCGAAGTTTCATCAAAATCCAAGAGGTTACAAATATCGTCGACTATTACCTTTTTTTTATTTTAATTTGTATTTTTACCATCTACGAAAAGAAAATGAATAAATAAAAATTATACCTGTTACAAAAAATATGTCGACATTTAAGCTTTACTGGAATTTTATAAGTATCTTGACAAATTGGACATTCAGACTCAGATGCGTTTAATTCTTCAGGTGTAGGAATTGTCCCCAGTATCTGATAATTTTAATAATAATTGAATTAGATCAAATTAAATCAATTCATTAAGGAAAATTGTTGAATGTTAATAAATTTCTCTTTTATTTAAAATTAAAAATAATTTATCTTAAATATATAATTTATTTATTTTGGGATATATAATTTAGTAATTTGTAGATGAATATTTCTTAAATAAGATATTGATTAATAGATTTTTTATTATAATATATATATATATATATATTACCACGCTGTGAGTAAGTCCAGTAAAAGCTTGACGTAAAAATCGATATTTATAAACAATGTTATTATATTTAAATATTATAAAGAATAAACAAAAAATAATTCCAACAATTTTCTCTGAACCATTATATGCAAAGAAAAGATATGTGAGCCATGGTCTGATAGGAATGATCTATAAAATAAAGAAATCAACTACTTATTAAAAATGATGAGGAAAAGTGAACTTATTGAAATTGAAATTTTTTAAGATGGAAAAATTATTTATATATTTTTAGAGAATATTAATTAAATGCTATCCTAGAATTCAATTTAATTAATAAATGATGGTGCTTTAAAAATTTTATAATTAAAAAAAAATATTTGATTCACCATAATAATTTCTAATAAAATAAAATAACATACAAGAAAATAGAATTTTCTTTTCAAATATTACTATCAAATACATTCACTAATGATAAGAATCTGATTTATATTTGAATAAAAAAAATCGAATGAGGAAAAATTTAAATTTAAAACTAGCCAAGTTCATTGTTTTTATTATAGAATAATTAGTTCAACAAATAATAATTTAATTAAACTGTTGACATAATAATCTTACCGTTCGACATTGTTGTGAAATAGCCTCTAAAAACAAAAAATAATTCCCTCGGGAAGAATAAGATAACTTTTTTTCAGGAAACAATACTATGACCATTTTACATAATATAGTTATTAATTTAAAAACAAAATCAGAAACAATAATGAGCCAAAGAGTATCGATTATTGATAAAGTTATAGGAACCGAAAAACCTGATAAATAAAATTCCATGATGTTGTACTGAAATATAATGAATAATTAAATTAAATAAAAATATAATTTAATTTTAATTGATTTTTTTTTTAAAAAAACTTACTGTGTAAATATAATTTAAAAATATAATACTCCCAATAACATTAAATGCAACCCCTGCAAGTGCAAATATACTCCGTCTAGATTGATTCATTATTTCTCTTTTAATAACCCTATTAACTTGAATAAATATGAAAAAGAGTCCAAATATAATCGCAATACCTTGAATATAAAAATACAATTAAAATTATTTTAAGATTTAATAGATCTTATCTATGGTCTTAAATTTAAAAATATTCCATTCCTTAAAAGGATTTCACAATGATCCTTGGAATCCTCAATGGGTAATATTCTGTCAAAAATTAACATATTTATGAATCTTCGAATCTTTTAAAAAAATTTTCTTAAACTCTGGTAAAAATATATTATTGATTATTAATTTAATAATCATATATTTGACAAAAAATTATAATTATATTTAAAAATTTAATAAATTAGTAATTCTTTGAAATTATTAATTAAAATATTATCAATAAAAAAAACAAATATGTGCAAAATACTTACGTCCAAAATTATCATAAATTATTTTTAAAACACCTAAACATAAATAAGATGCATGCATTTCAGTCCATTCTGTAAAACGACGAAATACATTTGAATCTGCAAAAATAAACTTAATTAGAAAGTTTTAACAAATTGTTATGTAGATCTAAAATTATTATTTATGGAGTTTTTAACTAATCAAAATATTTACATCCCAAATTTTAATTAAATGATTAGATGCAGATATGATTCATGACTCTCAAGTGCTCTGCGTAAAATATTAGAGAAAAAAAAATCATTGTATGTTTTTTAATAGAATTTTTTGTTTTTTTAATACAATAAGACTTTTTCAACTCAATCTAATCTAGAAAGTGTAAGGAGTTTGTGAATTACTTATTTTGTTTGCTATACCTTGATTTGTATGTGCATTATTCCCTGATTGAGGCATTGGAATTTCTTCATACTGATTAGTTTCATTTATATTTAATAAGTCATTTTCATTTGTAATTCGTAGGGGTTCAATTTCTTGTTCTTGTGAATTGTGATTTTGATCATGTTGATTCAATATACGATCTTCTTGTATTTCAACAATGTGAGATTGTTGATTATTTTCGGATTGTTCTCTTTGTTGCTGAAGTATATTAAATCGATCTTCCAATTGTGAACGCATATATTGAAGGGATTCGGGGCTTATAAAAGGAATGGTTTGAATAAAGGGATCTATAGAATTTAAATAACTTTCGTTTGACATTTTATAGAATAAATAAATTTATAACATGATTACAAATAAAAATATATATTTCAAATACAAATCTACTTGTAGAGAATCTAAAATAGTTGCCGTGTTGTTCCTTTTGTCATTAAAACAATTTAGAACCCTTCTTTTTATAATTTTCTGTGATTAGTTAGATGACAGACACTTGTTATCATAGTAAAACATAAATGTTCCGATAGATAGCAGCACAAAAATTATTACAATTTAAATTTATATATTAATTTACTTCAAAATTTTTAATTATGAATGAAAAATATTTTTTCCTGTTTTCTTGAACAATTATAATCCTATAGATTTATTCATAAATTATTTGAATTTGAATGGTCAAATTTATTCTAGGAAATAAAGAAATTGGAAAAAAATTATTTTTTTAATTTTTAATTCAATTTTTCATCAGTGACGATTTATACATTCTTTTTGAAACGAGCAGAAATATGTTCATAAAT
Organism: Labia minor; assembly: GCA_963082975.1. Taxonomy (NCBI): domain Eukaryota; kingdom Metazoa; phylum Arthropoda; class Insecta; order Dermaptera; family Spongiphoridae; genus Labia; species Labia minor. The sequence continues at coordinate 67,930,287 of OY720347.1, forward strand.
ATTCTATTAAAATTAAATATTAAAAATAAAAATTTATTCTATTTATTCTCAATTGTATTTGAATAATTGACCTCTATGCATCTCCAGACATAGTTAGAATTAGAAAAAATCGAGAACACGAAGGATGCGGTGGGTATAGTATTTGAATAATATCTAATTAAATATTGTTCTCTTCCTATCATGTTATTCAAATACTATCTATCTATCTCTGTGGTTCTACGTAACTCCAAAGTTCTTGTTCGCAACAACCACACTTCTCCAAGTATCCCTATTCTGAGCCAATTCCTACCCTATTCAGTAACAAAAGACACACAGACAGTAGATTTATGAAAATAATATATATTGAATTTATTGAAAAAATTATTTAAAACCACATAATTAGTGAATGATGGCACACAACCCGATAAAATATTACGAAGACGAGTATCTGTACAAAGTTTATAATTAATATTATAGGTGCTCTCCAACCTTGAGATGCATTTCAACTGAGGATATAATTAATTGTAAAACTTTAGAGGAAAGCGCACAGCATTATCTTGTTATTGATTATTATACTCTCCTCAGTTTGGAATAAACAAAGAAGTTCTTTACTTATTCTACTAGACTAATCAGATTTAGATTTAAATATTGAATATAAACCATTACATTACAAATTCATTAATACTAATCAGGAAAGGTGAAAATTTTAAAATAATTTAATATGAAACTGAATAAGTTGACCTGTGGCCAGGTCCGAACCGACCGACGGTTTGAAGTAAATTAATTTCTAGCTACAGAAACAATTTCAAATAATTTTTATGTATCTATTAATGAAATAAAAAACAGATTTGGATATAACATAAATATTTTTAATTTTATTATATTTTTAATATATAAGTAGTAGCTGGCTGTGACGTCATGAAGGGCTGGGTGACGTGATATAATTTAAAATTAAGAAAAAACTAATGAAGATGATTTTTCCCGAGGATAAAACCAATACAAAATGCATGATTCGTGGAGATATGTAAAAATCTCCACATGGTAAAAATTGAATAATATTGGGTTTATTCACGGATGATATTATTATTTATGTAAACCGACACATTTTTATCTCTGGGAGTTTTGCGGGGACACTGGGACAGAATACACATAAGAATAAGCAAAATGATGGTATGGGATTTGTAAGTCAGCTAAAGAAAAAGAATATTTGATCTATCAAAATTAAAAAAAATTTTTAGGAGATCTAATTTTATTTAATTAATTAAATAAGTTGTACCACATGTTTATAATTAACAAAAATTATACATTAAGTTAATTTTTTAAATAAGCTTAACTATATTTTATTTCTTTCCAAATATGATTTATCAGTACAATGATAAATTACAATATATTTATATTCATATGAAATAATTTCCATAATAAAAAAAAATAAAATATTTTTATATTTGGTAAGTTAAAAAGAAATAATAATGAAAAAGAGTTATATTTTTACAATAGATATGATTTTTTTTTGTGAAGTTTGAATTTTAATTTTAAATTGAGAAATTATATTAATAATTAATATATATATCAAAAAATAGCCACCCTCCCAGTATAACACATCGAAACCTACTAAATCTAAAAATATCTTTGTTTCTTCTGCCTCCTTTATCAATGCTTCTTCTTGAAAGATGTACTCTGAAATTCCCTAATCTCACTAAATTCTGTCATATAATTTAATATATTTCTCTATAATCTCCTAATGAATATTATCAAAAGCAAAAATCATTGTAATTTAATTCTACTTTCTATATTATATTAAACTTTACTTTAAATATTATATTTACATTTTCTATTTTAAAGTGCGCCATGCTAAATAAATAACGATTATTACTTACATTTGGAGAGCTGTATTTCAATCATTTCTTCGTCATGAAGGATGGAGAAGATAATCAAGAATTCAAATCAACATTCAGTAGCAGGAACGAAGATTGAAACATGAAATAGAAGAAGAAAAATAACTTATTAGTTTATAATCAATAAATTTAAATTGAATTAAAAATAAAATTAATAATAAATACTGACCTCGGAGTTAATAAAGGGTTGATATTTCTCGCAGATTAAACTCGAAGAACAGCTCGTAGACTTGAATTGATGTCCATCACTCTCGCCTCGATAAAGAAAAAAATAATAAAGATTAGATATTTATATTATATACAGGAAATAAAAAAATAAGATATAAATAAATAAATAATACTAATAGGATTAAAAAAGTGTATAGATTTTTAAAAATATTATCTTATTTCTGTAATATTAAAATAATAAAATTATTTTACATCCTATATAGAACCATGATTATAATAAGTTATAATACGCATTTAATAGACATATAATAAAAATATCTTAGAAAACATCAGAAAACTAATTATGATTATATTATTAATTGATATATAGGTAATAGAAATATTATTCATTTTTCAAGTGTTATAATAATATGAAATTGACAAAACAATATTCATATGAGATTTGAAAGGAACGGTGTGAGCGATAATGAGATTAGAAAGAATATATAGAATATTTAAAATTATATATTCCTATATGAATATAAGAAATTTATATTTTTTTGATTTATAATTATATTATATGAATTTTTAAAATAATCAACACTTCTTGATATTTTTTAAATAAATGAGTTTTTATAGGATTAATATATATATTGAAATTTAAAAAATATTTCAATAAATATATTTAAAGAAAAATAAAATTTTGTATATGATTTTTTAATTTTTAAATAATTTTAATTTAACTTTTAATAAAATTTAATTAATGAGATCTGATATAATATTTAAGATTAATTCTTTTCAAAGATTTGAATGAAAAATTAATAAATTTATTTGGGTATATGAATAAAAAATTATAAAAATGCACTTTATAAAATTTAATTTTTATTGAAATATTTTTTTTTTAAAGTCACTAATCTTCCTTTTAATTAATGAAAATAAATAATAAAATTACAATTAATTCTTGATTAGCGACTGATTAAGGGATGATTTCAGAGGTGAGGGCGTCCAGTGTCTCTCACTACGCAGGGAAGGGAAGGGGAACTGACTGCGTACGAGTCGCCCTCCTGCATGAGGTCAGTTCAGGCGGCGGAGGGTCACGGAGAGGGGCGAGCGGGGAGTTGAGAGGTGAGCGCTCTACTGCAAATTATTTCAAATAAAATACATATTAAAATAAAATAAAATAAACAAATATTATTTTTTAAAATTAGTGGTGTTTTTTAATACATCTTAAATCGAATCAATAAGTTTAATTCTATTAATTCTATTAAATCAATAAACTTAATTTTATTCAAAGATCTTAATGAAAATTTAAAAAAAAATTATAAATATGATCAGTAAGAAGTTCATTAATGAAACTATCAAATTTTGAAAAAAAAAAACAAGGATGTGGCGTATTAATGTAAATGGTTCAATTTAAATTTAAAATTGTTTGCCGAATGTGATATAATTTTAATTTAATGTAAATATATTTCATAAAAAAGAGGGTAAATGTTAAGAATTGTTATTATCTTGGTTGGGATACGGTACTTACTAAGTCTACATGTCATTTCGATAATATCGATGAGTTATGCTTTTCTTTGCTGTGTTCTTATCAAATTACGTTAAACAATTCTTTTCTAGTATGAATTTCTATTTTAATTCTAAAAAAAATTTAGTAAGTAATACATTAGTTACATACCCAATTAACATTTTATATATCTCAACCATCTTTGGTTCCAGTATATTTTTCAGTTGGAGGAACTATTTCCAAAATAATTTTTTATATATGCAAATTAATTCATAAATCTAGTCGAATTTTTTCTAAATTTTTTCAATTTGGTTCTTTAAAAAATAAGTTGACCTGTGGCCAGGTCCGAACCGTCGATGAAGTAAATTAATTTCCAGCTACAGAAACAATTTCAAATAATTTTAATATATCTATTAATGTAATAAAAAACAGATATAACATAAATTTTTTTAATTTTATTTTATTTAGAATATATAAGACCAGGCTGTGACGTCATGAATAGCTAGATGATGTGATATAATTTTAAATTAAGAAAAAACTAATAAAGATGATTTTCTCGAGGATAAAACCAATACAAAGTGCATGATTTGTGGTGATATGTAAAAAATCTTCTCATCTGAAATTTGGTGTGAAAATAACCCTTGCCTTCCTATCGTCGATCGCTAATACTACCACTTCCGGTTTCCGGATTTGCACCAAAAGTTGATCAATTCATCCCACTGATGCATTAAGTAAATATACCAAATCTCATCAAAATCCGTTGAGCCGTTCAAGCTATACACATTTATACGGACGGACGGACAGACATGATGCTAAAAATACTTTTTTCTGTTAAGAAAATGCATGATTCGTGGTGATATGTAAAAATCTCCACATGTGAAATTTGGTGTGAAAACAATACCTCCCTTACTATCGTCGGTCGGTAAAAAATACATAATAACTGTATACTTGTATGTAGCGTTTGTTGACACTTTATAGAAAGGGCTAAAATAACAAAATTCGAATGTTACATGAAATATTTAAAATTAAATTCCAATTCTTTTGTATATTCTCTGAATTTTTATTCATAAATAAACATTATAATCGGACTTTCTTCATTAAAAGGAAATTTTATTTTGAAAATGAATACTCTAAAAGGTGATATTACAACATTAATTTTTTGAAATTTCAGATGCATTCTAGTGTCATCGATTTCATAATCCATCATCAAAAGTTCATCAATTTAATTCCATTCCAAATCTTTTAAAAAATAACATGGTTTTCGTATTAATTTATATTTATCTATAATAATAAAAGCAAGTGTAATGTGTCTGTTTGTCTGTCTGTTTGTCTGTTTGACCGAGCTCTCCAGCAAAAACTATTGGACGCAGGGACCTGGAATTTTTTACACGGAAGCACAAAGGGGCTGGCCACCAGACCTCGAAGCCCGATTTTCGATTTTTGAATTAGAAAAATTTAAAAAAAATTATAAAGAATATATTATAGGCGGGTAGTGGAAATTATGTAGAACAAAAATATGTCAATAGAGGCGCTGGTGGCGATAATTTAAATTCTGAGCAATGTGCAGATAAAAATCTTTTTATATCTATTGATATTTACTTTGAAAACATTCACATTACGGCTATAATTTAATACTATTAATTTTTAAGATTATGTGAGTAAATTATTTTAATTAAGAAAATTTGATCTCATAATTGGATTTTCACGTAAGATTTTAATATATAATATATTTTTTAATAATATTTTTATAGTAGTTTAGTGTTATGCTCATTTTATTTTTATTTTGTTTACTTTGATTTTTTTTTAAATAAATTAATAACATTTAAAGTAGCATAAAAAAATTAATCGAGGCAGGAAAATTGATGGGGTTTGAAATTAATAGTGATAAGACAAAAATAATTAGTATCAGAGAGAATAATATTTGCAAAGAATTTAAATCGAGGTTACAATCTGGAAATTATTATCAAAGGGGATCAAAATTATTAAATTATTAATTGTATTATAGGGGTGGGAGGCATCGTCTATAACCCTGGGAGATGAGAATAGATTCAGAGTATTTGAGAATAGGATTCTTCCCAGCATTTATGGGCCAAAGAAAGATGAGGACACCGGGGAATAGCGGAGACTGCATAACAAAGAATTGCACGACCTCTATGCATCTCTAGATATAGGTCATAAAATAGAGAAGGCTGGGATCGGCAGGGCACATGGCTAGAATGGGAGAGGAAAAATATATTGGTGGGGAGTTCGATTGGAAAACGTCTGTGTGGAAGACAAATTGTGAACAGGGAGGACAATGTAGGAAGGAACGTGAGAGAGATGGGACAGGTTAGGAGTTAGATGGTTATAGCTCAGAATAGGGACACTCGGGGGGGTACAGGGGGCGGAGCCCCCGTCTAGATGTGAAGAGCGACGAAGGAGCTCTGAGCAGCTAGTTATAAATATAAATTACCGAAACTAACGATCTAATTAGTATTTTTCAACATTATAATTGTAACTAAAAATTCTAACTATAGAAATTAGGTGTATTTAAAACAAAAATGGTCCCTTATCTTTGTCCAATTTATAAACCTGCATATGTATTTAAGAGCTATTGTGATCGATCCAATTCTTCACATTTCACAAATTTTTTTTTTTTTTTTTTCAAACAAAGAAAGACAAAAAAAAGGATTATTTGAAAATATTTGGAACAAGACATAAAATATTTTATTATTAAAGAATAATATCTTAATTAATTTATAATTATATTTTTAAGGAACTAAACGATTTTTTTGGCAAACGAGCCAGATGAGTAAAAGGATGGATCGGGAAATGGAAATCAAAACAACATTACGTGAACTTATAATGTATACTATTTTTATTATTCTTCTATTGCTCAGTGAGTAATATTATAACAATATATTAATAAAAATATTGTTATATTTAATTAAATAAAATATTTCTAATTTTATTTTATATACATATTAATTGTTTAGACTGCTTTCAAAATGAATATAGATGAAGGTAGTTTTTTCAGTTTATAGAATCATATTTACAAAATAACAGACAGATACGAAAAATCTACTTCCTATCTTTGAATTTTTATTTTCTTAATAAAAACCTATCAAAACAAAGAAACAAAAATAAAATAAATTTATTATTTTTTAGTTAATTTTGGAATGTTTAGTATTAGTCATTATTTAATGTCCCAATCTATAAAAGAAATATTTATAGAAACTCCTTATCAAAGTGATTACGGAGAAATCACATTTAAAGATATTAATAAAATATCAGATTTTTGGATGTGAGTATATTTATTTTATTACCAATCATTATAATTATAACTATTATAATTCATTAAAAATAATTAAGATGATTAGGTAATTTATAACTTAATAAAATTTTTATTTAATAAATAATTCATTTCTTTTTTAGGGTAAGTTTTGTAATTTGTTTTTATATTATTATTCCATTAAAACCCGAAATTATAGTATTTATATGAAATTGTCTTGGATTCCCTTTACTGGGACAACTGGTATGGACCTCAAAATAGTTTAATATTCGTGCAATCTATTCCTGAAGATGAACAATATTTCTTATATCAAAGTATAATTGTTGGAATACCTATTCTAAGACAACTTCGAGTAAGAAATGATACTTGTATTGTTCATGAAGAAGTTGCAAAGACATATAAAGAATGTTGGGCTGATTATTCAACAAGGTATATTTTAATTCAAAAGGATTGAAATATGATTAAATAATTATAAAAACGTTAAAAAATTAAACAAAAAATTGTTTAATTGAATAATAATTATCTTTTAAGATTTAGAAATTTAAATAATCCAATACTAATATAAACTTAAAATTTTCGGATTTAATATTAAAATCGAATTGGTCCAAATATAGGAATTTAATATAAGATTTGGAATATAAAAAAGTAAACATGAACAATTTACTTGAATTAAATCAATAATCTTTTACTATAATTTTATTTTTATAAAAAATATAACCAAATTTAAAGGCATACTTACTAATAAATATTTTTTAAAATGTGATGAGTATAATTAAATAAGTAGGAAACATGAAAACTATTTCTTTAAATAAGGGGTAATTGGAAAAGATGGAGAACAATCACAACTTCTTAGATAATCCTCAATAGACGGATTTAGGATCTAATATATTTCTAATCCATACTAAAGAGTAATTAGGGTGGGACAATGATAGTTCTTAAAAAAGAATTGAGTTTATAAATTAATTAGTTTTGTAGATATCATAAATTTTATATTTCATCCCAGATATACGAGGGTGGTCTGAAAAGTTTCCGACCTGGCCAAGAAAAACGATGTTTTTCAATTTTTGTTTGTTTTATTTTTCAAAATTCAAGATAATTGAGACCTGTACGATGTCAGCTGAACGTGTGCGAAATATTTTGCAAAACCATTTGAATATGTAAAGCTGTGTGCAACGTGGGTGCCGCATTTCCTAACGTTAGACCAAAAATTGCTTCGAAAAACCATTACTAACGACAATTTGGCGCTGTAAGCGTAATCCAAACGAATTTTTGCGTCGATTCATAACTGTTGATGAGACTTAAATTAAATCAAATTTAATTAATTTATTATATAATGTATTAAATTAATTAAATTAATTAGAACACCGTTATGAGAAATGTATCAGTGTTGATGGAAATTATGTTGAAAAATATAGCAAAAAAAAAATTGAAAGGCCAGGTCGGAAACTTTTCAGGCCACCCTCATATATACAATCAATCTTATGGTATGAAAGTTCGGTGATCGTGGTGTATCAACCACACCTACTCTACTCCATCAGTTTATTAGTAATATCTTATCCAAACAAATGTAAACAAAGCATAAATAAAATAGTTCAGCTTTACACTTAATCCATGTTCTTGTTAAATCGACTTACCAATTATCAATCTCATTATTATTTCTGAAAAGGTACAAATATAAATTAAAAATATAAAAAGAAAAACTTATTTATATCTTCATAATTAACGTTTGATAGTAATACAATTTGCAATTATCTACTTGGGAGAGGGGTTCAGAGATGTATATAGCAGAGGTTCTTAAATTGTAGAATGTACTACTGGTTATAACTTGAATGTGGTAACTGATCTTATTGATAGATGTTAGACGGTACTGTCCCATTCAAAACGGTACGTATGGTCAGCCTAGTATACCATCCTGGATGAAAAATCAGCGTTTAAAAATACAATGCTTTTTTTCATTAGTGATGAAGATACTTCTCCTTTCGGACTTGATGAATGGGAATTTACACCACATTGGGCTTATACTTCAATTAAAGGAATTGTAACTAATTATCCGAAAGGTGGTTTTATTACAAAGCTTGGCCGTACCCGTTTGGATACAGCAAATATAATTTTGGATCTTAAAAATAAATTGTGGATCGATCGTGCCACCCGTGCTGTCTTTCTTGAATTCACAATCTACAATATCAATATAAATTTATTTTGTACAGCAAGATTTCTGGTAGAATTTCCATCAACAGGAGGTATATTTCCATCATGGAATTTTGAAACAGTCCGATTGCTACGATACATTACGCCATTTGATCATTTTATACTTGGCTGTGAAGGTGCAATTATACTATTTATTATATATTTTACTTTGGAAGAAATCCGCGAATTATTTTTTTTTAAATTGGAATATTTCTTTGATATCTGGAACTATATTGATTTACTCATCTTGGGTTTATTATATTTTTGTTTATATCTATTGACCGTTCGAAATCTTGTTATGACTTCAAGTTTAAACGATATGTTCAACCCTAATTCAAATGTGGATTACAATTATTTAGGCGATTTGCAAATCGCCTATGATGACACAAATTCAGTGACATTATTTATCTCTTTAATCAAAATTTTTAAATATATAAATTTTACTAGGACATTATCTCAATTACAAATTACTCTCAAAAGTTGTGCCAAGGTAATTATGTTTAAATTAAAATAAAAAATAAACAAAATAGTAAATCTAAATTTTTTTTTTTTTTTTTTTTTTTAAGGATCTTGCATATTTTTCTTTGATGTTTTTAATCATCTTCGAAGCTTATGCAATCTTAGGTCATTTTATTTTTGGAGATGATTCTTTGGATTATTATACAATTGGTGCAGCAAATATTTCATTATTAAGACTTATATTAGGAGATTATGATTATGCTATAATGCATTTAACAAATCCAATATTAGGACCTCTTTATTTTATATCTCTTGTGTTTTTCGTGATTTTCATTTTAATGGTAATTTGAAAGATTTCTAATATGTACAGTGATGTATTGGGAACGCCGGGGAATGACGTTCCCTTACCTTTTTTCAGAACCGGAACGCGTTCCAGTACTTTTTCATGTACCGACAACACCCACTTAAATCTACTGTTAGAATTTCTTTTTTTTTGTGTTCGTTAATACTTTGTATAGTAAGAATAAGAAAAAATAAAAACTTATATGGAAAAAAATAGTTTGCTGAAATAGGACTTTTTTTTGCTCTCATTATGTGTTCCCATACTTTTTATTTTACCAATACATCACTGAATATGTATCAAAGAAAAAAGTACTAATATATAAATAATCATTACTATTTTTTTTTGTGAACCTTAAAGAAATTTAAATATTTTATTTTTAGAATATGTTTCTGGCAATCATTAATGATGCATTCACTAAAGTCAAAAAAGAAGTTAAATTAAATCAAGAGTTTGTGCAAATTTCAACATTTTTAAAACGATTTCTATATAATATGCCTTGTATTTCAACAGATCCAACTTATATGAGACTTTCAACGATTCTTATTAAGTATTAGCAACAAATTTTTTTAGATTTTTATTAATTATTTTATTATTATGTGCTATTAGTTTAATTTTAAATAATATTTGTGGTAAAACCTATGATAAAAGATCATTTCCTCATGAATTATATTGTCACGAAGAATCAAAATTAAGAATCTATAAAATATTATAACCGGTTGTATTATATAGTTGTGAGGAAGAGTTTTAAAGTCGAGAAAAAAGATTCAGGATTTTTGAAAATAAACTTTTTTGCGACATTTGAGAACCAAAAATAGATGGGAAGATCACTTCGAATTATCAGAGATTACATAATGGTCTCAAATAATTTTAAATTATAAAATGGAGAAGGTAAAATGGGCGGAGATAAATTTGTTTACAGGAAAATCAATTAGTAAAAAGTTAATAAATAGAATTAGAATTCTCAATAGAAACAATATAAATAAGATAATAAGGAATTAGATGAGAATAAAAAGTGGATGGCATAATTTTTAGGAATGGTTGATGGGACTAAGAATTTCTAGTTTAATAGCAACAATACTATAAAGGTAGATTGATAAAAATATGAGGAAAAATAAAAAATTGGATGAGGTTATTGTATGAAGGTTGTAATTTGAATCTTTAGTTCACTATAAACTACAGTAAAATATGATCAGCATATTTTTATATTTAAATAAATTCAATTAAAATATCCGAGATTTTTTCTTATAATTCTTTATACCCTCAAATTTAAATCCCATCATTATTAGTAATATTTATTATAAAAAAAAAAAAATGTTTTCAAAATTAGAGATTAATCCCGGATCAAAGGTGTTTATCAGAAATCTTTATTTTATCAAAATTTTTAAAAATCTAACATTCACCTCACTTATTTATACATTTTAAATATATTTATGTTTTTAATACATATAAATACCAAATAAAAGTAAGGGAACTTAATTTGAGAGCATTATCATTTCACTATAAATTTTATTAAATAAATATAAATTTTCAAGTAATGGATTCACAATAAATGAAATTGAACAATTTTTTGCCAAATATGGAATTGTAGTGAATAAACCAATAAAAGAAGATACAATTCAACTATTGTTACAAAGATATAATGAATTTCTAAATGAAGATTCAGTACAAACAGATGAATCAAGGTAAAAATAAATTATTTATTTTAAAAGGATTATATTCTTAAAAAAATTATTAAATATTTATAGTAAAATGGATATAGCCAAAATACTAGAAAATTTGGTAGACAACCTGGATACAAAATTAGAAACGGTAATAGAAAGATTGGATATTATAGAAAATAAAACAAATCAATAAAAGACTCATTTGTAAAACCCTAACTTTAATAGGCAATTTTTTTACATAATATACATAAAAATTCTAATATATATATATATATATAATATATATTAGAATATATATATATATATATTTATAAGTTGCTGTTTTATACATATCATCTAAAATCTCAAAGTAATTTTTTTCTAATTTGTAAATATATATATCTACCTAATCTATATATAATATTATTTATATATAGATTGATAGTTAGATAGGTAAATATTTATACATAGATATTTAGCCATTTCTATGGCATTTCCTAAAAGATCCTGTTATTTCTATTCCAAATAGATATATTAGGTTATGTATAGTAAAGTATTATTATTAATTTAAAAGGCCTTTGTTTTTAAGTCTTTATTTTTATATATATTTATAGTAGTTATAGGTATAAATATATCTATTTTAAATAGAAATTGATCTCAACAGGACATAATTACTTCAACTTACATATATCACAGAATATCTTGAAACAAATATAATAATATATCAGATAAGTTATATTAATTTATTATAATCAATTAAAAATATAATTAAAATATTTAAATAATGATAAAACAAATGATATCACATCGAGCGCTTCCGAGTATTTAATGAAATTATTAGACGATGAATGTATAAAATTTAATTAAAGAATTAAATTAAGGAATGAATGAAAGTGAAAAATAAATGGAAGGACACTTAATTCGAAGCTTTTTTTTTTTTTTTTTTGGAATGTATGCTTATAATTGATGAAGTGAAAATAAAATAATATAAATATATGCGCCCGGGAAACAAAATAAAATAATAGTTTATGACCAGAACATTCAGGCTAGAATTTCTCTTCGCTCTTGTCGAAGAATCTGCCCGAGTTATGACTCTTCTTTAGATAGACGCACACGGACGGCGATGAGCAAAAGCATTTGTCAATTCAACTACCAAGGTAATTGATCAAGACTATCGCAAGATGCGAGAGCTTCACCCTCACAATCCTCTCGGCCAGCAATTGAATCGAAAAGATGTTCGTCGGATGTACAGCACTCATCAGCCATATCCAGAGAATCCGGAAAACGTGGAGAATGCGATCCAAAAGTACGATTGTCACTGGTGTTGCTGCTTAGGCACATGTAGAGGACATCGCCGACTCCACTCGACATCATCTGAATCAGGGAATCAACAGAGAATCAATCTATCATATCTATTTAGAAAATGAAGCTCGATTTAACCATGCTTATTAAAGAGAGATTAAGCAAAATAGATACATATTGATAATTCATATTATTTGAATTCTTATATATAATAGTCTTATATAAAAAAATAATCAATAAAATCAAATCATTTTACATCTGACAAGGAGATGACACGTTACGCGAACTCTACTTTTGAATGAGCCATGGTGCATTCGCATTTATTTTGCATCCATGTAAGCAGAGTTCGAATCCCCGCAGCGACATTTTTTTTTTAGAATAAATAGTTGTTTATGAATTAACTGTAAATTTATTTATATATATATATATATTTATTTATATCATATTTTTCATTTATAAAATGTACATGGTGTGAGATCCATTTGTGTTTCGAATGTTTTTATATAAAATATCACCCGCGGCATTGCACAGTGATGCCAGAATTTTATAAAGAATAAACACAGTATAATAAAAAAACATAATTTCATGATTTAATGTATACTTTCTCTTTCAATAACGAATAATAAATAAATAAATTTTCAGTTAATTCCTAAACAATCATTTATTCTTAAAAAAAAAAAAAATATAGCTGTGGGGAATCGAAATCTGCCCGCACTAACCATCACCGCCATGAATGTTGTTGACAAAATACGATTATATATTCTACTTAATGTATAGGTGAAAATTCCTGACTCTATCTGTAATATTCTCTGAAACTATGGCCCTTACCCCCAAAAGCTCGACTTGCTCTTTCGAATGCGCCATGGCTCATTCAAAAGTAGAGTTCGCGTAACATGTCATCTCCTTGTGAATAATATAAATAAAGAGAATGAATGCGTGCAATTCATTGAATGTCATGAATATTTAATTGTTTATCTCTTGATTTAAATGTCTAAAAAAAAGCTATAATTATTGTCGATTGCAGTCAAGCCGGCAACAAACTATAAACTACTCCAAGCCCAAGTCCAGGACCCGTCCACACTTGCCCTGGAGCACAAGATGTCTGAATGTTATGAGTTTATCCTCAACAAATAGTTAGTTTGGTCTATAATAATGAATCTTTTTTTTTTTTTAATTAAGATGAACAATAAAAATAAATACATTAGTAAATGTAACAATATGAATGAATGGAGTAGAGATGAAATGATAAGCTCATTATTATCAGACAGATTGCTCAGAGGAATGAATAGTCGAGAAGGTCAGATCCCATCACATTCAAACTCCATTCCCATTGAAAAATTCAGCCGTTTGCAAATTTTAAAATCTAACATTAAATTATTTTTAAATAATATAGAATGTTCCAACAAGAACTCGGAATTATTTCATTATTTTTTGTAAAAAGTGATAATTATTGCAAAATACAAATTCTGTTCTGATTAAGTAGCAAATAATTAATTGTCATGGCACAATTTATACGATTTATTTATGAAAATGAAGATAAAATTTTAGCATAGTTTGGAAAAGAGTGACAAGAACACTTTAGATATATTTAAATTCATATTAGCATACATATAAATAATCTTACTGGATTAAGAAATTTTAAACTTTCAAGAAATATGGACCAAAATTGAACAAGATTTTGTGATCATTTCTATTTTGCAATCAAAAATATTATTACTTATAAAAAAAATAAATGAATTAAAAATAAGTTTAACATTCTTAGTGGAACACTCTTTACAGGAGAAAAGTAATATTAATAATAAGTAGAAGAATTTTGTGTATACGCAAATAATAAAAAGAATTAGTTATAATATTTCGATAATTAATGAATTCTATGTCAATAAATGAAGTTTGTTTATTATTATTAAAAAAAATTCTTATTAATAAGTAATTGAAAAGTTGTAGAATTATTTTTTTTTTTTTTTAAGAAAACCAAATAAATGATTATCAATGATTAAAGCATAGAAAATCACTCACGGATAGAAGGAATAGTCCAATTAATATCGGTGAGATATGAAATTATTAGTTTCAAGCCACTGCAAAGGATTAACTAGCAAAAGATTATATGAAGATTGTTAGTTTGAAAGTAAAAAAAATATGCTCGAGAGAGATACTAATTCGATGGATGAGTGTGCTTGGGTAGAGTGTGGAGGGTTCAGGGAACTTACTGGGCCTGTGTAGTTGGTGGTTGGCACTTCCATTCACGGGCGAGATCCAGACAGGAGCCTCTCGTCTACATGTCAAGCATTCAGTCAGTCGGTCACCAGTTAGTGATATTTAGTCATATGAGCTTGCTTGACAATCCATTCAACAAATATTAAGGAAATTGATATAAACATTAAAAAAAAATCTTTGGAATTAAAACTAGGAATGTGGCAAGAATTGGAATTTTCTCCCATTTGCAAGCAAGCCCAAGGGACTAGAGAATGAGAAAAAGAGAGAGAGAGAAAGAGAATGAGAGAGAATGTAAATGAATAAGAGAATGAGAGAGAGAAAGAGAGAAAAAAAAAGGTGGGGGGGGGTGATGAGATTTCGGCGAACTCGTCTATTCTCTAGGTGTAGCCGCGTCTTGGGTGACGGTGGTAGCGGAGACGTTGGCGTTTGGAGGGCCACCCGATGTCGGTTGATAATCGAGGATACGCATCCAGTTGCTCCAGAAGGACAACTTGTTGGTGCGTACCTTATCCTCGGAGGGCAGCTGAGGCGGTGGTGGTGTGGTACGGCGAGGCAACGGAATCTTGCTAGGTTTGCGAGGATGATGTCGTGTAGAGCCTCTGCTGGCGGGTGCTGATTGGGAGTCAGGCGTCGACGAGTCGTGGCTCAAAGCAGATGGTTCTGTCGTTGCAGGGGTACCCGTCGATGGCAACGGAAGCGCCAGAAGAGGCAAGACACTGTCACGACGTGAGACATCGCTCACTAATGGACTTGGTGACTCCACGCCACCACCACGGGCTTTTTCTAGTAAACGCATCCGAGCACGTGTGCCCTCCAATTCAATATTCTTCTCCTCTAACTGGAATCGGAGCTCATCGCTCTCTTCCTTTGCTTTGTCCAGCTGCTCAAGAAGACTTAGTTGCGATTTGGAAGCGTGGTCCAGGCGCAGTTGCAATGCCTACAAGCAATCAAGAACAATCATTATTATTATTATCAAACATGATTATGGATTAAAATAAAAATACTTATTAGTAAATTAATTCCAATTAATTAAATATACCAATAAAGAGAATAGTAAATTAAAAATCTCAGATATGTTTAAAAATTTGATTGTATAAAAGATATAAAATGTTTTATTAATAAAAAGGATAAACTTTTAAGATTTTCTATAAACAAGGTAGGAAGATAATTTATATATAAAAAAATATTATTCAAAGAGAATTTTATAAATATTATTATTTTAAAATCAATAAATTTACTTCGTACTAATTTCATTAAAAATATACTTAATAATAATATACTGATTATTCACAATAAATATAAATAATTTTCAATTAGAGAAACATTTAAAATACTTTTTTTTATAAATTTATAAGTCCATTATATAAAAAAGATATTTAATTGAATTTAAATTTAAAAATAAAATGTTTATTTTTGTTAAAATAAAGAATATTAATATATCCCTATAAAACACATTGAAAACCCAGAAAATGGTGAATATTTTTTTTTGTTGCATTATATATACTTTTTTCAAGACAAGATAAATGAGGAAGTTATTAAAGGGATCTTTAGAAGCTGTGACCTCTTCTCTCTCTCTCTCTTTCATTCTTGAATAGTAAGTCTAAATTGAGAGCTAAAAATAGAGAAGGATGACCGACCGCCTGCTGACCAATCCCCCTCCCCCCTTTCTACATTTTTCCAATTCATTCCATTAGCTCTCCACAATTATCTATGATAATAATGCTACAATATATAATAAAATGAAATCGAAAACTTAGCAAAAGTCATTTAACAAAATACATTATGGAAAATAAATTCTGAATAAAAATAACATTATAAATGATGTTTTAATGAAAAAAAAGAAAGTTTAAATTAAAACTTTCAGGAAACTTAATTTCAATAAGAAAATAAAAAAAAAATAATTAATAAACATCAAATACAAATAATAGCAATATGATGTAAATTTCATAATTAAATACCAAAATTAATTTATATTATAATTTAATAAATAATAAACCAAGAAAGAAGAAATGGAATCATTTGTACAGAATTTTAGTTATTTAGTTATTAATCTTAATGCATATTTAAATATTTTCCAAAATGTAAAAAAAAATTTTAGTAACATAAATTTTTACTATGTAATTAACCAATGATTTCGTAGAAAAATATAAAATTACGTTAATACGGAAAATATGGTTTTCATTAATTAAACATTAAATTCATAAATTCTGAATAAATTAATTATAAAATTTTCCAAATACATACTATCTACAAAATTATGCTTCACAATAAAATAATTTTGAAAATATACATATAATCTTTTTTAAATGATTCTAATTACTTTATTAAATATAAAAATAATAAAATTTGTCAATGTAAACAATAATTGATAAGTAGGATATTATGAAGCTGTTTCTTTCTTTCTGTTAGTGGTTGATGACCGACCGATGACAGCCTCTAGTTGTTTTCTTTCTAGGTTTTAGCACAATACTCTCCCCATATAAAGATGCTTGTCCGAGCTGAGTGTAGGTGAAATGCCAATCATATCGGGCCAGTCCTTTCCTCTCTGTGCTACTTCCTACTTTAGCTTAATCAATAAATTAGAGATAGCTCCGGATATGCAAAATGTTTTATAGTATGACTTAACTAATTTTATATAAATAGAAAACCTTAAAAGAGTTTGTTTTTCTAAATAAAGATCAATTCTCTTTTTATTATTTCATCAATATTATATTTTAAATATTATAAATATAAAATTTTTTTATAA
The DNA here is from genome assembly GCA_963082975.1 of Labia minor. NCBI lineage: Eukaryota > Metazoa > Arthropoda > Insecta > Dermaptera > Spongiphoridae > Labia > Labia minor. The sequence goes on from OY720347.1 coordinate 67,947,977, forward strand.
AATAATGTTTTTTCAATAGACTAAAAAGAATAAAATAATTTTTCTATAAGCCTGACAAAGTTTATGGATGAATTGCTTCATATTCAACGAAAAACGTTGGGCGCATTTAGTTTAATTAATTTATATGAACAATCAAGTCAAATTTTTGTAATAATAAAAATTTTATTAAACAAATAAACTGACAAATTTTTTTATCAGGCAATAAAATTGATAGTTTAAGAGCTAAGAAATTAATCTTTTATTATTTTTCACTGTAATATACTTATATCAAAGTATGTATCAAAATTTCCTTTCTATCGGGGACATATACAATGTATCAAAAAAAAATAAATATATTTTCTCTATACCATCTGAGGGGAAGAAACCCTTCCGCATTGGCGATGCAACTAATTAATAAGAATTCATCATTAATTTTAATGCTATGAAATATTTTTAAATACATTCAAAATGAAAATTTATCCTGAAATCAATATTTATGTTTCAAAATCGGTTGAAAAAAAATTAATCGGAGCAATACAAAAGGAGTTAGTTACTAAAAGTAATTAATCGCTAATTAATTAATTATAATTCAATTATTTCTTCTATACCTTCTAGGGATCCATTGAAATATCTATAAAAATTTTCAAAAGTCTATCTCAATAAAAAGTCGATGAAAAATCGATTTCAATTTGTCAAAAGAGCGAACAGACAGAGAGACAGTCGCCAAGTGAAGTTAAGAAAAACGTAATAATATATATATATATATTATCTTGAGTTAAAATATATATTACGGTATTTTTTAATCTTTCCAATCCCCTATAAAAATAAAAAATTCCAAAATTTCTCTTTAAATAATTATAATAACTTTACTTACTTGATTAATAAATCATTCATTTATGATATACAAAGAATCTTTAAATGATAGTTAAATAATCATAAATTGTTATATAAGATTAAATGAATTTAGAAAATAATTTTCTCTTTAATAATTAAATATTAAAAAATTTTATATTTTGAAAAAAACATTGCCTTTTATATCAGAAAATTAATTTATCATTTGATATTTTGCCACTACTTAAGTGGATAATGTATGATAATTTTAGAGAAAGATAGGTTTGGCATCCAAGATAACATTTAAAATAACTTTTTTCCCTTTTAGATTAAAATGCAATACGTTTAATAATAAGCGTAATATCATTTCCGATGAAGAATCATTAAGATATTTAGAATGGCTCAACTTTTTTTTTATTAAAGATAGATTCTAATTAATTTTAATTTAGAAAGGTTCATATCGTAACAAATGTTTTTCTTGAAAATTCAGCTTTGGATCCTACTTTAATGCAAATGTATAAATAATATTTTTTATATTAAGGTATGGTTATTAGAAAATTCGAATTTGAACTTTCCTTTTCACTTTATAGAAAAAAAGTTAATATTCTAAAAGAACAATGAAACTTAATGAATGAGAAAAAAAAAGTAATTCTTTATCCATTACACCATCAATAGACAATTTTGATATTAAAATAACCTAATAATTAAAGTATTTATTGGCAAAGAATAACATGTTTAGTTATGGGAGATGAAATTTCAATATAATATTATTGTGTTTTAAAATTTTGATCATTTATTGTAATTGAAGGAGTTCATATTATTGTCCATATTTATAGGAAATAAGAAAAAGGTACAATAATTAAAGGAAAAGGGATTGGAACATTATTTGTTCTTATAAAAGGAGGAAGAAAGACTGGAGAAATAATAATAAAAAAAAAAAATCATTAAGGACAAGGGTGATTGCAAGAAATAAATATTAATTAGACAAATCATTCCTCAAAATATTCACTTTTAACAAAATGATTATTTCATTAATAACTTAACTTAATGTACTTTATTTTTAATTATGACTTTTGGCCTTAATCCCGTAAGTAATTTCAATATTTACATATTTTTTTTTATTAATATTAATCATAATAATATAAATCTAACAAATTATAATAAGTATAAAAAAATTAAATTTTTTTAATTATAGAAAAAGCGTAACGTTTTCGAGAAAGCTTTTGTTTAAAATATAAATGGACAAGTTCCGGTAAATCTTAAAAAAAAAAAAGTGAAAATTATTTGTATTTGTTAATATAATTAACTTTAATTAATCTAAATAAGATATGATAGATTAGATAAATAATTAATGCAATTTTTGTGATTAAATAATAAGTAGCTTTTCATCAGTATCTAATTGGACAATTATTATAAAAAAATTAAATTATTCAGTATTATTTTAAAAATCTAAACGAGATCCCTTTCTTCCCCTCAAATAAGCAATATAATTTTTGACCACTCCACTGTTTTAAAAATTTCCTGATATTTTGTCAGTTTGAATGAAATATAATTAATCTAATGTGTATTTATGTATATATCTTGATTATAGAAATAATTTACTATCTTTATTATAGAGACATAATGCACTATCATACTTCTTGATTGTAAACGCTTGCTTTGACAATTGCTGCTGACTTCATGTTGAGATTAAGAATTGGGGGCAAAAATTGGAGCCAATATCACTGCCTATATAAGAGGTGACGTGTCCCAACATGCATCAGTCCGCTTGAATCGGAGCAAGCGTACGGTTACTTGAAAACGACTGCAGAATAAGCAGTTGAAACGTTGTACAATTATTTTAATTTAATAAATAATTTTATAAAAATAATGTGGTCTTTTAATAAAAATTCCCTTAATAATTAATATTATTCCACATTATATTCTAAATCAATCGATCAATCATCAATCGATAATTATAGAAAATTTTGATTAGAATATTAGATATTTAAGGAGAAATATTGCTAAATCATGCAATGTATTTTTATTTCCTACTAGATTAGAGATTGTCATTGGGATTGTGAGTCACAGTTGTATTTTTCGTTTTCTTCTCTTGCAATATTTATTATATAGATTTCAAAATCCATTCATAGTAATAAACTTATGGCAACGAACTCGTATTTCAAAGCGACAACTCAAATACATATAAAATAAATCATTCAAAGGAATTGGACCATGAAATATATAAGATTAATTTTAAGAAGCTCTTTTGGATAATTTGAATCCACCTTTAGACTTGTTAATTAAGTTATACTAAAAAGTTATCCTTCACGCTCGGTTGCTGTTTCTCCTCCAAGAGAAATTGCGTCACTTTACTACTAGTAATTTTTAACAATATCTCTCTGCCATCAAATAATTGTTATTTTTATTGATTAAAAGAACATAATTGAAAAAATCAAATCAAACTGAATAGAATGAATGATTTTTTTGCTTAAATTTTTTAGAACAAATATCCTTCATTTAAATGAAAGGCAAAATAATAACGGATAGTAAAACTAGTCTTTTAAAGAGAAATCGATGAAACAAAGACTTGGGTGATTATATAATTAATATAAAGAAGAAAACATCAATAAAAATAAAACTTCCTTTAATATTACATAGGCTCTTCAAGATTTATATTAAAAAAACAATAGAAAATAAGAATAATGATAATTTATAATATATTTATAACCTGTGAATACATGCAGATTATTATTTAAGATTCTGTTATATAATATTAATTTTTAAATAAAAAATATTTACTAAAATATATATAATATTATGAATTCTTAAAAATATAAACCCCCATCTATGAAATTTGTGAAGATGTGTGAAACAACTACCTATATTGGAAGTTTTTATCCTTCACCCTCCCCAGGGCCGCCCTAACCACAGGGCCAATTGGGCTATAGCCCTAGGGCGCAAGCCTTCTGGGGGCGGCATTTTTTATTAGTTTATATATTTTTACTAACCATTCTGTGTAATTTCTTATGAAAAGGGGCGCAAAATTTTAGGAGCCCACGGGCGCCGAAAATCTTAGGGCGGCCCTGACCCTCCCATTTCTTTATCCAAAAAGTTATCTCACTTCCCATTCATTACCAATATGTCCTACATTTTTTTGACAATCTGATTTTCTATTAGATCCAACATAATAAGAAAAATATCTATTAAATAAAATATAAATTGCAAAAATGGTTTGAGTTCTATACTGATAACTACGTCTTTAATTTAAAAATATACCTATTAGTCTTATCTTTTATTTATCTAATACTTTTCTAATTAGAATTAAAAAAATAATATGTTTTATATTTTATATCTTGATAATAAGTTTGCTTATTTTGCGGATTAATATTGAAATCATACCTAAATATATAGTTTGACAAAATATGAGAAAACCTAATTTCTTTACTAAATTTTTAAGAAATATTTTTGGTTAGAATTTCTTAAACGGTTTTAATTTCATTGATTTTGATATTATTTATGTTGTAATACCATAAATTCTAAAGAGTATGTATGTATAGGTCAAACAAATTACCTAGCAATTTAAAAAAGTTGATTTTGATTTACAAATTTCAATAAGGCTCTAAAAATTTAAGAAATTTATATTTTATACTTTTATATTATATATTTTTATGTAGTTCTAATTTCAAAATATATTTTTTTAATTTCAATTAATTTGTTTATAATATAATTTTGATAACATCTTTAATGACTAAAAATAATTTGATATTTTAATATATTAGAATTTTTAATATCTATATTTAATATATATTATAAATTGAAGTTACCTTTAGAATTAATTATTATGAAAACATAATGAAGTCAAATGAATTTACTAAACTCACTTGGCTACTTATTGATTTCTAGAAGACAATCGATATTCTATTTTATATTATATTTTAATCAAATCAATAGAAATAATAAATTGAAAAATAAAAATAAATTGTAAATAAATACCGTGAGTGAAAACCAGAACAAATATTTTAAATAACTAGATCAAAAGATAATTTAAAAAAAGTTTTTGAAACTCCATCTAAATAAATATATTTACGCTGAGAATCAGAAAGTTTAAATTAATATATATATATATATATATTTCATAAATAAAAATGAGAGAAATTTTTTATAAATTAATTATAAACATTCATTTAAACATGATAATACATTCGTTAATTGTATAATTGAAAACTTTAGAAATTTAATATATCCACTTATTATAAAATATGTAGATAAAGATAAAAAACGAATGAAAATTATATCAAGGAATTGTTTCCTTATATATTTATATATATAAATGATTTATTAAATTTATTTTATATATTAGTAATGTATATATTAAAATAAAATGCAATTATTTATATTAATATATACTCGTATAACTTAACAAAAAATTCAATATTATTATCAATTTTCTTATGGATTATGGAGTTTGTTCTGTTTTCCTCTATTTCTCTCTCTCTCTCTCTTTCTATATATATATATATATATATATATATATAGACAAATATTAATAGAAAACATAGATATTAATAAATATTTTGATTTTTTTTATTCAAATTAAAATTATTTAAATAATATATATTCGTAAACATGAAATATATGTTTAAATGTAAATTAAAAGTGAATAAAATGAATTGCGAGTGTAGTGAGTTTTTAGGAATATTAATTGATTATTGAGGAGTTTGGGAAGGGAGGGGGTTGCAAAATGAATTCACTCTAATCACAAACTATTAAAAACATCTAAATGATATTGGAATTTATGATTTAAATTTTGTAAACTAACAAATAATCTTTTTTAAAAAATAAATAAATAATAAAGCAGTTAAAATATTTATTTTTAATATAAAAACAATTTGTATATTTGTAAGTATATCATTAAAACAAAAATCTAATTAATTTATTTTCTGCACTAAATATTTTCAATTTGATATTAAAAACAAGTTAAACATTTAAATTAAGGAAATTTTATATATTTATGAATAATTCTATTATATTGTTTTATATTGGATAAGTATATATATATAATATTTGTTCTTAAAATTGTTCTAAACTACTGTACTGTAAAATGTTTTAAAGGGTTAAGGATTTATCAATTTTTCACATAATCAAGGACCTATCTAAATCTTATAAATACAAATATCTTTGTTATATTTTGTTACTTTTTTCAATAGAAATCTTACCACTCTCCATATATGAAAAAGTAGAAGAAATTTGTTCACCAATCTAAATTATTATTTAAAACATTATATATTTCAATAATATATAAATTTTTAAAAAATTAAAATGATTTCCTCGAGAGAAAAAATGTTAAAAAAACCTATAAAGTTTCAAAGAGTTTTAGAAATTCATCACTAGCTGATATTTTATTTACATTTAAAAATGATGTAATAATAATAGTAATCTATCTATCGTTAATTAAAATCTTCCCCCATGCTATATCATCCCTTTCATACAACTAGATAAGCTCTTACCTGGTTTTCTACAGAGGTGGTGAGCAAATGACGTTGAAGTTCAACATGATTCTTTTCCGAAAGGATTGCTTGAACTTTTTCAGGATCAACCTGAAGACCTCGTGCAAGTTTCGGTAGGCGAGCTGGCGAGGACACAATACCATCTAATCGACCCAGATGACCACGACCAGCGCATGCTGTAGGTGATGGCAAATGTCGTAATTGGGCGTTCAATTCCGATAACCAGCCAGAAAGTTCGCGACGCATATTGGATGTCGTCGTATCAGTCAAATTATTTGGACACTGGCCTGAAGGGGCAGTAGCAGTTGGTGTCTCGCCAGACTCCTCTACTGGACTGCTCAGTCTATTTTGCAAACTCTCAACCTAAAATATACATGAACTAATTAAATTCAAACTTTATTTATTTATTTATAAATTAACAATTTTTAAAAGATCTAATTTATTTAACGTAGAATTAAAAAAATTAATTAAAATGCAATTTAAAGTCAAATAAATGAAAATATTATTAAGTAAAATTATTAACTGGATGGGTTAAATTTTTATAATTATAATTAGAGTAAATATGATTTTAAATTTATAATATTACATTTATAAAAGTTTGTAAGATTTATAAAGGAAATTACCAAAATGTGTGTGAAAACACTAAACACTTACTTCTTCCCGAAGGCGCGTACCCTTTCGATGAATAACATCTAATAAATTCCAAAGTTCATCTTCTGCTTCGTCAGTAACAGTACATGTGGCACTTGGACTCATTGTAGTTAAAAGATCAGTGTCTGTAGCATTTGTAGAGCTACCAACTCTATCTTTCCCTGAAGCATGATTTGATGTACCAGAACCTGCAGCTGCTGCACCACCCGATGATGTTTCAGTACTAAAACCACTGTCCTGGACAGCCGAAGATGCTGCAGAACTTGTTCCGGATCCATCAGCACTCTTATATCCACCACTAGCTGTTGCTGCTGCGGCTACAGCGGCCGCTGCTGAACTTGAACTCGATACCGATTTACCCTCTTTGGCTAATAATTTTCTACGAACGCGAATTCCAGGTTCCCATTCAGAAGTCGCTGTCATTACCGCCAATGGAGAGTTTGTTGAGGAAGAGGTGACCATTGTTGAATGAACAAGTGCAGAAGTTGTAGTAGTATTCGTGTTTGTTGTTGATGAACTAACACCAATAAGGCCGCTCGCTGGTGATGAATTAAGATGATGCCGGCGAATAGGTAATGGTATTGCGCTAGGAGATACAAGAGTAGATGAAGACCCTGAAGAAGTTCCAAGTTTGGCGCGGAGATGAGGAAAAGCCTCAATGACAAGATCACGGAATTCCAATAATGCACCAACTTCATTTTGGAGTTCCTGAAAATTTAAATATAAAATATTGCTCAATATTAAAATGATTTACTTTTAAAAAATTAAATTAAAGATATTGTAAAATATCTATAAATATGTTATTGATTTTTAATCTAAATATATATAATAACACTTTGGTTGGTTTAGTTTGATAAGAAAAGAAAAGAATGCCTTAAAAAGAAAACAATTTTTAATAATTATTATTTTTTTAATTAATATTTGAATAATTTGATAATTATTATTGTCAAAAATATTCGTGAGCAGGAAAAATACTTTTATTAATATGTATCTATATATATAAAGGAGACTGTTTGTATGTATGTATGTAATTCGTTTACTTTTTTGTTGTCATAGTTTAATATGTTAAAATGTAAGTTATTTACATTTTAACATAAAATAGAAAATATATTATTTAAGGATTAAAGAATAAAAATAGAAAGTAAATTAGTGAATATTTTAAAAATTAGACAATTTGTGGAAATTGAAATAACTAAGAAATGAGAGGTGGAGGGGATGAGGAGAGAGGTGAGAGTGTGTGTGAGCGGGAGAGAGAGAGATTTAAAGTTTATATATAGTTCTCCGTGTTGTTCATTCAAGAGCCAGGCGTGGCCCACTGACTGGCGGACTCATTTTACACAATGTATATAACTAGCAATCAAAGAATTATTATAAATTTTAACTTTTTATTTTAAATTCTAATATTCAAATATCATTTCAATTAAATAATTTATTCTAAAAGTTCTCATTTTAATTAATATAATAAAATATTTAAATCATATTTAACTTAAATTATTTTGTATTTATTCTTTCCATATTTGAATAGGTACTTCTTTTATTTTAAGGGAGGGAATTAACTATGATCTAAAAAAATTAATAAATGAACTTAATAATAAAAAATCAAATAAATCCATTAATTTAAATTAATACTATTAATGAATGTATATATTGTTAATTTATCTTTAGTTTTATCAATACTTTTATACCGTTAATTTTTATAAATTGTCTCAAGTCTCTAACTTTGCATTTTCTCTAATTTTATTATAATTAAAAATATTCAATAAAAATCAAACAATGAAATTAAAATATCGAAATGAAATGATCAAGAAATATTATACTCTATTATAACATATACAATACTTATAAACTATAGGCGGAGGAAATATTAGACGATATCATTGCGGGTTCATGCCAAATCGATCAACATTAATTAAGATATTTTCATTATGACAGATATTAAAAAAACCGCGAATTCAATATCTCTGTTCACTAATTATTTGTAGACTTTAGTAAAACCTACGCATGACTCAATAGATCCGGATAAACTTTTTCAAATTTTGATCTTAAAATTTATCTTGAAGGTAGTAAAGAAAGAGTAAGATGTGGAAATCAATTGTAAAATATTAGGTGACCCAGACGACTTAAATATAATAGGAGATTCGGCAATTGCAATTACAGATAGCGAGGAAAAATTAATGGAGGTAGGAAAAGAGATGAGGTTTAAAATTAATAATGATAAATAAAAATATTTAGAAACAAACAGGAGCAGTATTAACATACAAAATGTAGAATTTGAATATGTAGAAAAATTGAATGTAATCACGAAGGATAATAATATTTGAGAAGAATTGAAATCGAAGTTGCAATCGGAAAACGCCTGTTATCATGCAGTAAAGAGGCTTATCTCATCAAAATTATTATAAAAGGGAATGAAAATTAAAATATATAAAACAATTAATTTGTCTGTTGTATTATATGAGTGTTAGACATGGTCTATGATCTTTGGAGATGAGAGTGGATTCAGAGAATAGGATTCTCCCCAGCATTTATGGGCCAAAGAAAGATGAGTACATCAGGGAATGACGTACGAGAGATGGAACAGAGGCTCAGGATAAGGACACTTGGAGAAATGTGGTTGTAGCTGCCAAGAACTTTCGAGTACCGTTGAGCCACGCATGGTCTATGACCCTGGGAGATGAGAGTAGATTCAGATTATTCTTTCCAGCATTTATTGGCCAAAGAAAGATGAGGTCACCGGGGACACTTGGAGAAATGTGGTTGAAGCTGCCAAGAACTTTCGAGTAGATAGATATAACATATTCAATAATAATATATATAATTAATTTACTAAATAAATTAAAATATATTTTAAATAATCACACAATAAGAAATGAATGTTTTATGTTATACATTGTTTGAAACAAAATGGATGAAAACCTTTTACTACTTTCAACCAAATACTATGTACCACTCGGGGGTACAGGGGGCGGAGCCCCCGTCTAGATGTGAAGAGCGACGAAGGAGCTCTGAGCAGCTAGTCCCTAAATAAACCATCCTCACCATTAATTTTAATTATCGTTAAAATAATAATAAATGTGGGTGAACTATTATTTTATTAATTAATATTATAGGTTGATATATTACTTAAACTAAATTATAATAATATTAATGATAATTTAAATAATAATAAAATTTCAATACAATTAAAGAATACTTTTTCATTAAAATTAAAAGGAGTTTAAATAATAATGTCCTTTCTAATTTTGCTTATCTATTAAAAAGTTAAATTTAATATTGCCATAAAAATAAAATTGAATATATATATTATGGAGCTGTTTTAATATGGAAGATGAGAATTTATAAGTTACTCGATATGATAAAATAAAATAAAAAAAATTAAATAATCAAGAAATAAATTAAATTATATTTTTTCAATAATCTAACATTAAATTTTAATTAAAAATATTAAAGTTAAAACTTTTAATAATGTTACATTAATTATCTGATTTAACTCTTTAAAAAGATTTATGTCTTTAACAATAAAAAAATTCTGCAAAATTTTAAGATACAAAGAAATTTTCTTTAATTTTTTTCTTTGCATTTAGCAAGAAATTAAAGTTAATGGAAATTTATGCCTAAACTAATTTTACATAAATATACAATATAAAATCTATTTATTAATATTTTTTTTCATTTTAGTTAATTAATTAATGAGAGTATTCCTGCAGATTCTATTTCGCATTTGACCTCCACTTCAGCCTCTCTTATATTCTTTCTAATAATCTCTAATCTCTCTCTTCTGATATTATATTATCTATCATATTAGATACAATATTTCAATAAAAAAAAATGAAGGTATAAGTCTAAAGCGTCAAAAATAAATTTAAATTTCAATAAACAACTCTATTTTAAATAATTTTCTCTAATATAAAAATAAATTTAGTAGGGCACAATTTAAAAATCATATATGTCGCCAATATTAAAGAGAATCACCAAATATGGATAAAATTTTAAATTTATTAGTGAAATATAATCACAAAAATTTCACAGCAAGTTAGTAAATTAAAGCGGTGATAGATGCTCAGTAGCTCAGTTCAACGGATCCTCTCTATCTTTATCTTTATTTTCTTGACACTATTTCTTATTTCAAGTAGCTTTACAATTTTCAAACTAAACCCCAGAAAGATAAAAATTTCTTTGTCAAATCGAGGAATTGAACATTAATCTACATCAGAGGTGGCCAACCCAAATGATCTTGCTGGCCACTTTGGAAATGCATCATAACTTCGCGGGCCGCATATAAAATTATACATACCCATATTAGATTTAGACCCATTATAGATATTGTTTGGTGTGACAAATTGAAAAATAATGAATTTTTATTATGTTTACTATTATTTTTACATATAAACATATATAATATAATAATAATGATACTGAATGCACATTGTAAAAAATATATAATACTAAAAATAAAAAAAGAAACAACGAAATAAAAAAAATGAAATCATATTTATTTCACTAGTGCGATATTTGTTTCATGAGGGCGCAGAATATAAAAGTGTGATGAATCTCGCGGGCCGGAAAAATGTTTAAGGCGGGCCACATGCGGCCCGCGGGCCACATGCGGCCCGCGGGCCGCGGGTTGGCCACCCCTGATCTACATGTTGCCCACTAGACTACAGTGAGCCAAAAAGTGGTCACAAGTATCAATTTTTTAAAATATTATAAAAGTATTGAAAAGCTCTTTGGTTACTATTTTTAAAAATATATAATTATATATAAATTAAATATTTTTTTAAAAATAAATATATGCGTAGTTGTGTACCTGCAAAGATTTGGCTTGTTCATGTATGAGATACTGAAAGGGCCCAGGAGGTCCAGAGCCGCGCCCGAGGGGCAGGCACTCCATCCCACTGTTTGTGCCCCCTCCGTTGTCTGGTACCTGAAGAAAGAAGAAAAGAAAAAAATTAATAACAAACCAAAAATAGATTAAGCTAATCCATTACAATGAAAATATAAATTAAGGCAAGGGACTTAAACGAGTGTGGATTTCTAAATTTTCTATTTAAAAATTTCTCTTTATTTTCTTAGAATCTCGCAAAAGACGGATGATATCCGCAAGTTTCTTGATCCGTTATGTTCCGCTTTTAACTTCTAAAACGGTTCATCTTAGAGAAAAATGGAAATAAAAGAAAATACACTGAAAGGAGTATTAAAAATCGATAAAAAAAGGAATCTTATAAAATTATAAATAAGTAAATAAAAATTGAAAAAGCTCATCTCGCACTGATATCAATCTTTCTTTTTTCATAATTCTTGTTACAAAAGTGCCAATGGTATAAAAAAAATAAATAAAAAAGTAATTAGTCTTTGTATTATATCTTATCCTTGGATTCATATTATACTTTCAGTTATAATTTAAAGTAGATTAGGAAATAATTTAAATATATTTGAAAAAAAAAATGTTTTTATATATCCAGACTATAATATAATAATATATAATAAAATTCTTAATAATGAAATTGTCCTAAATACATTAATGTTATATTTTAAAAAGGGTACTATTAATTACAAAGACAGAAGGAGAGTTTAGGAAATAGGTATTTAACAAAAATTAAACATAGTTATTAACTAAAAGTTATTATTATTATTATTATTCAAAAATAAGCAGGATTTGAACAGACTGATAACTATATATTTGATATTTTATTTTTTAATTTATTTATATAATATACACACAATATAAATTTAAACAAAAATAAATTAGTAAAGAGTATAAAACATATAATTATATTTATACAATATTTTTATTTAATTGTAATTATCTGAAAAAAAAAATAATTTATTAAAAAATAATTATTAATTATAAACAATTATATTAAAAATAATCAAAAAACAAATATTAGAATTGAAAATCTGATTAATTTTTTTTAAATTAAAGTAAATAATTTATTGTTTGACTTTTTCCTTAACTTTAATTAGTAAAACCATAGATAATACGAAATTAACAGAATGATGTTGCTGGCAATTTCCGGCTTCTCTCAGGTTTTATTACATAAAAGGTATTATTCTAGTTAGGAACGGAAATGAAATAAACATACAATAGATCGGTTTGAGCAGTTTTTTATTAATAGAAAATCATTATTCAAAAAAAAAACATACTGAAAAATTTAAGCTAATTCTAAAATAAGCTGGAGTGTCTCCACTCGACTATCTCGCAATTTGAATTGGATTAAATAACATAATATATTATATTTAAATTAAATTTAATTAATTATAAATTATAAATAATAAATATTAAACCAGCGCATGTTTGGTTTTTTATTGATGGCACCATGGCACGTGTTTGCGCGTGAGATTTGCAGTGTTAAAAAATTAATTCTGGTACTTTCAGCGATTCAATCAAGCTGAAATTCTATATATAGCAGTTTTATACAATTATTAATCATGTGAAAAATTATCAAACATATATCTTTAATTTTACGGTCACTTTAGAGGAAAAAAAATCAAAACGTTGTAGGTAATGACCCTCTTCCGGTTGAGCTACATTTCTCAAAAGTTGATAGAAAACTATGAATTTTGAATAATGCCCATGTACCAAATTTCATGATTCTAGCTCAAACGGTTTTTGCGTAATCTTGGTTACATACATATACACACACATACACACACACATACACACACACACACAGACATTTTTCTCAACCTTAGTGAAAATGATTCAGGAACCTTCAAAACGTATAAAAACATCAAAATCTCAACATCGAAAATTTTCGTGATCGCAATACTATCTCTGGCGAGATAGTAAAAAAAAAATATGTTATATATATATATATATATATATATATATAGAGAGAGAGAGAGAGAGAGGGGTATATAATTTGTCAGATTGTATAATGAAAAAGTACATCTTCAGACATACCCGTACACTAATTTGAAATTCAATTTAAAGGTACGAAAATAGAGAGGAACATTAAAATAGTGTTGCGAAGTTGAGGGTGATATTAAATGGATGATACCAAAAATTCTAAATTAATTAATTTAATAGACTGCAACAGTCATCTAAATTTTTTTTTCTCTAATTTCTTAAAATTACTTGATTAAATAAACGAAAGTAAGAATAGGGGAAAATATAAATCCCTATTCCCCCCCCCCCTCTTTAAATTTAGATGATAAGATAGTTATTTAAAATATATTAAATTTTACTGATAATGAGAAGAGTTTACCAACAAATAATAATAACCATTTTTTTTTTGAAATTTAAAACGAAAAACCAAAAAAATTTATTTCTTTCGAATTCTTTAAAATAAAAATTTCATATTCATAAAAGAAAAAACATTTGACTGATTATAGGATATTTCATATATCATAAATAATTCGTCATTATAATTCTTTTCTTATCCATATATACATACATACTAGTATTAAATTAATTTGTTGATTTTGCCTTTGGCCAACTTTCCCTTTTAAAAAAATAATGCCTTTTTTTCCTCAAATATGAATTTTGTTATTTTGCAATCAAGCAAAAGAACATAATTCAAGATTTTTGCTTTCTATCATTTCTCTAATTTTAATATGAAATGTACTATTTCAAACAAAAAATAACTAATTACTAATTTAATAAAAAAAAAATCCTATATCTTTATAAATATATTGGTCTGTTTTTTGAATAGAAAAAGTATAATGGATGAACGTTAAGATATCAAATAGAAAATAAGCTGGATAAGCTGGAGTGTCTCCACCCGACTATCTCGCAAATTTGAATTGGATTCAATAACATAATATATTATATTTAAATTAAATTTAATTAATTATAAATTATAAATAATAAATATTAAACCAGCACATGTTTGGCTTTTTATTGATGGCACCATGGCACGTGTTGGCGCGTGAGATTTGCAGTGTTAAAAAATTAATTCTGGTACTTTCAGCGAATCAATCAAGCTGAAATTCTATATATAGCAGTTTTATACAATGTTTAATCATGTGAAAAATTATCAAACATATATCTTTATTTTTACGGTCACTTTAGAGGAAAAAAAATCAAAACGTTGTAGGTAATGACCCTCTTCGGGTTGAGCTACATTTATCAAAAGTTGATAGAAAACTATGAATTTTGAATAATGCCCATGTACCAAATTTCATGATTCTAGCTCAAACGGTTTTTGAGTAATCTTGGTTACATACATATACACACACATACACACACACACACACATTTATATATATATATATATACAGACATTTATCTCAACCTTAGTGAAAATGATTCAGGTACCTTCAAAACGTATAAAAACGTCAAAATCTCAACATCGAAAATTTTCGTGATCGCAATACTATCTCTGGCGAGATAGTAAAAATTGTTTTAATTTTGATTGATTTTCTTGTCTTTTAAAATTCATTGGTTAAGAGATCATAGGCTACACACACACAATAGAGACTTGTAAATATTTCATTTACTTTTCCCTGATAGTTGATTCAATTGATGTATAAACATGCATTTGATGTAGGTACTTTTTTAACGTATTTTTACAAAAATAATATAATTGAATGAAATAATAATTCGGTAGATGTCAAATCATTTAATAATTTGGAGTTTGGATCAGCAGTTATGAGGTGATGTTTGCTTATTATTTTTTACATAAGTGTTCCCACGAGGTTGACACACAAACACACATTCGTTGATCATCGAATGGGCGGCGCCGGATGCCAACAACGAGTCCATTAAAAGTGATTTCCGGTAAATTGGTAGAATGGACTTCTTGTTAATCAACATAAATTTGCAAAAAGGTAGTTTAAAAATAGCCAATCAAAATTAATTCATTATTCAATTGAAAAAAAATTCGTTTTTCATTTTATTTTCTTAATAAATAAAATTACTATTTCTTCAATTTAAAATATAAAATAAACACTTAAGATTTGAATATTATGCCTCAGGTAGATTCAACCAAATATCTTTCTAGAACGGTAATCCTATATTTTTACAAAATCAGGAGATATCAGTGAAATTATCCACGGACCTTGTTTTGCTTATCATCCTAAGTGCGCCCCAGAAAATATAAAAACATCTGTTCTAAATTTAAACTAACATGATAGAAATTAAGATTAAATAAAAAAAATAAATAATTTAGAAAAATTTAAAATAAAATGCTGTACTAAGGTATTAATATAATATTATAATAATACTTTAACCAATACACCTATTGAAGAGACGCAATAGTGGAGAACCACTGATTTGTATATTTCCATAAATGAGGATTCAATTGATGTTCACCTAAAAACTAAGGAAAAGATCAAGATGACTGTGGTAGATGGTATTGTATTTTTAAATGAAATTAATATTTTATTGCATTTTAATATATTAAAAAATCTGGAGTGTCTCCACTCGACTCTCTCGCAATTTCAATTGGATTAAATAACATAATATATTATATTTAAATTAAATTTAATTAATTATAAATTATAAATTAAAATTAATAAATAATATTTATTAAACCAGCGCATGTTTGGCTCTTTTTATTGATGGCACCACGTCACGTGTAGGTGCGTGTTAAAAAATTAATTCCGGTACTTTGAGCGATTCAATCAAGCTGAAATTCTATATATAGCAGTTTTATGCAATTTTTAATCATGTGAAAAACTATCAAACATATATCTTTATTTTTACAGTCACTTTAGAAGAAAAAAAAATCAAAACGTTGTAGGTGATGACCCTCTTCCGGTTTAGCTACATTTCTCAAAAGTTGATAGAAAACTATGAATTTTGAATAATGCCCATGTACCAAATTTCATAATTCTAACTCAAACCGTTTTTGCGTAATCTTTGTTACATACATACACACAGACACAGACATTTTTCTCAACCTTAGTGAAAATGATTCAGGAACCTTCAAAACGTATTAAAACATCAAAATCTCAACATCGAAAATATTCGTGATCGCCGAGATAGTAAAAATAGTCTTTGTAATATACTTTTAATTAATTAAACAAAAGTAATTTAGTTAATAAATGAATTAATGTTACAATATAAATTTATATTTCTTAATCTTTTGAAAATCTAATTGTTTTATGAGTACGAGAATGAAATTCTCTTTTATGTTCTTACCTTATTTCATAATCTTTCATATATAATACTTTATATTAAGTATATTGTCTCCGTTCTTCAGAATATGTATTTAATTTATATTAAAAGAAATATAAATAATTTTGACTTTGAAAATGGTATAAAGAAAAACTACCCAGAAAAAAATGAAATAAATTGACTATTGACGCAAAAACGGTTTGAGCTAGAATCATGAAATTTGGTACCTGGGCATTATTCAAAATTCATAGTTTTTTATCCATTTTTGAGAAATGTAACTCAACCGGAAAAGGGGCATTACCTACAACGTTTTGATTTTTTTTCTTCTAAAGTGACTGTAAAAATAAAGATATAGGTTTGATAATTTTTCACATGATTAATAATTGTATAAAACTGCTATATATAGAATTTCAGCTTGATTGATTCGCTGAAATTACCAGAATTAATTTTTTAACACTGCAAATCTGCAACACCAACATGTGACGTGGTGCCATCAACAAAAAGCCAAACATGCGCTGATTTAATATTTATTATTTATAATTTATAATTAATTAAATTTAATTTAAATATAATATATTATGTTATTATGTCATTACCTACAACGTTTTGATTTTTTTCCCTCTAAAGTGACCGTAAAAATAAAGATATATGTTTGATAATTTTTCACATGATTAAAAATTGTATAAAACTGCTATATATAGAATTTCAGCTTGATTGAATCGCTGAAAGTCCCCGAATTAATTTTTAAAACTGCAAATCACGCGCCAACACGTGACGTGGTGCCATCAATAAAGAGCCAAACATGCGCTGGTTTAATTTTAATCATATGAAATAGGTATAGAGTCAATTTTCTTTCTATTCTAGAAATCGTCTATAATGATAATTTAAATAGGGGCATCATAATTCAACAGAAAGTGAAATCTATTTGTTTATTTAAATATTAATCTAAATAGATAAATGTTTATCGTTGAGAGTTGAAGAATAATATAAATCATTCACGTATTTATAATATATAAAAGAGAACACTTTCGAACGATGATTGAAAATAAAGATTTTATTCTCGCAAATTTTGGTTCACTTTTATTTATTTATAAATTATATTTAAAAAGAAAAAAAAAAAAACAACCAAACACTTAGATGATTCAAGTTCATTGAAATATTGAATGATTGCTAAGTTTCATAAAGTATACAAATTTCAAATGTTGGAGATTAAATTTTATTTTATATTTCCTGTATATAAAAATAATATGCAAAATAATGAAGTTTTGAAGAAATGAAGAAGCCGTTTTCTTAACATCATTTTGTGTCTAACGGTTCAACTTATTTGCTTAGCAAGGTTAGGCAAGGTCGTGAATGTGCTAAGACAAATTCTCCAATAAATGATAATCTTAGAACTAGAAAGTTTAAAGATAGGATCAATGTTTTCGGTGAAAAAAAAGGGCGATTGGTGACCTGGTACCAGAAGGCACTAGCAGGCTGTGCTGGTTCCCTCCCGGTACGAGTGCGATAGCGTGTCTCTGCTGCTCGTTTGGATTCAATCAAATTTGCATGATCCTAATTCCTAATTGAAGCATTTGGGATTACAAATGTAGAAGACAAAATTGACAGAAGCAAATGTGTGGCGAGGCATGAGATGATGCACCCACTCATTCAGCTACCATATGATATCATTCAAGATGAAACACACCATGTGCTTTTGATGTCTGTCTCAATTCAGTGCGACTTCGAGTTTATTTTTTTAATCAGCCTGACTAGGATCTGTTTTTATCCGTGTTCTGTATTTGTGTTCGTCTTAGGAAACCAATGTGCTTTACTTCAATTCAACCTTCACACTAAAACAATAGCATAACATCTCCTTCCATACTATAAAGTCACTAATAACAACAAGAAGAAACCTATTCTTAAAAATTAGCTGGAGTGTCACCACTCGACTATCTCGCAATTTGAATTGGATTAA
This sequence comes from Labia minor, assembly GCA_963082975.1. Classification (NCBI taxonomy): domain Eukaryota; kingdom Metazoa; phylum Arthropoda; class Insecta; order Dermaptera; family Spongiphoridae; genus Labia; species Labia minor. The sequence continues at coordinate 67,966,947 of OY720347.1, forward strand.
ATATAAATAACATAATATATTTTATTTAAATTAAATTTAATTAATTATAAATTATAAATTAAAATTAATAAATAATATTTATTAAATCAGCGCATGTTTGGCTCTTTATTGATGGCACCACGTCACGTGTTGGCGCGTGATTTGCAGTTTTAAAAATTAATTCGGGGACTTTCAGCGATTCAATCAAGATGAAATTCTATATATAGCAGTTTGATACAATTTTTAATTATTTGAAAAACTATAAAACATATATTTTTATTTTTACGCTTCCTTTAGAGGAAAAAAAAATCAAAACGTTTTAGGTAATGGCCCTCTTCTGGTTGAGCTACATTTCTCAAAAGTTGATAAAAAAAACTACGAATTTTGAATAATACCTAAGTACCAAATTTCATCATTCTAGCTCAAACCGTTTTTGCGTAATCTTGGTTACATACATACATATACACACTGGCGAGATAGTAAGATAGTAAAAATTTTGGATGGATTTGAGCATTAAGTGGATTCATTGAAATATTTTGTTTATTTTTAATTTAGAAATAATATGTACACTTACTTTAGGGATGAAACGATACCATGGAGGTATCGTTACTTTTACTCGATATCGTATCGGTCGTAAAGTATTGATACCAATACGATATCTATTAAAAAATATCGATACTTACTCGTATCGGTCGATTTTTTCGTAGAATTTCAGGTAAATAATAACAGCAAAAAGTACTGGTATTCTATTTATTAAAATGTAAAATATATATATATTGAACAAATAAATACAATTATGATCGGATAGATTAAGCTAAGAAAAAAATTAATTTTTTGATGTGCTTCGTAAAAATAATAGTTTTTCTAGATATTTTCTGTATTTTTCATAAATAAAAATATGACATTTCATTTATTTTAGTTTAATTACAGTTTCAAATATATATTATATAATATATCATTTTCCAATTTCAAACATTGTTTATAAACTCAAAATGACAGTTCCATAGGGAAGAGAAATAAAATGAAAGATAAAATCTCATATTGCTAACAACCAACAATAAAAATTAAATTTTACTGCTCTTCTGAACAAACTTTCAGCGTCGTAGTTACAGAATCATAAAGTAAAATACAGTGATTCAAACTATTCCACTTCTGTCTAGTACAATTTAGTTGAAATTTACAAATTAAATATAAATATTCTTCCATCAAGCTAATTATCGCGGATGTCTACTGAGTATCGATACAAGTATTTTTGACCGATACCTACTTGGTACTAGATTCCAAAGAATTGGTTCCAAAAGTACTTGGTTTCGAAAGAAAAGTCTCGAATAAGTACATGTATTTACTCGAATCGTTGCACCCCTATGTTATGTACACTGATTTTGAAAGCGAGTATTGAAATTCGAGATTATTATTTGTTAAATGTGGATTGTTAAATTTAATATTTAACTTAAATATAAAATATAATTTTTTATTCTTTTTTACCAACCGAGGATAGTAAGGGAGGTATTGTTTTCACACCAAATTTCAAATGTGGAGATTTTTACATATCTCCACGAATCATGCATTTTCTTAACAGAAAAAAGTATTTTTAGCATGATGTCTGTCCCTCCGTCCGTCTGTCCGTCCGTCCGTCCGTATAGATGTGTACAGCTTGAACGGCTCAACGGATTTTGATGAAATTTGGTAAATTTACTTAATGCATCAGTGGGATGAATTGATCAACTTTTGGTGCAAGTGGTAGTATTAGCGATCGACGATAGGAAGGGAAGGGTTATTTTCACACCAAATTTCACATGAGGAGATTTTTTACATATCACCACGAAAGAGAGAAAAATCATCTTTATTAGTTTTTTCTTAATTTAAAATTATATGACGTCATCCAGCTATTCATGTCGTCACAGCCTGGTCATACATATATATTATAAATAAAATTAAAAATATTTATGTTATATCCATATCTGTTTTTTATTGGATTAATAGATATATTAAAATTATATGAAATTGTTTCTGTAGCTGGAAATTAATTTACTTCAAACCTGGCCTCAGGTCAACTTATTTTCATTAAAATTTATAAAAAATTATTTTTTATTTCGGTAACACACATCATCTTTCCTTTGATATACACAATATAAAATAACAGCATGAATTTAACAAATTATTGGTCTCTTACATCCTATGAAAATTTAACAGTGGATGAGGTTAATATGTATATTAGAATATATCAAAAAAGTAAAAATAAAATAATTTTAATTTTAAAAGAAACGAATGAAGTCAGAGAATTACTATAAAAATGAGTTTAAGAATGGATTAAAAATTTCTTTAAATATAATACAAAATATAAAAGTAGTCTTGTGTTATTTATTTATGTAATTATTTAAGTGATTACAAATAGATCAACTTTTTAGATTATTCTGAGAACAATTCATAACAATATTTAATAATAATAAAAATAATAATAATAATAATAATAGAAAGAAAACAGTTTTCTCATGACATCATAAAAAGGATTCCAAAACTATAAGAAATTGTTTTTGATGAATTTCTAAACACCTAAGTAATATGCAAATTATAAACTTTTCAACTATTCAAATATTATAAGGAAACATGGAGAGAAGAAATCAAATCATAGGTTTTCATTTTAAAAGTTTTAAAACATTTACTTTGTTGATTAATAATATACCTACGATATATAAATAATAATATTATTAAATGATCATATAGTTAAATGAAATCAATAATAAAAAAAAAAATTAAAATTCTGATATTTATTTTTAAAAAAGAATTTCAAATTTGAAGAGAGTAATATATGGTACATATATCTTTTAAACGTTATATAATATTATCTTGTTTAAAAAAGAATGATAAGTTAAACAAAAGATGTGTTCCTTAAAAATTAAATGTTTTTTATGTAAATATTATCTCTTTGGTTTTAAAAGCATAATATTTTTTCATTTGTTGTCCATATAGAACTCTATTCTATGTTCAATTCTCTTAAAAGGAAAGATTAACTAAGAATAAAACCTATTTTTACGATCTCGCCAGAGATAGTATTGCGATCACGAAAATTTTCGATGTCGAGATTTTGATGTTTTATACGTTTTGAAGGTTCCTGAATCATTTTCACTAAGGTTGAGAAAAATGTCTGTGTGTGTGTATATGTATGTAACCAAGATTACGCAAAAACGGTTTGAGCTAGAATAATGAAATTTAGTTTTCCAGCATTATTCAAAATTCGTAGTTTTCTATCAACTTTTGAGAAATGTAGCTCAACCGGAAGAGGGTCATCACCTACAACCTTTTGATCTTTTTTCTTCTAAAGAGACCGTAAAAATAAAGATATATGTTTGATAATTGTTCACATTATTAATAATTGTATAAAACTGTTATATATAAAATTTCAGCTTGATTGAATCGCTGAAAGTACCAGAATTAATTTTTTAACACTGCAAATCTCACGCGCCAACACGTGCCATCAATAAAAAGCCAAACATGTGCTGGTTTAATATTTATTATTTATAATTTATAATTAATTAAATTTAATTTAAATATAATATATTATGTTATTTAATCCAATTCAAATTTGCGAGATAGTCGAGTGGAGACACTCCAGCTTTTTTTTTTTTTGATAATTTTATTTATATTTATTTATCTGAATCACAACTTACATGGAATGGCCATAGTGGAATCATTAGGATCTGGACTGTACTCTTCCCGAGGGATATAGTCAATGATTAAAAATTGTATAAAACTGCTATATATAGAATTTCAGCTTGATTAAATTGCTAAAAGTACCAGAATTAATTTTTTAACACTGCAAATCTCACGTGCCAACACGTGACATGACGATTAAAAATTGTATAAAACTGCTATATATAGAATTTCAGCTTGATTGAATCGCTGAAAGTGCCAGTATTAATTTTTTAACACTGCAAATCACGCGCCAACACGTGACGTGGTGCCATCAACAAAGAGCCAAACATGCGCTGGTTTAATAATTATTATTTATTAATTTTAATTTATAATTTATAATTAATTAAATTTAATTTAAATATAATATATGTTATTTAATCCAATTCAAATTGCGAGATAGTCGAATGGAGACACTCCAGCTAATTTAACTAGAATAACTAACGAAAAGAATTAGAAATATGTATATTCCTTGTTTAGATAGTTAGTTGGTAATAATATCTATTTAATGTGAATGTTTTATGAAATTAATCTAATCTTATGACGAGGAAAGTAGGCATGCAATCTTTGTTTCATTCATTCCAGGTCAACTGAAAAATATTAATATAACGAGCGATTCATCTATATATATACACGATTGTATATATTGCATAGGAATGTTATATTTAAAGAGTAAATATTAAAATTTTTAAATTTATATAGTAATTTCATTTAAAATAAATTAACATAAAAAAGAATAAAAGAAATCAATTGAATTCATCATTAATTTTATAAAAAAAATTATTTTTTTTTTTAATATGTAATTAGCATGGCGAAAATTTTCCCCTCTCACTTCATCATAGAAAATTATTTCATTACTTTATTAAGGATCAATTAATTTTATTATAAAATTAGCAAGAATTATAAATTAGTAATAAATTATTTTATAGATGAAATAATTAATGAAATTATTGGATTTAATTATCTATTATTCTTGTTATTGGTAATATATAATTTAGTAAATATGTATATTTAGGTACTCTTGACTCTCTTTGGACTTGAAATGTTTAGTACGAGTCATGTTTATTGTCAGTGTGCTATTCATTGGTACTTTCTCCACGTTTATCGGAAATGTCGGTGTGCATAGGTCGGAGTGCTGTCGCGCACGTACGCACAAGGGACAGACAGACAGACAAGGAATAGATACCATCAGAAAGTTGCTTTTCTCTTTAGGTCGACTTAGGTGAAATGATTATATCCTCGTAATCTTAATTATTAATGAGATAATAAAAAATATTATATTTTTTTCTGGTTTTGATTTATTTATATGTATTATATATATATATATATATATATAGATTAACAAAAATAAAATACGACCTGTCTGATCGTCACGGATGGTTGCAGAGATAGGAATAGACTCAATGATGAATTAGTCACCTTGCCTCTCTTTATTGATGAATCAATGGATATTTATTTCTTTGTATTTTGTTAAAAACGCGTACAAATAATAACATACAAGTTTTTATTAAATGTTTTCCAATTTGTCAAGAACTGAAAAATATTTATATTTATTATTCATATATGAAGGTATTTTAATAAATTTCATTTAAAAATCTATTTATTTAAAAATACAATATTACAATCAGGCAAATAACTATTCAGATTTTTTTTGTTTGAATATTTTAATATTAATTCTTAGTCTGAAATTATTTGGTTCAAAACTTGGATTCGTATCAGATTTTTCCCCATATCATTTATTCTTTAAAAATTTGTTTATGAGATTGACTTAGTTTTAATCAGTTCGAAATTATAAATTAACAATAAATAATCGACTTTTTTACAACTTTTATTAACTTTATTTCATGTCTGTCCTTCTGTCTGTATGTTTGGTCGAGGTTTCTACGAGGGTTGTATTATGAAGTTGCCGTCTAGATGGCAACAGATTATCGGACAAAACGGCGCCTATTTGAATTAAATCCGATCACTGTAATACTTTTTATAAAGCATTGAATAAAGAGCAAAAAAGCGGAAGGGAGATATTTGACAACCTATTACTAGAGGTATCAACCATGTGATGATATTATTCTTAACTATATATATAAAAGGCAATGTCTGTGTGTCTGTGTGTGTGTCAAATACCCAAAAACTACCCGTCCGATTACGGTGAAACTTTCAGGGATTGTTGTGGGCATCCTAGGGAAGGTTTTAATCTATATATATAAAAGGCAATGTCTGTGTGTCTGTCTGTGTTATTGTTTTGTGTTTTGTACATATATATGTAAAATAAAGAACAAACAGAAATAAGAAAATAAATTTTAATTAATATAATTTATAAAAAAAAATAATGTTCATAAACTTAGAATATTAATTATTTTATTAATTAAAATCTACTTAAATAAATGCAAAGAGCCACAAATATATTAGTAAATATATAAATAATAATATGAAATAGTCAATAAATCTTACTTATTATACTAGGAAAATTTGTTGTTGATTAAATTAAAATATATTTTCCAAGAAAACAAATATATGTCTTATCTACTTATACTGATTGAAACAAAATGGATGAAAACCTTTTACATACAGACTTTCAACCAAATACCATGTATCATTCGGGGGTACAGGGAGCGGAGCCCCCGTCTAGGTGTGAAGAGCGCCTTCCAGGCGCTCGGAGCAGCTAGTTATTAATAAAAATAAACATAATTCCATTTGAAAATTGTTAAAATTAAAAATTATTTTCAAAAAGTCATCCCAAAAAATTATCAAAACCCATTAACTTATTAATATTCACAGGAATAAAAGGTTATCTATATCTATATCTATATATATATTAGTTCCTTTATTTGACCGTTTTCATAATAAAAATGTATAACTTCCAGAGATGCACAAAGAAAATGATTGAACAAAGGCAAAAATGTCTGTTTATAAAATAATATTAAATACTAACGTGTATACCTGGATTACTTCCAACCCCTTTTTTAATCTTGTGTGACTCAGGCACTTAATGTATTTAAATAGGTCAAAGGTGGTCCGAGTATAATAGAAATTCATTTCGCTCAACAAATAGAAGTTTTCTCATAAATATATAAATATCCAGGAATATTTTGTCTTATTGAAGCATATCTAAAGGGATAAAGATTCCTCTCAATGAGATCTAAGTACTAAAAAGAAGAGACCTCTTAAAAGAAGGCATATAATAAGGAGTTATTTAATTATAGTAAAATTTAAAATTAATTCATAATGTTCATTTTATATATAGGTGATTTATATTGGAATAATATTTAGCGTATTTAATTAGAATAAAAAATAATAAATAATAAAAGAAAGATAAAAAATAAGTCAAGGAGATTAAAAAATGTCTTTCTAAGAAATTAGCATAAAATATGATTTCTAAAATGACCAACAAAAATGAGAAGAGTATTTGCGATTATCATATTGAAAGTAAATCTTTCTTGGTGAAAGTAGCATATTAATTATTTATTAAATGATCTAACAATTAAATTTTTTATCATTGGCTTATATTATATACTTTTTTATGAAAGGTATGAAATATATATATATATATATATATGTAACAAAGTCACTGCTATATAGTACCCTTTAGTCACCGCCATCTGTTAGTGATATTGTTTGTATTATTTATAAGAATCAACTAACTAATTTTAGAATGGATTAAAGACGAATATAAATTGTAATAGGATAATTTTTAATTAGAATTATTAGTTAATAATTTATATTTGGCATTTGTAAGAATTATCTGGAAGAATCAACTTTAGAATCGATTTCTTTACAGGTAATTTATATTTCTAATATTGTAAATAATCAATGTAAAAAAAAAATTAATATTGAATAAAAAATCTTTACAGAGAACGAAATCGATTTAGTTACCAGAATCCCTGAACATACTTATAAATCGATTCTTTTCAAGATTGGAAACATGCCTTCTGATATAAAGATTCACATCGTTAAGGAATTTGAAGAAGGAAAATTGGTGAATAAAATCAAGACCATAAAATTTCTGGGCAGTGATGAAATATATGCATTCCCAACGGAGAGCCAGCATGAAAGTGAACATCAGGACCTCTTTCAGCTAAGTACAGTGAAATTAGGATGTAAGAGTATGTTAAAACAGGGAAATTTCAGAAACATAAATATTGCATTGTCAGAAAAATTAAAAAAAAGATATTTAGATGAAAAAGATAATTTTATATTTGATGGATATATGCTGGAAGAAGTTTTTGTTGAAAATATAGAAAAATCTAATCCATTAGAGATGAAACTGGATTATAATTATGTGAATAAAATAAATTTATTAGAGATTGAAAAAAAATTTAATATTGAGAAATTCATAGGCATTCAACAAAATGCTAAAGAATGGATAAAAACATTTGAAAGTGAATGTCATAGGCATCAAATAATAATAGATTCCATGAAAATACAAACATTGCGATTATTTTTAGAAGGAAATGCCAATGACTGGTACAGGATTAACAGTAAAAAAAATTATTGATAGTAATTGGAGTGAATGGAGAGAATCCTTCTTATTAGTTTATGCGAGTAAAGGGTGGTCTGATGTGAGATATGCATATAAATATAGATATATGGGAGAATCGGTCATCGATTACTGTCTGAAAAAAGAAAGATTATTAGTAGAAGCTGAGCCTTCCATTTCAGAAACCTCAAAAGTAAATCATATTATGGTAGGTTTACCCATTCATATTCAGAATATAGTAGATAAAGATGAGGTGACAAATACCAACAAATTAATTAATATGCTAAGAAAATATGATTGGGCTATAATAAAAAAGAAAAATAATGAAATAAAAACAGATATAAATGTCAAGAAGGTTCCTTGTTATATATGTAAAGGATTGGAAAAAGGAGACCGATATCATCCAGTTGAGAAGTGTTTTAATAAAAAAATATATGATAAAAAAATTAGTATAAACTGTTTGGAAGAGATGGTTTCGAATGAAAAAAACGTATAAGCCCCGGCAGAACAATACCGTTAATAAAATTAAATGTAGTAATTAACAAAAATAAAAATATCAAAGCAGTATATGATACGGGTTCAAATGTATCTCTTATTAATTATAAAGTAATTATGAAAGAAATAAAAAAAAAAATAAAAAGGGAAAATATTATATTTAAGACGATTAACGGGATAAGTTTTGTTGAAGGCCGGGCCCACTTACAATTGAAGATAAATGAAATTTCGGATACATTGAATGTTTATATAATTAAAAATAATAATTTTTCATATGACATGTTACTTGGACTTGACGCAATAAAAAAATTTAAATTAATACAAAATGAGGAATTAAAAATATTTCAAAAAATTGGAAATGTTACAAAAGAAATAAAAGATATTGAAATTGATAATAATATAAATAGTCAAAATAATAGAGACAGATATAAAAATAAAAATATTGAATACAAAAGAAAAGATTATAAAGAAATAAACTTGAATGAATACATCGACTTGGATGAATATGAATCCCATTTAAATCATTTAAATAAGGATAATAGAAATGAATTAAAAAAATTATTAATTAATAAAAAAAACATATTTGCTAAAGATAAATATGATACAGGGAAAGTAAAAAATTATGAAGCTGTGGTCAAATTGAGAGAATATAAATATATATCAAAGAAACCATATAGAAGTTCTTTGCCTGATCAGAAGGAAATTGAAAAACAAGTAGAGAGGTTACAGGAGGCAGGTCTTATAGAAGAATCATCTTCCCCTTTTGCTGCTCCTGTAACAATGGCATACAAGAAGGATGAAGCTGGAAGAAAAAGGTTGTGTTGCGATTTCAGGGAATTGAATAAGTTAGTTGTACCAGAGAGTCAACCGTTTTTAAGAATAGAAGATATAATGGTAAAAGCAGGCGATTGTTCATGGTTTTCTGCGTTGGACATAAACTCGGCTTTCTGGTCAATTCCTGTAAGAAATAAGGATAGAGAAAAATTAGGGTTTGTCACACAAAAGGGCCATTGGCAGTGGAATGTTTTACCTTTCGGATTAAGAATCTCAAGTAGTGTGTTTCAAAGGATACTCTCAAACTTATTAAGAAGAAATAAATTAGACAGTTTTTGTGTTAACTACATTGACGATATATTAATCTTTTCAAATACATTTGAGGAACACATGAAACATATTGAGTTAGTATTGGATATGATTAAAAGAGAAGGATTCAAATTAAAATTAATAAAATGCATATTTGCAAAGAATGCTGTTAAATATTTAGGACATATTATAGAAAAAGGGAGAATAATGCCTTACAAGGACAATCTCATAGCAATACAAAAATTTGAAACACCTAAAAGTAAGAAAAACATAAGACAATTTTTAGGAAAGGTAAATTTTTATTATAAATACATTGAAAATGCTGTGAAACTCCTGGAACCATTACATAATCTACTAAGAAAAAATGTTAATTTCAAATGGGATTGTAAATGTGAGGAATCTTTTAAATTAATAAAAGAGTATTTATGTTCGAGTCCCATATTAAAAATATATGATGAAAAAAAAGAGGTGTTCATATACACGGATGCAAGTGGAGAAGGTTTAGGCGCCGTCTTTAAACAGCCTGATGATGATGGTTTTCTACATCCAGTTGCATATTTCTCTAAAAAGTTGAGTAATGGCCAAAAGAAAAGAAAAGCTATTTATCTAGAGTGTTTGGCTATTAAGGAAGCAATTGTTTACTGGCAACACTGGTTAATAGGAAGAAAATTTAATATAATCTCAGATCATAAACCTTTGGAGACTTTGCGTGTGAAAGCTAGAACAGATGAACCTCTTGGGGATCTTATGCATTATTTGTCTCAGTATGATTTCAAAATCATGTATGCACCAGGATCCTCAAATGTGGAAGCAGACTCTTTGTCTCGAAATCCAGTGTTAGAAAGTTTTGAGAATGAAGAGGATGTCTTAGAAGTAGTGAATTTAGTGACAATGAATGAGATTATAGATGATCAGAAATTAAATGAGCATGAAATAAAAAAGTCAATTGACATAAATTATAAAGGTAATATTTACTTTAAATGTACAAAGGCAAATCTTAGAATATATATATCAGAGAGATTAGGTTTGGAATTGTGCAAGAAAGTTCACAAAATTTATGGACATATTGGAGTAAAACAAATGATAAAGATAATAAGACCACAATATTATTTTAAAAAAATGGATAAAATGATTAATAATATATGTAAAAATTGTGAAATTTGCATTTTAAATAAGTCAAGAAAGGGCAGAGTTATTGGTTTATTGTCACAACTAGGCCCAGCTAAAGAACCATATGAAATAGTTTCAATGGACACAATAGGAGGATTTGCCGGAAATGGATCTAAAAAAAAATATCTCCACTTATTGATTGATCATTTAACCAGATATATTTATGCAGTACCATCGGAGACACAATCAGCACGGGATTATATAAGATTAATTAAAAAAATAGAAAAGCCTAACAAAATAAAATTATTATTATGCGATCAATATAGTGCAATAAATTCTAGAGAATTTAAAAACTTTGTAAAAATCGAAGACATAAATATAGTTTTTACGGATGTAGATTGCCCGGAATCAAATGGAATGGTTGAACGTGTAAATCAGACGATTGTGAATAGAATAAGATGTAAAATAAATGAAGGAAATAAAAGATCTTGGGTGATTGTATTAAATGAGTGCATTGAGGAATATAACAAAACAATTCATACAGTGACAGGTTTTGCTCCAAAATATCTATTATATGGAATAAAATCAGAAATAACACCAGATAGTTTAGCGAGAGTAAGTAGTGTAAAAGAAGATAGAGAAGAAGCTATTAAAAACTCTTTAGTTAGTTTTCAAAAAAATAAAATTAATATTGACAAGAGGAGAAAGGAATTAAAATTTAAAAAAGGTGATTTAGTGTACATTGAAACAGGAAATAAGATAAACAGAAGAAAGTTGGATCAAATACGAATGGGTCCATTTCATGTGATAGGACAATTTTCAAACTCAATATATGAAATAGACTGTAAGAAAAAAGGAAAGGATTCCACATTAATTCATGTAAATAAGTTAATACCTTATAAATTGTAAAAAAAAAAAAAAAAAAAAAAAAAAATTAATTAATTTTTTTTTGTGAGGATGGGGGAGATGTAACAAAGTCACTGCTATATAGTACCCTTTAGTCACCGCCATCTGTTAGTGATATTGTTTGTATTATTTATAAGAATCAACTAACTAATTTTAGAATGGATTAAAGACGAATATAAATTGTAATAGGATAATTTTTAATTAGAATTATTAGTTAATAATTTATATTTGGCATTTGTAAGAATTATCTGGAAGAATCAACTTTAGAATCGATTTCTTTACAGGTAATTTATATTTCTAATATTGTAAATAATCAATGTAAAAAAAAAATTAATATTGAATAAAAAATCTTTACAGAGAACGAAATCGATTTAGTTACCAGAATCCCTGAACATACTTATATATATATATATATATATTCCTAATTTTAACAAATTGCTTCTTTAATAAAAATTGAATGTTCAAGCATCCATTTATTTATTTTGACTAGAATAATAGTTTAACCAAATTTAAGACCAAGAACTTAATTGAGTTTCAAAAGGTTAAATAATAAAATTCTAGTTACTTAAAGGAGCTCAAATTAAAATTAATTTATCTATTAAAATTATTTCAAAAATTTATTTACTTCAATTATATTAATACTAAATAGTATATAATATTAAATAAAAACAAAAACTGACAACAATATTTAACCAGAAAATACAAATTTTAGAAAATAAAATAAAATTTAAAATTTCAATGAAAATAGAATATAATAGCGGGTATTTAAAGATTAAAGTAAAGACATAAACAACGAAATAAATATTCTAATTAAAGGCGTCCTTCGAGCCACAAAAAATATTAATTAAGAATAATTAGAAACAAAAAAATAATAAAATACAATTAAGGGAATGAGTCAAACTATATATAAATAATTGTTAATTTTAGTAAAATTTTAACTTTCAAAACAAATTTTTTTTAAGATTCATGTTCACTTAATGGAAATTCAAAATTGGCATTAGAACAAAATAAAATCTCAGAATAAAACCTGAATGAGAATCGTGGGCGCATTTGTTTAATATAATGGTCGAAACGCCCTTTTGAACTTTAACATCTTGACAAAGCGAATTTTGTATTTTATTTTCTTATATACTATCCCAATGAACTTGGAAAGAAATTATGATGATTATATTTTTATTCTTTAAAAGTATCATTAAAATAATAATTTATGATATGCTTAAATTAATTGATAATTCATCAAATTATTAGATAAACAGAGAGTTTCATTTGGTTATATCTAATATCAAATGGTCATTATTAGCTCTTAGTGATAAGGGAATAAGTAATTATAGAAATGGATATAAAAATTGAATTAGAAAAGAAAATTTTCAAAACCCACGGGAAAAAATATCTTTAGGAAATGTGGGTAAATAATAATAATAGTTTTAATTATTATTATGTATTGAATGAATACAATGGTATAACTTTATTTTAGAAACAGGTTTACAAGCTATTATCATCTCTTTTGGATAAGAAGAATTGATGGCTGAGTTTATTCAGAAACAAAATATAGTTGTAAAGCATTGTGACTGATAATGAATAAGGAATTCTAGAAAATAGAGAATTACTATTAAAATGTAAATCAAAATTTGAATTTCATTTTAGAACAATGCATAAATATTTTTTTAAATTTAATAATATATAATATTTATTTAGTGGGCGAGGAGGTTAGTTGGAGATTGAAATTTCAAGTCTGCAAATAAATTCTTCACACATGAATGCAATGAAAAATAGAAATAAGTTAAAAAAATAACTTATAAAACAATAATTTATACGAGGTGTGTTCAAAAAGTAAGGTGACTTTGTATTTTTAAGAAAAAATATTTATTTATTTATCAATATTTATGTTGTCCCCTTCAAATTAATCCCCTTCAGATACAAATACACTTATGCCAACGGTTTTTCCAATCCTCAAAGCACTTCTCATAAGCACTTTTCGGTATTGAGCCCTTCCAGCGATGCAGTCTTTATCTCCTCAATCGTTGCAAATCTCCGTCCTTTCATAGGTCTCTTTAGTTTTGGGAACAATAATAAGTCACATGGGACCAAATCCGGTGTATATGGTGGCTGTGGCATGATTGTGATGTTGGCCAAAAAAATCTCTCACAAGCAAAGATGAGTGAGCATGGGCATTATCGTATAAATGCTATAAATTGTTTTTCCACAATTCTGGACGTTTTCTTCGTATTGCTTCTCACAAACGGCGCATAACTTCAAGATAATACTGTTTATTGACCGTACGACCATATGGTAAGAACTCCTGATGGACCACGCCATGGAAATCGAAGAAAACAGTGAGCTTGGGCGCCGAGAGCGAGTCTCGTCATTGGCATCTTCCCGGCCATCTTGGAAGAGTTTGTAGCACTTGTAAACATTTTTTTTTACTCAGAACAGTTTCACCGTATGCCATTGTCAACATTTCAAGAGTTTCGGAGCACTTTATTTTATTTTTTAAACAAAATTTGATGCAAATCCTTTGATTCATATTTTCCGATAGCAAAAAATCGCCAGGCACGCAAAACACTTATAACCTTTACGCCTCTCACAACCAAACAAAAAATGCTATACACTTGAAACTTGGTACAGATGTTCGAGAAAAGTGTACTAACATAACAAAACAAAAAACTCGATAATCGAAAGTGCGTTGCCCGCGAAATTTGAAAAGTCACATTACTTTTCGAACACACCTCGTATATTTAATACATTTTGATTTGAATTTTTCTATATAATGTTAATATCACCTATTTTTAAACAAGGTACTTATTCAAAAAAACACATAAGTTATATAAACTATTTAGTTGTATGTATATTATAAAAAATTTTGATATACACCTATGAGCAAACTAAAGCTTTAGTATCAAAAAATGTCTTTGGTTATATTATCGTAATATTAGATTCCAATTAGATATAAATTTATTTTTATATTTTTTAATAATAGAGTTAATTGTAGACATTTTAATAGTCTTGTTTTTATGTTATTCAGATACAATTATCAATTTCAGTTTACAGTTAAATTGGAGTTCTGATGTAATTTTAGAGAATTTTAATTCATATCTTGTGTGTATTGATCTCCGAATTATATATATAAAAATTTAGTATTATAAAATTCAAAAAAAAAAATAAAAAATAAAATGTCATTGCAAAATGGTTGGTTAAAAATGATCTATCATTATATCTATGATTTACTATAATTTGAAATTTTTACAATAAATACATTAATAAAATGATTTATACTTTAATTGGATTTCACATTAAATATATTAATATAATGGTATAAAATTAAAAAAAAAAATTAGTTCAATATTTGTAAATAGTAAAAAATAAAGACTTTCTATTATAAACTTAAAACAAAATGATATAGTATTTTTAATTTTTAGTTCAAGTTATAAAAAAATAAAATGTTTTTTTGTTTTTAAGAATTTCGTCAAATTGATTAGTTACGGCTTTCATTACAAAAAGGAAGAAAAAAATTAAAAATAAAAAACAATCTCGAAGAAGTACTCATTTATTCAAGAAATGCTGATAATTATTAAAAAAATGTAATTCTTCATGCATTTGTAATTTAAAAAAATTGGGTGATTTTTTTTTTAATTTACAGGTACTTTTAAATACTCCCTCTATTATTGATGAGATGCTAGGTTAATATATATATTCATTTAGGTTAACATGAAAGTTTTTCATTAATAAAGCCAAAAGGATTATTTTTTTGCGTTTCAAAAATAGTGAAAAGTCTCAAGAAGTCAAAACAGGTAAATTGGGAGGTTGATATGAGTGAATTTTTTGATTAAAAAGTCCTAAACAATCAATAATGAAACGTAATACACAGCTAATCCGCAAATGGTCTTTTAAAATCAATTGAACGAGTCGAAAAAATTGTACGGGACAAAAATTTCTAACGTTTGAAACAAAAGTTAAAGTAACTTCTTGAAATTTTTTGAAAATTGAAGGATGAAGTAATGAAGGCAAATGGTAAATGTCATTAAGTATAACTCAAGTCAGTAAATATTATACAAATGTCAATATATTATATATATATATCAGCGCCGAAAAAAGAGGGGATAAGCCGGGCGCCAAATTTAGTTTTGCCTATGCGCTCAAATCGCTAGAACCGGCCCAGGTGTATATATATATAATGTAATGAATGAAACTGGGTTTATATATACATTTAGAAAATTTCCATAGGCTTTGTATTGGTGCCATGAAATATAATAATAAAATTTCTTATTAAAATATTTTTATATGTATGTATAAAAAGAATGTTGAAATACTACTTTTAACTTGAGAATAATACACAAAAGGTTATTATAGATAGAAATTTTTTAAATTAATTTTTCTGTGAATAAGGCAGAAGTTTTCGATAGTTTCTTAATTTTTTAATTCAATTATGAATAATCAGGTTAAATATCATATGAATTAATATTTCAATTTAACTACTTAAATTATGTATAACGTTTTTCTAAATATTTTAAATAAAAAAATTATTTCTAAAAAATAAGAATTAATTAGGCTATAAGTTTATAAATATTAGACGATTTTACTGATTACTTAAAATAGAATCTTTCATAAGAGAATAGGAATAAAAGAGGGAAAAAAACTAAAGACCAAGAAAATAAAAATTTATCAAATTATTATAAATAGTTAATAAATAAATTTTAGTTTTAATAATAATAAAAGTATGAATGTACTTATGTCAATTTATTTTTGCCATTTGGGAAGCTTACCTGAAACAAAAGAGATAAAAAAAAACATTAGACAAATATTAATAAATGATCAAATGTTCAGCTTACAAGTTTTTGTAGTATAAAATAATCTAATACATGTGTAAAAGTATCCGATTAGTCAAATATTTTTTTCGAACTTTTATGGGTATATATATAATATATAAATTTCATAAATTCTTAATTAATAAATTTTAACATTTAAAATAAGAGCCAATTTCCTTTTTCCTCACGACAATTACCATATACTTTATCTCTATAAATTCAAATTATAAAGATGTTTTCTACCCAATTTATAATCTAAATTATATTTTTCTATTTACGGATTTTTATGTTAAAAAATATTTTTTCTTATTCACAATTTAAAAAATTTATTTATTTTTTTGTAAAATATATTTAATTCTTTAAATTAATTGTTCTTTAAAATGGTTATAAATAGTTTCCCTAAATGTTTATAGATTACTAATAATATAATATTATATAGGTACGAGGGTGGCCTGAAAAGTTTCCGACCTGACCATGAAAAACGTAGTTTTTCAATTTTTTTTTTTTGCTATATTTTTCAACATAATCTCCCTCAACACTGATGCATTTCTCATAACGGTGTTCTAATTAATTTAATTAATTAATAAATTATTTAATTATTTAATTAAATTTGATTTAATTTAATTAAAGTCTCATCAACAGTTATAAATCGACGCAAAAATTCGTTTGGATTATGCCTACAGCGCCAAATTGTCGTTAGAAATGGTTTTTCGAAGCAATTTTTGGTCTAACGTTAGGAAATGCGGCACCCACGTTGCACACAGCTTTCCATATTCAAATGGTTTTGCAAAATATTTCGCACACGTTCAGCTGACATCGTACAGGTCTCAGCTATCTTGAATTTTGAAAAATAAAACAAACAAAAAATTGAAAAACATCGATTTTCTTGGCCATGTCGGAAACTTTTCAGACCACCCTCGTATATATAATAAGGAAGCTATCATATAAACTTTTTCTAAAATGTGAAAAAATTTGAAGTTTGAATAAGAAAGATTATTAATATCTCAAACAACATCTTATCCATTTAAAAAAAAATTTCAGTTAAAATATTTTCTTTAATATACACCCAATGACTTAGTATATTAAAAAGAAAAGAAAACTTAAACGCACCCATAACAGGAAATTAGTTCAATATATTTTGATTTAAGAGGATGTGGTTTACAATTTCCAAATCAAAAAAAATCTCAATTGTACATTTGGTTTAGAAATCATTTTTAAATTGGATTCAATATATTTCGGAATGAATAATAGAACTATGACGTAGGTATACAATTGCTTATATAAGAATTAATAATAGGCAATACATTAATTCATTAATTTAAAAGTATCATTGTAAACTTATAAATAAATATAATTATGTGAAAAAATTGAAATTATTCATTTTGAATTATTAATAAAATAAAATTTTCCCAACCTTCCAAATGGAAGGTCTTTGAGGAGATGAGGCGCACACTTCTTTCCATTTTAAAGAGTATATCATAAAAAAATAAAATAAATCAATAAGAATGAGAAAAATATAAAGAACTTAATATCATAGATAAATGATATAAATATTTGAATAATATTGATAAATTTTTATAGAATTTTTTAATAATGAATATAAGAAATGTTAGAATATATAATACATTTACAAAATTATGTTTATAAAATCATTCACTAACATAAAAAGAAGAATAAAAAATTGTTATGAGACCAGTGACTCAGATCAATGATCCACAACATGTGCTAAACAGAACAAGAGAGTGGGTGGAATTATTATAACGTTCCATGAAATTTAATTATAATAACTTTAAATTGGAATTTAAATATTTTCCTAGTAATTTCATATTATAATTTGTTCGATATTGTTACTATCTCGCCAGAGCAGAGATAGTATTGCGATCATGAAAATTTTCGATGTTGAGATTTTGATGTTTTTATACGTTTTGAAGGTTCCTGAATCATTTTCACTAAGGTTGAGAAAAATGTCTGTGTGTGTGTGTGTGTGTATGTATGTAACCAAGATTACGCAAAAACGGTTTGAGCTAGAATGATGAAATTTGGTACATGGGCATTATTCAAAATTCATAGTTTTCTATCAACTTTTGAGAAATGTAGCTCAACCGGAAGAGGGTCATTACCTACAACGATTTGATTTTTTTTCCTCTAAAGTGACCGTAAAAATAAAGATATATGTTTGATAATTTTTCTCATGATTAATAATTGTATAAAACTGCTATATATAGAATTTCAGCTTGATTGAATTGCTGAAAGTAGCAGAATTAATTTTTTAACACTGCAAATCTCACGCGCCAACACGTGCCATGGTGCCATCAATAAAAAGCCAAACATGCGCTGGTTTAATATTTATTATTTATAATTTATAATTAATTAAATTTAATTTAAATATAATATATTATGTTATTTAATCCAATTCAAATTGCGAGATAGTCGAGTGGAGACACTCCAGCTAATTTTTTACTTATATAGATATTCAGCCTGAAACATATGCAATAATCATCATTATAATTCACTGTGTAGCAAATTTAAGAGCATTCATAAAAATTATTAAAATAATTATTTATTACAAAAATTCTTTAAGCCTTTTTCTGATTTAGACTTTTTTATTTTAATATATCTTATTTTATGTAATTAAATAAAAAAAAATGTTTAATATTTTTTAGCTAAGATGAGGGTTGAACGCTCAACCACATATTCTATATAGTTATAAGAACTACTATACCAATTTATCTCTGTTTGGATAAATGAAATAAATGAATTTATGTGGCCTGAAATACATATCAAAATCTTACTGACGGTTATTTACTATCGTCGCAATACTTAATACATTTGTAACGCTTGTAAAGTAAAAATAGGCATAAAAAGAAAAAGAAAAAAAAAAACAAATTCCAAGCAATCCAAATGTGTATGTTTAATTTCTACAAAAATGACAAAAGAAAATGCATAGAATTACTATATAAAAAAAAAAAATATTTATAAGCCAAAGGTTGAGGTTTTGACTTTCACTATTGGCATAATATTGTTGAAAAATAGAAAATACTTAGAAAATAATGTCAACTAGAGCATTAGTAATTTGTAAATTATACTAGTAAAGTCACAAAAGAGAAATGTCCTAGTTTGAAGATTGTTTTTTTTAATAAATCATTTGTTTGTTCTTGCTCTTGAAAATCTACCACGCTTGAATGATAATATCCAAGAAAGTATAATTGAACTGTAGGTAGAAATAGATAAATACGCCCTGGAATAGTAAGTACCCGAGGGTGGGTATATATGAAAATCATTAATATTCAATTAAATGAAGAAATTAAAGATACATCCAATTTACAAAGGAAGAATAATAGACAAATAGATTGATGGGATGTTGATAAAATTATGTAATGTGCGAACGCAGCCCACCTTCCTCTACCTACAGAAAATAAATACAAAAAGTTAAAGGAGAGCTTCTTTGTGAAATTAAATCTCATTTGTCGGGGTCAACACCAACTCAAATTATTTCAAAGTCAATTCTCATCATGCATATGATCAAGTAAATATCAATTGGAATGAGTCATCATTGATCGATGGATCCAATGAGAAAATAATTATACGTCCTGGGATGGGAAAAATAATAGAAATTAGAGTCGTTGCTTAGTAACAGTAACCAAATATTAAGTATCAGAAAAAATAGCATTACTCAATAAAAATACTATTGAAAAAAAAAAAAATAAAATAAATCTCTCAACTCTATTCCCAATTCATTATATTTGAATTCAAAATAAATTCAAACATTACTGAAATTAATATAAAAAATGAGTTAAATTGGATTTTTTAAGTTACATTATAGCAGTAACAAATAATTGATTTATTATAATTTGAGTTTTTACAGAAAATAGTAATATCTTGGTTTGAAATGACAACCTAGAGAATGGACCCCTAAATAACCTTGCGATGTTGAAATTAATCTTTAATCTATATATATAAAAAAAGGTATTTGTCTGCACATTGCTCAGAATTTAAAAATTTTTGCATATCTTCGCGTTTCATGACCTCTAGAATCCAAAAGTGACTTTAGAATTTTTCATGTCTGTCTGTCCGGAAAATTACTATTTTATAGACTCAGAATTGGCTGAACCGATTTCTTTGAAATTACATCACAATATTCTTATATACCCCTAGAGTAACATAGGCTATTAATTTTATTAATATTTAATCAATAACCGCAGAAATTAATTTTTTAAAGTTTATATAATTCTCCGTGTTGTTCATTCAAGAGCCTGGCGTGGCCCACTGTCCCTAGCGGAATCATTTCAAACAATGAATTATCATAGCGATTCCCAATTAAAGAATTATTATAATATTTCACTTTTTATTTTAAATTCTAATATTCAAGTATCAATGCATTTAAATCATTTATTCTAAAAGTTCTCATTTTAATTAATTTAATAAAATATTTATTAGATCATATTTTTATCATAAATTATTTTTTATTTAATTGAATATTTCTTCTTTTCTATAATATATATAATATAATAATATATAAATTTTATCATTGAATAATAAAAAAAAAAATATTATTTAGTATTTTATGAAGTGAAAATATATAAAAATTAAAATATGATGATATAAAGTTATTTTAAATTTTTGACATTTTTAAATTGGGTATATTTTTTAAATTTATTAAAATGTTTTTTATTATTATTATCTATATATATAAAAAAAGGTTTTTGTCTGCACATTGCTCAGAATTTAAAATTTTTTGCAGACCTTTCATGATCTTTGGAAGCCAAAAGTGAGTTTAGAATTTTTTATATTTGTCTGTCTGACCGAAATCACAGTATTCTTACATATCTCTATGAATGTTTTATGTAATATACTGATTGAAACAAAATGGATGAAAACCTTTTACTACTGTCAAGCAAATACTATGTACCACTCGAGGGTACAGGGGGCGGAGCCCCCGTCTAGGTGTGAAGAGCGCCGAAGGCGCTCTGAGCAGCTAGTAATTAATAAAATTTAAATTTTAAAGTAATTGATAAATAATCATCACTTTGAAATTATTTATGTTTTGCAGTGTATAGATAATTGCATATACTTATTTAAAATATTAGAATAACTAGCTATATTTTATTTCACTTATTAAAATTTTATTTTGAAATAAATATTCAATTTTTTTGGAATTAGTAGTAATGTAGGTACATAATATTTAATAGTAAATATATTACAATTAAAAAATAAGTAAAAATTAAGTAAGTTATATTAATTATAATTAAAGGTATTTATTGCTGTTGCGATGATAGTGATGAGGGTGAATTCAAGGTTTGTGGGTGGCGGAGGTCGACGACAAGGGCGTGGCTTGGGGTTTCAAGGGAGGTCACAAGTCGCGACCCAGTGCCGATCGGAAGATTTAAGATTAATGATAAAAGAAAACGCAAACTATCAAAATCAGAACCATAACATTAAGCAAATAATAATAAATGAGAAGAAATATATATATTATTCTTAATTAATTAAACTATAAATGACAAACTTGTTTGTATAGATATTTTAGCAAAATTCAGAATAAATGTTTTTGTTTATCAATTTTTATAATTCAATTTGTTGAAAATTTTAAAATTAGATTATATGAAAGAGTAATATTATTAAGGTAGGTAATATAATTTAATTATTTTGTAATATATATTCTATATTCCAATATAAAATCATATAGGAAAGTAAATTAAGTTTTTGATATATTTCGGATGAATTTATAGCTAATAAATATTAAATTTTAAAAGTATTTAAGTTTATTTATATAGATTCCTGACATTATAATCATTTATTTATTTTTATTTATTTATTCAAGAAATACATATGTATTCATTTTGTATGTTATTTCAGTCCACCCTTATAGGAGGTGACAAAAAAATAGCAAAAACATCCAAAAAAATAAAAAATCAAACAAAAACAAAAAAAAAAAATCAAAACATATTTACATATTTATATCATGATAATCATTTATAATAATCTTAATATTTGTAAATTCAAGTAAAAATATATTTCTAGTTAATTATTTATCAATATTTCTAGGCTCTCTCTTCCCAAATAGATTATATGACAATGAAATAAATTTGATTGCATCCTGGCTTCAAGGATTTATATTACTTGCTATTTGTGCTTAAACAAGGCCATTAAATATGCCTAAGTAAAAGTAAAATATACGAAATAAGTGCCTCCATTGTAAAGTAGAGATAATGGTTTTGAAAAGCAAAAGGGGATGTCATTGGTGTCAGTAAAAGAAGTCAGCCCATGGTACCGATTTCTTGGTCTAAGTGAATGGCTTCCTTCTATAATATTTATTCGGCTTCAAGGTCTTCTTCAACCATCCTATATCATTAAGAACAGATTATTACATCCAAGGATGAAAATCTCTGTAATGATAGACACTGTAACATTTCCATAACTTTTTAAATTACTTTGTTTTGAATATTTCAGTCAGATCAGTTGCATTTTATTTTGAAAAGGCTACATCAACCAACTTATGTTTTATATTATATTACTTTGTTTATAAAACATTTTACGATAATGTAATGTAAGAGTTGTAAGTGTAATATAAATACCATTAATATAAATATCAGATTTATCATCAAATCATAATTTTCCTTAGTTAGCTTTTGCTTTGTTTAAATTTATATTTATATTTATTTATTAATTTTTTACTATCTCGCCAGAGATAGTATTGCGATCACGAAAATTTTCGATGTTGAGATTTTGATGTTTTTATACGTTTTGAAGGTTCCTGAATCATTTTCACTAAGGTTGAGAAAAATGTCTGTGTGTGTGTGTGTATGTGTGTGTGTATGTGTGTGTATATGTATGTAACCAAGATTACGCAAAAACCGTTTGAGCTAGAATCATGAAATTTGGTACATGGACATTATTCAAAATTCATAGTTTTCTATCAACTTTTGAGAAATGTAGCTCAACCGGAAGAGGGTCATTACCTACAATGTTTTGATTTTTTTTCCTCTAAAGTGACCGTAAAAATAAAGATATATGTTTGATAATTTTTCACATGATTAAACATTGTATAAAACTGCTATATATAGAATTTCAGCTTGATTGATTCGCTGAAATTACCAGAATTAATTTTTTAACACTGCAAATCTCACGCGCCAACACGTGACGTGGTGCCATCAACAAAAAGCCAAACATGCGCTGGTTTAATATTTATTATTTATTATTTATAATTTATAATTAATTAAATTTAATTTAGATATAATATATTATGTTATTTAATCCAATTCAAATTGCGAGATAGTCGAGTGGAGACACTCCAGCTAATTTAATTTATCAAAAGGATCAATTTTGTTTGTTCTTTTATTACTATCTCGCCAGAGATAGTATTGCGATCACGAAAATTTTCGATGTTGAGATTTTGATGTTTTTATATGTTTTGAAGGTTCCTGAATCATTTTCACTAAGGTTGAGAAAAATGTCTGTGTGTGTGTGTGTGTGTATGTGTGTATGTATGTAGACAAGATTACGCAAAAACGGTTTGAGCTAGAATGATGAAATTTGGTACATGGACATTATTCAAAATTCATAGTTTTCTATCAACTTTTGAGAAGTGTAGCTCAACCGGAAGAGGGTCATTACCTACAACGTTGATTTTTTTTCCTCTAAAGTGACCGTAAAAATAAAAATATATGTTTGATAATTTTTCACATGATTAATAATTGTTTAAAACTGCTATATATAGAATTTCAGCTTGATTGAATTGCTGAAAGTACCAGAATTAATTTTTTAACACTGCAAATCTCACGCGCCAACACGTGCCATGGTGCCATCAATAAAAAGTCAAACATGCGCTGGTTTAATATTTATTATTTATAATTTATAATTAATTAAATTTAATTTAAATATAATATATTATGTTATTTAATCCAATGGCGAGATAGTCGAGTGGAGACACTCCAGCTAATTTTAATTTATCAAAAGGATCAATTTTGTTTGTTCTTTTATTTTTATTTTATAATGAATGTGCATCAGGAGTAAAATATATTTTTATTTTCATCAACCTGCTTACTTTATTTTGTTTATTATTATGTTTAATGATTAATTTAATGTTTGAACCTGGTAAATTTCAAATTAGTTGATCCCATAATCCGAAAGCCATAGTGGTCCAACTGGGAAATAAATGAAATTTTATTATTAATTTGCTCATAGTATTATTCACCTTGTCTAAAATTAGAATGCTATTTATCAGATAAGAGTAACGCCTGCATATTGTTGTTGCAATGAAAGAAATCAATAGGATTTCAGCATGTCCTTGGCCGTCGGCTTCATATCTCAAGACACGAAGGTGTGAGTCACGCTTGATCGTGCCCTTTCGGATAGATATCCAGTCATCAGCATGCTATCAATCCAAAACACACCAAAATTAGAATGAAAATAAATTGAATGCTCTTTTTTTTAATTTCATTCAGTAAAAAATATTGACATCTTGACACTAAAATCTTTCAGCAGGCCATTTGCGAGCTAAGGTCAAGAGATTTACATATAATGAAATATAAATTTACTTACTATGAATATATAAAATTTTTATGAAAAAATACCCAAAAAATATTAAAATATAATGAACACTGAACATAAATTATTCATCCATCTAATAAATAACTAAATTTTCGAAGTCGATAAAAAGTGAAAAAACTTAAGGTCGATAAACTAAAGTATTAGATATTCGTATTTTAAAAAAAAAATAAAGTAAATATAATATTTATCTTAATTATTTCAGAATATTCAAAATGTCATTGTTTTTGAAATCCCAACAAAATTCAAGGATTCATTTAAATAAATTTATTTAATATATATCTATATATAAAGGGTGTTTCTTTTCGAGGTATAGAACTTTAAATTGCAACAAAACAACG
This sequence comes from Labia minor, assembly GCA_963082975.1. Classification (NCBI taxonomy): domain Eukaryota; kingdom Metazoa; phylum Arthropoda; class Insecta; order Dermaptera; family Spongiphoridae; genus Labia; species Labia minor. The sequence continues at coordinate 67,992,374 of OY720347.1, forward strand.
ATGGATTGATTATTCGATTGACATGAATTTTATTTATACGAAAGATAATCTTGTGGCATTACATTTTATATAGATTTCTGGCATATGACTGCCACGGATGGCTCGGATGTAGTCCAATTTTCGATAACTTTTTCCAACATTTGTGGCCGTATATCGGCAATAGCACGGCGAATGTTGTCTTCCAAATGGTCAAGCGTTGACTTTACATAGCACCACAGAAAGTAGTCTAGCGGTGTTAAATCACAAGATCTTGGAGGCCAATTCACAGGTCCAAAACGTGAAATTAGGCGGTCACCAAATGTGTCTTTCAATAAATCGATTGTGGAACGAGCTGTGTGACATGTTGCGCGGTTGTTCAATTCAGGAATGAAAAGTTACTAATTATGGCTCTATACCGATCACCATTGACACTAACGTTTCCTCAATGCTACGCTCTACAGTAGCAATAGCTTCTTCTGTACACAACGTACGGCGTCTCTGGGGATGCGAGTTATCAATAAGAGTAAACGTTCCATGGTTAATCGAATTAACTGCTCTGATGGACGATTTTGACGACGATAAAATGGACGTAGTACACGATACGTAGTCCGCACAGAACCATTATTTTCGAAATAAAATTGCACTATTTGCAAGCGTTGTTCTGGAGTGAGTCCATTCATGATGAATTGACAAACCAAACTGAGAATAAATCACTTGACAGCTGTTAAATCGGTCGTCAACTTGAACAGTAATGCCAACTTAAAGTTCTATACCTCGGAAAAAAAACACCCTTTACTTGAGTGCAACTAAATCGACTCAACTCATAAGCGCGTATTCAAAGTCTTATATTTTTTAAATGGCTAAGCCGATATTTATAAAATGCATATATTTTTTTTAAAGCTTATTTATTTAGCTTTACATTGATATTAAAATCAAGCAAATTGGTTGATTACTTTTTAAATTATGTGATTTGAATGGCTGAACTGGAAAAATGGTGTTCCTAGCTGCCACTACTGTTTATTTGCAATTGCCTTATGAAATTCCATATAAGCAATTATTCTTATTAATCGGATTTCAAATGTTGATTGGCTTAAATTTACCCAAATTGACACCATTTTTGGATAAAAAGCCAGTAAAAAAATACCCGGTGTTGCCGGTCCACGTCTGAGAGGGATGGTCATTACATATTATAAAAATTATATATCTTAATTTTATCAAAATTAAACAAATATAAAATTGAAATATTTAATTATGAATTATTTAAGACAGTGGTTCTTAAACTGTGGTCCGCGGACCCCTGGGGGTCCGCGAAGCCTTTACTGAGGGTCCGCGGTCCTCGGAAAAAAATCATCGTAAAAATATATACATATATAAATATTTAAAGTTCATTGTGTAACTATATCTTCCTAGAGAATTACGGCTATAATTTAATACTATTAATAATACTATTTTATTTTATTAAATTGATAATTATGTCAATTAATTTTTTGTGAATAAATAAACATATATAAAAAACTATATATAAAATTTGAATTTTCATCCATTCATTCATTTAAAATCATTTTTCGATTGTTCCTTTAAAATAACCCCTCTTAGGGGCTCGGAAGGGGAGGCATATAAGGGAATTTTCTTTCACTTTGTTATTGGGGAAAACCAGGGGAGGGGATAGTCTTACCCGGAAAAACCCAAATTGTCAGCGTCCACTCTGGGGTTTTAAACAGTTTTAAAGCAAATGTTAATTATAAGTTCATTTCTCAACGAGTTGTATCTTTAAATTATTTTTATTAATGTTAATTATAAGTTCATTTCTCAACGAGTTGTATCTTTAAATTATTTTTATTAATTTAATTAATTATAATTAAATTATAGCTAATAATAGTTTATTATAGCTAATAATTTTTTTTAATTTTTAGTGTAATTTGCATGATCATTATTTTATAAAAACACTAAACACATTTTGCAATTTCCCAGAAAGGCTGTTTTTGAGAGTAAGTATAAGTTAGTTTTATGAATAAAAAATATTTATTTTAATAATATTTTAGAATCAAATTACGAAATTAATAATATTTTAGAATCAAATTACGAAATTAATAATATTTTAGAATCAAATTACGAAATATATTTATTATATAAATTAATATTCATTTAAAATGATATTAAATCATTTATTTAAAATGATTTAAAACATTTATTAAAATGATTTAAAACATTCATTTAAAATGATATTAAAACATTCATTTAAAATCATATTAAAACATAGCTAGTAAATAATAATTCGTTATATTTATATTATATTTATATTATATTTATATTATTGTAGTTCAATGTTAATAAATTACTCCATAAAATGGATCGTTGGCTACAAACTGGTTCAACACAGAAACGGAAAGAATCAGATGATGAGGCATCAACAGCAAACTCTACCAAGAAACGCAAAACTAGAAAATATTCGGATGATTATTTATCATTTGGATTTACTTATATTTGCAACAATGATGTGGAAAGACCAGTCTGCGTTCTATGTCAGGAAAGTTTATCCAATGAAAGTATGAAACCTGCTAATCTCAGACGTCATTTACAAACAAAGCACAGCGAGCATGTTAGTAAGTCTATCGAATTTTTTAAAATGAAAAAAGAAGAACTTAATTCAAGTCAGAAATTGATGGTAAAGACGGGATCTGGTGGTATGAGTAAGAAAGCAGTAATGGCATCATATGAAGTAGCTCTACTTATTGCTAAAGCAGGAAAGCCGCATAATATAGCAGAGCAATTAATTCTTCCTGCTACAAAAGTAATTACAAATATAATGTTAGGAACTAAAGCAGCAAACGATATAAATTTGATTTCATTATCAAATGATACGGTTAAGAATAGGATTGAAGACATGTCATGTAATATAAAAGAAGAATTAATATGGAGAGTGCGCAAAAGTCACTATTACTCATTACAATTGGATGAAAGTACTGATGTCACTAATAATGCCAATTTGTTAGCTTTCATTAGATATGAGTTTGAAAATCAAATACAAGAAGATGTATTGTTTTGTGATTCACTACCTTCACGAACGACAGCTAATGACATATTTAACAGTTTGAATAATTTTATAACCGAAAATGAAATAGAGTGGCCAAAATGTGTTGGAATTTGCACTGATGGTGCTCGTGCAATGTCAGGTACAAGAACTGGATTGATTGCTCTTATTAAAAATGTTGCGCCTCAGGTTGTTTGGAATCATTGCTGCATTCACAGAGAATCATTAGCAGCCAAAAATATGTCACCAGATTTGAAAAGAACATTAGACGAAGTAGTTAAAATTGTCAATTTCATTAAGGCTCGTCCACTTAATTCCAGAGTTTTTAAAATTTTGTGTGAGGAAATGGGTAGTCAACATACACATTTATTATTACATACAGATGTACGTTGGTTGTCCCGCGGGAAAGTACTCATTCGCCTTTTTGAGCTTCGAGATGAAATACGATTGTTTTTAATAGATGCGCATTTTGAACTGACCGAATGTTTCAATGATTTTATCTGGTTAGCTAAGGTGGCTTACTTGACTGATATTTTTACAAAATTGAACGAACTTAATTTGAGCCTGCAAGGTACTGTTGTAAATATATTTAAAGTTGAAGATAAAATAGAAGCAATGATTAAAAAAATCGACTTGTGGTCGAAACGCATCCAGAACGGTGTATATGAGTCTTTTCCAACTCTCAATGATTTCATAGAAAGCTCCAGTGAAAAATTGCTTAATCAAACGCGTCAATTATTTGTTGAACATTTAATTACTTTGAAAAGCAACTTCAGGAAGTATTTTTCTACTCCTGATCCTTGCAATAACTGGATCAGAGATCCATTTAATATGGAAATTACAAATGCTAAACATTTATCTGCACCTGAACAAGATATTCTCGTGGAATTATCATGTGATACAACTTATAAACTAAAATTTAACAAAACTGAATTGAGCAACTTTTGGTTACTTCTCAGGTCAGATTATCCTGCGCTTGCAAATAAAGCACTTCAACACTTGATTCCATTCTGCACAACATATTTATGCGAACAAGCTTTTTCGGTACTATTTTATATTAAGTCTAAATATAGAAACAAATTAAATGTAGAGCCAGATCTTAGATTAAAAGTTTCCAATATTAAGCCAGATATTGAGATTCTTGTTTCAAGAAAACAACTGCATACATATCATTAAATATGTAAGTTATATTTAATGAGATAGATGCAGTTATTTTTTAAAATATTTCTTATTTAATATTTTCTGAAAAAAATTATAAAATATTTATATGAATTTAATGTAAGTACCCATTATAATTTGTGAGATTTGTTGCTATGACAATGTTTGTATTTTCTTTCTTCAATATTATAATTTCTAATAAAATGTGTTCTATCGTTATTCACCAATCACTGTTAGAAATATTCATCATATATCCTTGTCCTTATGAGATCGTAAGCCAGAAATTAATTAATAAAATGACGTAAAGTACCTAAAGTTGTGATGGGGGTCCGTCAAAAAAAATTTTTTCAAGTGGGGGTCCGTGGAGTACATAAGTTTAAGAACCTATGATTTAAGATATTAGGCATATTGTACAATATATTATAAAAATAAAAAAAATGAAATTCATAAAAGGATAAATACAATATTCGCAATTATAGTAAAAGGTTTTTATCATCGTTTAAATTTTTTTTTCTTATTAATGATTTCTCCTGTACCATCTGGTAAATCATGAATCGGTTAAATGCATTTTTTTATAACAATATAAAAAAAAATTGAAAGAAAGTTGTGGATGATTTCGAATATATTTTATTTTTCAAAGAAATGAATACTTAAATTTATTAGATGTATTATTCTATACTCTCTTATTCAAGAATGTTATAAACCTTTATAATTGCTTTGATTTATTAAATGTCTTTTTCATTAAAATTCTTTCAAAAAGTTTAATTTTCTTTCAAATATTAAAAAAATGAAAATATGAAAGTCGAAAATATCTCTCTATAAATTAAAAACATAAAATATGATAAAAAATAATTATATTATAATAATGAAAGATGGTACAGCGAGATTATTTATAACAATTTCAATGAAGCTTAACATGGAAATTGAAAATCACTAAGTATTTTCTTGGAATGAATTTTAAATAAAATATTGAATGTTTTAAGTTAAAACGAGTAATGAATATAAAGAGAACTTCCTTTTATTGCCAGGAAATTTATTAATGATTTAATCTACCTATCTAGATATAAACAAAGATTTTTGATTGAATTTCATTCTAACGCATAGAAATTAAATCCCATTTTGACATATTATAAATGGGAAATAATATTTTACTCAATTCATAATTCATAATTCATCTATAGATAATTAATTTTATTTGTTTATTATGTTTATATATCCAACTAGCTGCTCAGAGCGCCTTCGGCGCTCTTCACACCTAGACGGGGGCTCCGCCCCCTGTACCCCCGAGTTGTACATAGTATTTGGTGGTTGAAAGTATTAAAAGGTTTTCATCCATTTTGTTTCAATCAGTATATTACATAAAACATTCATTTCTTTTTGTGTTCTTATTTAAAAAATATATTTTAATTTAATCACTATATTAATTATATATATTATTATTGTATATGTTATATCTACCTACCTATGTGGCTCAAAGATACTCTAAAGTTCTTAGCCGCAACAACCACATTTCTCCAAGTGTCCCTATCCTGAGCCCTTATTCCATCTCTCTTACGTCCCTTCCTACGCGTCATTGGTTTTCCAAGCGGACGTTTTCCAATCGGTCTTCCCACCAATATCTTTTTCCTCTCCCATTCTTGCCACGTGCCCTGCCTATCGCAGCTTTTTCCCTTTTATAACCCTAACTATTTCTGAAGATGCAGAGAGGCCATGCAATTTCTTGTTATACAGTCTCCCTCATACCCGGTGACCTCATCTTTCTTTGGCCAATAAATGCAGGGAAGAATCCTATTCTCAAATACTCTGAATCTACTCTCATCTCCAAGGGTCATAGACCATGCCTCCCACCCATATAATGCAACAGGCAAAATAATCTTTTTATATATTCCCTTTGATAATAATTTTGAAGAGATAAGCCTCTTTATTGCAGATAACAGGCGTTTCCCGATTGCAACCCCGATTTAAATTCTTCTCAAATATTATTATCCTTCGTGATTACATTCAATTTTTCTACATATTCAAATTCTACATTTTGTATCTTAAGATTTTGTATGTTAATACTCTTCCTCTTTGTTACTAAATATTTTTTCTTATCACTATTAATTTCAAACCTCCATTAAATTTTCCTCGCTATCTGTAATTGCAATTGCCTATTATATTTAAGTCGTCTGAGTAACCTAATATTTTACAATTGATTTCCGCATCTTATTCTTTCTTTACTACCTTCAAGAGAAATTTGAAGATTGAAAATTTGAAAAAGTTTATCCGGATCTATTGAGTTATGCGTATGTTTTACTAAAGTCTACAAATAATTAGTGAACAGAAATATTGAATTCGCGGTTTTGTTCCTAATATCTGTCATAATGAAAATATTTTAATTAATGTTGGTCGATTTGGCCTGAACCCGCAATGATATCGTCTAATATTTCCTCCGCCTATAGTTTATAAGTATTGTATATGTTATAATAGTGAAATAGAGTATAATATTTCTTGATCATTACATTTTGGTATTTTATTTTCATTGCTAGATTATTATTGAATATTTTTAATTATAATGAAACTTGAGAAAATGCAAAAATAGAGACTTGAGACAATTTATAAAAATTAACGGTATAAAACTATAGATAAATGACCAATATATACATTCATTAATAGTATTAATTTAAATTAATTGATTTATTTGTTTTTTTTATTATTAAGTTCATTTATTAATTTTTTTTAGATCATAGTTATTTTCCTTAAAAGAAACTTAAATTCTGTGGTGCTAGGGGATTTGAAAATTATTCGTCGCAATATGAAGATTTCGCTTACAGTTTCTGTCATGTCCGACCTCCATCCAACAGTTATTTTCTGTTAAGTTTTTTGCTTCTCTTAATCATGTGATCTATATATTTAATTTTTTTTGATTCATTATAATAAAATTTAAAAAAAAATAAAAATTTTTACTTTGTTAATTTATATAAATTTCAATATAAACTGATTGTGAGTGATACGCTTAGCCAATACTCTGAATATTTTGAGTACAAAAATATTGAATGTTCTTAGCGAGATTTGATATAATGTTGTACGATTTGTCCTAAATCTGAATTAGAAGAAAATTATAAATTGCCTCCTCTTCCAGCCCAATTCATTTACCCACCCATGTTGCATATGGAATCTAAATTTCTAAAAACTCCGTTTTTTTAATTTAAAATAGAAGTAGAGAAAGAGTTTTAAATTATATTCGAATAGTCTATATATTCTATATATCAGTATTTTTTTTCTGAATTTAATAGCAAGTTGATTTTAAAAATTTTCCATTCTTAATGCATATGATTGATTACATGTGTTAAAATTTAAAAAAATTCAAATATTCTAATTTTTATATTTATATATACAATTTAATATTATTTTTTATTAATATCATATCAAAAAAAGAGAATTTATTAAAAATTAAAAATAAAAAAAGAAGCCTATTAATAAAAAATTGAATGGTGATTTAAATATTTTATGAGATTTATTAAATGAGACCTTTTAGAATAAATTATTTAATTGAAATGATATTTAAATATAAGAATTTAAAAAAATATTATATTCTTTGTTTGGCAATTGTTATTTAATTATGTGCAACATGATTCGACTTGCACAGAGCATCGTTATTTTTTATTAATATCACATAATAAAAATGAATCTTTTAAACATAATAAATAAAAAAGACATTTTAATAAATTTAAAAAATATACCCAATTTAAAAATGTCAAAAATTTAAAACAACTTTATATCATCATATTTTAATTTTATATATAATATATATATATATATATTTAGTAATTAATAATAGAGTAATTAAATTAAAATAAAAAACAAAGATAATATAATTCAGTCATTTTAATTCAGGTTAAATAATATTTTTTTTTATTATTCAATGATAAAATTTATATATTATTATATATATATTATAGAAAAGAAGAAATATTCAATTAAATAAAAAATAATTTAAGATAAAAATATGATCTAATAAATATTTTAATTAAATTGAGAACTTTTAGAATAAATTATTTAATTGAATTGATATTTGTATATTAGAATTTAAAATAAAAAGGGAAATATTATAATAATTCTTCGATTGGGAATCTCTATGATAATTCATTGTTTGAAATGATTCCGCTAGGCCGACAGTGAGCCGCGAGCTGCTCTTGAATGAACAACACGGAGAATTATATAAACTTTAAAAAATTAATTTCTGCGGTTATTGATAAGTTATTAATAAAATTTATAGCCTATGTTACTCTAGAGGTATATAAGAATATTGTGATGTAATTTCAAAGAAATCGGTTCAGCCAATTCTGAGTCTATAAAATAGTAATTTTCCGGACAGACAGACAGACAGACAGACAGACAGACAGACAGACAGACAGACAGACAGACAGACAGACAGACAGACGTGAAAAATTCTAAAGTCACTTTTGGATTCTAGAGGTCATGAAACGCGAAGATATGCAAAAATTTTTAAATTCTGAGCAATGTGCAGACAAAAACCTTTTTTTATATATATAGATTGGAAATCATTTGAAATGACGATATCGATTACGAGATTTCTTTTCATTGAATGCTTTAGTACAGGCCTGGTCAACCCAAATGACTCCATGGGCCTCTTTGATTAGGAGCAATGCTACAAGGGCCGCATTTTAGGGAAATTTTACAATGTATTAAAAAACACTTTTAATATTTTCTTGATGCTTAATGTTTAATGTTTTTACCGACCGACGATAGTAAGGGAGGTATTGTTTTCACACCAAATTTCACATGTGGAGATTTTTACATATCTCCACGAATCATGGATTTTCTAAACAGAAAAAAGTATTTTAGCATGATGTCTGTCCGTCTGTCCGTCCGTATAGATGTGTACAGCCTGAACGGCTCAACCGATTTTGATGAAATTTGGTATATTTACTTAATGCATCAGTGGGATGAATTGATCAACTTTTGGTGCAAATCCGGAAACCGGAAGTGGTAGTATTAGCAATCGACGATAGGAAGGGAAGGGTTATTTTCACACCAAAGGAGATTTTTTTATATATCACCACAAATCATGCACTTTGTATTGGTTTTATCCTCGGGAAAATCATATTTATTAGTTTTTTCATGATTTAAAATTATATGACGTCATCCAGCCATTCATGACGTCACAGCCTGGTCTTGCATATATATTATAAATAAAATAAAATTAAAAATGTTTATATTTATTATTTATGTATCCATATCTGTTTTTTATTACATTAATAGATATATTAAAATTATTTGAAATTATTTCTGTAGTTGGAAATTAATTTACTTCAAACCGTCGGTCGGTTCGGACCTGGCCACAGGTCAACTTATTATTTATTATTTTTCTGCTATTTTTTTTAAATAAAACTAATAATAATTTAAAATAAAAAAATATATTTTCTATTAATTTCTATTATTTCTAACTTTTTCCTTCCTTTTTATGGAATCAAATATGTAGTTTAAAAATTGTAGGACATATTTTAAATAAAAATATGAATTAATTATAATTATTTCAATTATATTCTCTGTTTTTGAATATACAGACAAGAAATGAAATTTACAAAAGAAATATAAAGTTAACTGGCGGGCCGCACAATTTTACACGGTGAGCCGCATGCGGCCCGAGGGCCGCAAGTTGGCAAGGTCTGCTTTAGTAATTGGGCCATTGATGGTTTTTAAAATTCCTAGAATCTCGATAAAATTAGTGGATAGACTTGTTTGGTTTTACAATTATAATTTTAACTAAATAATGCCACCAATGGGCCTTAGGATATTCTCTACACACGGAAAGAATGAGATCTGAGAGTTTTCACAAAAGTCAAGAGGCGTGAATTGAAATGGGAAAAATTCATAGAATACTAATTTATTCATTTTCTTTATTATTTAAAATACTTCTATTTCTATTTGTTTTTTCATACTTAATTAATAATTCTATCAATTTTATTTCATATATTTCCATTTGGAATGGCATTAGAAAAGTTTTCTTCGAATTGCAATACTTTTATAGATTAACATGGTTACTCTCAATTACTTTCAATTCTTCTAAATTGTTTTTTAAGGCTTCAGTAATCAATCAATTTCTAAAGAGTATTAAATTTTACTTGGGGCATACCTACTCATCCAAATACTTGTAATCATTTATCGTAATTGAAATACAGTTTGTACATTCAGTTATTAAAAATATTTGGTCAACGTTAGAAAGAAACAAATATATTGAAAGATTTTATAATAAAAGTTCCCCACCCACCGTTGTATTTGTTACAAATTGAGAAGTGAAGGTGCAAGACACCCGAAAGTCGATAAAAACAGATCTATCTATTTGAAATGATAAAGCAAAATTTCAGTCAAAATTGAAAAAAATCTGGAGTGTCTCCACTCGACTATCTCGCAATTTGAATTGGATTAAATAACATATATTAATTTAAATTAAATTAAATTAATAAAATTATAAATTAAAATTAATAAATAATATTTATTAAACCAGCGCATGTTTGGCTTTTTGTTGATGGCATCACGTGTTGGCGCGTGAGATTTGCAGTGTTAAAAAATTAATTCTGGTACTTTCAGCGATTCAATCAAGCTGAAATTTTATATATAACAGTTTTATACAATTATTAATAATGTGAAAAATTATCAAACATATATCTTTATTTTTACGGTCACTTTAGAAGAAAAAAAAACAAAAGGTTGTAGGTGATGACCCTTTTCCGGTTGAGCTACATTTCTCAAAAGTTGATAGAAAACTATAAATTCTGAATAATGCCCATCTACCAAATTTCATGATTCTAGCTCAAACCGTTTTTGAGTAATCTTGGTTACATACATACACACACACACAGACATTTTTCTCAACCTTAGTGAAAATGATTCAGGAACCTTTAAAACGTATAAAAACATCAAAATCTCAACATCGAAAATTTTCGTGATCGCAATACTATCTCTGGCGAGAGAGTAAAAGTGAACTAACCACATCAATGATTGTTAAAAGAATTTCTGAAAGATCAAACCTTCTAGTCAAGAGTGTTCCAGTGTAAAAAATATTACAAATGAGCCTTCTCCGTTTTATACTTCTTGAAATTTAATTGATCAAATATATTAACTATATAAGAACATCAATTTTTAAAAAAAAAATTCCACGACAGAATAGAAATATTTAGTTTAAATTATAAAAAAATCAAAACATTTTATATAAAAGTATATTAACTATATTAATTTGATTGTGTGCGTGTGTGTGATATTTATATTATCTATCCAACTAAAATGCTAAAACATAAATATTTTTTTTAATAAATAATTATTTCAAAACTTTTTTTTATCATAATTTAACTTAAATTATTTCAAATTATAAGTGAAAATAATTAATTTTATTATAGATTATATTTTATTTATCGATTATTTTGCATATTTTTTCAAACACAATATTAAATGAATCAAAAGTAAAAACTATAATTACGAATGAAGTGAAGGTTTATAATAGTAAACGGTAAGTCATCGACGTCATCACTAAAAGTATTTATGGCTGGCCTATCCAAATTGTGAAAGAAAAGAGAAGTACCTAGTTTCAAAGAATGACGTCACAGAGAAGTGTTAAGAATTGATTTTTTTTTCTTTAAAGTATATGAAAATATTGTAAATAACGAATGGAAAGGTATCATTATTATATATTAGTAATAATAACTATTGTAATTATATTAATTTCACAAAATTATTTTTTATCAAGGACATAATATTAGCTTGCAATATTTCATCAACAAGGTATATACGCTCTAAAAACTACGTAAAGGTTAATTAATAATGATATTTTTCAAAGTTATTCTTGGCTAAATGTAAAGTTGCAATGGATGATGTGACATTATTAGACATCATGTATGTCGAGTCTTTTAAATCTTATAAAAAAATTTAGATATGAATGAATTCTTTATATTTCTAATAAATAAATACCTAACGCACACTTTTCTACATTCTTAGTATTTAATTTTAATTTTAAATTTGTTTTTGAAAATATTTTACGAAAGTTAATTATTAAATGATATTACAAAAGATGTATTTAAAATTACAAAAAAGTCAGAAAATAATGAGTTTCATGAGGGTTTCCAAAAGAAAAAATGATAAGTATGAACTTTTATCATCTTCTTAAAAAATTATAATTATATATGTATATATATAGAAGGCGCCATTGGGTGTGTGGGTAGAGAACCTATAATAAATTTTAAGTAATTGTTCCGTCTTTACTCGTAATTTTTATTTATTATTTATGGATCTATTAATATATGTAAATATTATAATGTTATTAACTATTTAAAAAAAAAAATAGATAATATTTATTGATTTTTACCGACCGACGATAGTAAGGGAGGTATTGTTTTTCACATGTGAAGATTTTTACATATCTCCACGAATCATGCATTTTCTTAACAGAAAAAAGTATTTTTAGCATGATGTCTGTCCATGTGTCCGCCCGTCCGTATAGATATGTACAGCTTAAACGGCTCAACGGATTTTGATGAAATTTGGTATATTTACTTAATGCATCAGTATGACGAATTGATCAACTTTTGGTGTATATCCGGAAACCGGAAGTGATAGTATTAGCGATCGACGATAGGAAGGGATAGGATAGGAAGGGAAGGGTTATTTTCACACCAAATTTCACATTAGATTTTTTTACATATCTCCACAAATCATGCACTTTGTATTGGATTTATCCTCGGGAAAATCATCTTCATTAGTTTTTTCTTAATTTAAAATTATATGACGTCACCCAGCCCTTCATGACGTCACACTTATATATTACTTATATATTATAAATAAAATAAAATTAAAAATATTTATGTTATATCCATATCTGTTTTTATTGCATTAATAGAGATATTAAAATTATTTGAAATTGTCTATGTAGCTGAAAATTAATTTATTTCAGACCCTCGGTCAGTTCTGCGCCTGGCCACAGGTCAACTTATTTCTTTTCTTTTCTTTTTTTTTGTATGGTAAAATTTATCATAATTTAAACTGAACAAAGAATAAATCCATTAAAATGAGTAGAAAGAGAGAGAAAGGAAGAGAGAGAATGAGTGATAATAAACAGCTTTCTTTCCCGATGCTAACTGAGAAATTACATCATCTTTAACCCAGATTTATGGGACTCAATAGACTTGTACAATGGGCTTATAAATATTTGCATTATTTTCTGTTTTATTAACATTTAAAGCGAATATAAATATAAAATTTATATAAAAAAATAAATGAAAAATCACCTAGAAAATAATTTACGAATCATGCAAATAAATAAAATAAGTGGTTGAAAGATTTGAATCAGTTGCAAAGAGGGAGACAAGTAAACGAAATATCATAATCCTTTATTAAAGAATTCCATGCTTTGCAATCAATGTTATTTCTTGATTAATACAAATAATAATATATTTGGTGATATAAAAAAAAATTGTATGAAAAGTATTATATTTCTTTCTTAGATAAAAAGAAAAAATGCCTAATGACATTCTTAAAAATTATGATAATATATAAAATTAATAAAATATAGAAGTATAGGAATATGATTAGCTCCGTTGATATTTTTTCCTACTAATACATAAGTGAAAATGAAAATTGTTGAAATTCAATGAAGTAATTTCATTTTTAAATATTATATTGATAATTTGTTAAGAATTTATTTTGTTTGTGATTATATATTATGTTAAATTAATTAATTCATATTTTTCATGAGTATTATTAATACATAATCTCAGAATATTTTTTTTTAAATTAGTAGAAAATAGTCAAATTTAAATGAATTTTATTTTAAATTTTATATGTTTATCGAGGTTAATTATATATTTATATGAACTAAAGAATAATAATATTATTCAAAAATGCCTGATAAAAGAAAAAATAATTTTGAAAATTGAAATTTTTTATTTTTAAAAATTACTCTATACCCCCTGAGCTCGTTAATCAAATATGTTTAAATAGAATTTATTTATAAATTTTTGATTCAGTTGAATTTTTTAATAATTAAATTTATTTTATTTAAAAAAAAAAACAGAAAAAGAGAAAACAATATTTATTTTTATAGTATTTTTATATAAATAATGTAATTCAATTATATCCTTATTAAATTTTTAAACGGAAGTGAAATCTATCTACGCAAAATATTTTATGTACCTATTAAATTAAAAAAAAAATGATATGATATATTACCACTTTCTAATAAGGAAAGAAAAAATAAACTTAAAATTTTTGTGAAATATTAGAATATTATTATAAGTCTAGATAGTATTCTTTGTAGTTATTTTAAAATGAAAACTTTTTACTTTTTAAAAAAAAAATCGTTAATAATTCTGGTTAAATATAAGACAAATAATTTTAAACAAAACAATGCTATTGTATCTGAACTAGGAAGGAAGTTTTGGACCGTGAAAACCACATTACTACAACAGTCTCTATACTTCTAACCATTTTTAACCCTTTTTCCATTTCTCTAATAATCACCTCCACTATGTTCTACACATTAGTTGTTTGCCAATTAGTCTCCGAGAAAATATTTTTTTTTAAACAACTTGTACATGGACATGTAGAAAAATGTATTAATTTATGATAGATCCAGGAAACTGATATTGACAACAAACTAGTAGATAATTTCTAATAAATTAAAACTAAGATACATGTGACCACCGATGAACATTTTCCAATCATGAATATAAACGTTTTATAACATTTCATCATAAATATTTATTTAAAAATTAGCTGGAGTGTCTCCACTCGACTATCTCGCAATTTGAATTGGATTAAATAACATAATATATTATATTTAAATTAAATTTAATTAATTATAAATTATAAATAATAAATATTAAACCAGCGCATGTTTGGCTCTTTGTTGATGGCACCACGTCACCTGTTGGCGCGTGAGATTTGCAGTGTTAAAAAATTAATTCTGGTAATTTCAGCGAATCAATCAAGCTGAAATTCTATATATAGCAGTTTTATACAATTATTAATCATGTGAAAAATTATCAAACATATATCTTTATTTTTACGGTCACTTTAGAGGAAAAAATAATCAAAACGTTGTAGGTAATGACCCTCTTCCGGTTGAGCTACATTTTTCAAAAGTTGATAGAAAACTACGAATTTTGAAAAATGTCCATGTACCAAATTTCATCATTCTAGCTCAAACCGTTTTTGCGTAATCTTGGTTACATACATACACACACACACACACAGAGACATTTTTCTCAACCTTAGTGAAAATGATTCAGGAACCCTCAAAACGTATAAAAACATCAAAATCTCAACATCGAAAATTTTCGTGATCGCAATACTATCTCTTACGAGATAGTAAAAAAAGTAAAATAATTAATCTCAATTTCAATCATATATTATTTTAAAATGAATTTATTTATTCTATTTATTTAAATTATCGTTTGGATAATAAATATTTTTAGCGATATATTCGATTCTTGTATTTAAACAAGATGCTGATTAAAAAAATATTTTGATTATTAAAAATTTCTTATTTAGTAACTTTTATCAAAACCTATTTTGGAAATATTTGAATGAAATAAGGAATAATAATATTTAAATTTTACGTAAAAAACTAAATATTAAAAAAAAAAAAAATTACAAATCAGATTAGTTAGAAAATAATCACGTAAGAAATAAATTTTCAAAATGTTTATTTATAAAATGGATGATAATATTGATTTTCATTGTGTTATCTATAAAAGGTGATATTAAAATAATAAAAATAATTAATATAAATAAATAACATTTGTAGGGTATATTAATTGAAAAAGGAATTCAATTACTAATGAAATAAAAGAGTATTTTCAGCAGGAATTAATGTTTAAATAATTTTTTTTTTAATAATAATTAATCTGAATAAATAAATAAGGAAAGTTAAGTTAAAAATATTTAATATTTATTTTTGAAGAAAAGGCATTGTTTTTGATTATTATTAAAAGTAATTAGAAATTAGAAATTTAGAAATTCATTAAATCCATATACTCGTATATATAGAATGAATGGTGACATGTCATTACAGAATGACAATCAGAATTTCGATGTGAAATAATAATCTACATTATAATGCCATCGAAGAGAATTAATTTTACATTTGTTTTATTGAAAAATTTAAATTTTGTAGATAAAAATATATTATTTTCAAAGACTAATAATATCCTATGTATATTTTTATTAAATATGGAAATATTATGATTAGAATAGTTCTTACCTTGGATGTATTGAATGGCAACAAATAGGGCATACAATTGAAACAGGCACCAAAACACATGTTGAATTGGGTTTCCCCATGAGTTCCAATACGTGACAAACCTTTTCAATTATAAGGATATTCTTATAACACATAAAAGAGGGTTGCCCTAAACAAGATTCGTCTTGCGAATGCTTTC
This sequence comes from Labia minor, assembly GCA_963082975.1. Lineage (NCBI taxonomy): Eukaryota > Metazoa > Arthropoda > Insecta > Dermaptera > Spongiphoridae > Labia > Labia minor. The sequence continues at coordinate 68,008,976 of OY720347.1, forward strand.
AGCCAAATCAACAGCAAATGTATGAACCAAGCGAAGCACACATCCATGTGCTATGGAATCGCCTGAGCGCACATAGCCCGCACATTCCTCTGGTGAAATTTTTTACCAGCATTTGAATTAGTAATAAAAATAAAAAAATAAAAAAAAAACAAATAAATACATGCATGTACACACTTGCATATATCACATGATGTTAATTAACTGGAGATAAGTAAGAAAAGATAGAGGCGCGTCGCTAGAATGAAGGTATTCTTTTAGCAAATATTTAATTAAACTTAAAACATGTTATAGTTATTTAGGAATATTATTAATAAAATAAATTACGCTTATCATTTTGTTGTATTCAATTTTACTTTCAGTTATCAATAGATGAAGAAATTTAAATTGTTCTGAAATAGATTTTAAGACAAGATAATTTTATTTTTTTAATTTTTATTCAAGATCTAGATTTTAGTCAATTTACACATTTATTTGTCAATATAATACATTAAATATTGAAGGATTGTGGAATCGAACCTGGCCGAATTCATTTAGATTTATAATTTAATAAATCATGATATGTAAATATATATTATATATATATATATATATATATAATATATATATATATTTAATAAACATGTATAAAATTTAAAATGAATAGATAAATGACCGATTTAAATGATTTAAGTTCAATAAAATATAAAATTTTTTTTTTTTTAAAGAAACAAAATATATTGTGCATGTTTAGAATTAATACAAATATTTAGAAAAGTTTTATTTTTGTTTTTTAATGGAAATTGTAAAAATAAATAGTCTAAAGCAGGGGTGGGCAACCCGCGGCCCGCGGGCCAACTGCGGCCCGTGTGCTCATAAAGTGCGGCCCGCGAACATATTTAAAATTTATATGGTGGCCGGCCCTTATTCAAATGTTTTAATGATCTTTATCATAATATTGAGCTATTTCGAATGACATTCATTACTAAAGTAAATAACATACCAAAAACATAATTTTTTGTCAATTGAGGTTATTTTATAATACATTTCCATCACCGTTTTCTGAAAACATAATTTTCATTAACTTACAAAACCAATGTTAATGGCCCGCTTAAGTTTGGTTGTTTTCAATTTTGGCCCGCATTATAAAAATGTTGCCCATCCCTGGTCTAAAGGGTAAGATAAAAATAGAAAAAATAGTAATAGAAATTTCAAAAATTGTTTTCATATTCCAAATATAAATTTGTTTGAAGGGAAAGTTTTGAGAGAAGAGGAATTATCAATGAACGGTGATAATGTCAAGGTAAAAACGGAAGGGAAGAAGGAAATTAATTATTTTTATATGTTCCAAAAGAATTAGTTTTTTCTTAATTTAAATTTATTTGAAGTTACAAATGAAAATAAAAATCACAAAAAAAAATCTAAAATTTATTTGTCTTGCAAACATTGTAAGTTTATTTATGATATTTTAAAAACAATTTTAAATTCTGTTTGTCATTTAATTTTTTGTTAATTCTTATAAATTTTTATTAGTTAATTTTATGTTTTTTTTTTATCTATTTTCGTGTTTATTTTTTTATTAAATTACTCATTTATATTTATTTATTCATTGTTCTCTTATTAATTAATTTTTAGATAGTTTTATAATTTTTAATATTTTTTCACTAAAATATTATTTAAATTTTATTAATATTATTTATTATTATTGAGGACCCCAAGTTTCATTCATTTTAATCAGATTGATGCAATGATGTAACATTTAATAATTGTAATAAATAATTCAAAAAATCTATATCAATATTTTTTAAAGGGTCGAGCGATAGCTTGGTGTTCCAGGTACTATATATTATATTAGATGCAACTTACCGATTGTAAGTTACAATTTTCACCGTCTAATTTCTTTAAAGATTAAATAATAAATTTTAATCTATGTTAAACTTGGCTCTCAAATAGAATCATGTCTGAAGTTTATTATCTTTAAAGAGCCGGGAGTTCTTTTAGCCAGCTTACCATATATCCTATGGCCTTTACAAGGTCGTCAACATTGGAGACACTGGCAGATTTATTTTATTTGCTTATATTTATATGCCTGATCATCTGAAGAGTGATGTTTCTCGTTTTTAAGTCAAAGAAAATCAAATCATTAGTTTTTTTAATGATATAATAAAATTAATGAAACCATAATTTAAAAGATTCATCGAAGGTTCAGCCCCTAAGTCAGTGATTCTCAACCTTTTTTTTTTTTACCTCGGCACACTTTTAACGGTTTAAAAAATTTGGCGGCACACAAAGAAAAAGATAAGTGTAAAAGTTTACCATATTGAATAAAAGTGGCCCCAAAAAGAATTTACCTTTGTTTTTTTTAGAACAAAATTGAAAAAATTTAGAAAAAAAAGTCGGAAATGTTTAAGAGCCTCTTTACATTTGTAATAATTTGGCGACTCATTTTTGAAAATCTCGCGGCACACAAAAGTGCTGCGGTACATAGGTTGAGAATCACTGCCTTAAGTGGTTAGACTGGAAAATGTATACCACAATTCTTACAACTAATAATTACAAAAATTCGAAATGAAATCAAACTTATTTTTAAGATTGTGTGTGTTGTCTTTGGAGTTCTCTGCTTAATTAGGATCAATCCCATATCCGATTATTTTTTAATCTGTGATTTTCTTAAAATCAAAAATTAGTTAAAGCTCTAAGACTAAAGTAATTTTGACAATATAAATGAATCTATCCTATTATACATATATATATATATATATTTATTTTCACCTTCACTTTATTTGTATTCTATCTTTAAAAATCAAATTGTTTTAAGATTATAGATAGATATTCAATTATTAAAAAACAAATTATATATATATTTATATTTTTTTATTTAAATGAATTTTCACTTTTTATAAATAAATTTTCCCTTCCTTTTGCACAATTTATGCTAATAAGTATTTCCTTAATGGAAATATTTATTATAATAAAGAAATAATTACGACAAAAGGACATGCGAGTTTTTTAAACATTCCTCTTTGTCACAATTAGATTTAATATATATATATATATATATATTAGTTTAATGTAATGATTTTAAAAAATACGAATAGATTTTTTTTTAATATTTTCGAAGGAAGACATCTTTCGGAAGCCTTGATAAATGTGGCCCAGGGACAGGCACATTAAGCCAGACCTACCTCTGTGTTCACTCATTGGACATTACAATGCCATACATCAAAAGTTGGAAACTAACTTTTATATAAGAATTCGATTTCTTGTCTTTTTGTTCAAAATCATTATTGACTACTCTTGAGATAATTATAAATAAACTTTCTTTTGTCACCGAAACATTACATTTCTCATCAAAATGAAAAAAAACAATGATTTAAGGAATACAATAAAAACATTTCTTTTGAATTAAATAATTCATTAAGTATATATATATATAAATATATAAATATACTTTTATAAATTTATTTCTTACTATTATTATTTCAATAGAAATAAAAAAATTTAAAAATTCATTGAATTCTCTTATATTTTAAAATATTTAAGGTATTCTTTAGAATAAAAAAACTGAAAATTATATTTTAAACCTCCCTGACCGGCTTTTAAATTGTGTCAATCTGATTTATGAGTCATCGATATTTATCGTAAAAGAATTTCAAACAAGATTAATATTTATATCTCCATATATGTCGATTTTTAAAAAAAATAATTAATTATAGAAATCTAATAATTACGATTTTTTAATCAATAAATTTTCCAATATTTGAAAGGAGAAGTGATAGAAATTTTTAAGGGTACAAAAAAAAATACATATGAATAAATAACCATAACCATAAAATGATCAAATATATATAAATATTAAAATAGCTGCTCAGACTGCCTTCGGCGCTCTTCGCACCTAAACAGGGGCCTCTTGTACCCCCCGAAGTGATACATAGTATATGTAGTTGAGTCTGTATGTGTAATAGGTTTTCATTTATTTGATTTCAATGAATATATTATTCATTCCTTTTTCGTGTTCTTATTTATTTTTTTAATTTAATTAGTAAATTTATTCAATATTTTATTGTATATGCTATAATGGATTATAATATTCCTTAATATTTATTTTGATATTCGTTTTTATATTATCATTTATCGTTTATTGAATAATTTTTATTATAATGAAATTTAGGGAAATCTAAAGTTAGAGACATTTTATAAAATTAAAAATAACTTTTAGGGGTAAAAATGATTTATATATTATTCTTCCAATCTTAAGAGAATATCAATGCGAATTAAGGCCAAATAGAACAACATTAGATCAAATCCAATCTCGCTAAGAACATTCATTATTTAAAATTATTCAGAGTTTTGGCAAAGCGTATGACTCAGTTTAAATTTTAATATAATGAATCAAACAAATGTAAATTAAATATATAGAACACGTTATTAGAAGAGTGCGAAATACAAGCAAGAAACTTAGTTATGGGGAGACTAATTCAGAAACCGTCAGTTGGTAGAGCAAAGGTAAAGGAGAACTTGGAAGAAGTTAGAAGAGATAGGTGTTGGTTGGAGGTCGGTCAGGACCGAGATTGTTAGAGAATCCTCTAGCGTCACAGAGTTAGATAAGTTTCTTCTAAGGGAGGAAAATAATTATGGTCTAGAAAAATTAATAAAAGAACTTAATAAAAAAACAAATAAATCAATTAATTAAAATCAATACTATTAATGTATATATTTTTGGTTTATATATAGTTTTATAAAGTTAAAAATGTTAATTTTTTCTTTTATAAAATGTCTCAAGACACTAACTTTAGATTTTACTTAAACTTCATTATAATTAAAAATATTCAATAAAAATCAAGCAATGAAAATAAAATGTCAAAATGATTAAGAAATCTTATACACTATTATAACATATATACAATAAACTCTTTAATTAATTTAATGATAAAAATATTTTTTAAATAAAAAGACAAAAAGAAATGAATGTTTTAATATACCTATTGAAATGGAATGAATGAAAACCTTTTTCTAACAGACTTTCAACCAAATACTGAATATCACTTCGGGGGTACAGGGGCAGAGCCCCTTATCAAGGTGAGAAGAGCGCCGAGAAGGCGGTCTGAGTAACTAGTATATAAACTTGTTTAGACTCATCAGATGAGAATTTTTTCATTTTATTTTGAAGGAATCTATTTAAACTTACCTAAAACAAATGAGTGTCAAGATTTAAAAAAATGTTTTTATTTATTTATAATTTTTAAAATTATTTGTATCGGTGATGGAAATATCTCATTTCTCATGGTGTAATATACTATAAAAATCTGGAGTGTCTCCACTTGACTATCTCGCAATTTGAATTGGATTAAATAACATATATTATATTTAAATTAAATTTAATTAATTATAAATTATAAATTGAAATTAATAAATAATATTTATTAAACCAGCGCATGTTTGACTCTGTTGATGGCACCACGTCACGTGTTGGCGCGTGAGATTTGAAGTGTTAAAAAATTAATTCTGGTGCTTTCAGCAATTAAATCAAGCTGAAATTCTATATATAGCAGTTTTATGCAATTATTAATCATGTGAAAAACTATCAAACATATATCTTTATTTTTACGGTCACTTTAGAGGAAAAAAAATCAAAACGTTGTAGGTGATGACCCTCTTCCGGTTGAGGTACATTTCTCAAAAGTTGATAGAAAACTATGAATTTTGAATAATGCCCATGTACCAAATTTCATCATTCTAGCTCAAACCGTTTTTGCGTAATCTTGGTTACATACATACACACACACACAGACATTTTTCTCAACCTTAGTGAAAATGATTCAGCAGGAACCTTCAAAACGTATAAAAACATCAAAATCACAACATCGAAAATTTTCGTGATCGCAAAACTATCTCTGGCGAGATAGTAAAAATAAACAATATATAATTAATGTAAAATTATTGAGTTTTAAAGTGTTTTTTTAAAATTTTACCTAGGATGTACATGCATCGTTTTCCATCATTTCATCATCTACGAAATTCCTCTCACTTCCACAGCTCTCTCAGCCTTTGCGTGCAGAAATTACGATTACACTAATAGTGAATTTCCTAATATTATTAGGATGTAAGATTATATATAAAGTTCTAATAGAATAAATTATGCTTATAAAATTTGACATATATCTATGACTAAAGCATTATTATATTTTAGATCAAGAAACATAAAATCGTCCATACTTCCCATTCCTTTAAAACCTTCATCCAAATTTACCTTTTTATTGTCCCTCCTGATCCAAAATAGAAAAAAATTAATTAAAATTGATACAATCTATTGTATATAAATTTATAAATTAATCTAACCTTCTCTATTTCCGGATTGATGATCATGAAATATTGATTATAGTATGTTATTTAAAATATTATATTCAAATGTTATTTTCGTTATAAAGTGAAAGATTAGATAGAACTATCTAATTAATTATTATCTGGACACTAAATATGTTATATGTACTTCATTGACAAGAATTTCGTAATCATTTTTTCGATATACAATTTTTAAAGAATTTATAAAACATTAAAAATAAGTGAGAAAAATGAAAAATAAAATATTTTTTATAGGTTAATTGAGAGAAAAAATTAATATAATAAATAAATTGAATGACTACTCTTTTATTATGAATTGAAGCTAACTTGCTGATATGATTATTAAACATTAAATAATATATGGTTACATAATTATTGGTAGTAATTTAAACATGCTTACAGATGTAATATCTTATATATAAAATTCTCGTGTCACAAAATTTGAAAAAGTACTCCTCCGAAACGGCTGAACCGATTCTTATGAAATTTTTTATGTATATTCAGTAGGTCTCAGGGCATGTCAGACTTCCTTTATAAAACCGCTAATTGGTAAGGTGTGTCCAGGGGGAGGAATTTAAATAAAATTAGTTTAGTTACAATGCTAGATCATAGAGGCGCTGGTGGCGATAATTTGACATGTCTATATATTCTAATAGAGCAGAGGTTGCCAAAGTGGTGGTCCGCGAGAAAATTTCGCTGGTCCGCAGAAAAATGTGGAATATACTTACTCATCATGTTAAGTTATGTTTTAAGATGCATTAAAACATGATTCAATTCATAACAATACGTGATAATAGTTTCATTTTATTAACTAGGTACATTTTATGTGTTCTTTGATTACAATTTTTATTTATAAATATATTTAACACTTAAAAAATCCTATTAGTGGTCCGCGGGATTTAAATTATGAATTAACTGGTCCGTGGTGTCAAAAAGTTTGGCGACCGCTGTAATAGAGGACTTGCAAACAAAGTGTTTCATGGGTCGACGGTCTAAGGCGTTATCTTATGACTTTGCACTCTTAGTTCGAATCTCGCAAAGGTACATTTTTTTTTAAGTATTATATATTTTTTTTTACAAATTTATTAATTTTTATTATTTTAATATTTTATTAAATAATTTTATTTTATTAAATTAAATTTTATTAAATTAATAATTATGTCAATTAATTTTTTCTGCATAAATATTCACATATAAAAAACTATAGAGATGGGACAGGGTAGGAGTTAGATGGTTATAGCTCAGAATAGTCACACTCGGGGGGTACAGGGGGCGGAGCCCCCGTCTAGGTGTGGAGAGCGCCGAAGGCGCTCGGAGCAGCTAGTTTTACTATAAATTTTATGTGAATGCAATTATGGTCATTGATTTTAAAATAGAAGAATTACAAATAATGACCAAATTTAAATTTTAGAATACTTTTGAAAATAACAGGATTGTCGATATTGGATGAAAGTATGAAATTATGAATTAAATATCGACTTCATTTAAATTTATTTTTCTGCAAATAGGTTATGTGCATTCAGCGATAGTTTTTCAAAATCTATCTATATATAATAATGGTTATATAAATTCTATATAATTACATATACTCCAACCATTTGTTAATGAAATTATTGTATATATGAAAAAAAAAAATTTACAAAAATAAATATATTATTAAATGTACTATTAACATCAAAGATTTTTTTTCTAAAATTACTACACAATTTATTTTTAATTATTTTAATTAATAATAATACTAGCTATGATTCCTTTCCTGAGTTTGTGTACCGATATTATTATTTAATATTTAATTAATAGAGAAGGGATTTCCTAAATGAATTTGCCTGCTTATTTCAGCAAAGGTATATTAAATTAAGCAGTCATTTAAAACAATATAATTATCGTTTTTAACTATGTACTTCAAATAATGATATCTATTTTGTTTTTATTATCATTTATATTAACAGTTAAGATTAGAAAGTTTTCCGTTAATATAGATTAGAATTTGTTCGATGAAAAGAAAATGCTATGGTTATGGATAAACATGAAATAAAATTATTATATTTAAGATGTTCATGATTGAGAGAAAAATTAACAAATTGATATTATAGTTAATAATAGAAAGAAAAGATTACTTTTTTTTTTACAAATTCGAAGATATTTATTTCCTTTTGTCAATAGTTATAGTTATTTCAAATTAATATTCGAATTTTTAGAAAAAGTATAGTCATGCGGGTTGAAAAGATGGGGGCCCCCTTCACTGAATCACTTTAAAAAATTTATTTTTTCTCTTTGTATTGATTTTTTATTATTAAAATTAACATTAAATGTCATTTATATGGGTCGATTTTGGCCTTAGATATTAATTTAAACACAATCCCTCTCAAATATATATCTCAAGACAATGCTTGGGACAACAAGGACCCTTAAGTTATATTTTTTGTATTGAATTATTAATCAGTTTATCTTTTAAGAAAATAATATTAAACTACATATTTATACATATAACAACAATTTCACTTTTATAAAGGGTCTGAAAATATTTTAAATAGTTATTTATAACAATAACTAAAAATCAATTATTTTTACTATCTCATAAGAGATAGTATTGCGATCACGAAAATTTTCGTTGTTGAGATTTTGATGTTTTTATACGTTTTGAAGGTTCCTGAATCATTTTCACTAAGATTGAAAAAAATGTCTGTGTGTATCTATGTAACCAAGATTACGCAAAAACGGTTTGAGCTAGAATAATGAAATTTGGTACATGGGCATTATTCAAAATTCATAATTTTCTATCAACTTTTGAGAAATGTAGCTTAACCAGAAGAGGGTCATTACCTACAACGTTTTGATTTTTTTTCTTCTAAAGTGACCGTAAAAATAAAGATATATGTTTGATAATTTTTCACATGATTAATAATTGTATAAAACTGCTATATCTCGAATTTCAGCTTGATTTAATTGCTGAAAGCACCAGAATTAATTTTTTAACACTGCAAATCTCACGCGTCAACACGTGACGTGCCATCAACAAAGAGCCAAACATGCGCTGGTTTAATAAATATTATTTATTAATTTTAATTTATAATTTTTATAATTTATAATTAATTAAATTTAATTTAAATATAATATATTATGTTATTTAATCCAATTCAAATTTGCGAAATAGTCGAGTGGAGACACTCCAGCTTTTTTTAATTTCGCATACTCGTTATTCTTATCTTTCAAATTGTAATAGTCAGTTTCAATTATTAGTTATTGAGAGGGGTTGGGGAGAGCCCTATTTATTGTAAATGAAAGAAAAAATTAATTAATTAATTAATTTGATTTATATATATATATATATATTCAAATTATATATTATATAAGTATAAATTAATTAATGAAAGGTTATCTTTTCAATTTCTAAGATATACGTTGCCTATCCTTTGGATTCGTGATTTCAAAGTGTAATTCGGTGGGAGGAGGAGAAGGGGAGACAGTTTCCCCCCATTAGCAAGAGTTCGTCTCCCTTATGGTTAGTCGGCCACCAAATGATGACTCATTTGCTCCATCGTAAGGCTTTCACCAAGACGTTCTTGTTGCGTTAGAGCAATTTTATTTATCGACTTCCCTTAGCCTAATTTAACTTGAATTTAAAATTATCTTTTCAAAATGTGTTGATGAAAGAAAAAAAAGTATTTCTCAAACTTGAATATAAGAAAAAAAAATTCAGCCATTATGTTTATTCAATTGTGTTCAAGGACAAGAGAATTTGCAAGAACAATGATTGGACTCACATTGGAAGAAATTGCAAATATATTATTTTATAATGCATATTTAAATAAATTTAAACAAAAAGAAAATATTTGTATTTCAAAATACTGATTATATATATATATATATATATAGAGAGAGAGAGAGAGAGAAATATTCAAATTTTTCAAAAAAAAAACGGATGAGAGTAAAATAGGTTTTGGTGGCTTGAAAGAAGTTAGCTCCCGCTTTTTGATTTTTAAAATTTTCTTGATTGTTCTGGATTATGCTAAGTTTGTGCTACATTGTGTTCGAAAAATAAAGGCACAATATAAAAAAGGTAGCACATGCTAGCACTAATGAAAAAAATTCGAAAATTGTAACGTGGGGACAGGCCTATCATTTTTGTGATTTGATAAAATCCTTTTTATATTGTGGTTTTATTATACGAACATGATGTTTCAAAAGTGTAGAGGGAGGGGAACAGCGCCAGATAAAGGGACGGGTAACTGCCCGGGCGGCAAATTTTGAGGGGCGCCGATATAAAAATAAGTTGACCTGTGGCCAGGTCCGAACCGACCGACGGTTTGAAATAAATTAATTTCAAGCTACAGAAACAATTTCAAATAATTTTCATATATCTATTAATGTAATAAAAAACAGATATGGATACTTAAATAATAAATATAAACATTTTTAATTTTATTTTATTTATAATATATATGCAAGACCAGGCTGTGACGTCATGAATGGTTGGATGACGTCATATAATTTTAAATCAAGAAAAAACTAATAAATATGATTTTTCTCGAGGATAAAACCAATACAAAGTGCATGATTCGTGGTGATATATAAAAAAATCTCCTTTGGTGTGAAAATAACCCTTTCCTTCCTATCGTCGAACGCTAATACTACCACTTCCGGTTTCCGGAATTGCACCAAAAGTTGATCAATTCATCCCACTGATGCATTAAGTAAATATACCAAATTTCATCAAAATCGGTTGAGCCGTTCAGGCTGTACACATCTATACGGACGGACAGACGGACAGACATCATGCTAAAAATACTTTTTTCTGTTTAGAAAATGCATGATTCGTGGAGATATGTAAAAATCTCCACATGTGAAATTTGGTGTGAAAACAATACCTCCCTTACTATCGTCGGTCGGTAATAAAATATTTTATATTCATTATTTGTGTGTAATTTTGATTTTTAGTATTTTTTTAATTTAATGTAAATTTGTATATTCTTGTATGAAAGCATGAAATTTTGTTTTGCCCGGACCCGGAGTCCTCAAAGCCTGGGGGGGGGGGGGAAGATAATGACTTTCAAGCCAGTGAGTGTAAATATTATTTTAATTAATAAAGAAGCGATATTTGGAAAGTCCATATAAATTTTCATTTAAATAAAAGTTTAAATTTTAAAACACCTATGCTAGATAAGAAATATATTTATAACGGATTTATAGAATACCTTAATATAGTGGTGCCTAGTACCAAAGAGCACGAGAGATGGAACTGCACCGACGTGCAGCGATCGGGTGATTAATAACAGAAACAGAAAATTGTATACATATATGTAAATAAAACCAAGCAAATATCAGTATCAGTTCCGCAAAGTTCGATCTCAGTAGGGATCACATCATCCCTACACTCGGAATCAACCTTCCAATAGGGATCGGACACCATTTTGATGACCCAGACGTTCCCTTTAACGTCTTTTTGTTGGAATCGGTTCAATCAACCCTAGGGGTGTCTTCAACAACTAGCCGATCCCTCCCTCCTTTTTCCTCGCCATCACCATCGGAAACCAGCGGCAGCACTACATCGTCCTGCCGCCCCACATTGGTGATCGCAACGTCCAGGACGGGATCCAGACCACACCAAAACACCCCGAAGAAGCCACTCATCACGACATTGAAACATCGACGCTTCTAGACCAGGTCACAACACGACACCGGCAACTCAACAGAATAACAGAATGGAAACACCGGCGGATTTCAGCATCATCGTCCATGACGTCATCGGAATCATCATGACATCATCGCAACCACATCTGCACACGGTGATGTCATCAACTGCCTTCATGACACCATCATCGCCATCGTCCCTGACGTCATCACCACGGTAATCCTCTCGGACATTATCGCCATCGTCCAGGTCGTCAACACCGTCACGACCGTACATGCTGGTCTCTTTGCCATCACCCCCGTCACTGTTATTCTCGCCATCGTCTCATCGTCACTACGACAACCAGGCTGAGGTCCGTGACATAATCGCAACCCCCAGTGCGCTTTCCAGACAGATATCGCTTTCACTAAAGACATCACTAAAGGGGGAGTCCTGTGTGCCTAGAACCAGCGAGATGGCGCTGCACCAACGATAGGGTGATTAATAACAGAAACGGAAAATTGTATATATGTAAATAAAACCAAGCAAATATCAGATCGATCTAAGTAGGGATCAAGTGTATAGCCAGACGATATAATAAACTTTTTTATATATTATATCACGTCTCTATACCATCTTTACTAAAATCGTACCTCCAGTACCCGTTCCAACCTTTGTCCCTACACGTCGGACTCTTCAATACCTTAAAGATTATGTACATTTCTCACTTCCTTTTAATCAAATAATACAGGATATTGCTTAATACTAATTAACAAATAGAATGACATACGAAAGCTTTAATTGAATAAAAATTAACATCATTTATTTATAAATATTTATATAAATACAAAACTATTACTACTAATTAATAATAATCATAATATTAATAGAATTAAAGAATATCACTTTATACAAATGATTTATATTTTATTTGAAAATATCTATTCAATTTTACTAAATATTATTGTACAAATAACATAATCAAAACAGATGACCAATGATTATTTCTCTTATCAATATTTTAACAAAAGAATTAAGAGAATATTAAATTCAATGCTATCCAACTATTCAATAAATTAAATTTAATTTTCTCTCTTCTGTTGTATCATAACAGAAACTCGGATGCTTATCATTTTCAGATATCAACCTCCCCCTCCTATTCTTCAAGTTTACTATTTTCAAAACCCACTATTTCAAGGGATGCTTCTGAAAATTAATCCCCTTCTTTTTGGTTTAATCTTAATAGCGCATTCGTCTCTTCCCATGTGTGAATACATGTACCTATGTAAATAATCCTACTTACTTTCTGTGATATGATTTTTTATACTTTATATCTTTTAGTTAATTAGGACAATCGATTTCTCCTAATTTCTTCCTGAAGAGTATATATTTATTTATTTATTTGCATCATAAAATTGACTTGAGGGCAAATGAACTTGAATTACACATCTCTTCCGATAGTTTTTGGGTCACTACAGTTCTTGGAGTTAGAGGGGGGGAGGGGAGAGATAGCAAGAGTGCAACAAGCAGTCCGGTCTGTCATGGACCATTAAATCTGATAGAAGTTTATTTTTAAAAAAATTCAGTTTCTAAATAAAAATAGTTAACATATGAATTCACTTTTCTTTTTTATAATAATAATAGATTCAATATTAATCATAATTTATATGAATCTTTATTAATAGATAGAAATAATCTTTTAGAAAGTTCTTATATAGTAATATTTTTTTTTATAGATCGCCGATAATTAAGTGTAAAAAATAAATCAAATAAATCATTTAAATGGAATTTTTTTAATATTATTTTTGAACGATCGAATATGTCTCGAAATATATTTATTATAATAGTTATTTCGATAGTAAAAAAACAAATTAATAAATTAATGATTATATTATAAAAATTAAAAATTAACCATTTATAATAAAAGAAATTAAATGCATGGTAAGATTTTATTCTTCTATAATTTTCGTTATCAAATGTCAAAACAATCAAGGTAAAATATCTATATATAAGTATATATAAATTATAAACCGTTTAAAGCCTTTTCTCAATACTAGTTATATTTCGATTCGATTATTCCGTTGCTTTCGGGCGTCGATATTGTCTGGTGACTCAAGAGGGGCGTTGACCTCGTTCGTTTACTGCTAAGCTGAAGGAAACCACAAGCGACAGGTTTAGCAACCACCGAAGAAATACAGCCCTTTATACCAAAATAATAATCAATTATTGATCAATTTCAATAAAATAATAGTAAAAATGTTATTACCATGAAATTAATTATATATATATTTAATTATAAATTTCTAAAAAAAATTTATTAAATGATCATTTTAATTTTAATAAGTCCAAAAGTAAATGAATTCAAATCTTTTTTTTTTAAATTTAAAAAAAACAATTATTGCTTAAAATATAATAATAATATATTTATATTAATAATATAATAATAATAATATAAAATAATATAATAGTACCTGGAACACCGAGCTATCGCTCGACCCTTTAATGAATATTGATATACAATTCTTTGATTATTTATTACAATTATTAAATGTTAAATTTAATTATTAAATGAATGATATTTGGGGTCCTCAATAATAATAAATAATAATATTAATTAATAAAAATTTATAAGAATTAACAAAAATTAAACGACAAACAGATTAAAAAATTTCAAATATTTTAAAGGAACAGGCATTTATTTGTATTTAATATTATTAGTATTATTAAATCATATATATTCAATAATTTATTTTGAATAAGATATTCTTTAATTATCATTGTTTTTAAAATATCATAAATAATATGTAGCAATTTTCAAGATAGAAAAACATATAGATAATTTATAAAATAAAATAAATTTTAAATATTTGTAATTTGATTCTAAAATACCAGGAACACCTAGCTATCGCTCGACCCTTTAAATAAGCTGGAGTGTCATCACTCGACTATCTTGCAATTTGAATTGGATAAATAACATATTTTATATTTGTAACGGACAAAGTATTTATATTCTTAGTTATTTTTCTTTATTATACATTTTATTTTGTTTATCTATTTTTTTAGTTTATTTTGTTTTTCTATTCCCCTATTTTATTAACAAAGTTATTTGGTCGCATTATTCTTAAAATGTAATATATATATATAGAGATTATTTTTTTGACTAAGGGGAGGTACCATCCCTCCAAGTTCTAATATTTTTAAACAGTTGAGAATGGACAGTGGAACTAGTGAGATATCATCCTGATATGACCTGTATTTATCACGTCCCGTGATATAATTATTTTGTATATAATCATTTTTATTATCACACCCTGTGATACAGTTTAACTAGTGATATCATCCCGATATGACCTGGTATTTATCACGTCCCGTGATATAATTATTTTGTACATAATCATTTTTATCACACCCTGTGATACAGTCGAACAAGTGATATCATCCTGATATAACCTATACTTATCACGTCCCGTGATATAATTATTTGTGTATAATCCTTATCATCACCCCCTGTGATAATTATTTCCGCTAATTCCAGTGATATTAGTGAATTACATTTTCTTATTTTTCTATTTAAAATTTGTATATTTAATTTGTTAATTTTTATCTATTTAATTAAAGTAAATTAATGTGAACATTATTATTGTGTTTTCCCTTTTCCCTTAATTTTTCAACACTCTTTTATACTTTGGGATATCCAAAGTTGGCGCCCATCATTAACTTAACATAATTAACAATTCGCGGTCATCGTGGATCATTACAAGTGCCCCATACTTAGATCCCCTTATAAATTGGCACCCAACGTAAGAGGATCGTCTACAAAGTGACCCCAACTTGAAACGGTCCTCCTTACAAAGTGGCAGCCCAACGTTTGGCTCGATTAGTTCCTTACAAAGTGGCAGCCCAACCTGAGGCCCGATTAGTACACCACGGCTCCTGAGAAAAGTACATTATTCATCTTTGGTGAGCAGTATCATCACTTTTTCATCTCAACGGACTTATAGTACAATTTAATATTTAATTAATAAAATAGAAATTTAAAACTTTTACTTTTATACTTTAAATTTAAATAAATCATATCTCCTTGTCTAATATAATAATATATTTAACACTTGTTAATTATTTTTTTTATTTTTAATTTTCACATTTATCTAACAAATAGAATATTTATCTATTTAATTCTAATTCAATAAAAATAGTTTGAATATATTAATATTATTATTAATTATAATCAATTAATTTATATGTTTAATTTGTAATTTTTTTTTAATTTTTAAATTTTATTCAACTACATTATATTTAAATTAATGAATTAATAAAATTGATAAAATATCACTATATTTTCAAATATTTAAATACTTTTACATATTTTAAATTATATTTCAATTATCTTATTTTATAATTAAACATTGTATAATTCAATTGTACGCGACTAAATAACTTTTAATTTTGATTAATTAATTAATTTTTTTTATTTCTCTTTGGTTAACATTAAATTTAATTATCCTATTAAAAATGTCATTTTTCGGCAAAGGGAAAAAGGAGGATCTTATCCTTTTAGCACAGGAATTAGGAATAGTTATGAATTTAGATTCTCGTAGGATCGATATAAAAAATGATATCACATCATTGCCTGATTATGATGAAGACCTTACACGGGAATTACTTATGACCATCATAGAGGATAGGAAGGAAAAAGAAGAAAAAGAAAAAGAAGAAAGAGAGAGAGACCGAGAAGAAAGAGAAAAGGAGAAGGAAAGACAATTTGAACTAGAGAAACTCCGAATTCAAACCGTAGTGAACCAGGTAGAATCACCAACCCCACTTCAACCGAAAGTAGATATATTGAAATTCTTACCTCTATTTAAAATTAACGATGACGATATTAATACGTATCTGCGTCTTTTCGAAAGACAAATGAATTTTCTTGGCATATCTGAGGATGCATGGGTCACTTATCTTATTTCGGTCTTACCCACAGATATTACTACTCTAATAATTAGAGAACCAAATGAAGTCGCCCAAGACTATCAACATATTAAGAAGCTCCTACTTCACCGATTTAAATTAACTACGGATAAAATAAGAAAACTTTTCTCCACCTCCAAGAAGACATCGGAAAACACTTGGAAAGATTTTTACTTCAATCTACGCGGTTATCTAGAAGCCTGGCTATCCGATCTAAAAATTGAAAATTTTGATCAACTTAAAAATTTGATCCTAGCTGATCAAATGAAGAGAAAGTGTTCATCCGAATGCAAAGATCACTTCCTCGACTCTTGGGAAACATTGGTAGATCCCCTCGATCTCGCAGAAAAATTCGACTCCTATGATAACTTAAGGGCCCCATTTTCAAAAACAATTACTTCAAATAAATCTATCGAACCCCCTAAATCGAAATATTATGATCGGAAACCCTTTAGAAACTCACAACCTCGTGAAAAACAAAAAGAAGAGACTGACTCTTCAATAATTCGTTGCTACGGCTGCGGAACTCCAGGAGTCACCAAACCTAGGTGTCCAACTTGCAATCCGAATCAGGAAATTACCAACGCACACGCCTTGCAGTGTGACGTCACTACAAATGGAGATACTAAACTCGCTCTAATAGAAGCCTCCATCTATGAAGCTTCTGGTTCTATTTGCGTTGACAGCGGGGCCACTCGCTCAATTGGCGGTCAGCGTCTTCTCAGCTATTTAAGACAACGAGGAGAACATTTTAAAGTAGAAAAACTTTCCTTAACTCTAGCTGACGGGAAAAAGCGTATACATTCCGTGTTATTAGCTACAGTTCCTGTAAAAATCAAAAATAAAATAATACATATAGAAATGATATTCCTACCCAATGTTAGTGGAAATAGATCACTATTAGGTCTTGACTTCCTCAGAAAAGCAGGTTTAGTATTAGATATGCGAAACAATCGCTGGTATTTTCATAATTATCCTAAGAGAAAATACAAATTTATTCGAGAAAATCTCTGCACCACTGAAGAAAATAATACTGTTGTTGAAAACACTATTCAGCTAACTGAGGAACAGAACATAAAACTTGCCCACTTATTAAAAGAACATGAAACTGTCTTTCAACCAGGGGGAGAGCCAACTCCTTACGCTGGACATGATATAAACACAGGCGGTTGTTTGAATGCGCTGCAAAGGGCTGTCGATTCCATGGACGGTACCAAAGTCAGCAAAGAAGATCCTGCTGTCCGATATAGACAGCTGGTGGGGTCTCCGAGAGCCCATCGGGGCCCACCAGGAGTTATGGAGCCATCACAAACTCAAAAACATTCATTTACTCAAGGACTTGTTCCCCCTCATACATCAGCTTTGCGTCTATGTAACGACACGCGTTCTACTCCAGTAGTTCCTCTACGTAAGCGAGGAAGGCCAAGAATTGTCCGTTCCTAGGGCTGATCCCTCAATCAAAAGACCTCGGAATCAGAGGGGGAGGATGTAACGGACAAAGTATTTATATTCTTAGTTATTTTTCTTTATTATACATTTTATTTTGTTTATCTATTTTTTTAGTTTATTTTGTTTTTCTATTCCCCTATTTTATTAACAAAGTTATTTGGTCGCATTATTCTTAAAATGTAATATATATATATAGAGATTATTTTTTTGACTAAGGGGAGGTACCATCCCTCCAAGTTCTAATATTTTTAAACAGTTGAGAATGGACAGTGGAACTAGTGAGATATCATCCTGATATGACCTGTATTTATCACGTCCCGTGATATAATTATTTTGTATATAATCATTTTTATTATCACACCCTGTGATACAGTTTAACTAGTGATATCATCCCGATATGACCTGGTATTTATCACGTCCCGTGATATAATTATTTTGTACATAATCATTTTTATCACACCCTGTGATACAGTCGAACAAGTGATATCATCCTGATATAACCTATACTTATCACGTCCCGTGATATAATTATTTGTGTATAATCCTTATCATCACCCCCTGTGATAATTATTTCCGCTAATTCCAGTGATATTAGTGAATTACATTTTCTTATTTTTCTATTTAAAATTTGTATATTTAATTTGTTAATTTTTATCTATTTAATTAAAGTAAATTAATGTGAACATTATTATTGTGTTTTCCCTTTTCCCTTAATTTTTCAACACTCTTTTATACTTTGGGATATCCAAAGTTGGCGCCCATCATTAACTTAACATAATTAACAATTCGCGGTCATCGTGGATCATTACAAGTGCCCCATACTTAGATCCCCTTATAAATTGGCACCCAACGTAAGAGGATCGTCTACAAAGTGACCCCAACTTGAAACGGTCCTCCTTACAAAGTGGCAGCCCAACGTTTGGCTCGATTAGTTCCTTACATATTTAAATTAAATTTAATTAATAAATTAAAATTAATAAATAATATTTATTATTTGTATTATTTTTTCAACATAAAAAAATATGGAGTGTCTCCACTCGACTATCTCGCAAATTTGAATTGGATTAAATAACATAATATATTATATTTAAATTAAATTTAATTAATAAATAAATTATAAATTATAAATTAAAATTAATAAATAATATTTATTAAACCAGCGCATGTTTGGCTCTTTGTTGATGACACCACGTCACGTGTTGGCGCGTGAGATTTGCAGTTTTAAAAAATTAATTCTGGTACTTTCAGCGATTCAATCAAGCTGAAATTCTATATATAGCCGTTTTATACAATTTTTAATTATGTGAAAAATTATCAAACATATATTTTTATTTTTACGGTCACAAAAATCAAAACGTTGTAGGTAATGAGTGCTCTTCTCTTGTATACCAAGAACTAATCAGATAATTCGAATACGAATATGTTCCTTCTAAACAGCATTCATTATGTTAAAAATATAAATGAATAGCTATATAATAATGAATAATCAAAAAAAATGATTTTTTTTTTCATTTATCTCATTTATTTTTTCTTTATATAGATATATATTTAAATCTTAAGCGTATTATTTGACATCATCATCTTTCAAATGATATCCTTTGATTCTAGTGATCGATTAAGATTCAATTTCACTTAAGCCAAGTTTTTTACTTCTTGACATTATTATTGGACATCGAAAGTAGTTTAATACTATTTGTGCTCTATTTATTCACTGTCACACAAAATTAAGATTATTTATTTTTACTTTTTATCAGATTCATTTTGAGTGAATACAAGAAAAATTCAAGAATAATTTAAATTTTTTCTTATCAAGAAAATGTATATTTTTCTAAAAAGATAATAACTACTTATCATTAAGAAAGTAAGTATTTAGTTTATATGTTTTATCTAGAAAGAAGATGCCTTCGTCATAAGATATGGTGAAATAAATATTGATAGGACTTTACTTGTTAACTGGCATGTATTGTTTTTTTCCTGGTAAAGTTACAATGCTTATTTAATACCATTGATTAATACACGTTTGTTTATTATAAGGTAACCAATATCAATCACTAATATCGTGCTATTCTAATGATAGTCCTTAGGACACACGGAACATATGAATGGAAATGAAAGGGATGGAGGAATACAAATAGAAGAACTTTTGGAATCAAACGGAAACGAAAGGTGACATCCGCTAAACCGGTCATCCATAACGTCGTCCATTATAGAAATATAGATATATAATTTTAATAAATTTTCATATACCTTTATAACAAAAGTTTCGTATTTTTAAACCTAAAAAATACTACATTTCTATAGATAAAAAAACGAAATGTTAAATTTTATGATTTAAAAAAAGAAAAAAAATATATAAAGCAATGCAATTGTGGTTAAACCAGAACCAATTGTCAAATTCAGTCAACGCTCTACTTTAGACGAATCCAAAATAGATAAAAAAAAATTTAAGTAAAAATTTATTCGAGTGTTTATCAAATTTAAAACGAATGTTGTATTTAAGAAAAAAAAAATTATAATTAAAAAAAATGCCCGAGATTTTCATTTTTCTTTACGATTTATAAATCTAAAAATAATTTTGAATTATTTCAGTAAAGACTGTGTTAATGAGTGAATACATTAGCGCCCGATCCATATATTGAAATAAATGGAAATATACCTAATTGCCAATTAATAATGTTTTTGGGGCTTAGCAATTGAAAAAAAATACTCTTTTTTTCATGATATTTATATTTACTACCTGAGCTATTATTATATTTTTTAAATTATTGTAGGGTACATTAAACTGGTTCAAAATTCGAATTTGAATTCGAAATTTCTCTGATAATTATTCTAATTTATATTTTATGAAAATGATATTTATTAAAAATGTCAAATCAAGCGACCAAGGGCATTAGCATGACATGGAAAAAAATATTAGAAATATCATAAATAACACTGTTTAATCTATTAAAGAGTAGTTAATATATCTTGAAAATAGATTTTCTAAAACGTTAATAATATGATGATATATTATTTATTTAGTGCATTCAAATAATCTATTCTAATACTAATTATTATATGTATATCTCAAATGTATTCTTATACAATCAATTTTATCATTGAAAAACAGTATTTAAAAGGATGATGTTTAGATCAGATAAGATAACTAGGAATAATTTTAGATGCTATTATCTAATTTAATTATTCCAAGAATCATACAATTTTTAGAGATTATTTAATATTTCATTTTTTTTTCATTAAATCTATGAAGCTTTTTTAAATTGATTATAAGGATAGTAAATAGATGCAGGTCATGTGAAAATATAATTTTTAGAAATATTTATTTTCCTAAAATAAATGATAAATGGGGAATTTCATGACCTCTATGTATCTTTGATAATTAGCATTATAAAAGGGGTTACATTCTATTAGAAGAAAAACTTTCATTAATAAACAATTGTAGAATTTATTAATGAAGGGCGTTGTGCTCAAACACTTTACCGGATGTTGTATTCGCTTCCGTTGATGTCCTTCACGCTTTGGGGTGCAATAGTGGACGATACTCAAAATTATAAATTTTCTGGTTCTTCTCTTAGATGTGATTCGAGCTAGAATTTGAAAATTTTTTGTTTTTTTTTTATAAATATAAAAGGTAATGTGAATGTAGGAGTAAAAGTTTGCTTTATTTTATTTTTACCTATATATCTTTATAAATAAAAATTATTATTTTTTTAAATATATATAAATATTTTTACCGACCGACCATAGTAAGGGAGGTATTGTTTTCACACCAAATTTCACATGTGGAGATTTTTACATATCTCCACGAATCATGCATTTTCTTAACAGAAAAAAGTATTTTTAGCATGATTGTCCGTCTGTCCGTATAGATGTGTACAGCCTGAACGGCTCAATGAAATTTGGTATATTTACTGGATGAATTGATCAACTTTTGGTGAAAATCCGGAAACCGGAAGTGGTAGTATTAGCGATCGACGATAGGAAGGGAAGGGTTATTTTCACACCAAATTTCACATGAGGAGATTTTTTACATATCACCACGAATCATGCACTTTGTATTGGTTTTATCCTCGAGAAAAATCATCTTTATTAGTTTTTTCTTAATTTAAAATTATATGACGTCATCCAGCCATTCATGACGTCACAGCCTGGTCTTACATATATATATATATATATATATATATATATATATATATATATATTATAAATTAAATAAAATTAAAAATATTTATGTTATATCCATATCTGTTTTTTAATTTTTTTTTTGTCAAGTATTGGCATTGTAAGAATATGAAATATTAATTTCTTTTTAATTTTGAAAATATTTTCCTATTAACGATGTTTACAAACATAATTCGCCTCTGTAAATTACGATAAATTGCTTATCAATTCGATTCTTTCTTTCTATTTAAATTAAAACCGTTCCATGGAATACTCTTTAAATTATCATAAAGAACATTCAATAGAAAATTAAATATGATAAAAAAAAAATAAAAATTGTGAACATGGCCAAATAGCTAATGATTTCCGGTAAGCTGACTGGCTTTGAATACAATTCAATAGGGAGAAAACTTCCGCCGCTATTGCAAGAATTGTCTATCTGTCTGACCAGGACGATATCATGTCACGTGGTGTTGGTGGGGATGAAGTAGGAACATGTGACGGCCACTTCAATTATGTTCTAATTGAATTTAACGCGCATATCTATGGGTTCCATATTGTCAGTTCGTTTGGTTATATAAAGGGAGATTGTATCTAAATTTTTTATTCCATTTCGAATTAATGGACAAATAGGCTGTCTACATGTGAAACATTGAACATAGAAATAATGTTTTAGTTTTTTTAAAACAATTTTTATATTTTGGTTTTGTTTTTAGTATCATTTTATAATATTTTTAAAGTTCAATGTTAATGATAGAATGGATGTTGATTTAAATTAAAAAGATAAGAAATTAACTTAAACATATAATTTTATTTAATTACTATGAATATAAAATAAATAAGTATAAAAAAAAGTTGTCTGAATATGAAATGTTATTTATTTTATTTTGCTTGATGATAAATCTTTAATTTTCATTATTTAAGATAATATACGAGTATATATGTTCACTAAATGTATGAATCTATAGAGAATCTATAGAATTTAAAAAAAAGAAATAGATAAAATGATGATAATAATAATAAGATCTTTGACCCTTAATTTTGAAAACTTCTATTTCTAATGACATAGTAACCAACAATTATTTATATTTCAATACCAAAAGAACATTTTGTAATATGAATGAAAGTGTTAAATATATATTTTATATCTAATAATTTAAATAAACAATATTTTTATCAACATATAATTTTGTTTGATTTGTGGATACATAATATGTTCTGTGCGAAAATTGATCTGAGCATTACATTGTTGAAAATAGGTTGTTAGGACAATCTTAAGATTATAACAAAATTTTACATTTTTCTATTTTTGGTATGACTTTTTTAGATCTTTTCGATTAAATTTATTAAAAATTTGTATAAAATGAAAAATAGGATGTGAAGAAAGTTTGAAAGTTGAGCAAATTATGTTTCGTAGTTGAATTATATAATTAATAAAAATAATTGCAAATATGTATTGTTAAGTAGTTGTTTATTTTACAAGAGGTAATTTTATTTTTAATTTTAGTTATTTCTAATCGGCATTTTTAGTTAACGTTCAGTTAATATTAAATCTGGTTTGTTTTAGATTTAATTATATATAATATTAAATAAGTAAATATTATATTAGTAGAAAGATTCAAATGAAGTCTTAATGAATAATTTACTAATAGTTACTTTTCAGAAATTCATTATTGACACTTGAACTACTCCATTTGGACAACTAACAAAATTAATGATAGATATTTTTGTAACAAATAATAAATGTAAAATTTTTTTATTCAATATATTATTAATAATATTAATAGGATAAAAGTAAAGCAATAGTTCAAAGTACTATTTTAATCCGAAATGGCACATTTACATCAATTTCAATAGTTGAAGTGAGATCAACATCATTTAATGTTGCTATGTTACTAGTACGAAGTGATTTTCAATGTTATTATTTAATATATTTATTTTATTTAAGAGAGTCCCTTTACAGCCTCTCTCCAAACGCATCATGATATTTATTTATTTATTTATTGATGAATTGATGTTTTCTTAAATGAAATACCGATATGATACAGCCAGTGTGGAGACAACAGCTCCGAATATCGAAATGCCCAATATTATTTAATATTAATATTAAAAGTAATGTTGTTAAAAGTATATTTTATTTATTTTCCTAAGAAAGATGAAATACAAGTTAGAAAATGAGGGTTGTTTTTTGTGGCAGATGAATGCCTCGGGCTTCTTGCCCTGATTAGTTAGTTAGTGGTTTGGTTCTGTCATTAATTGCTCACTCTGGTCAGCTTGAAGGTAACTGTATGCCGCTCTACAAGTCTAAATGCAACCAGGCATGGATTTTATTTTATATATAGATGATAGAAGGCAAGCTTATTTTAATTTCGATAGTTTGTATAGAATCATTGACCCCACCCCACATGAACATGAATAAAATTAGTCAAATAAATGAGTAATAATGAAAAAAAAACTACATTTAAAATTAAAAATTCATTATTATCAGTAATCAGTAAATAATTAAATTATTTTTATGAAACAAGATTGACAACACCTAGAGGGAGGCAACTTTACCAAGCTATTCAAGAAAGAAATCTGAATGAAATTTCAACTCGTCAACCAACCTACTGGCCTTCAGATCCAAAAAAAACCCCTGATCTATTAGATTTTTGTATTTTTAAAGGTATTTCTCTTGATTGCTTAAATATTGAATCTAGTTTGGATTTATCATCTGATCACTCTCCTATAATTTTAACTGTATCAACCCAATTAGATAAAAGAGTAAAAAATGTTCCCCTTTTCAATAGATATACAAATTGGAACCACTATAGAAATTTAATAACAAAAAATATAAACCTCAATATTTGTATAAAAGACAAACATGATATTGAGGATAATATAAACAATTTAACAAAAATAATTCAAAAAGCTTCTCTGCAATCTACCCCCATAGCAAATATTAAAAATCAAAAAAACCTTTGTTCTCAATTAATTAAGGACAAAATAGATGAAAAACGCAAAGCTAGACAGAGATGGCAAAAGACAAGGTCCCCTACGGATAAACAAACTCTAAATAAATGTATAAAAAATTTAAAAAAAATATTAAAAATTGAAAAAGAAAAAGGTATTCAGAAATACTTAAGTAACCTTAGTCCAGGGGAAGAAAGCAATTACTCTTTGTGGAAGGCAACTAAGACCTTAAAAAGACCCCAAACCCAAATTCCACCAATAAAAACTTCTAAGGGATGGGCTAGAGGTGAGAAAGAAAAAGTAGATACTTTTGCTAAGCACTTATTTAATGTGTTCAATGAACCCCCTGAAAATGAAAATAAATACAAGTGTGATGAAATCATCATAAAAACTAGTAAATTACATAAGGACCCCCATAGATTTAAAAAAATCAAACTTGAGCAGGTTCTTGACGAAATTAAAAATATAAAAGAAAAAAAATCTCCTGGATATGATCTGATTTCAGGCAAATTATTAAAAGAACTTCCCAAAATAGCCTTTATTTTTATTGCAAATATTTATAATGCTATAATTAAATTAAATTACTTTCCAACATTATGGAAAGTAGCTCAAATTATAATGATACCAAAACCAGGTAAAAATCCAAATGAATTAACATCATATAGGCCTATTAGTCTTCTTCCAATTTTGGGAAAGATCTTGGAAAAAATTTTATTCCGAGAATTAAAGCCTTACTTAACAAATATAATTCCTGAATATCAATTCGGCTTTCGTCAAGAACACTCTACTATCGAACAGGTGCATAGGGTAGTTAAAAAAATTAAAGATGCATTTGAAAGTAAATCTTACTGTGGAATAGTATATCTTGATATAACACAGGCTTTTGATAAAATTTGGCACACAGGGTTAATTTATAAAATTAAAAACTATTTACCAGACACATTTTATCAATTATTAAAGTCTTATCTATCGAATAGACACTTTTTTGTTAAATATGGGTGTTCTTCCTCCAACTTAATGCAAATTAGAGCAGGAGTCCCTCAGGGTAGTATTCTAGGGCCAGCCCTTTTCCTATTATATATGATAGACATGCCTCTCTCTCCTTATAATGACATAGCAACTTTCGCTGATGATACTGCAATCATTTCAACAAATGTAAATCATAATGTCGTATCTGAAAGACTTCAAACTCATCTCGATATGTTATATCTTTGGTTTAAAAGATGGCGGTTAAAGATAAATGCAACCAAATCTATATTTGTCACCTACACCTTAAATAGGCAAACATGCCCACCAATATACATGAATAAATCTATCATTCCGCAAAAAGATGAGGCAAAATACCTAGGAATCCATCTAGATAGGCGCTTGACTTGGAAAAAACATATTTCAGCTAGAATTGTCCACTCAAGGGAAGAGTATAGAAAACTATATTGGCTTTTAGGGAGACATTCTAGCCTAGGATTAGAAAGCAAAGTTCTTCTATACAAATCCATAATCAAACCAAAACTGATGTATGGGATCCAACTCTGGGGATCAGCCTCAAAAACTAACATAAAAAAAATTGAAAGTTTTCAAAACAAAACACTTAAAAATCTTGTAAGAGCCCCGTGGTATGTTCCAATTAGATTCATACAAAGGGACTTAGAAATTAAAAACTTAAATGATGAAATAAACATCTTAAGTGAAAAGTATATTAAAAAAATGGAAAACCATCCAAATGTGTTAGTTAAAAAATTACTAGTTAGGGATGATACAATCAAGAGATTAAAAAGATATGATATATTGGATCTCGTTAATAGAAAATTTTGACATTCATGTGTGACAAAGTGAAGTGCGTGTTTATGAAATGTTCGGGATGAGTGTGTGTGTTTAGTGTATAATATTTAAAACTAATATGTGTGTGTCAAGTGCAAATATGTTGCTTGGCATGATATTGTATTGCCAATGATATGTATGTATTGTTTGTATTTCATTTTTTATAAAAATTACTTATTGCCTATATTAAAATGGGCAGATTGTATATTTTCTGAAATAATATATAAAAAAAAAAAAAAAAAAAAAAAAATTTTTATGAAAAATATTAAATTTTAATATATTTATACGTTCATACATACTAATTCCTCATTTGATGAAGAATGATATACAGTATTAATTAAATAAAGAAAAATTTATTTTAATATTTCTTTTTCAATTAAAAAAATCACATTTCACATTAAAATTATTTTCAAATTTGAACAAATTTGTGTCATATATTAAATATGTATCTCTAAAATAATATATGATTTAATTTTCCCTCTGGGTGTAATATATATATATAAACTGAATAATTTTTTTAACAAAATAACATATTTTTTTCTTCTAAAATTAAAAAAATATTACGAAAAGTCAATAACAATGATTATTATTATTATTATTATATATTTTATTACCAATCACAGTCATTATCACCTTTTATTTTACGAGCGATAACTAACAATTGTAGATAGAAAAAAAATTCACAATTTTCTTATAAATATATTTATATACCAACACATAATAGATAATTACTTCGCTAAAATGATAATATCTTTTAATATCTTTGAAATGTAGAATTTTAGAAAAATAAGGAATCCTTCAATTTCTACCCTCAGTATTTTAATCGAAAATAATGGAGTTTGAAAATATTATTGAAAGATATTTATTTTGATATATGTATATAAAGTATAGTCTTTTAAGAAAAGATAAATAAAGAAAACTCAATTCAACACATGTTTATTTATAACAAACTTGAAACTATAATGTTTTACTGTAATTTATATAAGATGATTTACAAATAAATACATTATATTTGATTGTCTGTTTGGATTTTTATTCTTTTATATATTTATTACTTATGTCATATCCAAAGGGTAGAAGTGGATTCAAAAAATGATAGCATCTCATCCTAGTATAGCCACCCCTTAATATTAAACAGGATATAATCAATTATGAATAAATTTATATCAATTACGAATAATATTAAATTAAATTAAATAGATAATGAAATCAAAAATGTATCTACTCAAGATTAGAGAACAAAAAACTACTTCAGAAACCACGTGGGTACTTTAAATATATAAATTATGACAAAGAAATTTTTAATTTAATTTATTTTATCATTAACATAAACAAAATTTAACAAAATAATAATCATTCATTAATACTTGCAATGCAAAACAAAAACGACATAATAGAAGATATTGAAATTATGTTATAATTATAGAATTAAGTTTTATTAAATAAGAAAAATAACATATTATTAAACAAGATTACATATATGTATAAATATTTAATTTAAAATCGTATTTTTAAACTAAAAAAAGGTCTAAAAATAAAACTAAAAATTTCACTTTATAAAAAATAAAACTAAAATTCTTTTCAAATGATAATTATATTTATGAAAGTAAAAAAAGTTATTGATTTGAACCAGAAGAACTTGAAAATATGAGGCTTACCTGTATAAATATATATTTAAAATAATGATAATTTAAATTTAGAGAAGAGTTGAATTTTAAGTTTTATCAATAGTTACTAAGTGAGAGGAAAAAACGATGGAATAGGGTGAGGCAGAGCGAATCGGACCGTTAATATTTTCTGGTTATTGATAAACAAGCAATCCATAGAAAAATTATCCATCACAACGTTCTACATAAGTATATTAAGAATATCATCATACAATTATAGAGATCATATATGAGGTTAAATATATTAAATTCGTTGAATTTAGACAATATAAACAAATATATTGAAAAAAGGAGTATATATTTCTAATCATTGAATAGAATTCGTCTAATCAATTCTAAATAAGAGTATAATAAATTGTATATATAAAATTTATAATATTAAAACGACATAAACTACAACAAAAAGGGTAAATATCATCTGTGAATTTTAAAATGTAAAAGGTTTCACATATGCACAGATATTTTCAGCGATAAAATGACATTCAAATGTATTTGAACGTTTAATTGAACTTTTAAAATATTCAAATTTTTAATCAAAGGAAAACCTTGAGATTGTAATTAGAATGTTTCAAGGGGAAGTATTATTTATATTAATACAACTTTAAAATAAGAATTGAAGCCATAAAATCTTTACAACATTAAGATTATTTTACATAAATTTATTCATTTATGGTAAAAGTAAAATAAATAATAATTATAAACTAATTATTGATAATATTTTATAAAAAAAATTTTATTATTTGAAAGATTATTTCTATAATTAATTTTAAATCTAAAAACGAGACGAAAGATTTTTTATAAAAGAAAGACGAATAATAGAAAATGTATTTATTTAATAGATAAAATTTGTTATGTATTTTTATAAATTTAATGAAAAAGTTGTTAATAATTAAACACAATTGTTTGTTTGTGTCTGATTCACGAAACAATAGGTTTTACTAATCATTATTTCTAAATGAATCATCAATAGTTTATTTATTAAATAATAATTAAATTGAAATATTAATTTTATATAGCCTAAGTTAAAATTTCATTATTTTTATATGATAATCTTAAATAAATACAACAATTCATACTTTAACAATTGAATATTTTGCTAATATATATTCAAAATGTATAAATTTAGTTTATTACTTCATTAAACATATTTATTGTTTTTACTGTCAATGAGAAATCACATAAAATTCTTGAATATAATATTTTGTTATTAAAAAAATAATACATAATGATTTAAATTATTAAATGTCTAAAAATTGAAGTCATTTAAATGGTATTTAAATGCTGGTTAAATGGTTTATAAAATTAAATAACTTTTTAAAAATTATATATTTTTATTTATTATTAACTTAACACAAAGCATTTTTTTAAATTATTTTTCACAAATTTAAAAATATATTTTTATTTATATATATTAGAAAAATTGTTTTTTTTCTGGGACTAACAATTTTTCAGTTTATATAAATTCAAAAACAAAAAAAATATTTCAAATAACATGAAATGATTATCGTATGGCAAATTTGAACAAAATATGCCACAAACCAAGCACGTTTATTAAAAATATTTTTCATTAAATATTTAATTGTATGAATGAATGAATATTATCTTTTCAATAAATAATAACCCCCTAAAAATTATTGTCTTTATGTGTGCAAAACGAGCAAAACATCTATTACTGGGAATTGTTCATAAAGAATCTTTATTCTATAATATATATAATATATATATTGTTATTTATTATTCTTTTATTTTGAGTAAAATTATAAAAAAATTATAACTAAGTAAATCTTTAACTAGAATTGTTTCTTATGAAATATTGAGGTAATATTAATTAATAATGATCTTAGCCCACTTACCAGGTACAGATATGGGGCGCAGGGTACACAATAGCCACGATTCATCGCTTTGAGCTACAAAAATGAAAATTACATGGTCTGTTTGACATCCTCTGTCATAACATGTCGCTTAAGCGACCAATAGGCCAAAGAAAATTTTGCATGTCACACACATATTTCACCATTTAGATTTTTTGAACACATCACTAAATCACACTCGACACGTTACTAACTGTGAATTGAGAAGAAAAAATTATAACAATGTATAACTTTAAAAAAATTAAAATTCTAGTAATGGTTACTTCACTCAAATGGTTCAATGAGTCACAGCAGTAATAAAGTTAAAGAAATAAGTAGAAGTAATCCAGCTGCTCTGAGTTAGTTCATCGAACGGCCTCGAGAAGCGCTTAATTCATTGAAGACTTAAACATAAACTTCCTCCATCTATCAATCATTGTGTTAATCAAATAACAATGCATCTCAATAAAGCTTAAAATTTGAAAATGAGAAATTTCTTGTTTTTGAAAAAATGAAAAAGTTTGAAAATATAATTTACCATTTTTAGACATTATTTCTTTTATATTAAGAATATCTAAAATAATTTATTGAGACATCCTTACAAACTAAATTTTAAATTTATAAAATTGATATAAATTAAAATAGAAAATTATTTTATTATGAAGAATTAAAAACTAATCCCTGACCATAGAAATGTTTCAATAAAGAGCGAAAAATTTCAAACTCAAGGAAATGAATGAATAATTAATTAATAGTTAATTTATCTAAAAGATTATTTATTTAAATTTTCATTTATTTATTATTTATTATTATTATTTATTATTTATGAATCTTTAACAAATTTAATATATGTATTTAACAATAAAAATAATTTGTGTTTAATTATTATGTTTCCATGCCTTTAAAAATTTGAAATTTTAATTTAATACATTTTTGTTTTAAAATTTTCAAAATTAAAAGTATAAAATATATTCTAAATAATCATGATACCATTTGAAAAACTTTTATTATCTTCAATAAATAGTTTTGGTGAAAACAAAATTAAGAATAATCATGTAAGTTGGAATTTTTTAATTTTGTGGAAAGTTTCGTAAATTATAAATAGAGAATATTTAGTCATACCAATAGGTTTAGTATATTTTCATTTACGTTATGTTGATTAACAATTATGATTATTTTACAAATAAATCCAATAATGATAAAAGGTTTCTTTAAGATAAAAAGAAAAATTTTAGAATTTTGGATTTTACTGACTATGGTAGGAGTGATTGATAAAAAAATTAATAATTATTTTTGAATATATTTTTTGTTAAAATTGAAATGTAAAAATAATTTCAAACTTGTCTTTAAATAAAAAATGTTCCTTTATTAATATAAATATATTATTAGAAAATTATAAATTTTTAAAAATGCATCCAAGTTTCAACAAATCAAAGTCATATTTATTAAATTGAATATATTGAAAATAATTTAGAACAGCTTATAATATCAATTTAGATAAAAATGATATATTAGTAACTAAATATGAACATTTGATAAATTTTTGCCCATTATTATATTTTATACAACAATTATAGTCAAGCCGAATGAAACTAGCTACATCATCATTTTTTGGCAATTCAAGAGGAAGAACAGTAGCTATTCAAGTTAATGATTTAAAATCACAAAAGAAAAAAGTTCACAAGGTATATTTCTTTTAATAAAAATAGATGAAGTTCGAATCATTTTCATTATTAACAATTTTAGATAAATCAAAATTTTTGGACATCAATTCTAGACAATCCTAATAAAGAGAATACTGTTAGCACACAAGTGAACAAAACAAAAAACTTGCAACGTTCAAGTCAAATATATGTGGTTTCTATTCCAAGTCAAGATTCACCAAAATTAAGTAAAGTTAGTTTCATTATATAAATATAGAGGTTATAATTATTAATAATAAAAGATTTAGTTAACAAATATAAAATAAAAGTAAATTATGATTATTTTAACGCTTCAAAAAATTTATATAAAACTTTCACTTTTCGCTATAAATAATAAATAAATATTTTTAAGAGATTTTTGTATATTGATCACTGAATTGATGGATTCAATTATTAACTATTAAAAGAAAACAAAAAAAAGTTTTAATGGATAAAAAACCCAAAAAGAACCAGAGAAGGAGATCGATAACTATTAGATAGGGGGGAAATACAAAAATGGAATTGTTATATGAGGTGTGAACTGAAAAGGTTCTCATTGACAGGCGTGATTGGAGAGCTCTATTTTTAATATATTATTCACCTAATATCTCAATTATTAACCTAAAAAATTAATTTAGATGTACTTAAGTTGGATGATATACAATTGGTAATAGGGGTATTTAAAAGTAATAAAGTCCCATGAACACAAGATGGAATACTTCCAAACTTATTTAAAAATAACAATTTATAAAATTATATTATTAGAATTAAACTAAAGTAGTGGAAATATTAAGAAAATTGATCCGGGTTCAGATCAAATCCTTATTATATTAGATCAATGTATTTGATCTAATGATGTGTGAATCAAATATTCGTAGACCTGACAAGCAAGTGTTTTAATGTTCATTTTAATCTGAATTCCAAAAATATTTAATGACTATTCAAATGTTTCTAAAATAACAAGAATTGGCGGAATTTAACCATTTGAAATTGTAAATGACTTAAACTCATTATTAAATATAAAATTCATATTACCAGTACTCTTTCTATTTTAATTATTTTATAGTCTAGAAATAGAGAAATGTTAATTAACAAATTTTCAAATAGGTTTGAAAATTTGATATATATTTAATTTAATTAAATTTATCAAAATAAATAAACTGATGTATTAATTGTTAATTTTTTAGTATTTAGAGGATGATTTGCCAGAAGCAGATTCATTTCATTCAACATTGCCGAGATTGCCAGAAGATAATTCAGATGGGAAATCATTTAGTTTATCATCTGCAAAATCATCTTTAACAGAAAGACCTTTAAATTATCAATTTGAGATTGTGAAAAAACATTCTAGTCATCAAAATATAAATTCTAAAACAAATAAATTGAAAATCAAAAAAAATTTAAAAATTGAAAATTGTTCTCATTTTGAAATTGTTAATGACCAATCATTGAATACAATGAAGATAAATGAAAATTTATTAATGCCATATTTGGAAAATTTATTTATTAATCAAAGAAAAAATTTTAATTTATCAAAATTTAGTAATGATTATACCCTCCATAATTTACAAGAAACAAAATCCAATCCTCTCTCTAAAAGTTTGTTAAATTCTGATAAAAATGATAATTGTCACCAACTAGAAGAAAATAGTGTGACATTAACTAATAATACTAATGAAGTAACCGCAAACATGAGTATTTCAATTGAAAATAATTCAAAAAGTGAAACAACTCAAATAACTGATGATATCAATTCAAAAATTTCATCAAATCCCGAAGTGCATTTAGAAAATATATCAAAGGATTCAACAGAGAATAGCAAACTAACAAATATGCCACAAGATAAAGGTATAATTCAAAATTATCTATTTATATTTAATATCCCGCAAATACCATATAAATATGGTCTAATACATATACATATATGCATGTGACACAGAAGACTGCCCTTAAAAACTAAAACAAAATTGTATTTAAATAAACTATACTTATTGGTCTTTAGATCTATGGTAAAATTTGATATAACTAGGGATAATTAATTATTTATCTTATAAAATAATGATTAAATTGATATAAACATAGACCAGCTCCTAGTTATTCTAATGCCGCATATTGGCGCTGCAGGCGACAACGGTTGGCTCTTCAGGCTCCCAATAAATGGCACCGCAAGAAAAAGACCGCAGATCACAAAATTCGTAGTTTTCT
The DNA here is from genome assembly GCA_963082975.1 of Labia minor. NCBI lineage: Eukaryota > Metazoa > Arthropoda > Insecta > Dermaptera > Spongiphoridae > Labia > Labia minor. The sequence continues at coordinate 68,043,654 of OY720347.1, forward strand.
ATCATTTCTATAATTATAATTTTAAGAAATGTAGCTCATTCGGAAGAGGGATTACCTACCACGTTTATATTTTATTCCTCTAAATTGACCGTAAAAATAAAGATATATCTTTGATAGTTTTCCACATGATTAAAAATTGTATAAAACTGCTATATATAGAATTTCAGCTTGGTTGAATCGCTGAAAGTACCAGAATTATTTTTTTAACGTTGACTGACAATCACGCGCCAGCACGTGACGTGGTGCCATCAACAAAGAGCCAAACTCGCGCTGGTTTAATAAATATTATTTAATAATTCTAATTTATAATTTAATTCAAATACAATCAAATCAAATTTACTACAATATAATATATTTTATACTTTTTTGATGTTTCACAAAAGGCAGTTTATAAATTAATTGTAATAAGTAGAAGACAAATAAAAAATATTTTAAATATTGAAGTGGCATGCCAGTAAAGATGTAAATTCGAAACTCCCTTTTCTCTCTAATATTTTCATCATATAATTAATTTATATTAAAAATATAATATGACTTTTTCGTATATATCTTATTATATGAATATATACTTCAAACAAATTATTAAATAAAAATGTTGAATTATTTTAGGTGATTGCAAGAAAATAGCCGATTCTTTATGGGAGGCAATTAATAATCTTTCATTTCAAGAATTGGTGCAACTTTTTCCTTTGGTCGCATTAAGATTAGATCTTAAACCAAATTTTACAAAAGCACAAAAATTAAAGATTTTTCGTAAAATTTTGAAAATTTTAACAGGAGCTTTAGCCACTACTGACAAAGCATAATATAATATTTTTATATTATTAAATAATGTGTATATATTTACAAATAAAATTGTAATTTTGTTTTAATTTCTTATAAAATTATTTATTGATTTTAAATACATCTTTGAATTCTTTATCTAAAATTTCATTTAATTTATATAGAGAAGGTGGGGCAAAGGTCCGCACTTCCATTTTAAAACTACTGGTAGTTTTGGCGTAGTTCTAAATAACTATGTTTGAATCAAAACAACAAGAATAAAAGTCGCATCGAAATTCATTAACATGTAGAAAGCCAATACAATGAGTTTAGTTATGTTTTTGTCACATCCATTTAATGTTTATAGATTTTCTCATGATTATAACATTTTCTGGAATGTAGTTGGTGCAGACCTTTCCCCCGATAGTGCAAATCTTTACCCCATTCGGAGGGGAAAAGATCTGCAGGTGCAAAATTTTGTTTAAATGACTCTACCACTCTTCCATTATTGATTTAGAAACTAATAAAATTACGAAAGATTGTTAAAAATCAAGTTTTCAGGTGATGTTTAAATCTATATCGTATCTTTAAGGTCAAAATAATTTTTATAGTGAATTTTATTTTAATATTGATTTATATCAGAAAAAAGAATTGCTTTTTCCCAAATATTCTGAAATCGAAGGTGCCTAAGGAAGAATCAAATAGTCAATTCTTCTCCCCTCATCTCTTCTAATAACTATTAAAATATCATTTTGAAAATTCATTTTCAGTCGAAACATATATCTTATTTGGCGATGAATAATTTTCAAATTAAGTTATTTTTTATACAGTAAATATACGTGTAAGTATATATATAAACTGCCAGAAAAATAGAAACTCTAAGAAAGAATTGGGTTGGGTAGGCATAAAATATTTGGATGATTTCATTAAAACTCGTGACAAGTACATCGGTTATTAAGATGCCACCATTTTTACATTTGACTAACTAAATATACTGGAGGCACGATTTTGGATGAAGCATGCAAATTTTTTATGTTTACTTAACACAACTCTTTTTTTATGTTTCTTTTTTTTTTTTCTGCCAAAATTAATAATTTTCTCATTCAATAAATAACCAAAATATTTATTTATCAAAATTGAAATGCTATACAAAATGGCCATTTTTCAATATTTATTACTTTAGATTTTTTTTTTATTTTATTTATTTATTTATTTTTATTGTGTTTACACAAATACGAAGAAATTATCATATATAAATTATCTAATAATAATTTATAAGATTTATTCATTTATATGGATTGTTATAATTTGATATTCCCAATTTCATTTTGTCTGTCGATTTTCTTCGGTTCATTTTTTGAGATACTTGTCGTTGTTTTGTATTATTCAAACTAATGAAGAAAGATCAAAGAAAACAAATAATTAAAAATATATAATTTCAATCTTTTTATATTTATTTTATTAATTTATTTTTTTAAAAATAGATCAAATTTGTATTTTATGAATTTTATTATATCAAATAGAACGGCATTTCTACTTCTTTGAACGAATCTAAATGGATTAATAGGAATCTGAAAAGATCTAAATTCGATAATATGTATGAATCATTCAAAAAAGCTGGAATGCCTTAAGTAATCTAAAATATCTTTCATACCTTTTGAATTTCTTACATCCATTAAAGTACAAATATTTATCTGAAGATAAAACAAGAGTTTGTTCCATCTTATAATATTATTTAAAAGAAAGTCTTGTTAATAATGTTTTCAATAATAATTACATAGAATTGGTGTAGTTGTTTAATGTGAATTTAGTGTAAATAATTTTATTTTCAATATTAATAATTTTTTTTAAAAAAAGTGTAGTTATAATTTAATTTTATTAAATTGGTTTCAATTAAAATTTTTATAAAAATAAGAAAAACATATGGTGTGTTTTTAAATATTTTAGTATACCTTTGAATGAATAAATTACTTCGACTGCGTGGACTCAATGTTCGCATGAGAAGATCGCTACGAGGAGGCATCCCAGGATTTCGTGAAGATCGCACTGTAAGGCGTTCTATTTTCTTTACCATCGGTGGAGAAGACACGTCTGGACCCGGTTCCTGTGAGGGGGAGTTCAGTGCAAGCTGAGTTTTAGTATAAGCAAGACGAGCACGATGCACAGCATTTAATGCATTCTGCATTAGTTTTTGGGCATCTTCACTTCCAACTCTTTCACAATCAACCTCACCCTTTGCATCATTGGATTTGGTTAGTGATGTTTGATTTTTAAAAGGAGATATCGTAGTATTTCGAACTGAAAGATCATTTGTTCTTGGATCAGAGAAGTTTGCTAACGTTTGTTCATTTTGGGCGAAAGAGATATTTTTTTGTAGTGTATTATATAGAAGAGAAGCATTATTATTATTTAAATTCATTTGCATATTTAATTTTGAAGTGTCTTTTAATTTAACTAAATCATCAAGAAATGATGAAGCTTTTGTTTTTGAAAAATAATCATTATAAAAAAAATTTTTTTTTTTTGAATTATCCTCAATATTTCTTGATATATCTTTATTTATATCACATAGATTCGATTTATCTTCATCTGGTTTTATATTCACTTGGATTGAAATATCCTGAGAACATTCTTTAACATTCGACTTATTGCGAGTAGTAGAAATCTTCTTTTTTATAAGTTTTTTCTTTTTCTTTTTTTTCGATTCTATACATGGATTATTTATAATAATTTTTGCTTGTTTTAACTGTAAAATACATGGGTTATCTAATAATTCTTTACTTTTTATATTTTCTATTCTTTTTTCTTTTATTAGAATTTTTTCATTAACTGATGAAGAATTATTTAACAAATTTTTTGAAATATGGCCTTCTGAGAAATTTCTTTGTACTGTGAAATATTGCTTTGACTTTGGATCATTTGCTGAATTGTTTTGATCTTGTAAATTTTCTTTAATAATACTTTTTCCTAAAACAGTACAAGAATTCGAATTAATAGGTTGAAGATTATAATCTTTAGTGTCTATATTATTTGATGCGCACCATGAATAACAACTATCATTTGGAATAGTAATACTGTCAGGAAATTTTGCACATTTCGTGCAACAAAAATTAGAGCAATTTTCATTTCTTAAGCAAGGCATTCGTTCTTCTAGAAGCCAACAAGGGGATTTCAAAGGTAGTCGATCTTTGGATTTTGGTTTTTTTTTATTTGGTGATAATGATTTCTCCCTTATATGGACAAAATTGTCTGGAGATAATGTTCTTTTTTTAAACCGAAGAGGATTTGATTTTGTTGTTTTCTTGATTTCTGGAGAAATATTTGCATTTAAAAGATAATAAGTTCTGTGTATTTTAGGAATTTCTTCATAAATTGATTCTCTCGTGTCATCTGATGAGACTACTTTAAGTCCTTTAAGTGCTGGATTTTTAGTTTGAACTTTTTGAGTTTCCTTTTTGCTAAATATATCTTCAATTTTCATATCACAATCAGCAACACAATCCTTAAAACAATCCATTCCTTTTTTTTCACAATAAGAATGGTCTTCTTCACATTTATGCTCTTCTTTCTCATGAGAATGCCTTTTTTCAACATTAAGGGAAGGCCTTTTTTCATCAGAAGTAGAATGTCTCTTTTCGTCAGAAGTAGAATGCCTTTTTTCTTCAGAAGAAGACCTTTGTTCTTTTTTAGAATGTCGTTTTTCCTTTTTTGAAAATCCATTTTCTTCAATTGAATATACATTAATTTCTTCATTGATTTTTTCTGAATTTTCCTCTTTTTTTTCATATTTATTATAATTAATGTTATTATTTTTTAAATTGTGATCATTTAAAGGTGGGTATCCTTTTTCTTGGATTTTAATTTTTTCGAACTTTTCCTCATTAACAGACTCCAACGATGACCTCCTAGATCCCATACCCACGACGTCAATGGTGGTTTCTTCATCCGTGTTCGTTTTATCCTAGTTGAAACAAGCTAATATTGTCAATCGAAAAAAGTTTTTGAAATGTATTAATTCTAATTCATATAGTTATTTTTTAATTTAATTTCAATAATTTTATATAATTTTTATTTAATAAATAAATTGATTGTATAAATAATTGATTCATCAAATTATTGATACATTTTTATCGATTCCATTTTCTAGTATTGAAGTATTTATTTTTTTATCTATGCATATCCAATAGATTTTTTTCTAATATATCCTATATTTTATAAATTAATGTATAAACAGTGGCGAACCTAGAACTTTTGCCGCCCGGGGCGATCTCCAGTTTGCCGCCCTTTTTATTATAAGTCAATCAAATAGTGGTATTTATAAATTAATGCACATATATAAATAAATTATTAAGTTATTTAATCAATATTAATTAATACACAGAGTAAATTTTTTAAAGATGCGTTTACGAATTCAACGAATTTTAATGAATACAATAAAATAAAATTATTATCCTGTTCTTGGAATTAGAATTCAAAATTTACACTTAAATGCATTTATATACACCGAGGAATAATATTCGAAATCATATAGTTAATCATAATTTATATAAAACAAATAGTAAACTTATAATAATCATAATAATCATTTATTATTCAAGAAAGAAAAAAAATAAATATGAAATGAATACGTTGCTTTTTACAACTATAACTAAATATAAAAAATGCCGCCCCAAGATAAGTGCCGCCCGGTGCGGATCTCACCCACCGCACCCCCCTAGGTACGCCACTGTGTATAAATGTAAAGTTCATACCTATATCTTGTAATAAGAATAAACTACTAATAACCACCGTAACTATAAAGTGATATTTGATAAAAATAAATATATAATTTAGTTGTTGTATTGTAGTTGATATTTATAAAAATTATATTAATTTTTCGAGAGCAAACTCCCATTATAAAGAAAAAATTGTATCCCTTACATAATATAGACTTTGTTTTATTACTATTGTGCATGTTCAATTTTACTGACCATGTAAAGATATAACCAAAATTTTTTCCATGTAATCGTAAAATAATTTAGAAAGTTGAATACTATTTGGCAACTCTTGAATAAGTGCGCCAATTTTTAATCTTTATAATAGAAATAAAACATCAAATTATTATGCAATCATTAATCAAATGAAAATATAATTGCATTAGACAAACTACCTATCTAAGTGCAGTTTAAATTTGTTAATCTCATTACTCTAGTTTTCCCCCCTCCAAAGTCAATACTCGTTATCACGCCTGTAAAAGTATATTATATTGATACAATATTTAAAAATATACAAATAATAAATTAATAAATGCAAATTAGAAAATGAAAATTCAATATAGATAAATATTATAAATATAAAGATACCAATTATACCTTAGATCTTTTTATTACAATATTCTTCGGAGTTTCAGGTTTCTTCTGGTTTTCAGATCTCTTATGGTTTTCAGATCTCTTAAGGTTTTCAGATCTCTTTAGGTTTTCAGATCTCTTTAGGTTTTCAGATCTCTTCAGATTTTCAGATTTCTTTTGATATTCAGAATCTTTCTGATTTTCAGGATTCTTCTGAGGATTTAAATTTAACTCAGAGTCAAAGTACTTAATAGTTTCAGAATTCTGCTGAGTTTCCTGATTTTCTGAATTTGATACGTCTTCCTCAAAGCGCAAACTTTATTTAGAAAATAATAACAATTAATAATTAAAATGATGTTTTTTATTTCGTAATTAATATATTTAAATTTATTTTTTTCTTTTATGAAAAATTGAGAATTAAAAAATAATAATTTAAAATTATAATTACGTATTATAATAAGTATATTATGTGAACAACAAAAAATAATTTATAAAATTTAAACAACAACTTAACAATCCATACCCCTTATATTTTTATTTATTTATTTAATTTTCAACTATTTCAAACTTGTGGCAATAAGGAAATAAGGATAAGATCAGAAAAATTAAGCATAATATTTTAATAATACGAGGTGTGGCTATTAAATAACGAGACTGCGCGCGCAGATGGCCTCCAGGAGAGGGTAGGCTAAAACCTAATGCACCGTTGTACTGCTGGAAGGGTCTACTATTCCAGTACGAGAACACATGTCTGGCGGTGAAGTAGTTTTTTTTCTGTAACGGTTTAAAATAAACGTGTTTTTGTTCCTACGCCGAAAACGATGTGTGACGAAAAACACGAACAACGTATCAATGTCGAAACTAAGCGGCAATCCATGCACTGGAAGACTCCTGAATCGCCAAGAATCAAAAAAGCGCGGATGTCGAAGTCAAAATTCAAGGCAATGTTGATCGTTTTCTTCGACATCAACATGACTGAATGGGTTCCAGAGGGGCAGACGGTGAACCAACCCTCCTTACTCCCCTGATCTAGCACCCTGCGACTTCTACCTGTTTCCGAAAATCAAGTCCGCACTAAAGGAAAGCCGATTCGAGTCGATGGAAGAGGTGAAAACAAAAACGGCGGAGCTTCTGAAAGGCCTAACAAAAAACGACTTCGAACACTGCTTTGAGCAGTGGAAAAAAAGGATGAAGCGGTGTTTGGCGAGTGGAGGGGAGTATATTGAGGGGGAAAGTTCGATTGTACCATAATTTTTTTAATTAAACAGTAAGCAGTCTCGTTATTTAATAGCCACACCTCGTATTATAGTAAAACAAAGATACTATCCATTACTCATCATCATCACCCTTACAAATTGATTAAAAAATTAAAGATTAATTTGTATTTGTAGAATTCTAGATTTCTGACAAGAGTTACTTAAGATTGTGTTTAACTATTTCATTATAAGATAATTCAATACCGACTTAGCCCACCTCTGGGGCGCACATTTGCATTGCCGGATCCCGTTTTCATTTCGGCCAATGGGCGTCGATGTTATTGGAGGCGAAAAACGTGTATACTTAAGGTAAAAAAAACAAAAAAACATTAAAAATATTTTAAGGAATAAAAAATTTGAAATTATTTTAAAATTAAAAATACAATGTTATACTATAAATAAATAAATAAATATGATGAAGAGATTAAATTAAGTTTAAATCTTTATAAACATGTACCATTTATAGTATTTGACCCATTCTCAAATGATGATGGGGTGTACTTCGGAACTTAACAATGGAAACCCTTATTTAAAATATTAATAAACAAATGGAAAGGGAAATGGATACGTGATTATAAATTTGATATTAAATAAAATTGTTTTTAAATTTTTAAAGATAACATAAGTTAAATGTAATATATCATTTTTGTAGATGATTTGAATGATTTCTGAAAGCAAACCTTTTTAAACAGTTTCAGTTTGCAAAATTCCAAAAACATTTCTGGTTACAATAGTTCAAACATTTAATTTATACTATCGAGCTTTAATTAAAATTTTTATTTTCGGAAAAACTCAAATCTCAAATCTCAAAAAATAAAAGTTTATATCTGAAGAGATTCTGAAATAAGTTTTAATCAGTCAAAAATGAATCTATCTTTATATTTGACTTTTCTGAAATGATTTCTTTCAGGTGAAATAGATCCTAAGAATGTTTTGAATAATAACATTGAGTAAGTTTTTGTCTTTTTTCGTAGGTACGTGATCCATTTTTTTATAAAAATTATTTCCTTGAGGCATAAAAAATAACTTTTGTTAATAAAATTGTAAATAAAACTAATGTTAATATACAACATTTATTAAATATTCTTATAATTATAATAATAATAACAATGGAAACCCTAATAATAATAAGCGGTCAACTCTATCCAGAGACTGAAGGCTTTATAATTGCAATACAAGATCGGAAAACATTGCATGAAACTGGATGTCCGCGATGTGTGCAGAAAATGCTGTAAGACAGGCGAAACCATAGAACACATATTAGCTGGATGTTCATCAATAAGTGAGACTTACTATCTACAAAGACATAATCAGCTGGCAAAGATCATACATCAGCAAATGGGTTTTAAATATCAACTGCTTGTCCAAAGTAATACACAGTGGCGTACCGTGAGGTTCTTGCGCCTGGGGGCAACTGAGAAATTAGCGCCCCCTTTCTTATATATATATATTTAATTTAATTTTTTTTTAAAGAATATTAATGACGAATAACGAAACAGGTTTATATGATTTTAATAAGCGTATAAATAATATTTATTGACTTACACAAAATACAGTTTAACTTTAAATATTAATTCTTCTTTTGTTCCAAATTGGCTTCCCTAAATTTGCGCCCCCTAAATTTGGCGCCCGGGGATATATGTCCCCCCTGCCCCCCCCCCCCTTAGTTACGCCACTGGTAATACACCACCTTATTACAAATACAATCCCAGCCCTGTACTTGAATCTGCAGAGGCAGTGTTATATTGGGATCGACCAATATTCACAGATAAAACAGTTGATTATAATAGACCGGATATTGTTCTAATAAATAAAGATATGAAATTAGGATATATAATTGATATAGCAGTACCGCTTTCTGAAAATATAAGGAAGACCGAGTGTACTAAAGTGACTAAGTATGAAAACCTTTCCTTAGAGATAAAGAATATATGGAAACTAGACAAAGTGGAAATATATTCTTTTGTAATATCCGTAGAAGGTATAGTCACAAAAAATTTCCAGAACTTGGAAAAGCTCGAGCTCCCGATTAACATCTTAAAAGAAGAATAAAAAGCGATAATTTTACAAAGCTGCCATATTGTCAGAAAATTCTTGAATGCATAGTCTCAAATTATTCGATAAGTTAATAAAAACAAGAACAGAACTGTGAGGGCCAGGGTGAAGTCTCTTTCCACACCATCTAAGGGATAGGTGAATATTTCCAGTATTTATGCAGAGAAAGTGCGCTCAAATCGGATAATAATAATAATAATAATAATAATAGAACAAGAAAATAAAAAAATATAAATATAGTAGTAATAGAAGTATAAGTATTCCTCACAAAGACTCTAAGGTGAGTGATGTTCGAAGACTATTTATTTGATAAAATATCTATAAGCCAAGTAAATAAACAAATATATATATATATATAATTTTCAAAATATAAAACATTTGTAAATTTTTTGAAAGATTTTAAACAAGATTTTTATGCTTTTTTATATAAAATATAAAATTACTATCATATAAAATCGTTTCCATTCTCTCATATAATATCATTATAATCACATAAACAACATCATGTAATATATGCGTGTACCAACTTTTAATTAAAAAGAGCATTAAAAAAACACAATTTCGGTTTCCATAGTATTCTAATGTCTATCTTTTGTATGTAAACAATTTTTAGTTTTAATTTCTCAAATAATTCTTTAAATTAAAAATTTTATTTTAATCAATATAATATTATATATTTTTATTTTATTTTTATTAATGAGAAAGTTATGTAAAAAAAATAATTTGTAGAATATATATCTAGAATTATTGTATTTTACTTTAAAATTTATTTTAATATAATAATATAAGATTAATAATATAATAATTAATATAATATATTATATATAATATTATATAATATATAATAATATATATATATATAATATAATATATTATATTAATATAATATTCATAATATTAATAATAAAAAGAATTTATCAATTCTATATAATTTTTATCATTTTTTTTATTTCAACTTACGTTTTTCTTTTTAGAACAACAACAGGGACAATCGATTTTGGATACACTTTCAACAACGAGCGACTTGCAACATGAAGGTAAACTAAATCTTGGCGAGGATGGTCTTGGCGAAGACTGGCAACAATTTCGTGCTGGTGAAGTAGTCAACGAAGATTTCTTCGAGCAGCATGAAAAATTGAATGATTTGTTTCCCTCAGGTGATCGATTGGTACAATTATTTAAATCGCATCCACCAAAAGATTTATCCACTTTTGTTGGACTCAATATAGGGCAGGTTGTGTTGGAGCATGGTTTCGATGACGAATTGGGACTGGAGGATCGAGTGCACATCCGACAACATCCTTTACTTGTGAGATTTATCGGTGAGAGAGTTCGATTGGTTGACGGCGCTGTTTGAGGTTTACGCAGTGGGCAATACGTCGATTTACAGGAACGTTGATCGATGGATGCGGAACGACACGAACAGGAGTTGCTCTCCGATGTTTCATAGTATCGTACCAATTCACGTATTTTATTAGAAAGACAATGACAACTGCCGCCCGACGCCATGGTCGGGATACGGCCTCAAAGGCCCTTGCATTCCTTAGATACCAATTCAACAACTCAGACCAAAACACTATTCATACTACTCATCCTATTTATTAATTATTATAAATAACTTCTATTTAATATTTTATTAACCATTAATTTTATAAAAATTTTCTTAATTTTTATATATTAAATTTCAATATTAACCTAGTATAATTAAATATAGTAAAAAGAGAATTATTTTTACCCAATGTTAATTACTTTCATAAAGTTTTCGATTTTTATAAAAAAATTAAAAATAATTATTCTTTAGTTTATCATTTAATTGACATTTGTCATTAGTTGACTAATAATATATATCAGGGATGGCGAACCTATGGCACGCGTGCCAAAAGTGGCACGCTTGAAAAATTTCATGACACGCATAAAGACAAAATTATTTTTTTAATAATTATAACTTTTTACAATAGAAATAAATTAAAATTGAATAAATCACATTAAAATTAAAATTTATGAAATTTGAAGTACTGAATATTTATTTATCTATCTTAATAGAGAAAGAGAGATTACACCGGCAAATTATACATTTTATTAAGCTGAAATATCGCTTGAATTCCCTCGCAATATAAAAACATTCATGATAGATAGACTCAGTGTATACCGTTTGGACTTTGATTATGTCATTGCGTGTTGTTACCGTACAAATAGCACTGTTCAGGATTTAAAATTATTTGCAAATCTTTACTCTTCATGACCTGGGCAACCCAAATATGACTTTTGTATTTTTCGTGTCTGTCATTTTATTTGTCTGTTTGTTTGGGAAATTGTGAAGTTATAAACTCAAAATTGATTGGGGCGATGAAATACACCTATTACCAGAATATTCTTATATGCTCTTATTTTAATATATGCTGTAAATTTTATCAGTATTTATTAAAAAAAAAAGAAAAATTAATTTTATAAAATTTACATTAACAAAGCTTTACTTTACGCATAGGACGGTTGGAGAATAGTGCCAGAATCGCAATCTTTTTCTTGAATTTAACATATCATTATCAAAACAAGAAAATGTAAGTGGTTCACGGTATCAAATATAAATTTTGCTTTTTTGTCATTATCTAAAACTAAAAACTACAAACTAAAATCAATTAAAGAATTTCCATACAATAAAAATAAAAAAAAAATTTTAGGAAAGATATATTTTTACAAAAAATAAATGCCAAATTTTTTAATAATCATTTTTTTGGAATAAAGTTTAATATTTAAAATTATAACACTTTTATACCGGATAGTTAGAAGTTATACAAAGATATTCGATTATATATTCAAGCTAAAGGGGGTACAGGTGGTAGAGAAAAAAATGACAATAAATAGCGGATGTATTAGACTTCAAGAGGTACTCAAACTGTAGCATACAGTATACATAATAACCTACAGTATTTACTTTTAGTAACGAAATCATTTTAGTGGTACCTGAACTTTTTGTTACTCGTACATGTGGTAACAACTTCAAAAATTTTGAGAACCTCTGAACTATACTATATGATTTAAAAAACCTAGTGTGTGGATAACACATTTGTTTTTCAATATCGATTCAAAGCAACGGAATTTCTCTTTAGCTGGGTTCTATGGAAACGATATCAACCCAGCCTATATGCGAAAAATTGAGAAGCTATTAATACTTTAAATAAAATGTAGCGGCCTCTGAAAAGAAGAAAATCAAGATATAGATTGATAGGATCCGTTTTACTGATCATACATCTCCTCTAACGCGCTTAGGCGGCAACCAGCTTGAAGGCGCTAACTTTTATAGTATGTACAAAAGTCAAGAGGTTTTTTTTTGTTTTTATATTATTTATGAGTCAACCTTAATTTCTGGAAATAAATGTTAAAGACAACAAAAATATAATATTTTTCATAAATTCTATTTAAAATTTTGAAGGACATTTTCCTAATAAAAAATATGTTTATTGATATTGAGAAGGGGAAATATTAAAGAGAAATAACTCAAGACAGTTCACAAGAGGGTAGCGCGAGAAAATCCAAGAGAAAATATTATTTAAAAATTTTATAAGCTTACTGAAAGGAAAGCACACCTACACACTTTGTAACTTTTATTAATGTTTTTATTTTTTTAAACTTTTTAATTTATCATTTCGAATTATTCGAAAAACTATCAAGTGAATTTAATAATAATAAAATACTATAATCATTTTGAAATTAATATATAGTGTTCTATAATCCATATACTTATCTAAGAGGGTCGTTTGAAAAGTTATTGGCCTGTTATTGATAACAAGATTTTTGAAAATTTTTTTTTTATTTTTTTAGTACAATGCAAGTGTAAAGGAAAAGAACCATAGACAATTCCCATTATATATATGGTGGTTATGACATAACTTGGTAGAAACCCATGGATATTAATTTAATTTTATCTATTGAATGTAATGTTTTGCTTTACATTAAGGAATGTTTTTTATTTCTTTTATTTGTTATATATATAGTATATATATTAATTATATGAACCAAAGCAAGAACAATTGTTAATGTCGGGTGCCCTGGCAACATTCATCATGGTAAATGCCACAGAAGCGTCTCGCTCTCGCTAGACACGGCTCGCTGAATAAACTGAGTGCCTCACTGATAAGATTTTCACTTCTTTAAAAAAAATTGTCATTTAAGAAAGGACAGAAACATGTCTAATTGATAAATAAAAATGTTAAAATTATTAATATAAATATAAATATATATATTTATTCTGTATATTCTATACATTTTTGTGAATTTACATTTAAAATGTTGTGTTTAATAATTTACAATATTTTATTATTTCCCATTATATATAGTTTTATCAGGGGTATCATATTGGCTAGCAGATTATAGATTATGAAATGAAAGTTATATAATGAACGCGAAAATTTGAATTCAAGATTTTTCTTGAAAATTCACGTTTTTACCGACCGACGATAGTAAGGGAGGTATTGTTTTCACACCAAATTTCACATGTGGAGATTTTTACATATTTCCACGAATCATGCATTTTCTAAACAGAAAAAAGTATTTTTAGCATGATGTCTGTCCGTCCGTCTGTCCGTCCGTCCGTATAGATGTGTACAGCCTGAACGGCTCAACCGATTTTGATGAAATTTGGTATATTTACTTAATACATCAGTGGGATGAATTGATCAACTTTTGGTGCAATTCCGGAAACCGGAAGTGGTAGTATTAGCGATCGACGATAGGAAGGAAAGGGTTATTTTCACACCAAAGGAGATTTTTTTATATATCACCACGAATCATGCACTTTGTATTGGTTTTATCCTCGAGAAAAATCATATTTATTAGTTTTTTCTTGATTTAAAATTATATGACCTCATCCAGCCATTCATGACGTCACAGCCTGGTCTTGCATATATATTATAAATAAAATAAAATTAAAAATGTTTATATTCATTATTTATGTATCCATATCTGTTTTTTATTACATTAATAGATATATGAAAATTATTTGAAATTGTTTCTGTAGCTGGAAATTAATTTATTTCAAACCGTCGGTCGGTTCGGACCTGGCCACAGGTCAACTTATTTGATTATTGTATTCAAAGACAATTTTGAACTGTTTTTAAAGTACAAACTACATAAGGAATTTGTAAGAGGGTCTGGTGTGGTGATGTCAACAGAAATGGGGTTGCTGAGTTCATAAATTTTAGAATAAACAAAGCCACACAAATATTTTTTAAATTAATATAATTAATAAATATTAACTAAAATTTCAAAATGAAATTCCAATAAGAAGGCACCATTGATTCATCTTGGATTCAAATTTTATTTGAGCAAAGTAATATCAAGAAGTCCAAGAATGGATAACTCATATTCATTAATATTTATTATACAATGAATATATTTTTAATAATTATTAACTTTAATATATTTATTTATAAGAAAATAACTAAATTTTTATTTACGCTATATTAAGATAAAAAACAGTTTTTTTGAAAAATATTGTTCAAAATAATTTGATTTCAATGAAGAATTTAATTTATTCTTGATTAATGAATTCATAAATTCAAAATTATATGAATTTAATGAATAACTCTTATGGAACGGTCATGCTTACAATATTATCTATGTATATATAGTAATGTATTCTTACCTCTTAAATTGCAAATATAAGCATTTTAATTCATTTTTTTTATTTTAAATATTCTACAAAAAAAAATTTCTCTTTAATAAATATAAAAAAGAATTTTAAATTATTAAAAAAAAAATGATAATTTATACTTTAAATTTATGCAATCTTTATCCTTCTTTTTTGAGAACAATAGTCAGTATTTTGATTTACTTTCACTTAAAAACAATAATTTTACTTATTTTAATATATCTATGTATTATCTAATTATCTAATCTAATTATTTAATCCTTTTTATAAGTATCTATAGATATATCATTTTTAGTAGGTTTTTGAGCTTATATGTTTCTTATGCGAGCAAAATATTTTTTTTTTAATAATTATAACTGAATTAATCATAAAGTTTCAATATTATAAAGAGAATTAATATTCAAACGTTACAATGATTCAAGTTGGAAATAAATATAGATATTTAGATTAGATATATATTTTAATGATAAAATTTATTTTTAAAAAAATTTTTGAGTGTATGAGATTCTTGCCTTGAAAAACAAATAGTAGAATAAATCTTAATTTTAAAAATAATAGGCAAAATTTTAAAAAATATATTAATATTTATTTAATATTTCTTTAGATACCGTACAGCCGATGTTCTCATTTTTTCGATTCTATATACATTGATCGATTAAAGAATTTACGTGTAAACAGCTTAAAATAGGTTTCAGTCTTACTTCAACCTTTCCGATATGTACAATATATATATATATATGTATATATATGAATTTACAAGAATGTTCTTAAGATTATATTTTTCACGAATATATTTTTTAAAACTTTTGTGGTTTTTATAATTATTAAAGGGATTTTTATTAAAACACCATATAATTGTATAATTGATAACGACTGCAGAATAAACATTCGAAACGTTATATATTTATCTAACTAAATAAATAAATTATACAAATATATGGTGTTTTAATAAAAATCCCTTTAATAAGAATGACCCCTACACCTCAGTATTAGTATTTTGCAAATAAATTTCTCTCCACCAAACCAAATTTTTTACGCTTGTTGTCAACTTTTTCATGTAATAGAGTAGTTGTATGTTTAAATAAATAAAAAACCAGGATATTATATAATAAAGTTTATTAGGTTATCTTATTTTAATTATAATGTAAATAAAATTAATATGAAAGTGTATGAAAGATCATGAAAAATTACAACAAAAAAAAAATAGGTAGTAGCATCACACTAGTTTAATTTATAACATTCGATATTAAATAGCTGAATATTTCTGATGTATTATTAATTCCAATATTATCAAAGTAATAATTATAATTTATGGTTAAAAAAATAATAATAATATTTTATAATTAAATATTATATATTATTCTGAACAAAAAAGTCTTAATTCCTTCTTTTATCATAGTGTGAAAAATTAAAGCGATTATATTTTGAATTTTTTTTTAAATTATTTTTCTTTTTTACCTATTAAATATAAATTAAATATTTTATTCAATATTCGAAATAGAATATATATGTAGAGTATATACTTTTAATTAGTTTCAAATAATATTAATAATATCAACTTCAATTAAAAGTTTAATACTTATATATTTCAAATAAAATTGAAAGCGTATTTTTGTATTGATTTAGTTTAATTTAATTTACTAAATTAATAAAAAAAACTTTTTCTGAAGATTGAAGCCTTCTGAACACGCTTTCCTCTCTTTTCCATTACTATACATGATAGTAATTTATTAATAAAATATATAGATAAACAAGTTATAATTTCTCTGTAATTATAAAATAAAATCTAATTAATGAAATAAATTTAGATTTATTAATCTTTATGGGACCATTAGATGAAAAATGAGTCATTTTTGCATTGATATAATTAAAATACTATATATTTAAATAACAGTTGAAAAAAAATTTTTACCAGATTTATATTCAGTTAGTCTGTCTTTTTATGTATGTTATTTTTTCATTTAATTATTTCTATATATAGACTTTTATTTAAAAATCTAATTTGTTTTAATAATTTCTCTAAAATTGATTATGTATATATACATATTTAGAAAAAAAATCTAATCAAAATATTTGCTCAAGTTTTTATATAATTTGAAAAATTAAAAATAAATAAATAAACTGATAAATACAATAACATTATTTAATCTTAACAATATTTTGTTGTTTTCATCATGTTCTTTTATTCTTTGATTCTTAGTGCATCATAAAAATCGCACATTGCATATAAAAAAATATTTATATTTCATTTACCTTTTTGGATCCTTTCCGTTTCAGAAAAAACCGATAAGGAGGCATGACAAATTCCAAAAGCAAGTGGTTGTTGGTTCATTGTTTATTAATAATAATAATAAATAAATAACAAGTCACACACATCACATCCGCACTTCACATATATGCATGTTTACAAAGAATAAATAAATAAATAAATAAAAGTAAACAAAAGTAATTGACAGTATGTTAACTGCTGAATCTTTTACTGGGAACTGAAGTAGAAACAAAAACGCAAACAGCTTTCTGAAAGGTTGAGGGGACTTGAAACCAGAAGCCGTGACAAACAGGGCGCTCGAATATACTCAAGGGTTCTTATTAACTTTCACTCCCTTGTAACCAAAATTATAACTCTTGTTTGTTTTATAATTCATTGTGGAAATTATTCCTTATGGAATTTATTTCATTTTTTTCTTTATTAGAAATAAGTGAATTTTTATATAAATAAATGTAATGTATATACGTTACTTTAGTTTATTAAATTGTTTACGACTGAAATATTAATTAAAGTTGAAGTCTTGTTGATTACAAAATTTTATATCAAATAGTTTTAGCCCTTAGATTTTCATATGAGTTTTTCTTCAATTAAATCAGTGGAAATTAAAGTGGTTAGGTGTAAATTAGCCTTTTCCTATACCCTACAATAAAATAATTCCAAAAAAGTTAAGATCTAGAGATTTTGTTAAAGCATGATGACTTCGGCTTTCAAATAGTAATTTATACTTTCATTTAAGTATATAAAAATAATTTATTTATATCAATTATAATTATAAGATATTACTTCTTTATTGAAGATAGTAGGCTGCTGTTAGCTACTTAAAGTAAATTTAATCGGCACTCGGGCAAGATTTCAGTACGCTGGTGGATAATCTGCTGCAGGGCCGTCTTAAGGAATTCGGCGCCCATGGGCTACTAAAAATAATGCGCTCTTCTTCCTAAGAAAATACACAGAATGGCAAATGGGAGTCGGAAAAGTTATACAAAACAAAAGTGTCACAACTAGAAAAAAACTATTTATTACTTTTATAATAAAATGTTATCTTTATTGTAACTTTTCTTTAAAGTCAGTTTATTTAAAAGATGGTTTACCCAGATTTGAGGGGATTATCTCAATAATGACAGTTCCGATCAGTTTTTAGTCTAATCCTTAGAACTTGATCGGAACTATTATATGATTGGTGGTCTTATATTAACTCCAGTACAACTCCGACAGTTCAAATGCGACTGCAACAAAAGTGCGATCGGTAGGGTGTTACTCCTATTTCGCGTTGCCCTTCTCTATCTATCGTTTTTCAGCACATTTGAAAGAAATAAAAATCAGTTTAATATTTTAAGAAGTGTTTTAATTTAAAAATAAGTAAAAACTAATAAAATGAAAAATAAATTTTTACTATATCACAAATAAAAAAAGGCTTGCGCCCTGGGGCTATAGCCCATTTAGCCCTGTGGTTAGGGCGGCACTGATCTGCTGCTGTCTGGAATTTAATAGGGCCTCCTAACTAAATAAATTTTTTCAAAAGAATAAATTGGGTATTTAGCTTAAGTAAAATTCCAACATATATATATTAAAGATTATAAACATAAATCTATTCTAAAATAAAATAATTTTTGAAAATTTTAAAGAAAAATATATATTTAAGTATTTTTATTTCTTTAATTCTTAAAAATTGTCTAAACATTAGAAGTTTATAGTTATAATTCTATTTAAAAAATAAATTAATAAATAAATACTAATCTACATGTTTAGGAGCATATAATAATTTGAATAGTTGCTCTCCTCATAAAAGAAATCATTTAAAAATTTAAAATAAATTGTTATTTGGGAAGTGCTAAAAGTTTTATATCTTGCTGACAAAAAAAAATTGAAAAAACAGATCCTTGTAGTCCAGATCCATTCATCTTGTGATTTATAGTAAATATATGATATAACATAATCAAATGCTTAATTTCGTTATAAATATATGGAAATCTTAATCTATAACAAGATTTTGTTTATCTAGGTTGTTAAATTTATTTAAGGTACTTTTTAATACAAAAAAAAATACACAAGGAAATTTATTTTAATAAATAAAAAAATCAAATTATCATTTTTTTAAATCATGTATTGTTTTAAAAGATATCTAACTTAACTTAATAAAATTGTTAAGATATACCAATAAATTTTTATTAATTATTTTTATATATATAAAATAAAAATTATATATAAAAATAAATTTCATATTTAAATAGTCAAAATAAACGAAGAAAAAAAAATAAAAATTAATTTATTTAAAAGTCGTATTGTAAAAATATATTGAAAAGAAAGAAAAATATATCTTATATGGAAAAAAGAAAAAGAACACATTAGAAATTTTAAAATAAAGATATTAATTTTAATTTCCATAAAACAAATTTAAAAAGAATTGACGTTCTTTAAAAAAATCAGAGAGAACATTTCAATAAATATAATTAAAAAAATAATTTAGGGAATAAACAAATTTAATAAATTATAATAAAAAAAATTAAAAAATATTTATTTTGGAAAGAGTTATAGAGGCATTTTTGGACATGAATTTTTCCATTTTTTTATTTGTTTTTTTTTATTGTTTTGTTTTTGTTTAGTTTTGTTTATTTTGATGCTATATGTAAAAAAATCCAATTCACTACACAAAACAAATTCCAATAATTTATATTCATTACCAAAGTTTCTTTTTTTCTTATTCTTAAATTTACATTTCATTTCAAATTTTTTAATTTCTTTAAAAAAGGTGATTGATTAATGAGCTGTAAGAAGAGACAGAGCTTATTTTATGAACAACCAGCTAATATAAAATTAATGATTTTTAATAAAAATAAAAAAATCCTGTTTGCTCTGAAATAACTAGAAGTTCAACTGATATTAATTGTGGGAATAAAAAAGGAACAGATAATTGCTGTTTCTTCTCGATTATGTCTTTGAAAATAGATAAATCAAGTTGTTTAGCCCTAGCAGGTTGGATCTTGGTGAAAAAATGTGGGGAATGTTTAGGTGGGGCTATTTTTTAAAACTGCCTTAATCAATGTATTGTGCAAGCCAACGGAAACCTTCTCCATATCCTTGACGTTTTAAAACCGAGCACATAAATAATTCTAAAGGACGTCCTGGAAGTTCGGTCCGTGGAACTTTTCCCTAAAATTTAAAATTTTGATAAAGTTAAAATTATTTATTAAAAGTAAATATAATTGTACACGTTTTTAAATATTTAATTATTTACTTTTCCAGTTGTTTGTCCATATAATGAAAAGAAGTTTCTAAGTTCATCTTCAGATGCTGCATTTTGTATATCGATTTTATTTCCAAGTATTAAAATAGGACAATTGCTTAATTGTTCATCCGTAAGTAGAGAATCGAGTTCTTTTTTGGATTCCCCCATACGACTTCGATCATAAGCGTCAACGAGAAATACTATGGCATCCACTGCCGGAAAATAATCTTTCCATACTTTACGAGCTATATAGATGATGAAGAAGAAAAAATTATTTATTAATAAAGAAAGATATAAAATGATACGAAAAACAGGAGATTTTATAGAAGCTTGAGTTTGAAATCAATATTTAAAAAAAAAATAGTTTTTTAAATAGATAATTGATAGTTTTTTAATTTTACAAAATATAATATAATTTTTAATTAAATTTTTAAGATAAAAATAATAAAAATTTCATAGAATATTTATGAATATATACGTATACATAAAAAAGAAAATATTCACAAATTAATCTATTTATAAAGTTGGGTACTGAATAGGCTAACCAAACAATAGAAAAGTATTATGTTAAAAAATGATCAACTGAAAAAATTGTTTAGATAATTGTTAATAATTTTTTTTATTAATAACTAATAATTTAATTTAATAATTTTAAATTAGAAAAATTTTCCTAAGGCGAATGTGTAAATAAATAATAATGATGAACTAAATAATAAGTAATAAATGAAACTAAAGGGTGGATGGGGGAATTAGAAAATGATCAAGAGAAGAGGGCAATGAGTTCAGCATCCACCACCATTATATTATTAATGTTATAGAAAAACTAAAAAATGTTAAATTTACCTTGTTCGTGGCCTCCTAAATCAAAAGTAGTAAAGCGCATGTTTCCTATTGATAATTCTTCAGACGCTGGAAAAGAAATGTAATAATTTAATAAAAGGGCAAATTAAAATAAAAAAAATAATTTCAAAATAACAGAAAATTTACTAGGGTGTAGGGTAGGTACATGTTGTGCTAAACGATCATCTTTAAGCATATGAAGTAACGTTGTTTTTCCAGCATTATCAAGTCCTAAGAAGAGAAGTTTTCCAGATTTTTTCCATAGCCCTGAGAAATATATTTTTTTTCAAATGTGAATACTTATACATTTAACAATTAAATAATAATAAAAAAAATAAATTTACCTAAATAACCCAAAACTCCTGTAAACCAGTCCCAGAGAAACATTTTTTTATCTGTAACAAAACTATCAATGATTTATCAACTTATATAACTAAATGGAGAATGAAATGTCATGATTAAATTTCTTAAGTATTAAAAATATTCAAATTATGACTCAGCTGATTTTATTGGTTTATAATATATATATATATATACATAATAAAAATCAATATGTAAAAATTAAAAATACCCCTTTTTAAATGTGAGTTTAGAAACTAATTAAGATAATTGAAAGTGAAAAAGATGCCAAGTGTTCTTTAAATAGAAAATTCAAGGTTCCTTTTAAAAAAACTTTTACACATGACAGACATATGATGAGACATTCATTTTTAGACTAAATATTTATTCAAAGAAAATATTAATTTTAAATTTATTTTCGTTAATTTATAATGGTTTAATTAAAACATAATTACTTACTTAATTGATTTAAGTTAATAAATGAAAAATAATTTATTAAATTTTATAAGAAATAAATAACGGGCTAAGATTGAGCAAACAGTTGGCAAGGGCTTGAGGGCACGTCACCACGCATCCGGTGCCAATGACAAGAACTCTTTAAAATATTCAATTTTTGCAATTTTATTCAAATAATTCAACCTATTCCTTACAGAAATATTTCACAACTTCATTTTTTTTTATTTTAAAATTATTCTTATAATATATTTATTTTAATTTATTTAGAAAATACATCAAAAGAATAATAATTTCACTCTACTTTACCACTATCTAAGAAAAAAAGATTTCAACTATTTCTAATAGATGGCATGATATGTCAGTATTTTAATAGATCTAAAAATTTATTCATAATAATTTGGGAATTTTTATAAAGATTATTGCCATGTCATAATTATTTAATAACGTGATCAATATACTCTAAATTAATTATTATCAGAATAGCTATGACTTCTATTTTAAAAGATGAAAAAAATATTGTTTTATAGATTTGAATCAAGTTTCACTAATAATAAATGTCAAAATCTAGAAGATTGTAAGTTATCAAGTGTTATTATTTCTTATATATCTATGTATTTGATTAAACTTAATTGATTTTAGACCATTGAATAAAATAAAACTTAATGATAATCGACCATCACCTGATCGGATTGATACAATGACAATCTTGAAGAAAAATGATAGGGAAACTTCTCAATCCCCTCAAGATCCATTTATATTTTCGGATATTTTAAAAGCCGTTCCAATCACTTCAATTGAAAATGAACAATTAAGGTTTTTAAATTACTTTTATTTTATATCTATTAATTGTTTGTAATTGATATTCTTTGTTTTTTAGTTTATACGATTTTGATTCAGATGGTGATTTTTTTGAAAAAGATTGCTGGCAACCATTATGTGAAAGTTATAATTCTTGGTCTTTAGACAAAAGTACAGATAGTTTTTTCTCATGGACTGATGAACTTGAAACAGAAAACACCAAAAAAGTATTATTTTCTAAATTGATAAAAATAATTCTTTTATGATTTCTGAGAAAATATTTAACTACATCTGATTTTATTTTACTTCCCTATCTTTTCTTAAAAAATTAAATAATTCAGATTGTGCGTCTTCGATTATTTTTTTAAAAAATTCCATAAAACTGGGAAATTAAATCAGATTGGTTTCATATGCTTGAGATCATTATACAATATATTTTTAAATAAAATAAATTTAAAAAAATTACTATTTTTTTATTTATAATATTTTTTAATTAGGTTGCGAAAATTTTCAATGAATTTGAGGATTCTCTTTATGAAGATAATTTTATTTCAAATTCACTTAGTAAAGAACTTAGAAATGAGAGTGAGGATTGGAAGTCCAAATTTCCTCATCTAAGAATTCAAGGAAAAAAAACCTTCGATTCAAATATAGATGATACCAAATATTCTCCCTCTGATGAAGAAAATTCACAGGTTTTTAAAATTATTATTTACTATTAATCTATTTTTATTTTATTTGTCTATTAATATGCCTTCAGGATGAAGAAATTATAGCTGAACATCATTCACCAGGGCCAAAAAATAAGGAATTAAAAGAGCCGGCTTTTTTTATTGAACAACCATCGCAATTGTATGATGATATAACACTTGGTTGGCAACGTGAATCATCATTTAGCGAATTAGGGAATAAAACTAAAGAAGCAGTTTGTGATAAATTATTTACTCTCATTTGGGAGAGAACATTGAAATATTTACAGACTCGTTTAATTTCATCACTTAGTGTAGGAGAGGATGAATTAAATGATAATTTTAATTTTAATTCATCACAAAAATCTAATCGAGGGTAAGACAATTTTATATTCATTTTTATTTTCAAAAGTTAATTGAAAATTATATTTTTATCTATAAAGTTATTATTAAACTAATTTTATAAATTAACCTATTGATGGAATAGATTTGTCAAGAATTATATTATTTATATTAATTCAATATAATATTAGTTTAAATTTAGGTAATTATTCAAATTAGCCTTTATGTTATGGATTTGGATAAAACTAACCAGTGGGTTCCTTTTTTAATTCCAAATAAACTTTTCTTATGCAATTTTTACAGGTCGCTTCTAGTTTACGGGATAAATAAATATTTTCTAAGTTTGACAGATTAGCTGGTTATGAAAGTCGAAATGTACCATTAAGTAATGTTTTCTTGACTAATTCACTAATTATTCACTTATTCCTAATTTTCGGTTTTTTTCTGTTCGCTTTGGAAATTATTTAATAATTAATTTTTTAATTTTTCTATATTCAATCCGAATTGCAAAAAACCCCGAAAATTAGTGGAGCCCTCTGCTGGATAAATTAATAAAACATGGTAGCTAAATAGAATATCAATGGATTTATATGCAAATTTTAAAAAAATTTTACTAGAAGCGTAAAAATTGCATAAGAAAAGTTTATTTGGAATTAATTTATTTATCCAAATCCATAACATAAAGGCTAATTTGAATAATTACCTAAATTTTAATTAAGAGAATATATATATTTATATTTATATTTAAATAATAATAAAGATTATTATAATGTTTATTTGTTAGTAAGCTCTTAAAATAAATGGTGTAGTTTGAACTTATTCATTAGAATAATTTAAGTAAATAGTTCTTAAAAATACAAAAATATATTTTATTTTTATCAGGAATATAAATGGTCAACGACAACGTTTTACTCTTCCTATTGTTCACGTTCCTAAACCACTTGAACAAACCAAGGAAAAATCGGAATCACAGTGCCATTTAAGAATGTACAAATCTGCAACTGCCGCTGAAAGACGTACTTTAAATAAAAATATTTCTGAAAGAAGATACAGTAGTGTAATATCGCGTAGAGATTCACCAAGAACTTTAAAACCAATTAATGAAAGAAGACATTCTTTATTAATGAAACCAAGTCCAAATATTAAATTTACTCGGCATGATGCATTACCGCCATTAGGCTCATATAGTTTATCCCCTTCAATTGTGAATCCTCCTCCACCCCCAATTTTAAATGATAATATTTTTTCTGAAAGTGAACCAACCTCAATAAATGATTCTAGTTCAAGTTTTAGAGCAAAATTAGAAAATATTCACAATTTAAGTAACTCTTTTGAAAATATATCGATGTCACCAAAACCAATAAGTAAAAGTTTAGAAAAATCTCATGAGAGAACATTTTTACGTTCAGAAACAACACCATTTATCCTAGGTTCATCACCAATTCAAATTTATAAAAAAGATCCAGAAATCTTTCGAAGAAACATTCCAGAATCATTTCCAATTACTTATCGTAAATAACCATAACTTTTACAAAAAAGTTGAATTATAAAAAAACTTGTATTTTTAATTTTTATCAGAAAATGAAATTAATTGAATTTTTTAATGTATATACATTTTTTGTTTAAATTCTTTACTAAATGCTCTAAATGATATTCTATAGATATTTTTTTGCATTTTTTTTTTTAATTTTATTTTATATTTAAATTTTAAAATATTTATTATTTTTATTACTTTAAATATTTAATAATTTCTATGCCCTTCTTTTAGTTAAGGATAGATATATTTTTATGACGTTATTTCTTTGTAATTATGCTTTTGTTGAAAAAAGTATAATAATTTCTAAAATTAAATACTAAATATTAAAGAAATGTGTATATTTTCCATGACTAAAAACAGAATGTAAGGTATCTCAATATAAGCATTAACTTTAAATAAAAAAGTTGTTAAACCAAAACAAAATCAAATTAGAATCTGCTTCATACTAATTCTTAAGTTGAATAATAAATAGATAACAAATGTATTTTGATTAATAAAAATGTCAAAATATTATTGAATAGTGCCAAGTTGTTTAAATTCTCAAATAAATAATATTGTTCGTATTTAGGCAGCCACTATGTCATAAAAATTCTTATATGGTATATTTACTTAAAGCATCAGTATGATGAATTGATCAACTTTTGGTGCCAATACGGAAACCGGAAGTGGTAGAATTAGCGATCGACGATAGGAAGAGAAGGGTTATTTTCACACCTAATTTCACATGAGATTTTTTACATATCACCACGAATCATGCTCTTTGTATTGGTTTTATCCTCGAGAAAAATCATTTTTATTAGTTTTTTCTTAATTTAAAATTATAAAACGTCATCCAACCATTCATGACGTCACAGCATGGTCTTACATATATATTATAAATAAAATAAAATTAAAAATATTTATGTTATATCCATATCTGTTTTTTATTACATTAATAGATATATTAAAATTATTTGAAATTGTTTCTGTAGCTGGAAATTAATTTACTTCATCGTCGGTTTGGACCTGGTCACAGATCAACTTATTTTTTTAAGAACCAAATTGAAAAAATTTAGAAAAAAACTGGACTAGATTTATGAATTAATTTGCATATATAAAAAATTATTTTGGAAATAGTTCCTCCAACTGAAAAATATACTTGAACCAAAGATGGTTGAGATATATAGAATGTTAATTGGGTATGTAACTAAAGTATTACTTACTAAATTTTTTTTAGAATTAAAATAGAAATTCATACTAGAAAATAATTGTTTAACGTAATTTGCTAAGAACACAGCAAAGAAATGCATAACTCATCGATATCTTCGAAATGACATGTAGACTTAGTAAGTACCGTATCCCAACCAAGATAAGAACAATTCTTTCCATTTACCCTCTTTTAATGAAATATATTTACATTAAATTAAACTTATATCACATTCGGCAAACAATTTTAAATTTAAATTGAACCGTTTACATTAATACGCCACCTTGTTTTTTTTTTTTTCAAAATATGATAATTTCATTAATGAACTTCTTACTGATATATTTATAATTTTTTTTTTTAAATTTTCATTAAGATCTTTGAATAAAATTAAGCTTATTGATTTAATAGAATTAAACTTATTGATTCGATTTAAGATGTATTCTAAAACACCACTAATTTTAAAAATTAATATTTGTTTATTTTATTTTATTTTAATATGTATTTTATTTGAAATAATTTGCAGTAGAGCTCGCCCCTCTCCATGCCCCTCCGCCGCCTGACCTGACCTCCAGCTGGCTGGCCGAGTTGAACGTATTTAGCAGTATTTAGTTCCCCTTCCCTGGTGAGTGTAAAACCTGGTAAAACCCTAAGCAGCCTCTCCACTGAAATCATCCCTTAATCAGTCGCTAATTAAGAATTAATTGTAATTTTATTATTTATTTTTATTAATTATAAGGAAGATTAGTAAACTTTTAAAAAAAAATATATTTCAATAAAAATTATATTTTATAAAGTGTATTTTTATAATTTTTTATTCATATACCCAAATAAATTTATAAATTTTTCATTCAAATCTTTGAAAAGAATTAATCTTAAATATTCTATCAGATCTCATTAATTAAATTTTATTAAAAGTTAAATTAAAATTATTTAAAAATTAAAAAATCATATACAAAATTTTATTTTTCTTTAAATATATTTATTGAAATATTTTTTAAATTTCAATATATATATTAATCCTATTAAAACTTATTTATTTAAAAAATATGAAGATGTGCTGATTATTTTCAAAATTCATTTAATATAATTATAAATCAATAAAATATAAATTTCTTATATTCATATAATAATAAATATAATATTTAAATATTCTATATATTCTTTTGAATCTCATTATCGCTCACACCGTTCCTTTCAAATCTCATATGAATATTGTTTTATCAATTTCATATTATTATAACACTTTTGAAAAATGAATAATATTACTATTACCTTTATATCAATTAAACAGAATAAAATCTTCGTGAAATTAATAATATAATCATAATTGGATTTTTGATGTTTTCTAAGATATTTTTATTATATGTCTATTAAATGCGTATTATAACTTATTATAATCATGGTTCTATATAGGATGTAAAATAATTTTAGTATTTTAATATTACAGAAATAAGATAATATTTTTAATAATCTATACACTTTTTTAATCCTATTAATATTATTTATTTATTTATATCTTATTTTTTTATTTCCTGTATATAATATAAATATCTAATCTTAATTATTTTTTTCTTTATCGAGGCGAGTGATGGACATCAATTCAAGTCTACGAGCTGTTCTTCGAGTTTAATCTGCGAGAAATATCAACCCTCCGAGGGCAGTATTTATTATTAATTTTATTTTTAATTCAATTTAAATTTATTGATTATAAACTAATAAGTTATTTTTCTTCTTCTATTTCATGTTTCAATCTTCGTTCCTGCTACTGAATGTAATAAAATCGGAGACCCTTTATGCGTTATATTAACCTAAGTATAACTTATAAAAAGTATGTTTAAATTAGAAAATATATCTGTGATTTAATAAATAATATTCAAAGTCATTTATTTAAATTATAATATAATTAATTATTCTGAAAAATAAATTTCTTGTTTAAATTTCATTGAAAACAAAACTAATCCCAATAGCAATTAATAAAAGAATATATTATTCTTTTTCCAATTTACAAAACTTTAAACAAATTGAATCAAACTACTTTCAGATAGATTGGTTATTCTAAAATATTTTGCCTAGGAATTTCTCATCTATGTCTTTTAGGTTTTATTAATTAATGAGAAAATTAAATTTTACTTTTATAAAAAATAGTAATTAATTGGACTTGTAAAGTAACTTTGGAAGGGAGCTTCTTTCAGAATCACTTTATTTAAATTAATTGAAATTATTTAATAACAGAGCAACTCAATTATCTTAAAAATATTTAATAAATATATTTATTTTTTTAAATTTTTTTATCTTCTAATTAATTTATATTTATTTTTATAATTATTCTATAGTACGACTTTTCATGACCAGATATTGAATATCCAATAATAATAATAATATAAATACATGTTTGCATAATTTATTTATAAATGATTTTTATTTGTTTTGTTTCTAGATCAAAAATAAAAATAAAATACATATCAAAACAGTATTTACAAATTATCAATCTATAATTAATACATTTAATTTAATGTTGCGACAAATGTTCGAATTTCCATTGGTTTTAATGTAATTATCATATCATCTTGTGATTCAGATTTATGATTAATTTTCTGACTCAGGACCTTTTTCTTATTCCATTTAAGTCGGTTTGAATCAGTTAGCCATTGATTACCATCCAAAGTAGTTTCACGAATGGATTTAATTTTTATAGAATTAAAAATATTCTGAAATTATTAATTCAAAATTAGAATATCTTTTGATCAATAAATTATATCTACAAGAATAAAAAATGTCAAAAATCCTATTTAAAAAATATAATGTAATATAACCAAAGAAGAAAATTTCAAATGACTTAGTATAATTACTATCACCCAAATATTGAAATATTTTAGGACTAATTTCAACTAGATATGAATTAAAAATAATGAAAATTATAATTAAAATCGAAATGACTTAGAAAGCCCCGAATAGCTTAATAATACTCAATAGAATAATATTTGTTTACTCACAGAAACATCAACATCTACTGGTTTACTCAAATCAGGATCATCTCCGATTTCAAGGATATGTTCAAGTCTTAATAAAACTGTGTTTTCATTCCAAGGTTCAAGGGTTAAAATTTGAACGTTGGATGGTAAATCTGCATTTAACCCTTTCTTTTCTAAAATATGATTTTTACCCCAGTCACTTATTGTAAGATCAGTTGATGTTAAGAAAACCTAAAAGATATTAGAAAGTATTATTAAATAAAATCACTTTTCAATTAGAAGAGTCATATTTTTAAAGAAATTTTTGAAAGATTTGCATTGACAATATAAATTTATTTGAGTTAATTGCAAATTTTACTGTTTATTTAATGATAGGATATTTTTGTCTACTTACCCATGGGGCTAATACCATCTCTTGGGTCACCCTTTTAGCTTCAGCAGAAACAATTGGCTTTTTAGTGAGCGACCCAGCAACTACCCAATGTTTGCCTCTAACGACCAAACCATCATCAAAGGCTTGTTCATTTAATGCTTCTCCCACCCCAAATGCATCATCATGCATTAACCGACGGTGCATCATCAATTCGAGTTGGCCATCCTGCAAAGATGATCCTCCTTGGGCTCTATCTGTGATGACAGCAAGTCCTATTGAACTTGCATCTTCTCTTAAAGCCAATTGGCTTACAATTGGATAGTAATTGCCAGTGATAGGTTCATCCAAAGTCACAGTCCATGAATCTCGAGCGTTTCTTGTTCTCTTTAAAAGCTCTCGTCCATTAGAGTCAGTATAAAAGTTCGATGCTGATTTTATATTGGTTGTATAAACAGATATTACTTCTTTTCCAATTTTATCATCAATTGGAATTGGACCTACAAGCCATTCAAGCTCCACTTCCAACGAATTTCTATAAAAATAATAATAATAAAAATTAATTTAATTTATCTTTTCTTAACTTAAAAATCAATGTTTAATTAAATTTTTCATTTGTCGTTATTTCAATCAAAAATTATATTATATATTTATTTTATTCTGTAGAGAGTAAATTTACATTAAATATTTATTTTACAAAATTTGATTTTTTTCAAATTCAAAATAATATAATTATTATAATTATTAAATTAAATATTTTACTTACTTATACAATCTCACAATTTGACTTGCCCATGCATTAAAATTTCTTTGAATCTCTTCAACAACTTGGCCTTTAAGTATTTTTGTTTGTGGTTTATCGGATATTAAAATTGGTGTATTCGATTTTGGTCGGAAAACATATGCACCAGATGATCGATGATCTGGTCCATTATTATCCCCTTCAAATCCTTCATAATATTTTAAATCAATATCTAAATTTATAGTGACGTTATTAAATGTTGCTTTGTTGAGTCGTCCCGATGTTTTGTCAAAAGTCACTTTAGAAAACTATAAAAGAATGAATGAATTAATATTATAATGATAAGTATTTGTTTTTTAATAGAAAATTAGCTTTACCTGACTGGAAATATAATTATCAGTACTTTCTTGGGCCTGTTTGGTAAGACCGGAACCTTTTTCCTGTGCTACATAAAAGGAGCGCAGTCCAAGTGCTGGAAGTTGCTCAGCAAAGAAGACAAGCTCCAAGGTCGCACTGCTAGTACGCCCTTTTATATTTATTACCGAGTCGGGAATTGGCACTAGATCAGCAACAATTTGATTTCCTAGATAAAAAAATCATAAAATATTAGGCTATATATAGTGGCACCCATCCTCTTCAAAATATATCTGAAATCTATATTTTGTATTTATATTAATAGTAATGATAAAAAATTAAATTATCAAATACAATAATAAATGGAGAAAACATTCAAGATAAAGAAGGAATTTATTAATAGCTCTGATATTTTTATTAATAAATATAAATTTTTTAAATCAAAATTCTGTCATGATTGATTTCTCAATTTTTACCTAGAATAAAACTTCAATAATAACCCACACCTATCTTTTACATCCTATTACATAAATAAACATTAATTTTAATTATATAATCATTTAAATAATAAAACACATGTTTCATACAATATTTACATAAAAGCAATATTTTAACCCAGTGGTTTCAAACCTTTGTGTAACGGCGCCTTTTGTTAAAAGAAATTCTTGCACCCCCCTTAATTTTTGTAATAATCTAATTTCCTTTTTCAATAGTCGGGCACATTTCTGAAATATAACAACAGGAGTGGGCTATGGTTCAGAGCATCGCAAAACTGACTTTTTTTTTAGAACCATAATGAAAAAATCGGGAGTGTCCTCCCCTAGACTTTCCCGCATATAAATAGGTAATTAGGTTATAAGAGGTGACGTGTCCCAACATGCATCAGTCCGCTTGAATCGGAGCAAGCGTACGGTTACTTGAAAACGACTGCAGAATAAGCAGTTGAAACGTTGTACAATTATTTTAATTTAATAAATAATTTTATACAAATAATGTGGTCTTTTAATAAAAATTCTCTTAATAATTATTATTATTATGTTTTAACAACAATAAAAATAAACAAACTAATTAATTAAAAGTTATAAAGTAAAATGGTTTAACACTATTATATATATCTATGCGCACGGCAGTGCGCCGGCCAAGTTCCAGCAAGCCGCGCGCATGCCGTAAGTATATTTACACGAATGGTTTGGAGTCACTTTTGACCCCCCTGTATCTCAGTGCC
The DNA here is from genome assembly GCA_963082975.1 of Labia minor. Lineage (NCBI taxonomy): Eukaryota > Metazoa > Arthropoda > Insecta > Dermaptera > Spongiphoridae > Labia > Labia minor. The sequence continues at coordinate 68,076,046 of OY720347.1, forward strand.
TATTGCAAGTACAGAGATAAAATTTTATCTACGTAGTCATATACTAGAACTAAAGCAGTATGCCAAATTTCATAGTTATAGCTTCAGTAGATCCTGTAATATGACCCTGTGAAAATAGCTTATTTTGGAACTGATTCACTGATTGGTCAACAAAATTCTTAGGGTATTTCCAATTGTCCTAGCGCTATGAAATTTGGCATACAGGTCGTGTGTTATAAGTAGGTTAACAAAAAATTATGAAATTTAAGAAATCGGTCAAGCTTGAGTTGTCACCACGAAAACCTGCCAAGTTCAAATTTCTAAGTATTATAATTTGAGATATTTTAAACCATGTACCTACGTATTTTAACAACTATACCATATTTTAAGTTGGGTGTATGGTAAAGTGAATTTCGGCCAGATGGACCGTTGACGTGAATAAAGTGGCGTGCCTGGATGCAGGAGGCGGAGGACTGGGTGTGGTGGCGATTCTTTGGAATGTTACCAGTGGATCAGGCTGTTGATAAAAATGATTATGAATGATTTTGAAGTGCATCTAAACTTGGCATTGGGATGGATTTGAACCCTTTTTTAGGCAAACAAATAGCCGATAGGAACTTGGCCCCGGGAGTGTCCTCCCCTAGACTTTCCCGCATATAAATAGGTAATTAGGTTATTATTATTATGTTTTAACAACAATAAAAATAAACAAACTAATTAATTTAAATTATAATGTAAAATGGTTTAATACTCTATTACATATATTTATAATTTACACCTAACGCTACTTGTATAGGTAAAATGTCACTTCCGATAGTCAGATCATGATGAAATTTGGTATCTGAATTTTTTTCATATTTTTAAATCTATATACAAAATAGGAAGTAAATATCTCGAAGCAAACTGGTACTTTACTTGAAAGGTAAACGCAACCAGTGTAGGTAAAGTACCACCTTCCGGTTAACCGATTTTGACGAAATTTTGATAGAAATCTACAAACTGTGAATAATAGCGGTGCACCAAATTTCGAAGTCCTAGCTTGATTAGTTTCTGAGTAAATTTGCTCACAGACAAACATTACATACATCCATACATCCATACATACACACACACAGACACACACAATAATTATTATTATTCTAATAGAAAAATGATATTTTCCGACTCAGGGAGGTCTAAAACGTCAAGATCTATCGAAATCTCGAAGTCGAAATTTTTGACGATTCCAATACTTCCCTTATACGAAGAATGCGGGAAAGTAAAAATCGAAAATTTTCAAAATTTTGCGGGCACTTGGAATTGGTTCTAATCCTTCGCACCCCACAGGTTGGAAAACGCTGTTTTAACCATTATATTATTAAATAATCTGAGGTGAAATCAAATTTTTATTAATTCATATTAAATTTACCATTGGAATCATAAACGCTGTAATTGGGAACATCTTTTAATACAGGCAAACGGATTACTTTATTTATTTCATGACTTAGTGGATTATAAACCGTAACAATCAATTTTTTAGCCGTTTCACTAAATTCACATGAACTTTGATTGATCAAAAGACATGAATTCCATTCATCTTTCGTAACGGATGATGTTGCCAGCAATTTACTAAAAAAATAATATATTTATATTTTTAATTTAATAATATTCTAAAATTTTTTATTAAAATTTGTTATTAATTAATTTACTTGAGAGAATCCTGGGATGCCTGTGAACTTTTTTCAATAGCCGCATGAAGCAATCTAATATAATCATCAGCTACATGCTGTTTCTCTGTACCAGTGATAGCATCATGATGTTGCATAACTCCCATTGCTTCTCTCAATGCTGTTATTTGTTTATTTGTTTCGCCCGTTAATAAATTGGACTGTACTGCAAGTTGTTTGCTTACCTAAAAATAAAATTATTTCAAGATAATATAACACTATAAGGATAAATAAAAATCAGAAATGGCAGTCGTGGGACTGGCCGACAGAAGTGAAAACTTCTGCGTAAGAAATTTGAAAGCAGACGGAATGCGCACCAGCTTCACGAGAAAAATGAATTTTATATACGTATATATATATATATATAAAATTCATAATTATTTTTTTCAGCAAACTGATTATTATTACACAAACGATGTGTATGAATAGAAAATAACATCATTTATATATTAAAATATAATATTCTTTTATTTCTTATCCGTACAAAATTTTTACATCTATAATTTATATTACAATATAATATGCTTTTATTGGAATATTTAAAAACATTTTATACTTTTGAAAAATTAACTTTCATGTACAGTTTCAACAATACTTTCACCATGTTGACGACCATCATCATCAATTTGTAAAACTGATACAATAGGTTTATGGTAGCTAAAGTAAGAAATGAACAATTTTGATTGAAATCTATATAAATGTCTTGTAAAGATTGCATCTATTGTAGTTTTATATTTCGTAGTACTTAGATTGCGATCATTTGACATTTTTAAACCAAATTCATTATTTAAAAATTAAATTAATTAATTAATTAAGTTTATGTTGAAATCTCCACTCAAAATCATTGGCAAATCATCAAATCTTTTTCCAATTTTTTTTTTGAAGCAATGCAGATGCGTCATGAGAATATATAAATAAATTTTCATACAAAAAGTCTTGTATAGCACGTAATGACTTATGATATTGGCGCCAATTTTTTTATTAAGGGAATTTTTATTAAAAGACCACATTATTTGTATAAAATTATTTATTAAATTAAAATAATTGTACAACGTTTCAACTGCTTATTCTGCAGTCGTTTTCAAGTAACCGTACGCTTGCTCCGATTCAAGCGGACTGATGCATGTTGGGACACGTCACCTCTTATATAGGCAGTGATATTGGCGTCAAAAAATTGGCAATTATTTTAATTTAATAAATAAGTTTATACAAATAATGTGGTCTTTTAATAAAAATTCACTTAATAAACACGTAATGACTTATCCGGAGAAATGTAAACGGCAACCATAATGATGAACTGACTATCTCCAGAGTGGCAACGACATATACACATATCGCCGATATCAGAAGTAGTAGTGTTGAACATTCTGGCGTATTGCGCATGCGTATATCTCGCGGTGTTGGGTCGGTCACGCTCACTCGAGTTCTATTGCTTTTTCCCCATCCCACAAAAGTGCTCAACGCCGCTAAAGTTTTCACTTCAATAATAATAATAATAATAATAATAATAATTTATTTACTTGAAGAAAACGATTTCCAAGGCGTTCGGAGTATTTAACGGCTGGCCGAGAGGTAAAATAGCCTGTCCAATAGCTGTGACTATCACTGCCATATGGAAAGAAATCATCTGTTTTCGTATCCCAAGATAATCCTGCATCATTGACTGACTTCAAATAACATGAAGGTGTGGAATAAAAGAGATTTAACTTTCCTCCATTTGCTTGGTTTTCGTTAACATATCTATTCGAAAAAAAATTACAATTAACTACAAATAAAGATATAAAATATTTTTCATAAACTAATCAACAGATTAGGATTGAGTGGGTGGTAAGAAAATTGTGTTTTTTATGACATCAATTATTTTTAATCTGAAAATTAATTGAATCAACTTTAGGTAAAGGAAAATTATTGCATAAAAAATTAAATGATTATAAAATCTTTATTTGATAATAAAGGTGTAATAATTATCAAAATATTAATATCAATTAAATATTTTAAAGCGAAAACCACAATTATTCATATATTTTTATTAATGTTAATGATTAAAATATTAAAATGGTTTTATTACGAGCTCAAAAGAACATTTTTAACAGTTATACTATAAATTTAATAAAGATGAGTAAAAGAACCTGTACTTGTTCAAAAGGTTTATGAATATATATTATTAGAGTATTTATTTCCGATTCCGAAAGTAGAAGCACAAGGGTGTATGGATGGTGTGAGGGTGTATTTTGAATCAATAATGAAAAACTAACTAATAGAACTTGTTGTAAATACTCCAGAAGGGGTAGATATAGAAAATCGTGAATGGCCAGAAATTTCCTTTTCTATTAGAGTTTGTTGGTTGTTTTCGAGTTCTTATGGAAATTTTTAAATCAAAATATTGACATTGAACTTCAGAGAGAATGTTAAAGGCAAGAGAGGAGAATAGAATAGTTAGAACCGGTAAACCGTATCCATCTATAATATAATGTTTTATAAAACATTTAGTGGAGAAAAGAGTATATGCTTTACACAACGAGCAGTTCTCTTTACTACACTCTAGAGAAGCAAATATATACATATATTGATATTGTTGTTTTTTATTTTACTTGATAAGTTTGTCTAAATTTTTAAACCACATTCTGGCATCTTGATAGTTGAAATCATCTCCCATCGTAATTGCTACATTATTTGTAGCAAATTTTTGTGACATATCATTAACCCATTTGCTAAATTGTTCAACCTAGAAAATCAAATGGACACACAATATTTATTATCAAAATTACTTTTTTTATTTTGTTTATTTATTTAATATTAATACTTTTTGATCCACATTATAATCAGGACTTTCTTTGTTATCAATAAATGGATCGTCACCACAAAGAACATCAAAACAGAATCCAGGTGGTGGAGAATATCGATTATACAATACTGAAGTAAAGAGATCTCGTTCATCTCCTAAAAATAACAAATTTTGTGAAAAGTTTAAAATATTTATAAATTATTTATCTTATAATGAGAGTTAATTATAAACGTTTTATGTAAAAATTGAATCCATGTCTTATTTATTTATATTTTCATAAAAGTCTAAAAGAGTTACAAATCTTTAAGTAAATATCTTCTTTCCGATATTCCTATCAAATGCAGTATAAAGAGAATTTTAATTACGGTGGAACATGTTAAGAATTCATTTCTGACATTGATACTATGGTTGTTATCTGTTGTCTTGTATGATTGTTTGATTTTCTAATAAATTTTAAACTATGGATGAGAGATCATTACTGTTAATTTTCGAAAAAAAATCATGTAGTACCTAAACTTGGGCTGGATTGCCAAATCTGTTCCATTTGTTTATTTTTTTGTCGAACATCTTTATCTTGGTAGTCAATTCTTCCAACGAGGAGACCGTCAAAACCCATACCAGCCAGTGTAGAAGCGAATTCACGAGCATGTCCAAACGGATCAATTTGCCAACCTACTTTAGGTCTACCACATGCTCCAAAAGTATCGTTCAATTGTCTAAACATAAATACAAATATTATAATCCAGATATTTCATTTATGAAATTTATATAATAATAATAATAATAAAAACCTTAGACCCCAGGCAAATTGGTCAATTGTTGATTGATAATGAGTAGCAGCTTCATCATTCATAGACCAGGCACCACCAATAAATTCAAGTCTTCCACCATCTACAAGTCCTTTTACTAGAGCTCTTGTTTCTTCATCTTGTTCTGCCCACCATTTAAAGAAAAAAGCTGATTCTACATAAATGAACCTATAAAAAGTAATAATTCTTTAGCCATTTGAATCGTTGAAATATTTTGATTTTAATATCCATTATAAATTGATACTTGTTGATTAATTAAGGTAATATAAATGAAAATGAATTTGCTCAAGTTTTTTCTAAAACCTAAAAATCTCCATCCTATATTTATATGAATCTATAAAAAAATTAATAATTTATAATATATATAAATATGTAGGGTTGCCATATTTTTTCACGGACCAACCGGGACAGTTCTGTCTATTTTACTTTAGGTTTAGGGATGTCGGTTTCGGGGGGTGGGGGGGGTGGGTTATGAAAACAGTAATGTAAAAAACACTTAAAATATAGAATAGATAATAAGCATCCATACTTAGTGCAACAAAATTTGCATTTATTAAATCATTCTTTAATTCTTCCAGCGCTAAAGGTGCTATTACATTTATATTATGACCTCACATTTGTTTTTTCCCAATGAAAATTTTGGTTCAAAAAATTTGTATTACTGTGTTACTTGCCAAAACGTTACTAATCACACAAGAGCAGATTAATCATTCTCTGATCTAATAATTTTGCTCAATTATTTCCAAGAAACTGTGTCCTGAATCTAAACCGGGACAATTTCAACAACCGAGGGGGACGCCGGGACAACCCAGTATATCCGGGACTGTCCCGGCGAAACCGGGACGTATGGCAAGTCTATAAATATGTATATAAATATTAAATTTTTATTCGGATAATAAAATCAATTATATACATTATATATTATCTAAATACTCTTAATCTTAAATAAAAGTTTAAATATTTAGATAAATATAAATATATAATCTTCAACAGTAGTAAATGGTTGTTTTAAATCGTATTATAATTGAAGAAATAGAGCTAGTGAGTTAAGAAAAAATTATGAGAGAATTTATTTTAAATCAACATTTCGAATAGTATTCGCGTTTTCTCAAAATCAAAAATCGTTATTAGATTTACATAGATGTTTGTGGAATACAATATTTGTACGATTTCAATTATTTTGTTATTTTAATAATCATGTTTAAGTTCTGATTAAAGTTATGTTCACTATGTCACTGTCTTCAACAACCATATTTGTAATAAATAATATATATATATATATAATATTATTAAAACTAAATAATAAAATTAAATAAAAATATTTTAAAAATTACTTTCTATCAGGATTTTTATCTAATTCTTCAATGACGGTATCCAAAATATATTGAACACCTGCACTCTGAATATTTGATCTTGCTAAAACAAAATAAAAATAATCATAGTATTGTAAGTTAATAACATGAATTATTTAGAAACTATAATTTAAAATAATTATAATACTATTAAGAGAGAATAGAAATTAAAGATTGGGTAATGATTTAATTATTATGCGGTTAAAAAAACAATTATTATCAAGGAATATCATATTGAAAATAATTATAATTTTATTATCTTAACAGTAGTGTATATTATAAGGATGTGATTTAGTGATTGATAATGGATTTGGAATATTTGAAGATAAAATTCTTATCAGTATTTATAAAAATTACCAGATGAATTATATAGATTGCATAGTAAAGAATTGATTCACCTATATATGAATCTTCAAATATAGATAAAATCATTATATTAACCATAGGTTGAAAAGCTTAGAGAGAATAGGGAGTGGAGGGAGGAAGCGTGAGAATGGATTCATTAATGGAATATCACTGCAGCGGCTAAAAACTTGTCACACAAATATATATAAAGTATTCGAAATATTTATTTATATGTATTAGAATAGGAATTTAAAAAATTGGCAGTCGTGGGACTGGCCGACAGAAGTGAAAACTTGTGCTTAAGAAATTTGAAAGCAGACGGAATGCGCACCAGCTTCACGAGAAAAATGAAATTCATATACGTCTATATATACATATATAAAATTCATAATTATTTTTTTCAGCAAACTGATTATTATTACAAAAATATTAAAAATACGATGTGTATGAATATATATATATATCTATATATCTATATATAAAAGGCAATGTCTGTCTGTCTGTCTGTGTGTGTGTGTGTGTCTGTCAAATACTCAAAAACTACCCGTCCGATTGCGATGAAACTTTCAGGGATTGTTGTGGGCGTCCCAGGGAAGGTTTGAGTGTAGTTAAATCCAAAATTAATTTATCCAAAATTAATTTAATTAGTAATATTTTGGTAAAAGTCTATTTATGGTTACCATGGTAACATTGAAAAATTTACAATAAATAAATAAAAATAATTGGAAATCTTTTCAACTTATTATTTTGATAAATTTTATTAATATTTTTAATTTTTTTTAAACTGGCAAAAATAACATACCCATAATAATAGTTGTAATAAAAATAAAAATATAAATCACAATGTAAGTAAAATATTGAATCGTTTTATTTATATTGTTTCAATTATTGTTTGAATATTTATTAAATTTATATATAGATTAATTTACATGTTTAAATGTATATTTAATAAATTTATTTATTGATTCTTAATATTAATAATTCCAATTACTACTTGAAATTTTTTTTTATTTAAAAGCATATTCAGCATATCTCGCAAATTTGAATTGGATTAAATAACATATATAAATTTAAATTAAATTAAATTAATTCAATTATAAATTAAAATTAATATTTAATATTTATTAAACCAGCGAAAGTTTGGCTCTTTTTTGATGGCACCACGTCACGTGTTGGCGCGTGAGATTTCCAGTGTTAAAAAATTAATTCTGGTACTTTCAGCAATTCAATTTTCGAATAATAATATTTAATATGGCAAATATGTAAAATTTTGTAAAGAATGTATCAGAAGTTTAGTGTCTAACATTCTGGCGTATTGCGCATGCGTATATCTGTCGGGTCGATCTCACCGGTCGGGTCGTTTTGGAATCTCACGCGAGTTCTATACTTTTTCCCCATCCAGCAAAAGTGCTCAACGCCGCTAAAGAAGTTTTCACTTCAAAAAGTTTAATTTCAAATTTAGTTTGTATTATTATATTTGTTTACTACTATTATATGATATTCTAATAAATTAATGAATACATATATCTATATATATATATATTTAATCATTTAAAGAAAAAAGTAAAAGTGCAATATTTTAAAAATAAAATGATACCTCCATAATAGTATTGGTCAACGGTTTTGAGCCATCCAACATCGTCATGAGAATGAGGAATGATATGAACATTTAGAAAATCCTTTTTAGGGGAATTACATGACTGGAAAAAATTGATATTTTATTATTATTAATTTTGAATTATTCAATTTAACAAAAATATAGTAATATAAATAGAAATATTTACTTGATATCCACATCCACTGGCTTCTTTTTCAATATTCTCATGAAATAAAGATCTTCCGACAATTTCTTGTAAATTGTATCCAATAAAAATGAATATGAATAAGAAATATTTATGTTTCATCGTTATAAGTGATATGTTTTTATGTTTACAAGATAATGTCACCAAATGAAATATATTATCAAACATACATGTATTTATGATGGTTTAGTAAAATTTTTAAAATTATCTAATCATTTTATTAAGATATAATTTATCAAAAAAAAACAAATAAATTTTTAAAAAAATATTTTGATTTTTATCTGATATTATGTAAATTTCTCTTCTTTTCATGATATTATTATCATAAAGTTGAAATCTTCATTGAACCGAAATAAGTTTATTATTTGTACCCGTTGCAAGGATTGCTACTTATAAGAGGGGCAGCTACTAGTACCGTTCCACACATTGTCGTTTAAAAGCGGGACAGGTATTAGTAGTAGTATCTCGGAATTTGAATTAGATTAAATAACATATATTATATTTAAATTAAATTTAATTAATTAAATTATAAATTAAAATTAATAAATAATATTTATTAAACCAGTGTTTGGCTCTTTGTTGATGGCACCACGTCACGTGTTGGCGCGTGAGATTTGCAGTGTTAAAAAATTAATTCTGGTACTTTTAGCGATTCAATCAAGCTGAAATTCTAGATATAGCAGTTTTATACAATTTTTAATCATGTGAAAAACTATCAAACATATATCTTTATTTTTACGGTCACTTTAGAGGAAAAAAATTCAAAGCGTTGTACCTACAACCCTCTTCCGATTGAACTACATTTCTCAAAAGTTGATAGAAAACTACGAATTCTGAATAATGCCCATATACCAAATTTCGAGGCGAGATAGTAAAAATGATATTTAATTGGTTTATCTTAAGTAAAGAAGAAAGGTAAACACACACACCCACACAATAACATTTATTTATGAGTTAACCAAAAAAAAATTATTTTGTATGTTTGTATATATTGAGTAGTTATTTTACAACTGATCAATTTAAGCCATCTGTAGAATTTGAATTATTATTATTTATTTTCTTGATTGATTTTATTATAATTATCAATTTGTTATTTAATTACAATATTTATAAAATTATCAAAACTTAATTAAAAAAATTAAGAAAAGATATTTAAATAGAGTATAATTTCAAATCAATTTATTTATTCGAAGAGCATTTCGCTAGTTACAAAATGAATCTTGCGAAATGCGGTTCTGATAATAGTAAATATTACTTTTTTATTTTCTAATAAAACTTGGCAAAATTGTATATATTTATATATAAAACTTAATTTCAAAAAACTGCTGGTAAAATGAAAGTGATTTTTTTACCAGCTGATATAATTGTTATTAATTATTATTAATATTAGTTTATTTTAATGTATATTAACGGGTTATAATGATAATAAAAATTATGATAATGGTTAAACTTTGCCTTTTCATTCTTTTCTTTTTTTATATAAATATATACAATTTCTAAAAGATAATAATTAATAATATGAATAATAATCGATATTAAAAAATAGATAATTAAAAGCGAAATACTTTTATTGTGTCAATTATATATAGCTACTAAATCTTCTTCCTCTGCTCTTTCTCTCTCTCTCTCTCTCAATCTTATTATATAAATCAATATTTATTTATTTATTTTATAATCTTTAGGAAAATAAGTTGAAAATGATTTCAATATATCACTTAAAAGATTAAAAGTTGGTATATCAAAAATTGAGATTTTAAATGAAATCGATCTAAAGAATTTAAATAGATTATTTAATCTAATATTCTAAGGTAACGACATTAGAAATTAATATTGCAATTTTTTAATTAATTATCAGAATAATTAAATACATTTTCTAAAAATAAAGACTATATATAATAATATGTAACTAATATACAAACTAGAGACAACCAATTCTATGGCTTCTATTTTTACCGACCGACGATAGTAAGGGAGGTATTGTTTTCACACCAAATTTCACATGTAGAGATTTTTACATATTTCCACGAATCATGCATTTTCTTAACAGAAAAAAGTATTTTTAGCATGATGTCTGTCAGTCCGTCCGTCCGTATAGATGTGTACAGCCTGAACGGCTCAACCGATTTTGATGAAATTTGGTATATTTACTTAATGCATCAGTGGGATGAATTGATCAACTTTTGGTGCAATTCCGGAAACCGGAAGTGGTGTAGTATTAGCGATCGACGATAGGAAGGGAAGGGTTATTTTCACACCAAATTTCACATGAGGAGATTTTTTTATATATCACCACGAATCATGCACTTTGTATTGGTTTTATCCTCGAGAAAAATCATATTTATTAGTTTTTTCTTGATTTAAAATTATATGACGTCATCCAGCCATTCATGACGTCACAGCCTGGTCATATATATATATATATATATATGTTACGGTAAAAGTAGATATTGTGGCAAATGTACACATTTTCCGGTAAATGTGCACATTAGCCTCCTCATTTGGGTAATGTGCATTCAACTAACATTTACAATTTCAAATAAGGGAAATGTACATTGAATTCACAATGACCATGTCGTTTTGGTAAATGTAAGCATAGATTACTAATTAATGCCATAGTATACTGATATAATTTAAGATATTTAGAGAAATAAGACTCAGGTAAGTTAAAATTTTAATTTTTCTAAAAAAAATTATTTTTTAGTTAGAATTTTTGAAAAACAATGGAACAAAAAGAAAAATTTAAAAACCAACTAGAACAGATTGTATCACAAAAAACAAAAATATTGTATATGTACATATACATTATATTCAGTTCACATATACCTAACTTTTTGGGAAATGTACACATTTTCCGGTAAATGTGTACATTTCCCAAGAGTGTACATTTACCGTAACATATATATTATAAATAAAATAAAATTAAAAATATTTATGTTATATGCCTATCTGTTTTTTATTACATTAATAGATATATTAAAATTATTTGAAATTGTTTCTGTAGCTGGAAATTAATTTACTTCAAACCGTCGATCGGTTCGGACCTGGCCACAGGTCAACTTATTTTATAATAATAAGGCGCTCTGAGCAGCTAGCCGGGGGCTCAGCCCCCTGTACCCCCGAGTGGTACTTAGTATTTGGTTGAAAGTAGTAAAAGGTTTTCATTCATTTTGCTTCGATCAGTATATTACATAAAACATTCATTTCTTTTTCTTATTTAAAATTATTTTAATTTATTCAGTAAATTAATTATATATACATTATTATTGTATATTTATTTATTATTTATTTAATTAAATTGATTATATACAACCCGGTATATCTCTATCCTCCCCTATTTGGGGTAGAGGATTTACAAAAAAAGAAAACAACAGAAAAAATATAAAAACATAAACACAGAAAAATTTAACTTAACCCTTTCAATACTGTTGGGACATATCGTCCCAGAGCATTTCTAATATATATTAAAATAATTTAAATCCTTACAAATGCATCTGGATCTGATATTGTATTGCTGTCATAGTTCAAAGGTCATAGGCTCATAAATAACCCGTTTATTTGCTGTTTTTTTTTCTTTTTTATAATATTTTGTCATTCTAGATATTACTAGCAAACAATACACACACGTTACGCTTATTACTATCTGTGTGTTTATATGTTCTGTGTTCGGAATTACCAGGTAAGCTATTTATTAATTTTTTTTTTACTTATTTAGTGTGCAGCAATAGTTTTTGTCACTTTTTTATTTCCAAAAATAAAAATATAACTTATATATCCCAATATTGTTAATTATTGGGATATTATATCCCATTAGTATTGAATAACATTTATATTCAAAAAAAAGAAACCTATTTATAATTTTATTTTACTTATTTAGTTTCCAACAATAGTTTTTGTCACTTTTTTACTTTCCCGCATACTTCGTATAAGGGAAGTATTGGAATCGTCAAAAATTTCGACTTCGAGATTTCGATAGATCTTGACGTTTTAGACCTCCCTTAGTCGGAAAATACCATTTTTCGAATTATGTCTGTGTGTGTATGTATGTATGTATGTATGTATGTATGTATGTATGTATGTATGTATGTTTTTTTTTTTTTTTTTCTACGAGGGTAGGGGAAATCTTCAAAAGACACTGATAAGCTCGTACTCACCAGCGTGTGGGATTTTTACCCACTAAAACCACCTCCCTTTGCCGTCAGCGACCTTTCTTCTCATGCGGGACGACCGTTAGGTATAGCATCACATGAGAGGCCATATAGTTTTAACAAGCTTTTCTCATTCAGTAATTCTGAGCTGGGCTCTCTCTCTCTCGATCGTTCTGAGCTGTATCATTACATCCTCTGCAAATTGGCGTATTGCCGCCCAGCCCTCGATGGATACGAGTAGTAGTTCCTCGATATTATCTGGGCTAGGCCACACCTCCAATAAGTTTTTGACTTCCTCTCTCTGCACAGCAAAACGTGGACAGACGAAGAACACGTGCTCTGCATCCTCGACCATATCATCACAGGCCGGACAGTATGGCGAATCATCATGGCCAAACTTATGTAAGTATTGGCGAAAACACCCGTGGCCACTCAAGAGTTGGGCAAGATAGAATTCGACGTCACCATGTCGACGCCCTATCCACCTCTCTATATTTGGGATTAACCGATGCGACCATCTTCCTTTTTCGGAGGTGTTCCAGGTTCTCTGCCATTCTACGAGTGATTCGGATTTTATCACTCCGACCAGTATGTATGTATGTATGTATGTATGTATGTATGTATGTATGTATGTATGTAATGTCTGTAAGCAAATTTACTCAAAAACTAATCAAGCTAGGACTTCGAAATTTGGTACACCGATATTATTCACAGTTTGTAGATTTCTATCAAAATTTCGTCAAAATCGGTTAACCGGAAGTGGTACTTTACCTACACTGGTTGCGTTTACCTTTCAAGTAAAGTACCAGTTTGCTTCGAGATATTTGCTTCATATTTTGTATATAGATTTAAAAATATGAAAAAAATTGAGATACCAAATTTCATCATGATCTGACTACCGGAAGTGACATTTTACCTATACAAGTAGCGTTAGGTGTAAAATATAAATATATATAATAGTGTTAAACCATTTTACTTTATAATTTAAATTAATTAGTTTATTTATTTTTATTGTTGTTAAAACATAATAATAATAATCTAATTACCTATTTATATGCGGGAAAGTCTAGGGGAGGACACTCCCGAATTTTTATTCCCAAAAATAAAAATGTCAGACAAAGAGCTACAAGATATTGAGGATAACGATAGAGACGATGATTCTTCAAGTGATGATGAAGATACAAGATTGACACAAATTTTGGATGATGCGTTTAATTCTGAAGATGAAGAATTCAACGGCGAAGATGAAAGGGAAAACGAAATTCCTTATATTGCGTTTGACTGGACTAGAAAAACTAAAAATTTTATACCGAAACATAATATTCCACAAGAAAAACAAACAATTGTACTGTGTAATATAACAAACACGTCTTCTGAAATCGATGCTGTGTTCAAATTATTTCCTAAAAGCTTATTTGTATGGATTGCACAATGCACTAATCAACGTTTAGAAATTATAGAAAAAATTTCTAAAAGAAATTTTAGCAAGACATCGAGTGCAGAAATAATGATTGTGCTTGGTTGTTATCTTATAATGGGTTACAATCGTTTACCAGCATATCATATGTATTGGTCCAGCAGAAAATCCTTAGGTAATGAGGAAATTAAAGTGCCATATCTAGGGATAGATGTCAGTTAATTCTATCAAAATTGTATTTTAATAATCCCGAAAAACCAAAAGAAGCTTCTAAAGAGTATTACATAGAAGAAGTATTATCCTGTCTAAAAAAAACATTTTTGTCTGCAAGAAGTGATAGTACGTATCAATCAATTGACGAGACGATGACAAAATTCAAAGGAAGATCATTAATAAAACAATATGTTCCTTTGAAACCTATCAAACGAGGTATAAAACTATGGACAAGATGCGATTCCAAAACTGGGTACGTATACGACACAAATATTTACTCCGGGAAAGAAAATTCCACACAAGAAGGCACACTTGGTGAAAGAGTTGTGGAAAAATTAACAAGATCGATTCGAGATCCGAATATAGTATTATGTTTTGATCGATTTTTCACCTCAATCCATCTTTTACATACACTACCATATGCTGCCGTTGGAACGTGCATAAAGACTAGAAAAAATGTTCCAAAATTTGTAGGTAAACTGCAGAGAGGAGACAGTCAAATGATGGCATGTAAAGAAGGTATAATTTGCACTCGTTGGCAAGACACTAAAGATTTCTTGGTAGTAAGCAACTGTCACAGTGACAGTATTGGTACTATACAAAGAAAAACAAAAGATGGCAGTAAAAAAGAAATTACTTGTCCCGATTCAATTATATTTTATAATAAATTTATGGGAGGCGTCGATCACGCCGATCAAATGATATCACAGTATGATGCGGATCGAAAAAGCTCCAAATGGTGGCGAAAGGTTTTCTACAAACATGACTGCAATATATAATGCATATATAATATACAATGAAGTAAGAGGTTCAAAACTGCCTTTTATCAACTTCATTATTCCAGTAGCCGAAAACATGATAGCAATTGGAAAATGCCAGCTAGGTAAGAAGAAAATAATAAAGAGAGGGCGTCCCTCAAATAGAAGCAAATTTATGGAAAATGTTGGGGATCATCTGCCTATTCTGGGAAATTCAAGAAAACGATGTGTACGATGTGCCATTTTCAAAAAAGAAAAAAGGACCAAGATCACTTGTCATATGTGCTCAGTAGCGCTCTGCAATGATTGTTTTTCAAAATATCATTCTTGATTGTCTTGTATATTATAAATATGTAATAAAAAAAATGTTGAAATACAACGATGTTTTTCATTTCTTTTATTTTCATTTTAGTAAACAAAAATTTTATATGCTCAACTATTTTACTATCATAAAATACTGTTGGGACACATACGACCCACTCACCAATACTATTGGGACAATATGTCCCAATTATTATTTTACAATAATCAAAAAATAATATGATCAGATAATAATATGATATTTTTCCCGCTAAACTAAATTAGAAATAAATATTTTGTGCTATAAATATTACATGAATTGTTTAAAAAAAAAATCGTATTGAAAGGGTTAACAGGAATTAAATTATTTTTAAAAACCAATATATCTAAAAATAGAAATTATTTCTCAAAACTCCATAAAGAGAAAGAAACAAAAAAAAATAAAAATAATAATCCGGAAATATATAGCATGTTTTATCCTCATGTCTACATCGTGATCAAATATACTAACTTAATTATATATCATATTGATTTGATTTATTCAATTAATATTAAATAGATAAAGATCAAAAGTTTTTAAAAAATTATGTAAATTTCTCTTTTAAGTAAAAGAGATAATTTTTTCAAGAGGAAATTAATAAATGAATTTGTTTGTTTTGAATCCTTATTTATTAAAATATTAATTTTAAAATCTGTATTTATTAATATAAAAAAAGCTGGAGTGTCTCCACTCGACTATCTCGCAATTTGAATTGGATTAAATAACATATATTATATTTGAATTAAATTTAATTAATTGTAATTAATTTTCATTAATACGCCACCTGCTTGTTTTTTTTTCAAAATATGATAATTTCATTAATGAACTTCTTACTCATATATTTATAATCTTTTTTTAAAATTTTCATTATGATCTTTGAATAAAATTAAGCTTATAGATTTAATAGAATTAATAGAATTAAACTTATTGATTCGATTTAAGATGTATTCTAAAACAACACTAATTTTAAAAATTAATATTTGTTTATTTTATTTTATTTAAAATGTATTTTATTTGAAATAATTTGCAGTAGAGCGCTCACCTCTAAACTCCCCGCTCGCCCCTCTCCATGCCCCTCCACCGCCTGAACTGACCTCCTCATGCAGGAGGGCGACTCGTACGCAGTCAGTTCCCCTTCCCTGTGTAGTGTGAGACACTGGACGGTCTCTCCACTGAAATCATCCCTTAATCAGTCGCTAATCAAGAATTAATTGTAATTTTATTATTTATTTTTATTAATTAAAAGAAAGATTAGTGAACTTTAAAAAAAAATATTTCAATAAAAATTAAATTTTATAAAGTGCATTTTTATAATTTTTTATTCATATACCCAAATAAATTTATAAATTTTTCATTCAAATCTTTGAAAAGAATTAATCTTAAATATTCTATGAATTCTCATTAATTAAATTTTATTAAAAGTTAAATTAAAATTATTTAAAAATTAAAAAATCATATACAAAATTTTATTTTTCTTTAAATATATTTATTGAAATATTTTTTAAATTTCAATATATATATTAATTCTATTAAAACTTATTTATTTAAAAAATATGAAGATGTGTTGATTATTTTCAAAATTCATATAATATAATTATAAATCAAAAAAATATAAATTGCTTATATTCCTATAGGAATATATAATTTTAAATATTCTATATATTCTTTCTAATCTCATTATCGCTCACACCGTTCCTTTCAAATCTCATATAAATATTGTTTTGTCAATTTCATATTATTATAACACTTTTGAAAAATGAATAATATTTCTATTACCTGTATATCAATTAAACAGAATAAAATCCTCGTGAAATTAATAATATAATCATAATTAGTTTTCTAATGTTTTCTAAGATATTTTTATTATATGTCTATTAAATACGTATAATAACTTATTATAATCATGGTTCTATATAGGATGTAAAATAATTTTAGTATTTTAATATTACAGCAATAAGATAATATTTTTAAAAATCTATACACTTTTTTATCCTATTAATATTATTTATTTATTTATATCTTTTTTTTTATTTCCTGTTTATAATATAAATATCTAATCTTAATTATGTTTTTCTTTATCGAGGCGAGAGTGATGGACATCCATTCAAGTCTACGAGCTGTTCTTCGAGTTTAATCTGCGAGAAATATCATCCCTTTATTAACTCCGAGGTCAGTATTAATTATTAATTTTATTTTTAATTCAATTTAAATGTATTGATTATAAACTAATAAGTTATTTTTCTTCTTCTATTTCATGTTTCAATCTTCGTTCCTGCTACTGAATGTTGATTTGAATTCTTGATTGTCTTCTCTATCCTTCATGACGATGAAATGATTTAAATACAGCTCTCCAAATGTAAGTAATAATCGTTATTTATTTAGCATGGCGCACTTTAAAATAGAAAATGTAAATATAATATTTAAAGTAAAGTTTAATATAATATAGAAAGTATAATTAAATTACAATGATTTTTTGCTTTTGATAATATTCATTAGGAGATTATAGAGAAATATATTAAATTAGATGACACAGAATTTAGTGAGATTAGGGAATTTCAGAGTACATCTTTCAAGAAGAAGCACTGATAAAGGAGGCAGAAGAGACAAAGGTATTTTTAGAATTAGTAGATTTCGATGCGTTATACTGGGAGGGTGGCTATTTTTTGATATATATATATATATATATAGTTGTTAGGAATTTTCAGGTGGTTGCCTCCTACATCCATGCATGTTCTCATCATACTAATTCATAGATTAGATTAGAATTAATAAATAAATAAAATGTGGGTGGATAAAACAAATGCCATGCTATTATTTAAGGGATGGATTGCATGAATTGCATGAATTGCACTCCTGGTCTGAATTGTGCCATTTTGTATTACTGAGAGTGTATTTGAGGTGGATTGGATGAACGGGAATTCGGGAAGGTAATTCAGCACAGTTCCAAAATGGGATTAGCCTGAACAGGAACAAATTGTTGGTTACCTTTTGAGCGCAGGGCTTTTTCGATTAGCATGGGCCTTCAATGCCTATTGCATGCCATGGCTATGCACTCCCTTACTAGGTAGGTTTTTTTTCAGGTTGCCCCGAATGTCGCGATTTCATTTCGAAATCCAAAAAATCAAAGGCTCTCTCAGCTGATTCAAAGAGGCTACAGACCAAACGCCTTATTTTTTTTTAATCTTTTTTTTAAGGCAAACTTTCTTTATTATTAATTTTTCTAAATTTCGGAAGGCGAGGCTTGGAAGGGCTAATTTATGGGGAAAGGAGGAGGCCCTGTTAAATATTCAATTGTTTTTTTTTAATTTAATTAATAATAAAAAAATAATTGAATATCTCGATTATTTTCTTTAACTTTTTATTTTCATTTTGAAATATTCAATTTCATAATTTAAACTTTGATATATTTTAAATATTTTACTATATAGTTATAGAATTAATTATTATTATAATTTCTCAATTTAGAATTAAAATGCAAACATCACAAAAAAAAATCATATTTATTGTAAAAATATAACTCTTTTTCATGATTATTTCTTTTTAACTCACCAAATATAAAAATATTTTATTTTTTTTTTTATTATGGAAATTATTTCATATGAATATAAATATATTGTAATCGAATATATCTATACTCAATAATAATTTAATATTAATAAATTATCAAATTTTTTTCTTATCATTGTACTGATAAATCATATTTGGAAAGAAATAAAATATAGTTAAGCTTATTTAAAAAATTAACTTAATGTATAATTTTTGTTAATTATAAACATGCGGTACAACTTATTTTAAATAAATAAATAAAATTAGATCTCCTAAAAATTTTTTTAATTTTGATAGATCAAATATTCTTTTTCTTTAGCTGAGTTACAAATCCCATTTTGCTTATTCTTATGTGTATTCTGTCCCAGTGTCCCCTAAAAAATTCTCCGGGAGATGAAAATGTCTCGGTTTACATAAATAATAATATCATCCGTGAATAAACCCAATATTATTCAATTTTTACCGACCGACGATAGTAAGGGATGTATTGTTTTCACACCAAATTTCACATGTGGAGATTTTTACATATCTCCACGAATCATGCACTTTGTATTGGTTTTATCCTCGGGAAAAATCATCTTCATTAGGTTTTTCTTAATTTTAAATTATATGACGTCACCCAGCCCTTCATGACGTCACAGCCTGCTACTACTTATATATTATAAATATAAAAACATTTAAAATATAAATGTTATATCCATATCTGTTTTTATTGCATTAATAGATACATTTAAATTATTTGAAATTGTTTCTGTAGCTGGAAATTAATTTACTTCAAACCGTCGGTCGGTAATATATTGTAATAATATATATCTCAGCCGAATTTCAGTGCAATTTGTTAGTTCGTATAGAAAAGATTAATTTACCAAAAATACACCATTTATATTTTACAAATACAATTTCTTTTGTGCAATTGAATTTTATTCTTAAAATTATTAAGTGACAGGATCCCGGAATATCTACCGCCTTCTTGTTTAATATATTTTATTATAATATCGTATATATATATTCCATCTATTCCATTATTTATAATTTTTGATTTCACCAATATTCTTAGGATAAATATAAAATTTTAATAATTAAAAAAAATTGTTTTGAGGAAAATATATATTAAGCATAATTATATATATTAAGCATAATTTATAATAATTTATATAAGACGTCTGACAAAGAGTCCTACAACAAGGAATGTAAGGCAAAAAAAGATATCTGACTACTGGCTAAGTGAGCCTATAAGCATAAAGAACTCCTTTAGTAGCCTCGCTCAGGATGATAATACTGAAGAGACCTCCAACCAAATAGTCGGAGAAAAAAAACCTAGGTCTCCACCAATATTTGTAAAAGGAGTGCAGAATATCTCTCCTCTTATAAAACTTCTTGATCAAGTTGCAACCAGCAATTATGTATTAAAAATCCTTAACTCTGACCAAGTTAAGATACAACCTAAAACTACGGAAATGTACACAAAAATTATCAAAGCACTTGACGATAAAAAAACAGAATACTACACTTACAAACCTAAAGAGGAACGAACAACAAAACTAAAAAACCCCTACCCATGTTCTTTGTTGACATAAAACCCAACACCAATAATAAACATATATATAGTATCCAATACCTACTACACCAAAAAATAAAAATAAAAGACCCAAAAAGGATATACCTCAATGCTCCAGGTGTCTACGCTATGGGCATACCAAATCTTACTGCCAAATGAGGCCACGTTGTGTTAAGTGTATCGGGGATCATTCATCAGACCAATGTCCACGAAAAGAAAGAACATCAGATGTCAAATGTATTCTATGTGAAGGGAATCATCCAGCAAACTACAAGGGCTGTTCTGTCTACAAAGAACTAATGCAAATTAAATACCCACCACTCAGGAATAAACAACAAAGAGCCCCCATGCAACAATACAAACAAGTACAACCTGAAATATCCTATGCTAATATAGTAAATATTCCAACACAAACATCTATAAACAAACTTAACATCGAGAATCCCGTTGCACAAAGTACCTCTACAAACGATATGCATGAGCTCAAAACCATGTTAAAAACTTTAATTGAACAAATCAGCGCCATGCTGAACCTACTAACCACTGTTATAACCAAACTTACACGATGAGTAATATTGCGAAAAAATTAAACATAGCAATCTGGAATGCCAACGGTTTAGCTAAACATATTGAAGAAATTAAAACATTTTTAAAAAACTATATGATTGACATAATGTTAATATCTGAAATACACTTTACAAGAAGAAGTCACATAACAATTCCCAATTACTCCCTCTACTATACCATGCATCCCGACGGGACTGCACATGGAGGCACAGCCATAATCATCAAGAACACCATTAAACATCACCCGATTGATAAATATAATAAAGATTATCTACAGTCCACAAGTGAAGAGGTGGAAGACTGGCATGGTCCCCTAACTATTGCAGCTGCTTACTGTCCTCCTAAACACCAGCTAAACAAAAAGCTATTTAAGGATTACTTCGAAACGCTCGGTAGTAGATTCCTCGTCGGTGGTGATTTCAACTCCAAAAATACACTCTGGGGCTCAAGGCTTACCACGACCAAGGGAAGACAACTCCTTGCTGCGATAGAGGAAAATAACCTAAAATTTATTTCCACGAACGAACCCACCTACTGGCCAACAGATGTCAATAAACAACCTGACTTACTAGATTTTTGTATAACAAAATCTATTCCGGAAAACTCTGCTAATGCTAAATCCTGTTTCGATTTATCCTCTGATCATACACCTGTCCTTGTAACTATAGGCACCAATTTAATCCCTATAAGTAAACCTCCTACACTATATAGCAAACAAACAGATTGGAACAAATTTCGGAATCTTCTAGAAAACTATTTAACCACGAACATCAGGTTAAAAAGCGAAGAAGACATCGATCATGCAGTACAGCACCTAACTGCTGCAATTCAAAAAGCAGCATGGTTAGCCACCCCCGTTCCTAAGTACAAAAACTCTTTTGTAGATATCCCTGTACACATAAAGGCAGAAATTCTGGAAAAAAGACGTCTAAGAAAAATGTGGCAAACAAATCGTTCCCCCCTAGCAAAATTAAAACTAAATAAATCAACAAGGAAACTAAAAACACTACTTTCCAATTATAAAAACAGATGCATACAAACTTATCTATCTAACTTATCAGCAAATGAAGCAACCGACTATTCACTATGGAAAGCCACCAAAAGAATTAAAAAAACACAATGCTTTAAGTCACCAATTCGAGCACAAGATGGCATCTGGGCGAAATCTAGTACAGACAAGGCTAAGTGCTTTGCAAATTACCTAGTAGACGTATTTAAACCCTACCCAACTGAGATTCAAAACAACTTCGAGGAAAAAAAATTCAAGACTACCTTCTGACCTCCCCTCATCATCCGGTGGACCCAATCAAACCTTATAAAATCAGTGAAATTAAAGAACAAATTAAGCTATTGAACAAAAAAAGCAAAATGTGCAGCATCGTACACGTGGCGGAAGTGAAACTTCTTAGAATCTAGAGAATAAGAGAAATTTTAGTTGAGAGTGTGAGTGAGAGAGAAATAGAGAAAAATAAAGGGATCATTTCGAAAGACATATAACAGTATAAAATTTTCGTAACAAATATTCGCTTTATTATTACCGACCGACGATAGTAAGGGAGGTATTGTTTTCACACCAAATTTCACATGTGGAGATTTTTACATATCTCCACGAATCATGCATTTTCTAAACAGAAAAAAGTATTTTTAGCATGATGTCTGTCCGTCCGTCTGTCCGTCCGTCCGTATAGATGTGTACAGCCTGAACGGCTCAACCGATTTTGATGAAATTTGGTATATTTACTTAATGCATCAGTGGGATGAATTGATCAACTTTTGGTGCAATTCCGGAAACCGGAAGTGGTAGTATTGGCGATCGACGATAGGAAGGGAAGGGTTATTTTCACACCAAATTTCACATGAGATTTTTTTATATATCACCACGAATCATGCACTTTGTATTGGTTTTATCCTCGAGAAAAATCATATTTATTAGTTTTTTCTTGATTTAAAATTATATGACGTCATCCAGCCATTCATGACGTCACAGCCTGGTCTTGCATATATATTATAAATAAAATAAAATTAAAAATGTTTATATTTATTATTTATGTATCCATATCTGTTTTTTATTACATTAATAGATATATGAAAATTATTTGAAATTGTTTCTGTAGCTGGAAATTAATTTATTTCAAACCGTCGGTCGGTTCGGACCTGGCCACAGGTCAACTATGCTCATGCGACCTTAATTGTACAATCGGTACTAAATAAATAACATAAGAGAGGGAAATTATATAAGAATAATTTATATAAAAAAAAAAGAAAGAAATTTTATTATATTTAGATATCAATTAATAAACAAGATATATTTACAAACTTTGATTCATATTACGGTACACATATGTTTATTGTACAATTTCAGATACATGAATAGCCTAAGCTCAACTTAGGTTGCTGGATAGAGACTCAACGGGGGGATCTACTGGTTTTTATTTATTTTATAACCTTTAATACGAGACACTTAATAGATAGACGTTATTAATAGAAAAAGTCAGTACGATACGGTAATGCTGTGATGATATAGGAAGTAGGTGTATTTTCTTCGTTTTCCAACTAGAGACAAAAAGGCATAACGAAAAGCGATATCCGGAAACGGCGATGACTTAAAACTTGCACGTAACCTGAACTTGCGGTAGTCTAAAACAGCAGCTAACCGGAAACTTGCGGTAGCCTAGAACTTGGCCGTAACCTAAAAACTTGGCCGTAACCTAAAAACTTGGCCGTAACCTAAAAACTTGGCCGTAACCTAAAAACTGTAATAACTCATTACTAACAGGTACGGGAATTATGTAAGTGTTTTCCATAAAGATATATATTATAATTCACACTCACCGGTACGATATCTGATAAGGGCGGTATTTATTGCAGGTAAATATCACAACAATATATATATTTTATTCTTACAGACACTACTGGAGAGAAACGTTTACGGTAGAATTTTCGGTAAGATGCAATACATTAATTAATTCGATAGCGAGACGATAATATTTCATCCATTGGACAGGCGAGAATATCTCTTTCTTTTCACTTCATCCTATCACTAGGCTATATCCCCTCCAATCCATTAGTCAATCATATTGATTCCGATAGATGGCACGGGTATGTCCATTTGTGCTTGTACGACTTTTCCTCTACTATTCAATCTCGGCGTTACATACCCCCTTCCAGAGGGAACGTCGTACAGAAAGTTTTGTCGGAATGGACCGGTACGGAAGTGTTTGATTTCAATCGGTACGGGACTCTCGGTAGAACTTCAAAGATACGATACATGATTCTTCCACGTGAATGGAGAAACCATGAGCTCACGTGAGGGCAGGGTTGCCAATCCCTGAGGTAGATTTCTTTTCTATTGGCTTGATAGAAAATATCCACCCGTTACCCGTCTGATTCCAAAGAGACTTCAAGACGAAACGATACATGATTCTTCCATGTGAAATGGAGAAACCATGGGCTCACGCGAGGGCAGGGTTGCCAATCCCTGAGGTAGATTTCTTTTCTATTGGCTTAATAGAAAATATCCACCCGTTACCCGTGTATGCGTAATGTTACGTGACTCTTCATCGGCAACAGGTACTTGTAGCAGGACTTGCTTCATATCAAGTTTAGAAAATTACTAATTCATACAGGTAGGCTCATTCTCCACTGATGAGATCGGAATATCATCACTCTTCTCCAAGGGTGACACTTTAGGTTCACGAAAGAGCGAGACAGTTTTGTCCAACGGCAACGGTATTGAAGTTTTCCCAGTAGGTAGTAAGGTATTATCGGTTGGTGGCGACACGGAAATCTTCTTAGAAGGAGGAAAGGTATTATTGGTTGGTGGCGACACGGAAATCTTCTTAGAGGGCGGAAAGGTATCATCGATTGGTGGCGACACGGAAATCTTCACAGAAGGCGGTAAGGTATTATTGGTTGGTGGCGGTACGGAAATCTTCGCAGAGGGCGGTAAGGTATTATTGGTTGGTGGCGGTACGGAAATCTTCACAGAGGGCGGTAAGGTATTATTGGTTGGTGGCGGTACGGAAATCTTCACAGAGGGCGGTAAGGTATTATTGGTTGGTGGCGGTACGGAAATCTTCACAGAGGGCGGTAAGGTATTATTGGTTGGTGGCGGTACGGAATTCTTCGCAAAGGGCGGTAAGGTATTACTTTAGGAACTCGGGACGGAAAGGAAACTGGACCTTTAGAATCTGATTTGCTAATAGCATCACCACAACCACTGTTATCTATCTTCATGAGCTCCGCTACACGGCTACGCTCCGTTACAAACTCTATGAGTAACTCATAAGTCGGTATGGTTGTCGACGACTGCTTGTCCTCGAACTCTCTCCTCGTGCCAGAATCTAAGTTATTTAATGCTATCTGTAATTTAATAAAATCTCCCACATCCGGTAAATTTAGGGACATTAAGGCACTCATATTGCTGACATGTCCACTGAGAAATCGTTGAAGGCTACTATGGGATGAATTTGTTAGCGGTAGAAATTCGGTAATTCGAGATAAATATAAGCTATTAATTCTTCCGCCATCGTTAAGGAAAAACTCTATTATAACCAGCAACCCAGTACAAAATAATTATTAAAGAGAATAAAAATTTACAATACAAAACAAGTAGATAATCAATTACAATAACGAAATTATTATATAAGGTATAATACCATATACTACAGACAAACAGTTGTTGAATTATTATTCAATAATAAATTTATCATAACCAAACGAAATTTGAAACCATTTATATTGTTTAAAAAAATAAACAAATAATTTCTGACTTAATTTTAAACAAATCATAAATTTATTTATAACAACTGTATAAACCCTTAAAGATAAAAATAATTATTTTCAATATAATTATTTTAGAATTGAATAATATTAATTTTTAAAATTATTAGAATCTTATGATTAATATTATTTTGTTTACTAGATACGAAATGAATTAATGTATTGGGGTTACATTTTCAGAGAACAAACGATAATTATAGGTAATACTTAAATTCATTCAACAATAAACTTATCATAATTAAACGGAATTTTAAATAATTTATTTTATTTATAAAAAAATTAAATAAATTATTTCGGAATTATTTTTAACCAAGTCATAAGCTTATTTATAAGCATAAGTTTATACAACCTTTAAAGATAAAAATAATTATTTTCGATAAAATTACTTTAGAATTGAACACTATTAATATTTCTAACTATTAATCTTATTCTTAACATTATTATGTTTTAAAATACAAAATGAATTAATGTTTTGAATATATTTTCCAAGTATAAACGGTAATTATAGGTATCCTTGAATTTATTCAATAACAAATTCATAATAACTAAACGGAATTTTAAATAATTTATTTTATTTATATAAAAATAAATAAATTATTTCGGAATTAATTTTAAACAAGTCATAAGCTTATTTATAATGATTGTATAAACTTTTGAAGATAAAAATAATTATTTTCAATAAAATTGTATCAGAATTGTATAATATTAATATTTAAAAATATCAATCTTATTATTAATATTATTATATTTATAAATACAAAATGCATTAATGTGTCTTAGTTATAATTTCTAAGAACAAACGATAATTATATTATAGGTATACTTAAATTTATTCAATAATAAATTTATTATAACTAAACGGAATTTCAAATAATTTATATTATTTATAAAAAAAACTAAATAAATCATCTCTGAATTATTTTTAAATAAATCATAAACTTATTTATAGCAATTTTATAAACCTTCAAAGATAAAAATAATTATTTTCAATATAATTATTTTAGAATGGAATAATATTAACATTTAAAATTGTCAAGCTTATTATTAATATTATTATGTTTATAAATACAAAATGAATTACTGTGTCTTAGTTATATTTTCTAAGAACAAACGATAATTATAGGTATACTTAAATTTAATCTATATTAAATATATAAAAAAACACCTCCAAATAATTTATATCATCCAAAATCAATTACAAGTTCATTTCTTTAATTTTATATATTTATTTTCATTTTATTTTATTAATTAGTTTATTTTTAATTATATTAATAATTAATATCGATATATTTATGTGATTAATAATCAATAAAAGAAAAACCAATGTACCAGCTGTTTGGGGACCATATATTTATGTATAATGAAAAATCAATGTCCCAGCTGAACAGTCATATATTTATGTATAAAAAAAACAAAAACCAGCGTCCCTATAGTCCGGGCGCCATATGCTCATGCGACCTTAATTGTACAATCGGTACTAAATAAATAACATAAGAGAGGGAAATTATATAAGAATAATTTATATAAAAAAAAAAGAAAGAAATTTTATTATATTTAGATATCAATTAATAAACAAGATATATTTACAAACTTTGATTCATATTACGGTACACATATGTTTATTGTACAATTTCAGATACATGAATAGCCTAAGCTCAACTTAGGTTGCTGGATAGAGACTCAACGGGGGGATCTACTGGTTTTTATTTATTTTATAACCTTTAATACGAGACACTTAATAGATAGACGTTATTAATAGAAAAAGTCAGTACGATACGGTAATGCTGTGATGATATAGGAAGTAGGTGTATTTTCTTCGTTTTCCAACTAGAGACAAAAAGGCATAACGAAAAGCGATATCCGGAAACGGCGATGACTTAAAACTTGCACGTAACCTGAACTTGCGGTAGTCTAAAACAGCAGCTAACCGGAAACTTGCGGTAGCCTAGAACTTGGCCGTAACCTAAAAACTTGGCCGTAACCTAAAAACTTGGCCGTAACCTAAAAACTTGGCCGTAACCTAAAAACTGTAATAACTCATTACTAACAGGTACGGGAATTATGTAAGTGTTTTCCATAAAGATATATATTATAATTCACACTCACCGGTACGATATCTGATAAGGGCGGTATTTATTGCAGGTAAATATCACAACAATATATATATTTTATTCTTACAGACACTACTGGAGAGAAACGTTTACGGTAGAATTTTCGGTAAGATGCAATACATTAATTAATTCGATAGCGAGACGATAATATTTCATCCATTGGACAGGCGAGAATATCTCTTTCTTTTCACTTCATCCTATCACTAGGCTATATCCCCTCCAATCCATTAGTCAATCATATTGATTCCGATAGATGGCACGGGTATGTCCATTTGTGCTTGTACGACTTTTCCTCTACTATTCAATCTCGGCGTTACACAACTTATTATTATTATCTACTCTATCATCATATCTACATTGCCTGTACTATTGTCGGTTGGTGCTTCAATTGGTAATACTGATATTAATGGCTTGTGATAACTAAAATAAGATATATATGTTCGTGATTCGATATTTTCTATATAACGTGTAAAAACAGCATCTATTGTAGTTCCAGATTTTGTTGTTGATTCCTTGGGATCGTTATTTATAAGCAGACCAAATGTTTCTCGAAGAAAGTTGATCAACGGCAACGAATCATCAGATCCAAAATTTACATTAAAATCTCCCCCGAGAATTAGAGGGATTTTATCTTCGCCTCGTTCAAGTGCATTAGCACCTGTGTGGCTATAAACCAGTAGTGAACGGTGTATGAAATAAATAATATCGTCTAAATTTTGGTCGTTATTTTTTTTCGGCATAGTGAAATCTGTGGAGTAGAGAAAAGCAGTTTTAAATGCAATAATAATTTTAAATTGATTTAGTAGTGTTAAAGTAATGTTGAGATTCGGATAAATAACGTGAATGGTCATCGACGCACATAACTGTATGAGTTGGCGTGTGAATCGCCGACCATGTTCACACACACAATTACATGCGTCGGTATGCGTGCACGCTGTATATTTGACTTGAGAATTTTAATTATTTCACGATATATATATATATATATATATATATATATATATATATAAATATCAATTTTTATATATGACTTACATGTATAGCAGCGATAGGTAGAAATATTTATCGATAGCTCAAAAGTAATATGCCTCTCTCACGTACTGATGCGTAGGTAAAGGTTTACATCCGTGGCTCCGAGATAGAAATGATTGTCCCTAAGAGGGCGTAACCAACGACCACGCTTGGCTTTAGGTCAAGACAACTCAAGAGATGGCGGGGCCTTCACCATTGTGTTTGCTTTGCTCAAGTAGATATCGCAATTAAATACAATTTGAATTTAAATATATATTAATTTCAAAATTTGCCTAAACATTTATAAAAATAAATATACATATGAAATACGTTTAATATTAAAAATAAATAAATATACATATGAAATTTGTTATTTTTTAATATTAAAAAATATTTAATTTGAGATTAATTATATAAAAAATTTTAAAAAATTCAAAAAAACTTAGCTATAATATTTGACATATGATAAGGTTAATTACAATTTTTTAATAGACATCCTTAATAAATAGAAAAATAATAATTTTTAAATAATATAAATAATATTTAATTATAATCTAATCAAAGAAAATAAAAGTTTGAATCTATTTGATAGTTGATCTTTTTACATATAATTAATCTCAAATTAAATATTTTTTAATATTAAAAAAAAATAACAAATTTCATATGTATATTTATTTTTATAAATGTTTAGGCAAATTTTGAAATTAATATATATTTAAATTCAAATTGTATTTAATTGCGATATCTACTGGACAAGGTGGAGATCTCGCCCTCTTTTGATCATAAGTCATACTAATTTTTAATTCTTTGACCCAGTAGAGGCTGAGAAATATTATTCCGCGTCAACGTACTCGCGCGCATGCGCGCCATGGACTTTGGACCTAGCGAGTGGGTATTAGAACGAAAGACCGCACAAAAGGGAGACGCAGATAGCCTCTTTCTCAAGAACGAAAGACCGCACAAAAGGGAGACGCAGATAGAGGCTATCTCATTCTCACTCGTTATATCTATATCTTTTTTCTCTCTTGCGTTACGAAATTTCAATTTTTTTCTCTCTTGCGTTACGAAATTTCAATTTTTCAATTCACTCTCCATTCTCAACCAAATGTCAGGACGCCGCTAAAGAAGTTTCACTTCAAAAAAATCCCCTGGATTTGACTTAATTACAGCTAAAATTTTACAAGAACTTCCTGAAGTCGCATTCAAATTTTTAACATTCATATTTAATGCCGTAATTAGACTCACTTACTTCCCCCTGAGCTGGAAAGTCGCTACGATCATAGTCATCCCCAAGCCTGGCAAACCTCAGGAAGATGTAAGTTCGTATAGACCCATTAGCCTTCTACCAATGATATCAAAGATCCTGGAAAAACTCTTCAAAAAACATCTTGATATAATTATAAATAATAATAATATAATCCCCAACCATCAGTTTGGCTTTAGAAGTTACCACGGAACGATCGAGCAGGTCCATCGAGTTAACAAAAAAATATCTGAAGCACTGGAGAGCAGAGATTACTGCTCTGCAGTGTTTTTAGATATAAGACAAGCTTTTGACAAGGTATGGCATGTCGGACTATTATACAAAATCAAGAAACTATTGCCATATAACTACTATCTAATATTGAGATCTTATCTATGTGATAGACATTTCTTGATTAAGTATTCAGATGAACAAACCCCTCTCCATCCTATCCAAGCCGGTGTGCCCCAAGGTAGTGTCCTCGGACCCCTTCTTTATCTCATCTACACTAGCGACCTTCCAACATTCTCCAATGCTACCACTGCGACGTTCGCTGATGACACTGTTATTATGGTATCAGACAGAAATCCTCTAACGGCTACAGATAAACTACAAAATAATATAAATCAAATCCAAGGTTGGCTATCGAAATGGCGTATTAAAGTCAACGAAAAAAAATCTAACCATGTAACTTTTACTAATAGGAGGGACACGTGCCCTCCTATTTTTATTAACAACGAACAGATTCCACAAAGCGACAACGCCAAATACCTTGGTATGCATCTCGATAAGAGGATGACATGGAAAACCCATATAAGAACCAAAAGGAAACAATTAGGAATACTTCTTCACAAGTACTACTGGTTAATAGGTCGTAAGTCCAAACTGAAATTGGAAAATAAAATTTTAATTTATAAATGTATCTTTAAACCAGTTTGGACGTACGGGCTGGAACTTTGGGGATCAGCCGCCAACTCTAACATTGAAATAGTAGAAAGATTCCAGGCAAAAATTCTACGTTTGATAGTGAACGCCCCCTGGTTCGTGCCAAACAAGCTGATAGCCAATAACTTAGGGATCCCATCAGTGAAAAAAGTGATATCAAATCGTTGTGTAAAATATGTAAACAAACTTGAACACCACCCAAGTAACCTAGTTAAAGACTTGATGGACCCCCCCAGTGCAAGAAGATTAAAAAAAAACTTACCCAGTGATTCTATCGTACGTTTTAATAGTTAAAACAATTTTTAAAAAGAAATAAAAGGAAGCAACCACTGGGTTGTTTCCTAAATGTCAGTAATCATTAATCAATCAAAAGATTTACTCATTGTTATGTAAATAGTAACAGATTGTAAATTTATAAATAATATAAAAAAAAAAAAAAAAAAAAAAATTTTGATAGATCAAATATTCTTTTTCTTTAGCTGAGTTACAAATCCCATTTTGCTTATTCTTATGTGTATTCTGTCCCAGTGTCCCCTAAAAAATTCTCCGGGAGATGAAAATGTCTCGGTTTACATAAATAATAATATCATCCGTGAATAAACCCAATATTATTCAATTTTTACCGACCGACGATAGTAAGGGATGTATTGTTTTCACACCAAATTTCACATGTGGAGATTTTTACATATCTCCACGAATCATGCACTTTGTATTGGTTTTATCCTCGGGAAAAATCATCTTCATTAGGTTTTTCTTAATTTTAAATTATATGACGTCACCCAGCCCTTCATGACGTCAC
Organism: Labia minor; assembly: GCA_963082975.1. NCBI lineage: Eukaryota > Metazoa > Arthropoda > Insecta > Dermaptera > Spongiphoridae > Labia > Labia minor. The sequence goes on from OY720347.1 coordinate 68,108,259, forward strand.
AGCCTGCTACTACTTATATATTATAAATATAAAAACATTTAAAATATAAATGTTATATCCATATCTGTTTTTATTGCATTAATAGATACATTTAAATTATTTGAAATTGTTTCTGTAGCTGGAAATTAATTTACTTCAAACCGTCGGTCGGTAATATATTGTAATAATATATATCTCAGCCGAATTTCAGTGCAATTTGTTAGTTCGTATAGAAAAGATTAATTTACCAAAAATACACCATTTATATTTTACAAATACAATTTCTTTTGTGCAATTGAATTTTATTCTTAAAATTATTAAGTGACAGGATCCCGGAATATCTACCGCCTTCTTGTTTAATATATTTTATTATAATATCGTATATATATATTCCATCTATTCCATTATTTATAATTTTTGATTTCACCAATATTCTTAGGATAAATATAAAATTTTAATAATTAAAAAAAATTGTTTTGAGGAAAATATATATTAAGCATAATTTATAATTTTAAATTGATGCCACTAATAGATCCTTAAAAAAATGTTATTAATTTTTTAGTTTTACTTTTTTGCTTATCACATTATTAATATATTGTAGCATAATCAATAATGAGAGCCATATATACTTACATGTCTATTATATGAAAGTGTATATAGATATACGATTTTCTTTATATAAATGCAAATGTGTATGAAATTTTCAGAATTTAATGGTTAAACAATAAAATAAATTTGTATATAATAATTTGTATATATTGTATATTATTGAAACTTTGTAAAATAATTATAATTAAAATGTATTAGGTTGAGTGACCAAATGGCTTGGGTCAAGTCACTTTTATTTATTTTTTTCTTTAAAAAATCATTTTTTAGCCTCATTTTGACGTATCTTTTCCACTTGTTTCAATCATTCACTTTAGTTTATTTTCTAAATATTTCTCTTCTGCAATTTATTTTGTTATTCGTTTACTCCCACACCCCTTTTTTAAACGTTTTCCGTTTTAATCTCCGCTTTTATAAATCTTTGATTCTTGTTGACTTGTTGAGTATTTCGATCTCTAATAGTGTTCAGCCACTGGTCTCTAACTAACATCAGTAGTTATCTCATTGAATCATTGATCATTAATACTAAAGCGTTAAGTTTCACTTCTTGTGTTTCAATGTTTAATTGTCTATGACAACTTTGATGTTTGATTCAACATTCAAGATTATTTTTTGAGTTAAACTTGTTTGAGAAAAATTAAATGTGGATTTTTAAATGTTTGAAAAGAAATGTGTCGAATATATATAAAAAAATTATCATATTAAAATCAAAATTTTTTTATAAGATAATATTCAGAGATAACAAATTATTTTTAAATGGAGTGTATAATATAATGTCACTTTTTTCTCAATAACATTTTTTTATAACTAAGTGGTAGTGTCAGTGGCGTACCTAGGGGGGTGCGGTGGGTGCGGTCCGCACCGGGCGGCACTTATCTTGGGGCGGCATTTTTTATATTTAGTTATAGTTGTAAAAAGCAACTTATTCATTTCATATTTATTTTTTTTCTTTCTTGAATAATAAATGATTATTATGATTATTATAAGTTTACTATTTGATTTATATAAATTATGATTAACTATATGATTTCGAATATTATTCCTCTGTGTATATAAATGCATTTTAGTGTAAATTTTGAATTCTAATTCCAAGAACAGGATAATAATTTTATTTTATTGTATTCATTAAAATTCGTTGAATTCGTAAACGCATCTTTACGATTTGGTTCATCAATTTTTTCTAACTAAAAGTTTTTGATATCAGTTTATAAATGTCATTTCTTTTGAAAAGTTTATATGATTACTTTGAAGTGATATACCAATATTTTTTTTAATCATCGATTTTTCTTTTGAAAAGCAGGGCCGGCGGAAAAAATATAAATATAAATTTTGAGAGCATATACACGATTTTTCTAGTATGAAAGCTAGAAGAGTAAATATTATATTAATATGTTTACGAGTGCATACAAATATGTGTAAAAAAATTTACTCTGTGTATTAATTAATATTGATTAAATAACTTAATAATTTATTTATGTGCATTAATTTATAAATACCACTATTTGATTGACTTATAATAAAAAGGGCGGCAAACTGGAGATCGCCCCGGGCGGCAAAAGTTCTAGGTACGCCACTGGGTAGTGTTATAAATAATTAACTTAATTTAAAAAAAATATTTTTTTTAATATATTTAATATATTTATTTAAATGAAAACTCTATTAATTTTCTTATATTTATTATTGTTTATTCATGTATAATGAATACACTGGTGCACTAATACGACCGTTGGGAATTTTTAATTATTATTATTTTAAATGAATAAATAATGATATTCTATTTTGAACTTACTTATTATAAAGAATAGGAATGGTAAGAGGAATGAGGTTGCTTAGGGCAAGAAAATTCGAGTTCAATAGTGGTATAGAGAGATAGGATTTGTAATTAAAATTAATTAATATCATTTATGATATATTAATAATTCTTTATTAATTATGTCAATCAGCTTTTTTATGTAATTATATTCTATTATATTATTGATGTAAACTAGTAAATAATAAATAAATGAAATCCTATCATTAATCTTCAAAGGTTTTATTATTTTATTTAATACTGGTACTAGTATAAACGTTATATGTATATATTTAATTATTATCATCAAATGAAAGTTCTATTATGTTTGTATTTATAAAATATTTAATCAAACTTTTTTAAATATATATGCATAGATAAAAAATATGATTACATGAAAAATTACAATAAACATATTTAGGTAAATTAATTTAATGCAAAAAAGAAAAAGAAAATAAATGCACCGTTTGCTGAAACAATATTTCAACATTTGAATATAATTGTCAGCATATGATTCATTCACCTTTGCTCCTAAGTAAAAATTTACTACATTAGCCTAACATTTATTAGTTGATATTGTTTCGTTTTACTTGTGAACATTTCTGATAAATAATGAATTCTCTGATGGTATCTCACTTTTGATATTTTTTTAAATTATTATTTATATTTATTTTTTTTTTTCTATATTTATGTATATTTGTAATCTTGAATTGTAATAATTTTAATTTTAATAAATGATTTAATTAAAAAAATATTAATTTTATAATTTGAATTAAACTTAATTTATTTTTAGATTTTGTTGAGTTTCTTTCTTGCAACTCTTTCCACATTTAGTAGTGGACAATTTTTAGGACACGGTTTATTAGGCGGTCTCGCACATCATCAGCACTCTAATTTCCTAGGAGGAGGTATTCTTCCTAACACGTTAGTAGAAAAAAATTCTAATCTTTTTATACAATTACTATAAATAAAAAATATTTATTACAATAAATTTATTTATTATTGTATCTGAGACAAAAAGATAATTTTTTATTAAATTTATTTAATTTTAAGGTTTGAATTTGATTTCTTTTCTTCTTGTCTAGTGGTGGCGGTTTTATTGGAGGTATAGGTCATCATCATGGAGGATTTTTAGGAGGTCTTGGTCACGGTGGTTTATTTTTAAGAGAATCGAACCATGAAAATGCTAATCAGAATTTCGCTCAAGTAAGAGCTTTTTCTCCGGTTGGTCCAACATTAGGGCATGTAAATGTCCCAGGATTTGAAAAAGATCTCTGGCTAATATATCCTCTTAAAAATAATAATTTGCAACAGAGAGCTGCTGGTGACTTTGAGAATTTTGATTCCAATTCAATTCGGTCCTCCTCATATCCTCCACTAACTATGATGTCGAATCCAGGGTAATTATTCATTTTACTCTTCTAATTTATAATATATTACGATTACTAATAATATTATTGTTCCTTTACAGTGCAGCGAATAATTTATTGTCTCTTCCTTTGAATCAAGCAAGAATAATCCCACCTAATCTGTTTCATGGTTCAGCTGGATTATCACTTTACGCTGATCAAGGCTCCGATAATCGAAAAGATCTTATATGTAAGTACAATCTTAAATATTCTATATTCTTTATTAGGAATATATATATATATATATATATATATATATATATATATATATTAGCAATAATTGATTTATTTTAATTTATCTCTGTGGCTCTAAGGAACTCAAAAGACAGCAGCAACCACATTTCTCCAAACGTTCCTAACCAGGGCCACTCCCATCCAACTCCTATTTTCTAATGTTGCTTCCTATATTACTTGCCTAGCGCATTTTTGGTATTTCAATCTGTCAATTCCCAACAAATTGATTTTTGATCAGTCTTTCCTATCCCATTCTATCCACATGTCTCCTTTATATGGTTTCCTCAAAAAGTCTTAAAATCAATTTTTAAAAATTAATTAATTAAAAAATATGATCACAAAAATGCTTTTATGAAATTTTGCATTCTTTATTATTAAATTATAACTGATGATCTTATTATATTTTGCTTATTCTAATTAAGTTTGAATTAATAAATTTTTTCCTAATTATTATCAGCAATGTTCTTTCAAGAACATATAAAATTTAATATTTTTACATTTAATTTATTTAAGGAAATTTGTTCTATTATTAATTATTTTTATTAAAATGTATATATTTCCAATTAATTGATTAAAATTGTTTATAAACAAGTCAAAAATTCATATATATATTCTAATTAATAATATTTTAAATATTATAATACTATCTTTAATTTTAAATAGAAATTTAATAAATATTTTGATTCATTTTGGTAACCTCTAACCTATAATATTTATTTAAAAATTTATATATAGTCATATTAAAAAAATAAAAACAAAAATAGAAGTAATATCGAATTTGAAAAGGAACAGTTTGAGACAACTATACTCTATAAATAAATTAATTACATTATTTTTCTAATTGAAATTCTTTTATTTTGGAAAAGTTTTCTAATATAAAATTGGAGTAATCGGGGAATTGATTATTTTTAATTTATTTAAATTTTCGAATTTTTTTGTAATGTTATAGTATGAAATGGATAAATTGTCAGGCTATCATTGTTCAAAACGGAATAAAATTTGAATTATTTGTGAAAATGTAAATTTTTATGATTTTGTGACGGAAATAATTGTTTGTTTTATAATTAAATTTTATCTTTTAACATTTATATGCCAGGGAATTGGGAATTTATATATATGTATATATATAAGTCAGAAAATATATTAAATATATAAGTATATATTATTATTTAATTTGCAATGTTTCAAATAAACTAAATAATAATTATCATTATTAATTCATCGAAATTCTTCAAATAAAGTAGAATGGATGTAGTCAATTTCAATTGGTAAATTGTTAAAAATCTCAAAGTAAATATATTCAGTCTCCTTTCAATCTGTTCAAGTAGATTGTAAACATTTTATAAGTTAACACTTTTTTATTTGATCAATTTGATATTTCACAAATCGAATTTTTTTGACTTCAATAAATTGTTGTGTATATGAGGAAACATTGAAAAATACTTTCTAATCATAAAATAACTTAGAAAGGACGAGTTGGAAAACTATTAGATTCTACTCTTAAAATGTTCAATATAAAACAATATTTAAAAAGTAGAACAAATAAGAAAAAAAATTAGAAATAAATAAAAGCAAAAATAACAAAATAAAAAAATATTTAACATAAAATAATTACAAATATATTGTTTTAAAAATATACTTTATAAGCTTTTTAACATTCCGATCGATGAGCATGAGAGATAAAAGGCCTTTGACCTTTCTCCCAGGATAAAACAGAACCATGACAATTAATTAAAGTCCATAACGCATTCAACTAGAAAAGAAAAATTCTTATTTTATTTATTTAAAAGTATGATTTGAATGAAAAGAATATCTAAAATTTACTCGTTAAATATTTTCAACATCATTCCTTCCTTATATTTCCTTTCCATCTACTGCAGTCTGCTTCAGTCTGATTGCAAGTGGATGATGCATTTCTATTCAATGGGATCATTGAGTGGATTGCTGTTCTAAAATTTGATAATGTAGCTATTGTGTTGGTTTTGTCTCAATAAATATCATAATATTGCTTAATTTTTAATTTATTTACTTTAATGTTATGTATTAGAATTTATTTTTTTTAATTAATTAATTAAAATAAATAAATATTAAAATTGGAAGTTAATTTCATCATAAATAATTATAATATATATTTACTTAATACAAAATTTTAATAATTAAAGATCAAATAAGAATAAAACATAAAAAGTAAGGATAAGAAAAATATTTTTTTTAATGAATTTTTAAAAGATTTCATTGATTTTATTGAAAGTAATTAATTTATAATACATTAGTTTATATTCTTATTAGCAGGGTTTAACTAATAAAGAAAAATATTCAACGAAGTTTTAGTTCGTTTATAAAATCTATGTCTGTGTGTCTGTCGACAAAAATTTTCGATTTTTTTAAATTTTGATTTTGGATTCGACTAGAGCTGAAAAAAGTGTAATTGTAAAGTGGTCGTGGTTTTTTAAAATTCGGTTGGGAACATGGTTAAATCGGCGGCCAAAGTTGAAAATTTCCCATAATTATAAATAAGCGATGTTTTCAGCGCATCTTCGATCGTATCATAATTATATTATTGTATTATAATTATAATTATAATTATAATTATAAATTATATTAATTATTATTTAATATAAATTATATTATTCCATTATTATTTAAACATTTAATATTAAAATTTATATTTATATATTGTAATTATAAATCTTGGAAACATTTTAAAAACATTGTTTCTTATTTTGATTAAAATTACATTTTCATTCTGTAAATTAAATAATTTTATTTCATTTAAATAAATATCTATTTATAAATATTTTTTGCTCTCTTCATTATTTATCTAATTCTCACAATATATTAAGATCATATCAATTGGAATTATTTATGCAATTTTGTGATAAATATGATTAAAAGTTCGTTGATAGTAATGCTTCCTAGCATTCCCAGATGTTTTGTTCTAAAATTAACATTTATTGTTTTAATTTGTTTATTTATAAAAAATAAAATACCAGAAATATTTTAATTTTTTAAAAAAATTTGAGTAGACTCATAATTTTTTGAATTTGTTTCTTGTTTATTATTTATATTCTTTTATCGTTAAAAAAATATTCAAAATATCTATATTTTCAGTTAAAATTTCTAAAAAAAATATTACTTTTAAATTAATAAGAAATATTTTTGTAAAATAAAATATTTTACATTTTTTCAATTAAAATTTCAGTTAAAATTTCTAAAAAAAAATATTACTTTTAAATTAATAAGTAATATTTTTGAAAAATAAAATATTTTACATTTTTTCAATTAAAATTTCAGTTAAAATTTCTAAAAAAAAATATTACTTTTAAATTAATAAGTAATATTTTTGAAAAATAAAATATTTTACATTTTTTCAAATTTCATTATTCATTTTTTTAATGTTTGTTTGTATTAAAGTAATTTACCTTCTCTTTTAAATTTTATATTTATATTTTAAATGAAAAATATTGACATTAATTGAGAATGTGGGAGTTGTTTATCACAATTCGCCCACGGGTTATTTGTTTTATATTATTATTAATCAAAAGAGGATCAAATAATAATTAAATATTTTGTAATATGTATTTTACAGCATATGGAATACATAATTATGGTGTGAGAGAAACGGACTATGGCTTCGGAAATAAACCACCAATGAGTATCTACAGCTCTTCCGATTGTTGCCGTTGTCCACCTGTCCAAATACCAACTTCCTATCTTCCCATGAATTTAGTAGCACCCTATCACAATGCACACATTAGTCAGGGTTATGCATTGAATGGATACGGAGTTACTGGAGCCGGCACTAATGGAAACAACCACGAGTATGGAATTCAAGGGAAATTTGGGCTGCTTTAATTTTTAATTGAATTGATCATTCACAAAAAGATGGATTATTAATTTAACTAACTTTGAAATACATTTTGTATATAAATTTAATTACTAATATTATTTTTATATTTTTATAATATTATCAAAATAAATCTTTTTATATAGGAATTATTTTGTATTATTTTCCCTGAAAATAAATTTAAAATCATTGTTTAAAAAAAGCCACCAGTACGGCCGACTTCAATAACATTTTAATCCCAGGTGTTTTAATTTATCGACAAGAGGGTAAAATAAAAACAAAGACTTCAAACAACGTCTGGGTCTAGGGCTAACCTTTTGTCGGCTATCGGCTAAAGTTATCCAAAAAGACAAAGTCAACGAATTTTGTAAAATATATCAAAGTTCACCAACAGTCACCCTCTTTACTAAAGACCGCTCATCGATGATTGGCAAATGAACAGCCAATCATCAATCAAGAAATTTCAACCGCGAAAGAAGTCAGTCTACACCCGACGCTCTTCCGCGCGTGTCGTACTTATCCCCATCTTATCCTTACCGGGTTTTGGCTTGGCGGCCCGCCTGGGAAGGAGTCTACTTCGCCGATTGTGTACTTACCTCAGGTTCTCGGCGTGAATGCCCACCTAATTAAGCTACCATCGACGCCCTTACTAAAATCTGTCATCTTTTTCATTTTATAAATCCTTTCTCTTTTCGAAATCCACTAACCCTTAAAATTGTATATTGATCATACGGGAGACCGAATCAAATAGAATTCCTTGCCCAACTAGACTCCTCACTAGGCCAGTTAGTTTATTTTCTGTGAAATACACTTGTTACTTTGAAAAGCCGTATTATTACATTTCTTCCCCTTCACCTTTCATCACTATTCCCTCTGTATCTATCTCTTTAGTACCTATTTTCTTTACAGATAGTATCTGTTGGCGCCCAAACGTGTTTTTACCTCTCTATTATCTCTAATTACTCCCTCTCCTCACTCCTTTGGTACCGAACAACTCCCACCCCCTTATCTCCCTTCCTTTCCCGCGTGTTGATTAAAGAGGGGACGACCGAAATCCATCTCCCTCCTTATCCACACCCCAACCATATCCCCCCCCCCAAATACCCACCCCCTCTACAATACATTAATATTGTATTCGATAAAAGTGTAAAACGAAGTGGATAAAGAAAATATTATCTAACGCTTTGTGCTTAATATTGTGTACAATTAATAAATTTGAAATTTTGAAATGAAATAAAAAATAATTTTAACAAATTTTATAAATTATAATATATAAATATCAATTAAATAAATTAATAAATTTTATAATTAAATCATTAAATTATAAAATAAATAAGAAATCAAAAAGAAACTGAAGGTTTTATTATACCTACGTATTGAAATAAAATAAATGAACCGCTTTTAGAGTCTTTCAACAAAATAGTACCCTGTCTAGGTACAAAGGCGGTTTGAGCTTCTAATATTAATATATAAATTACAAATTATAAATTATTGGGGTGAGAAAAACAGTATTAATTAATTAAAAAAATTAAATTAAAACACTTTATTAATATAATTTATAAGAAAGTTACTTAAAATAATTAAATCTAAAAACTTATAATAATATAATAATATAATATAGATAATTAATTAAACACACAATTTGACCAACATAAAATTAATTACTTTAAGCTAGACAATTGAGTTTTTTTTATATAAATTAATAATTATAATTAATAAATAATTATTCTTAATTTATGTAGCGATAGGAAGGAGCGCAATATGTATTCAAAGAAACAGGATTTTTCGAAAAAAGTAATTTATTATTTTAGGACGGTGCCATTAAATGGCGTGTCCTGGGCGCTAATTATCTTCGCTATCGTTATTCATTGGTATCATCATACTCTGAAATATTCTTCTAACACAAATACTTTTTTAAAATAAATTACAAATTAAAATAATTATGTTTTAAAATTATTCTGGTATTATAATCTACTATTTTTATATATGTTCTAGATTTCTGTTGATTTTTTTCTACAATTATAATTTGATTAAGTATTCATTTCATGACATTATAACATTATGTTACATTTTTTTTCTCTCTCGTTAAAAGATAAAAATCATTTTAAGAGTCCTAATAACAATCAATTCTATAATAAATATATATCATAATTAAGTAGATTAAATATAAAACTAATCATAATTGTACTTTCACTTTGCACTTATAAATTTATTATTAAACTCTATTAGTCTTTTGTATTTCATTTTATTCTTTTTTTAAAAAATTATTCATAAATTCAATTCAATTCAATTATTTTTTATATTTACCTAAATAAACGATTGAGAGGTTTGATAATATTTCTATTAATTTGTCTCCAGACTTTATTTAAAGTTCTTTTATCAGTTAAAACATTTGTTAATGCTTGGGCAATTGGAGCTGGTCCTAGAAGACCTCCTGGTCCCAATAAGCCACCTGGGTTTCCTAAAAGACCTCCTGGACCATGACTTCCTAAAATTCCTCCTGGACCATGACTACCTAAAATTCCACCTGGACCTTGACTTCCTAAAATTCCTCCGGGTCCATGACTTCCTAAAATTCCACCAGGACCCTGACCCCCTAGAAGATGCTGAGCTAATATTGGATGATTACCAAGCAACCCACCCGGGTGAGGTGGTGGATGTCCGATAGGAGGCCCTACAGGTGCCACAGGTGGGGGAGGTACAGGCCCTACACCTCCTGCTATTGTGTTACACTGAATGTAGATTGGGGGAATTGGCGGTGGTCCATGATGGATGTCATTTTGAATGGGATGGTGGCCACCCCCATGGCCTGTGTCAAACAACTGAAAAACATCAAAAAAAATATAATTCAATTACATCTTAATCACTTAAATAAATACATATTTATTTTTATTTTCTCTTGAACGAATTTATTACAGCCAAACGCGATAATAAAAAATATTTTTTTTAATAACCGTGCGGCGGCTCAGTGAACCAGGTACTTATTATTAAATCAACAAATTATTTTCATTTAGAAAAATATCAAAATTTTTAAAATTATTACCTTGCCATTTTAAAATAACTTAGACATGAAATTAGCGGATCATATAATAGATATATAATATAATTAAATTATATATGATCTCTTTGTATATTTAAATTGTTGGAACTAAGATGGTGAAAATATTAAATGTGGAATAGTTGGCGAAGAAAAGTAAAAAATTAATTTTTCAAAACTAATTTTAAAAATTAATAATTGCGTAAAAATATAAAAAGATCAAAATTCTTTGACATATTATAAATATATAATTAAAATTTCAAAATGAAATCTTAAAATTTTCTTCAAATAAAATTACAAATTATAAAATTGAAAAGTTAGTGAGAATCCTATTAAATTATTTTTTAAACTTTCTAATTTTAATTAATTTTCATAAAAAATGATATTGGAGTAGATGAGCAAATTGTAAAAGAGATACTAAAACAGAATTTTAACATAAATTTCTTGAAATAAAAATGTAGTTTAGACATTAAGTAATAAAATATAGATATAATGAGAATAAATTATATCACAACATGAAATATCTATTAAATTCCTTATTTTTATATTATTTTATTAACTAGATATTTTTTTTTATTTAAATGTATTCTCTTACCTCAAAAAAGCCAAATGTACGAGCGTCTGGCGATGAATGCTCCGGATTAACAACATGCCAGCATCCACCCCCACCAGGAAGATAATTGCCTGCATAAGGGCCGGGATATCCACCAAAGGATTGTTGATGATGATGATGCCCTTTACGCTTATAATGATTTCTACTTTCTGAAGTTTCTTTAAGTTCATTCTCAGTAGGAAATTTAAATTCGCCTTCAGCCCTTATTAAAGCCAGTTGGAGAATTGATAAAATCTAAAAAAATATATATATTACCCCCAGATTTAGATATTTATATATAATGTGATTATACAAGAATCTTTCACTGATGTTGAAAATAATTTTAAGAATTTTTTTTGAAATTATTATCTTATCTTATTATGCTAGCTAAAATTGTATATATCTATCTATATATCTATATTTCTATATATAGCCATTGGTTCTCAAAAACCGCTCTAACGATTTTTTTCAAATTCACACTAGATATAGTATTTATAAAGAAAAATTAAGTTTTATTGATCATATCTCTTGAAATATACAGCTTCATTATTTATTTCTTAATTAAAAATTATATATGGGTGACGTCAAAAATGGCATCCATTTTGAAATTTTACTCCCGCCTTTTTTTAAAGGATATTGTATTAATATTTTTTTTTATATTTAAAATATTTTAAAAATTTTTATTTAATTTCGAAATAAAATTAAAAATATATATTTTAATAATATTTTATAATTATAAATTACGATAAATATATATCATTCTTCCAATAAAAAAAATATTCATGCACTTAGAAACATACCTAATAATACATATTTATGTATTATTGAGGACCCCAGTTCCATTCATTTTAATCAGATTGATGCAATGATAATAATTGTAATAAATCAATTAAAAAATTGTATATCAGCTCGGTGTCCCAAGTATTAATATTACCAGCCAAACCCAATAATAATGAATTAATTTTTTTTAACTTAATTACCGAGCCGAGGCTCAGGGTCCCGGTATGATCTTAATATATTGTGAGAATTAGATAAATAATGTATAGAGAAAAAAATATTTAAAAATAGATATTTATTTAAATGAAATAAAATTATTTAATTTACAGAATGAAAATGTCTACAATAATATCTAAGTATTTTTTCTTTATAATTTTACATTATAATAATACTAATTACAGTAGTTATAATATATGGGGGAATTTTCAACTTTGACCGCCGATTTGACCATGTTCCCAAATGAATTTTAAAAAACCAAGACCACACTTTACATTTACACATTTTAAACTCTAATCGAATCCAAAATCAAAATTTAAAAAATCGAGAAACAGACACACTGATATAATTAATTTGAAACATTTTAGGAAACAAATTTTGAATGGGTCATTTTTAGAAATCCCATTTAACAATTATAATAAATAATTAAAAAATTGTAAAATTTTTACCGGTATTTGCCATTAGTCTCGAAAAAATAATATTAAATTATATATAAATTTAAAAATTAGAATATTTGAATTTGTTTAAATTTTAACACATGTAATCAATCATATGCATAAAGAATAGAAAATTTTGAAAATCAACTTGGTATTAAATTCAGAAAAAAAATACTGATATATAGAATATATCGACTATTCGAATATAATTGAAACTCTTTCTCTCCCTCTATTTTAAATTTTAAAAAAGGGAGTGTTAAGACATTATTTTGCCTTATGTAACATGGTTGGTTAAATGAATTGGGCTCCCTACCTCCCTGAGAAATTTCCACTAAAAATGTTTATAATATTTTATTTTAGTTTATTAAATCAAACTATTATTTTTTATTTCAATATTTTTAATGTTAATACAATAATTTTTATTTTATAATCTTTAAAATAATTTAATTATTTTAAAAAACGGCGGTGTTCAATTACAATTTTTTTACTCTCTACTGACTGTTCATTTCATAACTGAAAATAGTGTCGAATAGAAATAGACGATATTACTTGGATTCATCTTATTATGCTAGCTAAAATTGTTTGTTTGTATTATTGAGGTCCCCAGTTCAATTCATTTTAATCAGATTGATGCAATGATGCAACATTTAATAATTGTAATAAATAATTAAAGAATTATATATTAATATTTTTTAAAGGGTCGAGCGACAGCTCGGTATCCCAGGTATTAATATTATCAGCCAAACCCAATAATAATGAATCATTTTTTTTAACTTAAGTACCGAGCCGAGGCTCGGGGTCCCGGTACTTATTAATTATAGTTATAAAGGTATTCGTGAAGATTTTGAACTGAAAATTTGATCGAACAAGGTCCCAGTTTAAAAAAAAATATTTTTAATTTTGATTTTTATTATGCTTAATAGAAAAAAAGAATATTGTTATTTATTTAAAGTCTTAAACCGCTACTTGGTAAATAAGGTACTTTATTTTTATGGAAAAAAAAACAAAATAAGAAAAAATTAATGTTATAAAGATAATAAAATAATTTATTTTAAAAGGTGTCGTTAAATTCATTAATTTTTTTTAATTATCTGAAAATTATTATTAGGAATTAAGTTGTGTTATAGAAATTAAAAATACCTCTAAGGTATGTTACTCACCAATCACCCACCTCTGCTTCACCTGTCCAGCCCACCCCAATTAATCTACCAACAACAGGTTGTTGTATAATTTGAATTATGTAATTTACACCATGTGGCATATTAACTTATGAACTTTTAGCTTAAGATATTTTTGGATAAATAAATTTCTAAATCAAAATTTGAAGTAAATTTTGCAACTACATAATATTTATTTTTATGTGAATATACCCCAGGACCACCAAAATAAATATTTTTTTATTTCAATGATGAAATTCATATGACTTTGGTTACCATCTCCATGTCTAATTTTTTTAATGAATTGCAATATTTACTAATGTGCATTTGATCAGTTCAAGATAAATCCAATGATACATGTAGATTTATGTACATTTATACATAAATATAAAAATAAAACATTTTTTAGACTTAATATTTAAATTAAATTAAAAATTAATAATTTACTTTAATTTCAAAGTAGAATTTTATATTTTATTATAATTTTAAATTTGTCTTTACTCATTTGTCTTTGTCATGACATTTATTGAGGGTTCTTTTTTTAGTTTATTTTTTTCAATTTTTACGCAACAGGATTATGATGAGAGTACTTAAAATAAAATACAATAATACAGGGGTGGCCACACTTGGTGATACTTAAGAGCCATATTGAAAAATCGAAAATGTTTAAAAGCCAAATCAGAAAAAAAATTTACCTTTTTTGTGTCGTGACTTTAAATTTTTTAAATTGAGCTACAATAAACTCAAGAAGAGCTATATGTGGCTCTCGATTTAAAATAGTAAACTCACTATCATAAAATTTTACAAGCATTATCGTTCCACAATCAACAATAATCACCAGTAACATCTTTTTAATATAAATATTTTATAAAAATTATATTATAAATAATTTAAATATTAATTTTAAAAAATGAAAAAATGTTGATATTATATCATGAATCAACATTTCAATTCATATGAATAATAACTAAATAAATTAATAATGAACAATTAAGAATGTTGAAATTTTAGTATAATTTCAAATTTTTGTTTTTAAGAAACTTATTAAGAAATATTATGAATACTGCCTGGTTGAAGAGAACCCAAGAATGACTACAAAATCCCATCTCTCAATTCTTTGTTTTAATTTGAATAATTAGTATATATAAAGTTACGATTTTATTTTTCATTTAAAGTGCAAGTTTGAACTCATAAACAGCTAATAATTAAAGAAATGATTGCAATTATTTATTTTTCAATCTGGTAAGGTTAAAAATTTTGGGAAACACTGGACAATATTAATATAATGATTATGTGATGAATAAAAGAATAATTAAATAAAGAATTAACTATGTTCACTCGATATTACTTTATTTTCTAATATGATATACTATAGTTATTATTAAAAATAAAATTATAATTTATAATATATAAAATAAAATTTATATATTGACATTTTTTTATATCGATGATGATAAATGTATAACATATTCACACATTCATAATAAATTAATAGAATTGAAAAAGGAATAAATTATTTTTTGAAGTATTTGTAAAATAATAAATTATTTATGAAAAGTGAGGATATATTTTTCAGCATATACACTTAATATTACTTACAAGTGTAGCTTGAAGGTTTGCCATGTTGTGGGGTGGTTGATTTTAGACTGACGACAGTTGGCGAAGAATCCGCAATGTGCACCCCACGCGGAAGTTTTTGATCGGCCATCGCGTGGGAAGCACCCAACGCAATGATGTAACACAATGCGAAGGAATGATTGACCCGAAAAAAACACTTTCTTTGACGGTCGACCGAAAACGCCTCGCCCGTTTAATCGATATTCTAAATGTAAAATTATTTTGATCTACTTTTACATTATCTAATATGATTATTCATTAAATTGTATAAATATTATACAAATATTTAAATATGAGATATATAATTAATTATGAAATTTCGTTTTAAAATGATTTAATATTTTAATAATATTATTTATAAATAATATTTAAATTGTTTTATTTTTTGTTCAATGATAGATTAAAAATTCTATTTAATTTGATTGAATCAAACTACTATTTTCACTACCTGGAAAATTAATTATTTAGTTGTTAAATGGAAACAATATGAATGTATTATATTAGCATTTCTTCATTTGATCCGAAAATAACAAATATCTGTTTTCAAAGTAATTTTAACATTTTCTATCTTTGCTTTAATTTAACGAAAATTTACTTTGATATTTTAATTCTAGACAGGGCCGTCCTAAGATTTTCGGCGCCCGTGGGCTCATAAAATTTTGCGCCCCTTTTCATAAGAAATTACACAGAATGGTTAGTAAAAATATATAAACTAATAAAAAATGCCGCCCCCAGAAGGCTTGCGCCCTAGGGCTATAGCCCAATTAGCCCTGTGGTTAGGGCGGCACTGATTCTAGATAGTTGGTAAAGAAAGAATGATAAGGAGATAAAAAAAAACAAAAAAGTGACAAAATTGGTATATATTTTATTAAATTTTAAAATGAAAAATAAATACAATTTATTTATGGGAAATATAAAGCGAGTTTAATATACATTTAATAATTATATATACTATATTTATCTATATCATTTATTATTATTATTATTATTATTATTATTACTATTTATATATGTATTTAAATCAAATTTTGAAATTTAGGTTTTCATAGAAGATATTTAAAATAATGTTTCCATATTTGAAGTTAATTTTTTAATTTAAAATTAATAATATTCTCAAATACATAAGAGAATTGATTTATTTAATGAATTTTCTTATTCATCTAGTTTGGTTACAATTAAATTTAATGTCTTATATGAAATAGTTATAATATATATAATATTTATAATATATATAATAAAAATTAAAACAATTGCCAAATTCATTCTTGGATGAATTACAATTTATGATATTAAATTAATGAATGGCTTAAATAAAATATAATTCTTCTTAACATGAATATCCGAGTAAGTAAAATCGAATATAATTAGATATTTATATATTGTAACCTTTTCCGATATTATTGCGCAATCGTTATCTTTGGATTATGATTATGTCACGATTTGCATGTACTGACCTGGAATCGTCACACTTGCAAACATAACGTAATAAATAATAATAATAATAATGATATAGTAACAATTCTATACCAACTAAAGCATTAGATAAATTATATTTCACAAAACAAATAAAGCAAATAATAATAATAAATAGTTTCTTTGATTTTGAAGTATTATTATTTACAATTACATCTCACATGATGATGGTATTCTTTGAATACAAATGCTGTAAGACGGTCTATTGAATAGTCCGTAGATGTTTTAGATATGCATGCCTAATTAATTGTTCAGTGAGAGATTGCGTTTGGATTAATAACTATTACTGCCTCTGTAATAGTCGCCGTAATAATCAGGCTTTTGATATTGGTTATTGGGGAAATACGGGGTGTTAGGGCGGTTGTAACCGGGACGATTATAATAGCCACTTTGATAATTGTTTGGGTATCGGTCGTAACTATTATAGTAGGTGTTACTTGAGCTGCCGTAGTTGCCTAATCCCGAGTAGCCTCCGTTATAGCCTGGTGGATAACTGCTCGGTCGGTTGTACGAGCTTCCTGGCCGGCTGAAGCCTAAAAAAAGCCAAAAATTAAAATTTTTTAAAAAAGGCTTAAATTCATTATTAATATAATAATAATTAAATATTTAAAAGTTTTAAACTCTTTAATCTTTTTGTAAAATTGAATAATAATTATTTAATTTTAAAAATTTGTGTGTGAAGTTAGTTTAAGAGAGAGAGAGAGAGTTAATTCGAAAGAAATTAGATATATTGGTGAAAACTTAAATACTTAAACATTTTGGCAATAATCTGAGATAAGCATAATTGATTGCTGAAATGTCAGTTTTATCTGCAAATAAATGATTTTTCACTTAACTGAAAATTCTACAATTTTTAATTCCCAATATTCCTTCTAAATAAAAATAAATTTAAAAAACGTGCCAAAATTCTACAATTTTTAATTCTCAATATTCCTTGTAAATATAAATAAATATAAAAAACGTGCCACAGGCCCCCATCACTTTTTTTAAAAAGAATTTTAAGATTTAGCAACTACAGATAGCGCAAAACGCCGTTTCAGAAAATTCCAGGTCTGTTAACGGATGGTCTGTGGTCCCTATCCTGAGCTATAACCATCTAACTCCTACCCTGCCCCATCCCTCTCACGTGTCTTTCTACATTGTCCATCCACAGCGTCCTTCCTTTTCCAAGAGATGTTTCACAA
The DNA here is from genome assembly GCA_963082975.1 of Labia minor. Classification (NCBI taxonomy): domain Eukaryota; kingdom Metazoa; phylum Arthropoda; class Insecta; order Dermaptera; family Spongiphoridae; genus Labia; species Labia minor. The sequence continues at coordinate 68,126,613 of OY720347.1, forward strand.
TTTTTCATGTCTGTTCATAGGCTATAAATTTTATTAATATCTAATCATAACCGCAGAAATTAATTTTTAAAATTTGATATGTACATGTTCTCATTCATCAGCGCAAAGAATACAATACAAAGAATGTTTATAAGATTTATATTTTTATTTTTATTTTTCTAATATTTACAATATTTCAATTGATCATATTGACTTTTTTAACTTCTTTAACACACTGAAAACATTAATATTACGACTATATATTAATTAACCTCTATTAATTATTAAGATTATATGTACATGTTGTCATTCATCAGCGGAAAGAATACAATACAAAGAATGTTCATAATATTTATATTTTTATCTTTCTAAATAAATTTTAAAGTCACTTTTGGATTCTAGAGATCAACAAACGCCAAGATATTCAAAAAATTTTAAATTTTGAGCAATGCGCAGATAAAAAAATATTTTTTATATATATAGGCACTCTTTGTATTGTATTCTTTGCGCTGCTGAATGATATGATGTACATATCAAATTTTCAATCAGAATCTTATTAACTAATATCTCTATAATTTCAATTTAAAAATATTATTCTAGGTTTTGAATATTTAGAGTTAATGAACTTTTTAGTTTGTAAATTGATATTTCATAACATAACAGATTTATAATCTTTTTAAGTGAAAAATTTCGTGAAGATAATGAATTAAATAGATAAGCAGGATCGATATTAATTTCTGCGATTATAAACAAACTTACCCCCGTAACCAGGATATGACCCAGTTCCAGAGTAGCCAGCATATCCGCTGTAACCGCCATAACTGCCTGAATTATATCCAGAATTGTAGGGTGGATAACGAAGTCCGTAACCTTCGGGGGCTGCGGAAACGGATGCCAAAATGCTAAGTGATAAGACAACTACGGTGAAGATCATCTGCAATTGAATAAATAACATCTTATTAAAATTTTATTACATAGAATATAGTTTAAACAAGTTACTAAGAACGTACTTAGACCTCCGTATTAAAAAATTATAATGAAGTATAATATTATATAGCATAATAAATATATGTTAGGATAACAGTTTCAATAGATAAGAACCATAAGTTAATGGGGAATTATCCAAATACAGTGGCGCAACCAGGGGGAGTTTAGGGTTTTAACCCCCCCCAGAAGAGAAAAAAATTCAAATTGCTATATATTACGTACTATATTATATATAGAAAAGAAAAAATATAATCCTTCTTTTTATTTGAAAAAAAAATTCTTAAAGTATAGTATTAATACAATAACTCTTAGTGTATAAAAAGTAAGTTTATTTTATTTTAAAAAAATTTTAACAAAAATAAAAATTGCTTATTTTTTCATACATAATTTAATATAAGAAATAAAAAATTATTTTATTATTTCTCCTAAATCATAAAAAACAAAAGACTGTGAAATTTTCCAATTTGACTCTATTATTTAAATATAAAATAAATAAAAATATTACTCAAACTTTAAATTAAATTATTAATAAATTAATTGCTAATTTCATAAAAATTATGAAGCGAAGACTAATTTTTTCAAAATATCCTGCCACTACGGACGGACGAAAAGTAGTTTTTTTTATAAATAACTCCTTTATTATTAAGTTTAGGTAAAAATGAATATAATGAAACTTTTAGTAAATTCGATTCCCTATAAATTTAATACGATATTATGATAATTTTCTTAAAAATCTGTATTTATTTGAGAAAATCAATAAAATGTGCTTTGACACCTCTTTAAACTACCCTTACTTATGGTACGATTTTGTCCACAAACAATCCAATCCCCGCCCATCATTCCCAAAAAAAAAACATCTAAATATCAAATTTCAAGACAATATCTCATTTTGATTAGACGCAATCTCGGTAACGAACGGCCGACTGGCCGGTTCAAAAAAATTTTTTTTGCAGTTTTGGATTCAGAAGCGTCTGAAAAGTGGAGATCTAAAAAGATCTCGAAGCAAAAATTTTCAAAATTTTCCGACCATCGTATAAGCTATCCTCATTCCATGAGGAAAGCTAAAATGATTTACTTATAGCTGGAAAAAAATATTTTCTTTCTAAGACTGTGAATACGAGTAAATAAAATACAAAATTAATTTTTTTCCAGATTTTGTAAAATCAGTGTTTCATTTACAAAACTTTTTTAAATATTTAATTTAAAAAAAAATCTTAATGAAAATTTGTCTTTAAGAGAGCCCGGGGGGGGGGGGGCTAGGCGGAGCAGCTAGTCAAAACCCCCCCAGGATCAAATCCTGGTTGCACCACTGTCCAAATATATCAATTTTTTATCCCATAAACTCCAATCAATAATATAATTAAAAGCAAATCTTTATTTTCATAAAATATTGACCTAAAATTGCATTAACAGTTAAGACATATGTTGACAAAGATGTTTTGGTATTAAAGAAATAATTAAATTAAATGAAAGAAATTGATTAAATGTTGGAAACCATTTTAAATACTTTTTTTTAATTCATTGAAACCTTTAATCGTTTCATTTAGTCAGGGATTGAGAGTAAGATAAATCAAGAGATTGAAATATAAATATTTTGAAATCTTTAAAAAAGTTAAAATATTTCTTATTTTTGGCTTTTAAAATATCTTAAGTTAAAACAAATAAAATAAAGTTAGAATTGAAATTAAATTTTTTTTTTTATTATTGGATTTTTTAATAACGTGAAAATCTATTCAGTCATTTCTGTATGTATATCTATACAGAAATGGAAAGATTTCAATCAAATTCAAATGTTTTTCGCCAGCTCCATTCAAATTTTATCCTCTCCAAATTTCTTTTATATTTTTCTTTCACTCCGGTTTTGTTCAATCATTTTGCAATTGTTCTCAATGAATCTATTCTCCCTCCACTTGGGTTCACCCTTCCAACTCTTTGACTTAATAGTTCTAGAGGAACAATAAATAAATATAAATTACTCTCAAGTTAATTAAGTTTTTATTAAATTATCATATCTCCTGATAGTTAAATTAATTAAAATGTTGCTTGATCATTTATCAATGATTTATCTTATCTTATTATACTAGCTAAAATTGTATATATATATATATGTAAATGGATTCTCAGAAACCGCTCTAACGATTTTTTGAAATTCACACCAGAGATAGTATTTACAAAGAATAATTGAGTTTTATTGATCACATCTCTGGGAAAAATCATCTTCATTGGTTTTTTCTTAATTTAAATGTATATATGAGACGTCACAGCCACCGCCTGTGAGATATATATCTATTCTTAAAATAAAATTAAAAATATTTATATTATATTCATATTTGTTTTTTATTTCATTAATAGATACATTTAAATTATTTGAAATTGTTTCACAACGTTTAGAAGGTTTATCTTTATTCGATATAGAATTTAATGACGTCACCAATTTATTATACAGCGACTCCGTAAATGCAAAATATTATATACTAGCTGTTCACTCAGTATATTAGATAAAACATTTATTTGTTTTTGTGTTCTTACTTTTAATATATTTTAATTTAATCAGTAAATTAATTATATATTATTATTGTAAATGTTATATCTATCTATCTCTGTGCTCTACGGTAGTCGAAAGTTGTTGGCCACAACATCCACATTTCACGAAGTGTCCCTTCATACTTGTAACTGTACCGAGTTCCTCAAAAATGGAAGGAACTTTTAACTGTATCGAGTTCCTCAAAAATTGAGGAACAGCCCAGCCCTGAACATGATTAAAAAATCTTTAAAATAAATTTATAAGTTATTTGAGAAATTTAATTTAATTTAATTTTTTTATTAAAATAAAATAATGTAAATAATAAATCGTTCTTTGAAAGAATATTTATTATTTGGAATTTGATACTACAATGAAAACGAAGCTTAAAGTATTCTATTGTTATAATTCTATTCAAGATTTCTTATTTCAAAAGTGAATTTCAGAGAATGTCTTTCATAGGCTTAGGATTTTATTTTATTGAATCCACTCCCTTACATAATAATAATCCGGTTAACAAAAAACGTCTTATAAAATATATGTGTATATTCTAAATTGGCTTTATATTTTAAATGTAGTTATATACTAATATATATCATTATATCATATAATAGATAATTATAATAATATTTATTGACAAATATACATCTCATTAATAAAAGAAATATTATAAATATAAAAAACTTTATAAAATAAATAAATAATTGCTTCATATTCAACGAAAAACGTTGGGCTCATTTAGTTTTATTTATTTATATCAACAATCGAGTCAGGTTTTTGTAATAATAAAAATTTTATTAAACACATAAACTGACAAAAAATTTTATCATGCAATAAAATTGATAGTTTAAGAGCTAAGAAATTAATCTTTTATTATTTTTCACTCTAATATATTTATATCAAAGTATGTATCAAAATTTAAAATTTACATATTATCAATCAAATCCAAAATGGTTGATTATATTTGAAGAAATAGTATTACTTTTTAATTAAGTGATTTAGTGTGGTATGTATCTTAGTATATATATAAATGAATTATAGCTCTATAAAGGAAGTTAATTGCATAGAAGTAAATGCGCCCAATATATGAAGCAATTCATCCATAAACTTTGTCAGGCTTATAGAAAAATTATTTTATTCTTTTTAGTCCATTGGAAAAACGTTATTTTATAAAAAATTTTTATATTTATATTATTTTATTCTTTTTAGTGCAATTTTAATATGATAAATTTATTTAATATAACAAGAGAAATAGAAAAGATGAAGTTATACGAAAATTTACACATTGAATAAAACAAAAAAAAAATATTAATATTAATCTTCCAAAATTGATTTTATGCATTTATGTTAAAAAAATACTATGATTGAATAATAATTATTATATTATATTTATAAATAATTAATTTTAATTTTAATTCCTTGTGATTACAGAAACTAAGTATATACATTTTTCTACATTTTCAAATTCTACGTTTTGAAGATTTTGTTTGCTTTTAGAATTGCATTTGTAATCACAATATATTAATAAATATTGTAAGTGAACTTTTTATAATAAAATTTACCTCATAATATCTTTATAAATTATTGTTTGTTGTTGTTGTTTCACTTTTTTCAAACTTCTTATTAATTTAAGTATAAGAAACTTTTGAGCGAATGTACCTATAAACCAAAATAATGAAAAAAACAACATCTTCTACTGAAAAAGAGCTAAAAATTTGCAATTTTGAAACTCAAATTTAATAAAATACGTGAACAATAATTGTATTACATTACGTACTAGTAACAAATTGTATTTTTTCATATTTTAATATATTCTATCCAAAAATTTTTAAAATCTTATAATTTTATTTATGTTCGTTTATTTCTCTATAAGTAAAATAATTATTGTTATTTTGTCTATCAATTTATTGAAATTTGTAATTAATAAATAAATCATTAAATTCAAATTGACATTATATTAACGTGTTATATTCTATTTATTATTAGAATATAATTACAAATCCCAAATAGATTGATTTTAGAGCTATATAAACTTTTATAATAAATTCAAATCGTTTGAATTAAATTTGTTTTTTAAACATTCTCTAACAGACCATTCGCAAATATATATATTTTATACACAAATAAATAAGTTTATCAATTTCTCCCAGTTTCTATACAAATATATTCATATGTAAACAATTTAATATGAATATGAATTTTCATTACTGAATTTTGTGAGTTTGTTTTATAAAAGAGTTAAATTATATTATATATTATATCATATTCTATTATATTATGTTTACAATAGAATAATTATTATGTAATTTTTAAGAAAAAATAATTTTAGTTTACACTATTATTATTAAATAATTTTCTGTAAATTAAAAAAATTATAAATTAAAGCCTCAAAATCAAAGAATTGAATAAATTTAATTAAATTATAAATCAATGAGATTAATTTAAATGAAAATATATTTTGTTAAATCATTGTGATATATTAGTATAAATTGCATGAATGGAAGGAATTAAAAACACATGTTATCTGAATGAATTCTATAAAAAGAAATAAGTAATCTAAAAATAGAACTATATTATTTTTAAACTTAACTTGAAATTAATTGTGGAATTTGAAAGTTCATAAATAACACGCCAAATGAAAATAATTAACTTAAATTTAGAAACAAATAATCGATAACGTAAGTATCACTCCTTTTTTTCTCTCTCTCTCTTTCTGTAATAATCTACGGTTCTGTAAGAATAAATGGTACGAAAGTTCATAAACTATAGTACATATATATATATTTTCTAATAGTGGTTGTCTATTATAAAATTGAATTAAAAAATTGTCAATATAAATGAGAAGTCTTAGAGATGGGACTAACGATTCATTTCCAAGAATCATTTATTCATCTCTCCTTATTATCAAATTTGTCATTAATCATATTCGTTTGAAAGAAGAGAGATGGTATAAAAAAATGTATAATCAAAATATTGGAGAGAAAATTTTATTTTATTTTCCAATAAGATGTTAAAGGTGATAAATACCTATTATAGTTAGTATTTAAATAAATGTATTTTTAAATAGATTTATGGAAATAGATTTATTTAAATATTGATTTAACTTTGCGGAAAAGTCAAGACCTTATTAAAATTATAACTTTTGAAAAATTAATATGCCAAAAGCTAAAAAATCACACTTATGAATCTCAGATTAAATTACACAAGTAAATAATAATTGTATTACATACTTTATTCTATGTTATTTATAGTAAGGGTTGTATTTAATATTACGGAAAGAGATCTGCTGATTGTTTCTCATTTTATGCATTAGGATTTTCAAGAAATAATTCTCCTAAGATTTAAAAAAAAACTATAAAATAATAATATATTCATGTATAATTTAGATATTATAAATCATAATAGAAATAACTAAATATAAATAAATTCCAAATCTTTTTACCGACCGACAATAGTAACTTAAAATTATTTGAAATTGTTTCTGTAGCTGGAAATTAATTTACTTCAAACCGTCGGTCGGTTCGGAACTGGCCACAGGTCAACTTATTTTTATTAAATTAAATTAATTTTGTTTAATCTATTTATTTTCTTTGTTCTATTGTGTTAGTATAAATACATTTGATTTATTATAATATATCTTAAAAATATCCATAAAATTGTCAGGGCCGTCCTAAGATTTTCGGCGCCCGTGGGCTCCTAAAATTTTGCACCCCTTTTCATAAGAAATTACACAGAATGGTTAGTAAAAATATATAAACCAATAAAAAATGCCGCCTCCAGAAGGCTTGCGCCCTAGGGCTATAGCCCAATTAGCCCTGTGGTTAGGGCGGCCCTGAAAATTGTATACATTTGTCTATTTTAATCTAAAATAAGTTGACCTGTGGCTAGGTCCGAACCGACCGGCGGTTTGAAGAAAATTAATTTCCAGCTACAGAAACAATTTCAAATAATTTTAAGTTATCTATTAATGTAATAAAAAACAGATATTGATATGACATAAATATTTTTAATTTTATTTTATTTATAATATATATATATATGTAAGACCAGGCTGTGACGTCATGAATGGCTGGATGACGTCATATAATTTTAAATTAAGATAAAACTAATAAAGATGATTTTTCTTTAGGATAAACCAATACAAAGTGCATGATTCTTGATGATATGTAAAATATCTCCTCATGTGAAATTTGGTGTGAAAATAACCCTTCCCTTCCTATCGTCGATCGCTAATACTACCACTTCCGGTTTCCGGATTTGCACCAAAAGTTGATCAATTATTATTATTATGATGCATTAAGTAAATATACCAAATTTCATCAAAACCCGTTGAGCCGTTCAAGCTGTACACATCTATACGGACGGACGGACAGACATCATGCAAAAAATACTTTTTCTGTTAAGAAAATGCTTGATTCGTGGAGATATGTAAAAATCTCCACATGTGAAATTTGGTGTGAAAACAATACCTCCCTTACTATCGTCGGTCGGTAAAAATTTGTGATTGAAATATGAATCAATGGTTTCGCCTGTAGAAATATTGAGTCGGCAACCATTCAGCTCTCTTGTATGTTTAAGAAATATATTTTAAGGAGAGAAAAAAATTATGGAAAAAATAAAATAATGATTTCCCAAATCAAATATGATTTATATTTATAAAAGAACTAATGTGTGTCAATTATTTTGATTTATTGTTAGAATTTATAATATTATTATATAATAAACATTATTTGAATGTAAATAAAATGATTTTTTAAATGTTGATGGAGCAGAAAAGCGTGAAATATTTTTTTCTGATAATTTTTCTGTATTGATTCTAATTTTTTTTTAATAAAATATATTATCAATTTTATAGAAATTTATATATAAGTATAGTTTATAAATACTTTGCTAATGGTTTGATTCATATTTAATAATTATATTATATTTATTATTATTATTATTAAAGTTATGTGCATTAATACATTCACTTAACTACCAATTATTATTAAATCTATTTAAATTCTTTATTTATTCCTTAAATAGATGTTGCAAACTTAAAATCCTGGTTGGCAGCAATTAATTAAATAGTTCTTTGAAAACATTTTTTACTATCTCGCCAACGGTTTGAGCTAGAATCATGAATTTTGGTACACGGGCATTATTCAAAATTCGTAATCTTCTATTAACTTTTGAGAAATATAGCTCATCCGGAAGTGGGTACCTACAACATTTTGATTTTTTTTCCTCTAAAGTGACCGTAAAAATAAAAATATATTTTTTGATAGTTTTTCACCTAATTAAAAATTGTAAAAACTGCTATATATAGAATTTCAGCTTGATTGAATCGCTGAAAGTATCGGAATTAATTTTTTAACATTGCTAAACAATGCCCGTGTCGTGGTGCCATCAACAAAGAGTCAAACACGCGCTGGTTTAATAAATATTATTTATTAATTTTAATTTATAATTTAATTAATTAAATTTAATTTAAATATACAATATGTTATTTTATTCAATTCAAATTTGCGAGATAGTCGAGTGGAGACACTCCAAATTTTTTTACCAATGATCATTTTTAGTAATTTGCCTTACGGAGTTTTCTTTAATTTTTATTATGATGTTGTTGACAGTTCTGGTCCTGAATATTAAAAAATTAAAAAAAACTATCTATTTTGTCGATAAGTTTATGTTTAAGATTTGCATTTGTTGGTTGCACTAATCTATCTGTGTGGAATCCATGGCATAGGAACGTATTATTTTCAATATCCGTCTTGTGGGTTTCAATGTGAGATTTTTCTTTATTCAAGCGTCCTATTTTTGAATTGGGGCTTTCCATTCTTATATCTGTATGAAAGTAGGCAAATATATAATATAATAAATTTATTTTAATTAAATAGAGTTAATATACTTGTAAAAATTAAAATTGATGGTTTATTAATTATACTTTACAGACAGTTTACAAAATTATCATCAACAAATATTTTTTTAAACATTATATAATAAGAAAACTTACAAAATCTAGTCTTCAATAATTTTTTTTTTAATACATAAAAATCAAATTACCATTTATTGAATTTTTTTTTGTAAACGTATCCATTAAAATGAAGAGTTACAGACACAGTGTGTGATTACGGCTTTTATATATATAATTACACTCTTAAGCCCGTATAGTTATTTTATTTTTAGTATTTAGTCATTCATTTAATATTATTATTCAATGTAAGCAATAAATATATTGTAAATATATTTGTAACATTATTTATTATGTATTATGAATTTTGATATTTATAAGAAATATATAAATTTGATTATATAAATCACATAAAAATTGTATAAAATTTTATTTTATTATATTATCAATAAATATCTATATATTTATGTTTGTGAGTTATTTTTATGAAGCCAACTCCAGTTTTTTTATAACATTCCCGTATTAAAGGGATTTTTTGTTGAAGAATTGATCTGAACCTCTATTTGCCATTTTTGGGTAAAATCATATAATTATTTTTCCCAATAAAACTAATTAAACAAAAGGAAGTATTCTGAGTATTCTAAATAAAGACATTGCGAAAATTCAATTGACTTTTTAATCCGACTATAGAAATGTGGATAAAGCATTTTTTATTAGAAATAATAATAATATTATTATCATATCATTTTCTAGGCCAAGAATTTGATGAGCCAAGGTCTCTGTTTTTGAAAAATTTCACAATTCATTAACCAGAGAAATGAAATCAGTCATTAGAATTAATATTAAGTGACAAATTTACATGTAGATTTATGAAAAATTTCAAATCAATTTGACTTTAAGAGGATGAAAATTTATACACACAATTTATTTACAAAAAAAATTAAAAAGATACAACTAATAAACTTGATAAAAAATTAAATGCATTAATAAACACTCAAAATAAGTTATATTGAGTAAAATTTAAGGAAACTATAAGAATAGACCCTTTGAAGTAAGATTTGTTTAATACTGTCAAATAATGATTGTAAATAATTAACATTATTATTTATTAATATTAAATTATATTTTTGAAATATAATAAAAGAAATATTGTGTTAATAATGTTTTTAAATAATATATGAGTATAGATTTAATTCTTATTTATAAGTGATAAAAATATAAATTTAAAATTCGATAAATTGATAGACTATTATTTTAATTATAATTTTATATTAATGATATAAATAAATTGATAAGTTTTAATAAATTTAATTAGATTTATTACAAATTTATAATTTTGTTTTATGCCTTTATATATTGTGTGATTTATTGTGGTATTAAAATTTTAATAATCATATAATTCGTTAATATTAAAAGAATCTGTTTTTTTTTTAATTCTTTTTGTGTTACCTTGGGGGTTGTTAGGTTCATCGGGGGTCAGGAGCACCTGTTGCCGATTCTCTTGGGCGCACTCAACTGAGCGTTGATCGCCCGCGTCGTCTCTTATAGACGGCGTCCGCCCACCTGTCAGGGTCACCGTCGCCGCAGCCCTCTCGGATGTCGCAGACTCACAATGCATCTTCCAAAAAGTCAGTCGATCATCAATTTCACCCCTCAAAACATCTTATACATTTTTACATATTCTTACATAAAATAATGGACTAATTGTGATAATTAATTTTTATTTATATGATATTAATAAAATATTCAAAGATAATGATAAATATTTAGATATCTCTCTCTCTCTCTCTCATGGTAAAAATAAATAAAGATAAATTGATAACATGAATTCAATTATGACAGGTGAGAAAATAATAAAAAAATATATAAAATTATTAAACATTGTATAAAATAATTTATTAATTTTTGAGTGAATATATTTATTATTAATTATGATAGTTTGAAAAATAAACCTCAATACATAACTGAAGACTTCCCTAAAGAGGTTCAGGAAAAAAGGAACAAATTAATTCCCGAATTGTTAGAGGATAGAATAAGTTGACCTGTGACCAGGTCCGAACCGACCGACGGTTTGAAGTAAATTAATTTCCTGCTACAAAAACAATTTCAAATAATTTTAATATATCTATTAATGTAATAAAAAACAGATATGGATACATAAATAATAAATATAAACATTTTTAATTTTATTTTATTTATAATATATATATGCAAGACCAGGCTGTGACGTCATGAATGACTGGATGGCGTCATATAATTTTAAATCAAGAATAAACTAATAAATATGATTTTTCTCGAGGATAAAACCAATACAAAGTGCATGATTCGTGGTGATATATAAAAAAATCTCCTCATGTGAAATTTGGTGTGAAAATAACCCTTCCCTTCCTATTGTCGATCGCTAATACTACCACTTCCGGTTTCCGGAATTGCACCAAAAGTTGATCAATTCATCCCACTGATGCATTAAGTAAATATACCAAATTTCATCAAAATCGGTTAAGCCGTTCAGGCTGTACACATCTATACGGACGGACGGACGGACGGACGGACAGACATCATGCTAAAAATACTTTTTTCTGTTAAGAAAATGCATGATTCGTGGAGATATGTAAAAATCTCCACATGTGAAATTTGGTGTGAAAACAATACCTCCCTTACTATCGTCGGTCGGTAAAAAAGGAAAAATATGCAGTAATAATATATGATGAGCTAATAATTAGACTTCAAAGGGAGTCAAATAAGAAACAAAAGACCTTTAACAACATCACCAACAGACAAAGAAGCAAATATTAAGGGAAATAAGGAGAAAAAGAAACAGAGACTAATATACAATCACAGGCACCCAAAAAATCAGGGAAAAAGCTCCACTCACCACCCAGGAAGTGTGGTCAGCTCAGGTCATTTTGACCACAACCTATCAAATATAAAGTGGTTGGCTACATTTGAAGATTTTATATAAATCAAAAAACAAACAAAACAACAAATTAATCCCAAAAAGAAGAACTAATTTAAAAAAAAAATGGAAATTTCTCATAATCGACTACTTCAACTTTTAATTTTAATTTATTTTTTCTTTAAATCAACTTTTGTTAGATTGTCATTATTATCTTTTTATTAATATTTTGTTAATTTCATTTTGATTAAATTCAATTACTAATTATTATGTATTTTAATTTGGAAATTTATTTATAAATAAATAAATGATAGTTTAAAAAAGTAAAATTTACGTAATTGAATCATTTTCTTTTGGATAAATAAAAGACAGAGTATATGTTAGTTAGACTTTTAGATAAACTGCTTAGAGGACTTAATGATCGCGAAATTAATTAAAGATTATATATATATATATATGTAATATATATGGGCTCTTACAGATTTTGTACTGTTCAAAATACTGGAGTGACATTCGATTTAAACCTCTTCCATATGACTCCCTTAAAAATTTGACATTCTCATTCATCATTTATATTTTCCTAAATAACAACAATTTCTTAACTCATTTTTTTATAAATAAAGACAAATTTATTAATTATATTCTTTTAAATAATATTTTAAAAAAGTTAAATATTTATAGAAAATATAGGTATCATTTAACTAGCGATTTTGATAGGTATTTTATAACGTTTTTCTTAACTTCACTTGGCGTCTGTCTCTCTGTCTCTGTCTGTTCGCTCTTTTGACAAATTGAAATCGATTTTTCATCGACTTTTTATTGAGATAGACTTTTTAAAATTTTCATAGATATTTCAATGGATCGCTAGAAGGTATAGAATATATATAATTGAATTATAATTAATTAATTGTAATCAATTAGGGATTAATTACTTTTAGTAACTAACTCCTTTTGTATTGCTCCAATTAATTTTTTTTCAATGGATTCTGAAACATAAATATTGATTTCAGGATAGATTTTGAACGTATTTAAAAATATTTCATAGCATTAAAATTAATGATGAATTCTTATTAATAATTATAATTGTTATAATGAGGAGGGGTTTCTTCCCCTCAGATGGTATAGAGAAAATTTTTTTTATACATTGTATATGTCCCCGATAGAAAGGAAACAAAACAATAGAATAACCTTTTTTTATGAAGACAATATATACATTTATATATATATTAATGTATATATTTATATATATACATTTATAAAATCTCATATTAATAAAAATTATTTATTTATAAATATAATATAATAATTATTATTCAATAATAGTATTTTCTTAATATAAATGCATAAAATCAATTTTGGAAGATTAATATATTTTTTTGTTTTATTCAATTTGTGTAAATTTTCGTATAACTTGATCTTTTCTATTTCTCTTGTTATATTAAATAAATTTATCATATTAAAATTGCACTAAAAAGAATAAAATAATATAAATATAAAATTTTTTTATAAAAAATTATTTTATTCTTTTTAGTCCATTGGAAAAACGTTATTTTATAAAAATTTTTTATATTTATATTTTTTTAATATTTATTTTAAACAAATAAATTTTTATTTTAGTTTTTCAATAATTAATTAATATTATCTTTTTCCTATGAAAATAAAAATAAATGTAAATCATGCCTATTAAATATTCTAATTTGAATTAAAATATTAAAATATCTCATTTATTTTTGTTTTATATGTATATATATATTATTTTATAGTTATATATATATAACAAACAACAATACAGTATATTAAATTTATTAGAATTTTTCTTTCACAAATTTATATATCTTTAACCTGTATGTTCTAATTGATCGAAGAAGATTCCTCAAATACCGAATTACTTCACCTCTCTTCTAAAGGGATTATAATTGTTATGGATGTTTTCTTCGGAGGCTGATGAAGAATGGAATTTACAGTTCAAAGATTAACCACAACAGACAAACATCCAAGATAATGCAAAAATAACTAACCAATATTTAAAGAGTAATTCAAAAAATATGCCTCTTAAATCTAAAGAAAATTTGAACATCTTGATTTCTATGTTTATATTTTCTAATGTAAAAAATTTTGTATTAGATTTAATAAAAGTGATATATTTTATATTTCGATCTGCAAAAACTACTCTCTGTAGTTATGCCCTTCTGATTAACTGCTAAACAATTTTGTTTTTTTGAAAAAATAAATACTAAAATTATATCCGGAAAAATATATAATTCTTTAAGTACAAATAAAAAAAAATTTATAAAAAGAATTAATTTAATTGTTTTTTTATAAGAGCCGATAATTAAATTTGTATAATATATTGGTTATTTTTTCTAAGAAATTTAAATTTTAGATGAATGGAATGATATTATAATGGCAGATGACTAGAGGCTGGATGTCGTATATAGTATATACATTAAAAATCCTTTTTGAGTGTTAATAACAAAAGAATGAATAGAATGCGGATTTCAAATTAAACGTCATTCCATTTGTTTTGTTTATTGTATTTGTCAAATACAAATTGTTTTATGTTTAATTTAATTAATAATCAAAGATATCAAAATACATAAATATATATACATTTTTTTTTTAATTTTCATTCATTTTAATCTCTTATAAAAAATATTCAAAATAATTAATAGAGAACACATTTTATTTTTATTACTAATCCATTTATTTAGTAATAACAATAATTTTAATTGATACTCTTAAAAAATAAATGTAAAGATGTACAACCATCGAACTAGTTTCGAAGAAAAGAAATTGAAGCATGATTCCTTTAATTAAAAGAATTCAAGACAATAAACAATCTGATGCGAGGGTAAAAAATAAAACTCAACTTTTACATTTTTTTTTTTATTTTTAAAAGTAATCAACTTAACTAGCAATTGTGATTCGTATTTTCTTAATATAATAATTAAATTATTTCGTACAAGCAAATTTTTATTTTAGTTTGTCATAGTTATTATCTTTTACCCAAGAAAATAAAAAAAAATGTAAAACATGTCTATTATTATAAATGGTTCAATTTGCAAAATATTAAAATATCTATTTTTTCTATGTATCTATTCTATCTACTTTTTAGTTAATTGGAAAAAAATTGCAAGTTATCAAAAATGATCAAGTCAAAAAATATAAGATTTTCAAAATTAAAGTTATAATTTATATACCCTAAAAAAATGATTTAATATTTCCAATATATGTTCAACATTTAATATATACGTAAAACATACAAAATTAGAATCTCATAAATTATTTTTGAATGTTATTGAAAATGAATGAATTGTTATTTATTTATTTATTGATTTTTATTCATATTAATGTTCCCCTATATACTTTTATAAAATTGATTGATTACCTAATGGGGTGTAATATTTTTTAAGAACGGAAAGATTCAACCGTTGACATTTGTTAAAACATTGATCACATATCTGTGTAGAGGAAGGTGACCTCTCCCTTTGAAGACATTAAAGACTATCTAATCGATGCAATAATTATCTCCCTCTCTCATTTTGTATATATTTAATATAAATACCTATGTTCTTGTTCTATTTGCTAACATTTATAATATATTTTTTATAAATTAAATTCATTTAGTTCGTTAAAACATTAATTAGTTAAAAATAATAAAAATCTCTTAAATTAAAAAATGAAATTATTACAAAAATTCTACATAAACTATTAAACATAAAAATGATGCAATAATTATCTCCCTCTCTCATTTTGTATATATTTAATATAAATACCTATGTTCTTGTTCTATTTGCTAACATTTATAATATATTTTATATAAATGAAGTTCATTTAGTTCGTTAAAACATTAATTAGTTAAAAATAATAAAAATCTCTTAAATTAAAAAATGAAATTATTACAAAAATTCTACATAAACTATTAAACATAAAAATGAACAAATAAATTGTTCTTTTTTTAAGTAAAGGAAAATTTCAATTATGTGAATTCAATTTTTATTTCTTTTATATCTTATTTCACGTCTTAATAACAAAAAAAAAAAAAAAAATTGGCGAATGAGGATGGATTGTCAAAAAAAACAATAGTTAATAGGT
Source organism: Labia minor (assembly GCA_963082975.1). NCBI lineage: Eukaryota > Metazoa > Arthropoda > Insecta > Dermaptera > Spongiphoridae > Labia > Labia minor. Next base: position 68,142,984 of record OY720347.1, read on the forward strand.
AAATTTATGTGGTCCGAATATTAAATATTTTTGTTTTATAAGTCAATCATTAAAATTAGAAAAAAGCGAGAGAGAGAGGACGAAGGTGTGATTAGACTGGGTTCAATTATTAAATAATATGTGAACTTAATATTTTATAAAACCTTTTATTTTATTTTCTCAGTTATTTTCATAAAAGAGAGCAGGGTTTACAATAAAATTTATTTCACTAATAATTTTTAAAGACCATTGTTTGGAAAACTATTAAAAACAGGTATTTACAAATTTTATTTTTTGTTAAAATTTATTGTATTGAATTTTATTCGATTTTCTATTTTATACTTATATTATATAGTAAATAGGTAAAAATTAATCGTGAAAACGGAAGGTTTAGATCATCCTAAGAGATGAAAAATCCCAAGTTTGTAAAATTTATTCTAAATCACTACAAATAATACAATTATTAATATTATAATATGAAATGTCACGAACTAACATTAATTTACATTTTTTTCCCCTTTTGAACATTTTTTTTTTCTTCCTTTTTGAGTCTATTTTATTATAAGTGATTGTTTTGCAATTTTCTATTTAAATACACCTCTTTTATATATGTGACTTTTTCAATTACAGAGAGATCAAACAAAAAAAAATAATAATAATTATACAAAATGAATGAATGAACAAAAATGAATTTGTAAATTCTATCCTTTAAATTTTTAAAAACAAAATATTAATATAATACTTTTCAGCAGAATATCAGGTTCGAAAATGGATCGTGATAAATAAATAAATAATTATAATAATTATTATATCTTTTATTTTTAATATAATCAACGATTCATCAAAACGTGTTTGTTTTAATATTAATTCTATTCAAATTAGAAAAAAAAAAAATGATGACTTAATTTTAATATTTTTTTTTTCTTTAAATATATTATATTATTATTTGCTGTTATGCAATTTTTTTTTAAAACAATGGGTAATTTAAAAAAAATTTGAAAATATTAATCGCTTATATATATATATATATATATATATATATATATATATATATATCAATTTCATTTGAAATTATGGTAATAAATATCATATTATCATTATCTAATTTGATATTAAATGAAAAGTTTGAAGAAAGAATTATCAAATTAATTTGTCAAAATTAAAAAAGAAAATGCTAATAAAATTATTCATTAATAAAATTTATTGTTCAAATTTAAAAATATATATATATATATATATATATATTATGTTTAAATTACAAATGAATTATTTCCCCCTCACTGTCCTCTTTTAAAAGGTTAATTGTCATGTGCCCGATCATGCAAAAGACTTATCAGCCGAGTGTGACCAAGCATCACGTCTTCAAAGATGAGATACCAAGGTTCTGGCCTACCAGGGAGTGTGCTTGATTTATAATTTATTCAGTGCGTTCGAGATGAATTTATGAAAGTCTGTCAGTTGGGTGTCGTTCCCAGCGTTTAGTAATATTTCTATAAAATTACCCTCATGAACCTCCTCACATGGATACACATACTTCATGATGTATTCCTCTCTTTGTGAAGCGTAGATAGGGCATTCCATCAAGAAGTGGTATAAATCTTCGTTTTTAATTAAATTGCACAGGGTGCAGATTGTTGCTGAGAACAAAAATTCGATGTGATTTGTGTGCCGAGGGGACAAGGACGGGCAAGGTTTTGTTACTGCTGTTTGTATATAAGTATGATGAAATTATTATATTTTATTTAAGCACATTTGTAACCTTCATTGATTGCATATATTGTATATATATATTATATATTTGTGAGTTACGAGTAAGAAAAAAACTCCTAAATTTGAATTAAATGTTTTTTTTTGTTTTTTGTTTTTTTTGTTTTTGTTGTTTTTTTTTGTGAAAGATGATAATTTGTATACCGAATTGGCAAAGGCAAATAAAGATTATATTATTATTATTATTAATTTATTCAGTTTTCGTGAACAATGAACTCGGTGGTCGTTACTGACCAGGAAGCCTCCCCAGTCTTGTACAAGAACCTCCTCAAGGACATGGGACCTTAAAACTGACTCATGATTGAAAAAAGACCACCCTTAAAGAATGAGATCATGTAATAAAATCTATAAATATATCGAATGATGACAGTTGATAATTCCAATATTTTAATGTCAAAGAAATCATAAATTTATTCTTATATCATTAAAACATTATAGAATATTATAAATTTAAATAAGTGATCTCAATAAAAAAAAAAGAAAATAATTATGTATTATTTATGCTATAATTATAATCAAATAACTTGTTGGAGGAGACAGTAGTTATATATATGAAATAATAATAATAAACACCATTTTTTAATAAACACATTTAAGTATAATGAATGAGTACCTGGCTCACCGAGCCGCGGTTCAGTATTTTAAAAAAAGTATTCTTTATGAACTATGAATATTTAAGATTAAGATTATTATTTAAAATAAATAAATAACAAAATGTATGAAACAATTTCAAATAATTTGAAAGTACATAAATTTAAAAAAATAGTTATAAAACATACAGCCCTTAAACGTACGTATCAATGCGCTGAAAGACAGAAAAGTTTGGCCTGTCTATATAACATAATTAGTTTTAATTTTATTTTATTTATAATATTTTGTATTTAAGGAAGCGCTGTTCGGCGTTGACCAGCGCATTTTTTTATTATTAAATTTACTATTTTATAAATTAAGAAAAAACTAACAAACTCTAACAAAGATGATTTTTCACGAGGCTGAAACCAATACAGATCGACTTTTCTTTATAAATATTATCTATGGTGTGAATTTCAAAAAAATCCTTCGAGCAGTTTAATACTTCAAAAATACAAATACATATATATACAATTTTTGCTAGTATAATAAGATAAGAGTACCTGGTTCACCGAGCCGCCGTTCAAATAATTTAAAAAAACATGAATTAAAAAAAATAGACATAAAACATACACACATTAAACGTAGATATTAATGTACTGAAAGACAGAAAAGTATGGCCTTTAGATATAACATAATATATATTTCGTAATTTGATTTTATTTATATTTATAATATTTTCTATTTACGGAAGCGCTTGGTCTGACGTAGTTGCTGACGTCATTTAAATTTCCAATTTTAAATTAAGAAAAAACTAATAAACGTTCTGAAACAATTTCAAATAATTTAAATGCACTAGAAAAAGAGATATGGATATAACATAAATATTTTTAATTTTATTTTATTTATAATATTTTGTATTTAAGGAAGCGCTGTCTGACGTAGTTGCTGACGTTATTTAAATTGCCTATTTTAAATTAAGAAAATACTAATAAAGTTGATTTTTTCCGAGGCTGAAACCAATGCAGATCGATTTTTCTTTATATAATAAAAATTATCTATGGAGTGAATTTCAAAATGCGGTTTAATATTTCAAAAATACAAATAAATAAATATATATATATATATATATACAATTTTTTATAGTATAATATGATAAGATGTTAGATAGATATGTTTACAATTAATATTAATTTATTTATTAAGTTATTAATTTATGAATGTGCCGAAGGACAATATTGATTTGTTTTTTTGTAATATGTTTATATTATAAAAATTTTATTTATAGAATTATTTTGATAACTATTAAAATATATTTATAAGTGAGGAGAACATGACCTTTTAGAATATATTCATAATACATATGTTCATGTTTGCTAATTTATTTATTCATTTAAATTTTTATTATAATCAGTGTGAAATATATTTATATGATAAATTTAAATAAATCAATTTCAATGATTTTTAGTAACAGATCAGGCACTCTCATACGCAGTGGCGTCGGGCCGGGGGGCACGTGCCCCCCCCCCCCCCAACATTATGCAAAAATAAATTTAAAAGTGATTAGTTTTGTAACTGAGAACCCAAAAGTAAAAACAACATCTTTCAATTACGTATAAGTAGTCTAAACGTTATGAACAAATAAATAATTTATTTTGTCAAATTTTTTTGTGGTGGAGACACCCCCCCACATAATAGATCTCGCTACACCACTACTCATACGGGGAAGCGGGAGAAGGCTCTCCTCCTTAGGCTAATAGATGAATTTTGAGTTATTGATAAAACATATTCATTTTAATGAAAATCCTTTAATTGTTTTTTTAACTTTGGCTTAATTTGTATTTATACAACAGCTCTTTTAACTATATGTTGCTGAAAAGAGAGTTATCTACTACTATCTACTACTATCTAGTTTTATTTGTTTATTTGGTTAATAAATTACACATTTTCATATGTAACACTCAGTTTTCTACAAGTATTTTCTCTATTATTTTTAATTCAATAACTAGTGATTTTTTAAAATTTTTTTGTATTAGTAATTAAGTTAATAATTTGATAGTAAGGGCTGGACTGACATCTATTAAGTTATATAATATATAATATAATATAAATCTTATCAAACCTATTTTTCAATTCAAATCACCCTTCCCCCCTTCAGAAAAATGTAGATGACCACACCTGAAACGAGTATTAAAATTTATAATTTTTTGATAATTAACAATGATAATTTGAACTTTTGATTGATGTTTATATAAAAAATAATAAATTATATGATTTAATCGATAATAATTACAATATAATTGATTATTGTTTCAATCGAATGTCCAATTATATATTGTTCATATTATTATCAAAAAATTAAGATGAATCGCCATTACGAGAGATAATAATGAAAAATAAGAAACTTAAAAATACAAGCATAATTAAGTAAATTTAGTGGGGAATTAAGAAAAAAGCGATTATTTTTAAAAAAGAGTACAGGCTCGACATCATAATTTCAAGGATATTTCTTTTTCGAAATCTTAAAAGAACAAGTATGATTTTATTAAAATTACTTTATGTAATGTAAATGATATCAGTATATGGATGCGAACTCATTGTCAGACAAAATCATTATATTATTTTAGATCAAATTCAATGTGATTCAATTATTTGAAAACTAGGCACGTGTCTAGGGCCTGTAATTTTTGGGCCCCAAAAATTAGGTTAACGAAGTATGTGTACTGACTGAAAAATAGGCTTGGAATTACAATGTTGCCTAGAACCCATTTTAGCTTTAGTCCGTCACTGAATACATATGACATTATTCAATATATAAATTACCGTAAACATTTTGAAGATTATTAAAAATTAAAATTCTGTGATAATCTTGTTAATTATTTTAATGACTAAGTTTTTTATCAGTTATTTTCTCTATTTTATCTTAAGATTATTTCATTCATGTTTATCTTATAAAAAAAATATTTACTGTTAGAATATAGAAATTATTTAATATTTATAGAAGTTTAAGATTTTTTAAAAATCACTTTTAATTGAATTTGATTAATTTATCGCATTGAATGTGTATTTATTTATTTCTAACTACCTCTAACTAATTACAATTTACCTTATTGCTGTTTTTTTTTCAGTTTCGTGGATGTTGTAACCGGTGTCTTGACGGTTTAGGAAGTGCAGTGGGCAGAAGGGAATGGCTACGTAAATAAATGGGTCAATCGACACAAGGACACCTGAATTCGCCAAACAGTAACAAATATAACATTTTCTAATATCCTTACAGGGTAATCCAATTTGTTTTGTTTTTTTGAAAGATGAAAATTAATTGCACACTTTTGAAATATTTTTACTCTGGTTATGAATTTAATTCAATTTATAATCAAAATTCTTTCATAATAAAATAATAAATACTTACTATGTAAAAAGATTTCATTTTTTTAATTTCAACATCAAAAAAAAAATTATTATTTTATTTTATTTCGCGTATTTGGTGTGAATTAAATACTACTATTTATTTTAAGTATTATTTTGATAATTAAAAAAAAATTTTATTCTACCTTAATTTGGGCTTTGGGACTTATAGGGAACTTAAATTATATTTAAAAAGTAAAGGTATATTTGGATATATATTCTAATTTATAGAAAATCTTTGTAATTCATCTTTCGACTACACCTATAAGAAAAATAAATTTATAAATTAATTTTCTTATATTAATAATGTTAAGTATAAAATCTAAAATTATGTATATAGGTAATTATGAATTATTAAAGTGAGAATCAATAGGATTTTATGTAATTGTGAACATTTTAGTGGTTTTACATCAGTCGATCAAAAATAAAATTTAAAAAATAAAACATTTTTTAGTATAGTAAAAGTTCTCAAAGAAAGAAAATAACATTACTGACAATATGAGATAAATTTCAAAATCATGATTATATATATAAATAATCAATTAAAGTATATATATATATATATATCTAATCAATATCAAAATAAAATATGTATAATGAAAAATAAAAAAATGTATTTTTCTTTCATTTCTTGTGTATACGTAACCTGTGCAAGTATAAGATATATATATTCTTCGAAAGACCTGATCTCGTTTATGAGATATTTTCAATGATAAAGTACATATATATATATATATATATATATATATTAGAAAACATTAATATCTTTTAAAGAAATGATTTCATAGTTAAAATAATTGGATAATGTACTGAGGGTGTATTTAAAAAAATTTGATTTTGGAATTATATTTTTAATAAATAAAATCTCATTTTTAAAACATAGACTAACATTCTACAAATGTTTTGAAAACAATTCATTAATTAATGTCTTCAAGGATTTTGTAATGACGAAGACAGGAAATAGATTAATCAAAACATCGTACGACACGAAGACATAAAACATCAAACTTTCTATGCATATAGATAATCTGATCAAATGTTACCAATGCAAAATGCAAACAAGGGTAATGACTAATTGGGTGTCCGACATTTAGACACCGTAGAAAGACCTTGAATTTATAAAAGGAATCACCCGAAGCTCATTTAAATAATAAATGACCCAAAATCATTCATTCTTAAAATTGATAAAACAATGGGATGAGATCAATTAAAAGATTTATTTCAATAAAACAATAAATATGATAAATTTACATATAATACATAATACTAGAGAATATCTATTTATATCTAGATTCTAAGGTATATTTAATATCATAGAAGAATATAAAAATATTTAGTATTGTTGACTATTTATAAATCGGAGTACTTTTTATGAAATTATTTTTCAGATAAATAGTGAGAAAATCTGAAGATTAGAAAATGAGATTTTTTATGAAAAAATTTTATAATAATATATTAAGTTTTATTTAAATATCCCCATTGTTTTAGTATATGACTTGTTTCAATTTCTGTAATGATTTTTTCTTTGAAGAAGGATCCAATAAGTGCGGGGCCCGATTGGACTTTGTTTTACGGGGCCCACTGTGTATTAAATATTTAAATAAAATATATATATATATATATATATAAAATATGTTTAAATGAGTAATTTATCCATCCCCCCTATCTTCAAAAGCAATTTGCTTTAAATTTGTTTTGTTAATTGTGGTAGTGATTGGGCCCAATCGCTATAATCGCCCTAAATCCGGCCCTGTGTGTGTTAATGATTTTCAAATTTCCTATATATTTAATTTTTTCTTTTTATTATTATGGAAATTTATTCAAATTTAATATATAGAAAATATTTTTCATTTTATTTTACAGTTTCTATTAAATGAATAGTTTTTTATTCAGAGAAACCCAAATTAAAGTTTTGTACGCAGTACAGTGTTTAAACCGACTTAAATTTTTATAATTTTAGTTATAATTAAAATCTGTAGATGCCAGCATATAATTTATTTGTTCTTGCCGTGTTCCCGCCTAAAAAATTACAATTTGACATTTATTTTAAAAAACAATCTATGAAAACTATTTTTAAACTCTAATAGATATGAAATCAATTTAATTTATTTAATATATATACATTATATTATTTTAGAGATATGGAAGAATTTGTTATTCCTTCAAATAAAGATGATTTACTTAATGCAGATACTGAAAACTATTATGTAAAAAATGTTTTTCCAATTTCCGAATTAGAGAACAACTTATTACGTGAGTTACTTTATTTATATCTAAATTAGTATAATTTTTTTTTTTTTTCTTCCAAAATATATATCGTTATTTACATATAAATATATAATTTTAGAATGCAAAATTTATCTTGCCGAAAGTGGAGAATTGTTCATTTTAGAAAACTTTGATGTCTTTTTTTCAATTATTTTACATTTTAAAAAAATATCTGAAAAATTAAAGGACCGAACATGGAACATTTTAATGCTTGGTAAATATTAATAATATTAATTTTTTTTTAATATTTTAAGTTCTAATCAAAAATAAAATGATGTTTGATTTTTAAATTGACCCTACATAAATTATCCTTTTTAAGATAACAAGTATGAAGTTAATTTTTTATTAATATTGCAAAATTTTAATATCATGATTTATATTAACTTTTTTAATTTTATGTTTTTTTTTATTTTTAAAGCATTTCAGAAATTACCATTTTCTATAAAACAAATATTTGAGGCATCATCAGATCAAATTGACGACGATCTTAGAATAAAAATACTAAATTCGATGAAAATGCTTTCATATCTTATCGCGGAATATCTTAACAAAAAATTTGAAAAAATTCAAATTTTACCTCAAACAAAAGTATTTTAAATTAATTATTATTGTATTGAAATTATAATTTAATTGATAAAATTCTAGGGGGGACGGAAAAAAATTGATATTAATGAAAACAATTCGTGGGAAGATCAAAGATTTGAAGCTTATATTATTATACATAATCTTCTATCCGATAAATTATTCAATAGATTATGGAAGCCTCCGGTGCCAGAAGATGATTTTATAAAGTAAGATAATTAAAAATTTAATAATGAATCATTTTATTTTATTTTATTCACCAGCGGTATTTCCTTAAGGTTTCACCTAAATAGTCAAAATAATACATATTTAAAGCCCTAGGAACTGATTTTCGCAAGATTTGGTTTCTTCATGTTTTTTTCTTATAAATGAATTATTTGAACTTTTCAGGCAAACTTTGAAGAAATCCCGCTCTTGTATGGATGTCTTTATAAATATAATAATTACTTTTTTAAAATTCTTTGCACAATATCATTGTTTCTATATTTCTAAATACACTTTGTCCATATTTTAAGTATAGGTCTTTATTTGTAAGATCTCTTATTTCCTTTACAACTTATGGACCTTTATAATTAGTATATTTAAAAATTATAACTGATATAATTGATTAAAAAGTTAAGATTGCAGGCTTTATATATTTTAGGAAAACCTATATTTTTAAATAATTTTTATCTATTATATTATAATTTTTTAGCTTATTATCAAATTGTTGTTACAAATTTTTAGAAGATGAATCTATTACAACAAATAAATATAAAAATCAAAGAGACAAAATTTTCCATATTTTAGGTCTTTTAATCAAAAACTATAATCATGGATTTAGTGCAACAATCAGATTAACAGAGGTATTATTTTAGTTGAAATTTAACACATATATTTTTTGATATTTTATAATTTTTACAAATTATTTTAGTTATTAAAAATTAGAGAAAATATAATAAATATAATTGTTCATGGTGTCGTAATTATTGTAAAAGATTATTCGTGTCCAAGTTTGGTAAAAGAATTATTATTAGAAATCATTCAAACTACACAAAATGATTTAGCTCAAGACAAAGGAAATACAAAAACTTTTGGGATATTTTTAAATGAACTTGCAATATTAGTTCCTGATATTATTTTGGATGCAGTTAAAGTTTTGATTCCTCTTTTGGAAGATGAAGTAAGTTTATAATAATAATTTTTTCAATCATATGTGCATATAAATTATTAATAATTGAATTCATGTATATTATCCTATATTTATTAAGGGTGAATTTAATTTAAAAAATATCCATTTATAAGAATTGTTACCGGATAATATTGAAATATAGAAAAAACATTTTGTTTTCTATTGTTACTAAATTAAATAAAAATTTCAGATTTTGATTCTTCATTAATAACAATTAAAATTATTCTTCTGTATTGGGTTGAGATTTTGTTTAATTAATAAATATTTAGATATTTTTCGTACTATATAAATTTAAAAAAATGATAAAAATATATTTTTTTAGTTTTATTTATTCATTTACTAGCCGCGGGTAACACCGAAGCTCTACCCACTGTAGCTCTTGAGAGATGGTATTGCTATTTTGTCGAAAGTTGTATTACCTTTTCATTTATTTCAATCAGTAAATTAAAACCGTCATTTTCTTTCTTTTTTTTTTACTTATTTATTTATTAATATAATCTCTAAATTATAATTATATACTAAATCCTATATGTTATAATGGGATCAATTAGGCTCCACTAGCTTCCGTACCTTTGCTAAGCTTCTGGACTCGGGTTCAATCTCTTTGTCTTTTTGGGGTATGGCACGATATACACCACCTTTACGTGATAAAAATTGGAAAGATACTTTAAATAGAATAGGAATTTAAAGAAAATCAAGATTAAGGTTGAGAAGATTTGTTATGCTGATAATATAACACCTCTACCTTGCTTAGGTAGCAACTGATTTCATAGGCGCTACTTTCATTGGATGTTCAAAAGCTAGGGGTCATTTTTTTAATGAGATACATTATTATTTAGTATTATTATGTTTTTTATTATAAGTTGACAAATGATGTATAAATAAATATAAGGAATAGAGACATAAGTATATCTCTAATATTTTTTAAAGCTAAAGATAAGCTTAAATACTATCATCTAATAATGTTAATTTAAATTAAATGATTTATTTGTTTCATCGGTCTTAGCATAACTTTGAGTGACGAGAATAGACCACAGGTATTTTTAAATAAGATTCTTCGTAGCTTTTATGAATAGATCTTTGAAGAATGGCATGGACAGCAACCCTATGCATATCTAAGATGGATTTATAGAATAGATTAGGTTATAATAGGCGGGACACATTACTAGAAGGGGAGAGGAAATGCTAGCTAGAAACTTGGAAGTGTGAAGTCTAATTGAGAAGCGATCGTTTGGTAGACCAAAGTAGCAATGGAAATACTATAAAGGAGAACTTGAAAATAGGTCTTGGTTCCCCAGACATTTATAAACGCTTTCTATATAGAAATAATTATATGTATATATATTTTTAATAACAAAACCATTATTAAATTAAAATATTGTAAAAATCCATAATTCAAGAAAAATCAAAAATATTTATATTGCATTTAATTATATTTTAGTCACATTATATGCGCATAGCGGTGTTAGATGTTCTAAAAATAATGGTTGAGACATTGTATGGAGATAATTTAAATGATGATCAAAAAAAGCAACGGCAAGAATTTTTGTTACTTATAGAAAATCAATTGTACGATATAAATAGCTGGGTTCGTACTAGAGTATTGAAAATTTGGCAAGATTTATTGAGAGATCAACGATTACCAATAACTCAATATATTAACATCCTTGAAAAAAGTGTCGATAGACTTAATGATAAATCAAGTAATGTGAGAAAAGCTTCCATGCAATTTCTAACTGTTTTTCTACAAAAAGTGCCTTTTAAAATACAGGTATTTTATTGGAAATATTTATGAAAAAATTGATTATTATTAATTTTATATATTTGTATTTTTATTTTTAATTTTTATTTTCTATTTTCAGGATAATCATTCTGAACTAAAAGACAAACTTACTCATGAACAAGAAAATTTAAATAAATTATTAGAAGAAGAATTATTTATAAATGGTCCTGGTGCATTAAAATATTTAGAAATTGAAGAAGAACTTATAAAAGCTGTTAAAAAGACAATTCTAGAAGGTAATATATAAAATATATTTACTTTATAATTTATTTAATCAAACAAAAAAATATTTATTAGGATATTTTTATAGGATTATCATTTAACGAGAAACAATTATCTTGTGATATTCATGATTTTTCAACTATATTTGATACAATTAAAACCAAATTAGAAAATAAAGAATATGATGAAGCTTGTTTAATTTATCAAAAAGTTGAAGAAGTGGTTAATTCTGAAAAATCAGAAATAATACAAAGTGATGAAGAGAAAATTGCAAAAATGTTAGAAGGTCTTCAGAAAATTTTATTTCAAAATGAAGATATTCAATTGCCTTATAAACGATCCCAAGAAATTCAAGAAGAAATAAATAAAAGGAAACGTGTAATAAAATATATTGAGGATAATATATCATTTAATTCACTGATATCTAAAGCAATGGATATTGTATGTGAAATGTTAAATTCCTCAACACAAACTGATGTTATTGAGGCAATTGAGTTTATTGTTAGTGCTATTCCTTTTGAAATAGAAACAATAGATCGTGGAATGGTACAGATTTTATCTCAAATTTGGTCAAAGGACCAAGCAATAAGAGATGCTGTTTTACGTGCTTACAAACAAGTTTATCTGGAGGCAGAATTTAATAATTCAAGGTAAATAAACAAAAAGATTTTATATTTATGATTTGTTCTATAAAATAAATTTATGTTAAATTTATTTAATATAATATTTTTCACATTTTCATTTGGAAAGAATTATAAAATAATATATAATTTTATGATGTGTCTTGGAAAGTTAAAGTAAAAACGCATTATACTTTAGAACTTAATTTATCCAATAAATAAACTAATAAATTGACTTTATTAAATCAATTTTGTCTAGAATTAGTAAACTACGTTTTTATGGAAAACATTGTACTTTTTAATTTTTACACTTTTTTATTTTTTAAATATTTTTTTAGACAATATGCCTCTTATGTAATTAGTAATCTAACAAAATTAATTTTTAAAGTATCTTATAGTCAATTGAAAGCTTTAAAGATACTGTTACATAATTGGGTGGAGCAAGATATTTTACATAAAAGTTGTTTTCAATTAATGTGGGAACGATTTAATTTATCTCTGCCAGTAACTGAAGAAGAGAGTATAGCATCATTAGTACTTTTGGGAATGGTTGCAAGGTATGTATTTATATTTAAAATTAATTTAATTTCTTATTTTACAAGGGAAATAAATTAAAAATAATTATATATTTTTTTAACCGAAATTAAATTAAAAGTGTTAAACCACAAATCATTGACATGAATTTATCTACATTAATCAATATTGGTTTTGGACCACGAGGAGAGAACTCTTTTCATTTAGTTTCTGAAGTATGTCATCTTTTATTACAATTACCACAAAAAACAATTGATGGAAAGTGGAAAAAGTAAGTAGAGATTATTTTTATTAACAAAATAGGAGAATAGAAATTTGTGAAAAAAAATTGTTTTCATTTTTAGATATGCTAAGGACCATGAAATATTCAATTTTATAAAAATTATTGAAAATGGATTTACACTTATAAATAACATATACTATATAAGAATGGTTAATCAAGGAATTAAAGTTATTTATCAGGTATTTTTTATATTTATAAATTAAGTTATAAATATAATTTTTATACAGGGTCCGGCAGGGAGGTGTTACTTTTTAAAGTCCGAGGTATTACACTTTTCAAAACATACTAACACATGTATTTTTAAATAAACTTCAATTATTATTTTTCTGAAACATTACAAATTCCCCTTGCTATGCTTGAAAGGTGTATGGACATTTTCTTCACTCGCCTGCAACAATGCCTGAACAAGAACGGCCGCCATTTGGATGATGTTATTTTTCGCACTTAAATTGCAATAATGTTGTTGTTATGCTTTATGGTTATTAAATGGCATTGTATTTGTAATGTTTCAGAAAAATAATAATTGAAGTTTATTTAAAAATACATGTGTTAGTATGTTTTGAAAAGTGTAATTCCTCGGACTCTAAAACGTAAAACCTCCCTGCCGGACCCTGTATCTTATTTAAATTAAGTAATCATGATATTGTAAATTAAATTTCCTTTAAATCTTCTTTATTTCTAATATTAATAATTTATTAACAATACTTATAATGATCTATAATAAGATATTTTATAGTTTTCAGAAGAACCTGGGATTTTAGCCGAAAATCTTATTAAAAGGCTTCATACTAAACTAGTAAATTTTTCAAATTTAGGTGAATAATTAAATATCTTATACGATTAAATTTATTTTAGTTTGATATTGTTAAAAAAATGGTATTATAAAAATATTTAAAAAAATTTATTTTTTCCTAGAAAATACTGAAACAAAAGAAATAAATGTACATCTTCTATCCAGATTTATTTTTATTATTGGAGAAATCGCTTTATGCCAAGGAATATTTCTTGAAAACGATTTGCTACAAGAGCTTAAAATACAAAAACAACAATCAAAAGAATTGAAAGATAATAATATAAATAACAGAGATATACTTATTACTCCCCAAGTTAATCGAATAAATAATGATTTAAGAAATAGGAGAATTTCTCTTTTAAAATCCTCAAAATTAAATTCACCTCAATCTAAAGAAAATACTAATAATGATGATGATGAAGTAGTTTCAAGTTGTGATGTAGAAGCTGATTTTATTTTGGATATTTGTGAGAATGACTTATTTGAATCCGACCGAATTCTTGGCTTCTATACGTAATTATAACGATTAATTTTATTTTAAAATCATCTTAATCCATAAATTAATTATTTATATTTTCATTTAAAATATTTACAGGAATTTTTTAATAGAAATTTGTTTTAATCAAAAATTAATTTCTATCCCTAATTTGGTACTCCATACTTCTTATAGTCTTGGAAAAATGATGTCAATATCATTAAAAATGTGCAAAAGATATTTACCTATTATTATTAAAATATTTCAACAAAGCAAACATTCTAAGGTGAAATCAAATATTATAATTATTTTAGGCGATCTTGCTTATAAATATCCAAATGAAATAGAACAATACACAAATGTTATATATAAAGGGTAATTTTATTTTATATTATATTTTATATGTAATTTATTTTCATTATTTTCGTATTAATTTTAAGGCTTAATGATACAAATGAAAAGGTTCAAATTAACACTCTTCTTATTTTGAGAGATCTTATTTTTAATGAAATGATAAAAATAAAAGGTCAAATTGCAGATATTGCAATATGTATAGTTCACCCTAATGAAAGGATTTCGGGTAAAAAATAAGATTTATTATTTAATATTTTATTTAATTAATCTTATACTTAATATTAACATAATATATTTTAGATATGGCCAAATGCATATTCTCGGATTTGGCACTTAAAGGAAATGCCTTATATAACACATTACCAGATATTATTTCCAGATTATCCAATAGAGATGTGTCTTATTTAAACGAAGATAATTTTCAATATATAATGAAGTAATAATTTTATTTAAGTAATATTATTGTTATAATATTATATAGTTATTTTATTTAAATTTCTTTATTAATTTTTGTAGATATATTATAAATTTAATTCAAAAAGATAGACATATGGAATCACTTGTTGAGAAATTGTGTGTCCGAATTCATTCAGCTTCATCTGACCAACAAATGAATGATGTGATTTTTTGCTTGTCATTACTCAATTTTACTGAGAGAGCAATAAATAAATTAAATGAAAAGTTTCATTATTTCTCTGAAAAAATGCATAATGATGAATTTTATGTGCGATTACAAAATATTTTAGAACATACTCAAAAGAATTCTAAAGGTTCAATTAAGGTGAGTTGTAAAATTTTAATTTTTATTATGATAATGCCAAAAGAATTTAACTGCTTTATTTAAAAAATAACATACGATTTCTCCTATAGAAGTTATTTTATATGGTTTTGTCCACTGTAAATTTATTAAATATATATTTAATTTTTTGATTGTAGACAATTATAGAAGAAATGGAAAATAAAATGGAAGAATTTCGATCAAAAGGTGTAGAAGAAAATGAAATAAAAAATAGAATTATTCAAAATAATGCTGAAGAATCACCAACATCAGGTTGTATTATAAAAAATCTGAATTATATACATATATATAATAAGAATCTTAAAAAAAAGTGTTTGAAAAGTATCTGTCAAGAGTGATTGAAGCTTTGAGTGGTTGTCCCTTTCCATGCTCTATTATTAGGTCTTTTTACTTTTTTCGATCAAAATACTTTCAAGATTTATAACCAAAAATATCGAGCTCACGTAACATTGAACTGAACATCTTTCTTTTAGTTTATAAATAATTTAATTAAGAAAAAACAAATTAAAAATATTTTACCCAATAATGAAATCACCTTCACTTTATAAACCCTCCTAATAGGTGAATTTGATAAATAATATCCCGTTTACAAGATCATAAAGACACTTGATTTATAGATATATATTTAATTTAATATTTTAACTAGTATTATAGAAAAAAAATAAATATTAACCCCTCAAGCCGGGAATTAAATTTTCCTATGCCAGCGCTCCGGCGGGAATTAAATGAGCGAAAAATGCACTTTCTTGCACTCGTACCTAAAATAATTAATATCTCATAAACTACTCAACATAAATTGTGAAATTTTCAAGAGATGTCAAGGGAAGATGTTTCTTTGTATACAAAAAATTTAATCAGCTTAGCTAGAAATTGAGTTCTGAAGACTCGGAAAAAACAGTTTTTTCTTTCGTTACAATAGATTTTGTCACGCGAGTACGTACTCAGGTTCCCAGCTTGAGGGGTTAATTTGAAAATACCTGAGATAATAATTATATTTTTTTCTTTTAGAATTAGAAAACATTGAAGATCTATCCTTTTCTGATAAATCTGAACCATGTTCAGAAGATGAGGAAATTGGAGGTAATTGAGATTTTACATTTATTTTTTATATAAAGAATTTGTGAATAAAACAAATGTTTTTTCTTTTAATTTCTGGCATCTCTCTTATTTCGTATTTTTAATTGATATTTATAAAAATAATAAATAATATTCATAATTCTACAAAATATTAACTTAATTAACTTTAATTTTACTAATGTAACGCCCTCCATATGACACGAAATTTTTAAAAATAATAAGGTGGAAAACCAATTTTTAACACAAAAATTTATTCATATTTAGTGAAAAAGAAAAAATATTTAAAACATACAAATCTTAAATTAAAATCAACAATACCAGTTCGACTTAGTCGCTTGATTGAAAATATCGCAGCAGTGTGTGCAAATGTTTACTCCAGCCACATCAATTCTGCACATGTATAAATAAACCAATAAAATGATTATTGGAAATTTCTACTAGAAAGATATATATTATATATATTTTTTTTTTTTTTTTTTTTATTTAACTTCCAAAAATACACTAATTCCACATCTGCCTTATTTGAGGCAATAGAAGAACATTTACAGGTTAAAACTCAATATATACATAAAATATATACAATAAATAATAGAGGAGTATTATGAGGGGAGGGTCAAGAAAGAAAGATATTAATGGGAGGGGGATAGGACAAGACAGGATTTAGAAAGGAAAATAGGTGTTGAGGATATTATGAGGACAAGTAGAGAAGATGGAGCGATTCACTTGGATCAATCCGTCGGCCCATTAGTCGAAGGAGAATTGAGTCTGTCGTGTATCAAGTCGTTAGGTCTAAGTCTTTTTAGTCTTCTGGTTAGTCCTTGTGTGTCAGTAAGTTGTCTCGCTTTGTCGTTAACATGGTTTTGAAGTCTGTTGAGGTAGCGTATGCTGTTTAACTGCACCTCCT
This sequence comes from Labia minor, assembly GCA_963082975.1. NCBI lineage: Eukaryota > Metazoa > Arthropoda > Insecta > Dermaptera > Spongiphoridae > Labia > Labia minor. Next base: position 68,160,570 of record OY720347.1, read on the forward strand.
CCGCCACAGTTCTAACATTGAGATCTCCATGGATTATCTTATTAGATATGTACCATGGAGCGTTGACCATTGCCCTCAGTGTCTTGTTTTGGAATTTCTGTATTATGGACATATTAGTATTGCTCGTTGTTCCCCATAATTGAATACCATATGTCCATATTGGTTTGATCAGCATATTGTATACCAATAGTTTGTTGTCTAAAGTCATTTTAGATTTGCGTCCTATCAGCCAATATAGTTTGTGTAGTTTTAATTGTAATTGTTTTTTTTTTTTGTCCGTATGTGAATTTCCCAAGTCAGTCTTCTGTCTAAGTGCATACCCAAGTATTTTACTGTCTTTTTAATTGGGATTTTTTTGTCGAGTTCAACAGCCGGGCAGGTCGCTTTATTTAGTGTAAATGTCACGTGTGCTGACTTTTCTTCATTAGCTACGATTCTCCATTTGTGAAGCCACAATTTAATTAGATTTAGATTTTGTTGGAGAATCGCAGACGCAGTTGTTGGGTCCGCGTGTGAGGCAAGTACAGCAGTGTCGTCGGCGAAGGTGGCTACAGTCGTTTGTGGTCCAATGGGTAAGTCGTGTGTGTATAGTAGGTATAAGAAAGGTCCCAGTACGCTACCCTGCGGAACTCCAGATCTAATGGGACAGACAGAGCTATAAGAGTCACCCACCCTCACTCGGAAGGACCTTCCCTCAAGATAAGATCTGATTACCCTGTAATAGATTAAGGGAACCATACCCTTAACTTTTAGGAGTAGCCCTTCGTGCCAGACCCTGTCGAAAGCCTGCGAGATATCCAGAAACACAGCCGAGCAGAATCTCCTATTTTCAAGATCGTCATTAATGACCCTAACAATTCTATGTATCTGCTCAATCGTGCCGTGCCCCTCTCTAAAACCAAACTGATGATCAGGGATAACGTTATTAGTATCAAGAAAAGGCTTAAGCCTCCCCAATAGCACTCTCTCAAACAGCTTGGACAGAGTCGGCAGCAAACTTATGGGTCTGTAGGAGATTACCTCCTCTGGTGTCTTGCCAGGCTTCAGAATCATTAAGATGTCTGCGTTTTTCCACTTGTTAGGGAAGTAACCTAATCTGATAATTGAATTGAAAATATGGCTTATCAAAAGAACTGCCTTATCAGGCAGTTCTTTTATCATTCTACCAGTAATTAGGTCATTTCCTGGAGCCTTTCTTGGTTTAATGGTCTGTCGTATAAACTGTTTAATTTCTGAAGGTTTTATTTTTTTAAAATTTGTCATAGTATAGTTGTGAGTGTCAAAATTTAGAATTGATTGGAAGTTTTCGTCGGTATTGTCTGTAGGGGGATGTGGAGTAAAGACATTTATCAGGTGTTTAGCAAAGGTAGCCACCTTCTCGTTGTCGTTTCTGGCCCAACTGTTATCCTGTCTACGTAAGGGGGGGATTCTAGTAATGGGTTTTTTAAGTTTTTTGGTTACCTTCCAAAGAGAGTAGTCAGTATCGATGTCGGGAGTAAGATTTTTAAGAAAATTCTGGATACCTTGATTTTTATCGATGGCCAGAAGACTCTTAATGTCCTTTGTAAGTTTATTTAATTGTGTCTTAATTGTTGGAGCTCTATGAAGTTGCCATTGTCGTCTTAGTGTTTTTTTTTTGTCAATTAAATGTTTTATGTTAGGGGGAATCTTGTGTTTGTACTCTCTCTGAAAGTAAGTCGGTGTGCAGTCTGTAGCAGTTTTGCAAATGAGCTTAGTGAGATTTTGAATTGCCTTGTCAATATCCTGTTTATTTTTAAGTGGAATGTCTAGTGATATGTTTTTACTTAATGTCTCTGTGAATAAAGTCCAGTTAGTACTTCTATTTGTTATGTATATGTCTTTTCTTATGGGATATATTTGGGAAGGAAAAGTCATAAGTATCGGTGAATGATCAGACGAGAGTTCAAGACAGTTCTCCACTTTAGCAAGCCCTGGATCCAGCCCTCTCGTCACAAAAAAGTCAATTAGGTCAGGAATTTTGTTTCTATCAGTTGGCCAGTAAGTAGGGTGTCCTGAAGTCAGTGTTCTAAGTCTTTTTTTGTTGATTGCTTTGAGAAGGCAATTCCCTCTTGGTGTAATTAGTCTAGAACCCCAGTCTGTGTGTTTTGCATTATAGTCCCCTCCAGCTATAAACCTTTGCCCGAGAGTTTCGAAAAAACCCTCGAACATATCATGATTGATTTTATGTTTTGGTGGGCAGTATACAGCTGAGATTGTAATTTGTCCATTTATGTCAGTAATTTTAATTGATGTCGATTGTAAATAGTCTTTGTCAAAACTAGAGTTTTCGTAATGTTTAATACAGTTTTTAACTATAATGGCTGATCCTCCGTGAGAGGTTCCGTCTGGGTGGTTTGTCGTATACAGTGTGTAATTGGGGATTTTAAGATAACTTCTTTTGTTAAAGTGTGTTTCTGTTATCAACATTATGTCGATGTCTTTGTCTATTAGGAAGCATTTTAACTCCCCGGAATGCCTCATAAGACCGTTGGCGTTCCATAAGGCAATCCTAAGGGAGCGATCCATTTGGGAATCTGGTAATTATGGTGGTTAATAGGTTAAGCATAGTGTCCATGCGTTCCATTAGTTTTGTCAACATGTTTTCAAGTCTAGTACTAGTATTGTCGGTACTGGTCATGGGAAGTTCATTATTATCATTATGTTTGGAAGCCACTATTTGTGAGTAGAGTTTTGTTTTTTGTATGGGGGAAGTAGTCTGAGTTGGTAATTTGTTTTCAATAGGCTGGGTTACTTTGACGGTCTGTGATTTAACTTGTACTTGTTTAGGTCTGAGAGAAGGATATTTGGTTTTTAGTAATTTCCTATAATGATCACAGCCTTTATAGTTAGCAGGGTGTGAGTCCCCACATAAAACACATTCAGGAGGTGTGCTTTTGTCTTTGTTACAGTCAGCTGTCAAATGGTCTTGAGTACATTTTACACACCGTGGTCTTAGTCTACAATATGCCTTTGTGTGACCGTAGTTTTGGCATCGTGTACACTGAGGGATATCTCGTTGTGCTTTGGGAGGTTCTATCACAACTTTACTATGGCAAAGGAATTGCAGTTTATATATGTCCTTGTTATTAGATGCTGGTTTTAAGTCTATAAAGAAGATGGGAAGTGGGTCTTTAGTAGTCCTGTTTCTAATGTTAAAGATATTAGCCACAGAGTGACCAAGATCTTCAATTTCTTTTTTTATGTCATTAGTGTCGGTTGAGGGGTGAAGTTGTTTAATTACAATTCTAAAGTTTCGTTCACATTTTGGTTGGTATGTAAAATAACTTATTTTTGAAATGTCTAGCATTTTAATGATGGATCGATAATCGTTAGGTGTCTTAGGATTTATTTTTATTTCGTCTTTACTTGTCAGTTTACAGAAATAGCCGTTTAGAGCCACTCTGGTTAAATTGTCTGTCATTTTATTGTAGTCTGTAACGTGAGGTATGAATATTGGGGGAGGTTTATTTGGCTGAGTAGGTGTAGGAGGTAGGGGATCATTAAGTGGTAAGTTGGAAAGGACTTGAAATTTATTTGAGGTACTAACAGTGTTTTTTGGATTGGTGGGGGTAATATAATCAATTATTGTCTTCTGTTTAACACTTCTAATTGTATCGGGACTGTGTCTCTGCCGTTTCTTCTGTCTTGGTGTTGTAGTTTGCCAGCTGTCATCAATGTCGGGTGTATTAGTAGGTTCTTCTGCAGTAGTCTTGTTAGGAGAAGTTACATCAGGATCTATTATCTCTGGAGTCTTGCTTGTATTAGTCTCTTTATGGAAAAGACTGTGTTCAATAGCACATTTGGCATGGAAGTTCTTTCCACATTTTTGGCAATTGTATTTTTCATTTGTAAAGAACAATTTGCAATATGCACATGTTGGTGGCATTTTATAAAAGGTTTGGGTTTTAGGGAAGGAAAATCTTCACACACCGCGGCCCGTCGGTGTGACTAACAGGGAGGGGGAGGCCTTGGATAGTGAAAGGTTTTTTTATTTTTTTATTTTTTATTTTTTTTGTGTTATTTGTTTTTTTATCAGTGTTAAAGATATAATTTCTATTAGAATATATATATTAAATTTATATTAAAACTCAATATATACATAAAATATTAAAAAATAATTTTTTTCAGTTTAGTATAAGTAATTTCACTTCTATTAGTGCTAATAGACTGTATATTTTAAACTTATCTTAATAGGTTCCAGTAGCTTCAAATGGATCTCCCATTAACAGAAAGTCATGAAGGATCAAATCATTCAAAAGGTGTTAATAAGCACTATCAATTTGAATCCAATAGTATACAATCTTGTGTTAATCGCAACTTTATATTTATTATTATTTTTTTTTTTTTTTAACCACTTTCAACACTAATGAAATAACATCATTAAAGGAGCTTATGTTAAAGACGTCCGTCTCCTTCAGAAGCTCGTTAGATGATATTATATATATAATATCTATTAAAATTTTAATCATATTTATGTTATAGATAATCAAAATGATTCAACTTCATCAACAGAAGAAAAGTTTTTGAACAAATCAATAAAAAGTGAAAAATCGTTTGATGATTCCCAATCTGAAGGTAAATATTTGTTTAATGATATAAATTATTTTTAATGAATAAAACATTATTGATATTTATATATCAAGTATAGACATTTTTCAACTGGAATATATTTTTAAATATTCATGAATTTTATATTCTGTTAGAGGAAAATAATCCAGATGAAGGGTCTCCTTTAAAAAAAAAAATTAAGGAAAATGAGCAACAAATGCCCATTCAAAGAAAAAGAAATGATTCGTGTAAGTTTAAAGTTTTAATTAGTAGTAATTTAATATTTGGTCGTTGACTAATTTTTTCTTTTTATTTATATGCTCTAAATTAATTTTATTTAAATTTTTTTTATTTAATGCGTGTGATTTCAATACACTTTCGAAACACCGTATTGTCATAAATACGTAATCATATAACCTAAACGCTTTGATTATGACATGAAATAATAGTAATAACTAAATTCAGTAAAAACTTTAAAAAAATGTTAACATTATTTAAATTAATACTTATTCAATTTTGAAGAAATTTTTAAGCAATAATATATATGAAAATGGTAATTGTTTTGTACAAAAACGGAAGCTTCAGGGATTTGGATAAAACTTTACCAGTGGATTCCTTTTTTAATTCCAAAGAAACTTTCCTTATGCAATATTTCTCGGACGCTTCTAGTTTCCGAGATGAAAATTGTTAAAATACATACACATTGACATTCAATTTAGCTACCATGTTTTATTCATTTAGGGTTTCACTAATTTTCGGGGGGGTTTTCAGTTTGGTTTGGATACAGGAAAATTAAAAAATTAATTAATTAAATAACTTTCCTATACCCAAACCGAACTGGAAAAAACTGAAAATTAGTGAATTAGTCAGTAAAACATTACTAAATAGCTGCTCATTTGGACTTTCATAACTAGTTTATCTATCAAACTTTAATAATTTTCATCTCGGAAACTAGAAACGTCTGAGAAATATTGCATAAGGAAAGTTTCTTTGGAATTAAAAAAGGAATCCACTGGTAAAGTTTTATCCAAATCCCTGAAGCTTCCGTTTTTTTGTAAACAATTAGCATTAAAATATTGTTAAAATTTAATATTTTATAATCAATATATTTTCTAGGTATTAATACAGTTAAAACTTCTTCCGATTGCACTTTAAATTCTCCCATTTTAAAAAGAAGCAAGATGAGAAATAAAAAATGAAGAACAAAATTTAAATCTATTTTAAAAAATTATATTAATATAACTTAAATAATATAAAATAACATATATATATATATATATATAAAAATAATAAAAATAAATATATACATTTTTTAGAATTTAAATATTCTTGATTTGAAGAATTTTTTTTTATGGGGGGTGGAAATGTATTTACGCACGCTGTGCCAGACAAAGAAAGTGTGTTCCACATCATCTCTACTATTGGGACAGTAGAGGCATTTTTGCAGGTTTGCCTTGCCCATATGGTGGAGGAAGGAGTGGAAATACCCGTGACCAGTGAGGAACTGAGTCACAAAACACCCCATTTGAATAATTTGAAAGTGGCTTTATTATAAATACTTAATAATTCTCTATTTTATAATATAGAAATTCAATTAAATAAGTATTCTTAAATACCTCTGTTTAATTTTTAATAATAATAATATAAGAATAATTATATAAAATATGTTTCTTGGAAAAATGAACATAATTGAAAGATCAACCCCTAAATTTATTATTAAATTTTATTTTCTATCCATATCTTCAAATTTATCATGTTATGAGAAAAATAATGAAATTATATTTAGATTAAACAATTGCTAAATAAACTGAAAAGTTTTTTCATAATAGTAAAGGAAAAAAAAAAGAAAAATATATTATCAATGATTATTAAAAACATATTTTGTTTATTACTTTTTTAAATAAAGAAACAAATTAATGGAAAGGGATTATAAAGTGTTGGAGTTAAGAAAAAGAATAGTCGAGAATAACTGATTCTATATTTATGTAAAGATGACTTAATAACAAAATAAATAAATTTATAGTTTTTATTAAATTTTATTCATTTAAATATTTATCAATTGAAAGAAAAACTAAAATAATTTTTAGTTTTTACTTTATTTTCTTAATTTGTGCTTTAATATCAATATTTTAAATAATTTGAAGATATTAAATTTACATCAATGTGTTATAATATGAATAAGAGAGATTGTTTTTATTATTTTGTTAAAATAGACAAGAATATTAAATTATTTTATTATGGATTGTGCCATAAACAATTTAAATGTTAAGTGATTTTTTGCTGAAAATGTTAAAATATTATATAAATAATTAGACAAAATTATAAGAAAAAAATAGCAAAAAATTCCATAACTATAAATAAAATTAATTTAACAGAAATTTATATAAGATTTAAATGATTATTGGGAAAAAAACTTATGATTTATTTAAATTTTTTTTTTTACTTTTAATAAATAATTTGGAATGTAAAATGATAAATCAAATTTTTCCATAATATTAATATATTTCTTTCTAAATATATCATCGTTGGTAGTATATTTTTTAAATAAATTTCTCACTAGATTTTATTATAATTTTTTTTAAAGTACCAATTTCAATTAGATATGCGATTTTAGTTTAAAAAAAAAATATTCACATATTTTATTAATATTTTATACATATTATATATATATTTCTACTATTTACAAAATAAATGATATCTAACCATTTAAGATGATATCATTTTTATTTATTTTTTATATCATAAAATATTACAACTGTTTTATAAATGAAAAAAATAATTAAATAAGTTGAAATGAATTTGAAAAGAAATATATTGTTTATTTTGATGTGATAAATCCTTAATAGATGAGCATTATATATTTTTGCCAACCTATTCTTTGGTATACTATTAGAATAAGACATAGATCATATCACATATAAAGAACGAATTAAGTTAATTGTTCCGTTCTTTAAATAATATATATATATATAGAAATGGAATAGAAATTAGAAAAATGACTAAAGCTTTATAAAAAATATGAAAACAAGGAATGAAAATGGTAAAAGAAACAAATAATAATATATTTGAATTGAATATGAAATTATTAAATAATAAATATTTGATCTTGATTTGTTAAAACAAAATCAGTAAACATATTTATTGGACCAATAGCTGATAATGATAGTTGTCCTGTTTGTGCCCAGATTAAATTTGGACCAAATACCACTGCAAGATTTGAAGAGGTCATTTTATTTAAATCACTTCTATCCATAACCTATAATAAAAATGAATATTTATATTTAATAAATGAAAAAGGACAATTTGATAAAGAAATTACTGTTAGTTGAAAATCGACTTTAACGCCAATAAAATTTAAAGAAATAAAAAATTATTTTATATATTTTTAAATTATATATATATATAAAAGATATTTACCCGTGATAAAAATTGTACTATATATTTTAAAACTTGATAATTATCTTCAGGCAACTTTTCTAAAATAAGAATTTTTACATATCTGGGTCTTTCATCTTTAGGTATAGCTGAAAAAGAATTAATATATATAATATATTATTTCTTAATTTTTGCCTAAATAGGTCATATAATCATTTCTAACTATGCCCACACTGGTGAATTGTTGGTAATGCGCTAGACACACGTAAAGACTCAATATTCCATGTTTTCGGGGTTGAAAGTTGGGCCAAAATGAATGTACTCTTTAATGCGAGAATAAATACATCTTGAAATTTGAGTTGTTAAATTAAAAGATGAAGATGAGTGAACATTGATTGTAGACTTTACCAAGAAATTTAAAAATTTATTTAATAAAATATGTTTAGAAAAGTTATTTTAGGGAAAGATTAAGGACTTGTTGAATAAACAAAAATAAAAAAAATAATTGTTTAAAGGCAATAAAGTAGAATGTAATATGATCTAACATTAAATAAATAAATACGAATATGGAATCTATAATATAAATTATATTTTTTAAAAGATTAAAATGATTTTTAGAAAAATAAATCTTTGATGATTTGAAATAATCTATTTGTAAATAACTTTTGAATGAAAAATCTTATCTATAAAATACAATTATATAAAAAATTATCATTCGAACATAAAAAAATATTTTATCTTAAATAATTATATATCTTTTAAAAATAAAACCTAGAAAGAAATGTGTGTGGTTTTCCGGTTATGAAATTGAATGAATCAAAAGGAAATATAAAAAAGTATTGCAATAATAAAAAAGAAATAGTAAATTCTCACATTGGAATTGTGTGATCTCTTCATAAAGATCAAAAGTCATGAGTGGCTCTTCGAGTTCTCTTAGAAATGTTTTTAAAATCACAGCAGCCAAGTGGACATCATTTTGAAAATCAACTGAAAGGCCTTGATTATATTTTGTTTGTACATCCTTAACAAGGGAAGCACTTGCAGATCTTCTAAATAATCCTTCCGTTTCTAATGCTAAAATAAAATTATTATCATTAATAATTTGAAAATTAATATTTCTTTAAAAATAATTTAATTTATTAATAATTTTTTACTTATTTTTTGAAATAACTATAATTAAGTAACAAATAAATCTATTATGAAAAATTATTTATTACAATTTATTCTCTTCTTATTTCATCTATTTTTCGCTGAGGCCGTAGGAAACTCGTAAAGTTCTTGGTCACAGCAACCATATTTTTCTAAATGTCCCTAGCTACCTCCATCTAACTCCTATTCTTTCCAACTATCTCACATCCCTCACATTTTTTGCCCAATTAATTATTGCATAATTTCAATATTTACCATCCGGCTGACTGAGAAATTCCACACAATGTCGAACAACTGGTGGAATAACTTCACCTTCATTACATTCTTTAATCCATAGTAAGGATACCCCAAATTGTTGAGTTTTTAATGGTGAATGGAATGTGCTTTGTTTCTCAGGTGGTGAAGAAATTGAATTCCCTCCAACTGATGATGTTGAAGCATTATTTGTTCGGCTTGTTTTGGCAATTAGTCTTTCATCATGTCTAAAAAAATGATAAATCGTAAAGATTTTTATATATTTTCATTTTTTTATGAAAATAATACTAATTGAATTATGCTAAGTGAACATTGGAATTAATTTATTTATAAATATGAAATAAATGATATAGGGTTTTATATTGGAATATAGAATGAAAGAAGAGACTAGATTGAGACTATTTAAATATTGGTGAATGTCTAATATTATGAACATTGTTATATATTATTTATCTTATACTTAAAAGATACATTCATATAAAAAATATAAATATATTTCTATAATTCAAAATTCTAATATTAATTTAAATAACACTAAGGAACTAAAATGTATTATTAAATGGCATGAAAGGTTAATCTAATATAAAAGGCTATCAAAGTTAATAGGTAGAAGAATTACCATAAGGATATTTTAGAAAATCATTAGATTATATATACAATTATTAATAAAAAAAGAAAAAGTGGCGTTTTTAAAACAAAATTGGAAAAACAAAATAATCTCCCGATATTAAAAACATTAAAAAAAGAAAAGATAATGTATTGCTAGAAAAATATTTTATAATATTAAATTAGCAAAAGCTTCAAAAATGATATAAAATAAAAAATGAACATTTTTATTAAGTTGATGTGTCCACCACACACCTTTCATTTTACGAAGACATTCATAACACGAATGAGCATAATTTTCGTGGTGTTCTGTGAATGAAATTGTTTTATGCTATTGTAATACCCATATTAATTGAATCTTTATTTTTATATACATTTTTTTAATAATTACTTGTCAAAATTTAACTTAATTTCTTTGAGTCAACTATAAATATATTTTATGATACAATATAGATATATCCAAAAATATATGTGATTTTCTTAAATAAAATAGTCGCTAAATTTATCCTACCTTACCGTTTTTTTTTAATTCGTACTGTATACTAACAAAAGAACAATCAATTTTTTAAAAAAATTTTACATTTTTTATGATTTATAAATTTTCAATTTCAATAAATATGAAATAATTATTAAACTATATATAACAAAAATAAACTTAAATTGATTTAATAGTATATAGTTTATACATAACAAATATAAGAATACCCCGCTACCACTAATTTGTAATCGACAGTTTGGCGAATTCTTCTTTAAATGTCCCTAAAATTAAAAAAATCAATTACATTTGTAAGTACTTACTCTAAAACAGGCACAGGAATATTTAATTGTTCTAAATTAAGATGTTGTTTTAATTGATGTAAATAATTTACATACATGACTTTTCTTCCAAACTTTGCACTAAAATACAATAAACAAAGTATTTTTATTTTCTTTAATTTTAATTAATTAAATCAAAAATAAGAAAAAAATTAAATCAAACCTAATGGCAACTTTAAAAACCTGATAAACGAATCGAATAAAATTAGTAGGGTGGACTAGATAGAGAGCTTTAAGATTTTTTTTATATTTTCTATCAAATGCTTTATAAGCTTCCCACAACCAAGAAAATGGAGGCTTATTTTTACTTGAAAGTCCATAATGAAAGTAAACCAAACTATAATCTTGTTCAACGAACTTATCCAAAGTGTACATCAGGTATCTGTAAAATAAAAATAATTCGGTATAAAAAATTACCTATTTTTTAAACTAATCCTAATTCTATATTTATCTATTTTTCTTTTATGTAAAATAAAAATATTTTTTTTTACCTTAGTAATAAAGAATGATCCAAAACTTTGTTGCTAGGTAATTTACATGCGCTGACCACTATTACTTTCCTTCCTAAAGTATCATCGCCGACAACCTCGACGATACCATATTTGGCGACTGCAGCAAAATCCTCTTCAGTTGCTCCACAATCTTCATCATCGTCGGGGAATGTATAAGAAAGACAATCACTTCCAGTTTGAATGACAGGAGCATCGGATAGTTGTTCTTCAAAATTCTCTTCAATCGTTCCATCAGAAACAGGAGATTCCAAATAATCTAAACCTCCTGTTATTTCTGGTTTATTTTCAGCTGCGTCCGAATCATAAAGATAGCTCTTAAAGGTTTCTCCTAAATCAATCATAGTGGAATTTTATTCTATTGAGTTCTCATAAATAAATAAATCCAATAAAATAATAATAAAATAAAATAAATAAATAAATCAAATAAAAATTAATAAAATAATATTTTGATTTTTGTTGAGATTCCATAGAGAATATATATTTATTTATTATGTAATATAAATACTTATTAGCGAGATAAAATATGCTATCAAATATTAGTTATTATTATTGGATAAATAATTAAACTTCCTAAAATAATTTAAATTATAATTGATATTCAATTTTGAATTAAATGATCTTAAAAAAAAGTGAGTTAAATAAAAAAAAGCATGATTTCATTTTTGTTAGTATATTAATCAATTGCATGGAGTAATTTATTTTGTTTATCTAATAATCTCACTAATTAATGAATAGAAGAATAATTCAATAATCCGTTTTAAAACATTTTTATTTTATTATTTTTGGAAATCTTCGTGATTAAAAAAGAATTAAAATATTTTTTATTAATTAAATTTAAATGAAAAAATTTTTATAGTAAAAAAAGATGAGCAAATGAGTGGTTTTATTTATATAATTTATAAAATAAATAAAAAATATTACTCAATTATCATATCTTAATATAAAATTGAGTTTGTCAAAAGTAGCATTGAGTGAGAAACATGTCAATGAAATGTGTCAAATAAAGGCAAGTCTGTCTTTAAGAATGAATGCCTTAAAATTAATAACTCAAATATTTAGAAGTCGATATCTCACTAAGGTTGAGATTCTTTCAGAGATAAATATAACTATTTATTATACATAAGGAACAAAAGGAAAATATATGAGATTCAAACCAATATAGAATTCTAACTAAAAAATTTAAATTCCAACATTTCAATCTAATTAAATTTACATCATTAAAAAATTACAAACGAAATAAATAAATTCAATAAATAGCCTAATATAAATGAATCTAACAAATATAAGTAAAAAAAAGAATATAGATTATATCTCCAGAGCCTTATTTTATAAAATCAACAGTACTAATTGTAATTATATCTTAAAATATAATTACATAAATTAAAAAACTAAAAAAATGTTATGAATAATGTAAAAAAAAAATTAGTGCAAGAAATCTATAATATGGGTGAGAGTAGCAGTGCAGAGAAATTCATGCTACTCTTACCGCCTGGAGCAGAAGCTTGTTGAAGTTCGGTATCATCAAACTCCAAATTAGGTTCATAATCGTGGTAATCAGACAAACTAGGGTAGGGATCCTCGTGGTCATTTTGCCCAGCTGTGAAGCATAAAACATTTTAACGTCTTTCCCACATACGATCACAATGAAAAAAGAGTGAAATATATTCAACCAAAAATAAACTGTAAGAATTTTTCAAATTTTTATAATATATAGCGGACAATTTATTTTTTAAAAATTATAAATATATATATATAAATTCATAATCTTATCAAAACATACCTGTCACTACTTTGTTGGGAGTGCATTTTTGCTGGTAATTTGTTTCCATTTCGATTAAAATAAATTAAGAAAAGATATTTTGTTTAAATAAGTAATAATCAATCATTTTGTCATTTTAATTAAATATTTTAAGAAGAAAATAAACACGTCACTTGTCAATTTCCTTTTTCTTTTAAAGACTGATTATATTATTATTATTATTATTATTATTATTACTATTATTAGTGAGAAGTTGGTCATAAGCATGTAGAATCAGTGTTGGAAACAGAAAAAATATTATATTTATATTAATTCTAATTCAGTATTAAAAAATTATTTTATATTTTTAATTAAATTAATTTTTAATAAATATTGATATATTAAATATGTATTCAGAATAAATTTGTTTAATATCTACTTAATAAAATATAAAATACATTTTAAACAAATTTTTAAAAAATTAAATAAATTTTAATTGAAAATAAATTCTCATAAAATAAATATTATCAGATATTATGTAATTGTGGAATAATATACCTCAACCTCAGAGAAAGAAAAGATATAGTAAATAAATAGTAAATAAAACTACTTGTTTATATATTAAATATAATATGAAATAAAATTACGATAGGGATTACAAAATATATAGAAGACTTGGGTGTTGAATTTTGAAATTGAATTTTGAATATGAATTTATATAAATATAATTAATGAATTAATATTCGAATAGTTGCCTTTTTTACTTTTTTAATATTCAAAGTTTCTTATCTCTGTGCCCCCTCTAAAATAAATGAGAAAAAATAATTATTTGTTTATTTAAATTATTTTTTTTTTAATAACACATGAGTACAAAAATATCTTTCACTTTTAAGAATATAAGTGTTGCATTTTCAATATTAAAACAAAATAAGTTAAATAATTTATTAAAAATATCTTATTTTTGTTTCACTTTGGAACTTAGAAAAATAAAATATATATTCAATTTTCAAGAGTTGTTAGTTCTGTAGATAGTCAATTGGAGTATTATTCTTTATTTTACAAATTTATTAAATTTTATTCTATTTTAATGTTAATTAATTAATAATAATATATCTCTTAAAAATGAATTTTTCAAAATCAATTTTGAGAAATAATAATTTTTATATAAATGGAAATAATAAATTTATTTGCGATATTCATTTAAAAAAATATCTCTATACAACTAGATTTTTATTAAATGAACAATCAGAGGGTAACATTTTAAAAAATAAATTTAATCCTTTGTGACTCTATTTTTTCATTTGTTTTTAGATGAATTTCGAGTCTTAGATTTAAAAAGATCGACTATTCGATCGAGATTGCCGGAGAGAAAAAAAAATTTTGAGCCCCAATTTACAGCTCCACGGTCTATATCTTTATTTATTTGTTACTAAAAATATAATAATAATAAGAGTATTAATTTAATTTTAGGGAAAATATTATGCCAGTTGATCAAGACTGGCCATCAGTATGGCCTGGGCCGAGATCTTTTCATCCTGCCTCAGTTCCTTTGCCAATAAGACAAGGCTATACACAAAAAGGTGCGCCACCAGATAAATATGGAAATGCAGAATTAATGAAAATTCCAAATTTCCTTCATTTAACACCACCTGCAATAAAACGTCAATGCGAAGCTCTTAAAAAGTTCTGTACACCTTGGCCCTCAGAATTAAATACTGATGAAAAATGTCTTGAATATTTTCCTATTCAAGTGATAACATCTGATTACTGTCATTCTGCGCCAACTATTAGAAACCCTTTATCTAGGATTGTTACTATTAAGGTAAAATTAATATAGATATTTTCCCATTCTCAATATCTAATATTGATTTAGAAATTTATTTTATACATGAGTTTGTTGCCAATTTGTTTTTGAAATTTTTAAAATCTCTGATTTTTTAGAAATATCTAATTTATTTTATTTGTGATTAACCTGGAAATTCCAGTTTTATCTGAATTTCTTGTTTTTTAATAAAGCAGATGGATTAATGTGTCTCCAATGTAAAAATATAAGTTAGAATTTACACTTCTACTTTCTAATATATTTTAAAACTTTTATCCCACTAAACAAATGAATAAGACAATAATTTAAATTATGTATAATAAATAATATTTCTATTTTGTACAAAAATGAATGTTTTACGAAATTGTTTTAAAGCATTTTTACTATCTCGCCAGAGATAGTATTGCGATCACGAAAATTTTCGATGTTGAGATTTTGATGTTTTTTTACGTTTTGAAGGTTCCTGAATCATTTTCACTAAGGTTGAGAAAAATGTCTGTGTGTGTGTATGTAGACAAGTTTGGTACATGGGCATTATTCATAATTCATAGTTTTCTATAAACTTTTAAGAAATGTAGCCCAACCGAAAGAGGGTCATTACCTACAACGTTTTGATTTTTTTTCTTCTAAAGTGACCGTAAAAATAAAGATATGTTTGATAATTTTTCACATAATTAAAAATTGTATAAAACTGCTATATATAGAATTTCAGCTTGATTGAATCGCTGAAAGTACCAGAATTAATTTTTTAACACTGCAAATCTCACGCGCCAAACATACGCTGGTTTAATAAATATTATCTTTTAATTTTAATTTATAATTAATTAAATTCTATTTAAATATAATATGTTATGTTATTTAATCCAGCTAATTTAATTTGAAATATATTTTTGAGGCGTCAAATTTCTACATTTTTTTTTAGGTCAAAGTAAGTGAATTAAATTTGGATGCACATGCTAAAGATAAATTTTTAAGAATAGTTGGAAAAAGATATAAACCAGAAGATGATATTCTTACTATAGTAACTGATAGATGTCCATTAAGAATTCAGAATTATGATTATGCTATTTATTTAATAACGGCACTTTATCATGAATCTTTGGTAATTTATAAATATTAAATTGAATTTATTGAGTATAAAATTCTTCTGATAATTAAAATAATATTATAGAAAGTGGAACCTTGGGAATCTGAAAAAACACTCGATGATATGGAATATTATGATTGGAATACAAATATTTCTAAAGTAAGTTTTGATTTTCTGAAAAACTGGTTGAAGAATAAGTGCAATATACCTGAAGACCAACTTCCAACCCATGAAAAGTATAAAGAAGCTGTAGAAAATTTATTGAATCAAGGTTAATATTTATCATAAATAATCTTAAATTATACTTATTAATAAGTCATTTCTAAAATAATTATATTTTTACAGGAGAAGATGAATACACTTTAAATAAATATAAAGAATCAACTTTAAGTTTATTTTCATTGTCACAAAATGAAAAATTAATAAAACTTTAATAAAATTAATTAATTTATTAGTTTTTATTATTTATTATAAATAAACTTTTTTAAACGAATTGTAAATAATTATTTAAAAGAAATTAAAGGATTTTATAAATCAATACTCTTTTTAAGGCAATCACATACAATAAATCAATCAGACAGCTTTAGCTTTAATCTTGTTTTTTGTTTGACCATAATCAGTCATTGCAAGTCATCAATATTTGCGTCATTTTTGGCTTAGTTTTTGGTTTGTTTTTGTCTGGTATATTGTTTGGCATTCATATGAGGCGTTATTATTATTTTAGGTTGTTGTGCGCAATGAATAAAATATTCAGTCTTTTTGCAGGAGGTTTAGGCTGAATATTAAAAACAAATAATAATTTATAAATTTATTGCGGAGTGGGTTTGAGGTGAATGTGAACATAACCGAACTAGTAATGTCAAGTGTTGGAGGAGAAATTGAAAATTTACATTATTACAAATTATTGTTATTTAGTTTCTTGATAGATGATATAGATACTAGTAACTTTTTAATTCCATTTTTATAGTTAGAAGTTGAATGAGTATCTAACAATTTGCGCACGAATGTTTCAAAATCTGTTTTCCATCACGACAAATTTGAACTGTAAGGTGGATGTTTAAGTGTTTTCCATTTGATTTTTGACTTCCGAATAAGAAATTTACCCATAAGACACTTCTACAATATATAATAATTTTGAGTATTTTTTTATTATCATTGTTTTTATTTAATAAAATTAATATTATATATATTAATCAAAATTTTAAACTACAAAAAGTGAAATTCGAAAATGTTAAATTTGAATACTATTAGGATACAATCATTAAAGGTAATAAAAGTCGATAAGTATTTAAATTTAAATTTAATTAAATTAAAATAGAGTAGCACATGTTATTATATGATAAAGGGCCAAAAGTTACAATCTACAAAATTTCCAAATTTTTAAAGAGCCACTTTTGTTTTATTATTATGACGATAATAATGCACGAACCGACGTGGAAATAAAAGTAAAAGACAGCTAGGTGAAGAAGGCCGGCTCTACGTGTAAGCTGGTGTAAGCCCTGGTTCACTGGAAGCGTCATACATTAATAGATATATTTTTTGTTTATATTTTATTTTTTGTAATCATTTATCCATTAAACTAATGATAATTTCTTTTTTTTAATTAAGTAATCATCTGCATAATGAAGAGAATGATTGGCGCAACATTTAATTTTTTTTATACATATATGCATATCAAAACGGCCTGCAGTTCAAATAAAATAAAATTTAAAGAGATTTTTCTTCATGAGGAAATTTTTGCTCACATAATTTTCCACAAAAAAGGCCCGAAATTTGATGAGAGATCAATGGGAAATATAATGTTTTGGTACATCCAAAATGGCGGCTGTGACGTGAGATAGGCGACAACTTTTGTTCGCAATGTTCCCTCCCTACCTCCCTGGTCATATTCGACTTGCGACCCGCAGGTTGCCGGCCCTTCGTCTAAACCAGAGGTGGCCAACCCATTTGATCTTGCGGGCCACTTTGGAAATGCATCATAACTTCGCGGGCCGCATATAAAATTATACATACCCATTATAGATATTGTTTGGTGTGACAAATTGAAAAATAATGAATTTTTATTATGTTTACTATTATTTTTACATATAAACATATATAATATAAAAATAATGATACTGAATGCACATTGTAAAAAAAATATAATACTAAAAATAAAAAAAAATCAACGAAATAAAAAAAATGAAATCATATTTATTTCACTAGTGCGATATTTGTTTCATGAGGGCGCAGAATATAAAAGTGTGATGAATCTCGCGGGCCGCAAAAAAGTTTACGGCGGGCCACATGCGGCCCGCGGGCCGCGGGTTGGCCACCCCTGGTCTAAACAGATTAAAAAAAAGATGAAAATATTTAGAAAAATTCTAGTCACTTATGGATTCTAGAGGTCATGAAACGTGAAAATATGCAAAAAATTTTAAATTCTGAGCAATGTGCAAACAAAAACCTTTCTTTTATATATATATATAGTACCGGGACCCCGAGCCTCGGCTCGGTACTTAAGTTAAAAAAAATGATTCATTATTATTGGGTTTGTCTGGTAATATTAATACCTGGGACACCGAGTTATTGCTCGACCCTTTAAAAAATATTGATATACAATTCTTTAATTATTTATTACAATAAGAAAAAATAAAAACTTATATGGAAAAAATAGTTTGTTGAAAAAATTGGGACTTTTTTGCTCCCACTATGCATTTCCTTGCTTCTTATTTTACCAATATATCACTACAAAATACGTCAAGAAATAAATATTTCTATAAAATATGTGTATACAAAAATAGAAATTTAATATCATCAACTCATTTTATAGTCACTAATTCATCTTTACAATTATCTATTTAATTTATATTTGTTTGAATCTTTTTATTAAATTGTAAACAAATTCAATTTTTTTTTAAATTTATATAGGATTTAATATTATTTTTTATCAATATTATATCACAAAAAAAAAAAAAAATTAAAGATAATGAACATAAACTTTATAATATATTTATTTATTTAAAATTTTCTAAATATTTTATTTAATATCGATAGTTTTAAATAATTTTATTATAAATTATTATTATTTTTAAAATTAATATTTGTTTGTTTAATAAAAGAGTGGAGAATTCAAATATCAAAATCACAGAAAAAATTCTCCCTCCGAGGTAGCATTCAAATTACCTATGGACTTTCAAATCAAGATACAATCAATGTTTGCGGTTAGGTTCGGTTCTAAATATTGTCGACCGAAGGCACCCGCAATTCTTAAAATCACTTGAAATGATTTAAAAAGATTTCCTTAGTAAAGGTGGGAAAGAGATAAAAGATAAACATTTATATGGAACGAATTTTTCCGATTCATGCCGAAAGTGCACGAAAAATTAATCATTCTTCTCTTGAATAGTCAACTTTTCTGAGATTAACAATGTATTTGACGTCTATGTCTTCCTTGATATCAGCAACGATATTCGTCTCACCGACTATCCCTATGTGTGTGTGTTAGTGTTAGTACTCTTTGCATCCACAAGAGGTGCGAATTTAAAAAAATTATGTGTGCCATTATTTAAATTCAAATTATATTTGTTTTTATAATAAATATAATAATTTTATTTGTTCTTTTATTTCATAGATCTGAATTTGTATAGAATAATTATTAATTAAAATTATTAATTAATTAATTGATAATTCTATAGAAACTGTTAAGTTATATTTAATAGTGATATCTTTAAAAATTGAAAGATCTATCTTTGTGGGTCCACGGAACTCGAAATTGTTTGGCCGCAGTAACATCATTTCTCCAAGTGTCCCTATTCTGAGCTGCACACATCTAACTAGTATTTTCTCCCATCTCTCTCACGCTCTTTTCGACATTGTCCGCACCACAGACCATCCGTTACCGCACATCTCGTCCTTGGTCTTCTAAACGAACATTTCCCAACAAATATATTTTTCTTCTGGCCAACACAACCTTCTCAATTTTATGACCCTAACTGGAGATGCATAGAGGTCATGCAATTATTCCTCGTTATGCAGTCTACGCCATTTCCTGGTGACCTCATCTTTCTTTGGCCCATAAACGCCTCGAAGAATCCTCTTCTCAAATACTCTAAATCTACTCTCATCTCCTAAGGTCATAGACCACACCTCACACCCATAGAATATAACCAGCAAAATAATTGTTTTATATAATTAATTTTGATTCCCTTTGATAACAATTTTGACGAGAGAAGCCCCTTTTTTGCATGATATCAGGCGCTACCCGCGATAGCAACCTCAATTTAAATAAATTTTTCTCGTATATTATTACCCTTCGTAATTACTGAACCTAAGTATTTATTCTATTCATTTTACAATTCTTACAGTTTCTTATGTTAATACTATTCCTCCTTGCTACTAAATATTTAGTTTTAACTATTTAATTAAATACAAAATAAAATTATATATAGTAGAAATGATCAAAATCTTTCAACCAACTAGGTAGATAAATTAAACCAAAAAATTCTAATTCAAAAAAACTAATTCTTTTCTAATTGTAATACCTAATATTAGAATTGTTAAGGATTTAATTCAAATATTGAATATATATATAAATATATTTTTGATATTAATAATTTTCTTAGTGATGAGTAGATGTATATTGTTTCTCTCAATAGGGCCCTTTATTCTATTTTTGGATACATCTCCCTTTAATTTAACTATACAAAAATGAGAGGAAAGTAAAAAATTGTTTTTCTTTTACTTGATTAAAGTTTTGAAAATAATTATATATTAATTAAATTATTAGAAATTCTAAATTACTGATCAGGATTTTACATAAGTATTTAAGATATATCTTTAATATTATCTAAAATGGAACGAGGAAAGGCGCAAAGAGATAATGATTAGAATAATTTTCCACAAGAAGGTCTCACCTTAGATAACTTTTATGAATTTTTTGCTCGGTATGGAGCTATAGAAAATATTCAGATGCGAACTTAAATTGATAATGCAGCAAATAAAACTATTTTTAAAGGATCCGTTTTTGTAATATTTAAAGAAAAAGAAAAAGCCGAAGAATTTTTAAAAATAGATTCAATCAATCAATCAATTTTTAAAAATAGATTCAATCAAATACAATGAACAAGAGTTAATTAAAAAATGGAAAGAAGCTTAGAAAGAAAAAGAAAAGAAAAGAACGAATGGAGAATAAGTTAATTCAAAATGCTCTAAAGCATGGGTGTCTAAACTATGACCATTCGTGGGCCACGTTGCAAAAAAAATTATGCTGGGCCGCACATAAATATTTTTTCAAGAAATGGAAATAAAATTAACTACAGTAAAACCTCTCTATAAGGACACGTCTAATAGTTACTTCATTCATTTTAATTCACAATAAACATAGTTTTTAAGAGTATTTTGAGAATGTCCTTGTAGAGAGTTATTACTGTATATATAGTTTTATTAAAATAAAATAACTTCTTTTTATTATAATTTTTTTATTTGAATTATAGAAATATTTATAAAATTATATCTCAAAGGGTTTTGGGCCGCACTTTAGACAAGCATGCTCTAAAGAATAAGGGAAAACAACAAACATCGGTTCCAAACTTAGCAAAGAATGCTATTATTTATTTAACTGGATTTACTGGAGAAGAAATCACTCGAATAGATATCAAAGAAGTGTTAACTTCAGAATATAGCGCCGAGGTGGCTCTTATAGAATTTAACCAAGGGGATGCAGAGGCTTCTGTTCGATTATTAAGAGAAGATTTAGCCAAGAAGATTTTAGAAAAATTTACTGATGGAGAACTAAAAATTAAAGATCAAGAAATATCCTCGAATGTATTAGAAGGAGAAGCATAAGAAAAATATCTTGAAAAAGCAAGACAAGACTTTGCTAAAGTACATCCAAGAAAAAAGAGAAGACGATTTATAAGTATATATATATATTTGTATTTATGTTTATATAATTTATATATATATAGGTGGAAGTCTATGTACAAGGACATCGAGAAATGGTGCAAAACCTGCCACGGCTGTCAACTAGTGTCAAGACCAAATAGGCCTGAACCTTTGAAACCAAAGATAACAAGACTTCTTACAGAACTGAAAAAGAGAATCAGAGACTATGTTCAAATTGTTTACTAATTGTTTGTTTGTTATAAAAACTTTCGTGTTTAAAGTATTGTTCTTTGTGCAAATTGTTTACTAATCGCTTATTGAACTGTTTGTTAAAATTCTGATAAAGGGAGGAATTGTTATGTATTTTATGTGGTTTGCAGTGAGTGAATGGAATGAGGAGAGTTGGATCATGGCATTCTGTTTATATAGATTACACGATAAATAAACAACAGGAATAAAGTTTTGCTTTTAAATGTTATAAGTGTAATTTATTTGCTATTTAAGTTTAAATACGTAACACAATATACATATAAATATTAATTTAAAAAATTTATTTTCAAAATTTACAAATCAATTGACAATTATATTGTTACATAATCAAAATATTTCAAATATTGTAATTTCTGGATAAAATAAATAATAAATATGTATTAAATTAAAAAATTAATATAAAAGTATAATATATTAAATAAGTATTTATTTTTATATTTTAAATCGATTAAACATGTTTTATTAATTGCATCCATTCATTATTTTGTATTTTCTTTCTTCAAAGAATGAAAACAGCAATCCAGGGATAAAATTCCTTATTAATAGTAAGCATGTATCTTTCACATCTGAAATCACAAACGAAAATATTAAATAATATAAAAACTTTTAAAAATATATGTACATTTATTTTAATTATTTTAATCAGAAAAGTTGGATTCAATTTTATTTATAATTCATCTTTCATCTTTTTTCATATAATAAATACTAGCTGCTCAGAGCTCCTTCGTCGCTCTTCACATCTAGACGGGGGCTCCGCCCCCTGTACCCCCGAGTGGTACATAGTATTTGGTTGAAAGTAGTAAAAGGTTTTCATCCATTTTGTTTCAAACAATCTATAACATAAAACATTCATTTCTTATTGTGTCTAGAGATGAAATTGACGGCCTGTTTCGGAACAGGATTTAAAATTAATTCATTATATTTATACTTTGTATAATTATCCCTCTCGATATTTAATAAAACCTCTACTAAAACGTCAATTCTCTTATTAAATTTTCGATTCAAATAATGCGTCTTCAATATATTATGGAATGATTCACAATACATATTTGTATCTGTGTGCCCATGAGGGAAATTCCTATAAGCCATAGCCCAAATGTGTATTCTGTTACAATAATTATTTTTAAAATATTGGTAAAATTTAGGACATCTGATTCTAATATCGGCCAAAAAAGTATTCAAAATTTTATCGAAATGAAAAGAATTTTTCGTTTTTAAGAGAGTTATCAAAAATTTGTATATACCTTTTTGTAATTCTTTGGGGATATCTTTTGGAATGTTACGTTTCCAAGATCGAATTAAATGCCAGTGACAAAGAAGGGGTCTAATATTCCCAAATACCGAAAATATAGCCCGCCATCCCGTGTTATCATCGTCTGTCATTAGGGCATTTATTTTTAAATCGGGGATTTTTGCCCTAATTGAAGAAAATAAATGGGTCATTGTATCTAAATCTAAACGTCCAGAAATAAAATGCGCCACGGGATAACCTTTGTCAAATTTAGTGGGGACAACTAAATTAATTAATTTATAATTGTAACTATTAGTACCAAAGGTTGCGTCAATACATAGTATTCTGTTGCAACCTTCCTTCATCATTTCGGCTTGCTCTTTGGTCTGTAAGCCCAAAAAAAATAAATCTTTATCAAAAGCTTTTTTTCTTAAAAATTTTGGCCCAATTGTTATGAATTCCTCCCCAAGGGGTTTATATATTAATATGGGACTATAAGTTTCCTGATTTAATTTGTGTACCTTAATTGAAATTGAAATTGTATCATCATGATGCTCCCATTCTAAGGACTTTGCCTTTCTGTCAAAATACCTAATATGAGATTTGGATATTAAATTTTCCCCAATTGGAAGGGAGACCTCCCTCCCCTCGCGTTTACCATAATCTCCTTTTAAATAAGAATGAATTTTGTCGATATTAACCCCCAACGAACAATTTGCTTTAATAAAATTTATAGTCTCATGTTGTAAATGTTGAAATTTAGTATTTTCAATTCCTAATTTGTGGTTATGAGCCGAATAATATTTTACTATAATAGCCCCGTTGAATTTTTCATTTACTATAATCCTACAAGGACAACCCGTATTAATTAAATGACCCTTAGAAATATGCTTTTTACTATTAAAAGATTTTCTTTTTTGGGCTAAATTTTTATTGTCGAAATTGCAAACATAATATGTTTGTCTTTTTATTGATCCACATAATTTTCTAAAATAAATATATTTGCTATTTGATTCATTATTAAACCAATTGTTAAATTCAATTTTATCAGAAAATTTTAAAAGTTTCCAAGCAGGTTTTAAATTATGTACTAATTGCAAATGTTTTATCATTTGTGATTTAAAATAAAAAAATTTATTGCAATCGGGGAACAAACATTTGGAGTGTTTCGAGTATTTAAAATAAATAGAATTAGTAGAAGTAGACATGATAATTTTTTAATTTGATTAAAAATAAATGCAATTCTATATGATCGATTTGTTAGACTATTTAAATTCTCACGACATTTATTAACCATATAAACTAATTTAATATTACATATATATGGGAGGGGAACACGGGGGAACATTTCCTTAGTTTTTACCGACCGACGATAGTAAGGGAGGTATTGTTTTCACACCAAATTTCACATGTGGAGATTTTTACATATCTCCACGAATCATGCATTTTCTTAACAGAAAAAAGTATTTTAGCATGATGTCTGTCCGTCCGTCCGTCCGTCTGTCCGTCCGTATAGATGTGTACAGCCTGAACGGCTCAACGGATTTTGATGAAATTTGGTATATTTACTTAATGCATCAGTGGGATGAATTGATCAACTTTTGGTGCAAATCCGGAAACCGGAAGTGGTAGTATTAGCGATCGACGATAGGAAGGGAAGGGTTATTTTCACACCAAATTTCACATGAGGAGATTTTTTTACATATCACCACGAATGTATTGGTTTTATCCTCGGGAAAAATCATCTTCATTATGTTTTTCTTAATTTAAAATTATATGACGTCACCCAGCCCTTCATGACGTCACAGCCTCGGGTAACGCCGGGCAACGCCGGCTACTCCAGCTATATATTATAAATAAAATAAAATTAAAAATATTTATGTTCTATCCATATCTGTTTTTTATTACATTAATAAATATATTAAAATTATTTGAAATTGTTTCTGTAGCTGGAAATTAATTTATTTCAAACCGTCGGTCGGTTCGGACCTGGCCAACTTATTTCAGAACCGGAACGCGTTCCAGTACTTTTTTATGTCCCGACAATTCCCACTTAAGTCTACTATTATAATTTCTTTATATTAGTATCATTTTCTGCTTTATTTTTAAAATTTTTTGTAATATTTTTTGTTTTTACAATACAACCGGAAATAAATATCAAATTAAGCAGTTTATTAAAGATTTTAGAATTAGATACTTGTTCTACATACATAGACTTAGCACTTGTAAAATAAGTGATAGTGTTACTGTGACTGCAAGTTCTCGTGTAAATCATTTAATAAATATTAATTTAATTATTTTTATTATGGATCAATGGTTAAAAACGAGCCGTTTAGAAAGACATGATAATCGACATGATAGTGTTGAATGCTATAGTGAGGAACCGTTTCACCAGACGAAAAACAAAGGAAATGATGATAGAAAAGGGAAAAAGGAAAATATGACTGCGACTATCTAAAATTGGGTTTTCATTTTACTGAGGCTGATTCGGAACCTAAACCCCTTTGTGTTATATGTAATGAAGTTCTTACCAGTAGCAGTTTAAAACCATCACTTCTTCGTAGACATCCGACACACAAAGATAAACCTCTTGAATATTTAAAAAGAAAATTAGCAGATATCATGAAAAGTAGCCTTTCTTCTTTCTTGACTTCAAACGAAGATAGTAAAATGACCCTTGAATCATCTTTTCGAGTAAATTATAGAATTGCAAGATATTACAATAGCAGAAGCGCATACAATAGCAGAAAATTTAATTGTGCCATATGCGAAAGATATCGCCAAATATATGCTTGGGATAAAGGCAGCAAAGAAAATTGAGCTAGTTCCCTTATCAAACAACACGGTGTCACGTAGAATTAATGACTATGCTAATTATGTGGAAAACGAACTTTTAAATAGAATAAAATTGAATTATTTTGCAATTCAACTTGACGAATCGACGGATGTAACAAATGCAGCAATCTTGCTTGTCTACGTTAGATATCTTTTTACGAATATTGTTCAAGAAGATGTACTATTTGCAAAACCTTTGAAAATCAACACAACTGGAGAAGCGATTTTTAATTTGATCAATGGGTATTTTTAAAAGAATGGAATAAGCTGGTCTTATTCTGTGGGTGTGTGTACAGTTGGTGCAAAATCAATGACCGGAAAGTTTTCAGGTTTTGTGGCACGGGTGAAGAAGATCAACGAAAAAATTGTTGTATTCATAGACACGCTTTAGTATGTAAGCGTATTCCTGCAGAGTTATCTAATACTTTAAGTGATGCTGTGAAAATTGTAAACTTTATAAAATCACGTGCTACAATTTGCCGTCTATTGTATACCCGATGTTCTTTGGCTACAAAAGCTTGCATATTTAGCTGACATTTTTTGTAAACTGAATGAATTAAATATGTCTTTACAAGGCGAGGGTGTCCCCATTTTCAGTGTACATGATAAAAAAGATCAATTTTTGGATTCAATGCTTACAAATAAATGAGTATGGATGTTTCGATTCTGTCAGCACTTTTTTATCAGAAAATTCAATTAAACTTAACGAAAATATTAAAAGGAGTATATGTGAACATCTGAACTATCTTCGATTAACTTTCGATGACTATTTTCCTAACAGATGTAATATATACATTTCAAACAACTGGATACGTAATCCATTTCAAGGAAATATAAATTTAGAAACCTCTCTAAATATCCTGGAAAAAGAAATACTCATAGAGTTATCTTGTGGCAGTTCTCTAGAAGCAATTTTTAAAGATCAATCTTTAATTAACTTCTGGCTGAGTATACAAAATGAATATCCTGTTCTGTCAAAAAAAGCCATTGAAGTTCTATTACCATTTTACACAACATATCTATGCGAGAAAGGATTTTCAACATATACATATCTGAAAGATAAATACAGAAACAGGTTAAATGCAGAACCTGATCTAAGATTGAAATTGTCAGATATTGAGCCTAACTTTGAATTGCTTTGTTCTATCAAACAGTCACAAATATCCCATTAAGAGTACATAAATATAAGAACCATTTTGTTAAATTTATCTTGTTTTCAACTTTTATAGCCATCATTTAATTATTATTAATGTTTTATTTCAATGTTTCACGATTAATATAATCAATTGTAATGCAATATGAAAAATATATATTCTATACAATTTGATTGCTTTTTTTTACATGTCAAATTTATACGGATCTTTCTTTTGGTTCGCGAGGAAAAAAAGGTTGGGAAACACTACTAGATCATCCTCTATTTCATTTTCACTTAGTTATTACTTTTAATTTTACGAAAACCTATATTCCGGTCGTATATAGGTTTCTTAATAATACTTTGGCACAAACTTAGCACAATCAGGAAATTTGAAAAAATCGGAAAGTGGGAGGCTAACTTCTACCAGGCAATAAGTATGTATGAAAATAAATTTGATAATAGTATAAAAAATAATAATTTGATTAATATGTTAAAATATTGATTATCTTTGATGTCGTTCTTTTGTTACTCGCCAATTGGAGCGCAAATGATTGTTTTTTTTTTGTTTCCTATAAAAGAGATCAAACAATGTAATAATATTTTAGTTTTATTTGTGATATTGTACTATGTGATCAATTTTTTTCTAATATTAAAAAATTATAGTATAAATTTAATACAAGTAAGTAATTTCTATTTTTCTTCAATATTATTTTGAAATTATTTTTTATAGAGACGAGATTGATGGTTATTTAAATAAAATATATTTAAAATTTATCTTAATTGATATATATGTCTAATTATGAATCATATATTTTCTCACAAAATTTACAAAAAAATAAAATATTTCAAATAGATAAAATTTCGTAAATTTAAATTAATATATGAATTGGACAAAATCTATTTTCTCATATGGTTTTATGTTTTTATTATTACAAAATAAAACAACTACTATTTTGCATACATGATAATTTTTTATTGTCAATTGAATTGAATTTGATGAATTCTCTAGAAAAGAGCCCGCTCTAGAGAGGGGTGGCATTTTAGTTATGAATGTAATTAATTTTATTCAATTGAAGTAAATTAATTTCCAGCTACAGAAACAATTTCAAATAATTTTAATATATCTATTAATGTAATAAAAAACGTATATGGATAGAATTTTTAATTTTATTTTATTTATAATATATATGTAAGACCAGGCTGTGACGTCATGAATGGCTGGATGACGTCATATAATTTTAAATTAAGATAAAACTAATAAAGATGATTTTTCTCAAGATAAAACCAATACAAAGTGCATGATACGTGATGATATGTAAAATATCTCCTCATGTGAAATTTGGTGTGAAAATAACCCTTCCCTTCCTATCGTCGATCGCTAATACTACCACTTCCGGTTTCCGGATTTGCACCAAAAGTTGATCAATTCATCCCACTGATGCATTAAGTAAATATACCAAATTTCATCAAAATCCGTTGAACCGTTCAAGCTGTACACATCTATACGGATGGACGGACAGACATGATGCTAAAAATACTTTTTTCTGTTAAGAAAATGCTTGATTCGTGGAGATATGTAAAAATCTCCACATGTGAAATTTGGTGTCAAATCAATACCTCCCTTACTATCGTCGGTCGGTAAAAATTAAACTATGAGGCATTTTTAAATTCTTTTTATCCAAATTTATAAGTTTCAACCATATTATTACTGATTATATTTTTTGTTTCCTAAAATCTGAAACTGACATTTGACAATTATTCCAATATTTATATCATATATATATATATATATATAGGAAAATGTTGCTATCGATTGGCCGCTTAAAGAAAATTTATTATAAAATACTTACACGGATAATATAATATATTTATATATATGTTAATGCAGAAGATACATTATATATTGATTTTCATTAGACTACACACATAAGTAATATATATTAAATGTTAATGAGATATTTGAAAAATAAAAATTTTTAATTGGGCCAATTAAGGCAACTAGTTTACAGGACAGTTCCCTCCTACTCCAAGAGACAAATGACAACTGAAGTCCTACAATATGAATTTATAATTAATATGCAATAATTAATTTTGGATTTAATTAAATTGTGAGTTAATACCATTAATTTAATTGTGTATTAATTTAATTTTTACACATTAAATGTTTTCAAACTAAATGATTCTCGTTGATTTTTATTCAGTCGGTTTTATTATTCAATTGGTTCTTATTAATTTTTTTGCTTACTTGTTAGTAGCATAGTAGTATAGCGGCTCATTTAAGGTAACTAGCTGAGCATCGCTTAGTCTCAGTTTATATCAAGAAAATTTATATTGTGATTATGACAAAATACGAAATCTAAATTGATCAAACTTTAAAATATTCCTTAAATAAAAATTCAATCACTATTAACATCATGTTGAAACGTTTCGTTCATTAACACTAGGAAATTAGAAGAAAGAAGTTAAAATCTCCTAAAGACCATTCTACATCTACTGAGAAATTAAGAAAGGCCATTTTAGGAGCCGGTCCATCTATAGAAACCTTCCCCTATATATATAAGTCTAGGTTTTAGCCTTTTCCTAGACAAAAAAAAAATTAATTTACACTTTGAAATTGTAATATTAAAAATAGTTAATAGCGTAATGATAAAAAAAAAACATTGTATAGATAATTACGACCTTGGAGTCACCAATTAGCTGTAAGAAAACGTCATGTAATCCCTTTTATATGTTATGGGAAAAACAACATATGTTTGTATATTTGGCTAATAAACATACTTTTTAAACTAAACTAAACTCCCCTATATATATATATATATATATATATATATATATATATATATATATATATACAGTGGAACATCGGGCTACCAGCGTCTCTGATTACGAGTCTTTTGGTTATGAGCTTGAGTCTTCTGATTTGGGTTACGAGTAACATGAGTTCTTTTAACTGGATTTTTTCCCACTGAGTTGCCTACTCTGTGCATCATATCCTGTGCTTGCCTTAGATCAGCAACATTGTACGTTGCTTAAAACTCATTCCCACACCATGGCAGGGTGTCTGAAAAAGAACACTTAACTGTGCGTAAAGAAAGTTGTGGCCAGAGGTGGTTTTAGAAAGAAACTTGAGGACATTGCGAGTGAAAATGAGTCTGTCGAAAAAATTGTGCCCTTAGAGGATAATCTCTACGCCTTGATATCGAAGAACTCTTTACAGAAAACAGAGTGGACTTCAGCGACGACAAGTTTAAGTATTTATTACATGAGCAACTTCTGTAAAGAGCGGAGAAAGATACTAGTAAGAGAAAGAAAAAGAAACTGAGAACAACAAAAATTCAAGAATATAGTACAATGTGGATAAAACTAAAACAATTTTAAAAAGAAAATCATCAAGATAAAGCAGCAACTAATAGGGCAATTAATTTATTTGGCAATATTGCTATGGCTCATTTCAACTCCTTACTACAATTTATATTTAATTTAAATTATATATTTCTAATTGTTAAGTAATTAACTAATAGTTTTATGAAATAACATAATAATTAGATTGTTTAATAAAACAATTATAAATATTTAAGAATGTAATTTTTCTTTATAAAATTAAATTGGAAACTAATTATATCAATAATTCAGAGTAAAATTTAATTGGAATATGAAGTTCTTGACTTATGATCTTTTCAAAAGAATAAATTAAATAGCTGTATTTCATTTTATTGGAAATGATAGTTGTATGATACATTCTTAAATCAGTTGTTTTTGTTACAATATAAACATAATATATTTGAAGTTTCTAGATTTATGGGATATTTATTCATCCAACTGTATCGTAGAACATCAATTATTTTCACTAAAATGTCAAAGATGCATCTTTAATGATCCTAGGAAAATTGTTACCTCATTGTTTCGTCTATACTTGAGCGAATTTCGTTATTTCTTTAATAATTCAATAAAATTTTTTAAACTAATGTTTTTTTTATTCTATTTAGTTTACAATGACACATTTTAATCATTTATTTACGAAGATGGCAGAGAAATTTTCATCTCTACTTGCATATTGTCAAGAGGATACTACTAATCCTAGTGGATATTATAAAAATGAATTATGTGAATATATTCCAAATAATTTAAATCGTCATTCAGAAATTTCTCGAGGATTTTATGGCATTGTACCACCATATCATACTCTTGTGTAATTGAAATTACTATTATTTGAATTTAAATTTTTTACTAATTTTTAATTTAATATATTTTAGAACTGGAATGGATCCTTTAAATATTTTGGCTGGACTTGCATTTTTTGCATTTCTTTTTCAAACGATTCATTCATTGGTTTATCGACCACCATTTCAAACTCAACCAGCAACTGTACCAATATCTCGTGTTGATAGAGACCAAGTAAGAGCACTAGCCTCAAGTGTTAACCTAGTGTTAGAAAATTATGTAAGTGCATATATATAAATATATTGAATAGTATGTTAAGAGTAGATTTTTCTCTTAAAAATGAAATCTTCATGATGACTTTAAATTTTCCCAACCATCCATCTTTTCTTCTTAAATAAACACATTATGTTCTTACTTTACAATCTACAATTTTCTTTTAAATTATTACACTCTATTCTATTTTCACTTTGGAAGAAGGGGGGAAGGAGTAAAATCTTATTAAATGTTGATATTAAATAATTGCTTGAAGTCAAAAGGATAGTTGAATATTTTTTTTTAGGTGAAAGATTATACAAAGTAATAAATGATAAATTGAACAAAAAAAAATATTTATCCATGTTTTGATTATTATCCACAAGTTGCGCACCATAAGTACTAATTAAAAACAACCTGAGTACAATTATTCATTCATATATATTCTATTTAACGCTCAAAAAACCTATTTGAATCAGCGTGAATATACTTTATTTATATTGATATTATATTTATATTGGAGTTTCGTTTCTTCAGTATTATTGTATTACATATTAATGCTAGATTTAGAAATAAGATAGATTGTTAACAATATATTATTTTTAAAATAAATAAATAAATATTCTTTTATAAAACATTGGTTCTGCACCCTTTTTGACAAAGCGCATATGACTTATTTTAAATTAAATCAGATATAATTTAAAATAATAAAAATTTGTCTTTTTTTAAATTTTAATAAAAATAATCAATCAAATTTAAATTAAATATATAAATATATATAGGTGGAACACGTAGTTAGAAAGACTGAGGAAAGTCTAGTTAGATACTTGAGTTGACTGGAGAGACTAATTAGGAAACGAAAGATGCAGAGATAATATAAAGGAAAGGAAGATAAGAGAGAATAGGAGTTGGATGGAGATGACTAAAGATTCAATTTCGAGGCGATTATTAGGAAGGTTTGCTGCAGATAAGAACTTTTACATCCCCAAACGCAACTTGAGAGGTAGATATATAGACAAGTTTCACCTAAGGGAAGTGGATAACAATGGACTATAAAAATTAGTAAAAGTAACATACATACATTGTTCGTTCATAATAATCAAAAATAATAAAATAAAAATTAAGCAATATTGTATCCCATTATAACATATACAATAAAATAATTTGAAAATTAAATTGAAAAATATATAAGAAAACAAATAGAAAAATGAAGGTTTTAAAATATAAGATTGAAATAAAATAAATGAAAAGGAGATATAAATTACATACAGACTTATGACAAAATACTTTGTCAGTTAACACTCCTCCTCCTCTGAATAATTTTCATTCAGCAGCTACAACTCATTAAAATTCTGTAATTTTCAAACTCATGAAAAGCACATTATGAACAACCACAAATGGTTTTTGGATTATTAATACAATATTTAAATTCTCTAATTTATTCTAACAGTTAAAATTTAATTTAATTTTTTTAGATCATATTTATAAAATTAAAATAATTTTTTAAATTAATATTAATCAACCCCTTCCCAAATTCTGCTCCAGTAACCCCAATATACCAAATTAACTAATTGGTAGTCCAAACGCTACATGCATTTTTTCTGAATTCAACCTTTTCAAAATTAAATGTGTATCAATTTTATTCAAATATATTTTAACAAAAGTTGTCATAAATGTTCTCTAGTAATACTGATGAAATTAACTATGTGGAGTGACTAAAAGATAGAATGAAAGATAATTATATAGGATTGGTCATGGCTAGCCTTTCACATCAACCTTACAGATAACTTACCTACTGTTTGATTACCAATCTAAATTCTTCAATTGTCATTCTTCAAGACTACCAAGGAATTGATCCTCTTAAATGTATACACATTTCGAGAGGAAGTATTATGTAATTTGAGGGAAGAGGACGACACTATGCGAGTGTCCAATTTTTGATGAATTTAGAAAGAAACATTTATGTAACAGTTGGTTCTCAAAAATGCAAGTTGTGGAATTACTAAGAGTTCTGGTAATACAGACATTTCTTGATTTCTAAATTCAATTTTAAATATTCGTATATATCTATTTTTCTAACTCTCTGTTCTATAACATCCAAAATAACGAAAATATATATATATTATAATATAATTTTTTATAATAAATTAATAAACCTTTTATTTTAGGATAAACAAATAGATAAACAAGAAATGAAAATGGAATCTTCTAGCAGTCCTTCGACAGCATGGTCTTGGATATCAATTGTTCACATGTTTCAAGAATTACTTCGAAAATATTGGCAAGCAAGAAATGCACCTCCATGCTATTCGAATTTAGTATGTCAAGTGGTTCTTCATTTCCGAAGTCTTACAAAATATTAAAAATTTACTTTTCATCAAATCTTTTATTTTATTATTTATTTATAATATATA
This sequence comes from Labia minor, assembly GCA_963082975.1. Classification (NCBI taxonomy): domain Eukaryota; kingdom Metazoa; phylum Arthropoda; class Insecta; order Dermaptera; family Spongiphoridae; genus Labia; species Labia minor. The sequence continues at coordinate 68,194,662 of OY720347.1, forward strand.
GTTTTTTTAAAAATATTTATTTTATTTTTCATTTTTATACATAGTACGTTGCCTTTATAAAATTCACAATTATAATATAAATATAAATATATTTATAATATTCATTTATTTAAGTGTTTGGAGAAAAAAATTTAAAACTTAAATATATAAATTTAAATTTATCATATTTTATAATTTATATACATTAACAAAAATTTTATGTTTATCATAATTTGTAAAATATAATATTTATAAAAATACATCACTTAAAATTACATATTAACAATAAATAGATATATAAAAAAATAGTTGAAATATAAATATATAATATATTGATAATTGATTAATTTAAATGTCATTTTATTAATATTTACATAATTAATCTTCATCTGGTGAATATGGATTTTGTAGTTCTGAATCAAGGAGAAATTAGTTAATTAGTTAATTTTGATATAATAAAAGTCACATTTGATTAATAGGTCCAAGGAAAAAGAAAGGAAATGTAAACTCACAATCGATGGCTGAATGGAGATGGTGTTGCTAGAGATTTTATATTTGGACTTGATTTTGATCTTTTTTCAGAGCTTGGTTTAAGACCTGGGGATAAAGTTATTGGTAATTTAGCACCCTCTGAAAAAGAAATAAATTATATTGTTTATATATACAAAAATAAAATTTATAACATTATTAAATTTAATATGTTAAAAAGATTATTAATACCTCTTTTTTTAGGTAAGGATCCAGGGCAAGGCATCGTAGATTTAAAAGTAGATCCAGGACGATTTTCTTTATTTTGTGGATTCTTTACAATAGTTTTATAAGGCGTGCCTCGATGCTTTAAATGAGGCGGAGCTAAAAAATATTTTTTTATTTTATTCATAAAATAAACATATATTAAATATAATATTATGGATTAAGAATTAAATATGCAAGTTCTAAACGAACATGGAATGCCATTTCTATAACCTTGGCAACTACATATTTTATTATGAAAAGAAATAGCTAATTCCAATCCAACAATTGATATGTATTCTAATAATCTAAAATCAAAACTATTTTAAGTAATAAGATTCCTCACCCTGCTAATAAATAATTCTTATATTGAACACAATTAAAAATTAAACGTCTCCATAAAACGATGTCAACATTTATAAAATTATTTAAAAATTTAAAAAAAATAGTAACTACCAAATATTAATTTAAAAATATAATTTTTCTATATTTAAAAGACTAAATAATTACGTTGTTTTTTTACTGTAGCACTGTTAACTACAGATCTGACCGAGGCAACAGCTGATTTATCAGCCCGTATACATGCCATTGGCACATATTCTTTGCGTTGGGCTTTTACCAAAATAGAACTGTTGATGTCAACAGCAGATAATTTACCCATAAATTTCTTATCTTCAGAATCTAAAAATTTAAAATATTTATAGATAAAATGAATAAAATAGTCAATCTATATCTAAAACTAAGTTTAATAATATTTGAAAAAAATGACTTGAGCTTTGGAAAAAAATAAAAAAAAGATTAAAATAGTTAAAAACAAAACACCACAACAAAATTAAATATTATTTAAAATATACAAATACAAATTTATCGAAAATTAAAGAATATTATAAGCTATTTTAAAGACAAATTAGAAATTTTATTGTATTTAATTTATATATGATTTACATATTTAGATAAAATTTGTATATATTTTACCTGGAATTCTTGATGAAGCTTCGTATGTTTCATTTAAACAGATAGTTGGTGAATTTTCTTTTTTAGGTATAATCAGAGAAAGTGGGTCTTGTAGTTCTTTAATAGGAAGAGATATCACATTATTTAGACCGAAATGATCTTTTTTAACGGTAGTTAGAAGTGGGTCAGTAAATTCTTCATCTGAACAATCATAATCTTGTTGATCTTGCCATGTAATCCCTTTGATTCCATCAAGTTGTTTTAATAAATTCTATAAGTATTTTTTTACATTTAAATTCAATATTAGTTAATATAATTTTTTCTATAATTAAATATATATAATTTAATTAAAACTGAATGTATACCTCGTAGTCTTTAATCATTTCGTTCGATAAAATATTATTTCCTTGGAGGAGTAGATAGTACGAACGAATACGAGTGCAGAGAACTGTGATCATTTTATTTGATTTATACATATCTTTAAGGAGAAAAAAGTAAAGTTTTTCTCCATGGCTCTTTTGTTTTTGTAATTCCATAATTTCTAACTAAAAACATTTTAGATATACATAAAAACATATTTAGATAAATATAAATATTAATATTAAATTTATATTATTTAAATTAATAAAAATTATGATTTTGATTCTTAATTTTAGTTTTTTTGATTATTAATGTATATATGATATATATATGTTATTAGTATATTTAATAGTTTAAATTTTAATAAATTTAATTAATAATTTACTATAAAAATAATGAAAAATAATAACATAAGCTTACTTGTAAATCTAAGAATTTTCGATGATCTTCAAGTCGTGATCCAAGTGGATTTATCTGATTAAGCTCAATTTGACATTTTTTATATTCTTCTTTTTGTTCATCCCAAAGTGATGCCAGTCGATTATCCAATTCATTCATTTGTTTATTAAAAGTTTCAATGCTCGTTTTAATTCTTTGATAAACAGGTTCTTCCGATGAATGTGTTCTTAGTGTTAATTGATTAATTCTTTCTAATATTAACTGTTTCATTTGTTTACGAAGATCCAGAATTTTTACTTTAGTTACAACCTAAAAAATATATATATATATTTATATTAATTTATCTTAAAATTTAAAAATATAAATTTAAATTTCGATTTTCATAAAACTATTCTTAACTAAAACTTTTAAAGTTTGTAAATTTAATAATTTTAGCTCTATATTAAGAAATGAAAGAAAAATAGTTTCAATAAAAATTACTGAATGATGAATTTCAAGCAAGTATTTATAAAATAAATAATTTCTTAACATTTAGTTTAAAAACAGTTTTAATTACATTTAAAATTTCGCGATGTCTTAAAGTCTTTTCATAATAAATAGAATCAAGTCGTTTTTTCCATAACTCATAAATATTTTCTTCTTCTTGTCTTTTCTTTTCCATAAATTCTAAACTTTCTAATTTAATTAATACATCTTTCAAAGACTCATCTGTATTTTCCATTGCATTTTTAGGAGTAGCATTATCCAAAACAGTTATTTTAGATGGTGGAGTTGCTAAGATAATAAAAAATAATTTTTTTATTAAAAGAAATATTCAAACTTAAAGTAAATCTAAACACAACAAATATGTTGTTATAAAAAAGAAAAAAAAACAAACTTAATATTAAATATATAAGGAGCACAAAAAATCTAAGAAAAATACTATATCTATTAAACATTGTTTGAAACTATTCACGAAAATTATAATATAAACATATATATCGTAAATTAAGATTATTGTCTTTCTCTTTATGTTTCTCTCTAGGATTAACATACATAATCATAATAATAAAACAATCACTATACATTTAAAATCAAAATCAAAAGGACAAAAATAGAAAACAACAAAATAGTAATTCTACAAAAATTAATTCGAAATATAATTATAGGGCAAATTGATTCGAATTTAAATTTTACAACGAATATAAATGATTACTATTAATTTTTCCCTTTCTAGTATTTGAAGGAATTTACGTCTTATTTATATTATTTATGTCGGTTTTAAATTTCTTTGAAAGATAATTTTCCTTCCTCCAATTTGCACTTGGTCTATTTTTTATATTCATCGTTAACTTTTGAGTTTTTTCAATGTGACCATATCATCTGTATTTCATTGTCCCATGTCCCATTAACATCAGTTATTTTTTCAATTGTGTTCTCTTATTTCTGCCCATAGTGTATTTACTTAACCTATATACAATTGTCAGTTGTTAGGAACAAATGATTAAGAAAAAGACAAATATATCTCTTAATTTAAAGAATAGGTTATTTAATTTACGAGTAACTTTAATGTTAATCAGATGAAAAATGTTAAAAATAATAGGAAAAAAAGATAAAAATAATTTTATTATTATACTATTTCTACTTAAATTATTTTAAATTATTATAAATTAATTATTTATGAAAACAGAAATATTAACTTACTTTTAACAGGAGGTGATATTGAATACTTAAATTATTATAAATTAATTATTTATGAAAACATAGAAATATTAACTTACTTTTAACAGGAGGTGATATTGAAGTATGTTTTTTATCTAAAAGTGATTTTAGAGAAGAAACTTCTTGTTGAGATTTCTCTAATTGTAATTTTAATTGAGAATTCTCATTTTGAAGTTTTTCAATCATATCTACATATTGACTTGAATGGAGTTGTTTGTTTATTATATTTTTTGTTAACTAGAAAGGAAATATATTTATTATTATATTTATATTTTACAAAAAGTGAGATGAAATGTTAAAGCACGATTTATTTAAAAAATGCAAACATTGTAACATAATGAGTCACTGTATAAAAATTGAATTTAGAATAGGATTTGTTATACATTTAACATAAATATGTGACTAATGTTCAAATAAATATCATATGATTAATTGAGGACTAAAATATTTTTTACCACAAATTTTTAAATATAGCTACTATCTATATCTAAATTAAATACTTATTAATTGAATTTATTTTTATAAATACCTTGGTTTTGATTTTTTTAGCTCTCATAGCATATTTTAATGTATTATATGTATCCTCAAAAGATTTAAAAGTTGGCGCAACATTAGCAATCATAATTGTATGGCAATTTCCTCCCAAGGAATCTTTTAATAAACGAGTCAATTTCGAATCACGATATGTTGGCTTTTTGCCTTCCGAAAGAGCATTTATACAATTACCTAATAGATATTATAAAAATTAAATTAAATACATTATATTAATCAATTATTTAATTTAATTAATTATTTATTACCAAGAGCAAGTAAAGAACGATTGATATTTGCTCCTTCTTTAAAACGTATGCCTTTGCATCCAGTAGCAGCAGCCCTTTCAGATCCGGCAAGATCAATCATAGATAACTTAACTATTTTGACTTGATTATTACTTTGTTTATCAGTCATTTTAACATAAACCTAAAAAAAAAGAAGATTAATAATAATTCTACATTATTTTATAAATTTATAGTATATTAGATTTACTTGGAAAACTGCGTGAGATCGGCTTGATTCGGCATTAGCATCTGTAGGATGTTGAGTTCTATTTTTATTTCCGAAAGTAAGAGTTTGTAATAATTCTTCTGCACTCTTAATTCGCTGTACATTAAGCCCATTAACCAAAACTCCAGATCGTCCATCATCCATTACAGTTAAAGGTTTTGAAGGTTTTAAAAGATCATTGACAGTTTCATTATACACCTAAAAAGATATAAAGATAGAGATTTTTGTATATAATCATTTCAAATAATTTAAACAAAAGGTATATTATTTATTTATTACCTATCTCTCGATATTAATAATCTAATTATATTTTAAATATATTATATAGCAGTGATTCCCAAAGTGGGCGCTGGAGCGATCCAGGGGGGCGGTGATAGCCATAGGTGCATTTACATTTACTTGTATATTACTTTTCTATTCTGAGATCAATAAATAGATACATAAATTCAATGTTTCTAATTTAAACATTTATTTATTATTTTTTGCAAATAGGTACATTTATCTTTCTGTTTAATTGTTATTAAAATTAAAAAAAGTTAATTTCCAAGGGGGCGCTTGGCCAAATAAGTTTGAGAACCACTGTATTATAGTAATTTAAATAGATAAGTTACCTCTAAATAGGAAATTCCAATGTCAAAATCTTTTTTATCGTTCATCTCTTTCATTTGTTTGTACAATTCAAGCATTGTCAAATATGTAATTCCAGGATTTGTTAAACTTCCTAACATAGTATGAGTTTTTCCAGCTCCCGTTGCACCATAAACAAATACTATAATATATATATAAATTAAAAGTTAAAAAAATAAATATATCATTAAATTTTTTATATATTATGCTAACAGCTAAGTTATCAGATATTATATACTTTTGAATAAAGATGAGGTACACAAAAAAGTGATAATAATTTATAATTCATTAAGTCTGTATGTATATACAGTATCTCTGATAGTTTAATTATTAAGCCACATTAATTCTTTTTTAATGAAATTCAAGAAAACTCTTGAAAATTGACTTATATAATTTGAAAATTTTGTTAAATAGTAATATTTAAATTATTGTGTTCTAATAAAAAACTACTTTCACATTAAATCTATTGAATAATGACAGTTGACATTGAATTGACTAAAATTTTCTAAAATATGTCATTAATAATAAATGATATTTAATTCTTAAATAATTAATAATATATTTTAATTTTAAAATATATATTAAAGATTATTTCTATACCACAAATGAATTAAAAATCAAAATAAAATATGAAATAGAATTTCGTTCATAATATTTTTTATATACATTAATTTAGTGATTTTATAAATAAAATATCTCATAAATTTATTCTATGAATTTACTAATTAATATTTCTAATAAATTTCCCCCTGATATATTTAATTTAAATTTGTATAGAAAATAAACAGATTCATAATATATAATTATTAACGAAAACTAATTATTAATTTATAATTTTGATACTAAAAAATTAATCTTTATTTAATCATTTCAGTACCAGAGCAGTTGTAGCCATCAAGTAATGTAGTTATCATATCTTTAGTACTCCCATTAAATACTTCTTCATTTGTTGCATTTTCGTCAAATATAGTATCAAAATTAAATTCAAGATTTTTATTTTGTCTTTTAAGAAAGTCTCTTCGTTCTTGTTTTACACCTCTAAAGAAAAATGGCTGAGAATCTTCTTTTGGATCAAATATAAGAGTTCGATTATTTATTACTTGAATAATATTTCTAAAAAATAAATTTATATTAAAATTAAAAGTAGGATAATAATTTAATTATTATTAAAGACTTTTTTAATACCTTGAGTTTTCTTCAAGTTCTTTTGCATTTTCTGGTCTTACTCTGACAACAACTTGAATATTTGTAGATAATGATGACTTATTTGAGGATGTTGATGATATTTTGCATGATGTTCCTAGGCTGACTCGTTTTTTAGGAGAAAATGCCTTTTCCAAGGCTCTTTTATTTAAAACCATTCTCTCTTATTTGTATCAAATCGAAAAAATGGCAAAAAATTGATTCTCAAACTTAAATGTGTATAAATGTAAAAATATAATCACATTATAATCACATATTAAAAGAATTATAAACAAAAATTAATATATAAATCTATATTTATTATTATTATTAAAGAAGATTATTAAAAGGAAAAAATAATATATAAATATCGTTTGGCATTATTTTTAAACCGTTAAAATTTGAAAACATGAGTTGTTAGAGGAGAGCCAACATTTGTTATTAAAAGTCCCTAAATCAATTTTAGTGTTATTTTTTATTTTAAATTTAATTTTATTAATATATTAATATATAATAGATACACATTTTACTTTTTAGTTTCAAAATTTCTATTAACAATCTTAGATACATTCATAGCTATAGTCATCTGAATCAAAATATAAAAAAATTCAAACATTCCAAAATAACAATAAACAAACTGAAACACTAAATAAAATATATAATTAAATTAACTTATAAAGGCAGCCTTATCTTAATGATGCAGTATTCATGTTTATAATCATCATTAAGAACAACTCATCGATTATTAAAGTTTAAAAATAAATAATCTAATAAGTATGCAACATAATTTATGAGTACCTGGTTCACCGAGCCGGCGCTTGGTACTTTTAAAAAAATTATTCCTTAAGAACTATGAATATTTAAGATTAAGATTATTATTTAAAATAAATAAACGACAAAATATATTAAACATTTCAAATAATTTAAAAGAACATAATTTTAAAAAAAATAGTTATAAAACATACAGCGTAGGTATCAATGCGCTGAAAGACAGAAGTATGGCCTGGGGATATAACATAAATAGTTTTAATTTTATTTTATTTATAATATTTTGAATTTAAGGAAGCGCTGTCCGGCATTGCCCGGCGACATTGTTTTATTATTAAAATTCCTAATTTAAATTAAGAAAAAACTAACAAAGATGATTTTTCCCGAGACTGAAACTTATACAGATTGATTTTTCTTTATAAATATTATCTGTGGTGTGAATTTCAAAAGAATCCTTCGAGCAGTTTAATACTTAAAAAATACATATATATATATATATAGTACCGGGACCCCGAGCCTCGGCTCGGTAATTAAGTTAAAAAAGATGATTCATTATTATTGGGTTGGACTGGTAATATTAATACCTGGGACACCGAGTTCTCGCTCGACTCTTTAAAAAATATTTATATACAATTCTTTAATTATTTATTACAATTATTAAATGTTGCATCATTGCATCAATCTGATTAAAATGAATGGGACTGGGGTCCTCAATAATAATACCTGGTTCACCGAGCCACCACTCGGTCAATAAAAAAAAATGATTCTTTATTATCGGGTTTGACTGGTAATATTAATACCTGATTCACCGAATCGCCATTCAAATAATAACATACAAACAGAAAAGTAGGAGTGTTGATATAAAATATATACCTGGGACTCCGAACTATCTCTCGACCCTTTAACAAATTAATTCAATTTATTTTTATATTTTAAAAATTTTACAATTTTTTAATTATTTATTATAATTGTTAAATGGGATTTCTAAAAATGACCCATTAAAAATTTGTTTCCTAAAATGTTTCAAATTAATTAAAATAAATTGATTTTCATTTCATTACCTATCGCTCGACCCTTTAACAATATATTATTTATATACTTTAAAAATTTTACAATTTTCAACGAACTTTTAGTTCGTTTATAAAATCTATATATCGGTGTGTCTGTCGCCAAAAATTTTCGATTTTTTTAAATTTTGATTTTGAATTCGAGTAGAGATTAAAAAAGTCAAGCTTTCGTTTGGCCCTTTGATAAAAAAGGTTGCTTACCCCTGGACTAGTGGCTTATTTATTTTAATTTTTGTCTTTATTAATCAGAATGTATTCGTCAACATGTGAAAATTATTCGATTATTAGATATGTATAGATATGAAATTTTCTGATAAGAGTGCTGACAGAATCGTAACATCCATACTCATTCATCTGCAGGCATTGAATCCAAAAATTGGTCTTTTTCAACATTTCCTCAATTTTATTATGTACACTAAAAATGGTGACACCCTCATCCTGTAAAGACATTTAATTAATTCAGTTTACAAAAAATGTCAACTAAATACGCAAGTTTTTGCAGTCAAGGATAATCGGATATATAAGAATGCAAATGAAAAAGATGATCAATAAAAAAAAGGTTGAAATTCAGACAAACGCGACAAAAACTTACCACGGGAAAGCCTTCTGTGTGAAGCAGTAAAGAAACATGGAAACTTCCAAAATCCTTGCAAGGCTTAAGGAATAGATGGCAATTTGTAGCACGCGATTTTATAAAGTTCACAATCTTCACAGCATCACTTAAAGTAGTAGATAACTCTGCAGGAATACGCTTACATACTAAAGCTTGTCTATGAATTCAACAATGAGTCCATTGAATTTTTAAATTGATCATCTTCACCCGTGCCACAAAACATGAAAACTTTTTAGTCATTGAATATTACTATCTGTACACACACCCACACAATAAAATCAGCCTATTCCATTCTTTTCAAAATACGCATTTATGATATCAAAATTCGCTTCACTAGTTTTGTAAGTTTTCAAAGATACATCTTCTTGAACAATATTCGTAAAAAGATATCAAACGTAGACAAGTAAGACTGCGGCATTTGTTACATCCGTCGATTTGTCAAGTTGATTTGCAAAATATTTCAATTTTATTCTTTTTAAAAGTTCGTTCTCCACATAATTAGCCAAGTCATTTATTCTATGCGACACCGTGTTTTTACCGACCGACGATAGTAAGGGAGATATTGTTTTCACACCAAATTTCACATGTGGAGATTTTTACATATCTCCACGAATCAAGCATTTTCTTAACAGAAAAAAGTATTTTTAGCATGATGTCTGTCCGTCCGTCCGTATAGATGTGTACAGCTTGAACGGCTTAACGGATTTTGATGAAATTTGGTCTATTTACTTAATACATCAATATGATGAATTGATCAACTTTTGGTGCAAATCCGGAAACCGGAAGTGGTAGTATTAGCGATCGACGATAGGAAGGGAAGGGTTATTTTCACACCAAATTTCACATGAGGAGATTTTTTTATATATCACCACGAATCATGCACTTTGTATTGGTTTTATCCTCGCGAAAAATCATATTTATTAGTTTTTTCTTGATTTAAAATTATATGACGTCATCCAGCCATTCATGACGTCACAGCCTGGTCTTGCATATATATTATAAATAAAATAAAATTAAAAATATTTATGTTATATCCATATCTGTTTTTTATTACATTAATAGATATATTAAAATTATTTGAAATTGTTTTTGTAGCTGGAAATTAATTTACTTCAAACCGTCGGTCGGTTCGGACCGAGCCACAGGTCAACTTATTTATGAAATATATTTACATTAAATTAAAATTATATCACATTCGGCAAACAATTTTAAATTTAAATTGAACCATTTACATTAATACGCCACCTCCTTGTTTTTTTTTCAAAATATGATAATTTAATTAATGAACTTCTTACTCATATATTTATAATTTTTTTTTTAAATTTTCATTATGATCTTTGAATAAAATTGATTTAATAGAATTAATAGAATTAAACTTATTGATTCGATTTAAGATGTATTCTAAAACACCACTAATTTTAAAAATTAATATTTGTTTATTTTATTTTATTTTAATATGTATTTTATTTGAAATAATTTGCAGTAGAGACCTCACCTCTGCACTGCCCGCTCGCCCCTCTCCATGCCCCTCCAACGGCTGGTCAAACCTCCTCCAGCCGGCTGGCCGAGTTGTGAGCACAGTTCCCCTTCCCTGCTGAGTGGTGTAAGACCCTAAGCGGCCTCTCCACTGAAATCATCCCTTAATTAGTCGCTAATTAAGAATTAATTGTAATTTTATTATTTATTTTTATTTATTAAAAGGAAGATTAGTGAACTTTAAAAAAAAATATTTCAATAAAAATTAAATTTTATAAAGTGTATTTTTATAATTTTTTATTCATATACCCAAATAAATTTATAAATTTTTCATTCAAATCTTTGAAAATAATTAATCTTAAATATTCTTTCAGATCTCATTAATTAAATTTTATTAAAATTTAAATTAAAATTATTTAAAAATTAAAAAATCATATACAAAATTTTAAATATATTTATTGAAATATTTTTTAAATTTCAATATATATATATATTAATCCTATTAAAACTAATTTATTTAAAAAATATGAAGATGTGCTGATTATTTTCAAAATTTATATAATATAATTATAAATAAAAAAAAAATATAAATTTCTTATATTCATATAGGAATATATAATTTTAAATATTCTATATATTCTTTGTAATCTCATTATCGCTCACACCGTTCCTTTCAAATCTCATATGAATATTGTTTTGTCAATTTCATATTATTATAACACTTGAAAAATGAATAATATTTCTATTACCAATATATCAATTAAACAGAATATAATCTTCGTGAAATTAATAATATAATCATAATTAGTTTTCTGATGTTTTCTAAGATATTTTTATTATATGTCTATTAAATGCGTATTATAACTTATTATAATCATGGTTCTATATAGGATGTAAAATAATTTTAGTATTTTAATATTACAGAAATAAGATAATATTTTTAAAAATCTATACACTTTTTTAATCCTATTAATATTATTTATTTATTTATATCTTATTTTTTTATTTCCTGTATATAATATAAATATCTAATCTTAATTATTTTTTTCTTTATCGAGGCGAGTGATGGACATCAATTCAAGTCTACGAGCTGTTTTTCGAGTATAATCTGCGAGAAATATCAACCCTTTATTAACTCCGAGGTCAGTATTTATTATTAATTTTATTTTTAATTCAATTTAAATTTATTGATTATAAACTAATAAGTTATTTTTCTTCTTATATTTCATGTTTCAAACTTCGTTCCTGCTACTGAATGTTGATTTGAATTCTTGATTATCTTCTCTTTCCTTCATGATGATGAAATGATTGAAATACAGCTCTCCAAATGTAAGTAATAATCGTTATTTATTTAGCATGGCGCACTTTAAAATAGAAAATGTAAATATAATATTTAAAGTAAAGTTTAATATATAATATAGAATATATAATTAAATTACAGTGATTTTTTGCTTTTGATAATATTCATTAGGAGATTATAGAGAAATATATTAAATTATATGACAGAATTTAGTGAGATTAGGGAATTTCAGAGTACATCTTTCAAGAAGAAGCATTGATAAAGGAGGCAGAAGAGACAAAGGTATTTTTAGAATTAGTAGATTTTGATGCGTTATACTGGGATTTTTTGATATATATATATATATATGTATAGTTGTTAGGAATTTTCAGGTGGTTGCCTCCTACATCCATGCATGTTCTCATCGTACTAATTCATAGATTAGATTAGAATTAATAAATAAATAAAATGTGGGTGGATAAAACAAATGCCATGCTATTATTTAAGGGATGGATTGCATGAATTGCATGTCAGGTCTGAATTGTGCCATTTTGTATTACTGAGAGTGTATTTGAGGTGGATTGGATGAACGGGAATTCGGGAAGGTAATTCAGCATAGTTCCGAAATGGGATTAGCCTGAACAGGAACAAATTGTTGGTTACCTTTTGAGCGCAGGGCTTTTTCGAATAGCATGGCCCTTCCATTCCTATTGATGGAGGCTATGCACTCCCTTACTAGGTAGGTTTTATTTCAGGTTGCCCCGAATGTCACGATTTCATTTCGAAATCCAAAAAATCAAAGGCACTCTCAGCTGATTCAAAGAGGCTACAGACCAAACGCCTTATTTTTTTAATCTTTTTTTAAGGCCAACTTTCTTTATTATTACTTTTTCTAAATTTCGGAAGGCGAGGCTTGGAAGGGCTAATTTATGGGGAAAGGAGGAGGCCCTATTAAATATTCAATTGTTTTTTTTAATTTAATTAATAATAAAAAAATAATTGAATATCGCGATTATTTTCTTTAACTTATTATTTTCATTTTGAAATATTCAATTTCATAATTTAAACTTTGATATATTTTAAATATTTTACTATATAAGTAGAATTAATTATTATTATAATTTTTCAATTTAAAATTAAAATGCAAACATCACAAAAAAAAATCATATATATTGTCAAAATATAACTCTTTTTCATTATTATTTCTTTTTAACTTTCCAAATATAAAAATATTTTATTTTTTTTATTATGGAAATGATTTCATATGAATATAAATATATTGTAATCGAATATATCCATACTCAATAATAATTTAATATTAATAAATTATCAAATTTTTTTCTTATCATTGTACTGATAAATCATATTTGGAAAGAAATAAAATATAGTTAAGCTTATTTAAAAAATTAACTTAATGTATAATTTTTGTTAATAATAAACATGTGGTACAACTTATTTTAAATAAATAAATAAAATTAGATCTCCTAAAATTTTTTTTAATTTTTATAGATCAAATATTCTTATTCTTTAGCTGACTTACAAATCCCATACGATCATTTTGCTTATTCTTATGTGTATTCTGTCCCAGTGTCCCCGGAAAAATTCTCCGGGAGATAAAAATGTCTCGGTTTACATAAATAATAATATCATCCGTGAATAAACCCAAGATTTGTAAAAATCTCCACGAATCATGCATTTTGTATTGCTTTTATCCTCAGTAAAAATCATCTTCATTAGTTTTTTCTTAATTTTAAATTATATGACGTCACAGTCAGCTACTACTTATATATTCTAAATAAAATAAAATTAAAAATATTTATGTTCTATCCATATCTGTTTTTATTACATTAATAGATATATTAAAATTATTTGAAATTGTTTCTGTAGCTGGAAATTAATTTATTTCAAACCGTCGGTCGGTTCGGACCTGGCCACAGGTCAACTTATTATTTTTTCTAAACTGACCGTAAAAATAAAGATGTTTGATAGTTTTTCACTAGTAAGTGGTTTACTTACCACGTCTTTTTTCGCAAAAAATAATGCTTAATGAGCACACGAAATTCACTTTTGTTGTCTTTTCATTTAAGATATAGAAAATTCAAAAATTCACGGACTCATTGACCTGCCGTCGTAAAAATGAATATGATATAGATATAGATGTAGATGTAGATAAATAGATGAGAAAAATTAGAAAGTTAATCTTAATATTATAAAAACATTTAAGAGGTTTTTAAAAAATATAATATAAAGTCTACCGTTTAAGAAAATTGAAAACCGAGTTTTCATGTAATTACAAAAGATGAAATGTAAGAATGAACAAAATGTATTATTAAAATAAGATGTTTCTATTGTTTATTTGTTTAATTTCAATTAAAGGTCTGTTGGTGTCATTCTATTAATTTCAGGTCCGCTTGGATGAATTATTAAAGATTCTCAAAATCACTTTATCTAAATAATTGATTACCTGTAAATCTTGATATGTTCAGTTCTTTGATGTATCGCCAAAAGTTGAATAATGTAATGATATGATATTTTATTTTGTTTTAAATTAAAACATTATTATGTTATAATTATAATAAATATTTTTTTTTATAAAAATAACTATTCATGTAATAACATTTTTAAAACATAAATGAAAAATTTATATTTTTTATTTTCTCAACATTTAAGTTTAAAATTATCAATATGAGTTTAAAAATAATTTTAACATCATAAAATTAATAGTCGTAAAAATTACATAAATATATTTAAAATGGATATTTGCTAATTTTTAATTCTAAATTGGTATTCTTTCCTAATAGTCTATCATCACATATTAATATTCACTCCTGAAAATCTACAAACCTTGCGCATACAAACTAATATATAAAAACATCGAGGTTAATCGAAAACTCTTCAGTCGTTAAGATAATTCAATCGCGAATACATCGATATCTTAACTATTATTTATTATTCTTATTATTATATTATTTCAATTTAATTAATGAAACATGAAAAAATTTACAATTTGATAAATTAGTATATTTGAATTAAAAAATTAGATTTTTGCTAATTTATGATCAAAAGGTAAGATTGTTACTATATTTTTATTTATTAATTATTATATTTCATTTATATTTAGGAATGTTATAATCAAATTTTTATGAAAATAGAATAAACTCTCCTAGTGTAGCAGTTCAGATATTTTGGATAAAGGGGTTTCATAATTGTTCAAGTTTTTAGTTTTTTTTTTAATAAAATGATCATTAAATGTTTTTAAAGATCTCTCTACCTTATTTTCAAATTGAGTCGTATGATTTCTTAGTTTTATACTTGAGATTTCCTAAACAATTTTTATCTTGTGTTTTATTATATATTTTTATTTACTTCAATTTGCGTTTCTTTATCTATTTAGTCAGATTTCGTGTTTATAATCTTTCAAATATCTCTATTAAAACCATCAAAAGGGAACCTTAGAGATTTAGTTATTTAAAATTAATAAGCTGGAGTGTCTCCACTCGACTATCTCGCAATTTGAATTGGATTAAATAACATAATATATTATATTTAAATTAAATTTAATTAATTATAAATTATAAATAATAAATATTAAACCAGCGCATGTTTGGTTTTTTATTGATGGCACCATGGCACGTGTTGGCGCGTGAGATTTGCAGTGTTAAAAAATTAATTCTGGTACTTTCAGCGATTCAATCAAGCTGAAATTCTATATATAGCAGTTTTATACAATTATTAATCATGTGAAAAATTATCAAACATATATCTTTATTTTTACGGTCACTTTAGAGGAAAAAAAATCAAAACATTGTAGGTAATGACCCTCTTCCGGTTGAGCTACATTTCTCAAAAGTTGATAGAAAACTATGCATTTTGAATGTACCAAATTGCATCATTCTAGCTCAAACCGTTTTTGCGTAATCTTGCCTACATACATACACACACACACACACACACACACACACACACACACACACACACACACATATACACACACACAGACAGACATTTTTCTCAACCTTAGTGAAAATGATTCAGGAACCTTCAAAACGTATAAAAACATCAAAATCTCAACATCGAAAATTTTCGTGATCGCAATACTATCTCTGGCGAGATAGTAAAAATTCAATAAATTATTGTTTTTAATTACATAGGAAAATTAATAAGATAATATATAAACAATTTTAAGTCGAATGGGATTAATTTGCCAATGACTTGATAGATCTCTTCTAATTTAAGTAAAAATAATACCTGAGGAGTATATGTTCCGGGAAGGATACAAAAGGTTAAATATCTTTATGATATTTTTATAATCTTAAAAAAAAAAAATAGAAACTTTTAATAGTTATTTTAAATTCTTAGGTATTTGATCTAAACACGGTATTGATGTTCAAATAATCCATAAGAAAATATTTTTACCCAATGATGTAATATATTTTGGTTTTGTGGTATTTATCTTTGACATTAAAAGTATAAAAAATAAAAGATTGTAATGTTTATGAATATTAAGTATTGATAATGCACTTAGTAAGAATTGAAATTAAAAACAAGAAGCAGGTATAAAAAATTGATAATTGTTTATAAAAACAAAGAATCAGGCACATAGGTTTAGATCTTCCCCTCCTCTGGTTCTCCCTTCTTCCCAAAATTTCCAAGAAATTTAGAAAATTTACAAGAATTATTTTGCAAATTTAATAAAAATGATTAAAATTTTATAAACATTTTTTATTTTTTTTTTTAATTTAATTGAAAAATATACATTTTAAAGTTCATAAATTACAAAATCATTACAACCTGGACTCAGTGAATTAATTGTAATATAATTAGTTCAAGAGAGCACACATGTAAATTAAAAAAATATCGTTTTATTGGAAATAATTTCTGAAAAAAATATGAATGTTGTCCTAGACCACATTAGTCAAAAATTGTCTGACTCTTCTCAAAATAATTAGTCAACCATTCCTCTAGATTCTAGATACTCAAGAAAATTTTGGAAAGTCCATCCTATCATGAAACAAACACACGCTACTAAAATTTATTAATTTGTTTTTAAAATATTTAAAACAAAAGATATCAAGAAAAGATATGTATTCCAACCTTGAATGAAATCCAAAACTTTTAAATGTACATCATCAGCTAACATTTCTTTTCTCTTTATAAACCTTGAAAAACAAAATAAAAATTTATCATATATAAATATAGATATATAATCGTGAATAGAATAACTCAATTATTGGTGAATATTTATTAAAAAATATATAAGCCTTATATTTATTTTATTCATCTGTTTAATAAGAGAAGATCGTCATCGATAAAAAAACTTTTTTCTAAATATTAAATAAATATTAATATTGACACCTTCAAATGTTTTGTGTACATAAATTGGAAAATATATAATATTTGTTTAATATTGCAGATTAACTTACTTACTAATATTTCAGATGATTCTCTATGGTGTTTTTCTATCATTATGTGTTACATTAATTGTAACTCTTGTTTGCAAGAATGTTTGGGAATATATAAGGAAAGTTTGTGTTATGTTACAATTGAAAGGACCGAAAGGATTACCACTAATCGGAAATGTTCTTATTATTAATGATCATAAATGTGAGTTGTCTTTTATATTATATCTTTTTTAAACACACACACACATATATATATACACGAGGTGTGTTCGAAAAGTAAGGTGACTTTGTATTTTTAAGAAAAAAATATTTATTTATTTATCAATATTTATGTTGTCCCCTTCAAAGTAATCCCCCTCAGATACAATACACATATGCCAATGGTTTTTCCAAACCTCAAAGCACTTCTCATAAGCACTTTTCGGTATAGCCTTGAGCTTTTCCAGCGATGCAGTCTTTATCTCCTCAATCGTTGCAAATCTCCGTCCTTTCATAGGTCTCTTTAGTTTTGGGAACAAGAAAAAGTCACATGGGGCCAAATCCGGTGAATATGGTGGCTGAGGCATGATTGTGGTGTTGTTTTTGGCCAAAAAATCTCTCACAAGCAAAGATGAGTGAGCAAGGGCATTATCGTATAAAAGCTATAAATTGTTTTTCCTCAATTCTGGACGTTTTCTTCGTATTGCTTCTCGCAAACGGCGCATAACTTCAAGATAATACTGTTTATTAACCGTACGACCATATAGTAAGAACTCCTGATGCACCACGCCATGGTAATCGAAGAAAACAGTGAGTTTGGGCGTCCAGAGCGAGGCTCGTCATTGGCATCTTCCAGGCCATCTTGGAAGAGTTTGTACCACTTGTAAACATTTTTTTTACTCAGAACGGTTTCACCGTATGCCACTGACAACATTTCAAGTGTTTCGGAGCACTTTATTTTATGCAAAATTTGATCCATATTTTTCGATAGCAAAAAATCGCCGAGCACACAAAACACTTATAACCTTTACGCGCTTTACGCCTCTCACAACCAAACAAAAAATGCTATACACTTGAAACTTGGTACAGATGTTCGGGAAGAGTGTAGCAACATAACAAAACAAAAAAATCGATAATTGAAAGTACGTTTACCGCAAAATTTGAAAAGTCACCTTACTTTTTGAACACACCTCGTATATATAAGTTATTATTATATTAATAATCAACAAATATAGGCAATATTTGGTTTAAATTATATTTTTAAAACACGAAAATCTAATCTAAATTGTATTTTAATAAATAAACCCGAATAAAATAATAGAAATAATTGTTAAATTATTTAATTAATATTTTAATTACCCAGTTTGCAGTTAGGTATTTTAAAAATTTTATTCTTTACGAGCAAGGTATATTATGTTAAAGATATTGTTAGTCCGATTATTATTATTGTTATGTATTTTTTCTTACGATCACCACTATCTGTACATAGTCTATAGATCATTAACCAATAAAGATATTCAAAAACCAAAATTGATTTAGAAATTTGAATTGGATTAATTAACATATATTATATTTAAATTAAATTTAATTAATTAAAAATTATAAATTAAAATTAATAAATAAATAAATAAAACCAACGCGTGTTTGGCTCTTTGTTGATGGCACCACGTCGTGATTTGCAGTGTTAAAAATTAATTCCGGTACTTTCAGCGATTTTTAACAATTTTTATACAATTTTTAATCATGTGTAAAATTATCAAACATATCTTTATTTTTACGGTTACTTTAGAGGAAAAAATATCAAAAGGAATCAATAGGTTGTCAATAGTCAAGTTGATAGAAAACTAGGAATTTTGAATAATGCCCGTATACCAAATTTCATGATTATAGCTCAAACCGTTTTTGTGTAATCTTGTCTACATACATACACACACACAGACATTTTTCTCAACCTTAGTGAAAATGATTCAGGAACCTTCAAAACGCGTATAAAAACATCAAAATCTCATCAAAATTTTCGTGAACCCAATACTATCTCTGGCGAGAGAGAGATAGTAATTATAAAATTTTCAATATATACAAACGTTGTTATAATATATTTTGTTCAAAACATTTTCTTACTCGTATAATCTCCTCACATTAAAATTAAAAAAAATAACGTATCTTATTTCTACAAAATAATTAAACATGATTTAAATTGATTTAATTAAAATGATAACTTTTAGAATAAATTATTTAATTCAAATGAGTTACGAGGGCAGGTTAATAAGTCCGAGACTTTTTGAATAAAATCCAGGTTTTAGGATAATAAGTTGACCTGTGGCCAGGCGCAAATTCGACCGACGGTTTGAAGTAAATTAATTTCCAGCTACAGAAACAATTTGAAATAATTTTAATATATCTATTAATGTAATAAAAAACAGATAGGCATATAACATAAATATTTTTAATTTTATTTTATTTATAATATATATGTAAGACCAGGCTGTGACGTCATGAAGGGCCGGGTGACGTCATATAATTTAAAATTAAGAAAAAACTAATGAAGATGATTTATCTCGAGGATAAAACCAATACAAAGTGCATGATTCGTGGAGATATGTAAAAAATCTCTTCATGTGAAATTTGGTGTGAAAATAACCCTTCCCTTCCTATTGTCGATCGGTAATACTACTACTTCCGGTTTCCGCATATACATCAAAAGTTGATCAATTCATCATATTGATGCATTAAGTAAATATACCAAATTTTATCAAAATTCGTTGAGCCTTTCAAGCTATACCCATATATACGGACACACAACGGACGGACGGACGGACAGATATCATGCTAAGAAATTTCAGCTCATTAGTAAGTGGGTCAAATTCACCTTCGAATCTACGTGACTATTTTGGCTGGGTATGTATGCGAAATTTCAGATCATTAGGATGTGGGTCAAATTCACCTTGCAAGATTTGACGACAGGACACGGGTTGAAACTAAATAAAAGCGTGTAAAAAACAAATTATAGGGAAATTTTTAAAGATTATAATGAAAAAGTTGAAAAACAATCTACATTTATTTATTTTTTATTTTTTAAAATACAAAATTATTACTTTTAAACTAATATAAAAAAATATAAAAAAAATTATAATATGTATAAATATCAATGAAGACTATATTATTAATTTCAACAATTTTAGCATTAACTGAACTTGGATCTAATGGATATAAACGATATGGGCCTGTAATGAGATTTTGGGTTTCTTTTATGCCAGTGTTTGTTTTATTTGAACCCGCTTATATTCATAAAGTCTTAAGTGATTCAAGACATAATGATAAAAACTTTTTTTATCATTTAATTCACAACTTCCTTGGCGAAGGTTTAATAACTTCTAGCGGTAAAAATATTTTTTTATTAAATTTCAATAATATTAAAATTAAAATGCAACTACTTATAATACATTTCCCATTTAAGGCACCACATGGAAAAACCATAGACGTTTATTGTCACCTTTATTTCATACAAATTTTCTTAAACAATTTGTAAAATATTTTCATGAAAATGCGCAAGATCTTGTAAATCAAATGCTTGTTAATCAAGGCGATGTTAATATAACATCATTTTGTACAAAATGTGTATTTCATACCCTCACCCGTAATTATTATTTATAATTTTATTTATTATTTTTCTTTAATGTGTAAAAATAAATTAATTATTTTAGAAAATGTTTTGGGTCTTAAGGAAGTTAATATGGAGGCATCACCTTATCGCAAGTAATTAATGGGATATAATATAATAAAATAAAATCATAATACACACAACCTTGAAATCATTTTTTTGACATGCTTTTCTTTTTCATAGATGTCAAGTTCAATTTGCGTCTCGTGTCTCTAAACCTTGGCTTCTGTTCGACAGGATATTTAGTATTACTAATGCAGCTAAAGCTGAAATTGATCATAAAAATGAACTATATAGATATACAAAAAAAGTAAGTCTCCTTTTTTTTAATTTTTACTTTATCTGTCTTTCATAAAATTTTACTAGAATTAAGAATTTTTCATGATGTCATGACAAGCTTCTACATCTCCCATCACTCAGTAAGAGATCTTTAACCGATACCGGATGGTCTATACCTAGGGTGACCATATTTCGAAAACACCAAACCGGGATAAACGGTTTACCTTTTTTTACCGACCGACGATAGTAAGGGAGGTATTGTTTTCACACCAAATTTCACATGTGGAGATTTTTACATATCACCACGAATCATGCATTTTCTTAACAGAAAAAAGTATTTTTAGCATGATGTCTGTCCGTCCGTCCGTATAGATGTGTACAGCCTGAACGGCTCAACGGATTTTGATGAAATTTGGTATATTTACTTAATGCATCAGTGGGATGAATTGATCAACTTTTGGTGCAAATCCGGAAACCGGAAGTGGTAGTATTAGCGATCGACGATAGGAAGGGAAGGGTTATTTTCACACCAAATTTCACATGAGGAGATTTTTTTATATATCACCACGAATCATGCACTTTGTATTGGTTTTATCCTCGAGAAAAATCATCTTTATTAGTTTTTTCTTAATTTAAAATTATATGACGTCATCCAGTCATTCATGAAGTCAGAGTCTGGTCTTACATATATATTATAAATAAAATAAAATTAAAAATATTTACGTTATATCCATATCTGTTTTTTATTACATTAATAGATATATTAAAATTATTTGAAATTGTTTCTGTAGCTGGAAATTAATTTACTTCAAACCGTCGGTCGATTCGGACCTGGCCACAGGTCAACTTATTTAATATTAAAATTTCATATAGGACTGGTTTCTATGTAATTGAGTTAAAAATTTTGTTTTATAACTTTAAAAAAATTTACATTTATTTTCAGGTGGTAGAAAAAGAAATGTTAAATCGCAAAGATAATGAAGAAAATTTCACTAGTTTTGTTAATTTTATGATTGATGTTAATAAAAAACATCCTGATATTTTCACCATTAAAGATGTAATAGATGAAGCATGTACATTTACACTTGCAGTAAGAAACTATTCATTTTTTTTATTTAAAAAAAATTTTGTTTTTTTAAATATCTAACTTTTTTCACAATTGAATCAAAATATTTTTAGTTTATTATATTAATTCATTAATTTTTATCATTAAAAAAATAATAATTTTACATACATAAAAGTAATCATATATAAATAATAAATTTAATTAACTATCAATTTTTGAAAATTAATGTGTTAAGAAACTTTTTATTATTAGATTTTCCATTTTAGGATAATCATATTCTATATACATCTGAAACTATTACTTGAAGAAATTATAGATATTCCATTTAAGGACAATGATTATGTAAATTCAATAAAATTTTGCATTTAAATAAGTAATGTAATGAAATTATATTTTCTTACTATTTATATTGGATTATGGACTGGCAATACAATTTTATCTCATAATCAATTTTTATTGATTCAAATAATTTGAAAAATAAAAAAGATGATAATCATTCAAGGTATGTTTTATTTTAGGGACAGGAATCGGTTGCATCAGCCGCTGCTTTCGCAATTCATTTACTTACTACCCATCCAGAATATCAAACTCGGTGTAGAGAAGAAGTAGACAAATTGTCCGAAGAAATGTTATATTCTTTTGAGGGTCTTCGTGAATTAACATTTCTGGAAAATTGCATTAAAGAAACTCTACGACTATATCCAAGTCTTCCACTTATAGGACGCCGACTTGGTTGTGACTTGAAATTAGGTAAAATATACAAGTAATTTTATTTAAATCCGTGATACCTAAACTATTTTGGCCCACTTTTCATAGTTAAAATTTTCCCACGGACCCTAGGTGAAAAACTGAAAAACTACATAAATGCATAATAAAAAATTTGAAGCGTCTCTACTTGACTATCTCGCAAAATTGAATCAAACTTTTTTCTATATTTGAAAATTAATTAAAATTTTATTCTATCCGATCATTGTTTTTAACATCATTTTCACTGATAACATTTTAATGAAATAAGAAGACTTTTTGGCTTAATACTATATTTTTGTGAGTTGCGCAAATTTATGAAATAGCATTTGTTTTCAACTGCTTTTAGTTGCATTTAACTTTTATCATAGTTTTGATAAAAATTAAATACATTACCAGGTACTCGACGGGGAAGTAGCAATTGATGTGCTCATTACATCTCTTATATGCAATTTGAATATGTATTAAACAGTACAATCGTATACACATGTATATTACCATTATTATAAATATTATATTAACTTCCTTCGATAGTTTGAAAAAGAAATCGAGAAATTTAATCAAATAACCAAGTTTTATTCTTGCACAAAACATTTCTTTTTTTCACGATGAAAAAGTACTTTCTGAGCATAATTATTCGTTTTCAGTAACGATTTGCTCCGAAATATCGTTTGTGAGAAAAGAGCGAAAGAAATCTATAGGATTGTTACTCCATTTGTTAGAGCCTTATTATTTTGAATTTTTCTTCTCTTTGTGAAGGCCCTGTACCAGCATCTGAACAACTCATATCACAATATTTTTTTTTTCAATAAAAAATACGTACTTTGTAATTATTACTTGATGCCAATACTATCAATGTGAAATGAACTGGAGAATAAATAATCAGTGAAGGATTTTCACGCGCTAGTGTGACTCGCTTTTGAGACATAACACCTCAACAGTTGATATAAAACTACGAATTTTGAATAATTCCCGTGTAACAAATTTCATTATTCTAGCTCAAACATAATCTTGTCTACACACACAGTCTCACATACACACATTTTTCTCAACCTTAGTGAAAATGACTCAGGGCCTTCAAAATGTATAAAAACATCAAATTTTCGACATCGAAACTTTTCGTGATCGCAATACTATCTCTGGCAAGATAGTAAAAAAATTAAAAATTTAATTTTGATGTCTTGAATGATAAATATCATTTTGCAAGTTGTCAAAGTCAACCATTAAGTGTTAAAGATAAGTAAACAAATGTTCATCCCTATTATGTAATTTTGTAAGATTTAGAACCTGGGAATATTCTCTTCCGAAGAAAGGCCCTAATTTAGATATGCCATTATTTTATAGTTCCTATTATAGACGAGTTGGTGCAAGTCTCGACTCTATTGAGTTTCTCTATAAATTCATTGTTATTTATTTTAACTTCCATATTAATAAAACGAGGTCCATGTGGACCACTTTGGGAACCTCTGGTCTAAACTAAAAAACAATTTGTTACTCTCTCATTTACATAGGTAATATAAATAAGGTATGAAGCATACCCAAAAGGCAAAGAAGGCTAATGATATCAATTCATTCAAATAGGTAAATTATTTCTATCTTGTTCTTAAAAGAAGAAAATAAACATATCTATACGACATTAATGTTTAAAATCATTTCTATTTAAAAATCAATTTCATATATTAATTCTTTAAAATTAATAATATTAATAATAACAATTTTAGATTCCGGTTTGGTCCTTCCTGCTGGTAGTCAAGTCCTTATCGCACCTTATGCAACACATCGAATACCAGAGTTATTTCCAGACCCTGAAGAATTTCGACCAGAAAGATTTGAACATTATCCGTCAGGATGCACAAATCCATATGCATATATACCATTTAGTTCTGGTATAAGAAAATGCATAGGTAAATATCTTTTTTTATTCAATTTGTTTTTTATTAATTTTAATTTTTTTTTTTTAGGTTTTCAGTATGCTTTACTTGAATTAAAATGTATTATTGCTTCATTATTACGAAAATTTATACTTGAACCTACAAAAAGGACAAAAACACCAAATTTAGCATATCGAATTACACTTCGAGCAAAAGGAGGGCTATGGGTTCGATTTCGACCCCGATAAAATTAAATTTCACATTCTCTTTTACTAGAATATATGATTTTATTCTTATTAACCTTTGATTATATTTGTAAAAAGCATTGATTCAAAAAAAAAAATATTTTTTCATAAAAGGACTCTAGTGGATTTAGGGGTGGGTGAAAATCAATATATTCCTAATTGTTAAGAGTGACTAAAATGGGGTTAGATCTTATTTCTTATTTAGTAATGACTTTGGTCTCAAATAATGTTCATAAAATTTGTATTAATAAGTTATTTTTCTTTCATTAAGGATCATATTTGAGTTTAAGATTATTCATGATTTTTAATATCTTTTTACCGACCGACGATAGTAATGGAGGTATTGTTTTCACACCAAATTTCACATTAATCCACGAATCAAACATTTTCTTAACAGAAAAAAGTATTTTTAGCATGATGTCTGTCCGTCCGTCCGTCTAGATGTGTACAGCTAGAACGGCTCAACGGATTTTGATGAAATTTTGTATATTTACTTAATGCATCAGTGGGATGAGCCTGGTCTTTCATATATATATTATAAATAAAATAAAATTAAAAATATTTATGTTATATTCATATCTGTTTTTTATTACATTAATAGATATATTAAAATTATTTGAAATTGTTTTTATAGCTGGAAATCATTTTACTTCATAGTCGGTTAGGACCTGTCCACAGGTCAACTTATTAAAAATAGTTAAATTTTACTGTATTTTTATTTATAAAAAAGAGCCACTGTGCTCCTACTCTCTTTTCTCTACACTCATTAATTTATGCATACTTATTATCAATTGTTTTATCAAGAGTAAAATTATAATCTGTGATAAGCATCTTGGTTTTTTTTTTAAAGGGAAAATGAAAGCAACATGAGCAAGGAAAGGAAAAAGTTAAAATTTGTTTCTTAATGAGAGAATTAGTGTATTTAAAAAACAAAACATTTATATATTAAAAAACTTATATTTATGAATATATATATATACATAATATATTTAATCAGAGGTAGCCAACATTTTCAGCTAATAGGTTAAATTTCAAAAATAATATTTCTTGAAGTCATACACACTTGTTTTGTGCCACCTCTGTTTAAAATAGAATTATAAAAAAAAACTATTTCATTTTTATTTATTGGAAATTATTATATATTTAAAAATGTAGCATATACTTATAAATTTACAACTTATTAATTAAGTAAAAGGTTAGTATATATACTATTGTTTGTTTATCAATGAACCGGATCTCCTTACCCATTCTAAAATTTAATGATTAAAGCAAGGGAATATAATTTAAGTTAAATATTATACGGGCAACGGAAATTTGTTTAGTTTTTGTTAAATTTAGATTTTTTTAACAAAAATCGTAAACCTTCTTTTGATTCTCGTTACTCTTTGTATTTTTACAATCATCATTATTTAGGGCGTAATTATCAAGATGTCCAGAATAACAGAAATTCTTAGCCAAAGTCAAGTACGTAAACTAATAATGTTTAGTTATGTTGTGTTTACAATTTTGCCTTTCTTCCAAACACAAAGTTTTATCTAAATTTATATTAAACCATTATAGAAAAGACAATACACGCAATTAGAAAGTTTTGTTAAATTCATTCATTCACATTACATCTAATGCAATAGGAGATAATAAAATTCAAATGTGCCTATAAAAAGATTAATAAATATATATTTATTATTTTTAAAAAATTTTCCTCTGCTCCGGGGTATGAATTGCGATACGCCGAGGAGTTGACTTTAATTATTTATATAGAAAAAATACAATATAACAATTTAATTAAATTATACACTATATTTATAATGAAATACATATTTGTGAATTATTTTATTATATTTTTTGGTCTTTGGATATTTGTATATTTATTATTAACTTAATAATATCAAATTAAAAAATTATTTTTATCTACTAAATTTTCTAATTATAGTTAATTTGTTCTTCCAATAAATATCGAATGAAATTCACTTTATTAAATCTCTAAGATATTATTTTAAACTAATTATATAAAACATTAATCTAAATCTCGTTAATATATTATATTAGATATATAAAATTAATTGAATTAATATTTTGATACTATGATTATTAATGGTGTTAATATAACAATTGGCTTTATTTAATAATATTTATTATTTATAATATCTTGAATAATTTATTTCTGTTTTTTATTTTAAAAGAAAAATATTTTAATAAGATTTTTATTTTTGAAGTGATAAATAAATCTCTAATTTATTTTCTTTTATTCATAGGAGAATTTAATATAATATTATAAATAATAAATAGATTATATATGAACATAAAATATAAAATTAATAAAAAATTAATATTAATATTAAAAATCAAAGTCTACTATCAATATTTCCTGTAATACTTCGAATGAATGGTGCTCGTTCTAAAGTTTGTATACTAGCATCGAGCATAGTTTTTGTTGTGCCTAAAAATGAATATAACATGTATCCAACGAAGTAATAGAAGAAAGCCAAAAATATTAGATGAATCACATAAAGACTGAAAACAAATATATTATTATTATTATTATTTGCAAGATTTGATTTTGCCTCCTTAACATCGTCTATTTTTAAAATAATTACGTTTTGTTGAATTAATATGCAAGGTGTTTTAATTTATCACAAACTTTTACTTGAACGAATATAAATCAAAAACTTCAAAATAGTTGTTGGAGCAAGTTTAAATTAGCCAAATCTGATGCTATTATATCTTAATTTTAAAAAAGGAAATTTAGTTGCATATCTATTAGGTGAAATATTCAAAAATTATTTATTGGAAATTTTGCAAACATATAAAAACATAGACATGGTTGAATTTGATTTTCTATCTATCTCTGTAGCTCTATGGGACTCGAAAGTTCTTGGCCATATTTCTCCAAATGTCTCTATCCTAAGCCACAACCATCCAACTCCTTCCCTCTCCAATCTTTCCCACACCCATTCCTACATTGTCCGCCCACCTCGTTCTTGGTCTTCCAAACAGGCGTTTCCCAAATGGTCTCTCCATATTTTTCGCCATTCTTTCCTCTCTCATTCTAGCCACATGCCCTGACCATTGCAGCTTTCTCAATTTTATAACTCTATGTCTGGAGATGGATAGAGCTCATGAATTTCCTCGTTATTCAGTCTCCATATTATTCCCATTCCTCATCTTTCTTTGGCACATAAATGCTGCAAAGAATTCCATTCCCAAATACTCTAAATCTACTCTCGCTTTCCAGGGTCATAGACCATGTCTCACACCCATATAACACAACCGGCAAAATAATTATTTTATAATAGGTTGGGAAAAAGTAATCTATTATTTTGCCGATAGATCGCGTTAGTGAATCACAGCTTCTATTAACTCCACAATCTTAAATGTTAATTAAACTAATAAATTTCACCCAAAAATAATGGATTACTTTGTCCCCGACCTAATATATTTTAATTTTGATCCCCTTTTATAATAATTTTGACGAGATAAGCCCCTTTACTGCATGATTACAAGCGCTTCCCGAATGCAACCTCAATTTAAATTCTTCTCGAATATTATTATCCATCGTGATTACAGAAACTAAGTATTTACATTTTTCTACATTTTCAAATTCTACATTTTGTATGTTAAGACTTAGTGTGTTAATACTGAACCTTTCTGTTACTAAATATTTACTATTAATTCCAAGACCCACCTCTTTTTCTGCTTCGATTAATTTTTCTATACTGTCTTTAATTGCAATTGCCGAATCTCCTATTATATTTATGTCGTCTGCGTAACCTAATACTTGAATTTTTTTGTTTAATTGGAATCCGTTTGATTTTCCCCAATTTGTCTAATTATATATTCATGTACTAAATTAAATAAAATTGGTGATAATGAGTCTCCATGTTTAACCCATTCCGAATTTCAAAGTTTCTTACAGTTGATTCCTGAATCTTATTCTTTACTACCTTCAAAACAAATTTGAATACGTACTATTTTTTTTCGGAATTCCCATGAAGATCAAAATTTGAAAAAGAGTTTCTAGGTCTATTGAATCATATGCATTTTTAAAGTCTACAAAAAATTGGTGAAAAGAAATATTCCAATTTCTACCTCATGTAATGTTGATTGAATTGGCCTGAACCCGCATTGATATTCTCTTAATATTTCTTCTGCATATGGTCGTAATTTTAATTAAATAATATTAGGGAGAATCTTATACGATGCTGTCAAAAGAGAAATTCCCCTGTAGTTATTGCAGTCCGTTTTATTTCCCTTCTTAAAAAGTGGGATAATAATTTCCTCGTGACATTCTAATGGAATCCTTGTGCCAGATCGTAAGAACTAATTTCTGCATATACTCTACTAAATATTTTGTACTATATTTGATTAATTCTGCCGGGATCCCATTTATTCCCACTGCTTTGTTATTTATAAATTTTACCATTATCATTTCTACCTCATGTAACATTGGTTCTTCAAGATTAATTTCTGCTAAGGTTATGGTTTCTTTTCTATTACTTTGAATTTGATTTTATCTAAATTTTTTCCATATAAAATAATAATAATCAAAAAATAGAAATTGTGAATTTAACTTTGATAATCTTGTTGAAAATAGTATTTTCATTTTAATTTTAATAAATCAATTAGTTTATTTTTTTGGCATATTTTTCTAATCATGGAAATAACGTGAAAAAGGACTTGTTAACAAATTTGCAGATATAATTTATATATTTTATTAATAATAAATCTTATTACTTTATATTCTAGCTTTATCGTTTAGAGTTTAAAAAATTTCGGATTATCGTACCTGATAGATATGCAATTAAATTTCCTTATTTAAAATTGTATTGTAATTCTTCTAATTAATATTAGAATATATATTTATATAATAAAACTAATTTTATATATAAAAAAATTATCTTACATTTTAATATTTCGCCGACATCGTGGTAATGAGGAAAGATTCTCTTTCATGCAAAATTGTCGAGCACCCAAAAGGGAATCTCTTATAAAATCCCTTAATACAATTGCATCACAATCCATTGTAAAAGTGTCTTTATCAGGACCTTCAAGCTTTTTTGATAGCGCGTAAAAATTATCGGTTTTAAAAATCCATTTTCGAGTTGTAAAGTATTGTAAGAGAGATAAACCTTCATAAATTTTCCATTGCAGTCTCACCATACTAGAAATATTAAATAATAACAGAGTATAATAATAACATTGTCATACTGCTCGGCTTCACTTTATCTCTGTTGACCTGACTCTGGTCGGGTCGCCTCTGGTGTGTGTTTAGTTTTCAAAATCGCTTAACCATTCGAAAAACATAATTTTGATGTGTTTAGTGGAAAATACACTCAAATAATGAATTTCAAATATATTATCAAAATAAAAAAAGGGATTGAAAGATTATAATAAAGATATGATATTTCATTAAAAATCAATAAATATGAAATTATTTTAATTGTAATTTTTAAATAAAATGATTTAAATTTATTAAAAAATGTTAAAAACATATCATATTAAAAGTTTATTCAAAAATCATTGAATCAAAATCATATTTTAATAATTATTTTTAAAGAAATCTGAATATTACGGTTTTTTGGTCGGCAGTATATTATTAGATATTTAATTCTAACAATAAATCTAAATTTGTTAAAAACTTTAAAATTCTCTATCCAAAAAATTATTTTTGAGTTGTTTCCCTGTTTAATTGAACGATCGATTTAATACTTACAATCTTTTTTGAAGAAATATAAAAAGAAGAAAATCTATTAAATATGCAGGCAGAAAATGCATAAATATAACACATAGATTATGTATAAATTTATTTCTACGGATATTTCCATCGGGATACCATATGGTCATTTCAAATGGAACTTCGGGTACAAGTGCTTTACCCATATCCAACACTTCACCCCATGTTGTTTGTTTTTCAGGTCGTTGAGCAGTTGTAGAAATATTATACACGGGCATTTCATTGGGCCTAAAAATAAATTAATTTAATTAAAAACAGTTATTTTTTTAACAATATCAAATGAGAATTTTTAGATTAAATGATTTAAAATAAAAATAAAAATTATAAAATTTGAATGTTCAAAAATTTAAATAAATATTTTCAATAATTCAAGGCTTAACTTTTATGACAACATATTTCTTACATTGGATTTGTACAAAATTCCCAAGCCAATAGGATTAAGCCGTTAATAGCATAATCGACTGGAATTACTTCGGCTTTATTTTCTTCAAAACAATACAAAGAGCGAATAACTCCTTTGCCTGCTCCCACACATATACCAATAGGTCCATTCAATGAATCAACCCATCCAGGTATAGGATCATTTACACATGGCACAACTAAAAATCAAATACAGAAATAAATAAATTGAATTTTTTTTTTCTTAGTAAAACTTTAATTTACAAATAAAATATATAAAATGTAAAAATATGAAATCATTCATATTTACCAATGGATGGCCTGGCAATTACTGTAGGTAGTTTTCCGTATTCATCACCAATTAACCTTTCAGCTAATCGTTTTGAATACGTATAAGTGTTGGGATGTGGGCCAAGAAGTCTAATGAAAAAAAACGATTATTAATTTATTTCAAAATAAATAAATAAATGATATATTTACCTTTTGGTAATTAAATTAAGACTCTCATCATCAAGCCATTGTACACATCGGATTACTTCGTGAGGATCATGTGGAGCTGGATAGATTCGCTCTTCCAATATTTCTTGGTCGCAATGACAAAAGGCTGTTGATAAATGGACTAATACCTATACATGTATATCGAATGAAATAATGAATATATAATAATAATAATAAAAGAATATAAATATTAAATAAATTAAAAAATAAATTTTTTAAGTAATTTTTTTAATTAAAATAGTTCAATCATATTTTTTTATTTTTCTTTATTTCTAATACAATGAAATTTAATATAAGTTTAAAAATCGGGAGTGTCCTCCTCTAGACTTTCCCACATATAAATAGGTACAAAGAGTTGTGAAAGAATTTTTAGAATGTGTAAACTTGATATGATAAAGAGCCAGTTCGTGTTAGTTTATTATAAAAATATAAATAATTAACAACAATAAAAATAAACAAACTAATTAATTTAAATTATAAAGTAAAATGGTTTAACACTATTATATATATTTATAATTTACACCTAAGGCTACTTGTATAGGTAAAATGTCACTTCCGGTAGCCAGATCATGATGAAATTTGGTATCTCAATTTTTTTCATATTTTTAAATCTATATACAAAATAGGAAGCAAATATCTCGAAACAAACTGGTACTTTATTTGAAAGGTAAACGCAACCAGTGTAGGTAAAGTACCACTTCTGGTTAACCGATTTTGATGAAATTTTGATAGAAATCTACAAACTGTGAATAATATCGGTGTACCAAATTTCGAAGTCCTAGCTTGATTAGTTTCTGAGTAAATTTGCTCACTGACAAACATTACATACATCCATACATACACACACACACAGACATAATTCGAAAAATGGTATTTTCCGACTCAGGGAGGTCTAAAACGTCAAGATCTATCGAAATCTCGAAGTCGAAATTTTTGACGATTCCAATATTTCCCTTATACGAAGTATGCGGGAAAGTAAAAATACAAGTAAAATTTCGGTAATTATACAGGAGACTGGCGAAAGGAGGTAGGTGGTTGAAACTTACTTTGAGGTGTTCCTTGAATGATTCTGAACAACTTTATATGCAACTTTTTTTATGATCTCTTTTAGTTTAATTAATAAAAATTAATTAATTAAAAGACTTTTTCGGTTTTTTAAATTCGGTTTATTTTATTTTAGAAATAGTTTTATTCATACCAAAGTTATTTAAACGCTTTTGCGGAGTTTATATTTTCTAAAATAAAATAAACCGAATTTAAAAAACCGAAAAAGTCTTTAAATAACTTTAGTATGGATAAACTTTCTAAAATAAAATAAACCGAATTTAAAAAACCGAAAAATTCTTTAAATAACTTTAGTATGGATACACAGTTTAATTAATTAATTTTTATTAATTAAACTAAAAGAGATCATAAAAAAAGTTGCATATAAAGTTGTTCAGAATCATTCAAGGAACACCTCAAAGTAAGTTTCAACCACCTACCTCCTTTCGCCAGTCTCCTGTATAATTACCAAAATTTCTTTAAGTAGGTATAGACAAAATTTGTTTCCTTTATAAGTTATATTAATTAAAAAAACAAATTTCATTCTAAAAAAAATCTTTATTATAAAATGAAATTGAAAAGTTTTACCTTAAGTTTTTTCATTCCTTTGCAAAGATTAATTAATTTTAATGTCCCAAATGTATTAAATAGTATAGCATCTTTAAGATTAGCTTCCAATTTAAGTGTTGCAGCGCAATGAAAGATCATGGTAACCTCATCTTGTAATAGCTTTTGATGTTCTATACTAAGACCAAGATTTTCTTCACAAATATCACCGGGAAGCACACATAATTTCGTGTTAAATACATCCGGATATTTGGCTAAAAGTCGTGAGAATACCTGGAAATGAATTTTATTAATTGTACAATATATTTGATCAAGTTCAAGTTTTATAATTATAAACCAATTTATGTTCCTTTTAGATTGACGAAATAACCACTACTTAAAGAGAAAATTTTATGGGTCATTCCACGTCAATTCAACCAGAAAATAGTCATTTTTTCACCCAAAATCTCAGATTTTTATGAAAATTGGTAAATATGTTCTATTTATAAACATGAAAAACACCACCAAATTTTAATTTTTTATCTTACATAGTTTTTGAGTAATGGCAGTTTAAAGATTGGCGTTTTTAAATTTCCGAGCCTCGGTTAAGGCCAAATAAAACGTGTATTGGAGAAGAAAATAATTTCTCATTCACTTATTTTACCTCCTATCTTGTTGAAATTTTTAAGGCATGTTCTTATAACTTTGAGGAATCATAAAAAAAATGTAACTGACCCCAAAATATTTTTAAAAAAATTATATGTTGGATATTATAAAATTTTAAAATTACAAACAAAGTTTAGCGTAAAATGAAATATCACGACAAGGGAATGAGATAATCAAGAGCTTTTTTTTTCCTAAATTATCTACATGAAATGAGCTTTAATTTAATAAAATAAAAGTTTTGTGTATTTGCCTCCTTCTATTTACTAAGACCACTGCAAGTTACAACACATTAATTATGAGCAATATGAGAGTCTCAATGGCTGAATTTTGTTAATAATTAGACATTTTAATATTAAATAAAATATTTTTACCTAAAAATGTCCATCGAAGGAAAGTTTAACAGCATTCTTACAACCAAAGTTTGAAAACTATGAGGAAGAAGATAGGATCGAATTCAAACAGTGGGTAGCTACAGACAGGACACAGATGATAACTCAAACTTCAACCATTGATGAATTTATTGATGAACTAACAACAAAAATAGAAAAATTGATCCCAAATTCTTATATTGCAAAAAGTTAGTCGAGCTATTTTAAAAGTCTAAAGGATAACTGCGCGCCAAATCAAGCCATTATATCAATCAGTTGACTTCAGCGAGAATTTCTCTTTTGTGATTCAAGATGAGGTACAGGGTTATCATTGGATTCTAACAGGGTATCTTGAATCTTATAAACCATACAAACATCATGATTTAAGTCATCGGAAATTATACAATGTGATGAGACTATTTTTTTGTCATCAACACTCTTGTTAATTATTACTGGGTGAACAGTGCAGGAGTCTGAGGTCCAATGATAACCCTGTACCTCATCTTGAATCACAAAAGAGAAATTCTCGCTGAAGTCAATTGATTGATATAATGGCTTGATTTGGCGCGCAGTTATCCTTTAGACTTTTAAAATAGCTCAACTAACTTTTTGCAATATAAGAATTTGGGATCAATTTTTCTATTTTTGTTGTTAGTTCATCAATAAATTCATCAATGGTTGAAGTTTGAGTTATCATCTGTGTCCTGTCTGTAGCTACCCACTGTTTGAATTCGATCCTATCTTCTTCCTCATAGTTTTCAAACTTTGGTTGTAAGAATGCTGTTAAACTTTCCTTCGATGGACATTTTTAGGTAAAAATATTTTATTTAATATTAAAATGTCTAATTATTAACAAAATTCAGCCATTGAGACTCTCATATTGCTCATAATTAATGTGTTGTAACTTGCAGTGGTCTTAGTAAATAGAAGGAGGCAAATACACAAAACTTTTATTTATTTAAATTAAAGCCCATTTCATGTAGATAATTTAGGAAAAAAAAAGTTCTTGATTATCTCATTCCCTTGTCGTGATATTTCATTTTACGCTAAACTTTGTTTGTAATTTTAAAATTTTATAATATCCAACATATAATTTTTTTAAAAATATTTTGGGGTCCGTTACATTTTTTTTACAATTCCTCATAGTTATAAGAACATGCCTTAAAAATTTCAACAAGATAGGAGGTTAAATAAGTGAATGAGAAATTATTTTCTACACCACTACACGTTTTATCTGGCCTTATACGAGGCTCGGAAATTTAAAAACGCCAATCTTTAAACTGCCATTACTCAAAAACTATGTGAGATAAAAAATTAAAATTTGGTGGTGTTTTTCATGTTTATAAATAGAACATATTTACCAATTTTCATAAAAATCTGAGATTTTGGGTGAAACGGCCTGGATGAGTTGACGTGGAATGACCCTTATATAAAATAGTTCACAAAAATATTAATAAAAGAATATAATTATTAAATTATTTATTTCAAGCTAACATAGTTATTGTTGTTCTATTAGTTTTAGAATATATATATTATAATCAATTTCTAGAGAAATAGTCACATAACTAAATTCGATTTTAAGTGTTATTAGATTTAATACATTTTTTAATTTTATTAAATTATTATTTATTTATTGGATGGATAGTTATATGGTTAATTTAATGATAGAATCAAACATTTATAAAAAACTACAAATAGGTAGGTATATTGAATTTTCAAGATTAAATTAAATTAAATCCTTATTAAAGTAAAAAAAATAAATAAATTTGAAATTATTTGAATCGTTGATTTCAATCGAGTTTTATAAGATTCAAATTTTTCAATCAGATATAGTTAAATTATTTTCAAGATTTTCAGATAAAAATTTGTGAAATTATGAAGAAATAGTCATTTATTGTTATAAAGATATTTGACTCTAAACATTATTACATAATCATATTTTGAAGAATGAAAATAGAATTCATTGGTTTCTTTTTTTTTTAAATATAATATTTAAATTTATACGTAAAGTATTTACACATTTTAAGTATTTTAAAATATATGAACCATCCCTCACATTCCTTTCACCTCTTCTTGCCTTAGATTGAATATATTTTGTACAAATAATAAGAAAAAACAACCCTAAACACCCTTAGTTTAAAAATTTGACCTCACTTCTCATTTAAATATTTTTTTTTTATTTGGTTATAAATTTCTTTTTTTGTAATTTTATTGACTTTTGGATTCTATGGACATTTTAGTCAACAATCACATTTATTTTAAATTAATTATTTAATCTTAAATATCTAAGTAACCCCGCAGGCTTTGGTTACTTAACATCAAGTTCAGCGGACCAATACTATACCTAGTAAGCTATCAACCTGGTCCATTCATTATAAAAATATAATAATTACATCTCTCAAAAAGAATACCAGAAAAATTTGGTTTTAATTTAATTAATTAATGTACATATATTAATAATAATCTCTATTGATTTAAATAAGTTTATATAATACAATATCAAAACTTTTTTAAATCTTCATTTAAATCTTGAATTTTATAATCTTTAATAATCCATTACCACTAGATGAAAGATTAAAGATTTTTAAAATAGAAATTTAAAAAAATAAAATATCATAATGTCGTGAACTCTTAAATGATAATACTAAGATAATAAATTTTATCAGGGAATAAAGGCTGGAAATAATTGAGTAAATTATGTATTTTTTTGCAATACATACCGGAATATTGGTCCAGTCATCCAGGCGTTGTTCAATGGTTCGACCTCTTTTTGGACGCATCATAATATAAACTTTCTTCAAATTTGGAAATGAGTATAATAATTTTTCAAGAAGCACTTTGCCCATAAATCCAGATGCACCCGTTATAAAAATCGATTGACCGGTGTAAAAATCCGAAAGAGAAGTACTTTTCCCCGCCATTGCGCTAAACACCTAAAATAATATATTCCAAGTTTGTTTTTATAAATTATAAAAATATAAAATAAATTATATTATATAAGATTACAGGTAATATGTTTTATTTTATGTGTATATGTATAATACAATAGATAATTGTTACTATGAATCTCTTAAATCTGAAATAATTTAATAACTTTTGGACAATAATGCTATTTTTGATAAAATGTATTATAAATAATTAAAAAATGATTCAAAATTGAACCATTTTTATTTTTACTTATTTAATAAATTTTGTATATTTAAAATACAATATAAATTTTTTGATTGAAATTGTATGTATCTATATTTCTTCTTATTTGAAGACTATATTATAGTTTGCAAACTTTAAAACCAATCTTTGACTAGAAAGACAAACTTGTTTAAATTAAATTATTAAAAATCAAACATATTATAAGAGAAAATATGCAAAGAAGATAAAAATAAACTTGTTTTAATCTTGAGGTTAAAACAAGTATATTGTAAAAAGTTTTATTTGGCTTGCCTTGAAAATATATTTTTAAGAATATACATGTGAATGTAATTGAAGTGAAGACACAAAAACAAGTTATCTAATAAAATATATTTTATTGGTACGGCATCAGGTCTTGGGACCTGATCAGTAGTTTTTCACATAAATATTGCACTTTGGTTTTAGTCACCCTTAGGGTGTACCAAACATAAAAAGACCTCTCGTATGTTAAAATTCCAAGAAGGGATATAACCTTTCTAGTAGATTGGCATCTAAACAAAGTAGAGATGTTGTATGATCACTACAACAATGGGTTCTCTCAACCTTTTTTAATCTGATTCTCTCGATCTCTGCTTTTCGTTTCAAATAGCTTCCCAAATTTGATCAAGCAGGCTGGTTGCCCCTCACACTAAACCCCAAAAGGAGAAATAATTAATTTTTGAATTTCCCTAGCTATCGAAGTCTGAGTATTAAATAAAACTAGTGATTTTAAGGTTTACTAGGCTTGTAAGTTGTTATACAAGGATTTTGAAATAATCACTGCTGATTAAGGCTAAATGGATAACATTACATCAAATCTAATCTGGCAGGGCAGAATGCCCCTCGACTAGATGAGAAGATTGTCGAAAATAAATAATAATTTAAATAAAAATATGTAATATCTTTAAATATATAATTAATTACAAACTTGTGTAGGTTTCAATTTATTTAATATTATGTTTTAACATATCAATACTAATAAAATGTGATTATAAAGTGATGAAACGAAACAAAATTAGGTTGTAATCACTATTACAGGACTACTTTAATTACATATATTTTTTTTTTAAATCATTAGCCTTTTCCGTTCTAAAATGATAAACAACAATCCGAACGGCTTTGTTCCCATCTAGTTCTGTTTCTGATAAATTTATATAAATATGCTATTTTTTTAATATTTCCTTTTTACAGTTAAGATTTATATTAATTTATTTTAGAAGAAAGATAAGTTTAAAATGATTTTAAATTAGCGTTTCTCAACCTTTTTGGACCAAACACCCACTTCGTAAGGCCGTCTTTAGGATTCTCCCCCTCTATAATTTTTAACAGATAAAAACTGCATGATAATCACTAATATAGGGTAGGTACACTATCGAGTATCGCAAAATCATCTTACGTTTTTTTTTAGAATCATATTGAAAAAATTGAAAAAAGCAAAAAAGCCTGATCGCAAAATAATCTTACCTTTTTTTAGAGTTGAAAATGATTTCGCCCCCCAAAAGCGTATAGTCAAATAATCGCCCAGGTTGAGAATCACTATTTTAAATAAACTCATATATAAGTAAATCTAAAATAATTTAATATATACATATATATATATATATATATATAAGAATAATGTTTTTCTAAAAAAATATTTTAATACAGGATTATTAAATGATTTATTTTTTATCTTTTTGAAAATATAAAACATGGTATGTTACTATTTTTTTCATTTATCTATTTTTTCTAATACTATTCTAAATAGACTTTAAAATATCAAGTTATTATATAAAAAATATACTTTTTAAGTAAATACACTCATTGAAGTGATTTTCACTTTCCATTAAAGACCACTTGTTTAAGGTGTTTAATCGATTTGCAAATGAATCTATTTGATATGATGTTGCCATTAAGAATGTTTACACATTTCATTCATCTTACGTTTCACTTAAACTTTCATTTAGTTGGAAAGTAATTTTACTAAGTTACTCTTATTGGTTCAATATTCAAATAAGATATTAAGAAAATACCTACTTCATTTTTTTTTATTATTATTTGATTATTAATTTCACGATATGGTATTTGTTTTTGATTCTCTATTTTAGAAAATAAGTAATATTAAATATTTAAAAAATAATAGATTAATGTCGTCATATATTTTAAAACAAATTATATCATTATCTAATTGGATGATTTTCATTTAATTATAGATATTTATAAAATCGCACGCTTGTTGACCAACATAATGAGTAATATTGTATCTCATTAATAAATTTTAAAATAATATCTTTAATATTCTCTTAAAAAGTAATAATACCAAATAAAATTTCAATTTCAATTAAAATGTAATCTGTTTAATATAAATTATATATAAAAAATAATTAAATAATTGTATAATAAAAATATTAAATATAAATATATATACAGTAAAACCTATGGATATAACGCAGTTAGGGATGTGGCACGTTTTCTATATCTTAATAATATAAATATAAAAAATCTTTATAAAATAACGTTTTTCCAATGGTTTTTCTATAAGCCTGACAAAGTTTATGGATGAATTGATTCATATTCAACGAAAAACGTTGTGCGCATTTATTTTTATTTATTTATATGAACGTGGTTATGTTGATGTGGGAAAGGCATTACTCACGATAGAGGCTACCTATGCGACCAAATGAATCATGTCTACCTTAGTTATAAGCTAACCGTCGTGTAAGGAGAATTTGTTGCAAATTTGAACATCAACATAATTGAAATTTCATTATATTTAATTCAAAGGCTCGTTGTTTATTTTTTTTTTAAATTTTTGTAATAATAGTATATTCCACGTTTTGCACATTCTTTAAAATTAATATTAAGACTTGTTTATTCACATATCCCTCATTGTTTACTATTTTCAAGTCTCTCTAAAATGGGGTCCAAGGAGTAATTTGACGCATTGTATGTGGAGGGATATGGTTTTTCCTCTGTTTAACAGTGAAAAATTGAACCCATCCAAACAATTTAGAAAGACGAGGAAAATATTCATAGTCTCAGATTTATATAAATATATTATTTAAGTTATACTATTATATTGTGCAAAAGTTTATTTTTTATTTTTATAAATGGACGAATGGTGAACATATTAATTACTTGAATCTTTATATACATCTTATATAACTATTCTCAATTTTTGACATCAAGAAGAAAAATTATTAATTTAAAATTTATATTTGAAACTTTCTATGATTATTTCATAACGTATTGAGCTTTTCAAATATATTTTTCAATGAAAAATATATCAATACTAATAAACTAATTGTAGGATATATAAGAATCATTTATTAAAATAGAAAGTAATTTATTATTATTATTAGGTGTAAGGGCATGACAGCAATAGAACCATAGGTAATCGATTATGAAATAAAACATATATTTGCCGTAGAATCTCTAATAATACGTACCCGTATACGTCTAATAATACGTATAATACGAAAGTTACATTTTGTCCTAAAATTACAGGAAAATTAAATATTTTCATATAATTCAACCTAACTTTTCCGTCAAATTTTAGAAAAAAATCTCTCTCTAACAATTAATTTATAATACACAATAAATTAACATCATTTGAATAAAATGTCCTTTTGTCTAACAAATTAAAAGTAATTAGCTAAGCAAATTAAATATGATAAGTTGCAAAAAATCAAATAAAGAGTGTATTTAGGCTCATGTTTTTTAATATGTATTATATTTGTATATACATTATACTCATGTAATAGCTGTGTTTAAAAATTAAAATTTAATTTTTTTTTCTCTCTTGACTAATATGCATGGCGATTTTAGAAAGAAAGAAGTAAAAAAGTGCATATTATACGCTGAATTTTACGAATTTTAATTAACAATAACAAACACACAGGCAATCAAAACTATATATATATATATCAAACTAATAACCAAAACAACTCACCGGGAATTAATTTATTGAGATAGTTTTCCATCACCAAGGTAAAACATCTAATGTTAATAATAATCATAAAAATGTATTTCTTTTTAAACCAAATTAATTAAATGATCTCTGTGCACCTTCAAAAAAAAAAAATTAAGAGTTATAAAATTATGTCAAATTGGTAAAGAAAGATTGACTCGAAGATTATTTATAGGGAAACCAATTGTGCATCAACCGGTGGGCAGAAAATATAAAGGCAGAAATGAGAGAATTAGAAGAAGGAAGGAATCGTATGGATAAATGTGATTGCTATGATTGCTATAATATCTTACAGTTTAGTAAATCCTGAGATATACATAAAATTAAAATTAATTATCGATTTATAAGATCTAATAATGATCACATAATTATTGCTATTTTTAACGGCAATTATCAATAAAATTGAAATATTCTAATTAATAAAATAAATAATTTAAAAAATAATCACTTTATTTAACTATCAATTAGCAATTTTCAATTTTCAACAATATTTATTATTGAATGTAAAAATCCATATTAAGATGAAAAATAATAAAGATATCAAATGAATATTTAAACATAAAAATTATTTCGAAAATCTAAATCTACCTTTCAAATCTTATATAAGAACAATAACAAAATCGTTAAATAAAAACTAAAAGGAAATTAAATCTATAATTAGAAATTGAAATAAAATGCAATTACTGGTGATGCAGGTTAGAAATCAACTTTTCATTTAATTTTATGGTGTTATGGATTTATCTAAGAAATCATAGGAGATATCAACAGCCTTCGGCGTATTTATGGAGGGGCACCGGGCATCATTTTTATTTACATATAGATATAGAAAAACCTCTTGTTCTCTTCGTTTCATAATAATTGGTTTAAGATTACAAAATCTTTAAATATTGTCCATAGAC
Organism: Labia minor; assembly: GCA_963082975.1. Lineage (NCBI taxonomy): Eukaryota > Metazoa > Arthropoda > Insecta > Dermaptera > Spongiphoridae > Labia > Labia minor. The sequence continues at coordinate 68,237,358 of OY720347.1, forward strand.
CAAGAAATTGCAAATACTATAAATTTTCAAAGAATTTTATATGATTATAGAAATAAATACTTAAATTTGCATTCAATTATTTGTACAATTTGTTTGTTTATACAAAAGAGTTGAAATTATTTATTTATATATATATAAATACATAATTAAAAACATTTAATGTTATTACTATCTCGCCAGAGATAGTATTGCGAACACGAAAATTTTCGATGTTGAGATTTTGATGTTTTTTATGTTTTGAAGGTTCCTGAATCATTTTCATTAAGGTTGAGAAAAATATCTGTGTGTGTGTGTATGTAACCAAGATTACGAAAAAACGGTTTGAGCTAGAATCATGAAATTTGGTACATGGGCACTATACAAAATTCATAGTTTTCTATCAACTTTTGAGAAATGTAGCTCAACCCGAAGAGGGTCATTACCTACAACGTTTTGATTTTTTTTCTTCTAAAGTAACCGTAAAAATAAAGATATATGTTTGATAATTTTTCACATGATTAATAATTGTATAAAACTGCTATATATAGAATTTCAGCTTGATTGAATCGCTAAAAGTACCAGAATTAATTTTTTAACACTGCAAAACTCACGCGCCAACACGTGACGTTTTGCCATCAACAAAGAGTCAAACATGGCCTGGTTTAATAAATATTATTTATTAATTTTAATTTATAATTTATAATTAATTTAATTTAATTTAAATTAATATATGTTATTAATCCAATTCAAATTTGCGAGATAGTCGAGTGGAGACACTCCAAATTTTTTTTTAATTTAACTAAATGTTTGGTTTCATAGATTAAGGAACCTGGAGACTCTGTAAGTTTCTAGTGGTTTTAAAAAACTATATTGTAATTTTATAAAAGTTTCTTTTATCCTATCCTATATTAATGTTTAATTTAAATATGACATCTAATGGTAAAAAAACCTACCTATAGTTTGTATCAATTACAATTGTTTATTTATGTTTATTAATTTATAAAAACAACAATTTTATAGACTTGAACGGACAGTAAAAGTTCTAGGTACGCGATTGGTAAGAATCTTGCAATACTAACTAATAAATAAGTTGAATTAAGGTTATAAAGTATGATAGTAAGTGAAATTATTTCATTTCGAACTAGTAAGATTCTCTCCGTGCCTTGATTAGAAGTAAAAAGAAATAGTTTGTGTAAGATTTTCCGAGCTTTTTATTATTATATAATATATATAAGGTTCCCATATATTTTCCCCCTCGCAAAAAATAAAAATATTATTTATATTTCTCATTTCTTTTATTTTAGTCATAGTAATTTTTGATACTAGAGAACGCAAATTCTAATAAAAATCATTAGAAAATTTAGAAATATTGTCTCCTATTAAATTAAATCATGTTGTTGACTATAAAGAATGTAATTGTATAGAATTAATTTATTGAATGAATTAAAACATAAAGAAAATATAAGCCCAAAGAAAATTAAGATCTTAATTTACAAAATGAAAGAAAATGAATGTAAAGTAATGAGCACAGAAAGCGGCCCGAGTAATTAGTATTTAATAATTTATTATTTAATTTAAAAAAATAGAATGTTGATTTTTCAAATATGTCTTAAACTTAGAAAAACAAAATTATAGTAATACTCATAAAAAATATTTTAATGTTTATTTATTTAATATTTTTTAAAATCTCGAGCCGCTAGGTGTGTCAGGTATTTTCTATTTTATATATATACTAGCTGCTTCGAGCGCCTTCGGCGCTCTCCACACCTAGACGGGGGCTCCGCCCCCTGTACCCCCCCCCCCGAGTGTCCCTATTCTGAGCTATAACCATCTAACTCCTACCCTGTCCCATCTCTCTCACGTTCCTTCCTACATTGTCCGCCCTGTTCACAATTGGTCTTCCGAACGGACGTTTCCCAATCGAACTCCCCACGAATATATTTTTCCTCTCCCATTCTAGCCATGTGCCCTGCCGATCCCAGCCTTCTCGCTTTTATAACCCTAACTATATCTAGAGATGCATAGAGGTCATGCAATTCCTTGTTATGCAGTCTCCGCCATTCCCCGGTGTCCTCATCTTTCTTTGGTCCATAAATGCTGGGAAGAATCCTATTCTCAAATACTCTGAATCTACTCTCATCTCCCAGGGTTATAGACCATGCCTCCCACCCATATAATACAATTAATAATTTAATAATTTTGATCCCCTTTGATAATAATTTCCAGATTGCAACCTCGATTTAAATTCTTTGCAAATATTATTCTCTCTGATACTAATTATTTTGTCTTATCACTATTAATTTCAAACCCCATCAATTTTCCTGCCTCGATTAATTTTTTTATGCTACTTTAAATGTTATTAATTTATTTAAAAAAAAATCAGAGTAAACAAAATAAAAATAAAATATAAAATTAGCATAACACTAAACTACTATAAAAATAATATTAAAAAATATATTATATATTAAAATCTTACGTGAAAATCCAATTATGAGATCAAATTTTCTTAATTAAAATAATTTACTCACATAATCTTAAAAATTAATAGTATTAAATTATAGCCGTAATGTGAATGTTTTCAAAGTTTAAAAGGCCAATAAGATCAATTGAGATATTGTAAATATCAATAGATATATAAAAAGATTTTTATCTGCACATTGCTCAGAATTTAAATTACCGCCACCAGCGCCTCTATGATCTAGTATGGTAACTAAACTATTTTTAATTAATATTCTTTATAATTTTTTTAAAATTTTTCTAATTAAAAAATCGAAAATCGGGCTTCGAGGTCTGGTGGCCAGCCCCTTTGTGCTTCCGTGTAAAAAATTCCATGTCCCTGCGTGCGATAGATTTGCCTGGAGAGCTCGGTCAGACAGACAGACAGACAAACAGACACACACATTACACTTGCTTTTATTATTATAGATATATATATATATATCTATAATAATAATAGTTTGTTTTAGTAAAAAAACAAAAAAACAAAATTTAATTATGGTATAGATAATAATTGCTGAAATAAAATCAAAATCAAAAGATTGCAACATATTTAGTTTAGAAAATTTCAAAATATTTCCTTTGCCTCATTTGCATCAAATTAATATTCTCTTTAATTAAAATTTAATGAAGGAATTATGTTTTTAAAATCAATTAATCATTAAATTCAAAGCATTAATGACAATATAGATAAATTTAAATGTAAGAATATAGAGTTTTATAAAAATAGGTGAACATGAAATCTTTAATATTAGTTTATCTTGTTATATAATATCATCTGTTATGTCCCAACTATTTCCTGAATTCGGCTTTGTTTAATCTACTTTCATTCTATCTTTCACTCACTGTGTTCATATTTTTAAATTTCCTTTAAGCTGATCACTAAATAAATATTAGATGTATATATTAGTACTCTACTTGAGTTTAATGATTAAACAAACCTACTAAAATATTATATAAAAATTTATTCACTTATTTATTTAATTTTATAAAATAATCAACATCTTTTTAAATATAATAATAAATTAAATAAAGATAAAAAAATTAATTTTGTTTAATTAAAATTAAATTATTTTTTTTTTTATTTAAGGTGTATCTAATTATTATATATTAAAATGTTTTTACTCTTGTTTTAATAAATGGTATAAAAATGACAATGAAAACTCGTTTGAAGTTATTTTTGTATTTTTTAATCACTGCAAAGTGTACAACTTGTTTGACCAAGTTGTTTCAAATGAACTCGGATGGGATTTCACTTTCTACGCAAGATGTTTATCTGAAATATCATATGAAAAGAAATAAGAATTTTTTTTTAAATTTTAGCATTTTATGAAAAACATACTAATAAATTGATCAGACTTATTATCTGTTAACTAACGATATAAACTAGACACTTAATAATTTCTTAATATGTAAAAATTAATTATGTAAGATTTAATGATTATGTAGGAATGAATGTTATTTCTTTTCCCCTTGACCCTTCCAAGGATTAATAATTTTATAATAGGTTCGGTTTTAATATAAATAAATATTATAAAAGGAAGTGAATAAATAGGAATATATTTTTAACGAACATTATTTGATTATTTCTTAAATAAATATATTTATAGATATTCTATTAATAAAATAATTCAGATCAATACACATAATTTTCTATCTATCTATCTATCTATCTTTGTGGCTCTACAGAACTCGAAAGTTCTTGGCCGCAGCAACCACATTTCTCCAAGTATCCCTATTCTGAGCCACAACCCTCCAATTCCTACCTACTCCCATCTTTCTCACATCCCTTCCTACATTACCCACCCCTGCTTCCTTGGTCTCCCCCACCAATATATTTTTCGCCATACTTTCCTCTCCCATTCTAGCCACGTGCCCTGCCCATCGAAGCCCTCTCGATTTTATAATTTTAACTATATCTGGAGATGCATAGAGGCCATGCAATTCCTCGTTATGCAGTCTCCGTCATTCCCCGGTGACCTCTTCTTTCTTTGGCCCATAAATGCTTCGAATAATCCCATTCTCAAATACTCTAAATCTACTCTCGTCTCCCAAGGTCATAGACCATGCCTCACACCTATATAAATTACAACCGGAAAAATAATTGTTTTATATATTTTGATTTGTATCCCCTTTGATAATAAGCCCCTTTACTGCATGATAACAGGCGTTTCCCGATTGCAACTTCGCTTTAAATTCTTCTCGAATATTATTATCCTTACAGAACCTTAGTATTTAAAAATTTTTCTACATTTTCAAATTATACATTTTGTATGTTAAGACTTTGTGTGTAATACTATAACATAATTTTTTATAAATATATATATATATAGATAGATAGATAGATAGATAAATAGATTCTTTATATCCTGATTGCAAATTTCGTGATCCAACAGATTTTTTTAATTTATAACATTAAATCAGAGTTTATCTTAAAACGAAGTATAAAATTTAATTTCTTCCAGAGGCGAATTAATGAAAAAATTAAACACAAAAAATATTACAAATCGGTCAATAAATGAAATACTAGTATTTTTAATCTGACAAGTGGTACCCCACGCTAACACAGCCAAATGGGCATCCTTTAACCGGACTTGGCAATCGCTTGAATCAGCTTAAATCACAACCTTTTTCGCCTGTTATTTTCGTTAAGCTTTAGCAAAGAATCGCAAGTAACAATTCAAAAAGTTGTTTTCCGTTAAATCGTGTGAAACCCATACATTGAGTTTTTTCTTGGGATCATCCTAGCAATGGAATCCGACTAGACAACTGTCACAAAATTACTTATTTTCAAAGAATTATTTCAGTTTTAAGTCGCGGTATAGAATGATATCATGATCTATATAGCTTCACTAAAGTCATCTAGAACAGAAGTTCTCAAACTGGTACATGTTCCACTGGTGGTTCCTTATAACCTGATGGTGGTACCTACAAGACAGTTACTTTTAGTGACAAAATCATTTTAATGATACCTGAGCTCTTTGTAGTAAGTTTCTGTACCAACTTCAAAAAGTATGAGAACCTCTGATCTAGAGAAAAAACATCAGAGCTTATTACTCAATTGTTAAGTATCTTGATATATCAATTAAATAATTGAAAATTTTCATTCTGTTGACTATGGTTGTCGACTAAAATTTTTTTCTTTACTTAATGTGAAGATATAATTTTCTTAAAAAATTATGTAAACTGATGAATTTAATGTTTCCAATAGAGGAATGTTTAATATAAAGAATACTCATTTTCAATTTGTTGGTAAATATAAAATAATTAATACCTAAGTTCAATTTATAGATGTAAATTAAAATAAATTCTAAATTAAAGATTACGTTGATAATAGACCTAAAAATTTCGATATATTAAATAAAATTAACTTTTAATTTTTTTTGTGTTTGAAAACAATTTCTATTATAATTTTCTTATAACTTTTTTACATTATATTCATTTTAAATTAAGATTTTGATCTTATATAGAAAACAAAGAAGTATTTTAATTTTTTTTGTTGTTTTTATTAATTATATTTAAGTGTTATATTTATATAATTAAACAAATTTTTACCTTGTATGATTTTTTTTACTCTAATTGATTTTGTTGATCATATATTCACATAAATTAATAATTAACATAGGATATATGAAAAAAAATGATATAGAATATTTATAAGTCTGTTTTTATCAATACATCACTAAATCTAACTAACGAAAAATAGAAATTAAAGGTAAAAAAATATGAATAGAGAAGTATGTTTCTTAATAATTATTATTGTTAAAGTGCAAGGATAAATCAAATTAATTAAAAAAATAAGCATAAATTAAAAATCATAATTAGATATTAAATTATTAAAGCTTTGGTGGTTGTTTTTATTTATAACGGAATTTTGTAAATAAAACCACATATTGATATTTGTTATTGTAAATTTATTCAAAAATATACACAACGTTTCGATTTTGCAATCGTTATCAAGAGACTCGAAACGTTGTGTATATTTTTGTATTTTTTGAATAAATTTACAATAACAAATATGTGGTTTTATTTACAAAATTCCGTTATAGGTAAATTCGTATTCATTTAAAATGTCATTGATATCCTATCATTGGTTATTTGTTGTTGTCGCAATGTTATTTACTAAGTATTGTTATTATTTTACTACTATTAATTTGTGATTAATTTATGTATTAGTTTTCATAATTATTCATGAACATCTTTTTTTAAATATATATGTTTTTTAGCTTGTTAAAGTGTCAAAATAAGCAAAGCTGAAAAGGAAAATAATACTTATATAATATTTAACCAGCTGGTCAGAGCGCCTTCGGCGCTCTTCACAGCTGGACGGGGGCTCCGCCCCCTGTACCCCCGAGTAGTACATCGTATTTGGTTAAAAGTAGTAAAAGGTTTTCATCCATTTTGTTTCAATCATTATATTACATAAAACATTCATTTCTTTTTGTGTTCTTATTTAAAATATATTTTAATTTAATCAGTAAATTAATTATATATATTATTATTGTATATGTTATATCTATCTATTTATATAACTCAAAGATACTCGAAAGTTCTTGGCTACATTTCTCCAAATGTCCATATCCTGAGCCCTTGTCCCTTGTGGGAAAAACATGGGGATTGCAAATGAATTCCGCAGCACTTGAGTGTCTGGCCCTGAGCTTTGTTGATAGTATGTTTGTTTCCTTAGAACCTTTACCTCCACAAAACATACCCACATTGCACTTTTATAATATATACCGGGACCCTGAGCCTTGGCTCGGTACTTAAGTTAAAAAAATGATTCATTATTATTGGATTTGGCTGGTAATATTAATACCTGGGACACCGAGCATTCGCTCTACCCTTTGAAAAATATTGATATACAATTCTTTAATTATTTATTACAATTATTAAATGTTACACATTTGCATCAATCTGATTAAAATTAATGAACTTGTGCTCCTCAATAATACATAAATATATAATAAATACATATATTTTTTTTTCTATAGTGTTTTTTTGAAAAACTGTTTAGCGCCCCAAGTGGTTATAAAACAAACAATTTTAGCTAGTATAATAAGATTAATCCAAGTAATATCGTCTATTTCTATTCGACACTATTTTCACTCCTTATGGTAGCGGCCCAGTCGATGATGTTATATGGACCGTTAATTAACCATTAACCATTCACCGAATCCCCATTCAAATAATAACATACAAACAGAAAAGTAGGCGTGTTGATATAAAATATATACCTGTGACACCGAACTATCACTCGACCCTTTAACCAATTTATACAATTTATTTTTGTATACTTTAAAAATTTTACAATTTTTTAATTATTTATTATAATTGTTAAATGGAATTTCTAAAAATGACCCATTAAAAATTTGTTTCCTAAAATGTTTCAAAATATTTCAAAGAATATTTTGTTTATAATTTTATTTTTTTAATATTTTATTTATAAAACACGAAAACATTTAAAATTATATGAATAATTGATCTCATAATTGGATTTTTCATTTTCAATTGACGATTTGAATTCATAAAATATTAAAAAAAAACTTTTAAACTTTTTAAATTATATTCAAGTAAGTATATAAGAATATAAGATATATTATGGGTGATTTCAAAAGGGACACATAGATAGATATAACATTTACAATAATAATATATATAATTAATTTACTGATTAAATTAAAATGTATTTTAAATAAGAACACAAAAACAAATAAATCTTTTATCTAATTGAATATTTGATATTGTTTGAATATTTAGTAAATAATATTTTATAATATTTACCGGAGTATAATAAATTGATAACGTCATTTAATTCTCCTACTATATATCGAATCGAATATAAAGATAAATCTTCTTTTAAACGTTGTGTGAAACAATTTCAAATAATTTAAATGTAAAACTATTAATGAAATTAAAAAATCAAATATATGAATATAATATAAATATTTTTAATTTTATTTTAAGAATAGATATATATATCTCACAGGCGGTGGTTGTGACGTCATCCATATATTATAAATTTAAATTAAGAAGAACTAATAAAGTTTCGTGAGATGTGATCAATAAAACTCAATTTTTCTTTATAAATACTATCTCTGTTGTGAATTTCAAAAAAATCGTTAGAGCGGTTTTTGAGAACAATGAAACAAACAAACAAACAAAGAAACAATTTTTACTCGTATAAGAAGATAAGATAAGATATATATAATAGAAATTGAAGACCTCTCCCAAAAAAACTTTATCAAGAATATATTAAATACCAAAAATATATTTTTTACATTGAAATTTTATAATATAAAAATAAACATAACTAAAATATTCTGGGATATATGCTATCTCCTATGAAAAAATCTTAATATCCTAGTAGTAAAAATTTTATTTTTCAATCAAATGTTTTTTATATATTATTTATTATTGCTCATGGAAAAGTCTTTTATGATGACGATATTTACTATAACATGTTTTATATTTCATATAAATTATAAGTATTCGATCGAAAAATTAATGAAGGAAACAAGATTTCAATATTTCAAATAACTAGGTCATATTTGGCAAGGAATTAAATTAAATATATATGTTTATTTATTCTGATTAATCTAAATATTTAGTAGTATTATATAATTGTGATCAAAGACATAAATAACTAGTTTTTTAATAAAAATAAAATAGAAAAATTATATAATAATTTTAGTAATTTTAATAAACAAATTAATTTTTTTATATAAAATAAAAAAATAAATATATTATACCAAATGAATTTTAGCTTTAGTCTCTAATAATAATTATTTTTTTAGATTATAAAAAAATAATTTAATTTTATTTGAAGGTCCAATTATTTTTGCTCATGAGTTTATACCCCTATGAAGGTCGCGTATCATGCATGTTTTTTCATCATTCAACATAAAATATTGGCATTGAAGTTTTTGAGAAAGAAATATTTTTTATGAATTATTTTTTACTAAATTTTTCTTTCCTTTGAAAGTAATAAAGAAATTACGTAATATTATTGTTCAATATTGATTTATAAATATTTATTCATCTTAATAAATTAAACTAAAAGGTACATAAATACATTGTTATATATATATTAGGAGGACCGGAAAATACATTAAATTCAAACAAATAAATTTTTAACAAGTTTTTATTTTCAATTAATTATATAATCACCCTTGTTATCAACAAACTTTTGCCATCTTTTAAGCAAATTTTCAATGCCGAATCGATAAAACTCAATTGGTTTTGAGCAAAATATCTGGAGATGGTATTTTGGACATCATTCAAATTTTCATATTTTTTCCTACTTAAAAAATGTTGTCGAGATCGGAATAAATGAAAATCCGATGGCCCAATATCAGGCGAATATGGTGGGTGAGGCAATACCTCCCATTCCAATTCATTAATTAAAGGTTGCGCAGTGCGGTCATGAATTATCATGTTTCAGAATAACGCCTTTTCTGTTTCACTGGACACTTTTCAATTAAACATTGATCCAATTGTTCACAGTAAAGGTCTGCATTTACAATTTGTTCATGTTTCAGCACATCAAAATCAATGACAAACAAGTGCGCAAACTCCACCAAACACACAAAAGCGCCTTTTTGGGATGTAAACCTGGCTTCGTGGTGATTCATTCGGTGAGAGCCACTGCCTTTTGCGTTTTGGATTATCATAAAGGATACACTTTTCATCTCCAGTGATCAAGCGATCAAAAAACGCTTTTTTATTGTGCCGCTGAAGCAATAAGTTGCATCTGGTGGATCGGTTAGCTTAGTTTTCTTCGGATAGATTATGCAGGACACAATACCTGCTTCTGCTTACTTTACCAATCTGCTGCAAATGTTCTTGAATGGTCGACCAAGGTTGGTTAAGAGTGCTTGACAGTTTTCCATTTACGCCCTTAACATGTCATTGTCTAAAGTTGTTGGTCTTCCTGATTGATATGAGTGGGAAAGATCAAAATTACTGGATTAGAAAATCACCTTTGACATTTACGAACGTCTAATGCACTTGGATAAACATCGCAAATGTTTTTGATAGCAACTGTTATGTTACTACCCTTGCGAAACTCAAAAAGCATACAATGCCGGATATGTACTTCTTCTGGTATTTGGCTTGCCGTTTCACATAAAATTGGAAAAAAAATATTTAAGATTAAATTATTTACTAGGAGACAAGTCACTTTAACCTTAAAATGTCTTTGGCACGACTTTGAAGTATACAATCAACTGATAAATGACAACATTATAGTACTTTCTGGTCCCCCTATTACCTGGCGCATTTAGAATAAATGATTTATGTTATATTTTAGATTCTTCGAAAAATACATAGGTTCCCTTAATTATATCGATTTTTGGAATTGTTAAAATTTTTAAAAGTATTTTTAATTCTAACATCATTTTGAAATTACATTCAATTGTCCTCCAGAGTCGATGTCCATCCATCCCTTATTTTTTTACTTTTAATTTTCTTCTTTTTTTTAATTTTATTTGAAATAATTTATATATAATTATTGCTCATATAATAAGGTTAAATAGATATTTGAGTAATTTAATATGTTTTTTCATATACGCTATACCCTCCACCCCATTGAAACAAAACTTCAGTGTAAATGGTCAATAAACAATTTAAATATTGAGAATACCTTAAGATTATTAATAATTTTTTAATACTAACTGATAAATAAATAATTGAATATATAAAATAAATAGATATGTCTGTACAATTTCTACATTTTAAGTAAAATTTAATCAAATTCTGCTAATTGAAAGGCTATAGGATTTTTCATTGATATTATGAAATTTTTAGAATTAAAATGCAGGATTTTTCATTGATATTATGAAATTTTTAGAATTAAAATTGCACTTAAAAAAATAAAATAATACAAATATAAAATTTTTTTATAAAATAACGTTTTTTTCGTGGACTAAAAAGAATAAAATAATTTTTCTTCTCTCTTGATAAAGTTTATGGTTGAATTGCTTCATATACAACGAAAAATGTTATGCGCATTTAGTTTTAATTTGCTTTCATCTTATTTATATGCAATTAAATTCGAGCTATAATTTATATATATACTTACATACCACACTCAAACACTTCATTAACAATTAACACTATTTCCTCTAATATAATACTGTTTTGGATTTGATTGATAATATGTAAATTTAAGAAAATTTTACAATTTGTTACATACTTTGATATAAGTATATTTTACAGTGAAAAATAATAAAAGATTAATTTCTTAGCTCTTAATCTATCAATTATATTGCATAATAAAAAAATTTGTCAATTTATGTGTTTAATAAAATTTTTACTATTACAAAAATTTGTCTTGATGTTTCATATAAATAAATAAAACTAAATGCGCTCATCCATAAACTTTGTTAGGCTTATAGAAAAATTATTTTATTCTTTTTAGTTCATGAAAAAAACGTTATTTTATAAAAAAATTTTATATTTATATGATTTTCAATATATTATATGTCCTTTAAAAATTGTTTATGGGGATTTTTAGTTAATGTTTATTAAGAAGAATTTAGTATAAAATAAAGTTTTAGTTTTTTAATAAAAAGTTTGCTTTATTTATTTTTATTTTAATTATTTTAAATTAATACCTATATAATCTATTTGTATATAAAATGGTTAATTATTTATAAAATAAATATTTTAAAATGTAATATTCGTTAATACAAATTTTTTTAATTTATAAATCTTTTGTTTTGCTTTTGATTATTGATTGATTGATTGCAATTCATAAATCAGGAGGATCATCACACTTTACTAATAATTAATTAACTATTCACTAAAGATATATTTAAAAAGATTTATAAATTGAGATAAATAATAAAATATTTATTTACCAATTCATAATAATTAAATAATAAGTAAATAATAAATAATAATAAGTATAAGTAAAAAATATAAGTTCAGATCTTATTTTAAAAAATTCAATTAATATATTATTATTAATATTATTATTATATTATATAATTGATATAATAATTGATTAAAAAAAATCAAAGTAAAATAAAAAATAAATAGTTAGAATTCTTTTGAAAATGTTAAACCGCTGCATCTTACCTTAATCAATCTCTTCGAAGATTTGTTACTCTAGTGTAGATGATTGTTCTGTCCCCACTGGTCCCCACTGAGTAAGAACAACCAAACTCACCTGTATTACAACATGTGTTGTTGTAGCTTGAAGCGATGCGAGCGACTCCACCGGGAGACCCAAACGCGCTTTCACTTGCTAGATAAAATGTGGATCACCACTAGAATCATGCTAAATGAAAGGGATAACATTCCAATCACCAAAGAAATCCTCAAACTATAATAATATATAAGAAGAAATATATAAAATTCCATAAAGCGCACTAAATATTCAGAAAACAAAAGGAAAAATGATTTTAGTAAAATAATGTAGAATAAATAAGAGATAATAAATATATACACATATATATGTATATGTATATTGGAATAATAATTTATTTAAATAAATAAATTTTTAGTTATAAATAAAAAAAAAACACTACATATAAGGGAAATTTTAAATTTTAAAGGTAAATATATCTATAGACATAGGAAAAGAGAAGTTACCAGCGCCTGCTAATTATTTTCTATTTAATAAGTGATATGAATAAACGAAGCGTTATTTCAATGGTAATTGAAAGTATTAATAAAAATCTCACATATATATATGTATTGATTTTTTATATTTATTTAATATCTCTATTTAAAATAAAAAAAAATATATTTTTCGCAACTAATCACCATGGTTTATTATTTATTAATTTATTCTATATATCTCTTTACCATTGTTGAACTCGAAATTTCTTGTCCACAATCCACAATAAGCACATTGAACGGTGCATATCCTAAGCTATCTCCATAAAATTGATCTACACACCCGTCGTTTCACAATTGATTGAACATCTTTGCACCTGATTTTTTTCTTCTATTCAAGTTACCAATATCAAAATTCTCTTGTTTTTCCGGCCTATAAATTTTACAAAAAAATTTTATTTTTCCAAATCAAACTATTTATTATAATTATCATTAAGCGATAATCGTATATATTTTAATGAGGGTACAAACTTCATAAAAATTTATTTCAAAAAAATTTAATTTTAGATAATAAATTGTCTAAAATATTGTAGTACTGTCTAGAAATCTACGTTTCCCATAACTAAAGAAAATATTTATTAATTTTTATCTTTTTCTTTAATTTTATTGTATTTTTATTTTAATATAACCAATTGATGAGTTAAGATTATGAATGTATTGTATTATAAAATAAATATAATTTAGTCATTGTGAATATCTTTGATATTTTGAAAACATAACCGTCTAAAAAGATTTCATAATGTGGTGGTGAATAAAATCTCGCGGCAGAAATGAAAAATTTATATGGTTGGGAGAAAATAATTACAAATAAAATTAAACATTTAAAAGAAATTATTTATTTATTAAAAAAAGTAACAAATCAACAATTTAAATAAAAGTATTAACTTTTTTTGTTTTATTCATTGATCCCATTTTATTTCATTATTTATTTTTTTTTTCTTTGACTTAATAACAATTGCATTATTTTTGTTTGGGGATTGTAAGTTTGGACACCAATTGAGAAAAGATTGATCCCCCAGCTCGTTGTCCTTTTTTCTTGAGACATTCCAATGTACGCATCTTGAAATATATAAAATAAAAATTAAATATAAATTGTAAAAATTAAAATATTTAAATTTCTAAGTTATATTTACCGATAATTTCATATCGTATTGATTGTGTTTATGGATTAGAAGCCATAAATTAACAGCCAATGTGAAAAGAGATGAATCTTGAAGATCAGCCAAAGTTACCACCCGATTGAATAATTCAAGGGCTAAAGAGGACTTAAATAAATGTTCAATTAATTTGTATAATTTTTAATAAAAATTATATTTACTTATTATTTATTTAATAAATAAATAATTGAAAATTCTGTTAATTTTTTTAGAAAATATGAATAATAATGATAATAATTATCACTAGAAAATATAGTAATATTTATAATAACAATTTATTAAATGAGTGAATTGTAAATTAAATTAATTAAATTAATAATGAGACTATAAAAAATAGATAATCCTACTTTGGTTATTTCACAAAGAATATCACATTTATATAATATAAGAAATGAAGAATTATTTAGATATTTTATTAAAGAAATAGTATTCTATGATTAAATTTAAAAAAAACTTTAAAATATTATTATACCTGTTTTTCGTATTTTTCTTTACTACCAAGATATTTCAAATGGGACAAAATTTCGTCCAAAACAAAAGAACATATTTTATTAATTTCATTAATAAATTTTGGATCACATCCATAGAGAGCATCATTTGAGTCAACTTAAAAAGAGGGAAAAAAATTAAAAGTTTAATTTCATCAATTTTTTTTTATAAAGATTGGAAAGTATATATATTTATATATAATATACCTTTATCAATATGATAAGGATAAGATTCTTGAGAGGCTGCGGCAAGCATATCCAAAACACGAAGATAAACCAAACTGCGTGATGTATTATTTAAATCCCATGGAAAATGATGTATTCCATTAACCAAACCACGAATTAAATAAAGAACACCTTGTTCGGGATGATCCTAAAATTAGGTGATTATTCATGTAAAATTATAATTTAAATTTATTTATAAAAAATGATTTAAATAATTAATTTTTTATTTCTTGTTAAAATAGATGGTGTGATTTTTATATTGAATAATACCTTAAAATCTATAGTAATCAATCAGTTTTTTCTAGAGATGAATTTGAAATAATTTTTATATATAAATGATATAAGTATGGAAATATTTTACAAAAAGAATTGTGAATATCTTTGATATTTTGTGAAAACATAAACCGTCTAAAAAGATACTATTCTAATTAATACTGAGGGTATGTTATGTTATTCATTGAGCATTTCTTTTTGGTGTTAATTCCTATTCATTTTCTTCATTCATATCATATAGAACTATCTAGAAAAATCTAGTCGTATTCATCGGAGAACAGCCAGACAAGCACTAACTATATCACTACCACAGCCAGTTTCTTATTCCCTTGAAATGATCTCTTTGATATAATTCTAATAAATAATAAGAAATGATTAAATTATCATAATTAATAAAATTCGTAAAATAAACAATAATAAGTGGAGGTCCAATCAAATATTAATAAATTATTCTTTATAACACTTTCTTATAGGAAACATTTTTTTGAAAGTGTAGCACTACTAGTATTGACATTATTTTAATTTGGATTTAATTTTAATTTCACCTATATAGTTACCACCAGCCCGAGGGGCCCATCGCAACCTAAATAAAAATATTTCCTTAAAAAAAATTTAAAAAACTGTTGAGTTTATGGATAATCGGAGTTTAAATAAAACAAGTTATTCTTGATACAGATCGATTTAGGCTGTTACTTATACTTATACTTATATTTATCTTTATTGAACAACAGGTCTTTATTCGGTCGTGTTTGAACCCCGACTAACTTAAGAAAAAATAATCAAATTTGGGTCTCGGTGACCACAGCAAAAATTATGTATTTTTTACATAAGTACTATATATGTAAGTATAAAACAGCCTAAATTATAATATAAACAAAATTTGTCTTTAATTAAATAACAGAGGGCCCATTTCAATTTTACCGCCCGGGGCCCCCTATCAACTTAATCCGCCACTGGTTATAAGTTTTGATTTTAATAAAAAATTGATTTTAAAAAAAAATTAATAATATAAAAAGAAACTGTTACCGGAACAACTAACAAAGTAGATATGAAATTATTTAAATATCCAATTAAATAAAATTCAGTGCTACGAGTCTTGGAATCCACTTGAATACATTTTGGAGTTTCAGGAATAAGACTAATTGCAGCTTTAAAACAAGCATCAGCTAAAAATAATGAAATTCACTAATATTTAATATAAAAATAAAAATGTGATTTTATAAATAAATATAAATTTTGATTTAATTTACCTTGTCCAAAGCATTGATTGAGAAGAGCAACTTGTCCGGATAATAAAAATAATTCAAGTCGATGAAAGACACTACCGATACTAGGAATTGTAATATAACAATAGGCACTACATGCTCGTACAAACGCTGCCGTCTTTCGCGTATGATGCCCTTTAACTATTCTTCTTGTTTCAACAGAAAGTCGATTAACACACTATAAGAGGAAACATAATTAATAGATAAATTATAATTAAAATAACGTGGAATTACTTGACCTCCATGCAATTCCAAACATAGTCAAAGTTGAGAAAGTTGATATGAGTAATCTTTTTTAACATAATATTTATTATTTATTGAAAAAAAGTAAATAAATAAATTTCAGTGATAGCTTTGTTAAGTAATTATTTATAATCATTTTAAAAATAAATTTAAATAAATATATATTGTGAAATACCTGTACTAGATGGACATGAACAGTATCAAGATTAGTAAAAGCAGATCGAGCTTCAACATAAAATGATAATTGTTGTTCAAGATCTCGACCATAATTAACACGTTTTACGAGACTGGATATTAACTGACTAATTTGTCTCTTTTCATCCTCCACAGTGAGTGCACTGAAAAATAATAAATATAAATATTTTTTTTTTCAATCAATTTTATATATTATTTTCTCATATATATTTAAAATATGTAAAAAAGAAATATCTGTGATTTCATCCCTTAAATTCTCTTTGTTCAAAAGGTTGTTACCAATGTTTGTAGATATATGACCACATCCCCACCCCCTTAAAAGATAAAATATTTTAAGTTAAAGATTAATATTTAACCAAATGTCCCGAAAACTTGACAGATGGCATTGAAGTAATGAATAATCTTGTCAAACCATTGGGCATAGCAATATACCTTGAATTAGTAATGAGTCATTTAACATAAATAAATCATTTGTCCAAAGTCTTTTTTAAAAACATAAATAAATGAAACCTCTTACTTGACTGAATCATGCATAAGTCTACAAATGAACATAAGACCACTAATCATAACTGGATCGTTTATATGATCTCGGTTTGAAATTCTTGAAAATGTTTCCATAATTGATTTACAAACTTCCACTTTTACATTTTCTTTTTGAAATAAATCAAGAAGAGGAAGAAATTTATCCTTAAAAAAAAATATATAAATAAAGAATCAAGTGATGATGGAATTTAATTTATTATAAATTCATATGACTTTATTAATTACCATAGTAAATAATGAATCAAAATCCTTTGTATTGATGAGTAATTTATCAACCATAGCTTGAAGTTGAGGATAATGTTGTTCATATGCACGTTCAGGTGAAAGATGACGGATTACATCCCCTAAAAATGTATTTACTTCTCGTGTCTATAATAAAAATAAATAAAAATAAATTTGAAAAAATCGTAGTATTAAAATTAATTGTTAATTTAATTATAATGAATCAATTCAGAAAGTGTTTCGGTATTAAGTAATGAAATTTAATTAAAATGCTAATGTTAAAAATCGTCCATCCAACTGAATAATTGCAATGTTGAAAATCCAAGTGAATATGTAAAGAAAATACTTCAATTGCATCTCGAAGAAGATAAAATTAAAATAAATAAGGGTCAATTATTGATTATACGCATTTTATTGCGTTCATCGGTCCACAAATTAAAGAAAATACTAGCTCTATATATGCGTTACTCAGGTATTGATAATACTTTTGAAATTATTTTTAACATCTGCGGACAACTACTTGCTTTCAAGATTTTTACTCAAATTTGATCAACAGACAAAGTTCTTCCAGTTTGGATAAAACATCATTCTGTTATTTCATCATAAAGATCATCTTCATTTATGTGTTGCTAAAAGGAGTTTACTAATTTTATAATGTGATCAATCAAAATCAAACGCTTTTCTTTAATATTTATCAAAGTAAAATATTTAAATGAGGATGTTTCGAAATTATAATATTTCTTTATATAATCTTAAGATCTTTGGTATACTTGAGTAACTTCACCTACAAATTGTCGCTGCTCACTAGCATTTAAATATGATAAAGCAGATTTTACTTTGCTGCCAAAAAATCTATCTTGTAATCTGTTTGTAAGCTTTAATACTAATTTTTCCATAATAGGATGAACCTCTGAACTAGTAAATGAGTTGCTTTGTAATTGCAAGAGAGTATTATTGAGAATCATCATGTAATGATGAACAAAATAAATATAACATTCATGAAAACTCAAACGGCCATTCAAATCATCTTCAAATTCATTTTCTTGAGCTCTATAAGTATTTATATTAATATTAAACCAAAATGCTAAACCCGGAGACTGTAACAAGACCCGGAGCCAGGAGAGTCGACCTTAAAAACCGGAGACTCCGGGTCAAAACCAGAGACCTGGTCAGCCTGAATATGTATATATTTTTTTACTTTTGTATTTGAAATAGTTTACTTACTGAGAAATGTGACACTGTAAACTGAATCCAAACTTCAGCGCAACTCATATAGTGCGATGGATTACGTAATTTGGTTACTAATCTCCAAACTTCATTTAAAATTTGAAGTCTTTGTTCAACAGGTGGATCACACAAAGCAACACATAAGCCAAGAGTGCGCATCAAAAGATATTGTGGAAACCCTTAAATGAAAAATTCATTATTAATTAAAAAAGTAAGAAAATATTAGAATAATATTATAAATTACCTTCTTCATTACATGCAGTGATATGTTCGATAAACTGAATAGCTCTTGATGCGATATATGCAGGTTTAAAAGCAGCCATTATAGTATTGAGAAGTAAGGCACTAGAAATATAATTTTTATTATTAATTTTCCTTACATTTATATTCGTTTAATTATATTTTCTTAAGCCTATAGAGCAATTTTTTTTTCATTCTACTTTAAGTATTTGTCATAATTGACATACAAGACGAATGTCGCCTTTGAGATTAATTAGTTTTTACTGTTTTTTTGGTATCGTCTTATGTGACGAAATTGAACCAGATTTTTCGAATTACCCTCGAATATTAATTCTTCTTAATGGTCAACAAGACCAATAAATTAGGAAAAATGAATATTCAAGCAATCGTATTTTTCTTCTACCTCAATTAATTCCTTATGTAATCTAATTCTTTATTTTCATAAAAAATGTCATATATAACATACCTATTGCATTTGTCTCTGCAATGAGCAAGAACTTCAACAAGAAGTTTTTCTGGGGCATTACAAGCTACTGCTTGTAAAATCCAATCGAGAGCAGGTGTATAGAGTGTCATATAAGTTGATAATTCCACTTTTTGTTTATCAAGTTCAGAACGAACCCCTGGTGTAAATAACTGCAAAAAAATATTTTAATATTCATGTACAATTTATAATATAAATTATATATATAAAATAAAAAAAATACCTGACTGTATGTATTTAGAAAATCATAAAAATTTTCTTTTATATAATCTCTATCTAAAGTAGTTACTGTCATTCCAACACGGCATAAATAACATCTTGCATAAACAGATACAAGTGGATCGCCAATTCCACGAATCATACGTGTCAGCCGCATTAGGGCCTGAGAAAATTCACTAAAAAATTAATAATTAAAAATTAACAACTAAAAACTATAATAAAATTTGTTCAATTAAAAAATTTAATTTTAAATTATTGAAAAAAATATTAGGTGTTGAATTCTTTGAATACAGGATCTCTACTATACTTTGTGCTATGTAAATAAAATTGCATTAATTTTATTAGGAACTTTAATTAATGGACTAGAGAATTAGTTAACTCTAAGATTAGTGAAAAAAATAAGTGTGGTTAAAAAAACATTCCATTTAATAAATATCTAAATTCTTTTTAGTAAATGTAGTCAAATCTCGTTGTGTATTTAAAGTTTTACATTAAAATACAATAATAAAATATAATAAATTACGTAGAATAAATTAGCATCTTTTCAGATGTATAACAATGGAAGCAATTTCGTGAAAGAGAAAAAAAATAACATATACCCGATACATTTATTTCGGTAAGAAACACTTGGGAAGGAAAAAATTTCTATAAATATTAATTTAAAATACCTTGTTGTTAAAAAACTATAAGATTTTATAATAGCCATTTCAACATAAAGTCTTGGCACAAGTTCTCTTATTGAAGCAATTTTATAAAACCAATTTCTGCATGTTTCTTTTGCCGATTCAGGTACCATATCAGGTGTAAATTTAACAGGCAGAGATGTAGGTACTTTACTACCTGGCCTAGAAAAACATATTTATTTTTTTATTTTAAATTGAAAAATTTTATTTTTAAAATATTTTATAGCTTACAAAAAATATTCAGCCTTTAAACAAAGTCTTTCATAAACTAATTTTCCAAAAATATCTAAAATATCTGTGATTAATACAAATTTACTTGGATAAAATTGAATAACTGTTGTGTCAACTAAAAGTTTTGAACACTAAAAAATAAATATAGGAAGTTAATACTAACAAAAATAGGTTAATTAAAAAAATGAACAAAAAATAGAAAAGATCAATATTTACCTGAATGGCTATTTTTAAAGCTTTTACTCGTTGATCGCTATTCCATGCTTGAACTAACTCATGATTTAATTGTTCTATCCGTGATGTATATTCATGTTGAGTGAGATCGAGCATTTGTCTTACAGATCCTTCATCAAAATCATCTAATTGTTCTAAACGATTTTTAACTTTATCCACCACAGAAGTTTGAGCTTTAACTACAACTAAAAACCAAATTAAATTATTCAATTTATTCAATTTCTTAAAGTTTGTATATAATACTGAGTGCCTGTTTAAATTATTCTAACCACTAATTTGAAGCTTTTTTAATTAATATTTAAACAAGAAAATATATAAACTCCATAGAAATTAATTGAGGGAAAACCACATCAAGACTTCTCCAACAGTTTTCAAGCGTTATACGACCGTTGTCAGAAGTGTGTTGTGGCTAGCGGAGAGTATTTTTAAGGTTAATAAAGAAGGTATTTACAATTAACATTCTCTTTTTATGGGGGGGTTTATCATAACATTCACCGAACTTTTTAAGACACACCTCGTATTACAAATACTATTATTTAAAGAAAAATTCATACCTTTTTCTCCACCGGAAAGAAAACTTGTAACAATTGATAATTTTTCAGATGTTGTGAATTTACTTAAAATTGCATTCCTCCGAGAAGACCAAGGCTCAATATGAGATTCGATTTCTTTATTTTTTGATTTATCTGTTGATAATTCCCACTAAAAAAACAATAAATATAAAAATTTATTTAAATATTTTTTTATAAATAAAACATTTAAAAATTTGTTTGGAAGAGTGATTATAAGTGTTATAATTCGGATAAAAAAAAAAAAAAAAAACCAAATCGAAAAAATTATCTAAAGGTAAAAGATAAATAAATATAAAAATTAATAAAAAAAGAGTGAAGAAAATAATGAAATTCGTATTTTCAATAATTTAATTTTTGTATAAAATAAAAAAAATTGTATTTCTTACATTATCAGCAAATATTTTCGATAATGGATCCAATTCTTGTCTTGCAAATTGGCTTAAAGGATCTGTGCCATCAAGAGCAATCCCTAAAGAATCTAAAGTTGGTGTAGGAGTGGATGATGTTGTGCTGCTCGTTGTACTTCCACCAATATTTCTTCGAGTGCCTCTGCTCTCTGTCATCTTTACAAAGTATATTACTTTTAAAAATATAAAAAATCTTTCATTTATATACTATTAAAAAAAGTAAATAATTTAAATTTAAATAGAATTTTTATTTTATGTTATAACAAAAAAATGATAGATAAGCTATTGATTAGATTAAAAATTCTAAACTCTATGAGCAGATGATCAAATAAACTATTCTTAATGAGTGTTAGTGAAATAAGATTGAAATGTTCACCTTCTATATTTATATTTAGGGATTTTAACAAATTAATAAATTTAATTTTAATTTAATAAATATTTAGATATGTTATTGAGTTTTTTAGAAAAAAAATAGAGATTATTATGTATTATAACCTGACCCTAAGATAAACCTGATAACTTGAAATTGGTGCAAGCCTCCTATTTAAATTACTACTTAATTTAACTTATCATCTTTCAAGAAGAAACAGTTATTTTAAATAATATTTTTATTAAATTTATATTATGACATTTATAATTATAATTGTAACAATAAGAAAAAAGAAATGTAATACATATTTTTTGAGATTTATTTTAAATGTATGTATATATTACCGTTACGATTAGAGGCCTTAAAGGATGATCGGAAACTTCTTCCCATTGTAAAGATTTGGGTTGTTCTAATAATCTGTCCCGAATTCTACAACTCCTTAAAGTATCAATTATATAAATTAATAGACATATATTCTTATATAATATTTAATTATTATATAGAAATATAATTATACCATTGACTATTGGAATTGGTAGTTCTTGTAGAGCTCATTTGTTTAGAATATTTTTAAATTTATAAAATCTTCCTCCAAAAGATAAGCAAATGATAAAAATAGGTTATATCCAATCCATTTACTGCTTAAAAATAGTTTCAATTAAAAAAAAAGTGTTTTATAAATAGGTAATTTAGGAATTTGGTTTCATTTGTTTGTTTAAAGTTGAGAATATAAAATATGAACATTTTAGCTAGGATGATAGGTAAACCATGGTTGCCTTTTCTATGTTATGTTTCCAAATATGACAAGTTGCACTTGAATAATAATGATGAAATAAATCGAAAAATCGACTGATGATGATTATAGGCATTCGTTTACCTATATCTTGTATCAAAATTATATCAACTGTCAATAATATATAGAATAGATTATATATAGAATCTGACACTAGGATATTTTGAAAGATTAGAAAAGGCTGCCGGGGTATAGAGGGAGCGACAAGCAGGTGTCAGCAGATCAAAATTATAAAATTATAGTTACGCCCGCTACGTCATTATCCAATGACTACTTCAGACAACGTCATAAAACATTCAGTACTATTACATACTATTTTGTATGATTTTTTGCAAAGAAAAATAAATTTTATGATTTCAACAATTCAATTAATTTCATCATTTTTATTTAATTTTTATACTTTCATTCATTTTTAAATCAGAACTTATTTTATATATTTAATTAGCACATTTAATAATAATTTATATAGTTTAATTTAATATTTATAAATATCTCTCAATAATTTTCATCATATTAATTTTCTGGCAGTGTTTTTCATAATAATATTATTTAAAAATAATAATTTTCATAGAAATTAGAAAAATTTGCAGAGGTCCCAATAATTGTTCTAAATTTTTGAAATAAATTTAAAATAGACAGTATATATAAAGTAAGTTTAATTTTTATTTCAAAAATTTAGTACAATTATCATTTTCATTGATTAAATTTCAATTTAGTTCCTTGGTGGTACATTTTTAGTTCTACAGTTTTTTAAGAATAATTCAGGGGCATTTTATTTTAATCTAAATATAATACAGGGTTCTATTTAAAGGGAGAAATTGAAAAAATCTCTAATGCATATAATTATACTTTTTTGAACTGCTACTCAGTGAAATTTAAAAATAAAATAGTAAAAAATTTCATTCCTAACCAAAATATTTATAGATTTTCTTTAAAAAATTATTAATTTAGTGGGTGTAAATTATTTTACAGGTCATATATTTTAACGTGCTATCTCATCGTTTAACATAGTTTTTTAGAAATATTTAAGAAATATGTTCACTGTAAAACAATTATTTTGCCTGTTGTGTGGGGTGTATATGGGTGTGAGGCATGGAAGATCAGCTTTCTTTCTACCCCTGCCGCAGTATACACCTAATACTTTTGGTTGCTGTCCTGCTGTTCTATCTATCCTGGGCTATTTTAACTAGTTCTTCAGGGTTGGTTCTACATATTATTTCCAATACCGATGGCGATCTTTTGTTCATTTTTCTAATAATTCTCAATATTTATTTTATAGATAAACTATTAAGTTTATTCTCTAATTTCCTTGTCTTCTATTCAATATATCATATCTCTCTATATTATTTTATTAATAATACACTTATCATATTAAAATGCTGATAATATATAGTTATTTTCTAATTATTTCTCTCCGAATTATTTATATGTTTATTTATTTATACCTATAAATATAATTTTGTATTAATTTAATATTTACTTTAACAAAAATTATATTTTATATGAGTTTGTTCACTTTCGCTTTGAGTAAAATAGAATGAATTGAAATGTTGAATCTTGACACATTTTATTTCAATTTTATTTATTTTATACCAATCATCTTATATTAGCTTATAAAATAGAAAATTTGAAAAATATTCTTATTGTCCCGATTGTTACTCATTACATGACTATGAATTAATATTTTTTTAGGATGATCGTCACAGATCATAATTTTATTTATTGTCACAAATCAAGTTTCACTTTCGCTTTGAGTTAAGAGGAATGAATTGAAATGTTGAATCTTGGCACATTTTATTTCAATTTTTTTCTTTTAATATTTTTTTGTTGATTTATATATTTTATTAATCTATTATCGAGAAATACAAATAAACAAAATAAGTATATTTATTTTATTTCTAAATAAAAATAATTCTGCCTTTATTGAATACATGGGACGCGAAATAAATTGATTATTAAAATTATAAAAACGAATAAATATTCTTCCTCTTAATTTGGTATTTAGGTAAAACTAATTTAAAAACGTTATTAAAATTTTAGTTATGATTGAAAACCGTGAATACTGAAGGGTTATACTTATTTTCCAGAATTGCATAGAGAATCAAATTTACCAGAGAGAAATCCCAAGTTCGGAATTAATCCCTACCTAAGCTATGGATTTGTGCAGATTTCATAGTCATTTCCGTCAAGTAAAAGATAAAAGACTATTCAAATCAGAATCCAATGCCAAGAAAAATGAGTAGAGAACAATTCGGATTCAGAAATGGCTTTGGTTCGATAAAAGACATGTTCAGAGATGTAAAGACGTCCTGTTTACATAGACTTGAACGATATCTCTATTCTAGAGGATCTATACGGAAATCAAACATCCGTCGTAAAAATTAGGAAATTAATCTACCGGTCCCAATGTAAGTTCTTCAGGGAATGAATAAAAACCGTGAACTCCTAAACCGCAAATTAGAATAATCCGCAGTTCTAAATTTTATTTACCCCAATAAAGGAGGTTATCCTGGCTCTTAAATCTTTGACCAATGCTATAGAAGAACTTTTGAGCGTGTAAGCGGTTTGCTTGCGAGTTGTTCTACAACGCTGGGCACGACACTTAATGAAGAAGAAGAATGAAATTAAAAATTTATAACAGATTTAAGATTTGGCCAAATAGTGTTGAGTGAATTCAATAGATGGCTATGATTTCAATTAAATATGAGATTTGTGAGAATTAAAATTTATTATAAATATTACATTCAAGATTTTACAGATCAAATAATGCAAAGAAATTATTATTCTTTTAGTTATTAGGTAGAGATTAATGTTTTAAGAAAAAAAATTCAATTTAAGTATTATTTTTTAAGAATGAAAAATTTGTTTTAAAGCTTTATATAATTAATATTTTTTTTATTTGCATTAAATTAAAAGTATGTGTGGTATTATTTTTTCCCGGTGAAGGAAAATGATTAGATCATGATATTGATATTTAGATATTAAATAAAATAATTTAATAATCAATCAAGTAAACATATCAACTCGACTAATTTGATATTATTGAAAAATAGCCGAAAGGACTTTCTGATAGATTTTAAAAAATAAAATAAGGAATAAATGAAAGGATTGATTTCTGCTCTAACAATAAGTGTAAGATTCTACTTTTTTAGTCAACAAACTATTCCAAAAATGTCCTTCCTATAACCTAAATTTATAGGATATCTAAAGTTAGCGAGCTTTCGGACCATTGAATCCCAAGGGTCAAAATGTTTAGATGTTTTCAATGATAAATAGAATAGAAAAATACTTTTGTGTTGTTTATTTTATTAAAATAAAAACATTTTTTTCTTTTTTTTCACATAAACTTTATATTTACTTATCTTTTATGATGAAGATTTGTAAAATTATTATCTAAAATTTTAATTAAAATAATAATTAAAGATTAAAAAATTATTTTTTTATAAATAATTAATTTGAAATATTAAAAAAAAAATTATGTCGATGTCTATAAAATTTAATTACAATTGGTTTTACTTGTTTACGTTATTATTGAAGGATAGTATAATTATTTTATTGAGAAAGTAAAAAAAATTCCTGGTATCAATAATATTAATGAATGATTTAATCCTTTACTCATCGTTTATATTAAATTTGAATCTATTAACATTTCCTTTTATTTTTTATATAAAATGCCACCGCAAGCAATAAGTCATTGTCCGGTGAGTCAGTTTAAAAGGATTTTACCGCAAAAAATCATATCTTTTGTAAAATTTATTAAGAGAAAATAACAAAAGTTTTTGTATGCACGTTGAATAATTAATTAAATATATATAGATAAATAAGATGTAATTCATTGAAATGATCTTTTTATTTGATAATAAAAAAATTCCATATGAAATTAAAAATGAAAACTATAAATATTTTATATTTACTTAGTGAATATATTTCAGGATTCTACATTGTTTATCTATATATATAAAAAGAGGTTTTTGTCTGCACATTGCTCAGAATTGAAAATTTTTTGCATATCTTCGCGTTTCATGACCTCTAGAATCCAAAAGTGACTTTAGAATTTTGCATGTCTGTCTGTCTGTCCGGAAAATAACTATTTTATAGTTTTCTCTGAACCGATTTCTATGAAATTACATCACAATATTCTTATATTGATTATTATTACAAAAATATTAAAAATACGATGTGTATGAATAGAAAATAACATCATTTATATATTAAAATATAATATTCTTTTATTTCTTTTGTGAAATTCATTTCGTATAATTTTGATTATATATGTATATATGAAATGAACTTTACATAATAAATATATATTTATATGTTAGAGATAACAATTTATAAAACAGTTCTAATGACAATTCAAATTTCGCGCTCTATGTTTTTCCCCCACCATACGTATACACGCTATACATGTATATCTCGCGGTGTCGGGTCGGTCACGCTCACGCGAGTTCTATACTTTTTCCCCATCCCACAAAAATGCTCAACGCCTCTAAAAAAGTTTTCACTTCAAAAATTAAATATATAGATCACGGATTAAAGCAAAAAACTTGAGAGAAAATAAGTGTTGGATGTGGAGGTTGGACATGACAGAAACTGTAAGCGAAATCTTCATGTTGCGACTAATAATTTTCAAATCTCCAGCACCACAGAATTAGATAAGTTTCTTTTAATGGGAGGAAATTAACTATGATCTAAAAAAATTAATAAATGAATTTAATAATAAAAAAACAAATAAATCAATTAATTTAAATTAATACTATTAATGAATGTATACATTGTTAATTTATCTATAGTTTTATAACGTTAATTATGTTAATTTTATTTTTATAAATTGTCTCAAGTCTCTAAGTTTGCATTTTCTCAAATTTCATTAAAATTAAAAATTTTCAATAAAAATCAATCATTATAACATATACAAATATACTTACGAATTATAGGCGGAGGAAATATTAGGAGATATCATTGTGCGGGTTCATGCCAAATAGATCAACATTAACTAACATATTTTCATTATGACAGATATTAGAAAAAAACCGCGAATTCAATATTTCTGTTCACTAATTATTTGTAGACTTTAGTAAAAATACGTATGACTCAATAGATCCGGATAAACTTTTTCAAATTTTGATCTTCAAATTTGTCTTGAAGGTAGTAAAAAAAAGAGTAAGATGCAGAAATCAATTGTAAAATATTAGGTTACCTAGACGACTTAAATATAATAAGAGATTCGGGAATTGCAATTACAGATAGCGTGGAAAAATTAATGGAGGTAGCAAAAAAGATTGGGTTTGATAGTGATAAGAAAAAATATTTAGTAACAAAGAGCTACAGTATTAACATACATAATCTTAATATACCAAATGTAGAATTTGAATATGCATTGAATGTAATCACGAAGGATAATAATACTCGAGAAGAATTTAAATCGAGGTTGCAATTGGGAAACGCCTGATATCACGCAGTAAATAGGCTTATCTCATCAAAATTATTATCAAAGGGAATCAAAATTAAAATATTATTATATAAAAGAATTATTTTTCCTTTTGTATTATATGGGTGGGAGGCATGGTCTATGACCTTAGGAGATGAGAGTAGATTCAGAATATTTGAAAATAGGATTCTTCCCAGCATTTATGGGCCAAAGAAAGATGAGGTCACCGGGGAATGGCGGAGACTGCATAACGAGGAATTGCATGACCTCTATGCATCTCCAGAAATAGTTAGGGTTATTAAAGCGAGAAGGCTGCGATAGGCGGGGCACGTGGCTAGAATGGGAGAGAAAAAAGATATTGGTGGGGAGACCGATTGGAAAACGTCCGCTTGGAAGAACAAGGATGCGTAGGAAGGGAGATGGAACAGGGGCTCAGGATAGGGACACTTGTAGAAATGTGGTTGTTGCAGCCAAGATCTTTCGAGTATCGTTGATCCACAGAGATAGATAGATATAACATATACAATAATAATATATATAATTAATTTACTGATTAAATTAAAATATATTTTAAATAAGAACACAAAAAGAAATGAAAGTTTTATGTAATATACTGATTGAAACAAAATGAATGAAAACCTTTTACTACTTTCAACCAAATACTATGTACCACTCGGGGGTACAGGGGGTGGAGCCTCCGTCTAGGTGTGAAGAGCGCCGAAGGCGCTCTGAGCAGCTAGTAATAGAATATAAATAAGAAACTAGAATAAAAGTTTTCAAATATTTACATATCATATATTCGATTTATTCTTATATTATTTATAAAACAATGTAAAACAATGCTTCCATAAGAAAAAATAAAACTAGATCATCATTAATATCTATCTATATAGCTTTAGAGATAGATATAGATAGATATTAAATAATTATAAAATTTACTACCGAATATATATATATATATATATATATACATATAGTTTTAACGTCAAAATACATACATTAAGGGGGGGGGGGATTAAAGTTGAACATCAAAAACTCTATTGAGAAAGAATAACATTATTACATTTGTAGTTATTTAAAAAGTGGGAATTATGTAACTGTATTAGATTAATATTTATCATTTTTGAGAGCTTTTTATTTTTATACATTAATTGAATATTTATATATATATATATATATTCTTTTGTCTTTATAAGTGCCTCTCTATCTAAGTAATTGAATTTAAACAATGCCAAATTCATACTCTCATGAGTGATTGGACATTAAATGTAGTCTAGTAACTCAGTAGTCCAAGGTGTTTTACCCATTTTGATGATATTCATGACATGAACCTGATATCTTCTTTAATCGTGATATATAACAATCTAAGATATTTATACATAACATTCTTCTAAAAGCTTACATCTTAAAAATATTATCAAGATTTTTATTTCTGAATTATAATATAAGATACATATTTTAATTTAATTTATAAGATTTTGTTAAAGTGAAACATTGTAAATGAATTATAGAAATATGAATTTTTTTTCTTTAAATATAGTCAAGGAATTTATGTATAAAAAATCAGAGTAAATGCCTATAGAGCAACCTTGATTTAAATGTAAAACTGGCTATTTAATGATATGTCCTCATATTAATTGCATACTTTCGCTTTTCTTGATTTTTATTTATTATTAATAATACTATATAGAAAAAAACAAAAAAAAAAAAATTAAAATATTATTTATTAATTCTTTTTAATAATGAAAGTCATTCTTTAATAAATTTTTCTCTATTTTTAAAAAACAAACAATCGACAATTTGAATGTAAGTAAAAAATATGTGTAGCTCTATTAAGATATTTTGAGATGAACACAATATAAAATAATTATAAAAATTATATTTCATTATAAATGTTTAAATATATATCTATGCATTAAATATATAATCACAATGATTATTAAATAATAAAAGAAGAAAAAAATAATATTTTCACTAAATCGAACTTTCATCAATTTCCCCTACACATGTTCTCCTTTCACAGATAAGTTAAAATAACATGCTAGTAATTATTAAGTAAATAATCTAATATGACCTCTCATTTCACTCCAAGTTTTCTTCTTATATGTTCATATAATTAACAAAAAAATTTTCTTATACTATATTATCATTTTAGAATTTTTGTTTTTAAGAGTACTATTTTAATACTTTTTAATAATAATGTAATATAATAATTTGTTTTTTAATTTAATATATACCTATATATATTTAGAGATATGTTTACACACGTATCTACATATATAAATGTAGAGAAATTTAAATATTTATACACATTAATTTTAATTTTCAATTGTACTTAATCTTCATAATCTATTTTCAACTTCCAATTATTATTAAATGGGCAAACTTCTGATTATATAATTATTATTTCACAAAAATACTATATTCTTGGCACCTCAATATTTAGAATAATTATTAATAGAGATAACAATGAATAATATAATCTTAATTATTATTTCTTTACAAAAGTATTTATATTATCATAAATATGAATAAATTTGGTGTCTAGCACTTTATCTTTGAAGATTTTGCCTTCGACCTTTATGAATTTATTTATATAAAAAATCAGGAGAAAAGTACAATTTGATGAGAAAAGAATATCTAAACAATTTTTTTTTATGAAAACTTGATATCCGATGTTCTTTTTATTTAATTTTCATTCATAATTAATCCAATCAATTAATTATTTGATTAAATTTTATATGAATAGTTTTACAGTTTAATGGTTAAATACAATATCTTCAACGAAAATGTGGGAAAAATGGGATGTGCTGATATAATTATTTTTAAATAATATTAAAAAAACTTCTCTACTTCTCTCTCTCTCTCTTTGAGGGAAATTCTTAATTCTACAAAAAAATAATAATTAAACAAAATATTTACATGTAGCCCTTAACTCTCAATAAACATAAATCTTTCTATAATAATAATATTATATTAAATAAATATCAAATTAATTTTTTTTTTATTTATTTTAATTTGAAAAATATATTTTTTTGGAAAATTTTATTTTGAATAATTTTTTTATTATTATTACATTTTTTTCATTTCTTATCAAATCTTTTTACTTTCCCGCATACTTCGTATAAGGGAAGTATTGGAATCGTCAAAATTTCGACTTCGAGATTTCGATAGATCTTGACGTTTTAGACCTCCCTGAGTCGGAAAATACCATTTTTCGAATTATGTCTGTGTGTGTGTATGTATGTATGGATGTATGTATGTATGTATGTATGTATGTATGTATGTATGTATGTATGTAATGTCTGTAAGCAAATTTACTCAAAAACTAATCAAGCTAGGACTTCGAAATTTGGTATACCGATATTATTCACAGTTTGTAGATTTCTATCAAAATTTCGTCAAAATCGGTTAACCGGAAGTGGTACTTTACCTACACTGGTTGCGTTTACCTTTCAAGTAAAGTACTAGTTTGCTTCGAGATATTTGCTTCATATTTTGTATATAGATTTAAAAATATGAAAAAAATTGAGATACCAAATTTCATCATGATCTGACTACCGGAAGTGACATTTTACCTATACAAGTAGCGTTTCTTTTTTACCGACCGACGATAGTAAGGGAGGTATTGTTTTCACACCAAATTTCACCTATGGATATTTTTAGGTACATATCTCCACGAATCATGCATTTTCTTAACAGAAAAAAGTATTTTAGCATGATGTCTGTCCGTCCGTATAGATATGTACAGCCTGAACGGCTCAACGGATTTTGATGAAATTTGGTATATTTACTTAATACATCAGTAGGATGAATTGATCAACTTTTGGTGCATATTCGGAAACCGGAAGTGCTAGTATTGCCGATCGAAGAGAGGAAGTGAAGGGTTATTTTCATATCAAATTTCACGTGAGGACATATCTCCACGTGTTATGCACTTTGTATTGGTTTTATCCTCGAGAAAAATCATCTTCATTAGTTTTTTCTTAATTTAAAATTATATGACGTCACCCACCACTTCATGACGTCACAGCCAGCCCTTATATATTATAAATAAAATAAAATTAAAAATATTTATATTATATCCATATCTGTTTTTTTTTTACATTTAAAATATCAGTTAACCGGAAGTAGCACTTTATTCTATATATATATATATATATATATAAATGTTACCAAATATCAAATTTGACACCAATAAACTAATACGAACTGGCTCTTTATCAATACCAAGTTTACACATTCTAAATATTCATTCACAACTCTTTATACCTATTTATATGCGGGAAAGTCTAGGGGAGGACACTCCCGCTTATTTAATGATATTTTTCTAATTATTTTTTTTTTTTTGGTTAATATTTTTAATATTATTTACGTGACTCTCTTATCACTATATTCTATATTCTTTAATAGGATTAAGATATATATATATATATTTATTTATTTATTAAGATAATTTTTATTAATTAAAATATATTTTTTAATCTTCATAAAATAGATATTTTTTTACTAATTTTATATTAAATATATTATATATATAATTATATATAGCATAAACATTAAAAATAAAATATAATTATATCACTATTTATTAAAATTATTTAAATTTCGGCGCTAATGATTCTTCCTTCAGTATAAAGCTTCGGCTTTTTTCGTAAATGTTCGTTTGGCTATCGGATAGCTGAAATCTGCTCTTACCACGGCCGGCTGCCAGAGTGCCTGGGTGAGGCAATATGTGTTCCGTCATGTGGACATGGATTTCTTGTTTGCGATTTACTTTTAGCCCTGAGGAAATCGAACAAAGACACAAAAGCCAACAAATTGACAGTCTATTAAAAAAAGAACGGCAAGTGAATTTAAGACAAGTGAAATTATTATTACTTGGGGCTGGAGAGAGTGGAAAGTCTACCTTCCTTAAACAAATGCGTATTATTCATGGTGTAAAATTTGAGCCTGAACTTGTTAAAGAGTATCAAAAGGTGATTTATGAAAATATTGTGATGGGGATGAGAAAGTTACTGGAATACAGGGACAAATATAATATACCATGGGAAAATAAAAGCAATAGTGCTTCGGGTAGTCAGATTTTAACAATTGAAAAAAGCATGAAGTGGGATACTCGATTGTTTATTAATTATGCACCATCCTTAAGGAGCCTTTGGAAAGATTCTGGTATAAGAAAAACATTTGAAAGAAGAAGAGAATATCATTTGGTAATATATAAATATATATATACATACAAAACTTATTATTAATATATATATATATATATATGTATATTTGTTTATTTATGTTTTTCAGGCCGATTATGTTCAATATTTCCTCGATAATCTTGACAGGATAGCCAGAACGGTGAGTTATATTAAAAATAATAATAAATTTATTTATCCTAAATGTGTATAAACCTTTTATAGGATTATATACCAACAGACCAAGATATATTACATGCAAGAAAGGCAACCCAAGGAATTACAGAATTCATCATTTCTATTAATAATATCCCATTCAGATTTATTGATGTGGGTGGTCAAAGATCCCAGAGGCATAAATGGGTTCATTGTTTTGATCGAGTAACATCAATCCTCTTCCTAGTCTCAACATCAGAATTCGACCAAGTCCTGAGTGAAGACGGGTTAGTTTATATTTTTTAAAATACATACTCGAACATATTAACAAAATAAATAAAAAATTGATATTCTAATTTAGGGTTGTAAATTATGATATTAAATACATGTATAAACATTTGAATTGATATTCTAATAATTATTGTCTTAATAAAAACAATGGTTATCTACTAAACCTTTATTTAAAAGCTGTGTTGATATTTTCAATCTAAAATTGTTAAACAAACTAAATAAATTAAAATTCATTTATTTTATTTAAAACTAATTATTTCTTTTGTAATCATTTGGAAATGTCATATTTTGTTATCCAAAGTATTTACTAAACCAATTAATTTATATTTTATTATAATTAGAAATGATTTAATATAATATTTGACAATAATACGTTATTATAATTGATATTTTAATAATAAAATTATTATATTATCAAAAAAAGAATAATATATTAAGAGATAATAATTAAATAATTTATAAAAAAGATTTTTATTATAATTATTATGAAAAATTATTTCTTTATGAAATAAATTAATTATACTTAATTTTTTTTAGAAAAACAAATCGACTGGAAGAATCATGCATAATTTTTGATACAATTGTGAATAACTATGCATTCCGTGATGTATCTTTTATTTTATTCCTTAACAAGACTGATTTACTTGCACAAAAATTACAAGCAAGAGACACTAATATAACACATTATTTTCCTCAATTTAAAGGAGATCCATACAATTTAACAGATGTGCAACTTTTTATATTAAATTTATTTAAATCTGTTAAACGAGATCAAAAGAAATCGCTTTTTCATCATTTTACAACAGCAATTGATACTGAAAATATTAAAGTTGTTTTTAATGCCGTAAAAGAATCGATTCTTCATCGAAATTTGCAAAGTTTAATGCTAGAATGATTCTTAATATATAAATAAAAATGATATTAAATCCATTGCTTTTTAAATATAAATTAAAGCAAATATTTTTATATATTTCTAACTGCTCTCATTTTTATAGATCTTTTATATATATATATATATATATATATATATTTATATATTGTACAATTGTAAATTATTCTAATTTATAAGTTACTAAATATACAAATTATAAGGTTGTATACTTATACAAAAATAATATATATACATAAGGATTTTTAAGTCACTCGGATATTTGCCAAATGGGCAAATATATTTTAATCTGAGCAGCTAAAATGTACAAATATACATCAAAGATTGTTAAATGGTTGTTTTATATATTATATATCAGCCATTATGTATTTTTATAGATCTGTTATAATTTATTCATAAAGAATTATAAATACATCAAAATTTTTATACTATATTATTATTTTATAATCTACTTTATTTTATTATTGTTTTTTTTAAATATACTTATTAAGATCGGATCTTGTTTAATTGAAGAAAGTTGTAATGATATTTTATTTTTATAAAATCATATTTATTATTTGGCATCTTTTTTTGTATATTTTTATAAATAGAGATATTGCATTTTATAATTTTAAGATGGTATATTCCTTAAATTAAATTAATTAAAAAAAGGAATGTTAATTTTTAATTAAGATATATAATTGTTGAATAAATTGTTTTTAATTAATTTAACTCAATGTTTTAAAAAACCCATGGATTTTCAAATGATAATTCAATATGTATATCATATTACAAAAAAAAAACATCAAATTGTTAGAGAAATATTATTTTTAGAATTCTCTAATTAATTAATTTTTTTTTTAAATAATTATCAATATTTCAAAATTAAAATATTATGTAAAATATTTATTTGTTTTTATTTTTACATTTTTTTTTTATAATTATATTGAAATTCAAAGTTGCAATACTATTTTAAATTTATTTTTTGTTAATTATCATTGATTAATTAATCAATATATTGTGCATATATATATATATATATATATTTCATAATAAGGGACAATTTTTTTTAAAAACTGGTTAGTTAAAAACAATTAATCAATATATTATTTTCATAAACATAATCAATTATGAATTTTAATAATTTATTCAGCTTAGAAACCGTATTTATTCATTAATAGATTTCTTTATTTTGTCATTTATATATTTCTATTAAAATTAGATGCGGGTGTTTGCTCAAAAAATTTTTGATGTCCACTTCAGAAACAAATTTATTAATTAATAAATTAGCAAATATGAAGGAAAGAAAGGAACGAAAATTTTTTTAATATTTAAATCTTTTTTTATATCATAAATGCAATCAATACAACATACGAATTGATAATATAACTTAAACTTGATTCTTGCTATAAAAAAAATATTTTTTGGATATTAATTATATTTTTTATAAATAGCCTTTAACGATAATACAATATTTAAATAATTGTTTAATTTTTAAATAATATTTTTTACAAGGAATTAATTCTATATATTAAAAAGTAATTCAAATTCTAATTAATCAATAATAATTTATTTCCAAAACTACCTAAATCTTTATAAAAAAAAAAACGACTAGACTCGTCTATTTAAGTTTTTATTATGAATAATCGTATATTTCGAATAGTAAAATAATCCTATCAAAAACATACTTGATGCTTGATCATCACAAATTAACAGCGTTGATTAGACGTATACGAGGTCTGAATTAATAAACAATATAAGGTAACTTTAATATTTTATAGATTTATTCTTTGATATTCAAATTTTAGAATTCTAACTAATTTGAAAATTAGAGAATTCGTATTAAAATTGTATTATTTCAAATTAGTTTTACAAATGTGGGCTATAGTGCAATTGGATATAAATTGAAGACTATTCATTAAATCGCTCTATGAAATTAGGAGACTAAATGAATAATTTAATTCACCCGCCTAATCTTGATCACTGGGTTATAAAAACTAAAGATTAATATATTATAAATTAAAAAATAAAATTAATTTTTAGACAAACAATTTATTTATGAATTAATAAATTTTTATTTATTTCATTTATCTTATCAAGTAATGTTTTTGAAATAGC
This sequence comes from Labia minor, assembly GCA_963082975.1. Classification (NCBI taxonomy): domain Eukaryota; kingdom Metazoa; phylum Arthropoda; class Insecta; order Dermaptera; family Spongiphoridae; genus Labia; species Labia minor. The sequence goes on from OY720347.1 coordinate 68,274,580, forward strand.
CTAGTTCTCTAATTGAAATTGTATCTTGTCTTTATTTGCCAAACCTTATTATCTCTTTCAAGGTCACTTCAGGCTTTTGAGGGCCCTTTCTTAAAATAAAATAATTATTTGTCAAAAAAATATTAAGTAAAATAATTAAAATTTAAAAAAATTGTGCATTTTATAAAACAAATGACTTTTTCCATATTTTAAGAAATACTCATTTTAATTCAGTAAAATCTTTTATTAAATAATCGAAATTGAATTTATCCCATATATTTCGTGTACATTTCCACCATTAATGCATAAAAAATTGAATTTCTTAATATCACTATTGTCGTATTATCAACTTAATTATAATTTATAAGTTGATCCTCTTCCATTATTTATAAAAAAAAGAATATTTTCATAAAAAAATAAAATAAACTATATAAGGAAATCTTAAAAACCCTAAATAGCCAAGTAGTATAGTATCATAAAATTCAAATTTTAATCTTAGTAATTATCTAAATATTTACTTTTTAATCTCCATCTCACACAAGCGATATATAATTATATATAAATACTCCCTTATAAATATATATAAATACCAAATACATTTTCCCACTGCATCTTGGTACTTTAAAATGAAGTTTACATTGAAATACAATTTCGTACCTTTTAATTATAGATTAACTTTAAGAGAGCCAGTATTTAATTTTTATAAAAAAACAAATACATTCTAAAATCAACTACTAAATATGGTACATTGACAATAAATAAAAAATTTTTAAACAAAATTAAATTAAATAATTATCTGAAGTTATATTAAACCATCTCATTTTAAAAATCCCCTATAAATTTAATTTATTTAAACTCTGCTAAATTATTAAATATAATTAAGGTATACATTTATATAAATGAGATCATTATTTCTAGTGTGATTAATATATAAATAAAGTTTAAAGGTTATCTAATAAAATGACATTTGAATTTTTTTTTATTTTATACGAATAATAATTTAAAGGAGTTTGTTTTACACATTAATCGTTTTTAATAATCGACAAAGATGGTATTTTATTTTTAAAATTTGATTATTCAATTAATTTATATAATTTCATTTCAATATTTCAGTCAAATCCTAAATTTAACAAAAATAAAGAATTAACGAATGCTATCATATCAAAAATTATTGAATTTGGTAAAAATACATTCTGATATAAAAATGTATACTTTATAATGAATGTTACTTTTTTTTATAGGTACAGAGTGTTATAATTATATTCAAGGTACTTTAACAAATCTAAAAAGGAAAAAACTTTTAGATGAATTTTCAACTTATGCAACTAACCATCCATTAATTGCACTTTTTTTTACTTCTATAACTTGCATTTGTTCAATTCCTTTAATTATATTCATCTTATTTGCCGTATTCACTACTATTATTACTTTTAGTGGTTTCTTACTTATTGAAGGTACACATCGATTATTTAGAAATAAAAACTATAAATATATGTTAAATAATTTACTGTTTCTCATTAATTAATAAAAAAAATACATTTTTCTAGGTGCTATTTTGACATTTTCAACTATTATATTATGTGGAGTACTTCTAGGAATATTACTTGTCTTTATTACAATCGGAATAAGTGGAGGAATATTTTATTATGGAATGTTAAAAATATATGGATTAATAAATAGTTCGCCTGAAGAAAGTCCCGTAGGATTTTTAATAAAAAGTCAAAAAATAGAAAAAAGAAAGGATATAATCCAAAATCAAATAATCACTAATTCAAAATTAGATGATTGAAAAAATTAATTATTCATACATTAATTAATATAGATCTGTCAAAATAATTACAAAAATTGATTCCAGTCTCCATGTGAGCCGTTTTCTATTTCTTTAAAAATTTCATCAATATTTGATGAATCAATGCCAGAGAAATATTTAATATAATCTGTTCTCTTGTTTATAATATCTGACGTTGAGTTAAAAAAATATATATAAAATTATTTATACGTACTTAATCAGTAGATTTAATAAAAAAAGGATACAACCACAAAGATTTTGTTTGTTAATATTCATAAAATCCCAATTTAAGCCAAGTAATTTTTTGAAATTTTTTATAAGATTGCTGAAAAGGAAAATAAATTAAAATTAATTTAATCTCTAAATTAATATATGGGCTTATTAAATAAAATTTTAATTATATATATATATATTTTATAAAAAAAAAATTTATTTTTTAAACAAGTTTGTTTGTTGGAAAAATCAACTCTCTTGTTACACCGAGGAGCGTATCAATTGACAGAGAATCTACACTTTTTACCCATATTTTTATATTGAATTTTGTTTTCAAAACTGAAATTAAAATTTGTAAAAATTTTTAGTGTTCAAAATGTTTCTATAAAAAAAAAAATAAATTAAAAACCTTAAGTAAGGTATCTCAAGTACTATTTCAAATGAAATTTTTATCAATTTAGAAAGTTTAAAATTGAATTGTAAGTATAATAACATATCAATCAAATGCTTAAAGCTTTTAAAAATTATTTTCAAGTCAATTGCGTAAAGCTTTTAAGAAATTATATATATTATTAAAAATTTATCAAATTAATGAATCAAATTTCCGAATTTTACTATATGAAATTTAAAAATTATCTATGAAAGATAAAATCTTATATATTTTTAATTAACCTTCTATTAATATTTAATAGATTCAAAACTAATACATATATATAATGCACCAAAAGTCTAATTCTTAATTTAATCTAATTTCTAATAAAATAAAAATATAAAATAAATAATGATGACATATTAAATAAAGATTAACTTAATAAAGGTTATTAGACCTTTGTTCATTCATTCTTTCAATTTGCTTAGAATTATATTTTTTTTCAATATTTTTTTTACATTTTTCTAAATTAAATTCTTCATTATTTAATAATTCATATTGTGATTTGTTTTCATTCTGAAAAGAAGGGAGAATAAAGAAATAAATAGTGATATGCAATTATAATATATAAATAAATACTTACAATTTGTATTTTTAATTCCTCTAAACGATTCGTAAACTCTTTATTCTTGATATTCTCTTGATTTAATTCTTCTTTATAATTTTTAACAGCTGAACATTCTTTCTCATATTCATAATCCAATTCTATAATAAAAATACAATTATATAAGTAAATAAATATATATATAAATAATAATAATAGTGATTCAATTTAACCATCAAGAATTTTTTCTAAACTTTTAAAAGAAATAAATTTGTTTCTTTCTAATTCAAATTGACAATTAATTTCTTGAAATTCATCATTTTCTATATCTAGACTATTTAGTAAATCATCCATAATTGCTATTTAAAACAAAAAAATTATTTCTTTTTATATATAAAGTAAAACAAAGATTTTAAAAACAAGCCAACGAATTATTTTTAAAATTTTAAAATATCATTTCCCGCTTTAAATATGTTCCATTAGTTTTTTCACCTATTATTTGAAGAAAATATTATTTAGTATAGATAAATATATTATTTAAATATATATGCAATTTAGATAGTTCTTAATAGATATATTTATTAAATTTAGATTATTATATTATTTTAATTTAGAATTTTAATTTGTCATTTCAAGTGGTAGACTTCCTTTTACAAATTTATTTCATGATTTTTCAAATGACGTCATTGATAAGATACGTGTCCTTATAAATTATCATTGTCATTGCGATTTAGATAATTCATTCTTTAAAATTTTGAGTATTTATCTTATATTTATAATTTCATTAAATCTTATAAATTTTAGAAATTTGTTTTTCAACATAAAATCAATATGCCACCAACAATTCAATCATTTATAAATTCTTTTAATAACAGATTGTAAGTTGAATTTTTATATTATTTTTAATATTATTAAATGGTTAATTTCAACTCTGATAACCAAATATTTTTCTATTGACCTCCATGATGTAAATAAATTTAATTTAAATTAGCCACATAACATTGTAAGATATACTTCAAAATTATATTAAAAAAAAAACAAATAAAAATTAAAGTTTTGGTTTTGATTTGATATTGTCAATAAAATACAAAACGAAATTATGCCAATCTTAATTTATACAATTTATTCTATGATCACTTTTCTTTTATCTTTTTAGGGAAGAACCAGTTCGTTTACATTTAAAAAATGTTTACGCCTGTTTAACTTTATCTGGAATATCAGCTGCTGCTGGAGTTTATATTAATATGTTTACAAAATTAATAAGTGCTGGATTATTTCCAGCAATTGCAGCAATGGGCCTACTCTTTTCTCTTGTTTCAACACCTTATTCTGATAAAAATCAAAAACTTAGAATGGGATTTTTATTTGGTTTTGCATTTTTCTCAGGTAATTTAATAGGATATATTTCAAATACAATTTTTTTTAATCATAATCATATATTAATTTACTCATCTATTTTTTTCTACTAAAATAAAGTATATATATATAAAAATAATTACAATTTTTCTGTGAAATATGTCATTGAAATAATCTTTTATTACAAGGACTGCTAACTCCACTTAGGTCCAATTAATTTTATAATCATTGCTTAAGAATTACTCAAATTATTTATTACGTTTTTTATATATTTTAAAAGTGATTAATAAATATATTTAACAAAACAATTGGACATTTGGCACCCCAAAACAATTAAAAAAGTGCTTAATTGACAATTCATGCTATTTTGGTATATATATATATATAATTATGAAAATATATATAAATGGAATCACATCCATTGGAGTTGATTTTGAATTACGGAAGATATAAGATATCTCGGACTCAGTACCCCACAAATCCAATTTAAATTTTAATAAACTTAACTAAAAGATGATTAAATGTTTTGGAAAAAATTACTATATCACTGTTTTGTATTAATCATGACGTACATTCTTTAAATAAATATATAAAACATAAAACATCATTTTAAAAAACTAATCACAATTTATTTTATTTAATAAAATTTTGAGGTTGGTGGCCTTCTCCCTCCACCCCTCCCCTGTTTAAAAAAATTAAAATTCCATTACATTAGAATTTATATAATTCTTTTTCACTTTAAATAATTCAAATGATCAAAATATAAAGGTATAGTATAAGTGTAAATTACAATTAGTTATTTTTTTATAGCCTTTATTGAGGTTCATTTTATAAATACATCTTGAACATTTTTAAACTAATTAATTTTTTTTTTATACAAATCTATATCTATATTTTTATATTTTTTTTTTCAAGAAAATATAAAATATCGGATTTAATTTATATTTTAAATCCGGCTAATGTAAAATAAAAGACGTTAAGATATATATATATATATTGAAACACATTACCAAGTGTCAATGAAATCATCCTTAGAAAATAAATAGCATTAAATAATTATTTACTAGACACAATATCATTTATCAAAAAACATTAAATGATGTTCAAATCAATTTTAAAAAAATATATAATATTTATTCCCGGAAAATATTCAAAAAATTAAAACATATTGTCTTTATTTTATTAATCTTGTTGTTAATTTTGTTTTCCTTACATCAGTCTAAAATCTTACAAGAAAAACTTGTTTTAATTCTTTTAATGTATATCCAGTTTTGTTTATTTTTATAATGATAATTAAAAACCATATTTTTTAAAAAATTTTATTAAATAAATTTTTATTCATTATTTTATTATCCATTAAAAAACAACCATTTCTCTTTTATTATCATTCTTATCTTAAACTTTTGACATTTAAGATTAACTAGTAACAAATCAAATTGATTATATTATCACCAGCAACATTTACACTTTTTCTTAAAATTATAATTTTTTATCATTATTTCTCCCATTAACTTATCTTATAAATAAATGTAATTTTTTCCCAATTAGATAATTCATTTTTTTATTTGGTATTTATTTATATTTTAAAAAGCATCTAAATTGTTTAATATTAAAAATAATAAATAATATGTATTGTTATTTTTTTAGGAATTGGATTAGGCCCACTTTTAGAACATGCCGTTGAAATCAATCCTAGTATTATTATGACAGCTTTAATAGGCACAATAATTGTATTTCTTTCTTTTACTCTTTCGTCAATTTTTGCACAACGTGGAAGTTGGCTTTGTTTAGGTAGTTCTTTAATCACTCTTCTTTCAACAATAATGTTTGTTTCATTTGCGAATATTTTTATGGGATCACAACTCCTCTATCAGGTAAAGTTTGAACTTTTTTATATTATTTATTGTTTTTTTATCTATCAAATTAATAATGTAATTTGTAGTAGTAATAAATTATAGAATACTTGTCGTTTAGACATGATCAAGATCTTTGAAACTAGTTTTACATATAATAATGATGTTTACTTTAATAAACAATTGTTTTGTTTTTCAAGAGGGGGGAGGTATATTTGATTAAATAGATTATTTAAGTGTTCAAGGTAAAATTGTAAAATAGCAATTGTTTCCACTAACCCAATTAACATTTCAAACACATTTTTCAGAGCTTTTAAAATATTAATTAAATTTTAAAAATATATATCCAAAAAATCTTATAAGATATTATTAATATTTTATTCTAAAAATAAATGCTAATTTCATCGATAATCATTTATTGTTTTGGAATTGAATATCTATAAATAGACACGTATACAATGTCATAACATTATTAAATTAAAATTCAGTTAAAAATTGCATGGAATTCTAAATTATTTTTGATTTTTAATTATAATTAATATATGAATTATGTTAAATCATTTCCCTTTTCACTATAATTAAACAAACTTGCTGTTTACTTGGGTTTATTTTTGAATGATTAATCATTTATTTATTTATATATTATAGTTTTTGAAGGTCAGTTTATAATTTTTTTTATTACTAAAAAATTTAACCTAAATATTTCTTTTTATTAAATAGTTTTTCATATGAATCCGTAATTATATCATTACATTACCATATTTATTTGATTTAATCAATACTATTTTGTGGGTTAAATACAAATTTGTGAAATATTTTAAATTAATTAAATTATGTCATATGCTAAATAGAATGATATTGATATTATGTTATGTTTAAAAAGGAGTGGAAATTAATAGTGATATTTCAATTAAACTAGTTAAAAGCAATAATTAAAAACATTTCTGAGAATATAAATGGATTGTATTATTATCCTAAATCTAGATACAAGTATGTAATGTTTATAAGCAGATTAAATTTTTGTGGAACAGAAAATTTGAAATTCAATTTTTATTTTATAAAATTTTTAAATATTTTTTTATGTAGGTTAATTTTCATCAAAATTGTATATATTTTCAGGCTAATTTATATTTGGGATTGGCACTTATGTGTGGTTTTGTTTTATTTGATACACAAATGATTATTGAAAAGAGACGAGCAGGTGATAAAGATTTTGTTGCACATTCAATGGATCTTTTTATTGATTTCATTGGCATTTTCCGACGTCTTGTTGTACTTCTTTCACAAAAGGTAAATTTTAAACTTCTAAATAAATAATAATATTTAATATTTTATTTTAATAAATAATATTTTGTATTTATGCTGCTTAGGAGCAGCAAAAGGTATATCACATTAAGAAATAATTAGTTGATATTTTTGATATTTCTAATAATATAAATTGAATTAATTGTTTTAATTTATTATTTTTTTCAGGAACAGTCAAAACGCAATAAAAAAGAATAGTTTATATATATATATATATATATATATATATATAATAACATAAACTATCTCAAAACATATTCACTCACACTATATTTACATTCTTCTAAATAATTATTCATCTCTGTTAGAAGTTAATAAAAAACAAATCAAAATTATTTATAGTCATTAAATGTGTTTTCAAACATTCAATTATTTTTAAAAGGCCTTTGTATTAGATTTTAATATAATTAAATAACAATTAAGGTGTTAGTGTAAAGTGGATTGTAAATTTGTATTAAAAATATATTTTTAATTTGAAACATATTTAGATAAGAAAAATAAATCAAGTGTTTGTATAACCTATATGTAATAACAATTATTTAAACCTAATACTATTGTTAAAATAAATTATGTCTTTATTTCTTTAAAAAAAATTTAAGATTTTATTTTCATTTATTATTAGTTAAAATTTTTTCCAAAAAATAAATTTATGTTAATTTCATCTAAGTTGTATAATTTTAATATAATAAACCCGATCCAAATTTTTCTCATAACAAAAATGAACATTTTTCCACCAATATTTTATTACCTTATTATTGGTAAATTTAAATATAGATCAATTGTTTTCTTTTTCTCAAATTAAAATTTATTAAAATTTTCTATATGACAAGCAAGAAAATTTGTATTTATCACTATAAAACAGCGGTTGCCAAAGTGGTGCTCCGCGAGAAAATTTCGCTGGTCCTCAGAAAAATGTGGAATATACTTACTCATCATGTTAAAAATCCTATTAGTGGTCCGCGGGATTTAAATTATGAATTAACTGGTCCGTGAGGTCAAAAAGTTTGGCGACCGCTGCTATAGAACAAACATGTCAAATTCACATTTCGAGCCGCATTACCTATTTTGTGTTAGGTTGGGTGTCTCATGTTTTCAATTACAAAATTTTTTTTTTTTTTGGAATTAATATATATATTATGTAATTTAATATTATACTAGGAGAAGAAGTATAAAGTGCAGATTTGAAACAATGCAGACATCATCAAACATACACTAGTGACAAGTTGAAAAAGTGTTTGCATAATATTATTGTGGAGTATCAATAAGTCATACCTTATACCAAATCCGCAGATACCATATATTTATTTTCATTTAAAGAAAAATGCTCCTGAATCATACTGATTACTTCACGAGAAGCATATAATTTACAACATATAACTTCAATTTAAGATATTGTGAACAATAGCCTAAACGTTTAAAAAATGCTTAAAGGTAAGCATTATTGGACGAAGTTGATCTATATTCACAATTGAACGATGGTTGAAAGATTGGAAAGATTCAGAAGATCACCTGACTGTACCACATCATTTCCTCCAAAATACTAAAATACTCAAAACCTATTTGTGACAAGATGTAAGCACTAGAAACGCCATTCAGCTTACTCACTAGATGTGGATGAGAAAAAATCGATCGATATAAGAGAAATATTTTTTTGATTATTCTTCCGAATTTTATATCATAAATATTCGCATTTCATACTTTATGCATCTAGATATAATTCTATAATACTTACACAGTCAATTAATTTAGAAATAAAAAAACTTCCACATCAACGTGAACCAATTCTGTATTTATTTATTTATTCTTTTTTTTGGCATTTTATTCATTACAAAGGAAAAGGGGAAAAAATAAAAACTAAATTTATGAACACAAAGATTGTGTATATCACAATAATCACAATAATTTCAATAAGTTACTACTTTAGTAAAATTAATGAATGTTTAATTAAAAATTAAATCAGCTAGAAATGTCAGTTTGATAAAAACAAAACAAAGAAAAAAAAAATGAAGAACAAACGATCAATTTTCTTTTCATTTTCTTTTTCCCTATTTTTATATCTAAAATTTACATTTATAATTTAATAAAATTATTTATTTAGTTTTATTTTATATAATAAATTATAAAAAATTCTAATTCAATCAGGATTTAAAGAGTTGACAAAAGTTTTGTGCGGTCAACCACTTTTCGTGTTCAGAAGCGCACAACGTTATATTTAGATAATTCATTCGTTTGAAACAAGTAATAATAAACTAAAGATCTTAAAATTAAAAAAAAAAAAAATTCCGTGTAATCATATTTAACAATTTTAATTGGGAGCAATTTTGGATATTTACCCCCTCATTTTATCCAAATTTAGAAAAAAAAATATCTCGCAATTTTTATTTTTTATGTATTTAATTTTATCTTTATAAAAACTAAACGGGGCTTCAAAGAACCGAAATTTTAAATGGATGATTTATTTTAGAGTAATATAATAAAAATAGAAATAGAAATATATATAATAAAAATAAAAACTGCTTGGATATAACTTTTACTTCGCATAAAGAAAAAATATTTCTATTTTGAATAATTCCATACATCCTATTAATTTATTTATTTACTGAAATCAATTTTATATTGAATTGAAATAATTCATGATTTATTAATAGATAAAATAGATAATATGATTAGTTATCAAAATAAAACTAAATAACAGTAAATGAGTGATAGAAATTCTCCCTCTTCCTATTTTGATTGTTAATTGAGATTAAGGAACATTGTACTCAGAAAATGGCTGGGTTGCTCGCTTAATGCTTCTGAGTTTCCCTTCTCGGGTTGCATGTGAGGTGGCAACTTGCAATTTAGGTCAGTGCTTGCCATTATCGCCGCGGAGGAGTTGCCCTGGCAACGGAGGCCAACGCCCGCCATCGTCGGGCGATAACCTCGCGATCCGATGGTTCACCCTCGGATCCTACCCCAATCGTTCTCTCACATTATTATTACTATTTCTACTACTATTAGTACTACTATTGCGAATTCATCTACTCTGACCTTCACTATATATTCCAACTTTGCCATCTAAACTAACTTGGAGAAAAGTTTTTCATTTTTATTTCTTTTTTAAACTAAACTATCTATTTGATTTCAAATGTTAGTTAAATGAGATTTTTATATGTGTTTGAAATTTAAAAGGATATTTATTATCTCCAAATTATATGGTACCAACTTTTAGTTATATAAATATAAATAAATAAAAATAATATATTCTATATATTCTATCTACACAAATTGCTAAAATTATATTTTTTTTTAATTTAAGTCCAAAATATCAATTAATAATTATTCTAATAATTAATGAACACATAAAAAAATTAATTAATTTTTAAATATAGAAATAAAATTGTCAAACAATTACACTCATTCATTTTTTCCTTATTCAAGCCTCATTTATATTATTATCATTCAACATTTTTATTTTATTAATTAAAAAAGAAAAAAAATTCAAAATTTTCTTAATTTTTATATCTAAAATAATGATTCTGATTTCTTCTCTTGAAATATTTTTTTTTAAATATTTAAACTTTAGAACCAATTCTAGAAAACAACTTTAGTTATTTATATAGCTAAATTTCAGTCTTAGAAAAGATTATTAAAAACTAAACTACTCTTTTTAAAAGTAGATACATTCAAACTTTTTTTAAAAACATTAATTAGATTCACTGACAATTTTAGTTTAAAAAAAATCTTATGAAAGATTAGAAAATTGTAAATTGATACATACTTGATGGTTACTAAATTATCCCCTTATATTTCAGTTTAATTATGTATGAAATTGTATAACATTAGTATATTGTGCTGAAAATAGAATAATTAGTAACCTAAAACTGAATGATGACGATCCCGAAACTAGAGTCTACCAGACTAATAATGATTCTATTTTCATCAAAACATTCTGCAATTAATTATTTTAACACAAAATTTTTATTAAATTTTAATGGGCAGTTCGTTTATGTTGAGATACCTCCAGGCACTCACGTAAGATGATTATTTCTTCTTTTAACACCATCATTCTATTATTTTGAAAAATCATGTATTTTATTTACAAATCATTATTCTTATCCATTCACAAACTGTTTTGTTTTCCCTTAGACTGGATAAATCTTTCATGTCTGTCTGTCCAGAAAATAATGATGTTATAGACTCAAAATTGGCGGAACCGATTTCTATAAAATTACATCAACAATATTCTTATATACCTCTATTTGAACATAGGCTATAATTTTTATCGATATCTATTCAATAACCGCAGAAATTAATTCAAGAGCCTCTTCTTCGATTCTTTTTACACAATGAATATAAATTAATAATTCCCAAACAAAGAATTATTATAATATTTCAATTTTTATTTTAATTCCTAATATTCAAATATCATTTCAATTATATAATTTATTCTAAAAGTTCTCATTTTAATTCATTTAATAAAATATTTAGATCATATTTATCTTAAATTATTTTTTATTTATTCTTTATATATTTGAATATTTCTTCTTTTCTATTTAAAATAAATTCATTTCCAGCTACAGAAACAATTTCAAATAATTTTCATATATCTTTTAATGCAATAAAAAACATATATGGATATAACATAAATATTTTTAATTTTATTTTATTTATAATATATGAGGAGCTGACTGTGACTTCATGAAGGACTGTGTGACGTCATATAATTTTAAATTAAGAAAAAACTAATGAAGATGATTTTCCCGAGGATAAAACCAATACAAAGTGCATGATTCGTGGAGATATGTAAAAATCTCCATATATGAAATTTGATGTGAAAACAATACCTCCCTTACTATCGTCGGTCAGTAAAAAACACAAATTATTTTTTTTTAGTGTTTTTGAAAACAAAATTATTTTAAAACGACAATTAAAATTAATTCAATTATATTTTCTTTGTTTTTATGTTTAGTTTAATTACTCAAATAATAAAAATATAAGCAAAAATGATTTATTCATTATATAAAAATATAAATATGATTTTTTAGAAAAATGAAATAAACGAGTTGTTTTAAATTTTTGTCTTTTTTAAATTGAGTAATTTTTTTAAATTTGTTTCTTTTTTTATTTATTTATTTTTAATAAATTCTCTTTTTTGATGTGATATTAATAAAAAATAATATTAAATTGTATATAAATTTAACAATACCTCCCTTACTATCGTCGGTCGGTAAAAATTAGAATATTTCAATTTGTTTAAATTTTAACACATGTAATCAATCATATGCAAATAGAATAGAAAATTTTGAAAATTAACTTGCTATTAAATTTATAAATATGAGTGTAATCATAATTGGGAAACCATCACGTGGTAGACCAAAGGTAAAGGAGAACTTAAAGAAATTGGGAGAGAATAGGCGTTGGTGTATATATAGTTTTATAACGTTAAATATGTTAATTTTATCCCAAGTCTCTTAATTTTGGATTTTCTTAAATTTAATTATAATTAAAAATATTCAATAAAAATCAAGCAATGAAAATAAATAAATGGTTAAAAAATATACTCTATTATTACATATATGTACTTACGAACCATAGGCGGAGGAAATATTAGGAGAATATCAATGCGGGTTCAAGCCAAATTGAATAACATTAGATCAGATATTAGATAAAAAAGCGAATTCAATATTTCTGTTCACCAATTATAGGTAGACATTGGTAAAGCATATTACTCGATAGTCCGGGATAAACTATTTCAAATTTTGATCTTCAAATTTGTCTTGAAGGCAGAAAAGAAAGAGAAGCTGCGGAAATCAATTGTCTGAAACTTTCGAAATTCTAAATGGGTAAAGGCACGCATTATCACCAATTTTATTTAATTTTTATTATTTGAGTATGTGATTAGACTAATTATGGAAAAACTCAAACGGAATGCAATTAAACAAAAAACTCAAGAATTAGCTTACGCAGACGACTTAAATATAATAGTAGATTCGGCAATTGCAATTGCAATAGCATAAAAAATATATTGAGGCAGGAAATGAGATGGGGCTTGAAATTAAGACAAAATATTTAGTAATAGAGAGGAATAGTATTAACACACAAAATGTTGAATTTGAAAATGAAGAAAAATTTAAATACTTAGGTTCTTTAATCACGAATGATAATAATATTTGAGAAGGATTTAAATCGAGGTTGCAATCGGGTAACGCTTGTTAGCATGCAGTAAAGGGTTATTTCATCAAAACTTTTATCAGACGGGATCAAAATTAAAATATATAAAACAATTATTTTGCCGGTTGTATTATAATTGAGTGTGAGGCGTGTTCTATGATCTTGGAAAACGAGAGAAGATTTAGAGTATTTAAGAATATAGGATTCTTCGAAGTATTTATGGGCGAATGAAAGATGAGATCACCGGGGGATGGTGGAGACTGCATAACGAGGAATTGCATAACCTCTATGCATCTCCAGATATAGTTAGAATTATAAAATCGAGAAGGCTTCTTCTCAAAAAGGTTCGCCATCACTGACCTAGAGGAATAAGATTATTTGCAGCATTTATGGGCCATGAACTCTATGCATCTCCATATTTAGTTTAAGTTATAAAATCGAGAAGACTGGGATGGGCAGGGCACGTGGGAGAGCAAAGAATAGCGAAATATATGTTTGCGGGGGAACCGATTGGGAAACGTCCGACTGGAAATAACAAGGACGCGGTGAGTGGTCAATGTAGGAATAGTCGTGGGAGAGATGGGATAGAGTAGGAGTAGGATAGGGACACTTGGAGAAATGTAGTTGCTGCGGCTAAGAACTTTCGAGTACTTTAGAGCCTCAGAGTTAGATAAATATAACATATACAAAAATACTATATAATTAATTTACTGATTGAATTAAAATATATTTTAAATAAGAACACAAAAAAATGAACGTTTTAAAAATACTGATTGAAACAAAATGGATGAAAACAAATAAATATGGTATATATTTCGGGAGTAGTTAAAAACAATAGGAACATCTCTTCATACATCAAATCTAATATTTAAAATAACCAATATGATCATTTAATTTAATATATTAATAAAAAAAAAAAATTATTTCAAGAAATTAAAAATCTCCATTGAATTTTCATAAATCAATTCTTAATATTTAGATTAAATTTAATATTTGACTAGAGAAAATAGTTTTATTAACATATAAATAACTACATTTAACTTATTTTATTATGTCCTTGTTTAAATTAAAATATTAATTGTTTATACTTTCATTACTAGTTATATTTTTAATAAAACATATCCGAAAATGCGAGGTAGTTTGAAAATAGTGGTTGCATAATATCCAGGCAGAACTGGTAACAGTAAGATGTCTAATATTTCCTTAAACTGACAATCCTATCATAATACCGATTTATCAATGATTTTACCGATGATCAATTGAAATGAGGTTTACTCCAATTAATGCTCTTATTACTAATCTAATCAAATATAATAAGAGGTTAAATTTATATTTATTATAACTTCCAGGACGTAAAGAGCACTCAAGAAGGTTTACTTCCCATGATCTTAAGTCAAACTAAATATAATTTAGATTCAATAGAAAATTAATGTAAAATTTTGTTTTCCTTTTCGAGTACATAAAATATTTTTAAAAATATGAAATTTTTGGGTTCCTTTACATTTTAAACATTTAGTTTATAATAAACATGAAACTTCACCGAGTATCTAATTCATAATTATTCTTATAAGTTTTAATGTTTTACTTTTGTTTACCTAATGAATTAAAAAGTTTCAACTAGAGCCTAGAACAGTAGTTCATAAACTTATTTGGCCTACTGCTGTAAATTGTAAAATGTTTTCATAATTCCGGGATTTAGCTTTCAAAGGATAGATCTTGAATGGAGAATTGGAGGCTTGGAACCGATTCTTGGAACAGAGAACCGTTTTGCCCATCTCTATTTAAGATCAATACAGTGACAATGAGGGAGAATATAAATACATGACGGGAACCCCTTCCTCTTCTACTCCCTGTGGTAAGAGGTTAAGATCCAAAAATAAATAAAGCCAAAATTATGTTCGATGAACCGCAATTTGAAAAATACTAGAATAATAAATAAATAAATAAATATAAATTTGATTACATATTTATCCCTATTAATTTTCATACATTTTTTAGTTTGTATGAAAACAATAATAATAATTTTTACCGACCGACGATAGTAAGGGAGGTATTGTTTTCACACCAAATTTCACATGTGGAGATTTTTACATATCTCCACGAATCATGCATTTTCTAAACAGAAAAAAGTATTTTTAGCATGTCTGTCCGTCCGTCTGTCCGTCCGTCCGTATAGATGTGTACAGCCTGAACGGCTCAACCGATTTTGATGAAATTTGGTATATTTACTTAATGCATCAGTGGGATGAATTGATCAACTTTTGGTGCAATTCCGGAAACCGGAAGTGGTAGTATTAGCGATCAACGATAGGAAGGAAAGGGTTATTTTCACACCAAAGGAGATTTTTTTATATATCACCACGAATCATGCACTTTGTATTGGTTTTATCCTCGAGAAAAATCATATTTATTAGTTTTTTCTTGATTTAAAATTATATGACGTCATCCAGCCATTCATGACGTCACAGCCTGGTCTTGCATATATATTATAAATAAAATAAAATTAAAAATGTTTATATTTATTATTTATGTATCCATATCTGTTTTTTATTACATTAATAGATATATGAAAATTATTTGAAATTGTTTCTGTAGATGGAAATTAATTTATTTCAAACCGTCGGTCGGTTCGGACCTGGCCACATGTCAACTTATTTTAATTAAATTGAAATAATTAAGTTTAATATATTTCTTTATATTCTAAAATATTAATGTGTGTGTGAGTGTGTGTATAAATCAATGCATGGATAAAATTGTGTTAAATTAGATCTATTTTGATATTTAAAATAAAGGGTGAGTATGTCATCATAAATTCATTATAAGAATACCATTTCAAGTAATACATAGTCGAATAAAGTTCGTTTTATCAATGTGATAACCTACATTGCTAAGCATTTTGAAATGTAATAAAAAAAACTTCCCTTCGCTGTATATTGATATATTCATAATTCAAATACCATTCAATTATTCATTTGAAGAAGATTTTAATTTCTTTTTTTTTTTTTTTTGTTGATGACGTACTACTTATCCAGTTGCCCTTGGAAGTGGTGACTGACCAAGGGGGATGATGAAATCATCGTTTGGCGGTCGGTGGGTCCATTTGTCCAAAAGAAAATGAAAAAAAAATTTTACCATGGAGAGGTGTGGGGGGGGGGTAGAGAGAAAAAGTAGGAGGGACGATGAGCGATGAGCTTTGATGGTAATGAAGAAGAAGAGGAGGCGGCGGATGATGGTGGTGGGTAGAAATGAACGGGAGGGAGGAGGGCGCGCGTCCGACCAGCCTTGAACTCGAATCAAATGCTGTGCTGTGGATGGGATGCCCGCGCCTGCAACAGCAGCAGCAGCCATCGCCCTCGCGGCCGCTAACCTTGGTCTCACACCCCTCTCCAGCATCTTTCTTCGCGAGCGACGACCCAACGCACAAACAAGCCGATAAATTGAGCGAAACGCCTAGCGACATCTTTTTTCTCCCTATCTTTCAATGTATTCTAATTATAATCTATTTTCATAATAAATTGTAATTAAATCATTCACCATTTCATATTCAATCGTTACATATCCATATTTATTTGCATGGAAATAAAATTAAAATTACAACCAATTAATAAACTTGACTAATAAAATGATTTGGTTTCCTTGGAGGGAGATTCTATTTTCAAATTACAATAATAATTTAATGTTTATTGGTAATTAACATAAAAATTTTATTTTAAAAATAATAAGATATAATTATAAAATAAAAGTAATAAATAAATATTTATAATTAAACGTTTCCCTTTCACTAGCTGTTAGATTGGTAAATGTGTTACAATACAAATGCGATCGATGACAAAGAAGCAGGTGCACACAACATGCCCCACCACATGCTGCATAAATCAAGAGATTTTAGATGCTGAGAGCTATTTCCAACACATAAAGAAACGCTACGATTTAGAAATGACATTTATTTCATATTATATGTATATGTATATTGATGTTAAGGACTACAATGTGCTAACAAAAAAGAAGAGAAAAATGTCATTTTAGATATTATATCAAAAAAATGATGATACATATAAAATATACATACTTACCATTGAAAATAGATTCTGATTTAAGACGGCAATACAATTTAGCTTTGGTTTAGTAATTTTTATCTGGAAAAAAAATCTGCTTGTTTCTTGCTAATTAAATATAGGAGGATTGAAAAAGATCAAGAATTTCTTTTGGAATATTATAAATTAAATTTTCCTATTCGAATTCAAATAAATATTTTTAATTTCAATTAATTAGCTGAAACAATTAAATGAAACGATATAAAAAATGGTTTTCTAAATTGATTACAATGATTTTCTGAAATGTAAAGGAACTAAGAAATTAAAAAATTGAATTACTACTAATAATTACTAGCGGATCCTTAAACATGGAGGGGAATAAAGAATTTTAATAAGCAATATTTTTTCATTCTTATAGGCATAGAAATAGCTTTAATTACAGAATCAATGACTAACTTAAGACGAAATATAAACTTTTATTAAATTTAATTTTTGTTTTTAATTCCTTTAAAGTTTTAAGAATTGAGGAGTTTACCCTAAAAGACTCTTCCTTAGAATTCGTAGTTGTTTCCGACTATATATATTATCTATCTATCTATTTATATAAAAGGCAATGTCTGTCTGTGTGTGTGTCTCGCCTAAACTCAAAAACTACCCGTCCAATTGCGATGAAACTTTCAGGGATTGTTGTGGGCATACCAAGGAAGGTTTTAGTGTAGTTAAATCCAAAATTAATTTAATTAGTAATTTTTTGGTAAAAGTATATTCATGGTTACCATGGTTACATTGAAAAATTTACAATAAATAAATAAAAATAATTGGAAATCTTTTCAACTTATTATTTTGATAAATTTTGTTAATATTTTAAATTTTTTTAAACTGTCAAAAATAACATACCCATAATATATATATATTTAACAGTTGTAATAAAAATAAAATATAAATCACAATGTAAGTAAAATATTGAATCGTTTTATTTATATTGTTTCAATTATTGTTTGAATATTTATGAAATTTATATATAGATTTATTTACATATTTAAATGTATATTTAATAAATTTATTTGTTGATTCTTAATAATAATAATTCCAATTACTATCTTCAATTTATTTTTTATTTAAAAGCATATTCAGCATTGAAATTGCCATTAAATATGCAGGTAATTGGAACTCCAACATGTAATATTAGCAAATATTCTGGGATGGGAAAAATACCAAGATCATGTCATGTCCTATTAAATATTTTGAATTTTATTAATCAATCTAATATAATGAAAATAAATTAATACTAAGATCATGTCATGTCCTATTAAATATTTTGAACTTTATTTTGAATCATACAATGGTAATGAAATAATGTAGGTAGACTTGTGAGACAAACAATAAGAATCTCTATAATAAGAGAATATACTTATTCCGAAAACTGTTAATTAAAATGTAATAACGATTAACAATTAATAAAGTAGAAATAATTTTCCAACAAATAAAAATGTAATAATTATTAACAAAAAAAAAAAAAAATAATACATAAAATTTCAATTATATTTATTTAATAAATTATTATTATTATTATTATTATTATTTGTAATAATTCCAATAAATAAAAATAAAAAACAAAAAAAAGTCCAATTAAAACTAAAATTTCAATTATATTCATTTAATACATTATTATTATTATTATTAAGTGTTCAGTTATCACATACGTATATACGTATGTATACAGACACACATGCAAAAGCGAAGCGAAATGTTTATTTTACCATTATTTTTGTTTTTACAATATTTATTTTTTGATAAAGAATATTCATTATTTTATTATTATATTCTTTATATATTTATATATTATCATTTTACTTTATGAATAATTCTTTTAGGTCTCTATATTTTGGATAAAGTAGTAGTTGTTGTTATTGTTGTTGTTAAGGATCAATGCTAGTGAATGATGGAGATACCGAGCGGTAACATAGACCCAGTTGGCCGAGGCACCCTTCGCAAATCCCCAACTCACTTGGGGTGAACGCACTCTTTGACGTCACCGGCGTCGTCGTCGCTCAGTGCGTTTATCCGGCGACCTTCCTCAAAGTCAGAGCGCGTCTCGCGAGCGAAAAGGTCGTCCTATATATAGGTCCTCCCTCACCCCAGCACCAGGGACTCTATTCCAACAACCAACACTACCACCACCACCACCATCAGATCCAAAACAAGATACCTGTCCAAATTCATTGTCAACATTTCAATCTTTCGAAAATCATTATTCTTTCTTTCTTTCACTCAACCAAACCTGTTTTCAGGATTAAAACACAAATAACTAAATAAATGATGAATCGAATCATTTGCATTTTAGTAGTAATCTAATTGAGAATTCAGTTCTAGTTTTAAAATTAGTTTTATGATCTCAGGCAGACTTACCAATTTTTGGTTAAGTCTAATATTACATAAATATCATTCATCAACATTGACAACTAAATAGGCATTCGTCACCAAGCTTGATGCCCATCCTCCAGATGAAAATTAGCATTAATAAGCAAAACAGGCAGACAACAAAAGAAAAAACTAATCGAATTATTACATTCTATTAATTTAAAAGTAATTTTCAAATTCATCCTACAGCCGTTTATGTAGGATGTATAGAAATAAAATAAAAAATAATTTTATTATTACAAAACAATTTATTAAGAATTTTATATTGATAAGTATTTATATTTAACTTTTCAGGAATGTTATTTTTAAAATAATTATCAGTTTCTTTGTATGAATTGGCATTAATACAATGCCAGAGATATATTTATATAGATAAAATAGATTGCTTTTAAAATGAATAAATGTTTTAATGTTAAAATATTCTATTGCATAATATTTTAATATATTTTATTTGATCAAATATCTAAAATTAACATTAATAGTTTGGATTTAAACCTGTAAATATTTATTATCATAAAAATTTTTAATAGTTTTAAGAAAATATATTTGTAGCCAGCAATGCGTGTTTAAGTCTACAAGTGTGTATAAGTCTACACTCTTTAATTTCTTTTTTTATATTTGATTAAATGAAATTTAAAATTTAGAATTTTAAAAGAATAAAGTCATAATTCTCCTAGCATGTACGAAGGGATATTTTATGTTTTGTAAATTATTATAAAACACTAAAAGTTTATTTTTACAATTTTTAAAATTATTACTTTATTCTTTTCAAAAAAAATATATTACATATAACATAATTAAAACTATATTAATTATGAGTTAGATTTTTTCAAATACAAGAAAATGTAAAATTATTATAACCAAAACTAGAGAAATTATAAGACATATATAATTAAATTCGCTAGTAAAACTTCAAGGACAGAACCATTTTATCTATTAAATACATTGATTCACTGGTTGCATATATGCAGGCGTTCCACAAAATGATCCATCCATCTTTTTACCGACCGTCGATAGTAAAGTAGGTATTGTTTTCACACCAAATTTCATATATGGAGATTTTTACATATCTCCACGAATCATGCATTTTCTTAATCGAAAAAAATATTTTTAGCATGATGTCTGTCCGTCCGTCCGTCCATTGTGTGTCCGTATAGATGTGTACAGCTTTAGCGGCTCAATGGATTTTGATAAAATTTGGTATATTTGCTTAATGCATCAATATAATGAATTGATCAACTTTTGGTGTATATTAGGAAACCGGAAGTGGTAGCATTAATGTAAAAATGTAATATATTTATATAAGAAACCTATAACTTTTAGTTTAGTAATCTATCTCATCTGTAATAAGTTGACCTGTGGCCAGGTCCGAACCGACCGACGGTTTGAAGTAAATTAATTAGCAGCTACAGAAACAATTTCAAATAATTTTAATATATCTATTAATGTAATAAAAAACAGATATGGATACATAAATAATAAATATAAACATTTTTAATTTTATTTTATTTATAATATATATGCAAGAGATCAGGCTGTGACGTGATGAATGACTGTATGACGTCATATAATTTTAAATCAAGAAAAAACTAATAAATATGATTTTTCTTGAGGATAAAACCAATACAAAGTGCATGATTCGTGGTGATATATAAAAAAATCTCCTCATGTGAAATTTGGTGTGAAAATAACCCTTCCCTTCCTATCGTCGATCGCTAATACTACCACTTCCGGTTTCCGGATTTGCACCAAAAGTTGATCAATTCATCCCTCTGATGCATTAAGTAAATATACCAAATTTCATCAAAATCCGTTCAGCCGTTCAGGCTGTACACATCTATACGGACGGACGGACGGACGGACGGACAGACATCATGCTAAAAATACTTTTTTCTGTTAAGAAAATGCATGATTCGTGGTGATATGTAAAAATCTCCACATGTGAAATTTGGTGTGAAAACAATACCTCCCTTACTATCGTCGGTCGGTAAAAATGTTCTTGAAAATATTTTCTATATAAATAAATTTGAAAATTGTTTCGTGTGTGCACCGAATGACTATTGTAAGAATAAAATTAATTCAATTAAAAAAACTGAAATTTTCCATTGATTCTTTCATTAATAAAGATAAATAGTATTTATATGATTAAATTATATATTAAAATGAAATTAATATTTAATTATGATTACACAAATTATTTGTAAAAATTCCTTTATGATTATTAAATTATTTAATATCTTGTAAAAAAAACATGTATACATTTTTCTATAGTTATTATAATATTTTCTTTATCATTTGTATGAATTAGACTTGATAATTTTCTTTTTTTTCTTAGAAACCATACTACATATTACTCGAAAGTTTTTATTATTTTTTTTAACTACAAACGTACTCTTCGCACCTAAACAGGGGCTCCATCCCTGAACCCCCAAAGTAATAAATATTATTTGGTTGGAAGTTTGTGTGTAATTCATTTATTTAATATATAAAACTCACTTTTTTTAACTTATTTGGTCTCCTCCCAACCATACAAATTTAAATAACAAATATTTATTTTTTAATTTAAATTGATTGTGTCAATTTAAATGATTTAATTTAAAGTTGTGAGTCATAATAATTGATGTACAGAAATATTGTATATTCTTAGAGATATTGATATTCTCTTAATATAAGAAAAAACTTATATGTTGTGTCCTACCCCTGTCCAATTCATTTTCACATCCATGTTGCTTGAGAAATAATAAAAATCAAATAATACTTATATTTTAGTATTATAATTAAATATTCAAATTTTAAAGAATTTAAGTGAATTCATACTAAAAAAAATGAAGAAATATTCAAATAAAATAAGAATAATTAAAAAAAAATATTTAACAATAAGATAGAACTAAATATTTTATTAAATTAATTAAAATGAGAATTTATAGAATAAATTAAAAAATTGAAATTATATTTGAAGATTAGAAATTAAAATAAAAATTTAAATATTATAAATCTTTGTATGGGAATTGTTAGAACTATTTTATATTCATTGTCAGAATTGAGCCACAAACTGGTCTGAATGAACAATATGGAGTATTATATATTCAGTTTTTACCGACCGACGATAGTAAGGGAGGTATTGTTTTCACACCAAATTTCACATGTGGAGATTTTTACATATTTCCACGAATCATGCATTTTCTTAACAGAAAAAAGTATTTTTAGCATGATGTCTGTCCGTCCGTCCGTATAGATGTGTACAGCCTGAACGGTTTAACGGATTTTGATGAAATTTGGTATATTTACTTAATGCATCAGTGGGATGAATTGCTCAACTTTTGGTGCAAATCCCGAAACCGGAAGTGGTAGTATTAGCGATCGACGATATAAAGGGAAGGGTTATTTTCACACCAAATTTCACATGAGGAGATTTTTTACATATCACCACGAATCATGCACTTTGTGGTGGTTTTATTCTCGAGAAAAATCATCTTTATTAGTTTTTTTCTTAATTTTAAATTATATTACGTCACCCAGCCATTCATGACGTCACAGCCTGGTCTTGCATATATATTATAAATAAAATAAAATTAAAAATATTTATGTTATATCCATATCTGTTTTTTATTACATTAATAGATATATTAAAATTATTTGAAATTGTTTTTGTAGCTGGAAATTAATTTACTTCAAACCGTCGGTCGGTTCGGACCTGGCCACAGGTCAACTTATTTATGAAATATATATTTACATTAAATTAAAATTATATCACATTCGGCAAACAATTTTAAATTTAAATTGAACCATTTACATTAATACGCCACCTCCTTGTTTTTTTTTCAAAATATGATAATTTCATTAATGAACTTCTTACTCATATATTTATAATTTTTTTTTTAAATTTTCATTATGATCTTAGAATAAAATTGATTTAATAGAATTAATAGAATTAAACTTATTGATTCGATTTAAGATGTATTCTAAAACACCACTAATTTTAAAAATTAATATTTGTTTATTTTATTTTATTTTAATATGTATTTTATTTTAAATAATTTGCAGTAGAGCGCTCACCTCTGCATTCCCCGCTCGCCCCTCTCCTAAACCCTCCACCGCCTGAACTGACCTCCTCATGCAGGAGGCCGACTCGTACGCAGTCAGTTCCCCTTCCCTGCGTAGTGTGAGACACTGGACGCCCTCTCCACTGAAATCATCCCTTAATCAGTCGCTAATTAAGAATTAATTGTAATTTTATTATTTATTTTTATTAATTATAAGGAAGATTAGTAAACTTTTAAAAAAAATATATTTCAATAAAAATTATATTTTATAAAGTGTATTTTTATAATTTTTTATTCATATACCCAAATAAAGTTATAAATTTTTCATTCAAATCTTTGAAAAGAATTAATCTTAAATATTCTATCAAATCTCATTAATTAAATTTTATTAAAAGTTAAATTAAAATTATTTAAAAATTAAAAAATCATATACCAAATTCTAAATATATTTATTGAAATATTTTTTAAATTTCAATATATATATTAATCCTATTAAAACTTATTTATTTAAAAAATATGAAGATGTGCTGATTATTTTCAAAATTCATATAATATAATTATAAATCAAAAAAATATAAATTTCTTATATTCATATAGGAATATATAATTTTAAATATTCTATATATTTCTAATCTCATTATCGCTCACACCGTTCCTTTCAAATCTCATATGAATATTGTTTTGTCAATTTCATATTATTATAACAGTTTTGAAAAATGAATCATATTTCTATTACCTATATATCAATTAAACAGAATAAAATCTTCGTGAAATTAATAATATAATCATAATTAGTTTTCTGATGTTTTCTAAGATATCTTATCTTATTATGCTAGCTAAAATTGTATATATCTATCTATCTATAAATCATGGTTCTCAAAAACCGCTCTAACGATTTTTTTCAAATTCACACTAGATATAGTATTTATAAAGAAAAATTAAGTTTTATTGATGATATCTCTTGAAACATTCAGCTTCATTATTAATTTCTTAATTGAAAATTATATATGGAAAACGTCAAAATTGGCCTCCATTTTTATTTGTATTAATATTTTTTTTTATTTAAAATATTTTAAAATTTATTATTTAATTTCGAAATAAAATTAAAAATATTTATTTTTAATAAAATATATATAGATATTTATTAATCTCTCTCAAAAAAAAAAAAAATAAAATAAAAAACATCAAATCTGCCTGCTAAGACAGTAAAAAAATGACAATTTTTTATCTAAATACATATAGTCCAGCGGTTGGACTGATGTTTTAACGATTGGATTTCGTCGGTTCGAAACTCTCCGGGTGAATCGTTATTTAAAAATGAAAATAATGAATTTGTTATTTTTTTTCTTTTTATCTATTGTTTACATTTTAATAAATTACTATTTTATATTTATTTATTCATTGTTCTTTTATTAAATTTAATATTTATTAATATTATTTATTATTAATTTATATATTGATGACATCACAAATGACATTTATATTGAAATTTGACTCCCGCCTTTTTTTAAAGAATATTGTATTAATATTTTTTTTATATTTAAAATATTTTAAAATTTTTTATTTAATTTCGAAATAAAATTAAAAATATATATTTTAATAATATTTTATAATTATAAATTACGATATATATTTATCAATAATAATGAATTTTTTTTTTTAACTACAGAGCCGAGGCTCGGGGTCCCGGTATGATCTTAATATATTGTGAGAATTAGATAAATAATGTAGAGAGAAAAAAATATTTAAAAATAGATATTTATTTAAATGAAATAAAATTATTTAATTTACAGAATGAAAATGTCTATAATAATGTCTAAACATTTTTTCTTTATAATTTTACATTATAATAATACTAATTACAGTAGTTATAATATATGGGGAATTTTCAACTTTGACTGCCGATTTGACCATGTTCCCAAACGAATTTTAAAAAAACCAAGACCACTTTACATTTACACATTTTAAGCTCTAATCGAATCCAAAATCAAAATTTAAAAAATCGAAAAACAAACTCACAGATATATAGATTTTATAAATGAACATTTATACAATTTATTTTAATTAATTTGAAACATTTTAGGAAACAAATTTTTAATGGGTCATTTTTAGAAATCCCATTTAACAATTATAATAAATAATTAAAAAATTGTAAAATTTTTAAAGTATATAAAAATAAATTGTATAAATTGGTTAAAGGGTCGAGTGATAGTTCGGTGTCCCAGGTATATATTTTATATTAACACGCCTACTTTTCTGTATAATAAAGATATAAAGAATCATATTTTAATTTTTATATAACCAAGAAATCATTTTTTCACTTAAAATATAGTTGTAAAGCCCAAATCTCCGATCCATATAACATCATCGACTGGGCCGCTACCAAAAGGAGTCTTCTCTTGCTCTGACTAGGGCCACCGGTATTTGCCATTAGTCTCGAAAAAATAATATTAAATTTTATATAAATTTATAAATTAGAATATTTGAATTTGTTTAAATTTTAACACATGTAATCAATCATATGCATAAAGAATAGAAAATTTTGAAAATCAACTTGGTATTAAATTCAGAAAAAAAAAATACTCATATATAGAATATATAGACTAATCGAATATAATTGAAACTCTTTCTCTCCCTCTATTTTAAATTTGAAAAAACGGAGTGTTAAGAAATTAAGATTCCTTATACAACATGGATGGTTAAATGAATTGGGCTCCCTACCTCCCTGAGAAATTCACATTAAAAATGTTTATAATATTTTAGTTTATTAAATCAAACTATTATTTTTTTATTTCAATATTTTTAATGTTAATACAATAATTTTTATTTTATAATCTATAAAATAATTTAATTATTTTTAAAAACAACGGTCTTCAATTTTTTTTAACTTAAGTACCGAGCCGAGGCTCGGGGTCCCGGTACTCTTATCTTATTATGCTAGCTAAAATTGTATATATGTATTTATCTATATATATTGGTTCTCAAAAACCGCTCTAACGATTTTTTTCAAATTCACACTAGATATAGTATTTATAAAGAAAAATTAAGTTTTATTGATGATATCTCTTGAAACATACAGCTTCATTATTAATTTCTTAATTGAAAATTATATATGGAAAACGTCAAAATTTTTAATACTGCCTGCTAAGACAGTAAAAAAATGACAATTTTTTATCTAAATACATATAGTCCAGCGGTTGGACTGATGTTTTAACGAGTGGATTTCGTCGGTTCGAAACTCGCCGGGTGAATCGTTATTTAAAAATGAAAATAATGATTTTGTTATTTTTTTTTCTTTTTATCTATTGTTTACTTTTTAATAAATTACTATTCTATATTTATTTATTCATTGTTCTTTTATTAATAAAGTTTTAGATAGTTTTATAAGTTTTAATATTTTTTCAATAAAATATTATTCAATATATTTATTAATATTATTTTATTTATTATTATTGAGTACCCGAAGTTCCATTCATTTTAATCAGATTGATGCAATGATGCAACAGTTAATAATTGTAATATTGTAATAAATTTCTATCTTGAAAATTGTTACATATTATTCAGGATATTTTAAAAACTATTTCTTTCTTTAATTAATATTCATTTTTTCTATAAGTCAGATATATTTCCAAATATTAAATAATTTTTGAAGTGAAAACTTCTTTAGCGGCGTTGAGCACTTTTGCGGGATGGGGAAAAAGTATAGAACTCGCGTGATCGTGACCAACACCATGAAACGATCTGCTTTCAAATTTCTTATAACAGAGCGCGAAATTTGAATTGTCATTAGAACTGTTTTATAAATTATCTCTAACATATAAATATATATTTATTATGTAAAGTTCATTTCATATATACATATATAATCAAAATTATACGAAATGAACTTCACATAATAAATATATATTTTATGTTAGAGATAAGAATTATAAAACAGTTCGTATTGCAATATTTTAAACAAAGTTGTGTATTTATATATATATAAATATAAGTTACAAATTTGTTTAAAATATATGTTTAAAATAATATATAAGTTATATATATATACATGCATATGAAATTCATCTTTCTCGTGAAATAGCGCGAATTTCGTCTGTTTTAAAATTTCTTACGCAGAAGTTTTCACTTCTGTCGGCCAGTCCCACGACTGCCAATTTTGCTTTTTTAATTCCGAAAAGCTGCAAAGCACGTTTTTTTGTCTTTAGTTTGTTTTATAACCACTTGGGGCGCTAAACAGTTTTTCAAAAAAACACTATAGAAAAAAAATATATGTACCTATATATTATATATTTATGTATTATTGAGGAGCACAAGTTCATTAATTTTAATCAGATTGATGCAAATGTGTAACATTTAATAATTGTAATAAATAATTAAAGAATTGTGTATCAATATTTTTTAAAGGGTAGAGCGAGAGCTCGGTGTCCCAGGTATTAATATTACCAGCCAAATCCAATAATAATGAATCATTTTTTTTAACTTAAGTACCGAGCCGAGGCTCGGGGTCCCGGTACTTTTTATTATATGTCTATTAAATGCGTATTATAACTTATTATAATCATGGTTCTATATAGGATGTAAAATAATTTTAGTATTTTAATATTACTGAAATAAGAGAATATTTTTAAAAATCTATACACTTTTTTAATCCTATTAATATTATTTATTTATTTATATCATATTTTTTTATTTCCTGTATATAATATAAATATCTAATCTTAATTATTTTTTTCTTTATCGAGGCGAGAGTGATGGACATCAATTTCAAGTCTACGAGCTGTTCTTCGAGTTTAATCTGCGAGAAATATCAACCCTTTATTAACTCCGAGGTCAGTATTTATTATTAATTTTATTTTTAATTCAATTTAAATGTATTGATTATAAACTAATAAGTTATTTTTCTTCTTCTATTTCATGTTTCAATCTTCGTTCCTGCTACTGAATGTTGATTTGAATTCTTGATTATCTTCTCCATCCTTCATGACGATGAAATGATTGAAATTCAGCTCTCCAAATGTAAGTAATAATCGTTATTTATTTAGCATGGCGCACTTTAAAATAGAAAATGTAAATATAATATTTAAAGTAAAGTTTAATATAATATAGAAAATATAATTAAATTACAATGATTTTTTGCTTTTGATAATATTCATTAGGAGAGTATAGAGAAATATATTAAATTAGATGACAGAATTTAGTGAGATTAGGGAATTTCAGAGTACATCTTTCGAGAAGAATCATTGATAAAGGAGGCAGAAGAGACAAAGGTATTTTTAGAATTAGTAGGTTTCGATGCGTTTTACTGGGAGGGTGGCTATTTTTTGATTTATATATAGTTGTTAGGAATTTTCAGGTGGTTGCCTCCTACATCCATGCATGTTCTCATCATACTAATTCATAGATTAGATTAGAATTAATAAATAAATAAAATGTGGGTGGATAAAACAAATGCCATGCTATTATTTAAGGGATGGATTGCATGAATTGCATGAATTGCATGTCAGGTCTGAATTGTGCCATTTTGTATTACTGAGAGTGTATTTGAGGTGGATTCGATGAACGGGAATTCGGGAAGGTAATTCAGCACAGTTCCAAAATGGGATTAGCCTGAACAGGAACAAATTGTTGGTTACCTTTTGAGCGCAGGGCTTTTTCGATTAGCATGGGCCTTCCATCCTTATTGATGGAGGCTATGCACTCCCTTACTAGGTAGGTTTTATTTCAGGTTGCCCCGAATGTCGCGATTTCATTTCGAAATCCAAAAAATCAAAGGCACTCTCAGCTGATTCAAAGAGGCTACAGACCAAACGCCTTATTTTTTTTTAATCTTTTTTTTAAGGCCAACTTTCTTTATTATTACTTTTTTTAAATTTCGGAAGGCGAGGCTTGGAAGGGCTAATTTATGGGGAAAGGAGGAGGCCCTATTAAATATTCAATTGTTTTTTTTTAATTTAATTAATAATAAAAAAATAATTGAATATCGCGATTATTTTCTTTAACTTTTTATTTTCATTTTGAAATATTCAATTTCATAATTTAAACTTTGATATATTTTAAATATTTTACTATATAAGTAGAATTAATTATTATTATAATTTTTCAATTTAAAATTAAAATGTAAACATCACAAAAAAAATCATATATATTGTAAAAATATAACTCTTTTTCATTATTATTTCTTTTTAACTTTCCAAATATAAAAATATTTTATTTTTTTTATTATGGAAATTATTTCATATGAATATAAATATATTGTAATCGAATATATCCATACTCAATAATAATTTAATATTAATAAATTATCAAATTTTTTTCTTATCATTGTACTGATAAATCATATTTGGAAAGAAATAAAATATAGTTAAGCTTATTTAAAAAATTAACTTAATGTATAATTTTTGTTAATTATAAACATGTGGTACAACTTATTTTAAATAAATAAATAAAATTAGATCTCCTAAAAATTTTGTTAATTTTTATAGATCAAATATTCTTATTCTTTAGCTGACTTACAAATCCCAAAAGATCATTTTGCTTATTCTTATGTGTATTCTGTCCCAGTGTCCCCGCAAAAATTCTACGGGAGATAAAAATGTCTCGGTTTACATAAATAATAATATCATCCGTGAATAAACCCAATATTATTCAATTTTTACCGACCGACGATAGTAAGGGATGTATTGTTTTCACACCAAATTTCACATGTGGAGATTTTTACATATCTCCACGAATCATGCATTTTGTATTGGTTTTATCCTCGGGAAAAATCATCTTCATTAGGTTTTTCTTAATTTTAAATTATATGACGTCACCCAGCCCTTCATGAGATGTCACAGCCTGCTACTACTTATATATTATAAATATAAAAAAATTTAAAATATAAATGTTATATCCATATCTGTTTTTATTGCATTAATAGATGCATTTAAATAATTTGAAATTGTTTCTGTAGTTGGAAATTAATTTACTTCAAACCGTCGTTCGGTTCGGACCTGGCCAAAGGTCAACTTATATTAATTAATTTCTGCGGATATTGAATAGATATTGATATAATGATATGCCTATGTTCAAATAGAGGTATATAAGAATATTGAGATGTAATTTTATAGGAATCGGTTCACCCAGTTTGAGTCTATAACGTCACAATTTATCGGACATACATACATACATACAGACAGACAGACAAACAGACTGTGGGACATGAAAAGTTCTAAAGTTAACGTACTTTTGGATTCAAGAGGTTATACAAAAATATCTAAATTCTGAGCAAAGTACAGACAAAAACATTTTTTTATATAAAGAAGACATCAAAATATTTCTTTTATTTATTCCTTACCTACAAAGATCAATTTTTATTGAGATTATTTTTTTTATTTAATAAATTTTTTTATCTTTTATTATATATTATCTTCTATATATATAAAGGAGAGTGTTTGAATGTATGTATGTAATTTGTTTACTTTTTTGCTGTCATAGAAACAAAAAAAAGAAATTTCTTACTTAACCGACACTTGGTAATTTAGAATTATAAACGAAAACAATTGAACATCAAAAAAAATTTCTCACTTAACCGACACTTATGTATACACGTAATGTATGATGGAATTGAGGCAGGAAATAAGATGGGGATTGAAATTAATAGGGATAAAACAAAATATTTAGTAAGAGAGAAAAACATTATTAACACACAAAGTCTTAACATACAAAATGTAGAAAAATTTAAATACTTAGATTCTATAATTACAAAGGATAATAATATTGGATAAGAATTTAAATCGAGGTCGCAATCAAGTAACCTCTGTTATCATACAGCAGAGGTTCTTAAACTGTGGTCCGCGGACCCCTGGGGGTCCGCGAAGCCTTTATTGGGGGTCCGCAAAGCCATCGTACAGGTGCACGAGAAAATGATGAGTCAGTTAAAACTTTATTTAATATAAAAGGAGGGATGGCATGGCTTTGTGAGGAAACAGAGATCAAATACCCAAATTCAACGAAATGTGCAAGAAAACTATTGCTACCGTCTCCATCTTCATTTTTAGCTGAATTTTCTTTCTTCAATATTATAATTTCTAATAAAATGTGTTCTACAATATACAATAAAATCGCTATTCACCAATCACTGTTAGAAATATTCATCATATATCCTTGTTCTTATGAGATCGTAAGCCAGAAATTAACTAATAAAATGACGTAAAGTACCTAAAGTTGGGATGGGGTCCGTCAAAAAAAATTTTTTCAAGTGGGGGTCCGCGGAGTACATAAGTTTAAGAACCTCTGTCATACAGTAAAGAGGCTTAACTCATCAAAACTTTTATCAAAATGGATGAAAATTGAAATATTTAAAACAATTATTTTGCCTGTTGTATTATATGGGTGGTCAATGTTCTTGGGAGAAAGTAGATTTTGAGAATTTGATATTAGGATTGTTTGCAGCATTTAAGGACCAAAGAAAGATGAGATCACCGGGCTTTGGTGGAGATGGCATAACGAGGAAACCTCTATGCATCTCCAGATATAGTTAAGGTTATTAAGGATATAAATTAAAGAAGGCTGGGATGGGAAGGGGTCATGGCTAGAATGGTAGATTAAAGATCGGCGAAATATATTTGGAAAAACCAATTGGGAAACGTCCTGTGTGATTGGGAAGACCAAGAACGTGGTGAGTGGACAATGTAGGAAGGGACGTGGGATAGATGGGACAGGGTAGGAGTTATATAGGATGGTTATAGCTCAGACTTGGGGGTTACTTTCGAGATCCGTAGAGCCAAAGGGATAGATAGATTGATATAACAAATACAATAGTAATATATAATTAATTTACTGATTAAATTAAATATCTTTTAAATAAGAACACAAAAAGATATGATAATATAATGTAATATACTGATTGCAACAAAATGGATGAAATCCTTTTACATACAGACTTTCAACGAAATACTATGTATTACTTCGGGGGTACAGGGGGTGGAGCCCCCGTCTAGATAAGAAGAGTGCCGAAGGCGCTCTGATCAGCTAGTATCATATAAAGATTAGAAAACAAAATTAATAATCATAAAGGGTAAATGTTTGTTATGCAATTGTTATAATATTATTAGATATTGATTGTACTGATGTAGAGAGAGACTTAATACAAGTCAAGGACAAATCCCCTCCGGCCTTGTTTAGAAAAGGAACTTATACTCGGGAGACACTTGACCTAATTTCTTGACTCGTCCCATACACTTCCTTCTTTCACTAATTAAATTAACGATCTAGATGGAATGTATTAATAAATTATAAATTACCTTCTAAAAAAATTAATTTAAATAATATTTATATTATTAATGATCACAAGGAAATTAATTAATCTTATTATAATCACAATATATACGAAGGTAAAGTCCAATTTCTTATAAAATATTAACCAACGCAAATTTTTTAAGAAAACCAAAAGAACCATTTTTCTTCCTTTTATATATATTAAATACGAGGTTTGGTGAAAAGAAAAGGTGAATTTTTAATTATTTCGAAAAGTATTTATTTATTCATCAATATCCATTTTGTTCCCTTCAAAGCAATTCCCCTCAGATATAATAAACTTATTCCAGTGCTTCTTTCAATCATCGAAGCACTTCTGAAATGCTCTTTTCGGTATGGCCATCAGCTCGTTCTTCGATTCCGATTGAACTCATCAATTATGTCTAAACGCTTTCCTTTCATTGGACTCTTCAGTTTTGGGAATAGGAAAAAGTCACAGGGAGTCAAATCTGGTGAATACGGTGGTTGAGGCATGATTATGGTGTGTTTTTGGCCAAAAAACACAGATTCTTTGATCCAATTTTACTATCTCGCCAGAGTTAGTATTGCGATCACGAAAATTTTCGATGTCGAGATTTTAATGCTTTTATACGTTTTTAAGGTCTCTGAATCATTTTCACTAAGGTTGAGAAAAATGTCTGTGTGTGTGTGTATGTAGACAAGATTACGAAAAAACGGTTTGATCTAGAATAATGAAATTTGGTATACTGGCATTATTCAAAATTCGTAGTTTTTTATCAACTTTTGAGAAATGTAGCTCAACCGGAAGATGGTCATTACTTTCCACGTTTTGATTTTTTTTCCTCTAAAGTGATCGTAAAAATAAAGATATATATTTGATAGTTTTTCATATGATTAAAAATTGTATAAAACTGCTAGATATAGAATTCCAGCTTGATTGAATCTCTGAAACTACCGGATTTAATTATGTGACACTGCAAATCACATGACATGGTGCCATCAACAAAGAACCAAACACCCGCTGGTTTAATAAATATTATCTATTAATGTTAATTTATAATTTATAAATTTAAATATAAATATAATATATGTTATTTAATCCAATTCAAATTGTGAGATAGTCGGGTGGAGACACTCCAGCTTATTTTAAGTAAAAATTCGAAGAACACACAATAACGTGACTAACTTTTTAGTTGTCAAAAACAAACCACTAATCCAAAATGACTGATAATGTCAACATATAAGAAACACATCTGTACCAACATAACAAAAACAAATTTCGATAATCAAATGTACACAGCCCTCGAAAATTCAAAATTCACCTTTTCTTTTGAACAGACCTCGATCAATTTGATTGTATATCTAATATTTTATTAATTATATATTTTTATGAATTAATAATATTTATTTCTTATTTATAATATTTCTAATTACTTTATTATAGTAATTATTTAAAATAATATTTTTAACAAAAGATAACTATCCAAGGTATTTTTCTTATATTAATAAAATTTATATAACACCGAATTTTTTTATAATAAGTATCTTTATAAAAACACATCAATATATGATAAAATTCATAATTATTATCATTCGTTCATAATTTTTCTTCTTATTATTGACTCTTTCTTCTACCATCTTTATTTTACCATAGCCATTCTCAAATTCAAATTTATATATATATATATATATATATATATATATATATAAAACTTTTTATTATAACTTTAATAAATATAAATTTATTTTGTTTTATGAACTATTCCATCACTTTTATCATTCATATTCTAATAATAATGATATATTATAATAATCAATGAAGAATAAATTATAAAATCATAATAATTAAGCGATTTCTCTTAATTATTTTGATAATCATTTTAGCCATAATAAGTATAACATTACATTTTAAAATATTATATAATTAAGCTAACAGACTAGCATGATTAAAATTTTTTAAAAAATATATAAACATACATAACTTTTAAAAGCTCTCTGAATCATTAAGATTATTCAATATTTTTTTTTTAAAAAATTAAATAATATTATTATCTCTATATCCAATAAAAAATATCTATTTCTATCTTTGTTTACAATTTTTAATTTCATGGTTGCTTATTCTAGATAGTAAATTTTTTAATCAACAAAAATTATTAATATCTGAGTTAATGTTAAGTAAAGATAAATTCAAAAAATATAAAAATAAAAACAATGATTATTTTTATAAACAAAATTTATTTTCTGAAATGTTTATTAGCAGGGAGTCTGATGGCAAAAAAAGAGATAAGTTTTTGAAGATGTAAATATCAGTATCATACAAATGATCTTACTTTAAATACAAATAAAATCTTTTCAAGTCCCAAAAAATCAATTTTTGACGTTTTTGGTGAAAGTATACTAATACATAGGTTCCCAAACTTTTTTGTGTCGTAGAACCCTTGCCATGTTTTTCGGTTTTGGGTAGACTTCCTACTTAACCTGAAATTGATTTTTTGTAAAAAAATTGTACCTTTTTTTTTTTAAAAGCCAATTCAATTATAAGACAAATAGGCTTGAGATCCACCACCGTGGACCCCCAATTTTTTTATTTGCTGGGGTAGACCCCTTGCAGGTTGCCAAAGACCCCTGGGGTCGATATAGACCACTTTGGGATCCACTGGTCTACTGCCTTTATTCTATAAAATTTAAATTTTATAGGTATTATATAAAATAATATGCTAAATTAAAGAAAGAAAATTTCATAATTATATTGAATTTTTACTTTTTTAATTAATTTAATTATTTAATGTATTTATTTTTAAAAAATAATCAATAATTTTATAAATTAATTTGATTAAAAAAAAAAGTAATTTTTCAAATTAAAATTTATTTATTTATTTTTTTCTATGATAAAGAAAGTTAATATAAATAAAGAATGAAATCCTATAATAAGAATAATAATATAAAAACAAAAAATTCGGCTTGATCTATAAAGTGGTGTAAATATATATTTTAGGTCATTGGGTCAGGGTCACCAGTTATGATCTTTTCCTTCTTTTTAAGAAACGCTCTATGTTAAAAAAAAAATTATAGGAAGTATTTAAACAGTTTTTCTAAATTATTTAATTTATAATTTGAAAGGTTTTATTTTAATTTATTATATTAAAAACACTTTAGATGGCCTTCTGGGGATTTTAGATATAAAAATATATATACCCAAATCTTTACATTTTTACTATCTCGCCAGAGATAGTATTGCGATCACGAAAATTTTCGATGTTGAGATTTTGATGTTTTTATACGTTTTGAAGGTTCCTGAATCATTTTCACTAAATTTGAGAAAAATGTCTGTATGTGTATGTATGTAACCAAGATTACGCAAAAACGGTTTGAGTTAGAATGATGAAATTTGGTACATGGGCATTATTCAAAATTCATAGTTTTCTATCAACTTTGGAGAAATGTAGCTCAACCGGACGAGGGTCATTACCTACAACGTTTTGATTTTTTTTCTTCTAAAGTGACCGTAAAAATAAAGATTGATAATTTTTCACATGATGAAAAATTGTATAAAACTGCTATATATAGAATTTCAGCTTGATTTAATTATTATCTGTTTCATTTTTATATTATTTAAAAAAACTATCACTACAATCATTAAAAAGTTTGAAAACTCTCTTATTTTTCATATTAATTAATACTATTGTAATTTTTAAGAACAAGTTTTTTATTTAAATTCTAAAATTACATACTTGTGTATGTCTAGATAATTCTCTGAATTGAATTTTCTCTCTTCCTTCACCCTATCCAAGGTTAGTTTCAGACTACTTAACTGCTCTTAATATAATTAAAGCCTATAATCCTAAATATGGTCGTCCTTCAATGCCCGGTGGGCCAAGTTTGCATGTTGACACGCATCTTAGGCAGTGTCAGTATGTTCCCGAAGGACCTTGTTCTATATCCCCGAGATCAAATAGAAACTCTAGGTCACGCGTGCGCGCATACGACTCAGTGGGGGGGTGTTGTATGTTTATTTTTACTAAGGGACGTACGAACAAACGGACCTTGAAGCACAGCACAAACTTCTTAATGAGATAATTTCAATGATAAATTTTTGTTTTCATTAGACATTGAAATTTATTCTATTTCTTGATTTATATTTATGATTATTTTTAAATAATAGACTATATATAATATGCATAATGGAAATAAAGGAAGTTGATAGACTTTTTTTTATTTGTCATGCCAATGGCTGTTTTTAAATTTATCTTGATTAAATTAAATTAAAAAAAAAACAAAACAAAAACAAAAACCTTGCTTTAAAATCAACCGCTCTATAAATAAACCGGCTTATTATTTATTTCTATTAAAGTATAAGAAAATCTATAAGCTCATTAATTGTTTTCATTTACATATAAGAATCGACATGTATAACTATAATACGTATATGAATGCTAATATTTGTCAGTTTTCTTAAATTGTCAAGGGTCCCAGTCCCTTTTATCCTAGTAATTTATAAATTTATTATAAATATTATTTTAAAAAGCTAAATGTTACTTTTTATAATTTCTATAATTATTTTATCACTAGCTGCTCACAGCGCCTTCGGCGCTCTTCACACCTAGACGGGGGCTCCGCCCCCTGTACCCCCGAGTGGTACATAGTATTTGCTTGACAGTAGTAAAAGGTTTTCATCCATTTTGTTTCAATCAGTATATTACATAAAACATTCATAGAGATATGTAAGAATACTGTGATATAATTAACGTCAAAATTTTTCGGTCAGACAGACAAGTATAAAAAATTCTAAACTCACTTTTGGCTTCCAAAGATCATGAAAGGTCTGCAAAAAATTTTAAATTCTGAGCAATGTGCAGACAAAAACCTTTTTTTATATATATAGAATAATAATAATAAAAAACATTTTAATAAATTTAAAAAATATACCCAATTTAAAAATGTCAAAAATTTAAAATAACTTTATATCATCATATTTTAATTTTTATATATTTTCACTTCATAAAATACTAAATAATATTTTTTTTTTATTATTCAATGATAAAATTTATATATTATTATATTATATATATTATAGAAAAGAAGAAATATTCAATTAAATAAAAAATAATTTATGATAAAAATATGATCTAATAAATATTTTATTAAATTAATTAAAATGAGAACTTTTAGAATAAATGATTTAAATGCATTGATATTTGAATATTAGAATTTAAAATAAAAAGTGAAATATTATAATAATTCTTTAATTGGGAATCGCTATGATAATTCATTGTTTGAAATGATTCCGCTAGGGACAGTGGGCCACGCCAGGCTCTTGAATGAACAACACGGAGAATTATATAAACTTTAAAAAATTAATTTCTGCGGTTATTGTTGACATATAAATAAAATTTATAGCCTATGTTACTCAAGGGGTATATAAGAATATTGTGATGTAATTTCAAAGAAATCGGTTCAGCCAATTCTGAGTCTATAAAATAGTAATTTTCCGGAC
Organism: Labia minor; assembly: GCA_963082975.1. Taxonomy (NCBI): domain Eukaryota; kingdom Metazoa; phylum Arthropoda; class Insecta; order Dermaptera; family Spongiphoridae; genus Labia; species Labia minor. The sequence continues at coordinate 68,313,452 of OY720347.1, forward strand.
AGACAGACCGACAGACAGACAGACAGACAGACAGACATGAAAAATTCTAAAGTCACTTTTGGATTCTAGAGGTCATGAAACGCGAAGATATGCAAAAATTTTTAAATTCTGAGCAATGTGCAGACAAAAACCTTTTTTTATATATATAGAAGAAGAAGATTGTTACTATCTCGAAAGAGATAGTATTGCGATCACGAAAATTTTCGATGTTGAGATTTGATGTTTTTATACGTTTTAAAGATTCCTGAATCATTTTCACTAAGATTGAGAAAAATGTCTATGAGTGTGTATATATATATGTGTGTGTATGTATGTAACCAAGATTACGCAAAAACGGTTGGAGCTATCAATAGCCATGAAATTTGGTACATGGGCATTATTCAAAATTCATAGTTTTCTATCAACTTTTGAGAAATGTACCGGAAGAAGGTCATTACCTATAACGTTTTGATTTTTTTTCTTCTAAAGTGACCGTAAAAATAAAGATGGTTTAATAAATATTATTTATTAATTTTAATTTATAATTTAATTAATTTAATTTAATTTAAGTTAATATATGTTATTTAATCTAATTCAAAATTGCGAGATAGTCGAGTGGAGACACTCCAGCTAATTTTTTATATAAAAATAATTAAAATCTAAGTTAAGTAAGTATACCTTTTATATTTAGTTCGTATAACTATTAAAATACATACGCCTTTTAAATGAATCGTCATGTACGCCCAACAGTAACTTTAAACATTTTAAATAAATAAATTATAATTTTAATTTTTAAACTCTTTCCATACTACTCTTTCTTTACTACTCTTTTCATTAATGAAGGAACAACTATTATTTAAAAAAATATATTATAATCAGTGGCGTACCTAGGGGGGTTCGGCGGGTGCGGTCCGCTCCGGGCGGCACTTAACTTGGGGCGGCATTTTTTATATTTAGTTATAGTTGTAAAAAGCAACTTATTCATTTCATATTTATTTTTTTTTCTTTCTTGAATAATAAATTATTATTATGATTATTATAAGTTTACTATTTGATTTATATAAATTATGATTAACTATATGATTTCGAATATTATTCCTCGGTGTATTTAAATGCATTTTAATGTAAATTTTGAATTCTAATTCCAAGAACAGGATAATAATTTTATTTTATTGTATTCATTAAAATTCGTTGAATTCGTAAACGCATCTTTACTATTTTGTTCGGCAATTTTTCCTAACTAAAATTTTGATATCAGTTTATAAATGTCATTTCTTTTGAAAAGTTGAAAAGAAAAAAGATTACTTTGAAGTGATATACCAATATTTTTTTAAATCATCGATTTTTCTTTTGAAAAGCAGGGCCGGCGGAAGGCGGTCTCCTAGGTTTAAAATTTACTCTGTGTATTAATTAATATTGATTAAATAACTTAATAATTTATTTATGTGTATTAATTTATAAAAACCACTATTTGATTGACTTATAATAGAAAGGGCGGCAAACTGGAGATCGCCCCGGGCGGCAAAAGTTCTAGGTACGCCACTGATTATAATAATATATATAAAAGTAGATTATATATAAAATAGTAGTTCCTTACCATCCACCTCCCCAACCAATTAGCCCTATTAACAATTTTACTTATATACCCACCAGCCTACCTCTTCCTAGGAATAGTTTTTTTTATATATATAATTTAATTTACTAAACAAAAATAATACTATAAAAACTTTATTTTTCTTAATTCATGTTTTATAATATTTATATAATTTATATTTCAATAATTATTTTAAGTTTTTAGAGATCTTTGCCATTTTACTAAAAAATAAAAATTACCACAATTCATAGATAAGATTTAGAATTCAATTTCATTACTGATTGTGTCGATTGAAAAGCAGTAATGTTAATAAATGTATATGTGTGCATAAGAAATAAATAGCCATTCCCAGTACAATTTGAGTGTTTCTTTTTTCATCGAGTAGAGATAAGCCATTCGATCAATTCACATGAAATAAGAGATAAAAAATAAAACATTTTATTTAGTTTTAATTGCAAAGTGGATATGACAAGACGCCAAGCAGGATGGGTGAGCTTTCCAAGGTAATCGATAACTATTTTAATAATTCACATTATTTACTAATATTAATTTATAACAATTATTTATTTTCTAATCATTCTTTATGAATATTTATTAGTCGTTTTTCGTTAAATTATTTAATTTTCAATGATAAATGAAAAGTAATTTTTATTTTATTTTAATTTGTATTCTCATTTCAATTTATTGATTCTCTTATCAATATATATTTGAATATGAACTTGTTAATTGGTTTAATTAAGAAAAAAATAATTAAAATGAAATGAAGGATATACTTCTCAGTACAAAAACTCTTAAATATAAAACAAATTCATGAGATCTTTGTAGAAGTAAATCACAAATATCTATTGTATATATGTACTTAGAATTATTGTTCGGAAAATTAAATTATGCTCTAAGATCTTTCTATTCTCTTCACATAGGCAATCTTTTTAGTCTCATTCACGTAATATTTATTCAAGAATTTCCTAGTGACATGTAAATGGGGCAGTAATTCCTATATCGTCTCATTGGGCTTTGATTTATTAATTAATTCATATAACTATGAACTATTATATAATTCTCTAATTATATACATGTAATTGATAATATTTATATATGTATTATTAGAAATATATTTATAATACTAGAAAAAATCAATTAAGTTTTTCATTAAAATAAATTAAAACGCAAATACTTTTTTATTCATTTTATTTTAGAGTTATTGGAAAATATATATTTTAATTAAATCTTAATTTTTTTCATCATTAAAGGGATTTTTAATAAAACACCACATATTTGTATAATTTATTTATTTAGTTAAATAAATGCACAACGTTTCGACTGCTTATTCTACAGTCGTTATCAAGTATCGTACGATTACTCCGACTCAAGCGGACATTTAATAAAAATCTCTTTAATGATTATAAAAACCACAAAAGTTTTAATAAATATATTAGAGAAAAATATCTATCTATCTATCTCTGTGACTCTACGGAACTCGAAAGTTCTTGGCGGCAGCAACCACACTTCTCTAAGTGTCCCTATTCTGAGCCACATCCTTCCAGTCCCTATCCTCTCCCATCACTCTCACGTCCCTTCCTACATCATCCACCCACCGTGTCCTTGGTTTTCCAAGCGGACGTTTCTCACTGGGTCTCCCCCCCCCCAATATATTTTTCGCCATTCTTTCCTCCCCCATTCTAGCCACGCCGCAGCCTTCTAAGTTATGATTCTAACTATATCTGAAGATGCATAGAGGTCATGCGATTCCTCGTTATGCAGTCTCCGTCATTCCCCGGTGATCTCATCTTTCTTTGGCTCATAGAGAAAAATATAACCTGTAAGGAACTAATCGAGCCAAACGTTGGGCTGCCACTTTGTAAGGAGGACCGTTTCAAGTTGGGGTCACTTTGTAGACGATCCTCTTACGTTGGGTGCCAATTTATAAGGGGATCTAAGTATGGGGCACTTGTAATGACCCACGATGACCGTGAATTGTTAATTATGTTAAGTTATTGATGGGCGCCAACTTTGGATATCCCAAAGTATAAAATAGTGTTGAAAAATTAAGGGAAAAGGGAAAACACAATAATAATGTTCACATTAATTTACTTTAATTAAATAGATAAAAATTAACAAATTAAATATACAAATTTTAAATAGAAAAATAAGAAAATGTAATTCACTAATATCACTGGAATTAGCGGAAATAATTATCACAGGGGGTGATGATAAGGATTATACACAAATAATTATATCACGGGACGTGATAAGTATAGGTTATATCAGGATGATATCACTTGTTCGACTGTATCACAGGGTGTGATAAAAATGATTATGTACAAAATAATTATATCACGGGACGTGATAAATACCAGGTCATATCGGGATGATATCACTAGTTAAACTGTATCACAGGGTGTGATAATAAAAATGATTATATACAAAATAATTATATCACGGGACGTGATAAATACAGGTCATATCAGGATGATATCTCACTAGTTCCACTGTCCATTCTCAACTGTTTAAAAATATTAGAACTTGGAGGGATGGTACCTCCCCTTAGTCAAAAAAATAATCTCTATATATATATATTACATTTTAAGAATAATGCGACCAAATAACTTTGTTAATAAAATAGGGGAATAGAAAAACAAAATAAACTAAAAAAATAGATAAACAAAATAAAATGTATAATAAAGAAAAATAACTAAGAATATAAATACTTTGTCCGTTACATCCTCCCCCTCTGATTCCGAGGTCTTTTGATTGAGGGATCAGCCCTAGGAACGGACAATTCTTGGCCTTCCTCGCTTACGTAGAGGAACTACTGGAGTAGAACGCGTGTCGTTACATAGACGCAAAGCTGATGTATGAGGGGGAACAAGTCCTTGAGTAAATGAATGTTTTTGAGTTTGTGATGGCTCCATAACTCCTGGTGGGCCCCGATGGGCTCTCGGAGACCCCACCAGCTGTCTATATCGGACAGCAGGATCTTCTTTGCTGACTTTGGTACCGTCCATGGAATCGACAGCCCTTTGCAGCGCATTCAAACAACCGCCTGTGTTTATATCATGTCCAGCGTAAGGAGTTGGCTCTCCCCCTGGTTGAAAGACAGTTTCATGTTCTTTTAATAAGTGGGCAAGTTTTATGTTCTGTTCCTCAGTTAGCTGAATAGTGTTTTCAACAACAGTATTATTTTCTTCAGTGGTGCAGAGATTTTCTCGAATAAATTTGTATTTTCTCTTAGGATAATTATGAAAATACCAGCGATTGTTTCGCATATCTAATACTAAACCTGCTTTTCTGAGGAAGTCAAGACCTAATAGTGATCTATTTCCACTAACATTGGGTAGGAATATCATTTCTATATGTATTATTTTATTTTTGATTTTTACAGGAACTGTAGTTAATAACACGGAATGTATACGCTTTTTCCCGTCAGCTAGAGTTAAGGAAAGTTTTTCTACTTTAAAATGTTCTCCTCGTTGTCTTAAATAGCTGAGAAGACGCTGACCGCCAATTGAGCGAGTGGCCCCGCTGTCAACGCAAATAGAACCAGAAGCTTCATAGATGGAGGCTTCTATTAGAGCGAGTTTAGTATCTCCATTTGTAGTGACGTCACACTGCAAGGCTTGTGCGTTGGTAATTTCCTGCTTCGGATTGCAAGTTAGACACCTAGGTTTGGTGACTCCTGGAGTTCCGCAGCCGTAGCAACGAATTATTGAAGAGTCAGTCTCTTCTTTTTGTTTTTCACGAGGTTGTGAGTTTCTAAGGGGTTTCCGATCATAATATTTCGATTTAGGGGGTTCGATAGATTTATTTGAAGTAATTGTTTTTGAAAATGGGACCCTTAAGTTATCATAGGAGTCGAATTTTTCTGCGAGATCGAGGGGATCTACCAATGTTTCCCAAGAGTCGAGGAAGTGATCTTTGCATTCGGATGAACACTTTCTCTTCATTTGATCAGCTAGGATCAAATTTTTAAGTTGATCAAAATTTTCAATTTTTAGATCGGATAGCCAGGCTTCTAGATAACCGCGTAGATTGAAGTAAAAATCTTTCCAAGTGTTTTCCGATGTCTTCTTGGAGGTGGAGAAAAGTTTTCTTATTTTATCCGTAGTTAATTTAAATCGGTGAAGTAGGAGCTTCTTAATATGTTGATAGTCTTGGGCGACTTCATTTGGTTCTCTAATTATTAGAGTAGTAATATCTATGGGTAAGACCGAAATAAGATAAGTGACCCATGCATCCTCAGATATGCCAAGAAAATTCATTTGTCTTTCGAAAAGACGCAGATACGTATTAATATCGTCATCGTTAATTTTAAATAGAGGTAAGAATTTCAATATATCTACTTTCGGTTGAAGTGGGGTTGGTGATTCTACCTGGTTCACTACGGTTTGAATTCGGAGTTTCTCTAGTTCAAATTGTCTTTCCTTCTCCTTTTCTCTTTCTTCTCGGTCTCTCTCTCTTTCTTCTTTTTCTTTTTCTTCTTTTTCCTTCCTATCCTCTATGATGGTCATAAGTAATTCCCGTGTAAGGTCTTCATCATAATCAGGCAATGATGTGATATCATTTTTTATATCGATCCTACGAGAATCTAAATTCATAACTATTCCTAATTCCTGTGCTAAAAGGATAAGATCCTCCTTTTTCCCTTTGCCGAAAAATGACATTTTTAATAGGATAATTAAATTTAATGTTAACCAAAGAGAAATAAAAAAAATTAATTAATTAATCAAAATTAAAAGTTATTTAGTCGCGTACAATTGAATTATACAATGTTTAATTATAAAATAAGATAATTGAAATATAATTTAAAATATGTAAAAGTATTTAAATATTTGAAAATATAGTGATATTTTATCAATTTTATTAATTCATTAATTTAAATATAATGTAGTTGAATAAAATTTAAAAATTAAAAAAAAATTACAAATTAAACATATAAATTAATTGATTATAATTAATAATAATATTAATATATTCAAACTATTTTTATTGAATTAGAATTAAATAGATAAATATTCTATTTGTTAGATAAATGTGAAAATTAAAAATAAAAAAAAAATTAACAAGTGTTAAATATATTATTATAATAGACAAGGAGATATGATTTATTTAAATTTAAAGTATAAAAGTAAAAGTTTTAAATTTTTATTTTATTAATTAAATATTAAATTGTACTATAAGTCCGTTGAGATGAAAAAGTGATGATACTGCTCACCAAAGATGAATAATGTACTTTTCTCAGGAGCCGTGGTGTACTAATCGGGCCTCAGGTTGGGCTGCCACTTTGTAAGGAACTAATCGAGCCAAACGTTGGGCTGCCACTTTGTAAGGAGGACCGTTTCAAGTTGGGGTCACTTTGTAGACGATCCTCTTACGTTGGGTGCCAATTTATAAGGGGATCTAAGTATGGGGCACTTGTAATGACCCACGATGACCGTGAATTGTTAATTATGTTAAGTTATTGATGGGCGCCAACTTTGGATATCCCAAAGTATAAAATAGTGTTGAAAAATTAAGGGAAAAGGGAAAACACAATAATAATGTTCACATTAATTTACTTTAATTAAATAGATAAAAATTAACAAATTAAATATACAAATTTTAAATAGAAAAATAAGAAAATGTAATTCACTAATATCACTGGAATTAGCGGAAATAATTATCACAGGGGGTGATGATAAGGATTATACACAAATAATTATATCACGGGACGTGATAAGTATAGGTTATATCAGGATGATATCACTTGTTCGACTGTATCACAGGGTGTGATAAAAATGATTATGTACAAAATAATTATATCACGGGACGTGATAAATACCAGGTCATATCGGGATGATATCACTAGTTAAACTGTATCACAGGGTGTGATAATAAAAATGATTATATACAAAATAATTATATCACGGGACGTGATAAATACAGGTCATATCAGGATGATATCTCACTAGTTCCACTGTCCATTCTCAACTGTTTAAAAATATTAGAACTTGGAGGGATGGTACCTCCCCTTAGTCAAAAAAATAATCTCTATATATATATATTACATTTTAAGAATAATGCGACCAAATAACTTTGTTAATAAAATAGGGGAATAGAAAAACAAAATAAACTAAAAAAATAGATAAACAAAATAAAATGTATAATAAAGAAAAATAACTAAGAATATAAATACTTTGTCCGTTACATCCTCCCCCTCTGATTCCGAGGTCTTTTGATTGAGGGATCAGCCCTAGGAACGGACAATTCTTGGCCTTCCTCGCTTACGTAGAGGAACTACTGGAGTAGAACGCGTGTCGTTACATAGACGCAAAGCTGATGTATGAGGGGGAACAAGTCCTTGAGTAAATGAATGTTTTTGAGTTTGTGATGGCTCCATAACTCCTGGTGGGCCCCGATGGGCTCTCGGAGACCCCACCAGCTGTCTATATCGGACAGCAGGATCTTCTTTGCTGACTTTGGTACCGTCCATGGAATCGACAGCCCTTTGCAGCGCATTCAAACAACCGCCTGTGTTTATATCATGTCCAGCGTAAGGAGTTGGCTCTCCCCCTGGTTGAAAGACAGTTTCATGTTCTTTTAATAAGTGGGCAAGTTTTATGTTCTGTTCCTCAGTTAGCTGAATAGTGTTTTCAACAACAGTATTATTTTCTTCAGTGGTGCAGAGATTTTCTCGAATAAATTTGTATTTTCTCTTAGGATAATTATGAAAATACCAGCGATTGTTTCGCATATCTAATACTAAACCTGCTTTTCTGAGGAAGTCAAGACCTAATAGTGATCTATTTCCACTAACATTGGGTAGGAATATCATTTCTATATGTATTATTTTATTTTTGATTTTTACAGGAACTGTAGTTAATAACACGGAATGTATACGCTTTTTCCCGTCAGCTAGAGTTAAGGAAAGTTTTTCTACTTTAAAATGTTCTCCTCGTTGTCTTAAATAGCTGAGAAGACGCTGACCGCCAATTGAGCGAGTGGCCCCGCTGTCAACGCAAATAGAACCAGAAGCTTCATAGATGGAGGCTTCTATTAGAGCGAGTTTAGTATCTCCATTTGTAGTGACGTCACACTGCAAGGCTTGTGCGTTGGTAATTTCCTGCTTCGGATTGCAAGTTAGACACCTAGGTTTGGTGACTCCTGGAGTTCCGCAGCCGTAGCAACGAATTATTGAAGAGTCAGTCTCTTCTTTTTGTTTTTCACGAGGTTGTGAGTTTCTAAGGGGTTTCCGATCATAATATTTCGATTTAGGGGGTTCGATAGATTTATTTGAAGTAATTGTTTTTGAAAATGGGACCCTTAAGTTATCATAGGAGTCGAATTTTTCTGCGAGATCGAGGGGATCTACCAATGTTTCCCAAGAGTCGAGGAAGTGATCTTTGCATTCGGATGAACACTTTCTCTTCATTTGATCAGCTAGGATCAAATTTTTAAGTTGATCAAAATTTTCAATTTTTAGATCGGATAGCCAGGCTTCTAGATAACCGCGTAGATTGAAGTAAAAATCTTTCCAAGTGTTTTCCGATGTCTTCTTGGAGGTGGAGAAAAGTTTTCTTATTTTATCCGTAGTTAATTTAAATCGGTAAAGTAGGAGCTTCTTAATATGTTGATAGTCTTGGGCGACTTCATTTGGTTCTCTAATTATTAGAGTAGTAATATCTATGGGTAAGACCGAAATAAGATAAGTGACCCATGCATCCTCAGATATGCCAAGAAAATTCATTTGTCTTTCGAAAAGACGCAGATACGTATTAATATCGTCATCGTTAATTTTAAATAGAGGTAAGAATTTCAATATATCTACTTTCGGTTGAAGTGGGGTTGGTGATTCTACCTGGTTCACTACGGTTTGAATTCGGAGTTTCTCTAGTTCAAATTGTCTTTCCTTCTCCTTTTCTCTTTCTTCTCGGTCTCTCTCTCTTTCTTCTTTTTCTTTTTCTTCTTTTTCCTTCCTATCCTCTATGATGGTCATAAGTAATTCCCGTGTAAGGTCTTCATCATAATCAGGCAATGATGTGATATCATTTTTTATATCGATCCTACGAGAATCTAAATTCATAACTATTCCTAATTCCTGTGCTAAAAGGATAAGATCCTCCTTTTTCCCTTTGCCGAAAAATGACATTTTTAATAGGATAATTAAATTTAATGTTAACCAAAGAGAAATAAAAAAAATTAATTAATTAATCAAAATTAAAAGTTATTTAGTCGCGTACAATTGAATTATACAATGTTTAATTATAAAATAAGATAATTGAAATATAATTTAAAATATGTAAAAGTATTTAAATATTTGAAAATATAGTGATATTTTATCAATTTTATTAATTCATTAATTTAAATATAATGTAGTTGAATAAAATTTAAAAATTAAAAAAAAATTACAAATTAAACATATAAATTAATTGATTATAATTAATAATAATATTAATATATTCAAACTATTTTTATTGAATTAGAATTAAATAGATAAATATTCTATTTGTTAGATAAATGTGAAAATTAAAAATAAAAAAAAAATTAACAAGTGTTAAATATATTATTATAATAGACAAGGAGATATGATTTATTTAAATTTAAAGTATAAAAGTAAAAGTTTTAAATTTTTATTTTATTAATTAAATATTAAATTGTACTATAAGTCCGTTGAGATGAAAAAGTGATGATACTGCTCACCAAAGATGAATAATGTACTTTTCTCAGGAGCCGTGGTGTACTAATCGGGCCTCAGGTTGGGCTGCCACTTTGTAAGGAACTAATCGAGCCAAACGTTGGGCTGCCACTTTGTAAGGAGGACCGTTTCAAGTTGGGGTCACTTTGTAGACGATCCTCTTACGTTGGGTGCCAATTTATAAGGGGATCTAAGTATGGGGCACTTGTAATGACCCACGATGACCGTGAATTGTTAATTATGTTAAGTTATTGATGGGCGCCAACTTTGGATATCCCAAAGTATAAAATAGTGTTGAAAAATTAAGGGAAAAGGGAAAACACAATAATAATGTTCACATTAATTTACTTTAATTAAATAGATAAAAATTAACAAATTAAATATACAAATTTTAAATAGAAAAATAAGAAAATGTAATTCACTAATATCACTGGAATTAGCGGAAATAATTATCACAGGGGGTGATGATAAGGATTATACACAAATAATTATATCACGGGACGTGATAAGTATAGGTTATATCAGGATGATATCACTTGTTCGACTGTATCACAGGGTGTGATAAAAATGATTATGTACAAAATAATTATATCACGGGACGTGATAAATACCAGGTCATATCGGGATGATATCACTAGTTAAACTGTATCACAGGGTGTGATAATAAAAATGATTATATACAAAATAATTATATCACGGGACGTGATAAATACAGGTCATATCAGGATGATATCTCACTAGTTCCACTGTCCATTCTCAACTGTTTAAAAATATTAGAACTTGGAGGGATGGTACCTCCCCTTAGTCAAAAAAATAATCTCTATATATATATATTACATTTTAAGAATAATGCGACCAAATAACTTTGTTAATAAAATAGGGGAATAGAAAAACAAAATAAACTAAAAAAATAGATAAACAAAATAAAATGTATAATAAAGAAAAATAACTAAGAATATAAATACTTTGTCCGTTACAAACCTTAATTTTTGTCAATAATTATAATTTCTTTTATTATTAATATTTTTAGTATTATTTATTATTATTAATTATATATATTTATATTATTTATATTAATTTAATTATTTTCAAATTTAATTAATTCAGGTCATAAAATAATAATTGAAAAATATTTTTTTCCACATTTCTTTACAAATTTTGAAATGATGAGAATGAGATTTCCTCTCTCCTATCCTGTACTCTGTTTATTAAGATCAGTCCTTGACACGTGGCTTCCCTCCCTTCTTGCAAAATCTTTTTTTTTACTTAAAGTCGATCGATGTTGTAGGGGTTCAAGCAAATCATTTCCTCTTACTCGTGTTTTTTTATTTTTAATTAAATAAAATAAGATTATTAAAAATATTTTAACAATATTAAATATATATAACTTATTTATTGCCTTAGTTCTTAGAGTGGGTAGTTTTTCATGATTTTTTTCTTCATTATTAATCCATTGATTTGCCTGGTATTGATTATTCTTCATTTATTGGCGACGTTATTGTGGGTGTTTACTCTTTGATCTAAACAAACAGAACCTGGTTGCCACCTCCTGAGAGTTTTTGTAGCGTTACGTACTTCGATTAAACCTGACAGAGAGTATGCATGAAACAAAAAAGTAGAAGAGAAAGAGAAAGTTCATCTCACATTTCACAAAATTTGTTTAAAATTTCACTTGTAAATTATTACTTTTAAACTTTATGGATTATTAAAAAATATTTAAATTAAATTAAAATTAAAATTTTCTACATAATTCATTAAACTAAAATATAATGTTTTATAACTAATTGTCTAATTTAATTATATATATTATTCGTAAATTTTAAATTTTAATTTAATGAGGATTTCGATTTGTTTATATAAATATGATTATGATTACATCTGTAAAAATTCCCTTTCCATATTAAAAGTCTGATATTAAATAGAGAAATTAATTACTCCAAAATAATTCTATATGAATTAAATTAATTTTAAAAAGTTATTCAACTTCTGAGTTTTTTTTTAATATGTTTTTATGTCTTATTATTTATAGTTATACTTTTTCTTTTAATTTTTTTTTAATTTTATGTATTGATTCAACTTCAGGATTACGTTCGTATAATTTGGATAAGTCTTTGGGACTGTTACAGGGGGCATAACATTCTTACCTATAAACTCAAGGTGTATGCATGTTTGACAATTAATATAAAAATATTAATTCTAATAATTCTTAGACAAAATTAATATATATAATATTATAAGTCGCTAACCTATGTGTGAAGAGATCCTTTGGGGAGCGACCAGTGTGACGAAGATGGTTCTGCATATGGGCGCTTGAAAGGATGTGATGACAAGAGCCCCGAAGCACCATAAGACATTCCCATAGAACAAACACAAGGACATTAAATATATATTTTTTTAGATTTCCTTAGATTTCATATTTTTTATAAACATTTTTGGTCAAATTATGATAAAAAGTAAAATAAATATAATAAATTAAAATAATGAATTTTCTATTTAAAATAACATATACAATTTAGTACATAATTTTAATTTGGTGAATAAATTAAAAAATAAAAAAGAAAACAAAACGAATATTAAGGTTTTAATAAATTGATTGAAATAAAGTAATAACAAAATAATATGTATCCGTTTGGGGATTGAGGAGACAAAACTGTATCTAATTGTAATCACTAAGGTTATCTGAAAAGAATATTTTTTTGAAATGTATTTTATTACTATCTCACCAGAGATAGTATTGCGATCACGAAAATTTTCGATTTTGAGATTTTGATGTTTTTATGCGTTTTGAAGGTTCCTGAATCACTAAGGTTGAGAAAAATGTCTGTGTGTGTGTGTGTGTGTGTAACCAAGATTACGCAAAAACGGTTTGAGCTAGAATGATGAATGGGCATTATTCAAAATTCATAGTTTTCTATCAACATTTGAGAAATGTAGCTCAACCGGAAGAGGGTCATTACCTACAACGTTTTGATTTTTTTTCTTCTAAAGTGACCGTAAAAATAAAGATATATGTTTGATAATTTTTCACATGATTAATAATTGTATAAAACTGCTATATATAGAATTTCAGCTTGATTGAATCGCTGAAAGTACCAGAATTAATTTTTTAACGCTGCAAATCGCACGCGTCAACACGTGACGTGGTGCCATCAACAAAGAGCCAAACATGCGCTGGTTTAATAAATATTATTTATTAATTTTAATTTATAATTTAATTAATTTAATTTAATTTAAATTAATATATGTTATTTAATCCAATTCAAATTTGCAAGATATTCGAGAGGACACACTCCAGAATTTTTTTAACGTAAAGTTCAATACACTTAAATAAAATGGCTGCTGAAAATTCGTTTCTAGGTGTTTAATCGTGAACCCAAGTTTAATCTATCATAATAAATTGTTGGAAAAAATCATTTTTGAGTTAAATCTGCCTATACTCTCTTGATAAATTCTCATTCTCTGGCGGTTTTGATCTTGACACAAAATTGGCACTATGTATCCCAAATATTTTTTGAATTTTGCGTTATAGATATAATAATATAATAAATATTAAATTGAAATTAAACTTAACTCAATGATAGGTAATATATAAATTATATAAGAATTTACGAGACAAAAATATTTTTGTTTTGTTTTATAGAGTGACTTCAGCCATCCTAACTACCTATCTATCTTTTATTCTATTGTCTAGTCTATTATATACGGAAAACCAAGGGTATGTGTTTTTTTTCAAAAATATTTTTTACATACTAAAATAAAAAACCTAGATTCAACAAAAACGTGATGAGTTTGACTTTTTTTTTAACAAAAGCCATCTCGTAAATTCTCAATTAGAAGTAGAAACGCTTGTTATTTTTCATGTGTTACTTTTATAGAGTGATTTGATGGTATTTATTGTTGTTGTTGCTGCTGATATTTAGGGGGTAGCGAATTGTATATATATAGTACAACCACTCTGTCTCTACCTATTATCTCTTTCTCTACAGTTAACAATCATTTCATTTCAGTCTTGTTTGCTTTGCAAAATTGAAAAACATCCAGAAAACGAGTAAATGTCTATCAATGTCTTTCTGGTTTTTATAATTAAACACATTATTTTTAAAAGTTATTAGTATTAGGGGGTTTTTATAATGTGAAGAATCGATCTATATATTTCTTATATTGAAGAGAAAAATCATTTTAATTTTTTTTTTTCTTAATAAAAAGAATAACAGACGTCAATAAATAACCAAATCAAAAAATTACAATAGTTCAAGGTGAATTTAGAAAACATTAACATTATTAATATTATTAATATAATTTATAAAATATTATTACAAATAAAATATTCAATAAATATTATATAATAATTTTCAATTAATTAAGACGATAACTTTTAGAATGAATTGAATAAGTTAAATTTTATTTAAAATTAAAATAAAAATCAATACATTTGAATAATTTTAGAAATTATTAGAATTAGAATTAAAATTAAAATTTTAATATTCGTTGTCGAACATGTAATGAAAGATTGAAAAAATAAAAACAAAAATCTGGAGTGTCTCCACTCGACTATCTCGCAAATTTGAATTGGATTAAATAACATATATTAAATTAAATTAAATTAAATTGGAATTGAATTAAATAACATATATTAATTTAAATTAAATTAAATTAATTAAATTTTAAATTAAAATTAATAAATAATATCTATTAAACCAGCCTCTTTGTTGATGGCACCACGTCACATGTTGGCGCGTGAGATTTGAAGTGTTAAAAAATTAATTCTTGTACTTGCAGCGATTCAATCAAGCTGAAATTCTATATATAGCAGTTTTATACAATTATTAATCATGTGAAAAATTATCAAACATATATCTTTATTTTTACGATCACTTTAGAAGAAAAAAATCAAAACGTTGTAGGTAATGACCCTCTTCCGGTTGAGCTACATTTCTCAAAAGTTGATAGAAAACTATGAATTTTGAATAATACCCATCTACCAAATTTCATCATTCTAGCTCAAACCGTTTTTACGTAATCTTCGTTACATACATACACACATACCAACACACACACACACACACACACATATATATATATATATATATATATATATACAGACATTTTTCTCAACCTTAGTGAAAATGATTCAGGAACCTTCAAAACGTATCAAAACATCAAAATCTCAACATCGAAATGGCGAGATAGTAAAAATTACAATAGTTCAAGGTGAATTTAGAAAACATTAACATTATTAGAGTATTATTAATATAATTTATAAAATATTATTACAAATAAAATATTATATAATAATTTTAAATTAATTAAAATAATAACTTTTAGAATTACTTAATTGAATAAGTTAAATTTAATTTAAAATTAAAATAAAAATCAATACATTTGAATAATTTTAGAAATTATTTGAATTCGAATTAAAATTTTAATATTCGTTGTCGAACATGTATTGAAAGATTGAAAAAACAAAAACAAAAATGAGTGTTTTTATCATATTGTCACATGAACATTTAAAATCAAAAGTCTGTTGCATTCTTAGAGAAAAGTGAAATTATTTGAAATGAAAAGTATCGCTTTTAGTTAAAAATAATTTATGGGTCGACTAACTCCCTTCAGGAACATCTTGAATTTATTTATTGCTACGTACACGTAGTTGAAGGTCAAGTAATTCAAGCGTTGATTTTTTATTATATGAAATGTATTGTTTTCATTTCACTCAATTATAGAAAAGTCGATTTTTAAAAGAATCTTAAGAAAGTGAAATTTCTTTTGTTTCATAAACAAAGTCCTTCCAAGAGGTGATTTTTTTTCTTTTCAAAATTGTCGCTTTTATAGGGGCCTTAGTTGAATAGTATATAATTAACTAATAGAATTTTGTTTTTTACTTTCATTCACGGAACACAACATGTATATTGACCTAAAAATTTGAAATAGAGATTTCAACAAAAATACACCCTTAAAAAAAGATTTCCCGGAATAAAAATTTCTTTTGGTGATTATTGTTTCTGTGCATATTTATTTGTTTATGGACATCTGAGAATAATCTTTAAAACTATAAATCAAAAAAAAAAAAAAAAAAAAATTTAAACGTACTCACTTGTATTTAATTAGGGCATCACATTCTTTTGAACAATAATAATTTCTTTTAAACTTAATTAATCAGAAAAATTATATTTTTCCATTTTAATAAGATTTTCTCGAAAATGACTAATTTTGGGTTTTAAACTTAATTTCATTATATCTAGTGACTATTAATCTATTTTTACTATCCCGGAAGAGATAGTATTGAGATCACGAAAATTTTCGATGTTGAGATTTTGATGTTTTTATACGTTTTGAAGGTTCCTGAATCATTTTCACTAAGGTTGAGAAAAATGTCTGTGTATGTGTGTGTGTATGTATGTAACCAGGATTACGCAAAAACGGTTTGAGCTAGAATGATGAAATTTGGTACATGGGTATTATTCAAAATTCATAGTTTTCTATCAACTTTTGAGAAATGTAGCTCAACCGGAAGAGGGTCATTACCTTAAACGTTTTGATTTTCTTCTAAAGTAACCGTAAAAATAAAGATATATGTGATAATTTTTCACATGATTAATAATTGTATAAAACTGCTATATATAGAATTTCAGCTTAATTGAATCGCTGAAAGTACCAGAATTAATTTTTTAACACTGCAAATCTCACTCGCCAACACGTGAAGTGGTGCCATCAACAAAGAGCCAAACATGCGCTGGTTTAATAAATATTATTTATTAATTTTAATTTATAATTTAATTAATTTAATTTAATTTAATTTAAATTAATATATGCTATTTAATCCAATTCAAATTTGCGAGATAGTCGAGTGGAGACACTCCAGATTTTTAAGAAAAGATTTGTATAATCATTTTCTATAATAAAGAATTATATATATATATATATATATTATTTGTTTACTAATAAAAGTTTAAAATGAAAATAGTGAAATAACAACCAGTTTAATTTTTATTGATTTTTTATTTATTTATAAATCTGTTTAGGTGAAAATAAAGATTGTTATAGATTATCTTTTAGAAAATAAGAGTGTTAGAATCTACATAAAGATAATAATAATTTTGATGGAAGAAATTTTTTTTTTGTAAATATTTTGATAGTTTTGTGGTAGATCGTTAGCAAAGCAACGGTAGGTCCCTGATTTGTAATTAGAGAATATCTGGTGCTTGTTATCCTAGTGTGTACGGGGGGAAGGGGTTGTGAGTGGGGGGGGTATTCATCGACAAGTGGGTCCCGTATTTGCTTTGGTTCGATGTTCACTCTCGCTTCTGGGTCAGCAAGATGGCGATGGCGCGGGAGGCGATTCGGGTCAAGGCAATCGGGGTCAGGGTCAATGGCTGCTCCCGGGGCATTCCCGCTCCACTGCCGGGATAACCGGGACCGGGACCGGGATCAATTAGGTGCATGGTCCCAGGCCGCGGGCCCAGGCGCACCCTCTACGTCGTCATGGCAACGGCGCCTATCTCCCCATTGGGCCTACGTCAATTGCCCTGACATTGGCCACCCATCCCACTTTTCCTCCTCTTCCTCTTTCTGCCCACATCATCATCATCATCATCATCAAACAAAGGGTTTAGATCAGGCCATTAAACCTCATTTTTCACCATCCCCTAGAATTCATCAAAATAATTCGAATTCACTCGCGTAGGACGCATATTTTTTAGTATATTTTACAACATAATTAAATATAATTATGATTTTAATTTAAAGCTCAAAGGTTTATTCAATTAATTATCGTATTGGGAAAATTAATTTTGAAATTAACTATATTCCGAATACTTCGCACGAATTATAGAAATTCGAATTGTAAATTTTTAAAATTAGAGCAATTTAGAATATCTATTTTTAAAATGGATTAGAATACAAGCTAAATAATAATTAACTTTTTCAATCATCTGAAATTGTGGTATTTTTCAAAGAAATGAAAAAAATTACATTGCTCTGCTTAAATAAAAATTATAAATAAATATATAAAATTGTTTTTGTTATTACCTTAATATAGAAGTAAATGATTTTTATTAAAATACTACTAGTGGAAATTTTTTATTTTATTTTTTATATAAATTTGATATAAATCTAACAATTTTAACAAGGAGGGTGTTATAATTATTGAAAAACAATGATGCCTCTATTCTTTCATTTTCTAATATATTATAAGATATGAATTATTATATAAAGTAGCGAAAATATATTTTTTTGGAAAGAGGGAAGGGAGGTCAAGACCAATGTTATGTAATAAAATATAATGACACTCATTGTTTATACATTAAATTCAGATAGTTAATTAGCATTAGATTTTTGGAATATTGCTTTTACAAAGTTTAAATGGTTTTAACAAAGTGAATATTTGACATCGAGCTAAAATGGTATTTAATATTAATAATTTGATTAAGAATAAGAATCATTATTTACATTATATTCTCTGTAAACATTATAATTATTTAAATTATGTTATTTGTTCTACATATTTTTCATTTCGGGATGTGCCCTGTTATTATATCAAATAATATATGAAAATAAAAATATTAGTTTTTTTTTTCAATATAAAAACTTTTTATTTTTATTTATATTATCCTATTTATATATCTAGAATATTATTTTATTCAAAATCAATAATTTACTAAGGATTTATTAATTTATACCTCCTATGTTTATATTGTTCAATGTTGAATGTGTCAACATAAATTTTGAATTAATTTAAAATGGTGGAATTGTATGGTGTGTATACTTGCTGCTAGTTATATCACCACGGATTGCATATCTTGAAGGGGGACTTAAACATTTTTACTGACCGACGATAGTAAGGGAGGTATTGTTTTCACACCAAATTTCACATGTGGAGATTTTTACATATCTCCACGAATCATGCATTTTCTTAACAGAAAAAAGTATTTTTAGCATGATGTCTGTCCGTCCGTCTGTCCGTCCGTATAGATGTGTACAGCCTGAACGGCTGAACGGATTTTGATGAAATTTGGTATATTTACTTAATGCATCAGTGGGATGAATTGATCAACTTTTGGTGCAAATCCGGAAACCGGAAGTGGTAGTATTATTATTAGGAAGGGAAGGGTTATTTTCACACCAAATTTCACATGAGGAGATTTTTTACATATCACCACGAATCATGCACTTTGTATTGGTTTTATCTTCGAGAAAAATCATATTTATTAGTTTTTTCTTGATTTAAAATTATATAACGTCATCCAGCCATTCATGACGTCACAGCCTGGTCTTACATATATATTATAAATAAAATAAAATTAAAAATATTTATGTTATATCCATATCTTTTTTTTTTACATTAATAGATATATTAAAATTATTTGAAATTGTTTCTGTAGCTGGAAATTAATTTACTTCAAACCGTCGGTCGGTTCGGACCTGGCCACAGGTCAACTTATTATCAATGAAAACATGATTAAAATTATTATATATTTGTTTTAATAATAAGTTTATATATTGATATTATTTAAATTAAATATAATTTCCTACTTTTTTACCATATTTCTTAATTGAACAAATTAAATTAAAATATTATTTTGTCGTTCAAACAATTTATTATACTTTGTATTTTTTATAGAATCAAAAATCTAAACAAAAAAAAAAATTACAAATAATTTCTTTATATTTTCTTTTTTTATGTAAAATTTATATAAAAATTAATTTAACATTTCTCCAGATTTATTAATCATAAATTTCTTGACTTTTTTATTTTTTTACATTAATATTTATATAAATATTTATTTTAATTAAATGTTAGAAGAACTAAGAATATATTAATTGATTAATTAATTAAAAACTAATAGAGAAATTATTATTATTTTTTTATAGTATATATTTTTCATTATTATTCTTATTTGATCATTGAATCAGCTAAATCTAGAATATAAGTTTATATATCTTTTAGGTAAATGTATTCTGTTTTCATCATTTCCCTTTCCTATCACTACTACTTTTCAATGTTTTTTTTTCTCTGTTGTGCTACTGCTCAGTAATGTCAGCCCTCTCAATCTCTCTCTTTTTTTTATCAAATGCCTTATGAATAATGTTTTCAAATTATTCAGAATTTTTTTGATAGAATTTTTTTGAAATTAAATTAAATTCTTGGGATTTTTAAATTTTAATTAATAAAATCAAAATCATTTTTAATATAATAATAAATTAAATTTTTTTAAAAATTCTTTCTTAGCCAACTATTGAAACATTTGAATGAAAATAATTGTAATTGAAATTAAATGTTGTTGTGTTATCTTATAAGATTCTCTGGATTATAATAAACATTAAAAAAAGAATCCAAATCATTTCAGCCGTTTAATTTAAAACTTAACATAAAAAAATACAATTTTATTTACTAAATATTTAAAATATTTATTCCCAATATTATCTATATAATAAATGGTGTAACAAATATTAGAGTTAATAAATTAAGAGTTTTCATTTTAAATATGAAATTGATTAAAAATTAATCATTGAGGGGGCGAGAAAGGGGTTTCGCCTAGATTAATAAATGGTATGGGAAAATTTAGAAATGATAATAATATGAATTTAATTAGTAAGGGATAAGTCTTGAATTAAAGACAAGGAATAAAGGTTGACCGTGTGTGTCGCCAGAAATATTTTTTAGAAAATATGCAAAATTAATGGAATGAGGATGGATAAGCCTAATCGGACTTCTTTGAGAGGAAGACTGGAAGGTACCTGGCAAATAAATAATATAATAAAAATTTATCCAAATGAAAGAAATTAGATTGAAAGGGTGGTAAAGAAATAGAAATTGCAATCGAATTTTAATTTTAATTTTAAGATAAAAATATATAATTTAATTAAAGTAAAGAACAAAAATAACATGACATGACAAATAATTGATTATAATGATACATGAAAAAGGAACTTTGCAGTGGCGAAAACTGAATCAAATAGAAATGGCGTTTGAAATTTATCAAAACACTCATCAGCTTGTAATACAAATTAGGATTTGCAGATATATATTAATTTTAAATTTGATATATATAAAAACACTACACATTTCTCCAATAGATAATGGAGGCTCAATCTTGCATAGTGGTGAAAGGATGGCAATAGAATGAGAATGAGATTTGGATATTATTGTCTTAAGTAAACTTCAAAAAGAATGAGTGGGGGTTCCGATTATTTTGCCTCCCTTATTTTCTTTTTTAAAAAATTACAATACTTAAGTAAGATTTTTTGATATTTTGGTAAACAAAATATATATTAATAATATATATACAATATAATTAAAAATTATAAAGGAAGACGGTGGCAAATTTAAAATTTGCCAATAAATGTTGGAGCCATGCGCAAACAATCATATATCAATTTATTTTAAACAATAATATATTTTGATTTTAAAATTAATTATTATAATTTGTTTTAATTTTAGTAATTTCTTTATATGATCGAATAAGTATTGTAAATAAAAGTATTTTCGCATCACACATTATTTTTAAATCAAAATCGAGTGAGGTAAGAAGAATGTATACAAAAAACAGGAATAAAAAAAGAACACGATTTATGTTCAAAGCGAGGAACCAAGAGAAAGTTTTTCATTTCAACGAATTGCGTGAGAAGACCTTGACCTTACAAAAAATTTCGATTGCACCTTTAATTTATAAAAAGTGAAAACATTATGACATTTATTGTTTGGATAAAATATTTGTTAAAGAAATTATGTATTATTTCTTATTATATCAATCTATTAATAATGAAATATACTTATTTTTCTATTATATATTTTTATTCACCTAAATGAAAGTGAAATTTGTATAGAGATTATAAGATTTCATAGAACTTCAACAGATATTTCAAAAAATTCTTAAGAATTAGTAGTATCATATAGAACCAGATCCACATAATAAAATCCAGAATAAAAGTATTAATTTTAATTTACTAAACTTGGACCTCGCCAAGTTCAAGTAAATAAATGTGAATATAACATCCATATCACTAATTATTATTATTTATTGATCATGATTTCGAAGTCAATTTTTAATCAGTTTTCTCTTTTATGTGTTAAATGATTTATAAATTACATTAAATTGTGAAATTGGATACTTTCAATGGCTTGTCCACTTTGCTACGACACTCTTGAATTATTATGATTATTAATTTCTATTTCAATATTTTTTATTTTATCAATTTTATTCAATTTTAGAATTTGATTAAACATTATTTTACTATTTCCTTATTTATTTTTATTTATTTTAAATTCGATATGTGATTAAATGTTACTTAATTATTTATTTAACTTTTTATAGACTTATTTCTTAAAATATCTAATTCTTAGAGAAAGAAAATAGGTTCTTTAAATTATTATTCTTTTTTTTAAAGATTTTGATTGATTTTCCAACTACCTATATCTTAGTGGTGGATCAAAAAACTTTGCATTTTATTAGAAAGTTATTTCATTTTATTATTTTTTATGAATCAAAAGGTAAAGATTAAGAAAGCAAAAATACTCAACCTTTTTATTATCTTCAAAAATAACTTTTTGTATTTATTTAACGATTTTCTCTCTTTGTCTCTCTCATTCGGATATTTATAAATAATGTTAAAAGGGTATCCTCAACTACCTAAATAAAAAAGCTATTAGCATAGATTTTTCTTGAAACTATCACAGCTGACGCTTGTTTACAAACACCGTATAATTTAATTCTCTTCTATCTCCTTTGATGTTAAGATAAATGAATGAGTTTTTCCGGATATTTTATATAAAAGATAATATATTATTATGTGATAAGTTTTCCATAAAATTTAAGAAATAAAAGAAAAATTTTTAATACAAAATAAATAAATAAAAATACAAAAATAGTTAACATTGATTAAAAAAAATCAAGAAAAAGACATGCCTAACTAAATTAGAATTTTAAAATTACATGTATATCTTATTTGAAGCATTAATTATTCCTTTTTTTCAAGGTAATATTATTTTGAAGAAAATATTCTAATATATACTGTCATAAAAAATCTAAACAAGTACCTTTACTCGATAATCATAAAACATTTGGATTCATTGAAAGTATAAAAATTGATTATTAATTATAATTATTTTTAATTATCACAAAGAGTTTTATAATACATACGAGGACAGGTCATTAAGTTCGTGATTTTTTGAATGAAACAGGTTTTTGGATAAAAAATTATTTTATTTTTCAACGTAGTCTATACACTCTTCGTCCAATGTTTTTCCAATTTTTTGATCCCTTCCATAAAATAAGATTTGTCATCTTTGGTGCTGATTCACCCCGAGAAACCCACTTTGACACCTGTTTGGTCTCTGGTGTGTTGTAGTGGATCTACGTTTCATCCACGGTTACAAAACGTCTCTAAATTTCTGTTTCATCTCCCGCAAAAAAATAATGCTTAATGAGCACACGAAATTCATTTTTTTTTTCATTTTCTTCTCAAATCCTGAGGTAGTCTGCAATTAATGGACATCAAACAAAAACTAAAATACCCAGCTGGATCAAATTACGACACGGGTCAGCTTATAGTTGCCTGCTGACAGGAGAAGTGTTACCATTTCATTTAAACAACGGGAAATTCAAAAAGTCATGGACTTATTAATCAGCCCTCGTACATTGATTCATTTTATCCAATAGAGGAATGATATTAAAGCAAAACATTTGTTTTCTTAAACTAGTTATTCGAGGTAACAAGTTAAGAGGCATTTCAAATATGAAATAGTGGTATCATCATGATTTCACATGCAACGATCTAAATGTTTTATGTTTACCTGGCACAAATTGTTTTTTACGTTATTTTATCATAGTTAATATAAAAGATGTAAAATATTTCTTATAAAAATATATAGATAAATGTAATATAAGTAATATAAAAAAATAAATATAATATAAAAATACGAATAAATATAAAGATATAATCATATAACTTTTATTAAAATAATGATTTATGTATATGATTAAGAGCAGACTATAATAAAAATATTTGAAAATAAAAGCTAATAAAGGCCATCAAAAAAATAAGACTGCAGGTCAATGGCGGAGATTGCATAACACAGAATGACCTCTATGCATACTCAAACATAGTTGATCAAAATATCGAGGAAGTTGTGATGGCCGGGACATATGCCTCGAATGACTGAGGAAAGGTTAATTCTAACTTTTTCGTTAAATTTAGCAGTAAGGTATAAATTAGAAATATGGTTGGAAATTATGAAACTATTTATTGAACTCAGGTAAAACAATTTCCCCAAATGCACCTGTAGTTCCCTGGTTCAGTGCTGTAAACACCTGGGGGGGGGGGGGGGAATCAGTACTCTATATCGATGTAGATAGATAAATAAAAAAATCTGGAATGTCTCCACTCGACAATCTCGTAATTTGAATTGGATTAAATAAACTATATTAATTTAAATTAAATTAAATTAATTAAATTATAAATTAAAATTAATAATTAATATTTATTAAACCAGCGCATGTTTGGCTCTTTTTTTGATGGCACCACGTCACGTGTTGGCGCGTGAGATTTGCAGAGTTAAAAAAGTAATTCTGGTACTTTCAGCGATTCAATCAAGGTGAAATTCTATATATTATATAGCAGTTTTATACAATTATTAATCATGGGAAAAATTATCAAAAATATATCTTTATTTTTACGGTCACTTTAGAAGAAAAAAAATCAAAACGTTGTAGGTAATGACCCTCTTCCGGTTGAGCTACATTTCTCCAAAGTTGATAGAAAACTATGAATTTTGAATAATGCCCATGTACCAAATGATTCTAGCTCAAACCGTTTTTGCGTAATCCTGGTTACATACATACACACACATACACAGACATTTTTCTCAAGCTTAGTGGAAATGATTCAGGAACCTTCAAAACGTGTAAAAACATTAAAATCTCAACATCTAAAATTTTCATGATCGCAATACTATCTCTGGCGAGATAGTAAAAAGTAATGATAGAGAGATTAAGTTACATTTGACATATTTTGCATCCTATCCATTTCTTTCGAATTACAAAAAACATTGTTTTCTTATTAAGGCAGGCAGGTATCGAGAACGATTGAAGGACATTTTCATTAAACTTGTTTCTATTCATGTTTTCATAAAGAATATTGAGTCCAGAGTATCAAGGTCAATGACCAGTCAGCACATTACAAGAATTCACAAAGAAAGAAAGAGAGAGAGAGAGAGAAGGGGGGGGGTAGTGGTAGTGGTGAGGTGTGGGTGATAATGAAGTTCTCCAGTGGCTGGAATCTGTTGCAAATTGTCAATGAGAGCTCAGAGTGGCTGACCTTGAGCTTGAGCTTAACGATGAATCAGAGACGAACCCATTTCAATCCTATCTTCAAATATCCTATTAGAATACTAGCATACATAGAGAATAATAGCTACTTTGTTTTATATCTTCTTTACTATATCTTATATATAAAATTCTCGTGTCACAAAACTTTGAAATCATACTCCTCCAAAACGGCTGGACCGAATATTATGAAATTTTTTTATGCATATTCAGTAGGTCTCAAAGAAGGTATAGTTTTATTATCAAACCGCTAATTGGTAAGGTGTGTCCAGGGGGTGGTATTTACCTAAAAATAGTTTAGTTACAGTCCTAGATTATAGAGGCACTGCTGGCGATAATTTGACATCTATATATATCCTAATAGGGCATTTACTCGCAAAGGCACATTATTTTTTTAAAGTATTATATATTTTTTTTTACAAATTTATTAATTTTTATTATTTCAATATTTTATTAAATTATTTTACTTTATTAAATTAATTTTATTATTAAATTTTATTTTATTAAATTAATAATTATGTCAATTAATTTTTTGTGCAAACATATATAAAAAACTATATATAAAATTTGAATTTTTTTATGAAATGAAAATTTGTCATAATTTTGGAATTTGCCAATGTATATATTAAAGGGTAAGTGTTAAAGTTGAAGGTGTCAGAAAAGAATTTGTTCAAAGGTAATTACTCTGATGGGCAATTTAATATCCGAATGAGAATCTTTATGGATTATAGCCGTCCCAATTAAATCACCAATAATGAAGAGAATAGAATAATATTCGATAATACACGTTAAATATTTTACTTAATAAAAAAATTAAATTGTTTGGTAATTTAGGGATTGGAATGAGATTTAGGAGGATGAAAAGTTGTTTTAGAGAAATTTGGAAATTTATTAATATATGGATAATTCTAATGAGAAAACATATTTGGAGCATGGCACTCGTGTAATGTTTTAAGACATATTGTTATAAAATAAAAGATGACATCAGAGAGACAAAAGGCAGTTTCTTTTAAAAATACTTTGCAACTCAGTTTACACTTGAATTTTCAAAAAGATTTCTTCATAGTATAACCATATTAAGTATTATTTTATCCGATTTATCTATTGTTATTGATTTTATGAATATCTAATGTATGAGATATTATTTTTTAATGCCAATTTTTGTGATTGTAGATGACAGTTTTAAGATTTAGAAGAAGAAAGTATCTTCTTTTCACATTTTCTGTCATTGAATGTTATAAATAGATTATCTTACTAATTATCACTAGGGGGGTTCCACTCTTTAATTCCACTTAGATATTTATACTTATCAATATTTTTATTTATTATACTAGCTGCCCCGAGCGCCGTAGGCGCTCTATGTAAAAGGTTTTCATCCATTTTGTTTCAATCAGTATAAGTAGATAAGACATTTATTTGTTTTCTTGTAAAATATATTTTAATTTAATCATTAAATTAATTATATAATATTATTGTATATGTTATATTTTTCTAACTCTGTGTCTCTACTGTTTTTGAAAGTTATTAGCCGCAGCATACATATTTCTCTAAGCGTCCCTATCCTGAGCTACAACCAAATTCTACCCTGTCCCATCTCTCTCATGCCCCTTCCTTCATTGTCCAACCACCGGATGTTTCCCAATCGGTTTCTCCCAATTTCTAGCTTCTCCCATTCCAGCCAGGTCCCCTTCCCATCTCAGCCTTCTCGATTTTATAACCTTAACTATAACTTGAGATCACGCAATTCCTCGTTATGCCATCTCATTTCATACTTTATTTCAAAATTTTTTCAAATTAGTTTTAAAAAACAAAAGGTAAACAGTTTGTCCCGGTTTGGTGTTTTCGAAATATGGTCACCCAATTCATCGATCAACATGTAAAATAATTGTTTTATATATTTCAATTTTGATCCTCTTTGATAATAGTTTTGATGATGGATATATTGCATAATATTGAAAAATATGTATGGGAAAAAATGGCTGTTTTTAGGGTTTTCACGACAATTATTCGATTTTTTCTCGCCGTAAAAACCATCATTGAACTTCAAAAAACATTTTAAAAAAATAATTGTCAAAATTGGTCCAGGCGTTATTGAGTGATGCGGTTACAAACACATTTTGCGATTCATTTTTATTTATAAGATTACAATTATTATTTATAAGATTACAATTATTTTGTTTAATTGTGTTTTAAAGGGCGGATGACAAATTTACCTGCAGAGGATCTCTATTGTCCTATTGACATTTTTTATTTTATGGTATCATAAATCGTTTCAAAACAGTCTGAATCTAGAACATATATGATTGTAAGCAGAAATTTATTTTAGATCTTCTATATGTGGTTTATATTGGATTTCTCAATGAGTTGGCAGATGCAATATAGCATATTTATTTCAAATTTTTTTATCTCTGTTTTGCTAGAAGGTACCGAGTGACATGAGCAACACTTTCCTTTTGACAAATTTTTATACCATTGATATTTTCATTCAGCTAAAGTCTTTTGGAAAATATCTTCCATTCATTCAAAATAAATTTCTTTCATGAAATATTGAATAATTAATTCAAAAATTGTTATTTTCTTTTTCTATCAAATTATTATAATAATAACATTTGCATTATTCAATCATTTATTTATTTAATAATTTTTTTTTGTTTAAAATCAATATTCATTTTCCATTTATGTTATTATTTAACTATTTTATTAATAGTTAAAATACTAATATCATTACCGACAATCTTCTCATTTAATTGGGAGCCTGTGCCCCTGAAACTCCTCCTTAGTGGTTAATAGTATGTAAATTGATTATTTGAAGGTTACTTTTAAAGGACACTCTGGTGAAATTGAAAATTGTTTATGCCTACGTAAAATATGATATATTTTTATTTTAAATAAACAATAAACTGTGATATATGTTTCCATCATATAATTGTCATATATGTCATTAGATTATAATGTTAACAAACATAACTTAAAAAACAAACATATTATTATATTATTAACTCACAAATAATATCTATTAGTGATGGTAAATACTATAAAATAAATCTAAGAAAAAAATCGGGTTTATCTTTCAATATTATTAAAAAGTATAAGGGCGATGGATCTTAGAACATTGAATCTTTTTGTCCACTTCACAATACCCTCTATAATTATTTATTATTATTATCTATTATTATTTTTAAACCAATTTTGGTGGGTATTATGATTGAACTTAGCAGTACTTGATCTTTGAAGATGAAATTTGATGTTAAGTTCCTAAAATTTCCTTTTATATTTTTATCAAATTTTTTTTTTGTCTTTTTCGGAATGTATCTCCATTTAGCCAGCTTTCTCAGATTTGTTTATTATTTTTATTTTTATTTATATTTATAGTTATATATCGATGCACTCGGCCATGTTTGAACCCTCGAACTCGAGTCGGCGGACCGGCCACTATAACTTCGCGGCTAAGCTCCAGGTTTATCAAATTTTAATATAAAAAAAATCCATGAAATGTTATTTTTTATGAGAAAATAAGTTTAAATGTAAAATAAAACAAGATTAATGTTTTTATTTATTCCAAACCTTTTCCCATTTCAGTCATTGAGTTTTCTGTATTGATTAATTAATGATGATCATTTTATGGTGATTTAATGAAATTTGTTGAAAATGTTATTTGTGTCCTGATTAGTCTTTTTTTATTACGATCATATGGAGTATGCATGTGTTAATGATTGATGGTAGGGATGAAATTAGATGAAAATTGAGGTTTTAATGGGGTTATAAGATTGGAAATCAAGTAGCAAAGAGTCAGGAGAATATGGTGGGATGACCCACCCTGTTTATCCTCAAGGGAGGAGGCGTAGTCGATGCAGCAAGGTCGTCACTAAGGCGTAGGGGCCAACGACTTGTGCCAGGGTCAGGAGGGCCCCCACGTGGCTTCCAAATACAAATACCCCTGGCACGTGTTGGTGAATTCGAAGTTGCCCTGAAAGTAACACACAGCGTCGCTTTCACTCTTTTTTTGAAGCCTCGTATTCAATGAATAGAAAACATTGCAGATACGGATGGTCTGTGCATTGCATCATTGACAGAATAGATCGTTTCTTCTTCATAGAGTAAAAATTTCATTTCAGTTAAAAATTATTTTGAAAAAAACATTTGCTCTTTTACCAATTTATTATAATAAAATATAAATATATATTATTTTATGTATAATGAAAAAAAATATTTAAAATTAAATATTAATTTAAAATCCAAATCAAAAATAAAATTGAATAAAATATAAACAAATGCAATAAAAATGAGATAATTTTTAATTATGGAATTTATTTATTTAAGTTATTTATTTTTCTGTAATGTTAGAGCATTAAAAGTCATAAAATTTGAAATTGTACACTTTAGCATATGTATTATGGATTTTGATAAGCCTACGAGTAGATTCCTTTTTTAATTCCAAAGAAATTTTTCTTATACAATGTTTGTCTGTCGCTTCTAGTTTACGAGGTGACATAATACATATGCTTAAGTGAACAATTACCTAAAATTTTTACATAATTATCATTATTATTATATTACTTTAACGATTTTTTTAAATATCAAAAAGTGTAAGTGATTCGTTAAATCATGTGGAATTAAAATTAACAATTATATTAATGTTTTTAGTTATAGTTATTTGATAATTAATTCAAAAAATCTGGAGTGTCCCCGCTCGACTATCTCGCAAATTTGAATTGGATTAAATAACATATATTAATTTAAATTAAATTAAATTAATTAAATTATAAATTAAAATTAATAAATAATATCTATTAAACCAGCGCATGTTTGACTCTTTGTTGATGGCACCACGTCACGTGCTGGCGCGTGAGATTTGCAGTGTTAAAAAATTAATTCTGGTACTTTCAGCGATTCAATCAAGCTGAAATTCTATATATAGCAGTTTTATACAATTATTAATCATGTGAAAAATTATCAAACATATATCTTTATTTTTACGGTCACTTTAGAAGAAAAAAAATCAAAACGTTGTAAGTAATGACCCTCTTCCGGTTGAGCTACATTTCTCAAAAGTTGATAGAAAACTATGAATTTTGAATAATGCCCATTCATCATTCTAGCTCAAACCGTTTTTGCGTAATCTTGGTTACACACACACACACATAGACATTTTTCTCAACCTTAGTGATTCAGGAACCTTCAAAACGTATAAAAACATCAAAATCTCAAAATCGAAAATTTTCGTGATCGCAATACTATCTCTGGCGAGATAGTAAAAATGAAAGCTAAAAAGAACGAATTAGAAAAACAAAAATAAAAAAAAATAAACAAATGACTTGTGGGTTGACTTAAAAACAAAACTCACAAGCTATTTATTTATATATATAAATGTAAATTATTTTTTTTTATTTTATTTAATTTAAATTGAAAAACTCGTAATAGTAAAAAATTTCTAAAATATGTATCTCACTAATTATATAAATAGAATTCATTTTATAGTAAAATTAATAAATAATAAAAAAAATTTATAATATATCTTTAAAACATTTTTTTTTTGGTTTAAATCATATTAAGCCTTTTTAAAAAAATTACATTCAGCTTATAATGATGAATATTGGGAAAATTATCATCTCTATCAATGGTGAATTAGTTTTCTTTCGTTAATTATAAGCTAAAAGTACGGGCAATTCTAGATTTTATTTGGAAAATAAAAAACAAAAAAAATTATAAGCCAAATTTTATTTTTTCAAATATTTTTATATAAACAAAATAATGAATTAATTATTTTTCTTTTTATTATTAATTATATATTCAATTTTTAAAAATTTGGTTAAATTTCAAAATTATTTGATATCGTATATAATCTATTATAATAATAATAGATATAAATAATTAAAATAATAATATAATAATTAATAATTCATTTTTTGCCTATTCATTTAATATAAAATTATAAAATGAAAATATTTAATTTATCAAAAATTTTAAAAATTTTTAAACATCATTTTTTATAATGTTAATTTTAAATTTTAATTTCTTAATATATATTCCTTGATATAAATATAGGTTTTAAATATATTGGGCTGTTGCTGTGAAGTGGTTTCACCTTTACTTGGCCCACACTCTTTCAGTGTTTAAGATAAGGTCAGATTTATCATAGAAGGTTTATGCTTCATCAGAATTCGAGTAGTATTACTCTAATAGATTACGTGGACAGTCATTTCAAGAACAAATGTATTAGTTTTGAACGGATGATGAGGCAGACTATTCTACTGAATCATTATGAATTTCACTTCAATTCAATTTTGCTGTTCAATACCTTTACAAATTAATTCCGAGGATGTCTGGTATTATGTGATTTTATCATAAATCGTTTTATCAATATATTATATTTCTTAAATGATCGCGTTTTTAATTGTGTCTAAAATTTCACTCTTCAAGTCCATTATAAAAGCAAATACAACATATAAATATGAGCTGTGGCCAGGCACACAACTGACTGACGATTTGAAATAAATTAATTTCCAAACAACAATAATATATATATACAAGGTGGTCTAAAAGTCCGGTAACATTTCAAATGGTCATAAAAAATACAAAAATCGATATGAGAGAAAATATGATTATATTATTGGCGCGTGAGATTTGCAGTGTTAAAAATTTAATTCTGGTACTTTCAGCGATTCAATCAAGCTGAAATTCTATATATAGCAGTTTTATACAATTATTAATCATGTCAAAAATTATCAAACATATATCTTTATTTTTACGGTCACTTTAGAAGAAAAAAAATCAAAACGTTATAGGTAATGACCCTCTTCCGGTTGAGCTACATTTCTCAAAAGTTGATAGAAAACTATGAATTTTGAATGATGCGCATGTACCAAATTTCATCATTCTAGCTCAAACCGTTTTTGCGTAATCTTGGTTACAAACATACACACACACAGACATTTTTCTCAACCTTAGTGAAAATGATTCAGGAACCTTCAAAACGTAAAAAACGTCAAAATCTCAACATCGAAAATTTTCGTGATCGCAATACTATCTCTGGCGAGATAGTAAAAAGATTAAATTTGGAGGCCAAAATATTATTCTAACAATATTTTATCATTTTTAAAATTATCAAAAATTCCTTAAGTACTATAATAGATTGATCCTCAATTATTCTTTTAAATATAGAAAAATAAAATATAAATTTCAAATTAATTATTAAAAAAATTTTCAGTAATTATAAATTTTATTTTACTTGTCATTTAAAGGGAAGAAGGCTATATTTTGTATTAGTTGATTTTAATAAAAATTCATATATTAATAATATATATATCATGTTAAAAATACTTTTTTCTGTTAACAAAATGCATGATTTGTGAAGATATGTAAAAAATCTCCTCGTGTGAAAACAATACCCTCCCTTACTATCGTCGATTGGTAAAAATGTATTGGATTCTTATTATTTAGTCTTTGATTTGCTAATATAAAATTATTATTGGTAATAACTTTAATAATAAAAAAACATAATTTTTAAAATATACAATTTAAATATGAGCTGCCTGATTTACGTAGCAGCTGCTTGATATCAAATTCCAAATCTGTGGTTACTACATTATTTTCACAGGCGTGAATCTTGAAAACAGATGCTATTTTAATTCAGAAATTAGAAACTATTTTAAACCAATTATTATGAGATAAATAAAGGACTTGCCAAGAAAATAGCTATTGTTCTAATTTTATTAATAAGAGGAAACCATTTCATTATTTACTACTACTTGATTTGTTAAAATAATTTTTTTGTATATAATATTATATATATATATATTTAACAAACCTAGAAATTCATTTTGGATATTTTTGCGCCCCACACAATTATTTTTTATTTAGACATAAAATGGATTTAAATGTCTTATTTTGTATATTTATATTTCTGGATAATTTAAAAAATTTAGAGAACATTAATACTTTATTAAATAAATCAACGATAATAAATATTTAAAAGGACAAATCAACCTAAAAAAATATTATATAGACATGTAAGGGATATCGGGGCAATAAGAGAGGATGATAATAGTAAAAATAAATTAAATTGAAATAAAATGTGTCAAGATTCAACATTTCAATTCATTCGTGTCAAAGTGAAAATGATTAAACTTGATTGTAATTATGATATAATTTTATAAAAATTATTATTTTTTAGTAGTAAAAGAAAATAATATTAAATTAATATAAAATTATGTATGTACTATAAAATAAACAAATAATAAATAAATAATTCAGAGAAATAGAATAAATATTATCAACATTTAACATTTAATATCTGAATAAAATAATATAGTCTCGAGAGATTGTTTGAATAGAAGCCAAGAAAATTTTTTAGTAATAAAATAAATAATAAAAAGAGAAAAATCAAACAAAAGTTGCAAATAAATTTATATTGTAGAGGTTTCTCCATTAAAATGAATTTCAAATAAAAATGAAGCTATGAGGGTTTATGAATTTACTTTAGATTTCAATTCATTCTCGTTTACTCAATAAACCTGATTGTAATTATGATCATATAAAAATAAAAAAATATAGTAGTAAATAGTAAAAGAAAATGAGATAAGATAAAATAAATAAATAATAAATAATGTGAAACTATATAAAATTAGTTAAGTTTAAGAAATAAAATAGATAGGTGCGGAATATTTCTTCAAAGTTTGAACTCTTCAGTATAATAAATGAAGTATTAGAATTTTTTAACCAAATCTTAAGGAAATCCCGTTCCTGTATCAAAGTACATTCAGTGGTGGCGGCATTTGACAATGAACTTAAAAAGTTTGTCTCTCTTTATAAATACCCCATATGACACCATTCTTTATAGAATCCGCTTCAATCCTGCACAACAGTTCCTAAAAGATGACGATGCGTTAATAAAGGATACGTTGATACCCAATCATTATACCTTCTAGATTCGTGAATAATTCATTATTCCTCAAATTGAATAAAAAACTTTTACTGTATATAACAATAATAATAATTTAATTAATGAAATAAATCATCACATGTTATTTTATTTAATCTTTGGTCCATTTAATCAAATTTGTACAGAAGATGTTCTCATTATCTGTTATCGAAACTGAATCATCGCCTTAGCAAATTATATAAATTAAATAATATTTATGGAACACTTTAGTATAAACAAAAATTAATGTTTGTTTTAATCCTCATTTAATAGAAAATAAATATAGTATATCATATAATAAATATATCATTTTCCGACCGATGTACAAAACACACTGACATTTGAAGCGCAATAACTTTTGTTGTATGCATCCAAATGTCATGAAATTTATACCAGTTTTCAATGAGGGACTAAGCCATCTACGGGTAAAATATTACAACAGATGGCATTAGTGGTACTTTTTTTTTTAAAAGGTTTCTTTTGGAATGGAGGGTGTACTTTATATTTGGAAGATGCTGGATCGCGAAAGTTTTTGGGAGTATATTACAAATCATAATTAAAAAATATAATTAATAATCGAAAAAGTTAATCAACTGGTCATTTATTCTGATAGTTAATAATTTATAATTATAAATATAATATTAAGTAGATTGATAGAAAAAAGGTTTATTTATTTGATCTTAACAAAATTATATTTTTAAGAAATGTTTATCACATATAAATCATCTCTCTCTCTCTCTTTTTCTCTCATTTTATTTATATATATATAATAGATATAGAGGCTGATATCTATTGGAATTAATTGTTATCATATTACATCGAAGGACTCTCCTATCTTTTCTCTCTCTCTCTTCGTTATTTTAAGGTCAATATTATTAATAAAAACAATTGATAATTTGTGGGTTTCTTATCACCTATTGGGAAATAAGAAAACAAATTGCAATCGCTATAAATTTAATTAAATGTGTCTATGAATACATCTAATGTTATATATATTTGCATTTAAAGATTTCAATGACTTTGACTTAAGAATAAATAATTTTAAGAATTCTTTTTAATATTAAGAAATTATTAATTTTATAATAATTTAATAATTAATTTAGGAGAAATATATTAATTTTTTTTAATATACATGCATATAAAATTATTAAATAAGTTTTCAATACTCAAAAATAATATATTAATCATATTCAAGGATTCCTCGAGAGTTAGTTTGGGAAAATTATGTCAAGGGTTTAAACCTCCCTAATATATGAATTTCCATAAATTCTTTTAAGCCTTTTTAAAGAATAATACATCCACACCTACGATTTTTGTTCATATAAGGAGATAATCGAATAATATGTTTTATTAACGTGTTTTTTGTTTTTTTTTTTCAAAACGTGAATATGATAAATATATATTGATACTAAATCTTCTTTTAATGGGGTTGTATTTCTGTTCAAATTATATGGATTATATGGATATCTTATCTATACATAAAAAAAGGTTTTTGTCTGCTCATTGCTCAGAATTTAAAAAATGTTACATATCTTCATGATCTCTAGAATCCAAAAGTGTCTTTATAGTTTTTCATATCTGTCTGTATGTATGTCCGAAAAATTGTAAAGTACTGCCCGTGGGCCAAGTGCTCTTCAATTCTGCCTGCGACAGGATTTTGAATAACCCCTACATTACACATAAGGCACAATCTATTTTCTACATAGTTAGAACAGAATATCGTTTTCCTCCTCATTGCCTTTTAAGTACGGTATTATCGCATCTAATATTAACTAACAACTCATAACTGGAGTCAAAGAAAACTAAGTTTAAATTCTGATCTTTTGTGTTGAATAAAAGTACGGACATAAATGACACAGGTTAGTTACTGATATTTATAAGAAGTATTGATGTTACTGAAGAGTTAACTGGCATGCGTTCATTAAAGGGAGCAAAAAAAAAGACATTTTTCATGAATTTCAAGAAACTATCACGTCTTTGAATGTACCTTTGACCAGTATTTGTAACATTACTACTGATGGAGCACCAAATATGACAGGGACGAAAACTTGTATATTAGGCATTAACAAATCATTTCCTGGGAACGAAGTTGTGTTTCTTCATTGTGTCATACATCAAGAAACCTTGTGTAAATCTGCTCTAAACATGTAACATGTGCTTGATGCTGTTATTAAGCTTGCCAGAATAGCATTTGTTCACGAGCAATAAGTCATAGACAATTTCGAGAGTTTCTTGACTCATTACAATCTGAATATTTGGATGTACTTTACTATACTAAAGTAAGGCGGTTCAGTGCCGAACGGGTTTTCGAACGAGTTTGGGATCTAAATAATCTCTTTTATGGGAAAAAAAGGAATGGGCGATTGTGAAAATTTGAAAGATATTGTGACTTTGAGACTTCGCATTTTTTTTATCAATATATTGAACCTCAAACTCCAGGGAAAAAATCAGTTAATTCATGCTATTTGGGGTCATATCAGGGATATCAAAATGCAAATGATTCTATTTTCCAAGCAGTTAGTCAAGAAAAACTTTACTCATTCAATGACTAAAAATTTTTGCAGTCAAGGAAGAGAAACTTGAGAGCTATGAGAAAAGCTTGAAATGTCTTCAATTCTGTTTTTGTACACTGATCTTCTAATAGCTCTTTGTCTTCTCCGTTTTTAAACTTTTAGAAACAACATTTCTGACTTAAAGCAGTCTGAATCAAAATTATTTCTTAAAATTAAAGAATAAAATCAAAAGTTCTTATTCGACAGAAAGGTTGAATATTCATACGGAAAATATTATATGATCTTGATAGGTTATCTTGTTGCTGACAATTTCAACAACTAGTCGGGGGTGTCAAACGGTAAAAACTTATTTATACTCCCAGTATATCTAATATATATATCTTGATAATTACCATATTTGATATATTTTTAAAATTCTAAAATTTATCTTTGATTCACAACTAGAGTTGAAAGAAGAAGAAAAAAAGAAAAACAAGAAAAAGAATTAAAAGAGAAAAATTAGATATGAATTAACTTTATTTGAATTTTTATTTTCTCCCTTAATTTTTCTTCTTTAATAAAGTTCGTGATGTAGTGAAGGTCCTTGGCTAGCACATTGGAGAAGGTATGAAGGCTCACCAATCAGTCCTCCCCCACTAAGTGCCATTAGATAACCCAGCATGCGCTAAATTGGAGCCACGTGTCAGGAAGGCTCAATCCTTTATACGAACTCTCAGCCTTGATTGCTTTGAGCTTCATTTGCTTTGATTACATCAAAGTTATTTGCGTTTTTATATCTCCTACTATATGTTTCAGATACTTTAAATCAAAATAAAACTCACACAATTCAAAGTATTTTCATTTATAAAATAATTTATTTTAATTAAATTATTATTATTACTAATTATTAATAAAATATATAGATACATACAAATTTGTCAAAATGGTTAATTTAATTTTAATTCCCTCAATGAATTCAATGCTATTAAAAATACAGAATATTAAATTATTTATGTAAAGTTGTGTGATGTATATGCAAATGGCAATTTTAGGAAAATAGCATTTGCCTGCCCAAATAGTATTTGCCTAGACCAGGGATGGTGAACTTATGGCACGCGTGCCCAAAGTGGCACCCTTGAAAAATTTCATGACACGCATAAAGACAAAATTATTTTTTTAATAATTATAACTTTTTACAATAGAAATAAATTAAAAATGAATAAATCACATTAAATTTAAAATTTATGAAATTTGAATTACTGAATATTTATTTATCTATCTTAGTAGATGAAACCGTAAAATTATACATTTTATTAAGCTGAAATATCGCTCGAGTTCCCACGTAGTAGAAAAACATTCATGATAGATACAGTGTATCCCTTTTGGACTCCTATTTATGTCATTGCGTGTTATTGCCGTCCAAATCGCATTGTTCAGGATTTAAAATTTTTTGCAAATCTTTACTCTTCATGACCTGGGGAACCCAAATATGACTTTTGTATTTTTCGTGTCTGTCATTTTATTTGTTTGTTTGTCTGGGAAATTGTGAAGTTATAAACTCCAAATTGATTGGTGCGATGAAATACACCTATTAACAGAATATTCTTATATGCTCTTATTTTGATATATGCTGTAAATTTTATCAATATTTATTAAAAAAAAAAAATAATTTTATAAAATTTATATTAAGCTTTACTTTTCCCATAGGACGGTTGGAGAATAGTGCCAGAATCGCAATCTTTTTCTAGAATTTAACATATCATTATCAAAACAAGAAAATGTAAGTGGTTCACGGTATCAAATATAAATTTTACTTTTTGTCATTATCTACAACTAAAAACTACAAACTAAAATCAATTAAAGAATTTCCATACAATAAAAATAAAAAAAAAATTTTTGGAAAGATATATTTTTACCAAAAATAAATTCCAAATTTTTTAATAATCATTTTATTTTTTTGGAATAAAAATTTATATTTAAAATTATAATACTTTTATACAGAATAGTTAGAAGTTATACAAAAATATTCGATTATATATTCAAGCTAAAGGGGGTACAGGTGGTAGAGAAAAAAATGACAATTTTGTGGCACGTTAGTTACTTCAAAAAGATTTTTTATAATTTTGTTGCACGAACATTGAAAAAGGTTCGCCATCCGTGGCCTAGACAAAAGCCATTTGACTAAATCTTTGTTGGGCAAAAAACTTTAACTATTATTTCATTTCACTTTGACTAGGAAAATAGCTCAGAATGTGTCAAACATTTTTATTTTGCCATCATATTTTTACTATCTCGTAAGAGATAGTATTGCGATCACGAAAATTTTCGATGTTGAGATTTTGATGTTTTTATACGTTTTGAAGGTTCCTGAATCATTTTCACAAAGGTTGAGAAAAATGTCTGTGTGTGTGTGTATGTGTGTGTGTATGTATGTAGACAAGATTGCGCAAAAACGGTTTGAGCTAGAATGATGAAATTTGGTACATGGACATTATTCAAAATTCATAGTTTTCTATCAACTTTTGAGAAATGTAGCTCATCCGGAAGAGGATCATTACCTACAACGTTTTGATTTTTTTTCCTCTAAAGGGACCGTAAAAATAAAGATATATGTTTGATAATTTTTCACATGATTAATAATTGTATAAAACTGCTATATATATATAATTTCAGCTTGATTGATTCGCTGAAATTACCAGAATTAATTTTTTAACACTGCAAATCTCACGCGCCAGCACGAGACGTGGTGCCATGAAAAAAAATGTCAAACATGCACTGGTTTAATATTTATTATTTATAATTTATAATTAATTAAATATAATATATTATGTTATTTAATCCAATTCAAATTGCGAGATAGTCGAGTGGAGACACTCCAGCTAATTTTTTTTTATTTTCTAAAATGATTTTTACATCTGTCCTCAGATAGAGCAATAATAAAAAAGCTCATAATATTACTTGAAGGGAGAAAAAAAATAAAGCAAAGTAGAAATTAGGATGGGCAGGAGGGAGATGAGAAGTAAGAGAAGATATAATTGGATTTGGATATAATTAAGAAGGAGACAGTCTGTAGCAAGGACACCATATTTAGAATAGTATTTATCGACTGAAGACAACTCTTAAGTGATTTTTGCTTGACACTGTTTTAAAAGCGTTATAGTTTCTTCTATTTTGCCTGAATTCCATGGTTTTTTACAGAATTGTGGATTTATATTTTTCATTTAAATGAAAATAAAATTCATCCTTGTCATTCATAGTGAACCGTATGCAAAAAAATTATTTACAAATTAACAATTGAAGTTATGGCAAGCTGAAGTTAGATAAATAAACTATGAAAAACAAAAAAAATTTTGAACAATTTCGTAATTGGTTACTGTAATAGTTAGAGCTATTTTCCCAACAAAGACTTAGCCAAATGACTTTTGTCTAGGCAGATGCTATTTTCCTAAAATTCCCATTTGCCTACGCCATTTATACAAATGAGATTAATTTCAATGGTAGTGGAACATTTAAATAAATGTTAAGAAAATTGGAAAAACATAGCTATATAATTAATAAAATATTTAACACCTCTCAAAAATATTTAAAAGAATAATATTGAATAGTAAAAGAATTAAAACAAAAAATCTGAAAACATTTTTATATAATAATATAATATAAATAACCAAATCAATTATTCATTTAATAATAGTTATTTTTATCAGGAAGTTTTCTATTTATAATTATAAAATGACTCTTATTTGAAATACTTTATGAATTAATTATCATTCCTAATTATTTTTCTGTTTATATTAAAAGAAAATGAGTAAGAATTACATCTATATTTTAGATAAGTATCTCATTAAGCTTAACTATAATATCTTCTATTTTAAATTTATAGATTTTACAGGTGGTTAGAACAGGGATATAATTCAAGAAAGGTGCCATGAAATGAAAAGGAATGTTTATTCCTTTCTTCATATAATTCTCTCTAAAACTTACGAATCGGAGACCTTGATTTAACCTGGTCACAGTTGAAAAACTCTGGTTGAATTTGAGTGGAATGCAGGCAAGGTTTTTCTCTCTTCCAGAGGTCTTCTCTCCTTCTCTCTCATTCTCTCATTGCCATTTGATTCGTGGCACTGAGTTGCATGCTATCAGGAAGTGCAAACGAATCATTGTGAACTACTGATCTTGGAGTAGTCGCCCTTGGCCCTTCAGACTATAAACCTTCGATTCTATGTTTATTATATATAAACTTATATCCATTTACCAACATCTAAATATATCTCATCCTCTTTTTTTAAATAATCATTTACATTTTAAGTTAATATCAGAAAATATTAGATAATTAGATAAAATTGGTTTTTTGATGCCAATAAAATAAAATATTTATATTTTATTTTGATTATTTATTGGAATTAAATTTATTTATATAGTCAGTGTTATAGAATAAACTTTAATATATTGCAACCCCACTCCTTCCTCTCAACTGATATTCATTTAAAAATTATTATATTTAATTACTTTCCATTTCCCAATTTCAGAAAATGAAAATACTAAGACTAATAAAAGAAATAAAATCCCGAATACCGGGATCCCGGACGATTTTTGTCCGGTATTAAAAACCGGTATTTATGTAAAAAATACCGGTATTTTGGTATTACGAATTTACAAAATGTGTATGATTTTTTAATGACAATAGTGCCGACAAGTGTAGAAACAGAAAGAGCTTTTTTGGCCGCTGGTTATATTTGTACGAAAATTTGTTCCTCGCTTGATGATGAAATGCTTGATTCATTGTGTTTTTTAAGAGCAAACTTTGATAAACAAAACGCAAGTTATTAATATTAAATACTTTCAATTTATATTTTTATATTTTTTACTTCTTTAATTATATTTAATTCTTTAATTATATAATACCATACGAGCCTATTATATGTAAAATGTAACATAGAGTTTATTATTTACTTTATTTTACTTGCACGTTTTTTTGTATCTATCTACTCCTACTCTCTATGTAATAAAATAAATAATATCTATTCATTTCAGAACAATATTTATTGGATTTCATATATTATTTGTTAAAAAGTCAATATAACATCTGAGGTAAGAAGAAATATAGCTAGTAAATTTATTATTAATAATACCGGTATTAATACCGGTATCCCGGTATTTCAAATTTCAAATACCGGTATTCAGATTTTAGTTCGGTATTGTAAGCCCTAACTGTGGGTCGCGAGACTACTGAAAGGGGGTCGCAAAGATCTGATACTTTTGAATCATTATAAATAAAATTTTAAAATTATTAAATTATATATATGTGAAATGAATGGGTATGTATTCTTTAATCCTTATTTTATTTACATTGTAAAATAGTGCGATATTACATCTACATCGACGGTTAATATATATTTCATTATATGGAGGAGGGGGTCGTTTAAAATTTCCTACGCTTGAAGGGGGTCGCTATATAAATTAGCTGGAGAGTCTCCACTCGACTATCTCGAAATTTGAATTGGATTAAATAACATAATATATTATATTTAAATTAAATTTAATTTATTATAAATTATAAATAATAAATATTAAACCAGCGCATGTTTGGCTTTTTGTTGATGGCACCACGTCACGTGTTGGCGCGTGAGATTTGCAGTGTTAAAAAATTAATTCTGGTAATTTCCGCGAATCAATCAAGCTGAAATTCTATATATAGCAGTTTTATACAATTATTAATCATGTGAAAAATTATCAAACATATATCTTTATTTTTACGGTCACTTTAGAGGAAAAAAAATCAAAACGTTGTAGGTAATGACCCTCTTCCGGTTGAGCTACATTTCTCAAAAGTTGATAGAAAACTATGAATTTTGAATAATGTCCATGTACCAAATTTCATCATTCTAGCTCAAACCGTTTTTGCGTAATCTTGCCTACATACACACACACACACATACACACACACATACACACATACACACACACACACACACACACACACACACGACATTTTTCTCAACCTTAATGAAAATGATTCAGGAACCTTCAAAACGTATAAAAACATCATAATCTCAACATCGAAAATCTGGCGAGATAGTAAAAAGTTTAAGAAGCCCTGATATAGGCTGTTAAAAATTATAATAATTTTTATTTATAATGTTATATTTATTTGGTAGCTACCACTCAAATCCCTTTCCATTTCATTTGTATTTAATCAACAGATTAATGTTGGTTGTTTTTGGATATCTTAAGTATTGAATGAGTTGGCGAAGGATTCTGACGTCTCTAATTCTCTAGTAGAAGTTGAGTTTTCCCTTTGGGCCAAATGAATCATTCTTTGATTCTACCCCAACACTTTCCCGTCTGATTTAGATGGTTTCAGCCCTTCCCCTCATCCTCTCCCACCCTCTCAGCCCATCCCCATCGTCGTTTCCTTCCTTTCCATAACTGGAGTTAGTTATTTTTAACTAACCCTCTTGTAATTTTGTTTTTCTTAGAAGAAAACGACTGATAATGAAGTTCAACTTCATAAACTATTCAAAACTATAATTCAATATAATCAATCTTTATAGTAATATTTATTTTAAAGTTGAAAAATATTGTGTATTAATTTAATAGTCGGCAATGTAAACCCATTTTCAGGTGGCTAGCTTTACAAAATAATAATAGTTTGGAGTTATGCTAATTGAACTTTTCTTCTAATATGAGAAACCGTGACAAGACATTTGCTGATCAATTGTTTGTGACAAACTCTGATGCATCTCGATTGTAATTGCTTATAGCACTGAACATATCGATCAAGCTTGTATGGTTCTAAATTGATATAAAGATCATTTCCAATTGAATAAATGATCTCATGTTTACATTTTGGGAATTTTAATAGTTATATTTATAGTTTGTTCGTTGTCACATATGTTTTTAGATCATTAGTCTAAAATAAGGGATATGTATCAAAATCTGAAAATCTTATTTTAAAACTATTGTGAATTATAGGTATTATATATAATTTAATCTTATGATTATACTACTCAATTATTATATTGCATTATTTTATTTTATGAATTTTATTAGAATACATGAACTTTCAATTCTTTTCTAAGTAAAGATCAATTTTTCTAATTTATTGTTAATTTTATACAAACAAATGTTTCAATGTAACCGAAAGTTATCTTCTGATAATTTTAGATAGTAATTTAAGTATGCCCAATTTTTGATGATTTTTGATCTGTTGATAATCTAAATTTAAAAAATTCATTCAAATTTGTATTTTTTCTTATGTTTTTCATAAATGATGATAACCTTGTGCATTTTCTTATATAATATTGCTGTTTACTAACACAAATTTATATGATAAATAAAAGATTGGCTTACACTTATTATTTTTATATTATTAGCTTTAAAAATATATTTTTGAGAGTTCAAAATGTCATATTTTCAAATATCAAGATCAATTCCATTTATTATATACTAATGTTATATATAATATATACGAAATTGTGTGCATATGTAAATTATGTCTTATCTAAATAAATCTACTCACACATAAATAAATTTAATCAATTGATATGTGTGAGTCTACAACACAAAAGCATCAGAT
This sequence comes from Labia minor, assembly GCA_963082975.1. Taxonomy (NCBI): domain Eukaryota; kingdom Metazoa; phylum Arthropoda; class Insecta; order Dermaptera; family Spongiphoridae; genus Labia; species Labia minor. Next base: position 68,358,007 of record OY720347.1, read on the forward strand.
ATCGGGATATTATTGATTTACCAGCAATATTTTCGTTTAGATAATTTCCTTACTTTATTTTTAGATTGTTTCAGAAATGGTTCAAAAGATTGTTTGTTAAAAACAAAAATATTTTTCTGAATTATCGTTTTTTATTATTATATCCTAATTAAACTCTTCCAAAATTATTTTATTGATGATTATTAATAATAATTAATATAATTATATATATATTAGTACTACCATATTTACTAAGAAGAAAAAAACTGAAAGAAATTTTTGTAAAAATCATAAGGTCAATTTTATGTTAAATAATAAAAATTTTTTTAGATATTAATTAAATTAGTCATTTATACATTGTGACATTTAAAATTTTTTAATTTCAAAAGAAAAATATAAAATTATAGGTACAAATAAGTATAAACATAAATATATTTTAAGATAGAAAAAAAACGAAAATACTTTTTTGACCATCTTATGATTTTTGTTTGATGTGATGAATTTATATATATATTGGTTTTCCAAAATACACGTTATTAAAACCCTAAACAAGTAGGAAATAGTAAAAAAGTAAATTAAGATAGGAGGTAAATATTTGTTATGCTATTTTTATAATATTGGGTTGAGAATATGTGCTTGAATAATGTCAAGGATTTTTTTTTTAGTTTACATTCCAAAAACAATTAAATCAAAATGTATAAACTGCTACACAAAAGTTTTAAAAATAATCAATAATATATATTTAAAGAAATAGACATCACATTCACACACACAATGTATATCTACTATTTTTATTCAAATAAAAAAATGTGAATTAAATACTCAAAAGACGCTTTTACAAATTGTTTTTGAAATATTATTATTTTAATTTTATATTAAATTTATATATAATCTTTTCTTATTTAAATTTTGATTTTTCTTAATTTATTGTTCTATTATTTGAATTTCACAATAAATATAAAATGTGGGATTTCCTCACTTTCATTTAATGTTTAATTTAATAAATAATTCACACTTTAAAATAATTTTCAAAAATGCAGTATAATTTCAATTAAAATTATTCAAATTCGTTTAGAAATTTTATTGATATGTTTTGTCCATGTGCATAAAGTTGTTTTTTTAGAAAACCTATCGTCAACATGTATTTACTATTAAATATAAAATATTTTTTTTTTACAATTATTGACAGTATGAAATATAAATTCATAAAAATATGATTATTAAATAAATACTACACAGTTGGTTTTTATTTTAATTTTATAATAGAATGAACAATTTTTTTTAAGAATTACTATTATAGAATTTTTAGTTTATCTATAAAATAGATTGAAAGTGAAAACGCAATTTTATTATTGACATTTTTGTATTTTTTAAAAGTTAAATATTTTTACTATCTCGCCAGAGATAGTATTGCGATCACGAAAATTTTCGATGTTGAGATTTTGATGTTTTTATACGTTTTGAAGGTTCCTGAATCATTTTCACTAAGGTTGAGAAAAATGTCTGTGTGTGTATATATGTGTGGGTGTCTATGTATGTAACCAAGATAACGCAAAAACGGTTTGAGCTAGAATGATGAAATTTGGTACATGGGCATTATTCAAAATTCATAGTTTTCTATCAACTTTGGAGAAATGTAGCTCAACCGGAAGAGGGTCATTACCAACAACGTTTTGATTTTTTTCCTCTAAAGTGCCGGAAAAATAAAGATATATGTTTAATAATTTTTTATATGATTAAAAATTGTATAAAACTGCTATATATAGAATTTCAGCTTGATTGAATATCTGAAAGTACCAGAATTAATTTTTTAACACCGCAAATCTCACACGCCAACACGTGACGTAGTGCCATCAACAAAGAGCCAAACATGCGCTAGTTTAATAAATATTATTTATTAATTTTATTTTATAATTTAATTGATTTAATTCAATTTAAATATAATATATTATGTTATTTAATCCAATTCAAATTTGCGAGATAGTCGAGTGGAGACACACACACACACACTCCAGATTTTTTTAATTTTATAATAGAATTAACAAATTTTTTTAAGAATTACTATTATGGAACTTTTAGTTTATCTATAAAATAGATTGAAAGTGAAAACTCAATTTTATTATTGATATTTTTGTATATTTTTAAAAGTTAAATATTAGAAAGTGATTTTTTTTAAACACTACATCTATCAGTTCTTCTTACGTTATAGTTTAGGGATATTTAAGAGAAGTATATTTGCATTGAGTGAGTGAGAGAGTGAAAGAGAGAAAGAGAGAGAGAGTGAAAGAGAGAAAGAGATAGAGAGAGTGGAGCCCTTTAACATTGGATCTCGGATGACTTGAATGTTAACCTGACGAGGAGGTGAGTGCTCTGGTCCAGGGGGTGGGTGGGTGGTCCAGGGGGCTGCTTAAGCGGAGCGGAGAGCACCGGGGCGCAACATGGCGGCCTTCCCTTGCCTCCCTCTCCCTCGGCAATCGATAAGCGCCGCCCCTCATCGCCGCCGCCGGGTTCACCAGCCGCGTTCAAGGACAAGGCCAGCACTCGGCGCGCGCCGGGGCTCCCAGTCAGTCCGTCACTGACAGTGCCTGCCTGCGCGACGTTCCATGTTCTCGAGTGTGCCTGTGCTCATGTGCCTGTGACCTAACCGGACTTTTCGGACATTATGTCAACCGTCACCATGTCGAAAGAGTTTAATTTTCCACCCCCTCCGCCGCCACCGCCACCACCCCCAGCGCCTGCTGTCGTCTCGTCCACCTCGACCATGCGTCCACCACCCCCACCGGGGCCGCCAAAGCAACGCGCCGCCAATGAGGGCATCAAAGAGGAACCCAGCAGCTCGATCCCTGATCTCGGTGAGTCCGTTCACTTGCACTTTCCATTGCATGCGTTCGTTATTCATTCGAGTTGTCATTCTCCTTCATTCATGTGCATGGATTTTCATCCACAACCACCCCCCTCTCCTTTCACTCTCACTCATCCTACCTAAGGGCACGTTTCCTATGGATGGATGCAATCTTCATCACCCCACCCTCACCTCCCCCTCCTCCTCCTCCTTACCGTCCACTTTCACTATCTCTCGTTTTCCCTTTCGTTCATTGAGGGTTTCTCTCCATCCTCTTTCCTCTTAAGAAGAGCGCGCGCGCATTCCCTTTCATCTAATCCCTCAGCATCCTCTCTCTCTTTCTCTCTTTTCCTTTCTGTCTGGAAGTTACCCTGACTCATACTACATCCACATCCCCAAATGCGAATTCGGTTCATCCCTCTCTTTTATAGATATTTTCTCGTCATTCCATTGCAACCCTCCCCTAGTCTGGTCTCGTTTTGCTCCCCCAATTTTGTTTTTTCATTCCCAACAACTGGGGTGGTTGAAAACCACTCACGCACAATTACAATACACACATCTAAAGGTATCTAAATAATGATGATGCTTTTATCCACCTGCGCTTCTGTTCCAATCTCGGAGCAAGCAGATAAAAAAGGGGCAGGAAGAGATTGAGATTCTAATGCAAACAACCTTGGAGTCGAGAGACTCAAGGGCTCCCAACGATAGCCTTGTTTTTTTTCTGTCTCTCTCTTCTCTCCCTTCTACTTCTTACACTTTAACCCAGATTGAAAAAAAAGAGTTCGATAATGAAATGAATCACTTATTAGAGAATCTTTTTTTTTACATTTTTTTTTTTTTTTGAAGGCCAACTAATGATAAGAATAATCCCTATCAATGACACTGATAAGAGAAATTTGGTAGAAAGATATTATCAAAATAATAAATAATTAAATGAATAAAAAAAAACAATATAATATATGTGCACAATTTAAAAGGCGAACAAAAAGAAGCAGAATCCAACGGTTTGGACCACAAGCAATACACGTTGGGGGGTGAAGGAGCGTAGCCCTATTTCGAATTCAATTCATTCTATTTTTTTTTTCCCTTTGACTTGATTTGAATATCTTGCGTCTGCACTTTTTCACACACTTTCTATGTTAACGGTTGATTGATAACAAACCGAACACACTTACGGTCCTAATTCGTTTTATAGCATTTGCCGATAACTTTAAAAATTCTAAATTTAAGCTTCAAGGTTCTGCCCGATTAAGATTCACCCAATTACTAATCATGCGCGCGCAGTCAAGGCTCTCTCAAATTCTCCTTGTATTTTTTCCAAATAAATAAATTGAATAGAAGCAAAAGTATATACATATATCTGATATCAAAATTTGTTTGTTTTTTTTTTTAAAGAAAAACTTTTTTTTACTTCCCGCTGTTAATGAAAGATTAAAATTACAAGGAAAGATTGATTTTTGATTAATTTGTCTTAAAAGAGACCTTTAAAATATTTACTAACTCATTTATTTGGATCATGACATCATTTTAAATCATAGTATATAATTATTAACTTGAGGCGCACACAAATGTTGCCGAATAAAAAAAAAATACCATTCTAAGTTCAAGGTTATCATTTAAATTCAAGTAATCAACAAGCAAGGCATAATTATTTATTTCGTTATTTGACTGTGTATTTGTTTGTGAGTAACGAGAGAGGAGGGGGTGGGTGTGTAGGTGGATATGATAGTTAAAAACCACACCCTCATCACCGTTGCCCCGCACAAACGCCTGAAATAAATCTCCTTCCGGTGCTGAAATAGACCCGCGCCATCAACCCTTCCAATGAAAGCGCCCCCGCATGCTAATTCCCCCCTCCCCAATACATCCCCCTCATTTCAATAGGAGGGCTGTTGTATATATATGGCGATTCTACATAAGGGGATGTATATTTCCCAAATTCATAAATAGAATATATATATATATATACATTTTCAAATACTGTTTACTCACTGACATAAAATTAAACCAAATCATAATAAAATTGATTTACCCTTAAATAAGCTTATGATAACATGTACCATGCCATATATATATATATATACGAGGGTGGGGAGAAAAATTTCCGGCCTGACCATGAAAAACGATGTTTATAAATTTTTTTTTTTGCTTTATTTTTCAACATTCAAGATACATAGCTGAGACCTGTACGATGTCAGCTGAACGTGTGCGAAATATTTTGCACAACCATTTGAATATAGAAAGCTGTGTGCAACCTAACGTTAGACCAAAAACTGCTTCGAAAAACCATTTCTACCGACAATTTGGCGCTGTAGGCGTAATCCAAACGAATTTTTTCGTCGATTCATAACTGTTGATGAGACTTAAATTAAATTAATTAGAACACTATTTTGAGAAATGTATCAGTGTTGATGAAGATTATATTGAAAAATATAGCAAAAAAAAATTTTAAAAAATCGTTTTTTTGGTCAGGCCGGAAACTTTTCACCCCACCCTCGTTTATGAAAAATAAATTTTTATTTTATTATTTAATCCTCATATGAACATAGTGTATACATTTTAATCTGTTCACCAATCAAAATATCATAAATATATTATTGATACCTTAAAACGTAAAACTTCTGAAATCTGACATTGTAATTTTTTTATCATGATTGACAGTCTCCGAAATGATTAAATACAAAAAATGATACACTTTTCTTATAATTATTAAATATATCTAATATACTTTATTATAATAAAAACAAATATAACAACATTTAAAGTTATTTTTTAAATTAAAAAATTTCTAGTAAATTGAAATTTTTTAATTTCTACATATACATAGAGTATTAATCTAACACAATAAAAAATGGAAATTTTATCACTTTATCCTATTTATAAATAAATTTATTAATAGTTTAAAATTCTCTTTTGTATATTATACTATTTTCTTAAAAATGAAGATGTTACATTTTTTAAAAAAAATCTGGAGTGCCTCTACTCGACTATCTCGCAAATTTGAATTGGATAATCAAGCTTTTTTCTATATTTGAAAATTAATTAAAATTGTATTCTATCCGATCAAAGGATTTAAGGTTTTTAACATAATTTTCACTGAATAATTAGTGAAGGATTTTCACGCACTAGCGTGTGACTGGCTTCTGAAACAGAACTCCAAAAACACGCGCCAGCCCGAAAATTTTTCTTGCGACCCACGGGTTGCGCACCACTGTTCTATTCTGTATTCCTTCTATTTCCATAAAAATTATAAAAATGAAAGAACAAAGTATTTAAAATATTAAAAAATAATACAATTTTATTGAAATTCTTCTTAACGGCTGGGAGGGGGTGAATCAACTGCGAAATGGCAAAATATAAACAAATATTGGGGAAGTACATATTAAATGTATGTAGCACGATAGTTAAAACAAAATCCTTTCGAATTTAAAATAATAAATTTTAGTAATATGAAACAAATATAAATATAAATAAATATAATTTTTATCATTGTTATAGTATATTTATTTAATTAATTTTTTTTTTTAAAAGAATAATTTTAATTTAACTTTTATTTATAAAATCATATTATTCTTAAATAAATATATATATTTGATACTTATTCGATAATTACTCATTTAAAGATATAATATCTACTTATATTATTTTCAAAAATAATAAAAATATATTTTATTTTTGTAATGAGATGGTTATATATTTTATTTAATAAATTAAAGAATTTATATTATATCAAATTAAAAAAAATACTTAATTTAATATTTCCAAACCCTCACGCTTCTAATAAGAGAAATTGATAAAAAATTATCTTGTCAAACCCAAACGAATATTCCCAATGGGAAAGGCAGTCAGTTGAAACGGTTGTAACGATATATAGAGTTGTAACCATGCATGGAGTTGACCCTCATTACGATTATATTTCCATTATCTGTCTCAAATGTTTCATAAATATTTATTTAAAGATCCAAAATTTTATTGATTATATATTATGTTGATTGTTATTTACTATATATATATATAATTCAATAGATAATTATTTAATTTATTAAAAACAAACATTAAAATCTATATTTTTAAATTTTAAGAATTATTTTAGAATGTTATATTTTATTCACTATACCGAAAAAAGTAAATATTTGACATAAATAATCAAAATTTCACAGTAGTTAATATAAAACAAACAAAAATGTATAAAAATAATTTAATTTTGAATGATAGGGTAAAAATATAACAAATAGATAAATTAATAATAAACATTTAGTTTAAAATTCGGTAATATATTATTAAAAAAAATAAAATTAAAAAAAAAAAATAAAGAAAATTAATAATTAATTAATTTTTAAAAGGATCTTAATTAATACTAAATGAATAAATGTATTAAATATTAAATGAATAAAAAAATAATAATATATCAAAATAAAAATCAATTTTCTTTCAATCTTTTGTTATATTAAAATAAAAAAAAAAGAAGTTATGGATTTTTTATTTAATTAATTATAATTTATAAAAATAATTAATTTTTACATTTTTCAAAATATTAATTATATTGTCATTTTTACCGACCGGCGATAGTAAGGGAGGTATTGTTTTCACACCAAATTTCACATGTGGAGATTTTTACATATCTCCACGAATCATGCATTTTCTTAACAGAAAAAAGTATTTTTAGCATGATGTCTGTCCGTCCGTCCGTATAGATGTGTACAGCCTGAACGGCTGAACGGATTTTGATGAAATTTGGTATATTTACTTAATGCATCAGTGGGATGAATTGATCAACTTTTGGTGCAAATCCGGAAACCGGAAGTGGTAGTATTAGCGATCGACGATAGGAAGGGAAGGGTTATTTTCACACCAAATTTCACATGAGATTTTTTTTATATATCACCACGAATCATACACTTTGTATTGGTTTTATCCTCGGGAAAATCATATTTATTAGTTTTTTCTTGATTTAAAATTATATGACGTCATCCAGCCATTCATGACGTCACAGCCTGTTCTTACATATATATTATAACTAAAAAGAAAATTAAGAATATTTATGTTATATCCATATCTGTATTTAATTACATTAATATATATATTAAAATTATTTGAAATTGTTTCTGTAGCTGGAAATTAATTTACTTCAAACCGTCGGTCGGTTCGGACCTGGCCACAGGTCAACTTATTCGATATATTTGATATATATATATGTAAAATTTAGATTTATATTAAATGATGATAAATTATTTAATTAATTCTTGGTTATATTGATAAATCTATTTGTGGAATTATTTTCTTACTCTTTTTCGAAAGACTTTTTAATAAAAAGTTTTCTCTTCATTTACCATTATTTTATACTTTGTTGGTTGCGTATAAATGAGGATGGATTTTCTAGAGAATGGGTGTGGGAGGAGGGGCGGAGAGTTTCTATAAGAGATGGGTGTTGAGTTAATTAAATGCCAGAGATTATATATAAAAAATCATAACCCAAATGTTTTACATATCATCTAAAGAAGAAGAGGAAATAAATTACTTAAATGAAAGCAATGCTTCCTTATGCTTGATTTAGAATAATTTCATCTTTTAATTAAATAACTTCAAAACTTGTATTACTTTACCTATTATTCCTAGTGTGATTTCTCTTTCATTAATTGGATTCTATTTTATAATTAATTAATAAAAATATCAAAGTTGATATATTATATTTAATTATATTAATTATATTAATTGAAATTAGAAATAAATATATTTTTATTTTTCTAGTTAAACTAAATTCTTTCAAATAAGAAAGTACATTTCTACAAAAACTATTTTCCCTTTCCGCTCATTTCTTAACATTATTTATTGTCTTTAATTCTTATTAAAAATATTATAAATTATTATTATTATTACATCATTAAAAAAATTATTTTTCATTTGGTCATATGTAATCAGTTAAAGCTAAATTACAAAAATATATTAATAAATATATTTTTAATATCTTGCTCTCTTATTTATATGAAGAGAAATACAAAAGGTTACAAGTTTTTTAAAATTTAATTAACCTTAACTTTTTATTTTTTTCTTATATATATATATTCAAAATTTCAAATAAGTAAATATCTTAATGAATCAATAATATATAATTATAATAATTTATTTTTTATTTTACAACAAAATTGATTTAATACAGATGAAAATATTTACTATATATTTAAAATATTTAATTAAAAGTATCTAGAATTAATAAATAACAAAAAAATGTATTAATTATAAATCTACTTTAAATAACACTAAATGGGAAAATTAATACATTAAAAATCTTCATTTAGTATTTTAAATAAAAAGTTTTTTATTTGTCGTGATTCTGAAATTCAAATAAAAAAAAAATCACTTTCAAGAGAGTTTCATCTAACAATATTTACATTTCAAAACAAGAAAATCCTTTCCCTCTCTGTACAACGATTATAAAGTAGATTTTTTTTTTTCAATTTTTTAGTTTTAATTTTAATTTATTGCTGTTCATCATCAACTTTTTTGTTTATATTAAGATTATTATTTAAAATTGATATAATTGTATTTTTTTAATATCAGTTTCAAGTACAATTTAGGTGATTGAACTCACATCCAAATCTCCTCCTACTTCCACCCTGCCCCCCTCTCCTCTTGATGTTCTTTGTTTCGTTTCTCTGACCAATTCATTTTATTTTATAACCTGGTGGGAGACAATTTGGATGCCCTCCCTCAGAGTTAATCAAAACGTCCGATTTGTGAAGTGAAAAATGCCCACTGACCAGGTGGAGTGGTTTTGGCCCTGGCTTTAGTTTCAATGTTTTTGTTGGTTCACCTTCACAAATAGCATGAGAGGGATGGCCAAGCCAGGACGTGGAGGTCTTTGTCTGGATGCACGCGAATGCGAGTTCATGGCCATCGACTCTATCTCTATCTTCAGCTAGGCTAGAGACAAGAGCCAAGGCTCGCCTTCTCCAGTGTTCATCGACTTTGCAGAGGTCAAGGCCCCGTGGGGGCAGTGACTTCTGCTTTAACCACCTGTCCTATCCCCTCCCGATCGCCCCAAGTCATCTTCTTCGCGATTACGCCTGATATATCCTCCTTCTCCCTTCTTCCGCTGTCTCTCTCTCTCTCTCTCTCTCTTCCCTTCTATTTTTCATCCAAAAATTTGGACAATCCAATTGATTTTCAACTCGAATCATCAACTTTTGTAAACCAATCCCATTCGCAAGTATCATGTTTTTGATGAAATTTTTTTCGATATTATGGACAGAGAGGTAACATCAGCTATCATTAGAAATGGATAAAAAAATTGCCAACTTGTGGCTCTAATCAAAAGTTTCAAGGGCATTCCAAAAGTAGATAAACATAAAACGTATAGTAAAGTTTACTAAGTAAACCATTCATTAATCGCTACCACAAAATAAAAGATAAAATAAAATAGGATGACAAAGCTTTGTTGGCAATTAGATTATCAAAAAATATTCACTTTCATTATACTCCATATTCTGGAATCTTTATTAAAAGGCATTCCCATACACAGATTATTTTTATTTATTTATTTATTTAATCCTTTAAATAAAGTGAAGTGGTGTAAGTGCGGACTAGTTTTTGCATAGTTTGACTTTTAACTAATAAAAAGTTTATTTATTTTACAAATAATAATCGTATTTTAGTATTATTGAATTGTTATGTTACTACTAACCAATATGCATTGATAGAAATATACAATTATATTCAAAAATATGTTTAATATAACAAATTGTGTAACAAAAGGCAAGTAGAACGCACTTTTCCAGAAAACAGGGAACAATCGTTATTTTCAATCAGAAAATCGCATTTACAGATACAGCATAAACTTTCATTAGATTCTTCATGACTGATTCGTTTTTTTGGAATTTTACCTTTTCTTTTAAAATCCTAAACATTACATCTTCTGCTCCACATCCAACTTTCCTTTTTTTGTTTAAAGGTTTAAGCCCATTGCTTTTAATAGAACTCATTGTCAGTAGAAGATCTTCAAAAGTAATTTCTGTTTCTGGAGGAATAAATTTAGCACAATCTTCGATAAAAGATTCTCTATTTCCTGTAGATTGTGCTACTATACTTTCCAGAGAACAGAAAAATGTATTCCTAGTTAGTTTTTAATTGAGAAATGCATTGCGATAGGAGACTAGTAAACTACAGCGCACTTGCCCCCCAATGATAGGTTATATATAAGGCGTGATTTAAAAAGAGTATTTTTACTCATAAATTTAAAGATGTAAAGATAAAAATATATTCTATATAAAATATAATCAATATATTATCTATTTACCAAAAATCAAAACCACAAAACACTAAATTTATTATAGTACTAAGATTTGTTATTGCAAGTCACAAAGTTACACATGTTAATTTATTCGGGTGATTTCAAAAGAGTGATATATTAGCCAGAAAACGCACTCTGAATAGGTGATATCTATCTGAAATGGTACATAATGATATAATGTAGATAATTAAGTATTTTCCATACATTTTATTATCATATTGTGAGAAATATAACCATTTACGCACTTACCCCATTTACGCACCTTAGTTCATAAAAAAGAGTTAAAATATAATACAATATAATATATTATATAATATAGTACATTAATTACAATAGTATAATCTTTTGTTCTTTAGTCTCTAATTTTTAGTTTTTGGATGAACTAAGCCCATTTTTTTTCCCACATTTTTCTTTCAAGGACATCTCTTATATATGTACATTAAGTCATATATTATTCTTCAGTAAAATAGCATTTTTTTACCGTTTAAGCCATTACTATCAGTAAAATTAAAAGGAAAATATTACGATCATGTTAAAAACCATGTATAAAATTATTCAAAATATATACCATGTTTTGAATTGCTTGCGTTACTTTAAACATATTTTCTCTGCTGGAATTTTCACGAATTAATTAGAACCATGTTAATTATTTTGCATATCATAACTTAAGGCACTTGTAATTATGCAAGCACCCTTGTTTTTTAAGAAAAAACACTTAATTTTAATAAATTCTTTTATTATTGGGTGTACTATGTATATTTTCCGAAATAAACTTCAAGTTCTATAATTATTTAAGCTTTTTTTAAACACATTTTTTTTTTATTTTGGTCCATATTAGACTTCGAATTTTACAGTTCTGGAAAATAATCATTCAAGACTAGAAAAATATATATAAAACTTAGTCAATATTAAACTAATATATTTGTTTTATTTCTATAAAAATATAAAAATAAACATTAAAAAAAAATAATGATGAAATCAATTTTTTATTTGAGATTGAACGGTGAGGAGTTCATGTGGGTGTAAAGAAATAGTTAATGTGTGTGTGTGTGTGTGTGTGTGTGTGTGATAGAGAGCGAATAAGAAAGGATATTAGATAAGCAAATTAAAAAGCGAAAATGGCACAAGTTTATCTTTAATCTAATAAGCCAAGTTCACCATCAAGGCCTATCATCTATAATTCATGCCCTTATCTGGAATGTTCTTTGAATTGAAGAACATAAAACAAGCAAGAGAGACTAGCAGGAAGGGCAGTTAAGGGGTTGGTTAGAACCTAATTCTGGCTATAAAATAATCCCTTCGAGAGATGTTTTTATTATTACCGGTTTTCTCTATTATAACTGGCCTACCATCTTATCTCTTTTCTTTATGCATTTTTTTTTATGTTTATTTTCAATGTTAATCAGAATGGGGTTGGATGAATAATTAACCGGTAGAAACAACAGTAGTTCCGCACTTGAATTGAATCAACAGAACATCTTTATTAAAGGCTTTTCTATGTCGTTAACCTTCACACTTACTATAGCCCTTAACTTTTTTCAGAAAGTCCATCTTAATCACAACTCACCTTAATTAGTATTCAGCTGATATGCCAATTTTTTTATTAAAAATTAGCTGGAGTGTCTCCACTCGACTATCTCGCAATTTGAATTGGATTAAATAACATAATATATTATATTTAAATTAAATTTAATTTATTATAAATTAAAATTAATAAATAATATTTATTAAACCAGCGCATGTTTGTCTCTTTGTTGATGGCACCACGTCACGTGTTGGCGCGTGATTTGCAGTGTTAAAAAATTAATTCCGGTACTTTCAGCGATTCAATCAATCTATATATAGTAGTTTTATACAATTTTTAATCATTTGAAAAATCATCAAACATATATCTTTATTTTTACGGTCACTTTAGAAGAAAAAAAATCAAAACGTTGTAGGTACTGACCCTCTTCCGGTTGAGCTATATTTCTCAAAAGTTAATAGAAAACTACGAATTTTTAATAATGTCCATGTACCAAATTTCATCATTCTAGCTCAAACCGTTTTTGAGTAATCTTGTCTACATTCATACACACACACACAGACATTTTTCTCAACCTTAGTGAAAATGATTCAGGAACCTTCAAAACGTATAAAAACATCAAAATCTCAACATCGAAAATTTTCGTGATCGCAATACTATCTCTGGCGAGGTAGTAAAAATACAAGAACTACCCTTCATATATCACAAATCTTCACAAATTGAAGAGTACGGAGAGGTTCTACCCTTGAAATCAAGATATATGTAATACCTTCGAATAAAAGATAAATTTTAATGAATTAATTATTAAACTATCAAAATTTTGAAAATTATTTTTTTTTTAAGTTTATTATATTTTTTATTTTGACATAATATTTATAAAATAGGCATTTAGAAAAAATTATAAAAGACTGTTAGAAATATATCCAGCACTATATTTGAGGATCTATTTTACATTTGTTAATGTTTGACTATTTTTAAAATTGTCATCTTCTTCATTTCGTTACTTTGTAGTAAGCTTAGAATATTTTAATATTTCCAGTGATATTTCAATTATAGAACGTGAAAATAAATAAATATGATGTTTTTCTTTGAGGATTTCTTTATTTATTAATTAAACATTTAAAATATTCAAGTTCAAAAGGAAGATGTTCCCAAATGAATAAATATTGTATATTTTTAAAGTACACTATATCATGTCTATATAATATATAATATATATATATATATATATATATATATTCACAAATAGGAGATCTCAATGAAATAAGTATTGACACTTTTCATATATAATAAATATAAAAATATTATTAATAAATTATTTTAAAAGAATCATTAACGAAAAAGATAAATAAGAATATTTCTGGAGGAACATAAACTCTGATTTTGTTCAAAATAACTAGCGACGGTTCATCGGTATATTATTTATCTGTAAAATTTAAAAGACAATCAAATAATTAACTGAAAACTCCTTTTAACGTTCACCAACACACCTATTCACAAATAATAGATTGTTGGAATATTTTTATTATCTTATGTTAGTTTTTCGAGCATAATTTTCTTAAATCTTTCTTTAAAATTTTTACTATCTCGCCAGAGATAGTATTGCGATCACGAAAATTTTCGATGTTGAGATTTTGATGTTTTTATACGTTTTGAAGGTTCCTGAATCATTTTCACTAAGGGTGAGAAAAATGTCTGTGTGTGTATGTATGTAACCAAGATTACACAAAAACGGTTTGAGCTAGAATGATGAAATTTGGTACATGGGTATTATTCAAAATTCATAGTTTTCTATCAACTTTTGAGAAATGTAGCTCAACCGGAAGAGGGTCATTACCTTTAACGTTTTGATTTTTTTTCTTCTAAAGTGACCGTAAAAATAAAGATATATGTTTGATAATTTTTCACATGATTAATAATTGTATAAAACTGCTATATATAAAATTTCAGCTTGATTGAATCGCTGAAAGAACCAGAATTAATTTTATAACACTGCAAATCTCACGCGCCAACACGTGACGTGGTTCCATTAACAAAGAGCCAAACATGCGCTGGTTTAATAAATATTATTTATTAATTTTAATTTATAATTTAATCAATTTAATTTAATTTAAATTAATATATGTTATTTAATCCAATTAAAATTTGCGAGATAGTCGAGTGGAGACACTCCAGATTTTTTAAAATATTTTTAGAAAACAACTCTTTAACTTTCAACTAGTATTACGGAAATAATTCAAATAGACCAATAACATATTAGTTTTTTTATTTAGAATTTTTTTTTAGAATGAATTGAATGCAAATATATACATGATGATCTATTGTTTAAAAATATAAATGAATAAATTAAAATTTTCAGTGATTTGTTAGTTTATATACAAACACGCACAACCTTAATTTCTATTCATATTTAGATATTGTTAAATTAATTTCATAATACACAATTTCTAATTCTAAAAAGTGAGTTAATAAATTTTTTCTCTTCTTTCTTTTTTATTTATTTCAATTAATAAGTACATAAAACATAAACACCTCAAGCTACACAATTGATTTCAACCAATAAATTCATCCCTGAGAGATGTCAAATTAACAACACATTATTATTTTTTTATCCTCTTCCAATGAATTAATTTTTACCTTTTAGGATTCCTAAGAACCTTTGAAATAAATAAACTTTTGATTTATTTGTTAGGTTCTATCCTTGAAAAAAAAAACAAAAAAATGGTCAAGATAATAAACTTTCATTTTAGCCCTTGCCAAACTGGCAAATTTGTATAGTTTCCCGCCCGTCTGGCCACATCAGGGTCACCATCATCAAACCTTCATTCCTTTACACTCCATCATTCAAGGTTGTTGCTCCTCCTCACAAGAATTTTTCTACAAATAATAATACTCCAACACCATTTATCAACTGTATTATTATTATTTATTTATTGAGACTCAATTATTTATGATTTTTATAAATATTTTATTTAAATTTCCACTTCAAAATAAACTAAAAATATTTTGTACTAGCTGATCAGAGCGCCTTCGGCGCTCTTCACACCTAGACGGGGGCTCCGCCCCCTGTACCCCCCCGAGTGTCCTATTCTGAGCTATAACCATCTAACTCCTACCCTATCCTATCTCTCTCACGTTCCTTCCTACATTGTCCACCCTGTTCACAATTGGTCTTCCAAACGGACGTTTTCCAATCGAACTCCCACCAATATATTTTCCTCTCCCATGCTAGCCATGTGCCCTGTCGGCCCCAGCCTTCTCTATTTTATGACCTATAATTTAATAATTTAATAATTTTGATCCCCTTTGATAATAATTTCCCGATTGCAACCTCGATTTAAATTCTTTGCAAATATTATTCTCTCTGATACTAATTATTTTGTCTTATCACTATTAATTTCAAACCCCATCAATTTTCCTGCCTCGATTAATTTTTTTATGCTACTTTAAATGTTATTAATTTATTTAAAAAAAAAATCAAAGTAAACAAAATAAAAATAAAATATAAAATTAGCATAACACTAAACTACTATAAAAATAATATTAAAAAATATATTATATATTAAAATCTTACGTGAAAATCCAATTATGAGATCAAATTTTCTTAATTAA
Source organism: Labia minor (assembly GCA_963082975.1). NCBI lineage: Eukaryota > Metazoa > Arthropoda > Insecta > Dermaptera > Spongiphoridae > Labia > Labia minor. The sequence goes on from OY720347.1 coordinate 68,374,252, forward strand.
AATGATTTACTCACATAATCTTAAAAATTAATAGTATTAAATTATAGCCGTAATGTGAATGTTTTCAAAGTTTAAAAGGCCAATAAGATCAATTGAGATATTGTAAATATCAATAGATATATAAAAAGATTTTTATCTGCACATTGCTCAGAATTTAAATTACCGCCAAATTATCGCCACCAGCGCCTCTATGATCTAGTATGGTAACTAAACTATTTTTAATTAATATTCTTTATAATTTTTTTAAAATTTTTCTAATTAAAAAATCGAAAATCGGGCTTCGAGGTCTGGTGGCCAGCCCCTTTGTGCTTCCGTGTAAAAAATTCCAGGTCCCTGCGTGCGATAGTTTTTGCTGGAGAGCTCGGTCAAACAAACACACAGACAAACAAACAGACACATTACACTTGCTTTTATTATTATAGATGTGTGAATGATCTCGAATTCACTTAGTATGAATTGAAATATATTTATAACAAAACAAATACACTGAAGAGGGTCCTGATATGGAACCGAAACTTTGAAAAAGAACTTGGGAAAAAAAAATTTGAATTAAAAATAAATAAATAACATTTATAGAGTGAAAAAAAATTATAAAATTATATAATATAAAAAATAAAGTTCAAGTATTTTATTTATTTTTCCAATTACTACTCTAACTAATATATATATATATATATATATATATATATATATATATATATAATTATGGTAAAAACAGATGAAAGTAAAATTAAACAAAACTTTTAATTTCAGTACCTTAAGCTTGAATTTGAAATTGAAATAATTTTAATAAATAAGTAAAAACATACTTATAATTATTTATTTAATTTTAAATCGCATTCTTGCATATTTTTATTCTTAGTAAATAAATTTGGTTTAATTGAAATTTTATATCTAGTTGATATATATATAACCTTTAAATCCCTACGCAAATATTATGTAAATTAAATGCTGCTTTCAATTCAAAATCCCATTTGCATAAATTCGAGGTCTCTTTTTCTCCCAACTTGACTTACATATTTTATAATTGTAATTCATTATATTGCCAATATTTATTTATATATTTTTTTTAAAGAAAATTTAAATGGTCAAAAGAAAAAGAAAGAAGATTGATTAAAAAGAATATTCGAAGTTTTAATATGGAAATGAATGCATGTTGAAAGCGAAGGCTTTGTGAATCGGATGTCTCCCTGAAAAGTGAGTCGCTGGTGGCGGAAACGCAGCCATTGAACCTGCAAGTGCTACTCGGTGCAACGGCCCCGTTCCACCGGTCCCTCCCCCCCCCCACCCAACCTCTATCTCTCTTTGTCTCTCTCCTCACTACACCTCTCTACGAACAGACACTTCCTCTTTTAGGAAATACTCTTCTTCTAAATAGAAACCAAATGATAGAAGAAATAAAACAGCCCTCGAATATCAGGCGAATTTAATTATGTTTTTTAATTCAGAAATTTTTAATGCAATTTTTTAAATAGAATAAATTCACCTTTCTTTTTCTTCATCGGGGGGGGGGGGGGCACTCATCTTAAAGGAAAGTTTGTTTTATATGAAAACTTTAAAAAATTTAGAAATTTTAATGAATCTTAATTAAATTCTATTTGGTACCATTTCACTCTACATTATAAACCATCACAATAAGGATTATGATAATTTTGAGAATATATTTTTTATAGAAATAAATTCTTAGTAAAGATCAAAAAAATAGTTGGCATCACTTCCGGATGATACGGAAGTTAATTTTTACCTAAAAATAATGTACTTTTGTTGATTTATAATCTATCTATTAAAATTTGAATTGTATTGGACCGACAATGGTGTTTAATAATACATTAGAGGCGGTCATTAACACCAAATATCTGATTATCAATTACTGTTGTAAATAAAAATCTGACAAAAAACCACTTCCCCGCCAAGTTGTGTGCCCTAAAAAGTTAGGGCCCCGCCAAGTTGTCTTTCAAAAAAATTAGTGAAATCAAAGTTTGGCGGCCGCCAAGTTCCTCACCTTACAATATTAATTGTTTTTAAAACGTTCATTTCCTGAATAGTGTATTTAATTGCATTTCCAATAAAACTTTTGCAAATACTCTGTGGTATTTGGGAGATACTACCACACACTATTGAGTGAGGTACTTGATTATAGTTTAAAATACATATTTTTAAATTTCTTCTATTAGAATTTAAAAGAAAAGGAAAGCAATTTTATGATATTTGATTAAAATTATTTTAGAATAAAGAACATTTCAATATAATTTTTTTTTAAATTCCATATTTTTATATATTTGTCAGTTTAGATGGAGGAAGGAACGTGAGAGAGATGGGAGAGGGTAGGAGTTAGATGGTTATAGCTCAGGATAGGGACACACTTGGAAAAATGTCTTTGCTGGGGCCAAAAACTTTCGATTTCCGTAGAGCCACAATGATAGACAGTTTATAAATTATTTTATTTAACTATAATCTCAACAAAAAAAAATACAAAAAACAATTACATTTATAAGTTGAGAACTGTAATGCAAAAAAAAAATGGTTACAGTCATTTTTAAAGTCATTAATAAAAATTAGTAAATCTAATAGTATTTTAATAAATTGTACATACCAATATTTTCAGTATTTTTGTGATAAGAACATAAAATAAGAAAATTTCAAAAAGTTTTTATTAATATTGTATCTTTTTATTGTAAATCATAAATGTAATATTAAGTTAGTAAAATAGATGAGTAATCTGGAAAATATTGCCAAGATACACATTCAGGGTCACAACTTAAAGTTTATTTATAAGTTTTTATTTTGGTAATTTCTTTGAATTTTGCTTTCATTTGCAATCCAAAAAGAATTTTTCTGATTTATTTCTAGTTAAATTGATCTTTCTTCTCCACTGAAATTTTTAATTTATATTATTTGTTTCATTGTTCTTAAAATTTTGATTTGCATATATTATAATTATATAATATAATATCTATAAGTATTATTTTTCCTTGAATTTATAGTCAAAATTTCAAATGAGTTGCAACGTTCTTGAAACAAATTCTGAGATCCAACCGATGATGATTAATCAGATGAACAAAGCCTGACTGAATCTAATAAATGCTTCAAAGAAATAATTACATTCCATATCGTATATCTTCTCTGAATTAATAAAATATAATTAGTGTTATGTTTAAGAATAGATGAAAATGTTAAGTATATATACGCCTTCTCATTCAACATTTCTATTTTATGAAAATATACCAATAATTGGATTTATTTAAAATCTCAATTTTAATGAAATCTCAAAAAATAATAATTAGTAATTTGGTAATAATTGCCCTCTTTTCTCTGATTTAATTTAAATGTGGTGCAAAAGTTAATTATTAAATTTCTATTTTAGTTCAACCTAAATCTAAATCATAAAATTATATTTTTATATTTCTTAAACGTACGAGGGCATTTCAATAAGTCCGTGACTTTTTGAATGAAACACATATTTTTGGATAAAAAATTATTTTATTTTTCAACGTAGTCTCCTTTGAGCTCTATACCCTTTGTCCAACGTTTCTCTAATTTATTTATCCCTTCCAAAAAATTAAGATTTGTTGGGGACGTCAAAATAGATTTGTTTGTGAGATGATTTCATCGTTGGAGTCAAATCTCTTTCCGCCGAGCCATTTCTTCAAGTTTAGAAACAAGAAATGGTCACTCGGGGCTAAATCCGGAGAATAGGGCGAATGAGAGAGCAACTGATGGATTTTCATGGGAATTCACTTATTTTCATTTTCTTCTAAAATTACGAGATATTAGCGGATGTCAAACAAAAAATAAATGACCCAGCTGGTTAAAATTTCGATAGGAGTCAGCTGATAGTTTGCCTGCTGACAGGAGCAATGTTGTCATTTCATTTATATGTCTCGGACTTATTGACCCGTCCTCGTATATTCGATTCAATATGTATTATTTATTTATTCGTTTATTTTTATATTTGTTTATTTATAAATCTGAATGTCAATAGTTAAATTAAATATTTATTAGAGAACAACTGATAAGGCATAGAAGAGAGTATAGTCATTGATTTATAGATGAATTTCCGTCAATTGGCAGTGAAGGCGAATGATATTAGCAGCCGTAATAAGCGACCCACTTGAGACAGGATCACGTCACTTTCCCCTGGAAGTTATTTATTCATTTTTTTTCTTTTCGGGGACGGGCCAAGGCAACACGGAAGTCATCCGCCGATATTCAATCCCAAGGCAACAATAACTTAATCATCCCTTTCTGGACCATTTTCGGCAATGACAAAAGGTCAAGGGCAAATAGCGAACCTCAACCCCACCAACCTACCTACCTCCTAGAGATCATTTTGACAAATATGACTCATCGACCGATTGATCTTTCTTCCCCTTCCCTTTCCCCCCTTATTTCCCTTCCCCCCTTCTACAATTTTAACAATTTGATATAGGCCAGAAACATGAGCATTTTACAGCTCCGGAAATGATAGCCATAGAATGAAAGTCCATGTAACCTTGCAATATTTTATTTTCTAACATTCTCTATTATAATTATGTTAGAAATGAAAACCAGATGATAAATTTGTTAAATAGAAATGCTGACCTTATAAATCAAGTACATTACTTTTCATTCATATGTCATAAATATTATTAATATCATAGTATATTTTGAATATTTGCACCATTTGGATTAGATCGACGAAAAAAGGATAATCATCTTTTTGGATTTAAATTAAATATAAATTATAACATCTTCACTTTATAAAGTATTATGTAAGAGGATTCACACTTAAATAATATATGAATATATATATTATGTCTAATTTTAAATCAATTCATTGACACAATCACTTTATATAAAATAATGATCCTTGAAATTATTAATTTATTTAGTATAAGTTATCCAGATTATAAAAACAATAAACAAAAAATTATTTAAATTTATTTTAATACTAGCTGCTCCGAGCGCCTTGTACCGCCGAGTGATACACTGTATTAGGTTGAAAGTCTGAATGTAAAAGGTTTTCATCCATTTTGTTTCAATCAGTATAAGTAGATTAGACATTTATTTGTTTTCTTGTAAAATATATTTTAATTTAATCAGTAAATTAATTATATAATATTATTGTATATGTTATATTTATTTAACTCTGTGTCTCTACAGTTTTCGAAAGTTCTTAGCCGCAGCATCCACATTTCTCTAAGCGTTCCTATCCTGAGCTACAACCAAATCCTACCCTGTCCCATCTCTCCCATATCCCTTCCTTCATTGTCCAACTACCGCATTCTTGGTCTTCCACCGGGTTTTTCCCAATCGGTTTCTCCTAATTTCTAGCTTCTCCCATTCCAGCCACGTCCCCTTCGCATCTCAGCCTTCTCGATTAACTATATCTGGTATATCATGCAATTTCTCGTTATGCCACCTCCGCCATTCCCCTGTGACCTCATCTTCCTTTGGCCTATAAATGAAGCATTTATACGAACAATACTAATCTCACAAATACTCTAATTCTACTCTCGTCTCGTACTTTTTTCAAAATTTTTTCAATTTAGTTCTAAAAAAAACAAAAAAAAAAGATAAACCGTTTGTCCTGGTTTAGTGTTTTCGAAATATGGTCACCCTAGTCATCGATCAATATGAAAAATATTTATCCCCTTTACTGCATAATACTTATCAGCTATTATTTTTATCAATTAGTAATTACATATTACATAATATTGAAAAATGGTAATTATGTACATATTGCATAATATTGAAAAATATGTATGGGAAAAAAGGGCTATTTTTAGGGTTTTCCCGGCAATTATTCGATTTTTTCTCGCCGTAAAAACCATCCTTGAACTTCAAAGAACATTTTAAAAAAAGAATTGTCAAAATTGGTCCAGGCGTTATTGAGTGATGCGGTTACCAACACATTTTGCGATTCATTTTTATTTATAAGAATATCAAATAAGAGGATCACATATTCACTAATGAATTTTCAATTTTAATTTATTATATTATATTATTTGTGTATGAATTCCGCAAATATAGATTATTAAAAAATTTTAAACAAATTAATTTTATAATTAATAAAAAATATCTAATTATTTTCAAATAAATAATTAAAAAGTTTATTATTTTTTTTAATAAATATCAATTAATCAACTATATAGAAAGATAGAAAACACACAATTATTGATTATTATTTATATACTTCGCTTCTCTCTTTCTTTTTATCTCTCTTCTAATTCTTTCATCATCTTGTATTTTTAATTTTTATTCATATACTAAATTGATTTTCTTAAAACTCTCGTTATTAATGAATTCCTAAAATATCATTTAAATTTTCTTAGAATTGTTTTTTTTTTTTTTTTTTTTTTTGATTTTAGAATAATTTTTTAATCGTTTTTTGCTATCATCGTTTAAAATATTTTTTTTTTAAAGTAGCTAGGTTAATTTTATTTAAACAGATTATTTTATTTTATTTTTGATTTATTTTCAAATTTATATCAATATGCGGTTTATATACTAATTATTAATAGTTGTTATGTATTCATCTCAATTGCAGGGTGTAATTATATTTCTTGAAAAATACTAATAATTTACAAAATAAATTTACAAAAATTCATTATATTTTTAATTAATTTTTTTAAAGAAAGTATAGTAATTTCCATGTATATATGTAGTTGTGTACTAAAAGCTATTTAAAAAAAGAAAGAACTTTAATGACTTTCTCTCCCTGTAATGGCAATGACTCGAGTGACCTGACCCTTCCTGCCTTATAATTAAAACCTACCTCGAATGTTGTTTTCCTTCTAACAAATTCTACAACTACTACTATTATTATAATCTATCTATTATAAAATAAAAATTAACCTCCTAGGCTTATAAAATTATTAACTTTATTTTTTTTTCCTTTTGTAAATATTCTTTCTTTTTATTATATAAAAAATTACCTGGCATGTTCAGCACACATACACAAATTAGTAATCAATCTGAATTATTATTATTGAAGTATTGTAATTATAATATGTAATATCCTTAATAAAATATTTTAATATTTATATTCATATATATTACATATGTTAAAATTGTTAAAAGAAAAATATAAATAAAGAATCAGAAAAATGAAAAATTTTAGCACTAATTTATGAGGGACTGCAAATTGAAAAATTTTGAAAAAAATAAATTGTTTTAGGGTGATTTGTAATTTATATACAAATGTGTAGTTTAGATCAGGGGTGGGCAAAAGCCGGCCCGCGGGCCGGATTCGGCCCTTTTGCTTATTTTATCCGGCCCGCCGGCCCGTTGAAAAACTTTGGCTCTTATTTCGATCTTTCATTTCATTAAAAAAAATGTGATTTTTTTTTACAAATGTCCCGGTTTGGTGTTTCCGAAATATGGTCCTCCGGCCCGGGAGACATTTTGAAAATTTCATTTTGGCCCGCGCTTAAAAGTATTTGCCCACCCCTGGTTTAGATGCTCGAGCTTTTAGTCATACACATACATATCACTTTAAAAATGACAGAAATTAATTTATGTGACATTAAAAACTTGAATAATGACAAAATTTCATAATCAGTTCATTATATGATCGCATTCGATTCCTTCACACAATTAAGTATAAAGGATATACTAAAAGATGAAATAATAAATATAATTTATTTTTGATAAAATGCTATCACCTTGTATATCATCAATTATTGATAATCATGTTAATCCTTAATTAACGAGAAGGAAGATAGGTGAAAGTCAATGACTGATTATTATCTTGGGAAATCTTAAATTGTTTTTTTTCGTTGCTTTTGTTCTCAATTTAAAAATTTCCTTCGAATTGAATTAAGCATAAAAAGCAATTATAGAAAGGTCAGTCCAAAGTTTGGTGAGCGATTTGACTGACCACTAAACTAATGACAAGGTCATTTGGGAAGGCAGCCGTGAACAATAGCCGAGGCAGAGCCGAGTAAGGAAAGTGAAGGTACCTACGTGTTTTGGAACATATCCCAACATAACAACCATCGAAGAAATATGTCGGCCCGTCATCGATGTTGTCGTCGTCGTCGGCATACAGGCAGGCAGGAAGTATTGATCAAGATCAATCCATCCTCTTTGTTCTTGACCATCGATTCGCTATCCAATTTACACTCGGACCTCGCTTGCTTACTCGTTTATTTATTGATTTTATTTTTTTCTTCACTCACCTATTAACATATCGCCAGACAATCTAATATATCTTCTTTATTTATTTTACCACTTGCAACTTTCAAGGACGTCTGCAAAGTTTTTGATTGAGATTCCAAAATATTTCTATGGAATTAGTACATGAGGTGAATAATAATAAAAATAAACCACCTATACAAGGTTACTAAAGGCATAAACGACTTTATTATCTTTAAATGTGTTTTCAAAATAAAACATTAAAAATTGTTTTTTGAGTTGGTCAATACGGAGAAAAGCAAATTCAATGTTTTAAAAAAAAAAGTATTCTTTTCATTGGATTCTATATTTACAATAATGCTAACAAAAAAATATCATATCCCATTTGAAACCCTAAAAATTAAATTCCAATATTCAAAATTGACATACAAATAAGAATAAATAAAGTAAATAATAATGGCTATCAAATTAATATTTATTTTTGTTATTTTTTACTATCTCGCCAGAGATAGTATTGCGATCATGAAAATTTTCGATGTTGAGATTTTGATGTTTTTATACGTTTTGAAGGTTCCTGAATCATTTTCACTAAGGTTGAGAAAAATGTCTGTGTGTGTGTATGTATGTAGACAAGATTGCGCAAAAACGGTTTGAGCTAAAACCATGAAATTTGGTACATGGACATTATTAAAAATTCGTAGTTTTCTATCAACTTTTGAGAAATGTAGCTCAACCGGAAGAGGGTCATTACCTACAACGTTTTGATTTTTTTTCTTCTAAAGTGACCGTAAAAATAAAAATATATGTTTGATAATTTTTTACATGATTAATAATTGTATAAAACTGCTATATATAGAATTTCAGCTTGATTGAATTGCTGAAAGTACCAGAATTAATTTTTTAACACTGCAAATCTCACGCGCCAACACGTGTCATGGTGCCATCAATAAAAAGCCAAACATGCGCTGGTTTAATATTTATTATTTATAATTTATAATTAATTAAATTTAATTTAAATATAATATATTATGTTATTTAATCCAATTCAAATTGCGAGATAGTCGAGTGGAGACACTCCAGCTAATTTTAATTGAATTAAATAAAAATATATTAATATATTTTATTTAACATCCTCTTAAATCTCAGATCAAATTGATTTATTCATATTATCTACTTTATAAAATAACTACTTATATTTTTTTTAATAATAATAAGTGACTTTGTTAAAAAGACTTTCATTTTAGAAAAATCTTTCTTTTATTATTTTTTTTTTTAACCACGTCTGAGAACAGACCAAACCTTTTTTTTGAAAGCCCTTAAGCTCTTGACAAAGGGTCGAGCCCTTAGCCACGTCAATGGAATGTAGGCAACCTGGAGAAAACCAGACAGTCAAAGAGACGTAAACATTAACTCAAATAGAAGAGAGAGGGGGTGAGTTTTTCACTTAAAACCCATTTATGAAAATCCAGGTCATTATCATCATTCAATTGGTTCACTCCTTCCCCTCTCGCCATCTCCATACTGTGATTCATCGGAACATTAGATGTGTATTAACTGAATCCATTCACCCCCCACCTTCAATCCCATTGATTATTTATCCAATTGGATGATGAATGATTCAAAAGTCAATGGTATGACATGATGGCTTTTCCCATTCTATCACATTGAACCCACAAATTCTAAATAATTTACATTTCTAAATTATTTTTATATAACAAATTCTATGATTTTAACCATTTAAATCAAATGAAAAATATTATTAAATTATAGATTAACAGATGTTAATAAGTATTTTAATTTGCTTCTTTATCATTTCATTTGTCATTTTAAATTACTTAAAATATCGATTTCTTCAAATCTTTATCATTTCATTTATTATCTATCTAAATAAAAATTGAAATATTAATTAATCTTTCATATATCTCATATATATATATATATATATATATATATATATATATATATATATATAATAGCTCAGGAAGTAAATATATTCTTCGACATGATTAAATTAAAAGAGACCTAATTCTCTCTCAATCCATTTACTTATTTTTAAATAAAAAAGTATAGAATATACATTTTTTTGGATAATATTTGAGTATTACAAATTATGAATTTCATACAAATGATTTTTATCAATATTTTATTACAATTTGATAATAATTTAAATATTTTTAATACTATTGTCTATAAAAATTGATAATAAATTTATTTATCTCTTTTGTAAAATCTAATAATAGTCTGACATAGATGAATTTAGTATATAATAATTTTATATATCTTCAGGAGTTTTAATGTTTGGGTCAGTGAATAAATTCCCAGACGATGTAGAAGGTCGTCCCCTTCAAGTTGAATTTATCCCTTTGAAATCCACCTGATCTATCTATTTTGACTATCCCTTTATTCCGTTTTTTTTTTTACTAATCAACTCTTCCTCCCGTAAATTTTATTGTTCATTTATATATTATTTTCGAAAATATTACTTGGGGGGCATGATTTAATCATTTGTACTTTTAAATATGATCAAAATAAATAGGTACATATACTTATTTTATTTAAAATTCTTATAGCCGAGCCGAGTATTTCCTAATAGTCCCTATTCCTATTTTCCCTTCAATATTTATCATCATTATATTGTTGTAAATATTATTGTAAACGATTTATTGATGCCCAAACAAAGGGCAGATGTAGATCTAAATTAGAAAATAAAAAAAAAAATAATTCAAAATTCTAAAAAATAAAATTATATCAACCAAGAATAACTTTAAAATAATATGTAACCTTGTAAATATATAATTTAAAAACAGTCAATCAGATAATTTATTTTAAAATATTAGTTTAAATTTAATTTGAAAAAAAAAATATTTAATATAAACATAATTAATATATTTATGTTTTATTTTATTGAAAGAAAAATTTTCAAAAAATTAGTAAAATTAAATTTTGAATAAAATAAAATTGGATTGTTATACTAATGGTTTTCCATCCAATAAGAAATATTTTATTAATTTCACTAGTTTATTTTTAATAATAATGATAAAATTTTATATATTATTTTTTTATACTCTAATAACAATAATTCTCAATTTCAATTTAAGCAAAACAAAAAAACTGATATTGCGCAATAATAATAATATTAGTCTAATATTTTCCTTTTAGAAGATTATATAAGTATTTATTGGGAGGTCGAATATTATTCGCATGACATAATTAGTATTAACTATAAATATTTTTTCAAGTGATATACTTATTATTGTGATTTCCTATCTTATTTAACATTTATCATTAATTCTTTTAATTTCAAAATAGATAGAATTTTGAAAATAGCTATTTAGAATAATTTGCAAATATAAATTATTACTTTTTTATGAATAAACATTTTATAACACAAAATATCAGTGTATAAATAAAGAAATTGACTTTTTAAAACTTCATAAATTACTTTATAAATCCTGCTGAAACGTATTTTGTTATTTACAATTCCTTTTATATAAAAAATTGAATCTAATATAAAAATTCAATTAATTTCAACTTGTAATTTTTTTTTTTTGTAATCGAAATCTTATTAAATATTCTTTATAAATATGAATAATGTCTATTAAGAAATTATCTAGCACTCCAACTATATTATTTAAACTATCCCCAATTTGGAGGCCGGACATATGTGGGGCGTAGTTTATAACTTTAGAGGACGAAAATTATTTCAAGATATTTGAAAATAAGATTACGAGTACAATTTATAAACTAAACATGGAAAATATTGGAGAGAATCATTATTAAAATTTATTAGTAAAATAAACACAAAAAAAATTTGATGGAGATGGCTTAGGACAGGGTTGTCAAACTCGCGGCCCGCGACAACTTCCGACTTTTTTTAAAAAATTTTCAATTTGTCTCTATAAAAAAAAAGGTAAAATGTTTTTAGCGATCAGACTTTCGACTTTTAATTTGTCTGCGGCCCGCTTAAAGTGAAACCATGTTTGTTTGGCCCAAGTGTACCTATGAGTTTGACACCCATGGCTTAGGAGATAGTGACTGTCGGTGGAACGTGGTTGCTACGACCAATAACTTTCGAATTCATTATCACTATTAAAATTTACAATTTCAAGCCAACTTCATTCAATTACCCATCTATCCCAGTAAAATAAGTTGACCTGTGGCCAGGTCCGAGCCGACCGACGGTTTGAAGTAAATTAATTTCTAGCTACAGAAACAATTTCAAATAATTTTAATATATCTATTAATGTAATAAAAAACAGATATGAATACATAAATAATAAATATAAACATTTTTAATTTTATTTTATTTATAATATATATGTAAGACCAGGCTGTGACGTCATGAATGGCTGGATGACGTCATATAATTTTAAATCAAGAAAAAACTAATAAATATGATTTTCCCGAGGATAAAACCAATACAAAGTGTATGATTCGTGGTGATATATAAAAAAATCTCCTCATGTGAAATTTGGTGTGAAAATAACCCTTCCCTTCCTATCGTCGATCGCTAATACTACCACTTCCGGTTTCCGGATTTGCACCAAAAGTTGATCAATTCATCCCACTGATGCATTAAGTAAATATACCAAATTTCATCAAAATCGGTTGAGCCGTTCAGGCTGTACACAACTATACGGACGGACAGACGGACGGACAGACATCATGCTAAAAATACTTTTTTCTGTTTAGAAAATGCCTGATTCGTGGAGATATGTAAAAATCTCCACATGTGAAATTTGGTGTGAAAACAATACCTCCCTTACTATCGTCGGTCGGTAAATTTAATATATTTATTTACATATACCCATTTATCTGTTCTTACTTCGGTTTTCAAAGCGTACTTTTTAAAAACCTGAAATGGTAAAGAACATTTTTACTGATTTAATCAATTCAATGGAAGAAACACTAAAATTCGATTACATTTAAAATATTTTTTATACCAAATAAATATATATTTTTAAGTTCTATTCAAATTCCTTAAAACACAATAGTTCAAAATATTTTTATTATATAATATAAAAAGTCCTTTTGTACGACATTAACGAAATATTTTTTAAATTACTGTATTTTTAAAATTATTTTCACGAGTTATGTGATCTCATTCTATCTCGATTGCAATGTTGGCGGCAAGGTTGTTGGCAACAGTTGGGTGTTGGATTTTGTTTCGGAGGACCGGCAAAGAGCATCAAGGACAACCTGAGGAAGTGGATACAAGGCCGAGGACACCCCAAATAACCAACTGCAACTGATTAAAGGGCAAAACTGGAAAGAAATGCGGTCAAGATCATCAATCAGAGTACGGAAGTGAGTTCCTCTTCCATTACAAATAACGCCAAGGCCTTTTTGTGAATATTCATGTTAAAAAATCTTTCATTAACTTCCTAATGAAGTTGCTTTATATAATAAGAATTCATTATTTAATGTAAATAGATTTACTTAATGAATATGACAAATTAATTCTTCTCATTGATTTTCAAAAACAGAATAGAAAATTTCCACAAGGTCATTATTTTAAACATACATTCAACTCGCACCCTGGTTGAGTTTACTGAACAGGAACCAACTTGGAAACGGTGTCTAGGCCCGCTTATTCTCTCTCTCTCTTTTCGCTTTCGCCCCTGTTTTTGGGGGTTGGAAATCAATGAAGGCAGCTCAAGGTTAGTAACCCAGCGTAGCGGGTGGTTATATCTGCCATAGATATAGAAATTTATTTTCTATATAGTTCATGGCTGTATATTTGAAACATATTATCAGGTCACGGTTTCTCATCCACCCCTACCCCCTTCACTCCAAAAGTGAATATTGAGCCTCTCTTTACAAAGGCATACGCTTAAATTTAAAACGATTGCACATTCATCTGTGCCGCGCTTCAACTTGCCAAAAATTAGTGTAAATTTGGATTCAAGTGCAATGCTCTTTAGCCAATCTACAAATAGTTGACCATGTACAAAAATATATAAAACTCTTTGTGGTATATTTCCATTGGAATTGAATATTTTCATAGTATATAGAAATAAAAAAAAACATACATATATCTATATAATTAATATTGAAATTAAATTAATTATAATAAAATTAAAAACACCAAAAACAACAATTTTTCGAATTTTTACTTACATATAATATAAAAAGAATGTATTTAAATATTATAAATTGTAAAATCGACTCATAAAAGTCGAAATAAATATTTCAACTTTTTAAAGAGGTTTTGAGTTCAAAAGTACATTTTATATATACGTATAATTTTTGATTGATATAATAATTGATTAATTCTTTTTATTAGTAGCCAGTTTCATGAATTATTCCATAAAAATATTAAAAACAATAATTATATTGACAATTAAATTCTAATAGGTAATTATTAGGTTTATTAAACACCTTTCATTAATAAAAAACTATATTTAAAAAAAAAAAACTTTATACAAAATTATATGAGAATAATTATCTTATTTCTTAATATAAAAAATTAATTCTTATACATATTATATAAATTAAATGTATAAATTTTATTTTTATTATCAGATGTTGCGAATTTAAAATAATGAGATTCTCGTATCAGAGAATAAATTTGTTTAAAAGTATTAATTTTTTTTTAATATTTATTTTTAACTTAATATCTTATGTACTTCCAACTGATGAACCCTCATTCTTTTATTATCTAATCTTTAGTTTATGTTTTTTTATTATCTACATTTGAATTTGAAATTTTCATAAAATATATATAAATAAAAAACATTAAACATCTGGGAATGCGCAAGCTTGCATTGCCAAAACGAACTTAAGTTCGGATTAATTTAAGTTATATCAAAAAATAAGCTGGAGTGTCTCCATTCGACTATCTCGCAATTTGAATTGGATTAAATAATATAATATATTATATTTAAATTAAATTTAATTAATTATAAATTATAAATAATAAATATTAAACCAGCGCATGTTTGGCTTTTTATTGATGGCACCATCGCACCATTGCAGTGTTAAAAAATTAATTCTGGTACTTTCAGCGATTCAATCAAGATGAAATTCTATATATAGCAGTTTTATACAATTATTAATCATGTGAAAAATTATCAAACATATATCTTTATTTTTACGGTCACTTTAGAGGAAAAAAAATCAAAACGTTGTAGGTAATGACCCTCTTCCGGTTGAATTACATTTCTCAAAAGTTGATGGAAAACTATGAATTTTGAATAATGCCCATGTACCAAATTTCATCATTCTAGCTCAAACCGTTTTTGCGTAATCTTGGTTACATACACACACAGACATTTTTCTCAACCTTAGTAAAAATGATTCAGGAACCTTCAAAACGTATAAAAACATCAAAATCTCAACATCGAAAATTTTCGTGATCGCAATACTATCTCTTACGAGATAGTAATAAAAAACATTTTACATTAATACTTTTCGATACACTATTCGAATCTGAAATCAGAATTTAAAATTTCGCATTTTTAAATATTAAAAATTTCAACTTTGGACGCCATTTTGACCATGTTCCCGAGGGGGTATCAAAAAATGAAAGGCACTTTACATTACTACTTTTCGATGCTCTTTCCGAATCTGAAGTCAGAATTTTAAAATTTTGAGTTTGATGTCGGACAGAACGACAGAACGACAGTCTGAACGATTTTATAAACTCACTTAAGTTCGTTGAAAATATAAGTAAATGAATTATATATATATAAAATTAATAATATATTCTTGTTGATAAAAATTTCAACTTCATTTTTTTTTTGTTTTTGTAAGTTGAAGGGTCTCTGTATAAGAAAAGGGTGGGGTGAAGATAAGTAATATTACAAATTATGCTTAAATAGGATATCTATGATATTTCCACTCATCAGGATAGTACTCTCGTCCAGACTAAATTATTGATCCCTGAGCCAGGCGCTTAGGGGAACGTCGGCGACGGAATCAACCCTCGTCTCGTCGTCGTTTCCTGGCCCTCCGACTCTTTTTCCCCAGTAACCCCCCTTCTCCCTGATCTCCTTCACCATCGTTTGGGGTCCCTTCCAAGACCCTCTTTTGAAGACCATGTCGGTCGATATTTTCTTCAGTCAAGGCATTATTGCATTCTGCACAAACAGGAATTTTTTTGTTATTTTATAAAAATTTTTCGTTATTAGTAATTTTTACTATCCCTGAGTCATTTTCACAAACAAGGTTGAGAAATATGTCTCTCTGTGTGTATGTAGACAAAAACGGTTTGAGCTAGAATAATGTGAAATTTGGTACACGGGCATTATTCAACATATCCTAAAACTTGGATTTCATTGAAAAAGTCTCGGACTTATTAACCTGCCCTCGTAACTCATTTGAATTAAATAATTTATTCTAAAAGTTATCATTTTAATTAAATCAATTTAAATCATGTTTAATTATTTTGTAAAAATAAGAGACGTTATTTTTTAATTTTAATGTGAGGAGATTATACGAGTAAGAAAATGTTTTGAACAAAATATATATTATATCAACGTTTGCATTTATTGAAAATTTTATAATTACTATTTCGCGATCACGAAAATTTTCGATGTTGAGATTTTGATGTTTTTATACGTTTTGAAGGTTCCTGAATCATTTTCACTAAGGTTGAGAAAAATGTCTTAATTAAAATTAATAAATAATATTTATTAAACCAGTTAACATGTTTGGCTCTTTTTTTTGATGGCACCACGTCACGTGTTGGCGCTTGAGATTTGCAGTGTTAAAAAATTAATTCTGGTACTTTCAGCGATTCCATCAAGCTGAAATTCTATATATGGCAGTTTTATACAATTATTAATCATGTGAAAAATTATCAAACATATATCTTTATTTTTACGGTCACTTTAGAAGAAAAAAAATCAAAACGTTGTAAGTAATGACCCTCTTCCGGTTGAATTACATTTCTCAAAAGTTGATAGAAAACTATGAATTTTGAATAATGCCCATGTACCAAATTTCATCATTCTAGCTCAAACCGTTTTTGCGTAATCTTGGTTACATACACACACAGACATTTTTCTCAACCTTAGTAAAAATGATTCAGGAACCTTCAAAACGTATCAAAACATCAAAATCTCAACATCGAAAATTTTCGTGATCGCAATACTATCTCTGGCGAGATAGTAAAAAGATATTATTTAATTAATAATATTGTTTTCTATATTCTTTGGAAAAGTTTAAATAATTATCTAATTGGTTTCTATTAATTATGCTGTACATGCCTTTATCTTTTTATTGTTCTAATTTCAATTATTTTTATAAAAATAATTGATATATAAGGGCGGCTCAATTTCCGGGAGAATTGCAAGCATGGATGATGCGCGCGGTTTCGTTGACCTCAATCCCTCCAGCTCCCGCCCCCTCCATCTCCACCCCCCCCTCTCTCTCTTAGATGCTAGATTGTTTTGCAGCGGTCACCCCCCTCCCATGAGGAGGGAAATGTTTCGGAAGGGGATGGAATCGATTCAGACGTGGGTGTCTTGGGGTCGGTCTGGAGCGTCGGGTCCTTGACCCCGAATCCGAGGAGGCCAGATAAAGCGCAAGGGCGCCTAACCCCCTTCGCTGCCGCTATCGAAACGAACGCCTCAACAAATACCCTCTTGACAAACTAGGCCTTGCCCCGTTTGCATTCCTCTCGATAGACACCAACAGGCTATTCGAAATTGAAATTTTATTATTCGGAATTGGATTTTTGGTTTCTAATAAAACAACATTCATTTATCTCCAATCATAGAGATATTTTTAATAGAAATATTGAATTCATTCAATCGATAAATTACTTTTCATCCAAATCTATAAATGTTTTATTTTTAATCAAATTTTTATTGAATTATTTGAAATGAATAAAAATGAATGAAACACAAGAGTATATTTACAAAAACAAATTTATCTTAAAATGAAATTATTAATTATATCAATTATTTTTTTTTTTCGATTGATTTAAAATAGAAAATAAACATCATTTTAAATTATTTTTCATTTCATTTCATTTATAAAAAGAAAGAATAGGAAATATAAATAAAAGTGTAAAGAATTACAAATGATTATTTTAACTATAGGTAAATTGAATTGTATTTATAGAAATAGATAAAAAATATAAATCATAGGGTTAATTAAAAAATTAATATATTACGAATTTCCCATCAGAAAAATAATAAAAAATAAATGATCGAAATCCTTTCATTTCTTCTTCTTACAATGCAATGAATTTTCTCTTAAATTAAAAATTCGTTTAACCCTTTTTTAAAGAATGTACTATTAAAGTAGATTATTTTTTAGGATGAATAGACATGTGTGCAGTTATTACGATAAGGAAATTCCTTCCAAGTGAATAATGAGCTCCTGGAAAGGCAGCCTGGATTGGGATGATGCCCGTTTTTGACATCCGTTTTTCCATACTAATGACTCTTGGACCAATGAAATTCCATCCAATTCTCTTTGCATTTGAAGTTAGTTGGTTGGATGATTTTTGCAGAACATTCATGAAAGTCGTTTTAGGGTTGTGAGGGTGTTTTACTATTTTCCCTCTTTGGGGTGCGCGCCGGCGCCCTGTTTTCTGGTTCTGGTAACCCGGACTGGCCCCATAGCAACCCCCTCGCAGTTGGAACCCCTTTAGGGTTCACCTAGAACCCCTCTGGAAACACCATTCTGGAGAATTCACGGGCAAAAACTCCCCTTGGTTGCTCTGGTTTTGAGGGTTGCGGGGGAGGGAACTACCACCTTGTTCTGTCAATTAAGGCGCAGTTTAATTACTTGTTATAAGGTTCTAGCAGCATGAAAATCATTTGGTATCCATGCAAGGTAGCGACTAAGTGACTAAATTTATTATCAATTTGGAGGGATCAATACCAATCCCAGATATTTAATCCAGTTTTTATATAATAATAATAATAATCATAATCATAATGATAATTATTTTCCAAGTCACACAAATATGTTTTCTTTTAATCTTTCACTGTGATAAATGATATTCTCAAATGTTGAATAGCATATTTTTTATCTTATATTTTTCGCTGAATAAAATACTATAATCAATTAGAAAAATTACCAGACGATAAATAAAAATGAGATTTTTATTAAAAATGATTCCATTTAAAGAAATATTTTTTTTTATATTTAATTTTAACAATCCAAACAAAAATTCACAAATTTTTCTAGAGTGGGTTAGAATCTTTATAGTTTTTTATATTTATTCTATAAAAGAAATTTTAAAATTTAACTTCAAGTACATATACAAAAAAAAATCACTTGAGTGAATTTTTGTTTTTTTCGAGTAATGATGAGAATTAATCATCAAATTAATTTTAATTCTTTACTATAATTAATTCTAATTTATCAAATTAAAATTGAAATATAAAATAACAATTATAAAGAAAAACGGAGGGAAGGTTAAATGTTGTAAGGTTGGAGAGAATTAGTCATATATCGTATTATCTTATACTAGCAAAAATTGTATATATATTTGTATTTTAGAAACATTAAACCATTCGAACGATTTTTTGAAATTCACACAAAGATAAATTTTATAAAGAAAAATCTATCTGTATTGGTTTCAGGCTTGGGGAAAATCGTCTTTATTAGTTTTTAATAATTTACATTTTAGTTAATTTAAATGACGTCAACATCTACGCCAGACGTCGCTTGCTTAAATACAAAATATTATAAATATAAATAAAATAAAATTACGAAATATATATTATGTTATATCCTCAGGCCATACTTTTCTGACTTTCAATGCATTAATACGTACGTTTAAGGCCTGTATGTTTTATGTTCTTTTAAATTTAAATGACCTGAATCAGGTACTTATACATTATGAACATAAATTAGTTTCAACAAAAGCAAAAATAAAAAAACAATTTTTTATTTTGTTTAATAATTCTAAAATTTAAAATAATTGACTATTTAAAGTAAAAACGTTATATTTTTTTTATATTTAATTATTTATTTATTTATTTATTTTAAATTAAAAATAATAATACATGTTTGATTTTTAGTTTTGTTTCAAATTTGTATCAAATTCCCTTTGATTTAGATTCATCCTTTAGGAAATTTTCTTAATCCAATTTTATTTTGGTAATTATGAGAAAAATATCATTTATGAAAATGACATTTAAAACATGATTTATTTTTATTAATCTGAATTAAAATTTTATTTTCTTATACTTGCAATCAATTTCTCTTGTGTATTAAATTAAAATACTTTTGGTGTTCATTTATTTATTTAAATAAAAAACTGGTTTAATCAAAATCAAAATTCTGCCTTTTTTCGGGAACTCGACTGACAACCAATCGTTCGAATGAATTCACTTTAAAGTATTGATATTTTTATCATTTGATTTTAATTATTGCTAATTAATTTTTTTAATAATTTCCAAATATATTAAAAACAAAAGAACTGTTTTGGTTAAAAAATTTGAGTTATCCATAATAACATTTATGAATCCGTTATTTTAATTTTTATCTAAAATATTTATAATAACTAATTTTCTTATTTTAATTATTTTTATAAACATATTTAAATTTATATTTGTCAAGATTTATTAAAATAATCATACCCTTATTTATTATTTACATTTTTATTGATTTCTATTAATGATTTTTATATTTATAATTAATTTAAAAAAAAATCGGAAAGCTAAAATTCATTAAATCAATCATATTGATGAATTGAAAACAAAAATGGTATTTACTATTTATAAATTTTAAAATTTGAGTTTAT
This sequence comes from Labia minor, assembly GCA_963082975.1. Taxonomy (NCBI): domain Eukaryota; kingdom Metazoa; phylum Arthropoda; class Insecta; order Dermaptera; family Spongiphoridae; genus Labia; species Labia minor. The sequence continues at coordinate 68,395,082 of OY720347.1, forward strand.
TTATTCTCTTTTGGTTTGTAGATCCTAAATTTGCTATTAAAATAATAAATAATACATCATTCCAATTATTTTATATTATTATTTATCAGTAAATTTTAATTTTAATTTTATATAAATATTTTAATAAAATGGCCCAAAATGGAAAATGTTTAAAGTTATTTTGTGTGCCAAGCCCAGATTATACTTTTTGATCATTAACATAGACACAGGGTAGACGCCCCTTTCAAAGGGTAGTCCAGCCACGTGTCTTTATATATCTAGCACTATTGGAATGCTTGTATGTACTTTAGGGGTGAGTTCGCACCCTTCGGCGTTTAGGGAGTTACCATAGCGACACCCCAAACGTACCCTCGTGCGTATCGCGTGCAGCTCTAGTCTGACTTTGACCATGAAATCTACAAAGGGCCCAGAGGGCCCCACCCTTCTTGCTCGACAGACCTCGAAATATTTGCGAAAAAATTTAAACCATTTTTTAAAATTTTTTTAATCTTTGATCTTCACTAAAATTAATTCCATTTATTTTTTTTTTCATTTTTATTAAAACAAATCTCTTATTACCATGAAGAATTTTTTTTCTAAAATTTTTTTTTTATTTATTGAATTTTATTGTCTTTATAAACATTCAATTCCATATGCATATTCATAATTTCACTTTTGACAGTAATCTGCTTAACATGAATCCATCATATTTGTTGATTTCTATCAATAATAATCTAATCTGAATAGGAATACCTCGTTGAACGATAATCGTTTCTATTGAATTCAGGTTTAATTACTTAAATTTTTAACTAATCACATTGAAAGATAGAAAGCTAAAATAGTCATATAATATCGTTATAATCCAAAAAAGAAAGTAAAAATAAAAATAATATTTATTCCAAACACAAATAATATAAATTAAAATATTGAAATTAAACTTTAAAATCACATGAGAATAAATTGAAATTACTTTTCCAATTATTTTATTTTAATCTATGCAAATGATATTTCCTAAAAATGTATATAAAAGATAGTTAATCAATTTCTGCTTTTAATGAGAAAAGCCGAAATATTAATAAATAAATAAATTTAATGTAGTGCTTTGTCCATGTTTTATACATTTATATGTGAATAAAGACTTACCAAATTAAAAAAAAATAACAATTTATAAAATTATTCATTAACAAAACATTTTAAATTCTTTAATTCGTATTTTTTTAATAAAATTTCTTTCCTCATTCTCAGCTTCCTTATTTATTTATAAATAAGCCAATTATTTATCAACCAGTTGATGAATGTAGATTTTGTTTTAAATTTTCGCTTTTGAAACTTGAAGACAGTTTCGAAAGAGATAGGAGATCAATTTCAAAGTAAATAATAACTATTGAAGTTATATGCCTACTAATATAATTGGCACATAATAATTTGCCATTATTGAATAAGTGGCATATACAAATAGAAATAAATCTTTAGGGGAATAGAAATATAAAAAAACAAAAAATAAATAAAAATATAGATCTCCTTTTGGATGAGTCACCGCATTTTCCTGCCTCTCCCTTTTGAGAAGGGGCGCCGGCGTCAGAGGACCCTTCGGCGGGTGAGGGGGTTTTTCCCCCCTAAGCTTGCACCGACTTGATGCACGCACAATCAATAAACGCACTGGCAGTGTCCCTCACAGGTGACTCAGTCCTTTCGATTCCCTTCTTGCTTAGTTCCTTGCCCTGGTCTCGTTTCCTCTTCTCATCCCCCACCGCGTCCACTACTCCCCATTCGTTTTTCGTTTTTCTACCCTAGTTGTTTCCAATCCATTGAACGTATTTCTTCTTATTAAAATCAAAGGATCTCAAATAAGAGAATCAAGTTTAAGCCATTCATGGGATTTAAAAGAAAATAATTAAAGCCATTTTCACTTTCGAAATTTACTTCATTATAATTATCAAAAATGAAATAACATAATATAAATAAAAACTTGTTTATATAATATTTTATAAAAAATATATATATTATTAAATTAGACATATTAATATTATTAAATATATCTTTATAATAAAGTAAATTAATAATTACATTTAAAAGCATATGAAATATTATTTTAATAGGTATTATTTAAAAATAATTATTGAATCGATAATTGCGCCGTTGAACTTGAAAATCCCTTCTAATTTGATATTTAAATGAATTTAATTTTAATTTATTTATTAGAAAGATGAAAAAAATAATTTAATTTAAGACAACTAATATTTTTCTAATGTTTAGACATTAGCGCTATTAAAATAAGCTGGAGTGTCTCCACTCGACTATCTCGCAATTTGAGAATTGGATTAAATAACATAATATATTATATTTAAATTAAATTTAATTAATTATAAATTATAAATAATAAATATTAAACCAGCGCATGTTTGGTTTTTTATTGATGGCACCATGGCACGTGTTGGCGCGTGAGGTTTGCAGTGTTAAAAAATTAATTCTGGTACTTTCAGCGATTCAATCAAGCTGAAATTCTATATCTAGCAGTTTTATACAATTATTAATCATGTGAAAAATTATCAAACATATATCTTTATTTTTACGGTCACTTTAGAGGAAAAAAATCAAAACGTTGTAGGTAATGACCCTCTTCCGGTTGAGCTACATTTCTCAAAAGTTGATAGAAAACTATGAATTTTGAATAATGCTCATGTACCAAATTGCATCATTCTAGCTCAAACCGTTTTTGCGTAATCTTGTCTACATACATACATACACACACACACACAGACATTTTTCTCAACCTTAGTGAAAATGATTCAGGAACCTTCAAAACGTATAAAAACATCAAAATCTCAACATCGAAAATTTTCGTGATCGCAATACTATCTCTGGCGAGATAGTAAAAATTTCCCAAAATATAACTGTAAATCGTAACTATTATATCAATCAGGGAAAATTATGTTCTCTCAAAACGTGTATTTTTTGATCAAAACTCGAATTATAATTATAACTTTCATTTTAATATCTACTAAATTCTAAAAAAGAAAAAAAAAATGATTGATTAAAATTTTGTTTTAATGATTTTGATGAATATTTCAAATGATATGAAAATTATTTTCAGGTTTTTTTTAATAATAATTTTAAAAAATCCTTGTTATAACACACATATACTTACACCATGAGACTAATTAATAAATATTGCAAATGAAAATTTGCATGCCATTGATTTGATAAATATTTAATAGGTCAAGATAATTGCTAAGTAGTCAAAAAGATAATTCGTTATCGATATATACTTAGTGTAGAGAATATGTATTAAGCAGAAATAGATATATTCCTGTTCTCTAGAAGCTGTATTATTGAGGGGGGGGGGGGGTTGTCCTTCAAAACATCAAAAGCCACACCAGGCAGCTTTCCCATACTTCAATTCCTGACGATTTTTTCGGGTGACCTTAACAAGTGTTTAGTTTAACCTTGGAAGAACAAGGCAACTTCAATGTAGATGTGCACTTAGAAATGAAAATCCCATTCAATTCCATTGGAAAAAAAATTAGACACACAATGGTACACACTTTTTTTTAATGAAAAATTTATAGCCTCTTTTGAAAATAAAAAAAATATTTATTTAAAATTTATTTAATGTTATTAATACTATATCATTTAAATCATATTTATATTTATCAGAAATACAAGATTAATTAATTATATTAATTATATATTTAGCTTAAAAAAATTAAATATCTTAATTATTACATGTAAATAAGAGGTAGCAATCATTTTAATTGAGAAGTAATTATATAATAGATTACTTCAACACAAGCTTTTTGAAAAAAAAAATATATTTTTAAATTCAAATAATAATTGATTTTCGACTCAATTCCCGGAAAGAGGATGACCAACATCAACACAATATTACCACTGGCATAAAGGCAAATTTAATAAAAATTAGTAAATAAATAAATAACTAAAATAAACTTGATTTGTCAATTGTATAGATTTATATAAGAGTATTTAGACAAAAGTTATATAAGTTTTAAATTTTGGATTTAAATTTAAAGGTAATTTTTTTAATTCTATACTTTTTGTTTTAATCCTAAACTATAAATATTTAAAATAAAATTTAAAAATTTATTTGGACATTTTACAAAAATTGAGAATTTATTTAAATTCTAAATTTAACTAATTTTTAAAAATTTACTTAATTTATATTATTGTCTTGTATTACCATATTTTGTTTTATCTTTTATAATTGTTTTTCTTATTAAGGATTGTCATTAATTATTAAACCCACCTAAAATAATTATATTGGACATATTCAATTTATTTATATTTATATCTATGTATATATTTATTTTATTATTCAGCATGAATTTTCTTATTACTGTATTACTCTTTGCTTTATTAATATCTATATTAAAGTAGTGTAATGATTTTGCTCCAGCCTATTATTTCATCGATTATTCTATCATTTATTTTCTAAAAAAATAATGTGTTTTTTCAATTTCTTGTCAACTGAGGTCACAATGGGGTTTTTGCTTCCTTCTTGGTCCTTATCATAATCTGGTCAGTTTGTCCTTCTAATGTGGCTGCCTTCAGGGTCATCCCCTTTCCGGGAAATAATAAATATATAAATACAAAATTCATTGATTAAACAATAACTTTTATATATTATAATTCAATTATCTGATTTACTTTTTTAAGGAATGGTAATTTGTGTATTTTGTTTTCCCTTGGCAATCTAAGTACCCTCTAAGAGCATGCGCTGTAGTAGGATATACCGATTTAAAGGGCAAAAGATGGAACAACTTGGAAAAGATAGAAAGGGAGAGTGTTTGTTGAAAGTGGAAGCCCCAGATGGCAGTCGAGTGGCTGCCTGGTTGCGCCTCGCCAACTGAAAGCGAGAGAGAGAGAGAGAGAACAAGAACGAAATCGAGAGCGATGACGAGGTAGAGTAGAGGACGGGACGAGAGTGTTGTCGCTGTATTTTTAGGCCTGTGGCAAGTTCAAGGCCGGACACCCCCTCGCCCTCACAAAGGATGCATTCCGACGGGTATTTCTGAACATGATCCTCTCTTGACAAACATTCATCCTCTTGCACACTCCTCTCTCAGATACCAAGATAACATCGATAAGAACACAAGTGGAAACAACCTCAATTCAATTAGAGGGATGAAATCTTTTAATTACTTTCTTCTTCCTTATAAAGGAGAGATTAAAAAAAATATTAAATTAAATTTATTTAAAAGATTTAATGAATTTTTATCCCTTATACTCTGGTGGTGGTCTCTATTTTATTTATTTTTAATTCATCCCTCCCAAATAACCAATTTGGTTTATTGCGTCTCATTCAATAAAACATTTTTGAGGCATAAAAATAGGATCACCTTGACCTGATCCAATCATCATTAAATTCTTTGGCTAACAGGTATAATAATAATAAAAATAATAATTATAATTTAATTTAAATTATAATCTTTTATTATAAATTATTTAAAAATTACATAACAGCCCTCAACATTGCGATACCCAAGTAAATCTTAAATATATCCATATATATGTGTGTGTGTGTGTGTGTTTCAATTATTCATCTTATTTTAAATTAGTTTATTAAAATTTGATTGAGAATAAAAATCAATTTATATACTCGAATATAAATAAATAAAATAACTAAAAAAAGACAACTTTCTACTATAATGACTTCAAAGAATTAAAACGGAAATAAATGAATAATAAATTATTTGGAGACATTCCAATGGAACTTTTGTGTAGATCGATATTTCTTTCTTCAATTCTAATAATATCATGGTAGGAATTCGGTTTTGTTAAAGGGATGAGAAGGAGATGGTTGAATAGAAGTGGGGGTGAGTATGGTAATTTGATCATTAATATGATACTTATTCCACTTTAATATATTAATTTTCTATTTACTTTTCAAGTGTATTATTTATAGCATAAAATATTGAAAATATTAATGAATATATACACATATAGAATTAAATAAAGAACTAAAACTAAAAATTTTAGTTTCAAGAAAGGTATAATATTATAAATAAGAAGTAAAACTAGTATGACAAAGTATAAAGATATAATTGGCAAAGATTGAGGAAGATTGACTTTTTCAATAAATATTTTTTTAATATATAGTGATTAAGTTGATTGATATTGATAGGACAATAAAAGGACTGTTATAACTTCTTTGTCTCAATAAATGAATGAATTTTTAATTGACCTCATCCAATTTTTTTTCTTTTTCTCTTTTACCAATAATACTAGTATAGAGGTATAAATTATGAAATTAACCGGATCGTCTAACTTGAACAAAAGCTTTTGAGCTTATCGATACTTTCCCCTTTAAACTAAACTGAATCATCACTCTGGAAGGGGAACCAATCCAACTATATTACTAGATAAGAGAAAACATATATTATATCAAATTAAAATACATATTTTAAATGACAATTATTTTAATAAAATATATTAATTCTACAAATCTATGAAAATTATTAATCTAAGATTTATAATTATCTCTTAGAGAATCATTATTTCTATTTATCGCTTATTTAAATTTAAATCTTCTCGATTTCTAATTATTTTCGATAATCCATTGAAATTATAAAGGAATTGTAATTATTTAATCAAATATTTTGTCTTCATAAATTTTGTGAATATTTTCAAAATTTAATTTCTATTCATAAATTTATTTTCATCTGCTAATCATGAATCAAGTCATGATTATAAAATATAAATAAATAACTACTAATCCCCAATAGAAAGATTAATACATAAAACTATGAATAAAAGTTGTTTATTATTAATTATGAGATAATTTTATTAATTTTTAAATGTATTTTTGTTTCAGGTAAGCATCATTCATCTAGTCCTTATTATATTAGTTTGTTAAAGTATTGGTAAGTAAAATATTTATTTTTTTCAATAATAAATGAATTAATACAAACGTGAAACAATAATATTGAGGAACTTTTCATCTTAGAAGAATTATTTCATGTTAATACATAAAAATATCCATCTCGCGAATTATATACTTTTTATAATTTTTTTTTTAAATTATCGAGAATAATTTATAAATTTATTACTTTGTCAAAATCACCAAAGTTATTTCTAAATAATTATTATAAGATTTTTCTCTTTTTATATTCCACCATAATAGGCAAATAATCGGTATAATTGAAAAAAAATAGTAAACTTATCACAATTTTTAAATAATCGATCATTCATAATTCAATTATAGTTACATAAATTCATCTTATTTTAATTTATAGTAGTAAATAAATTTGTTTTATTTTAAGAATAATTTTCTCAAATAAATGCATATGGTAATTACGAACGTCTGATTCTAACCAATTCATAGGGGGAGGAGAAGGGGAGAAATGAACCCTTTCCTCTGGGAGAGTGCATATGTAGGTCAGATGATGCATTCAGTCACGCCTAATGGGAACCCCTATATGTGTGTAAATGTGAGAAGGGCTGATGGTGATAGTATTATGGATGTGTGTGTGTGTGTGTGAAGAGTGAGGGGAAGGAGACAAGAAGGGTAGGGAGAGGTTTTAGAGCAGACTAACAGACTTTGCCTCTACAAACGGACATTCGTTCTTCATGGTAGGCCAGTCAATATTAGACGGACATCCAACCCATCAACCCATTAACTATTTAAGCTTCTTGATAATTTCATTACAAATTCCAACTAGCAATTGGCCTTAATTAAATTAAAACGAACTGAAATAGAACATTTTATTTTCATTGCAAAGACTAACTTCTTATAATAACCCTGAAAATAAATACTAAAGAGATGATGGTTAAAATTTTTATTTTATTTAATTTTTTAAGTATTATTAGGTATTTTTTTAAAAAAAATGATCTCCATAAAAAAGTGATAGGTCAAGAATAAATTGAAAAATAATATTAATATTATTGTAAGAAAGATAATTTAAAATAATTAAGAGAGAAAAAAAAATATAAATTAACAACATTCATTATTTATTTTCCTCTTAGTTGTTTTCCCCTTAGTTGTCTATAGGCCAACAACCTTCTGACCTGTGTGAATGGCTGTCTAACTTTAGGCGGCTAGCGTGAATGCGCTGCCAAGTGTTGCTCCTGGTGGAAAATCTTGGAACTTACTTCTTTCTTTCTTTTTTTTTTGCCGCTTATATTTAAATATTGATTAAATAATAAAGAAAGCATTTATATAAATGTTCACTATTTTTCGAAGTACATATATTTAAAATAATACTTCTATGTTACAATTCAAAAAAAGGAGTAAATTATTATCTTAGAACATCTAATGTTGTCAAAACTTTATTCTATTCTTATAAGTTTAAAGAAAATATTAAAAATATCAATATTAAATATACCATTTCTGATAAAAAATCTTTAAAAATAATTTTTATGATTTTTTTATTTTTATTTGTATATTTTCTACGCAATTTAGAGTATTGTTATATTATCAAATGTTATATTATCATTCAATATATTAATATTATAATAATAAAAACTTACATTTATAGTGTTCTATCGTATTTTATTTTTTAATATATATAAATATGCATTTCAATTTTTTTTCATTAACGAGAAAAATAAAATTATAGTTAATTCATTTTCTTTAAAGAAAGAGTCTTTTCATTTAAAATAGAATAGATATGATAAATAACACCATATATCTAACTAAAGAGTTATATTATATTTAAATATAGCAATTAAACATACATAAATAATTTATAATTAATAATATAATCTTATATAACTATTTAAAAAACAACATATTTTTAAAGATTAGAATATCTACATTTTGTTTTTGTTTTTGTGGATATTTAAAAATTATTATTATTATTATTATATTATTTATATATTTTAATGATAAGAATGATTATATTATTTTGAGGAGTTTAAATTATAAAAAATATTAATTCTCATCTTCAGTTCATTTTCAATTCATTATAACTCACAGTTTAAAAAAAACTACAAAGGGAATTCATACTCCCTTTATTCTCCCTTATAAATTTTTAGAGTTTTTATCGAATATAAATAAAAAACAATAAAAAAATATTTTAAAAAATAATTCGATTGATTTCTAATCTCAATTAAATGATAATTTATAAATTTTTAATATATATTAAATTGTGAATGGTAATGTTCAATAAATAAATAAAAGAAAGTCTATCTCTGTGGCACAATTGAATTCGAAAGTTTTTTTCTACAGAAACAATATTCCTTCAAACCCGCTCCCCTATTCAAGTATTTAATTCTAATTATATTCGCTGATTTATAGAGGTCATGGAGTTTTTTATTATACAAAATTTGCCATTATTTAGTAATAATAATTTCATAACTATTTTCGGCCTTAACATTTTATTTTCAAAAACCCTGAATCTAATCTTTTTTTAATAGAAACAATGAAAATTTTAATTATTTTTGTAATTATTAAAATATTTAAAATTAAATTTTTATTTAAAGACATCTGATAATAATATTAAATTATTATTATTATCTTAGATAAAATATATATATTTATTTTTTATTTGATTTTAAAAGTAATACTTCTATATTGTGTGAATATTTTTGTCATTATTCCTCCAAATCTAAATTAATTAATAATGCTTTTTTTATTTGAATTTAGTACGATGCACTTCATAAGAATAGCATTAAATTGCAATTTTTTAAACATTATGATTTGTTTTCTAATTCATTTGTATGGTTAAATAGTTAAACCCACCATAGTCTTATGATGATTTATTAGTTTTCCCTCCTTAATTCGGTGCTAGCAATTTTCATCCATCTAGCGAAAGGTAATCAACGGCAGATGCGATTTGTGTGGGAGTTGAGCGGCCGTGTGGTTGCCTATGAGAATAAGGATGGTGGGAGGGTTGCATGACTACCAGGAGCTTGCGCGTGACGTTAAAGCGCAGTTCACCTCATTTGAGGTTGTTGAACTCGACAAAACTGGGCCACGAGAGGACAGGGACAGCAATCTCGAGGACCAAGCCGCCTGCTTACCTACCTAACCAACAAATGATATACCACCTACCCCCACCCTCCCTCGCTTACAACATATACACAACCCTTCTCAACAAAACACAACTTTACCAACTCATCACACATTGATTACATTTTTTTTTTCATTCAGAAAAAAACAAATTCCATTCTGATATATATATGTAAATATATGTATGTATTAGTTTCCAAGACAAATTTATTCATTAATGAGATTTTACTTTTATTAATTTATTTTCAACTCTATTAAATATTTTATATTTTTAAATTTCTGTCAACTTGGTAAGACCATAAATCCTCGATCTTAAAATTTTCTTTATGACTTTTTTAATCAATCTAAATCAGTGTTTCTCAACCTTTTTGGACCAAACGCCCTCTTTGTAAGACCAGCTTCTTAATTCACCCCCCTATAAATTTTTACAGATAAAAATTTCATGATAATCCCTAATATAAGGTAGGTACACTAGGTGATACTTAGAGCCATATTGAAAAATCGAGTTTCAGAACCTGATTGCAAATCATCGGACCATTTTTTTTAAGAACCATATTGAAAAAAATTGAAAAAAGAGGAAATGTTTAATAGCCTGTTCGCAAAATCATCTTGCCTTTTTTTTTAGAGTTGAAAATGATTTCGCCCCCCAAAATCGTATAGTCAAATAATTGCCCCCTTTAAGATGTCGATCTCCCAGATTAAGAATCACTGATCTAAATTATTAATATGATATTTTTATTAGATAAAATATTGGCAAATTTTTACCAAATGGTTTAATTTTGGTGACTTATAAGCATAAAGAAAAAGTAAAAACTCTTAAAACACACATACAAAGGATTATATATTTTATTTGTGACAATATATTTTTATTTTTAACAATTTTGAAGTTCAATATTTTATTTTATTTTTATAAAATTAAAATCGAAATTTAACTGTTTATTTTTATATTTTATCAATTAATGAGTCATTCTTTTTTAAATTTTCCAACGTAAATAAAACAAAAGACTTACGATTATTATAATATTTTCATTTTAATCTTGATGATAAATATTATTTTTATCACTCTCTTTCCGTCAATTTACCTATATTTTTTCAGAATATATATATATATAAAGATAAAATTACAATATAAAAAAATAAAACGAAAAATAAATTTTATTTATTTTATTTTATTAAATTGAATGTTATTATGATTAAACTATTTTATTTGTTTATTCACTACGTTGAATTCTATGATTTTTTCTTTAAACTGATTTTTCATGATTAAATTAAATAATAAGAACATTTGTATTTAATATATATTTATTTATTTTGTTTGTCATAATATATGTGATTTGAATAGCATTTGACGTTTGCAAATATATTTTCTTGTCACTTTCACTGGTGTGTGTGTGTGTGTGTGTTTTTTTTTTTGCTGAATAGATACTTCATTAAATTAATATTCACGAAACTCTGGATTTGAAAATTATTATTATTATTAGTGAAATTTTTCACAAAAGATTTGTTCCCCCATAATTTAATACATTCATCTGTAACGTTTACTTTCTTTCTTTTTTTTAATTTTTCACCTTCACTTAAACATTATTAAAAATGAAATATCATTTAAATTCAATTCATAAATTTATTTATAACTAATAGGAGACCGCACCATCATTGCAATACATATTCAAAGAAATCACACATTACTAACAATAAAAAAAAAATAATCAGAACAAATATATATTTATTTATTTTCCGAACCATCATTCAGGTGATTTTGACTTTTTTAAATTTCTTTTTTATTCAAAAAGAAAATCAATTATTTAAATTTTCCTGCTACATAAAAAAACTGTATATCTTCTACATTACTAGATATTATATTTTACAGTTATTGTGATGCAATTAATTCATCATTTTTGACAAGTTGTCATTGAATCTTAGTATTAGTCACCAGTTAATAAATATATAATAATAACCTATAACGAATGTACCAAAATCTTTAAATTCTTTGTTTCTCTTGCTCATTTGTAAATAGAAACACTAAGTATTCCATTCTTCTAATTTTGCTGTTATTTTGATGGTTCACACACTTTTATTTATTTTTTTTGTTTTTTTATTTATTTTCTAATCAAATCTAGAGTTTAGTAAACATTTAATATAGATCATCTTATTTATTTAAATCTTGGCTTTGATACAATTTTTTTTATTTAATTTCTTTAAGCATATTTCAATTATTTACATCACTAAATCACTAGCTTTAATGTTAAGACAACATGCGTGTATGAATTTTAAAACAAAAAGTTTATTTACTAAATATATTGCTATTAAATTTTATTTTTATTTTATTGGTTAATAATTTTCCCACAAGAAATAAGGTATTTGAGTATGGGGAAAATGGGCACCCCCCAAATTTTTTTTTTTTTTATAATATTTAAGAACATTTTAAATTATAATACATATTATTATATTATTATTTAACATGCTTAGAATATATAAATATAATAAGACAACTAATTGATTTTTAATTTGATACAATGGACCTTCTACTCTTGTGTTATTTTAAAATTCAGTCATATAACAAGTTATTGGGCCAAAAACAGTTTGTTATTCTAGATTGCAAATATGAATAGCAGAGCGAGAGCGATGGTTGAGGATGTCAGGTAGCCAGAACGTGGAACACTATTTCAGATCTATTTTCAGACGAATCAAATAAAAATAAATCAAATAAAAAAAAAATTATTAATGGAATCAGAATGTTTTAAATTTTTTGAATTTTTTGAATCATTCAAATGCAGAATAAAAGAGAGCATGAACTTTTTTAAATTTCTTTTTAACGTCATAAGAATTCATGAAAGGTGAATGCTGAATTTTTTTTGAAATCTTTATTTTATTATATATTAAGGATGATTTAATACGATATCAGTAAGAGAAAAAAATAATTGATTTGAATCAAATAAATTATTTCATAGCATAATAATAAATTTTATTAAATACAACATAAATTCAATACTTTATATATTTTTTGAACGATAATTTCTTAGAAGAAATATTATATTTTAATGTCAATGCACTCACCAATTGAATTGAACTGAATGACTGATTAACTAACTTGTTGCGATATACATAAAATATTATTAGGTCAAAGTTAATATATTAAAACGTAGAGTCAATGAACATTAATTGAATGATCAGTGAAAAATTGTTTTAAGTTTATTAAAATTTTCCTATACTTTTTTATATTTGTAATTTTGTTTTTTCATACTATAAAATATATCTAAATTTGTTTAAAACAAAATAATTGGAAAATTGTAATAAAAATCTAATATTTGTGTTATTGTGTATGGAAGACTTTACTTTGACACAAAAATATTATAAATTTATTATTTTTAATTGTGAGATGGGTTTTGCAACACCTCTAAACTTTTTTTTTTCAAATCTTACACTTACAAAAAATAATTTTTGGTATAACCATAAGAGAAAACTTTAAAATATTGAAATTTAAATAACAAGCCAAGTAAAAATGATAAAAAGACAATTAGAATTAAAATAAAAATCTAAAATACCTTAATTATTGTATTTTTTATCTCACAAATAAAATGAATATGATTTAAATAATTATTAAATTAATGAAATTTTAAAGATTCACAAATAAATGAATTTTTTTTTTGCCTTCTTATTTATTTGAATGTTAAATGTTTAAAATAAAGAATATTTAATTTAAACACTTATTTAATTATATGTAACTTTATATATTTCTCTGAGGTTGATTATAAAGAGATAATATTAATTATTTACTTTATTTTTGAATTATATATTCAAGTATAGGAATATGTATATTTGTTGTTGATTTCCCTTTCATTAAGTTATTTGTCCAATGTTGAATGAATGGGTCAACGTCCCATCCCCCTTCTAAACACTGCTCGAAGTAGTTTTCTTCTCGCTGCATTAGTAATCGAGAAAGCTTAACGGTAATGGATTGGCGCCTGGCTATTCCTCCTCCCTCAGCTACACTTTTAACTTCCATTGAATACGACAGAAAGTGAAAATCCTCACGGCAAGCGAGCTCTCTGCCTGCTATTCGGGAGAAATCTTTCTCTCCTGAACCGAGAACACTTTCGATTTTTACTCATACTATGCCCGATCTGTTTATTAACCTCTCCGTGTGTGATGCAACCACTTTTGCTTTTGCTTGACTCAGAATTCTTTCCATCGTTCATCCACCCGCAATTTCAAAGCTTATTGCAATATTTTTTCCAATGTATTTATCTCTTTTTGTAACCCGGAAAACATTTCCATTACTAGTTCACTTTTTAATTTATTTATTTTTATAGATTATATATATATATATTTCTTAGGGAAATAGGAGGTTGGCATAGTATACAACAGACTAGAAAAATGTGGCTATTAATATATTTTTCTTAACTTTAACTTATTTTTCAACATTAAATTTTTGATTTTAAAAAAATATTTCTATTAAACATTTGATTTTTTCAGAGATAAATTATAATAAAGTGATTTTGAATAAAATTAATTTTTTATTTTAATCTGTTGATTATATGTCAATCTGTCTATATTAAATATATTATCACCAAATATATATATATATATATATATATATATATAAGTATAGGATCTCTGAATATCTATTTATTCAATCCTAATTTATTATATCATAGAATCTATGCCATAGACAAACATTTAAGAAATAATTTGCTTGCATAATTACAAGGGACAGGAGAAAATAATTTTTTTTTAAACTCTGAAAGACTGGAGAGAGATGTTTGGGGCTAAAGTTCTCCCCTATTCCATCTAGCTCTATATTATTTAATAATATTTAGTCCAAAAATGGCACAAAAATATTTACCATTTCAAAGGGTTTTTCTAATATAAAAATGTACTTTAATTTTTAATTGCAGTTGTATTATAATCTAATATTATTATGCTAGCTAAAATTGTTTGTATATATGTAAATGGGTTCTTAGAAACCGCTCTAACGATTTTTTTTTGAAATTCACACCAGAGAATGTATTTATAAAGAAAAATCGAGTTTTATTGATCACATCCCTTGGAAAAATCATCTTCATTAGTTTTTCCTTAATTTAAATAGATATGACGTCACAAATGACATCACACAGCCCTTCATGATGTCCTAGCCATCGCTTCCTTATATCTCCTTATATCTTATAAATAAAATAAAATTAAAAATATTTACGTTAAATCCATATTTGTTTTTTATTGCATTAACAGATACATTTAAATTTTTTGAAATTGTTTCACAACGTTTAGAAGATTAAATTTCGTCATTCAGCGCCTCCGTAAATAATCTGTACAATTTTGAGTCTATATTGTCAAAATTTCCCGACAAAAAGACTTAATTACCGAGCCAAGGCTCGGGGTCCTGGTACTGATAAATAAAGTCAAATTCAAGGATCCATCCCCTTTCTCCAAAAAAATTATACAACCACTGCGTCGATAAAACTTTTTCACCAGTTATTAATATATACTGAAGGTTTTTGTTATTATGAATCTTAATGAAAAAAAAAAAATTTAAATTCAGAAAATATAAAAAAAAATATCTTTCCTTAAATTATTTCATTTAATTTACAAATTATCACTAGAAATTCAAATTTATTTATACCATATAACATCACTTGTGGTAATTTTAGCAGATTTTTAACTTGACAATATATATATATATATATATATATATATATATATATATAACGAATAACTTGAACTCATTTGATTAAACGATGACGAAAGCATTCATACACCAAGACAGTCAGAAACACATGCAACCATCAACGTAAAATTTTAAGAAATGGCTTCTTTTAATCACACAGAAAATAAATAATAACTAAAAATCTTCAAATGTTATATTTAAATATTTTAAAAAGTTATCATAAATTATATTAATTTATTTTTTTATTTTTTGATGTAATAATATTTATAATTTATTGATAAATATATATATAGATTGATAGATAGATAAATTCGTTGGTCCTTGGTTCTCAAACTTCCCCCCACTTTACTATTATGCTACCCCCCCCTCCCCTCTCTTATTCTCTCTCTTTCAATGCATTTGTTTACTGAAATTAACTCATTGGAATTACCGGGCTGGAGACTTTCCTTCTGACTGTGTAATGCGAGGCCTACTTAATTCGCTCGCACTCGATGAGTTCATCGCCCTCTCGGTTTCGATTTCATTAATTTATTAAGCCTACTTTTGTGACTAAACAACATCTCTTCATGTTTTTTCTTTTTTCCTTCTCTTTCTTTCTTTCACAATTTCATATTTTTTTTTTTTTTCATTTGATTTTCATACTAAAAACAGCTAGGATCATATTATAAAGTCCACTTTGTTCATTTATCGATAACAAATTAATAAATTATTTATTTACTATTGTGTAGTATATATATATATATATAACTATAATTACATTGAATTCTAAATTTCTCTTACATCATTAATATAAATGGATTTGATTTAATCGAAAAAATAATATATTGTACTAATGCAAGATAATTTTTCGTTTATCATTCAATGAACGACACTCCCTCCCTTTCTTCCACCACATTTTTTTATTTTAAATAATCACTATTAATTTTATCTTCAAATAAAATTAAAAACGAATAAATAAAAATAAATTTCAATTTCTCTTTCAATGATAAATAAAACAACATTATTTAATGACTTATTTATATATAAGTATATTTCACTTTTCCACTTTCTTCTTTCATATCATTTAAAATTTCTAACTTTGCCAAGATTTGCAAATTTTTAATCCTTTTCATATGAATTCATATATAACATAATATAATACGAACTCTTAAGATTGTATTTCTGTTATGTATAGTAGGAATTGGAAAATCTATCTTATTCTTTATCTCTATAAAACGAAAGCCCTCACAACCCAAAAATTTTTTATTTATATTTATATTAATATATGAAGTGAAAATTATAGGTTTATATACGAATATATATTGTGAATATAATAAATATTAATTTTGAATTAAATGTGTGTGAAATGATTAATAAGAACATTTTTATTAATTATAAATCTATATATTTAAAAAAAGGTTTTTGTCTACACATTGCTCAGAATTTAAAAATTTTTGCATATCTTCGCGTTTCATGACTTTAGAATTTTTCATGTCTGTCTGTCCGGAAAATAAGGATGTTATAGACTCAAAATTGGATGAACCAATTTCTATGAAATTACATCACGATATTCTTATATACCTTTATAGTAACATAGGCTATAAATTTTATTAATATCTAATCAATAACCGCAGAAATTAATTTTTTAAAGTTTATTTAATTCTCCGTGTTGTTCATTCAAGAGTCTTGCGTGGCCCACTGATCCTAGCGGAATCATTTTCACAATGTGTATATATTAATTATTATATTAATATTCAAATATCATTTCAATTAAATCATTTATTCTAAAAGTTCTGATTTTAATTAATTTAATAAAATATTTATATCATATTTTTATCTTAAATTATTTTTAATTTATTATTTATTTATTTTAATATTTCTTCTTTTCTATAATATATAATATAATATATAAATTTTATCAAAGAATAATAAAAAAAAGATTATTTAAAATTGTATGAAGTCAAAATAATTTTTAAAAAGTCAACAAAATGACTATATTATATTACCTTTAATTTTTATATTAATTTAATTTCTCTATTATTAATTAATAAATATTATATAAAAATTAAAATATGATTCTATAAAGGAGTTTTTTTAAATTTAATAAAGGCGCTCTGAGCAGCTAGTATCTAAATAAAAAACAAATATAATTTAATATTAGTTTTAAAAAATAATAATTAAAATATTTTCTATTTTTCTTAAAATTTTTAGCTCTTATATATTATTTTAAATTTATTAAGAAATATATAATATTATATGTATATAATATATATCAAAATTAGTATTATTATTATCATTACACTATAATTAATTAAAAATATTAAACAGATATATATTATATAAAACAGAGCTTGGAAAGGCCCTTCAGATTGATTTCATTCTAGATTTATATATATATATGTATGTTATCTATAATTGAACGATAGAAAGAATGATACATCTCACTTATGTTTGGGCTTTGGTTGGGGATGGGGGGGGGGTGAGGTGTAAGGGGGAGGGGGTTAATTCCTGAGGAAGGTCGTCCGCCCATTGCATTCAATTGGCTCAGGCGTCGATCGCATGCATCAGGCCAACGGATAAATATAATATGACTTCGTTATTTTCGAGTTGCTTAATTTAATCAAAAGTGTTGACCTCGTTCAGGCTTAGTAGAACGGTCATTGAACTTTCTCTTTCTACAGGCTTAGCTTGAGTTGGAATTCTCTCTCCCACCCCTCTTCCTCCTACTCCTTGCCATCTATCCTCCTTCTACCATTTGTTTTTCAAACGTATTTCACTCCTATTCTACATACACTAAAACAATTCGTTCACTTCTTGGCCAAATATGTCGACAACCCCTGATGGCGTGCTATCTACTTTTGGAAATAGGCGCCTACCTTTAATTAGCACTGGTTACCAATTGGATTTACTTAAAAATAACTTTTCATTTTTATGTTTGTATGCATGTGTTATTTGTGCAATTATAACCAATGCACTTCAATAAAATTAAATAAAATAAAAAAAATGTCTATAAATAGAAACTTGGGACAACAAATTAATTAAATGATATCTGTATCACAAATACAACCATACAACTTTCCAATTAATCTGAAAAGAGATAAATATTTTTTTTTTTTTATAAAGAAACTAAATAAAAATATCGATTTAAAATTTATATATTTTTGCATACATTTATAATTTTTGATTAGTTTTATGTTTTACTAATATTTTACTAATATATGAGTTACAGAACTTTAGGACGAAGGTTCCATAGATCACAAAAAAATTAAAATTTAATAAAGTCAATTAATTATTAATATAATGAATAAATAATAATAAATTGATAAATATATATTAAATTATTATCATATAACCAACATTTTTATTCTTAACTGTTTTTGTAAGAAAAATTAAATAGATGGAATTAGCAGGTAAATTTTAAATAAAATTTTTTAAGCTTACATAGAGTTTTTATACAATTTTCGATTTGATTTATTTACATAAATTCTCAAATAAATAAGAAGAAACGTAATATTATATAATATTTTTGAAATTAAAATATTACTAAAATCTCTTAATCAGTCAAACTAACATAGGTTTCAGATGTGATTTTTCTTTATGTTGAATTTTTATTAGAATCAGCTAAAAATAGCATGAACAAACATTTTCGTTATCTTTTTTGGTATTGAAATAATTATTTATTCTTTATAATTTATTAATCGCCTTACGATCGGTGATTTTCTTCTAAATGCCCATTCAGGTTATCTTTCCGCATATATTATGTTAAACCTAATGATCATGGATTTTTATAAGATAATATTAAATCTATCGTTAAATAAAATTTGAATACATTATAAAAATTTCTACAAGTATCCCAAACTTACATAGGTACATTATATATCTGTATACTATAGAGCAGAGGTTCCTAAAGTGGTCTATATCGACCCCAGGGGTCTATAGCAACCTACAAGGGGTCTAGGGCATCGAATAAAAAATTTGGGGGTCCATGAAATGAAAATGCGGGTCTATGATAGTAGTTCTTAAGCCTATTTACTTACATTATACTATCTTACAATTCAATATGGCTCTAAAAAAAAAAATTGCTTTTTAAAAAAAATCAATTTAGGAGGCTACCCAAAAAAGTATCGAAGAAATATAATTGAATTATACTTAATTAATTGTAATGTAATTAGCGATTAATTGTCTTTAGTATTTGAATTTTCATTCATGCCATCTGATGGATAAATATTGAGTTGGTTTTCAATTGAAAATAATTTATAACATTAAAAGAGGAATATTTAATTTTTAAAATATATTTTAAAAACATTACTTTAAAATTAACATTTACTTAATATAATTTAATTATAATCATTTTTAAAAGATTAATATTTTTAATAAATTTATCGAATTAAAATTGCACTAAAAAGAATAAAATAATTTTTCTATAAGCCTGAAAAAGTTTATGCATGAATTGCTTCATATACAATGAAAAACGTTGGGCGCATTTAGTTTTCATTTACTATCTACTTTATTTCTATGCAATTAAATTCCTTATAGAGCAATAATTTATATATATATATATATATACTTGCATACCACACTGAAACGCTTCATTAACAAGTAACACTATTTCTTCTAATATAATCAACTGTTTTGGATTTGATTGACAATATGTAAATTTAAGGAAATAATAATTCTTTTAAAATTGGTTACATACTTTGATATAAGTATATTATAGTAAAAAATAATAAAAGATTAATTTCTTAGCTCTTAATTTATCAATTTTATTGCTTAATAAAAAATTTGTCAGTTTATGTGTTTAATAAAATGTTTATTATTACAAAAATTTGACTTGACTTTTCATATAAAAAAAGAAAACTAAATGCGCCCAACGTTTTTCATTGAATATGATGCAATTCATCCATAAGCTTTATCACGCTTATAGAAAAATGATTTATTTAATGTTATTTTACAAAAAAATTTTATATTTATATTATTTGGTGTTATTGTTGTAATAAATAACACATAAACTCAATTGATAATTGAATAAATCTTTAAACACTTTCACTTAAATTGTAGAAGAAAATGATTCAAAAAACAAAAAAACAAAAAAATAGCCAGTAGTGTAAGTATGATCTTGTTTCGGCCTCAATAACTAGAACGACATTCCTGGTAGTGTGCATTTAAGGGGCCGATGATTCCTTCAATTGGTGTTTTCAAGCGCTTACGTCACGGCAATGTGCCAAGATCAAAGAGCCGTGGCCCAGTGGCAGGTCGTTGAACCGCCCCCTCCCCTCATCCCCACCCCAACAGGGCTCCCTTCCCTTCTTCCCTCTTTTACACTCCACCCTTTCTTCAGGCGCCCTGCTCAACCGAGGAGAACGGATCAACCAACCGTTGCCTTACATCATTTCACCCCGGACAACCTCTAACCTGTGGGGGATGAAAAGGGGGTTATACTTAGCACATCTTTGAGAAAAGCAACCATTTAAAAAAAAAATTTCCAGAAAACATTCTATAAAAATATTCAATTAATAGTAATAATATTTTTTTTTTAAAGAATAAAAAATTCACACATGTCATTTCATATATCTCCTATAATTAAAAAACAATTTGTTTATGTGTTGTTTTATGTGTTTAATTAATATTTTTTTCATTAGCAATTGATAGATTTGAGTAATGAGAATAACAATAAAATTTAAGTAAATACAATTTTATCCAATTATTGTAAAAATAAATTTATATTGTATGATATTCGAAAATCTGTACAAAATTCACCTCTCAAACTTCAATTATCAATTACATATAATGTAACTATTGAAGAAATTGAATAAAAAAAAATAATAAAATAATAATATATAAAAATAATAGAATGAGAATAATATATAGTATATATTTATATATCAACGGTTTATATGTTGAAATTTAAAAAAAATACAAATAATTGTTATTCTTTAAGTAAAGTGACGAAAAATATAAGCACTGTTGTCGGGCAATAGCAATGAATTCTCAACCGCCTGATTGCCCGACAACAACGCCCTTATTGATTGATTTGAGTAATGAGAATAACAATAAAATTTAAGTAAATAAAATATTATCCAATTATTGTAAAAATAAATTTATATTTTCCGATTAAATGTTATTTATAATGATCTATTATTATCGAAATGACATCTTTTAAAATGTTTTTATCTTTACCTTTGTTTTGTGTGTTTAATTAATATTTTTTTCATCAGCAATTGATAGATTTGAGTGAATGCGAATAACAATAATATTTAAGTAAATAATATAAAAAAAATTATAATAAAAATCGCCATTTTTTTCTTTTAATTGTTCATTGAACTCAACAAATGACCTACTCCAAAAAGGAGGTCTCTTAATCGAATTTGTCAACGATTACGATTACATATTTAATTTTAATATTATTTCTATTGAAAATAAAAATAAAAGAAATTTATTATATACTTAATGACTAGATATTCATAACAAATAAAAAAAATAATTAATTTATATATAGCTCACCATTTCGTCAATATTCCATAAATTTTATTGAAAATAATGTGAAAATATACATTTTCCAAAATTTCTAAGATTCTAATAATAAGATATATTAATTGTGTATAACGTGAATATTTAAAATATTTTGATTAATTTTTCTGATATAAAATTTATATCAAAATTATTTATACTAAAATTATATAAATAAATAGTTAAAAAAAAATAGTTTTTAATAAATTTTACTTATTTTCACTTATTGCGTGACCAAGTACAATCTTAAAGGTTTTGTTTTATTTGCTATAAGAAAATGTTTTTTTTAAATACATTCAACTCAGATATTTTCCTTTTTTAAAAAAATCATTACTCTCCATTCTAAAATTTAAGAGTAATTACACTAATTTCAAAAAATTTAAATTATAAAAATTAAGTTACACAATCTTTTCTATATAATATGAAAAGAGTAAAAGATACCCGGATCTTAGGATTTCATTCCTGATTAATTTAAAACCTTGCGAATTTCGACCTCGAAGCGGGCAGCGAATGGTTTTGCTTCTTACGCCATCAGGAGAGGCCTTACGAGGTCAATTCTTAAATGAAATTGAAGAGAACCTCACAAAACTCCTTTCTTTAGGAACTTTTTTTTTAATTTTAAAATATTTTCAATTACTATTGTATGATATTCGAAAATCTGTACAAAATTCACCTCTCCATATTTAAATTATCAATTACATATAATGTAACTATTGAAGAGGTTGAAAAAAATAAATAATAAAATAATATTTTTTTATTTTTTATTTCCATGAAATTTTATTTTAATTTTATTTTCTTAAACGAATTAATTAATTAATTAATCAATTGGTGTGAATAAATATCCAAGTATATTAAAATCATAATAAATCAATGTTTCAAGTGACTTATTATTTTTACTTTCAGAAATATAATAATAATATAAATATTATAAATTTATATGAATAGAATAATAATATATATACACGAATATCTCACTTTGGGCCGGGGTCACGTTCCAAAAAAAACACGTCGAAAATTGAAACGTGGCAAAGTGAATTAAGATTTTTTTTTAATAGCAAACCATGTAAAAATCGAAGATAGTTTCCAGGGTTACAAAAATACTACTTTTTACAAAGTTAACATTTAAACAACAAAAATAATATAAAATTTTATTACATACATACAAAAAAACAAAAAAAACAACATATAATTAATATCTATTTAAAAATAAATTAAAATTACAAAATTCTATTTACAAAATGTGCGATTATCTCAATGTAAACATAAATTTTTTAAATATTGTTTTGTTACACATTGTATTTATCAATTAACATTCCACTTAATTTTCTACAAAACATATCACCTTCTGACATTCTGGAATATATTCGAGAGAAAAAAAGAAGAAGAAGAAAAGAAAAAGAAACCTAGAAAATCTAATGACGCACAAGTGAGTACTAAACTTCAAAATAATGTAAAACGAAACGACGCAAATCGAGGTATTGGTGTATATCTATTTATTAATTATATTACACACTATTTTTTTGTCGATTTCTATAATTCTAATAATCAATTTAGAAATATATTATTGGATTCTTAAAGTTAAGTAAAACAAATTGATATTCTTATAAACAGATTGTAACAATTTTCGACTTCCAAAATGATTATTTTAATCCCATTAATCAATGCAAAAAATATCAATTATAAATAGAATTGTAATGTTACATACAAGTTTAATTTTTTTTATATTAGAAATATATAAGAATACAAGAAATTTTCATGGAATTTGGAGTCTCAAAAATATAACTTTTATGTAACATTACATTTATTACATTACATTATAATTTTATAAAGAAAATTTTTATAATAAATTTTTTAATTTTTATATGCAAAATTGAAATTATTTAATAAATAACAAAAAAATATATAACAAAAAGACATGTTTTTTTTAATAAAGTTTTTTATTGATTACATTAATTTTTAAATGAGAAATTTTTAAATTTGAATAAAAAGTGTGAAACAAGTAGAAGAATTAACGGAAGAATGCAATTATCATGCTATGCATGTTGTGTGTGTGTATTATTTTTTCAAATGCATTTTATATAAAAGTAAAAGAGCAACACTATCTTCCGCTATGTTTTATTGGTCAACAACCCATAATGAAATAGGAAGAATCAAAATGAGGCCACTTTTTTGTAATGACGAAAAAAAAAAGATCTTTCATTCTTAATCCCACCACGACTTGACATCAATTTTTCTAAGTAAAATTCTAATTTATTTAAATAGATATTTCACACTCGTCATTTATCTCTCGGCTCCTTTTTTTCTCCTCGTCCTACTCTCTTTCCCCCGGTCCTAGAGTTATATTTTAAGGGTGAAATAATCTTTCATTATCGTGAAAGTGAAATTAACACGACCTCATTTGAAGAAAATAAAATTGAAAGTGAAATGTTTCATGTTTTATTTTAATTGACAAGAGCAATGATTCGCGGTCATTCATGCTCACTCATCACTCTTGCAACCCATCATTGTATTATTATCTTGCTTTACAACAAGATACTAATAATGTTACTTCACTTTTGTGAAAGTATTCAAAGATTCTTAGTCTCCATGAACCAAACAATCTTCGGCAGTTTATGATTTTTTTTTTACTTTCACTTACATAAATTTTATTTATCATTTATATTTATGTATATGTGTAATCAATGTATACCTAGATATCTGTTGGAATTTTACATATTTTCAATTTAAATAAATTATTATATACGACTTGCATAAATTAGACTATTAACATTTTTACAAAATATCTACAATTTATATTTACTCTATGTTTATTCAGTACTAGATAATCGAAATCCCGCTCTCCCCTCTCTTTAGAAACACTACAAAATCTTATCATTTTGGTGATGTACTATCTTATCACATGGGTAACATTCGGACATATCTCTCTCTCCATTAACCCAGAATTTGTCCTGGCTAACCATCCTGTTTTCATCTCCATTATAATATTTCAATCCTCCTTGCAATGACATTTAATACTACAAAACTTTATTTTATCATTTAATAGTCTGGTATTTTGATTTTAATACATTCATCCATTTATTTATAAAACGGATCCCTTCCTATTATCATTTTTGTATATTTTGTGAATGTATTTAAAGATTCATATATATATATATATATATATATTCCTAAAATGAAAGTTACTTTTTTACTTTCTCTTATATATATATTTAATGGTATATCGCAACAAAATAATGGGGATGATCTTTATTCGTCATTTTTTAGTAATAATTTTAAAGGGACATAAACGCTCTCTTATTATTAACGATGAATAAATTAGGATAGCCACAAAGTAAATTATTTATTTATTTGTTTATATATTATTAACTGTTTGTTAACTTTGTATGAAAAATATTTAAGTTATGTTTATTGGAATGGAGAGAGAACCTACTCATACTAATAAGTAACATAAGTCAACTTTTAAATTAAATCTAAAAAAATCGGGAGTGTCCTCCCCTAGATTTTCCCGCATATAAATAGGTAATTAGGTTATTATTATTATGTTTTAACAACAATAAAAACTAATTATTAAATTAATTAAAATTATTATTAACTAATTAATTTAAATTATAAAGTAAAATGGTTTAACTCTATTATATATATTTATAATTGACACCTAACGCTACTTGTATAGGTAAAATGTCACTTCCGGTAGTCAGATCATGATGAAATTTGGTATCTGAATTTTTTTCATATTTTTAAATCTATATACAAATTATGAAGCAAATATCTCGAAGCAAACTGGTACTTTACTTGAAAGGTAAACGCAACCAGTGTAGGTAAAGTACCACTTCCGGTTAACCGATTTTGACGAAATGTTGATAGAAATCTACAAACTGTGAATAATATCGGTGTACCAAATTTCGAAGTCCTAGCTTGATTAGTTTCTGAGTAAATTTGCTCACAGTCAAACATTACATACATCCATACATCCATACATACACACACACAGACATAATTCGAAAAATGGTATTTTCCGACTCAGGGACGTCTAAAACGTCAAGATCTATCGAAATCTCGAAGTCGAAATTTTTGACAATTTCAATACTTCCCTTATACGAAGTATGCGGGAAAGTAAAAATAAGTAAAATTTTATTTTTAATTTAAATATCTCAGGCTTTTGTATATATCCTGAATTAATAGTAATAAATGAGGATTTATAACAATTTATACGCCGAAATGGTTCAAGGAAAAAAAATATTTATGTTATACTTAATAAATACATGTAATAACAATAGGCATCAAAATTTGCAAAAATATAAGTATATCAACATACGGACGACCTCGTTGATGATTTCAATTGAATTTTGTCGCAATACTTTCTCTTACAATATATGTATATACAATTATTATTTATACTTATATTTGTAAATATATATAAACAAGTGAAAGTAAAATCATTTAATAAATAATCATTTTTATTAAGTAAATTGATTATTTATTTTTATTTTTCAATGTCTTCTTTTCCAATGTAATTTGCGATCATCCATTTCCTCTTTGCAATAGGTTTAATGAAACGTCATAACACGACCTAATTGCCTATTTTTGTAGTATAAATATTTATATTAATCTAGTTAATTAAATAAAACAAAATAATTGAATGTATTTCATTTGTTTTAAATTTATATAAAATTATTTATATATTTACATAAATTTAAGAAATTGTTAAGGTGTATCGATACGTTTTTGACCTATTTACTTTTTGATCTGTAAGCATTTATAATTTATATATATTATAATAATAATAATATAAATAGTTGAATATTTGTATTGTTATTTTTAATTAAGAACGAAACATTAAACAACAAAATTTGTATTTAATAATACAGGATCAGAGATGGAATTACATTTTTTCTTAAGGAGGCACCAAAAAGTAAAAACTAAATTTGCTTATTTTTGAACGTGCTACTCTACGCTTAACTTCCATAAAAATCCTATATTTTCCTAATTCCCTATCTAATTGGATTTTATCATTTCTTTTTTCGTTAATTAATTTTTTTATTTTTTCATAAATAAATTTTTCATTAAAATTTAATATATTCTAAATTTTAGTACACCTATCCCCCGATTTACACGGTAGATACGTTCCTGAGAAAAACGTGTAAATCGAAAATTAAAAATTTTCAAGTCAAAACCGTGTAAATCGAAAAGCTTGAAGAAAATGCATATTTTTGCTATTTAACAGTTGTGATTTTTTTCAATATTTTTAGGTGTACACAGAAATAAAAATAATATGCATTGACAGGTTAAAATATGTAATATATTACGGAAACACTGTTTTTTTTATTTAATTACAATACATTAAACAGAAGAACAAAAAATAAAACCAAAGGTGTTTTATTATCCTTCATCACTATCAGAAATTACTCTCATGCTTTTTTTCGGAATCGAAGGTTGGAATTCACTTTCATCACTCGAAGTTATTTGTGCCGATTCGATGTTTGAAGCAGAAATATTTACATTCTGAGAGGTGGTAATAAAATCGGTTATTAACAATTGCTAGATAAAACTTTAATTTTATGCGAAGAAATACAGACACAGTGTGCATGTGCAGCAAGTCAGCACATAAGCTCGGGATTCTCCGTGAGATGTGTACACAGCGCACGTGTTCAAACACAGTAGCATTTAGTAGAGTGCGATAAAAACAAAAAAAAAAACTTATTTGGAAAACCGTGTAAAAGCGAAAACGTGTAAAACAAGTACCGTGTAAATCGGGGGATAGGTGTATTCTTACTATATGGAGGATACATAGAATTAATGAAATTCTTGATTTTTGTATTCATTTTCAGTTATTTAATTTATATTTATTTTCGATAGTTTTTACTATCTCGCCACAGATATTTTTATTTAAGTATTTAGATGTATTTATTTATAGCTTTAGAGATGTAATAAGAGATTTTGATTGAATGGCCGGGACTTGATCACCTTTTCTTCTCATAGACCAGTGGTTCTTAAACTGTGGTCCGCGGACCCCTGGGGGTCCGCGAAGCCTTTACTGGGGGTCCGCGGTCCTCGGAAAAAAATCATCGTAAAAATATATACATATATAAATATTTAAAGTTCATTGTGTAACTATATCCTCCTAGAGAATTACGGCTATAATTTAATACTATTAATAATACTATTTTATTTTATTAAATTGATAATTATGTCAATTAATTTTTTGTGAATAAATAAACATATATAAAAAACTATATATAAAATTTGAATTTTCATCCATTCATTCATTTAAAATCATTTTTCGATTGTTCCTTTAAAATAACCCCTCTTAGGGGCTCGGAAGGGGAGGCATATAAGGGAATTTTCTTTCACTTTGTTATTGGGGAAAACCAGGGGAGGGGACAGTCTTACCCGGAAAAACCCAAATTGTCAGCGTCCACTCTGGGGTTTTAAACAGTTTTAAAGCAAATGTTAATTATAAGTTCATTTCTCAACGAGTTGTATCTTTAAATTATTTTTATTAATGTTAATTATAAGTTCATTTCTCAACGAGTTGTATCTTTAAATTATTTTTATTAATTTAATTAATTATAATTAAATTATAGCTAATAATAGTTTATTATAGCTAATAATTTTTTTTAATTTTTAGTGTAATTTGCATGATCATTATTTTATAAAAACACTAAACACATTTTGCAATTTCCCAGAAAGGCTGTTTTTGAGAGTAAGTATAAGTTAGTTTTATGAATAAAAAATATTTATTTTAATAATATTTTAGAATCAAATTACGAAATTAATAATATTTTAGAATCAAATTACGAAATATATTTATTATATAAATTAATATTCATTTAAAATGATATTAAATCATTTATTTAAAATTATTTAAAACATTTATTAAAATGATTTAAAACATTCATTTAAAATGATATTAAAACATTCATTTAAAATCATATTAAAACATAGCTAGTAAATAATAATTCGTTATATTTATATTATATTTATATTATATTTATATTATTGTAGTTCAATGTTAATAAATTACTCCATAAAATGGATCGTTGGCTACAAACTGGTTCAACACAGAAACGGAAAGAATCAGATGATGAGGCATCAACAGCAAACTCTACCAAGAAACGCAAAACTAGAAAATATTCGGATGATTATTTATCATTTGGATTTACTTATATTTGCAACAATGATGTGGAAAGACCAGTCTGCGTTCTATGTCAGGAAAGTTTATCCAATGAAAGTATGACACCTGCTAATCTCAGACGTCATTTACAAACAAAGCACAGCGAGCATGTTAGTAAGTCTATCGAATTTTTTAAAATGAAAAAAGAAGAACTTACTTCAAGTCAGAAATTGATGGTAAAGACGGGATCTGGTGGTATGAGTAAGAAAGCAGTAATGGCATCATATGAAGTAGCTCTACTTATTGCTAAAGCAGGAAAGCCGCATAATATAGCAGAGCAATTAATTCTTCCTGCTACAAAAGTAATTACAAATATAATGTTAGGAACTAAAGCAGCAAACGATATAAATTTGATTTCATTATCAAATGATACGGTTAAGAATAGGATTGAAGACATGTCATGTAATATAAAAGAAGAATTAATATCGAGAGTGCGCAAAAGTCACTATTACTCATTACAATTGGATGAAAGTACTGATGTCACTAATAATGCCAATTTGTTAGCTTTCATTAGATATGAGTTTGAAAATCAAATACAAGAAGATGTATTGTTTTGTGATTCACTACCTTCACGAACGACAGCTAATGACATATTTAACAGTTTGAATAATTTTATAACCGAAAATGAAATAGAGTGGCCAAAATGTGTTGGAATTTGCACTGATGGTGCTCGTGCAATGTCAGGTACAAGAACTGGATTGATTGCTCTTATTAAAAATGTTGCGCCTCAGGTTGTTTGGAATCATTGCTGCATTCACAGAGAATCATTAGCAGCCAAAAATATGTCACCAGATTTGAAAAGAACATTAGACGAAGTAGTTAAAATTGTCAATTTCATTAAGGCTCGTCCACTTAATTCCAGAGTTTTTAAAATTTTGTGTGAGGAAATGGGTAGTCAACATACACATTTATTATTACATACAGATGTACGTTGGTTGTCCCGCGGGAAAGTACTCATTCGCCTTTTTGAGCTTCGAGATGAAATACGATTGTTTTTAATAGATGCGCATTTTGAACTGACCGAATGTTTCAATGATTTTATCTGGTTAGCTAAGGTGGCTTACTTGACTGATATTTTTACAAAATTGAACGAACTTAATTTGAGCCTGCAAGGTACTGTTGTAAATATATTTAAAGTTGAAGATAAAATAGAAGCAATGATTAAAAAAATCGACTTGTGGTCGAAACGCATCCAGAACGGTGTATATGAGTCTTTTCCAACTCTCAATGATTTCATAGAAAGCTCCAGTGAAAAATTGCTTAATCAAACGCGTCAATTATTTGTTGAACATTTAATTACTTTGAAAAGCAACTTCAGGAAGTATTTTTCTACTCCTGATCCTTGCAATAACTGGATCAGAGATCCATTTAATATGGAAATTACAAATACTAAACATTTATCTGCACCTGAACAAGATATTCTCGTGGTGATACAACTTATAAACTAAAATTTAACAAAACTGAATTGAGCAACTTTTGGTTACTTCTCAGGTCAGATTATCCTGCGGTTGCAAATAAAGCACTTCAACACTTGATTCCATTCTGCACAACATATTTATGCGAACAAGCTTTTTCGGTACTATTTTATATTAAGTCTAAATATAGAAACAAATTAAATGTAGAGCCGGATCTTAGATTAAAAGTTTCCAATATTAAGCCAGATATTGAGATTCTTGTTTCAAGAAAACAACTGCATACATCTCATTAAATATGTAAGTTATATTTAATGAGATAGATGCAGTTATTTTTTAAAATATTTCTTATTTAATATTTTCTGAAAAAAATTATAAAATATTTATATGAATTTAATGTAAGTACCCATTATAATTTGTGAGATTTGTTGCTATGACAATGTTTGTATTTTCTTTCTTCAATATTATAATTTCTAATAAAATGTGTTCTACAATATGCAAAAAAATCGTTATTCACCAATCACTGTTAGAAATATTCATCATATATCCTTGTCCTTATGAGATCGTAAGCCAGAAATTAATTAATAAAATGACGTAAAGTACCTAAAGTTGTGATGGGGGTCCGTCAAAAAAAATTTTTTCAAGTGGGGGTCCGTGGAGTACATAAGTTTAAGAACCTATGTCATAGACAATTACATTAAACAAATATATACTTTCTCACACTTTCTTTCATTTTAATTTTTTTTAAACAAATACATCTATAAGACAAACAGTTGATCTATTATTCGGTGTGAGATGCTTGTGAAAATATAATAATTTGTTCACTTTTCATTGTAATTGAACTATTGTAGAATTAAATTATTTATAAAGATATATTTTACAATTAAACACAATGCCTGTTCCTTTTATAAATATAAATTGTAATGCAGTCATGTTTAAAAAACATTTTATTATCTATATACGTTTCAATACTTTAAGTTTATTATAATAAATGTTTGTGTTTGCGCTTGTATATGTTTGGAGAAGAGAAAGGGGAAGGGTGATTGAATGTTCAAACTAGAATATTAGCCTTGTTAAATTGAGTTCAAATTTTGTATATAGCTATTTAAATTTATTTGTTATCGTTAATCAATTGGAAATTATATTTTAACCTTGTTTGTTATTATACATTTTAGAAAAGGCAAATATAATTTTTTGTATTTCATACATTTGTAATTTATATATACACATATATAATTTAAATTTTTTTTAAATAAAAGTTGATCTATTAACATGTTATATACATATACATATATCGGTCTTCAGAAAAAAATTTACTATTGGATAATGTCTTTAAAATATATAAAAATGATTCACTTAATCTAAGAACCATTGGACGGAAATTGTTTTTAGATAATTGTTTACAAAATGGGAAGTTTCAGAGATATGGATGAAACTTTGCCAGTGGATTCCTTTTTTAATTCCAAAAAAACTTTCCTTATGTAATATTTCTCGGTCTCTTCTAGTTTACGAGATAAAAATTATTATAATTTGCATATAAATCCATGAACATTGAATTTAGCTACCATTTTATTATTTGGCCAGCAGAGGGCTTCATTAATTTTCTGTTTGGATATATGAAAATAAAAAAAATTAATTAATTAAATAATTTTTCTAAATACAAACCGAACCGAAAAAACTTAAAATTAGTGAATAAGTGAGTAATTAATTAAGTAAACTTAAAAAATTATTAAATGTCTGCTTATTCATAACTTGTTCTCTCAAACTTTAATAATTTTTATCTCGTAAACTAGAAGAGACCGAGAAATATTGAATAAGGAAAATTTCTTTAGTATTAATAAAAGGATTCCCCTGGCAAAGTTTCATCCAAATCCCTGAAGCTTCCTGTTTTGTAAATTATTACAGTTTTTTAATTCACTAAAATCACTTAATATAACATTTGTTTGAAAATTTCATTAAGATTGTATTTCTTAAATGTTAATTTAGTAATAATGTACAACTTATATACAACAAATAATGATCTATTTATAAAATATATCTAAGTATTTCTTTAACTGAAATTGAAAAATTTTGGCTGCGGCATCTAAATCCTTCATAATATCCCTAAAATGGACTACCTCTATCTATTTTCCTCCCAAATATGACTCCTGCTATTATTCACTAGTCATTTGTTCAATTAATTATTTGTTAACTAAATACATCAGTGACTTTATTTATGTATTTTAACTAAATGCCCCGTACATCTTGACTCTCGATTTTATAATTCTAACTAACTTTATTATATTAGAGCATGAATAGAGGTCATATTATTTACATTATCTAATCTCTGCTATCATTATAATCTTTATTCGGTGTAAATATATAATATTTCCAAAGAGTGTCACTGTTGAGGACTATTAACTGTGTGTTTTATGAATAATCCGAGTATGTAAGAATGACAGGTGAAGATTTCGTTCATATATTTAATTTTCAAATGTTCTTTAGATAGTTTCAATTCCAGTTTATGCGAAAACTTTCAATTTATATCTTTTTCAAATGTGTTATTTTTCATGATTATTCCACTATTCAGATGAAATTAAAATTTTCACTTGTTTAACCGAGAAATTCCTACAAGAGAGTGAATGTGTGTGTGTGAGAGAGAGAGAGAGAAAGATTTTTGACCCCAGATGTTGAAACAGCAACAAACAAGATGACGTTTCTTTATTTGTGACATATATAATGCTAGGCAAGGTGGGCAAACAGGCAAAATCAAGCCCACGAGGAGGTAGCATTGCGATGATTATGGCAGCGGGGGAAAGAAGGAGAAGACGAAAGCCAGTGAAAGTGACCTGCCCACCCCCTTCATTAGCTGTCTCTCTTTCTTTTACAATGAAAGTGAATTCACTTTCATGCTTCCATTCACGAGGAGCTGAGAATAATGGAACACCGAGGGAAAGAGAGAGAGAGAGAATAGTAGTAGTGGCATCCTCAAACTATCGTCCATACAGCTTCCAACCCGTCTTGGCGGAGAACAAAAAAAAAAAAAACAAATTAAAACAAAACAGAAATGAATGAAGCCAAGTTTACTAAAATAATTAGATCCAATATAAACATATGATTCATATCATGTTCATTAACATTAAAATCAAATTTAATAATATGAATTAAATATATACAGTAACGATAGAAAATGTTTTATTCATTTAAATAAAGAAGAAAAAAAATGTCTAATTTTAAATGAAAATTAAAGTAATTAATATATAAAAAAAAATATTTGAAAGTAAAAAGTAAACAATTATTTGTAATTATAAAATTACTTATAGTATTATTTTGATATTCTTTGAGACCTAGTGATTAAATTAATTATATTCATTAAGAAAAATCAATTAAAATTAATTTTCTTGA
The DNA here is from genome assembly GCA_963082975.1 of Labia minor. NCBI lineage: Eukaryota > Metazoa > Arthropoda > Insecta > Dermaptera > Spongiphoridae > Labia > Labia minor. The sequence continues at coordinate 68,429,149 of OY720347.1, forward strand.
TATTAAGACAATAAAATATTGGCTTTTCAATTCAAACATCTTCTAAAACATGAATTTTTAAAAAAAATCCAGATAATAATCCTGTATACATGATCTTAATCGGAATCATTTAAATATAATAATTTATCTTAAATAAGTAATATTTATATTCCTAATATCTTTCTAACTATCTATTTTTAGAGTGTTTTTAAAATGAAGAATCAATGTATATAAATAGTATATTTTATCTCTTTTTAGTTATTTTCTTCTATAAAACAATTAATAATATGTCAATAAATATTCAAACCGAAACATTGCAATGATTCAAAGTGGCTTTGGAAAATAAATTAATATTATTATAACTGACACATGTATATTCTAAATATATTATTTTTTAATTTCTTTCTTAAATTAATATCCATTTAAAATAATAAATAAAGAATATTTATTTCCAATCAAGATATTCACTAATTAAGATTTAATAATATTAAATTAATAAAAATGAGAGCTTTTTGAATAAATTAAATAATTAAAATGATATTTGATTATTAGAAATAAATATCTAAGTTTATTTTAATAATAAGTATGTACGCCGTTCGGTACTTTAAAAAAAATATTCCTTATGAATTATGAATACTTAAGATTAAGATCATTATTTAAAATAAATAAACGACAAAATATATGAAACATTTCAAATAATTTAAAAGAACATAAATTAAAAAAAAAATTAGTCATAAAACATACAGCTCTTAAACATACGTATCAATGCACTGAAAGGCAGAAAAGTATGACCTGTGGATATAACATAAAATATATTTCGTAATTTGATTACAAAATATTATTAAAATAAATATTTTTATAATTTTATTTTATTTATAATATTTTGTATTTATTGAAGCGCTGTCAGTCGTGCCGGTGCCATTTTTTTATTATTAAAATTTCTATTTTAAATTAAGAAATAACTAACAAAGATGATTTTTCCCGAGGCTGAAACCAATACAGATCGATTTTTTCTTATATATATATATATATTGTGTGAATTTAAAACACAATCCTTAATATCTCAAAAATTCAAATATATATATTTACAATTTTTGTTAGTATAATAAGATAAGATAATTGTATGTGAGAATTGCTAGAATTAATATTTATTTGTTGAACATCTATAAACAGGTTTTTAGAACCTAATGAGATATTGGATGAATAGCGTTGGATTTTAATAAATTCTTATAAAATGTTACATACCAAAAGATTTGACTTTTTGTCAAAAGAAATTGATATATAATGCATTTGCTCATTCAAATTCAGATATTAATAAATTAAAAAAAAAAAATTGAATGGATAATTGGCCCAAGCAATTATTATTCTTAAACCAATATTCGAAATCATAAAGAAGAATTCTTTAAAATACCGATTATCATATGTTTACTTGAACTATCTATTTATATAAATAATTATAGTTAGGTATTTTTTAACAAAAATGAGATAAACTAAAAGAATTCATTATTAAAATAACAATTCTTTATATAGAATTTTTTTTTCTTTCAAATCGTGAAAAAGTTGGTACTAATAATATTGGCGTATTATACAAATAAAGAGTGTAGGTGCTTGTTCGTTCACAAATACGCTTTATAGAAGATATTTCTGAAATGAATATTGATACATTCATACAAAGAAATCCCATGAACATTACCATTATTCTATTAATTTTATAATGAATTCATAATGGTAGAAAGATAAAATAAGTTGACCTGTGGCCAGGTCCGAACCGACCGACGGTTTGAAGTAAATTAATTTCCAGCTACAGAAACAATCTTATAAATAAAAATGACTTTTGTAATTGCATCACTCAATAACGCCTGGACCAATTTTGACAATTCTTTTTTTTAAAATGTTCGTTGAAGTCCAAGGATGGTTTTTCCGGCGAGAAAAAATCGAATAATTGTCGGGAAAACCCTAAAAACAGCCCTTTTCTTTACATTTTCTTATTGATGACGTCACAGCTAGGGATAAAAAATGATTACCGCCGTTTTTTAAAATAATTAAATTATTCTATAGATTATAAAATATTTTTAAGATAAATAATTAATTTTATCAAATAAATATCTAATTATTTTCAGGTAATTTTATATATATTTTAATATTATTATTATAGTTTTAATTTTTTTAAGTAATTTCTTTTTATTTTAATTTTTATATTTAAGCTAAATATCATTTAATATTTTTTAAATTTATTAATTTAATTAAATACATTTGTTTATAAAATTGTTTTTCATAATATCAATTATTTTGTATTTCTATTTAAAACGTTTTATTTATTTAATTTAATTTTATTTATTTTTTGATCATTTTATTTGTATTTTTATATTAATAATTGTTTTTTTAGATAATTTAAAACATTTCAATTGCCTTTTTTACTTGATTAATTTTGAATTTTGATTTAATTATTTTTTCATATTTATTTATAAGATTTATTTACTTAAAAATTTAATTCTTATAAATAAAAATGACTTTTGTAATTGCATCACTCAATAACGCCTGGACCAATTTTGACAAATCTTTTTTTAAAATGTTCGTTGAAGTCCAAGGATGGTTTTTCCGGCGAGAAAAAATCGAATAATTGTCGGGAAAACCCTAAAAACAGCCCTTTTCTTTACATTTTCTTATTGATGACGTCACAGCTAGGGAGGACGAACATTTGGAATAAAAGTTGTCGCTTATCTGACCTCCCTACCTCCCCGAGAAATTCTCACTAAAAATGTTTATAATATTTTTATTTATTAAATCAAACTAAATATTATTTTTTATTTCAATATATTTTTAATGTTAATACAATAATTTGTATTTTATAATCTATAAAATAATTTAATTATTTTAAAAAACGGCGGTCTTCATTTTTTTTACTCTCTACTGACTGTGACTGTAAGGATGATCTGTGCTGTGAATCCCTTCCTTCTCAGTGTCGAATAGAAATAGATGATATTACTTGGATAAATTTTTAAGATAATTAATTAATTTTATCAAATAAATATCTAATTATTTTCAGGTAATTTTATATATATTTTAATATTATTATTATAGTTTTAATTTTTTTAAGTAATTTCTTTTTATTTTAATTTTTATATTTAAGCTAAATATCATTTAATATTTTTTAAATTTATTAATTTAATTAAATAGATTTGTTTATAAAATTGTTTTTCATAATATCAAATAGTTTGAATTTCTATTTAAAACGTTTTATTTATTTAATTTAATTTTATTTATTTTTTGATCATTTTATTTGTATTTTTATATTAATAATTGTTTTTTTTAGATAATTTAAAACATTTCGATTGCCTTTTTTACCGACCGACGATAGTAAGGGAGGTATTGTTTTCACACCAAATTTCACATGAGGAGATTTTTTTACATATCACCACAAATGTATTGGTTTTATCCTCGGGAAAAATCATCTTCATTATGTTTTTCATAATTTAAAATTATATGACGTCACCCAGCCCTTCATGACGTCACAGCCTCCTTATAATCACGAGCAACGCCGGCTACTTCAGCTATATATCTTATAAATAAAATAAAATTAAAAATATTTATGTTATATTTATATCTGTTTTTTATTACATTAATAAATATATTAAAATTATTTGAAATTGTTTCTGTAGCTGGAAATTAATTTATTTCAAACCGTCGGTCGGTTCAGACCTGGCTACAGGTCAACTTATTACTTGATTAATTTTGAATTTTGATTTTATTTATTTATTTACTTAAAAATTTAATTTTATTAAATAAATATCTAATTATTTTCAGGTAAGTTTATATATTTTTTATTTTTTAATCTCATTATGCTAGCTAAAATTGTTTGTTTGTATTAATGGTTTCGAGGCAGGTTTGTATTAATGGTTTCGAGGCAGGAAAAGTGATGGGGTTTGAAATTAATAGTGATAATGCAAAATAAATAGTATCAGAGCGAATAATATTTGCAAAGAATTTAAATCGAGGTTGCAATCGGGAAATTATTATCAAAGGAGATCAAAATTAAAATATATAAAACAATTATTTTTTCTGTTGTATTATATGGGTGGGAGGCATGGTCTATAACCCTGGGAGATGAGAGTAGATTCAGAGTATTTGAGAAAAGGATTCTTCCCAAGATTTATGGGCCAAAGAAAGATGAGGACACCGGGGAATAGCGGAGACTGCATAACAAGGAATTGCATGACCTCTATGCATCTCTAGATATAGGTTATAAAATAGAGAAGGCTGGGTTCGGCAGGGCACATGGCTAGAATGGGAGAGGAAAAATATATTGGTGGGGAGTTCGATTGGAAAACGTCCGTGTGGAAGACCAATTGTGAACAGGGAGGACATTGTAGGAAGGAACGTGAGAGAAATGGGACAGGGTAGGAGTTAGATGGTTATAGCTCAGAATAGGGACACTCGGGGGGGGGGGGTACAGGGGGCGGAGCCCCCGTCTAGGTGTGGAGAGCGCCGAAGGCGCTCGGAGCAGCTAGTTTCAAATAATTTTAATATATCTATTAATGTAATAAAAAACATATAGGCATATAACATAAATATTTTTAATTTTATTTTATTTATAATATATGTATATATTTATATGTAAGACCAGGCTGTGACGTCATGAATGGCTGAATGACGTCATATAATTTTAAATCAAGAAAAAACTAATAAATATGATTTTCCCGAGGATAAAACCAATACAAAGTGCATGATTCGTGGTGATATATAAAAAAATCTCCTCATGTGAAATTTGGTGTGAAAATAACCCTTTCCTTCCTATCGTCGATCGCTAATACTACCACTTCCGGTTTCCGGAATTGCACCAAAAGTTGATCAATTCATCCCACTGATGCATTAAGTAAATATACCAAATTTCATCAAAATCCGTTGAGCCGTTCAGGCTGTACAGATCTATACGGACGGACAGACGGACAGACATCATGCTAAAAATACTTTTTTCTGTTTAGAAAATACATGATATTTTTTTTTTGTTTATTATAATTAAATTATTATTTATTTAATATTTTTTTTTTTGTTTATTATAATTAAAATTATTATTAAATAAATAGTAAATAATCTCGATACTGCCCAAGATATGTTTGTTGGCCATTCAAGTTAATTATTTTTAAATAGAATAAAAATAATTATTAATACATCTAACGTTTTATGACATCATACTTTTTGAAACGTTGCCACCCCGGAAGCTATCCGACCATTATGCATTTTTTCCACACAATATCTTTGATTCTTTAGTATACCAATCAACATTTAATCAATAATGTTTTTAAAGTCTTATATCGATTACAAATTACAATATTCTCTTTTTCTCTCTCCATGCCCTTGGAATTATAATTTAAAAACAAAACAAAAAATAATAAATATTTTGCAATTTTTAAACAATATTAATAAATATTTTTGATATAATGTATTTAGCTATTTATATGTAGATATAATATTTAAAAAAAAATAACATCGACTTTGTTAATCAATATTGCGATATAAATTATATTTGCTAAATATATAAAAATTTAACCAGGAGAAATTTTTTTTTTATATAAGAGTCAAATGAGGTAATTATAAATTAATACATAAAAAAAGAAGAAAAAAAATGATGTTAGTTTTTTTTTTCATTATGAAACTTTTTGCATACAACTTCAGAATATTAGGAATATTGTAATTTTTTTATCTACTATGAACATCATTCCATGTTCCGCCAATGTTCCTGCTAATCCAAGAATTAATAGAATAGCAACAAGATCAACAACATGGAGAATTTTATTAATCTGAATAATAAATTATTTGTTTAATTTTATTATAATTAAGCTAGAAATAATTTCTAGGAAATATTATACATAAATATATTTATATCAAATTTTATTTAATTGTAAAGTAAAAAATAATCAGCTATCCATCTAATATTAGTTTGATGCATCGCAATTCATCAGGAGTATAATATTATGTTGTTTTAATCATTATTATTTGTTCGCATAGAGTCCTTTTCTTCTTACTATCTCGCCAGAGATAGTATTGCGATCACGAAAATATTCGATGTTGAGATTTTGATGTTTTTATACGTTTTGAAGGTTCCTGAATTATTTTCACTAAGGTTGAGAAAAATGTCTCTCTCTGTGTGTGTATGTATGTAACCAAGATTACGCAAAAACGGTTTGAGCTAGAATGATGAAATTTGGTACATTTGGGGCATTATTCAAAATTCATAGTTTTCTATCAACTTTTGAGAAAAATGTAACTCAACAACGTTTTGATTTTTTTTTCTTCTAAAGTGACCGTAAAAATAAAGATTATGTTTGATAATTTTTCACATGATTAATAATTGTATAAAACTGCCATATCTAGAATTTCATCTTGATTTATTTGCTGAAAGTACCAGAATTAATTTTTTAACACTGCAAATCTCACGCGCCAACACGTGACGTGCCATCAACAAAGTGCCAAACATGCGCTGGTTTAATAAATATTATTTATTAATTTTAATTTATAATTTAATTAATTTAATTTAATTTAAATTAATATATGTTATTTAATCTAATTCAAATTTGCGAGATAGTCGAGTGGAGACACTCCAGATTTTTTTATCAATATCTTTAATAATAATAATTTTTATGTAATTAAAACTCTGCTCTGCAGAACTTGAAGTTGAGAGATCGAAGCTAAACAAGTGCAATTTGTTTTATAATTAAAAAAATATTGAATATAAGTACAAAGTCTGGCTGAATTGGATATAAATCCAAAAACTCCATAAAAAATTAATACAGTGTTGGTATTTTCTATAATTTGTTTAATCGTTTGTTTCTGATTGAATGCAGTTTTTAAGTGCTCCTTCGAGGTCTTTGATCTCCATTAGAGGGTAGAGAAATAGGAAGGGGGGAAATCTTCTTCAGATTTCTAGAATTCATTTTTCTTGCTAGTTGAGGTGAGGGAGGAGTCGGACCAAAACACTTTCTTTTGGCCCCTCGAAATAAAGGGGTATGCCTGTTTTCTGGACGGATGAAAGCGAATCGAAAGGGAAATGAAAAGAGTTGATGTCTTGTGGATGGCGTTCATTCTTCTCGCGTTCCTCCAACCAAAAGCTTTACTGGTCCTCGATAACTACACGAGAGCCCGAAAGCGAGCGAAAGAGATAGCAAGAGATTTCAGAGATCGAGAGTCCGTGGCGAAGGAGTTCGTCGACCTCCAGATCCGAGTTAGTGGGTCAGGCGGCGTTTCACTTTTGCCGGAACGCGCCGTCGTCGCCTCCCTTCATTCGGCCGCGTATCGTTCAACCGACAGCATCGCCAACCGACCGACGCCACGCACGTTGAGTGTGTCAAGTGTGCGTGTGCGTGCGTGCGTGCGTGGGCGTCGTTGTCATCAACCTCGTGCGCGTGTCATACTATTGCCGTACGATTGTGTGCATCCTTATCTATCAATCAATCAACCCAAGTGTTGTGCTTGTTTAAGGGACCAATTTTTAAGGACCAAGTGATAACCCTTTTTTAATCCTGCCACCCCAAGACGGTGTCAAAATTGCCCAGTGCTGTCGTCGGGCCTCCGACAGCACAATGACGGTGATTGATCTGGAAACGATTCTCATCGCCGAAGGCGAACTCCTGGGCAAAGTACTTGCAGGTAAATATCAAAACAAAATAAAACGTCCCTTTTGAAACAAATTTATTTTTTTCATTTGTATATAGATTATTTATTATTGAATCCTTTCATTCATAATAATATGGAATATTATCATTTTAATATTAAAAAATTAATATTAAAATATTAAAATATCTTAAAAAATAAATAAGTATCTTTACTAACCTCAACTGAACACTTTCACTAATTTACTAATAGGAAAATGAAAAAGGTGTATGAAAATATAAATCTATTAATTTTTTTATATATCTGTTTATTAATTTTTTCATTTTTTTTAATTAAATTTAATAATTTATAACCAGGGGATGTTTTGTTTATTATTATAATTATTACTATTAAAATAAATAGGGTTTGGGGGGAGGGCAAGAGGGATGTGTGGCGGGGGATGATGCAAGAAAGACCAGGGCCAACCTTGATATTTTCTGCACAATTGTTTTTAATGTTTTTCCTTTCAGTAGGGTAAACACTTTTGCTTCTGTATTAGTGTTAATCTCGCTCGGCAGGCTTCTTCTGCTTTTCACTTTCATCTATGTTTCCAATGGGGTTCAATCTGGGTCGAATCGTTACCCGTTGCGAGGCTAGTTCATTGGCCCCGGCCTTCTCACTGCATATATATATATATATATATAGATATATAGATAGATTCGCGGACTGCTAGCCTCCTGACAGGCGCTTGCGCGTTTGATCTCCTTGCTAAGGCTTGCAATGAGGTCATGGCGTGATTGTTGGTACGAGGCTAGGTTATTCACCCCAGTCAGGAACTGGGCCAAGATGGAATGACGGAGCGGCCCCGTCAGGTCGTTGCCCTGTCGAGAAATAGGTTACACCTCCGCTCCATTACACTTTCTAGATTATTCGCTAAATGTTGGGAAACGACAACCAAGGTCAAAAGATTTGAGAGGGTAGCCACCCCCTCCCCCTCTGCCAGAGTTGCACTCTTACATGTTTCAACTCACCATTATAATATTTATTTATTTTTTCATATTCTTCATGAAATGGAATCTGTTCAAAAATGAAAGTCTTTCGCTTTTACTTTTCATCTACCTAAGAAAGTCATTGATATTAATATAAAGTACCGGGACCCCGAGCCTCGGCTCGGTACTTAAGTTAAAAAAAATGATTCATTATTATTGGATTTGGCTGGTAATATTAATACCTGAGACACCGAGCTCTCGCTCTACCCTTTAAAAAATATTGATATACAATTCTTTAATTATTTATTACAATTATTAAATGTATTAAATAATATTTTATTGAAAAAATATTAACAATTATAAAACTATCTAAAACTTAATTAATAAAAGAACAATGAATAAATAAATCACGAAAATGGATTAAAAAAATGCACGCGGCGAGTTTCGATCCTTCGAACTCGGGGAGTAAAAACAATTGTTATAACCACTGGTCTAAGATATTTTGATAATAACAAACATATTTTTACCATCTTTCGAGACATTTATTTGTTTTGTTGTTTTTTTTTTGAGAGAGATTAATAAATATATATATATTTTATTAAAAATAAATATTTTTAATTTTATTTCGAAATTAAATAATAAATTTTAAAATATTTTAAATAAAAAAAATATTAATACAATTTCAGTTAAAAAATAAAAATGGATGTCATGTGACGTCACCCATATATAATTTTAAATTAAGAAATAAATAATGAAAATGTACGTTTCCTGAGTAGTTATCAATAAAAATCAATTTTTCTTTATAAATACTATATCTAGTGTGAATTTGAAAAAAATCGTTAGAGCGGTTTTTGAGAACCCATGGCTATATATATATATATATATATACAATTTTAGCTAGCATAATAAGATAAGATTCAAATTTATTTTAATAAACTAAATCATATATATATAATCAATAGGTTTTTTAAATTTGTATATATCTATATATTCTGAAAGTTTATTAAAATAAATTGGTTGTCTCCAATAATATAAATTTGCCAGAGAAAATTTTCTTCTTAATTTTTAATATTTTATTTTTTGAAAGTGAAAACGAATAACAAAATAAACAATATTCTGTTATGGAATTCATAAATACTACTAAACCTACTATTTTACTTTCATTAATTTCATCTACCTATTTGAACAAATTCAAGGTTTCCATTATAAAAATATAAACGAATACTTTTTATAAAACACTCAATATTATCAATTGTGAGAATAGATATAAAAAGGGATCAAATCAATTGATTACAAAGATTATTGTTAAAAATAAATAAAAATACTATCATCTTGTGTGTAAAATGATATCTAACTCAGAAATTAATCAATATCACCTAAATTTCTAAATCTAGTGATACTTGTATATTAAACAATTATATTTTTCATTTCTTTTTATTTAGATATAACCAAATTGTTATGTTAAGAAATGGATTATGATAGTCTATGGTGGGGGTTTATTTAATCATATGAAACTCAAAAAGATATCATACCTATTGTCAATCTTAATTGTTCCTTTATTATCTTAAAAAAAAAGTAAAAAATTTATTAATTAATAATAAAATGAAAATAAAAGATCTAAATCAATTAACTAGTACTATACTAAGTACAATGTGTATATATTTACTGTTATAAAAAATCATTAAGAGGAGATCCAAGAGATTGAATTTAGCCAATTAAATGGCAAAACTGCCATATATGGACTGCACAACTTAGTTATGTTTTTTCGTAAAATTATATGAAATGTTAGTATAGTTTGTACTATACTGTAGTTCAAACTTTTGACGATTGTGCTACACTATAAGTAGTTCAAACTTCTGACGATTGTGCTACACTATAAGTAGTTCAAACTTATGACGATTGTGCTACACTATACTGTAGTTCAAACTTCTGACGATTGGGCTACACTATAAGTAGATTAAACTTCTGATGATGATTTTACTGTCGAAATGCCCATAATATTGAATAAAAGTTGATTTTGAAACAAAAAAAAATAGTTTTTTTAATAATAGCTTACCTTTATTCTTTATGATTTTATTATTTATTTTCAGTTTATAAATTGAAAGTTGTTATAATGGAAAAAATTTTCAGATATATTCGTATATAATTAATTAATTTAAAATGAACCAAATAAGATTAAAAATAAAATATCACTTGATTCTTTATACACCTGTAAAATTATTTCTATTTATTATTTTAAAATAATATGATTAAAAGAAAGGATTAGATAGAGAATTTTGAATAATAAAATCCGATGCTGATATAAATAAATTTATCGGTCTCATTATATATAGGTTATACAATTGAAAAAAAATGAAAACCAAATTAGTATACCAATATAAATAAAAGAAAAAATATAAAAAATAATAATCTTTTTAAACGCTTAATAATATGAAGTAATATATACAAAATCTTTTGATAAACAAAGTGAAAATTATTATTAAAACTTATTATTTATTAATAAAACTATGAGATAATAAATAAATCATAAATAAATAATAGAAATCAATAATTTATAAATAGAGACAATTATTTTTATTTTTATAATTAATTTTAAGTGGTTGATCCCTTAAAATAGAGCATGGTATAAAGTGTTTTTTTTTCTAATTGATATAGAATATTATTATTAGTATCAGTTTTTATAATGTTGTGGAAATATTATGAAAGAGTAGTAATTTACAAATATTTATATAATAAATTTAAAATTTGTAAATTCATAACATACATTAGTACAAAATATGTATAAAGATGGGAAATGGTGAATACCAGTCTAGCGCAGCTTTTTTCTTAGCATCATTAATATGTGAATCAAAATTAATTTTTAATAACGCAAAAACGTAAAACTGTCAAATATTGAAAATTCAATTGGTATTAGAAATTAATTTCTTTAATTTAGATTAATTTATTAATGGTGATCATGACATTTCGTCCATTCATTTACAAGCTACAAGTTTCACCTTCATAAGAACCAAGTCCGAACCGCGACCGACGGTTTGAAGTAAATTAATTTCCAGCTACAGAAACAATTTCAAATAATTTTAATATATCTATTAATATATTAAAAATGGAAAAACAGGAATATCGCGTCTTGATTAAACATACATAAACATACATAAACTAGTGACAGTTGAGCCTCTCGAAATGAGTCATGTTCATTTTCTTGTCTTTTGAAAAATCCCGGGACTTTTCAGCCCATGTAGTAATTTAAGTCAATTGGAGGAAAAAAAAAATTAAATGAATCACCAATGGTGAGTTTCCCACTCTCTTTTTCATTCCTATAAATGTAAAATGAAAATATATATTTAAAATTTTTTTTAAATTTTCAGAATTGAATAGATAGCAAAATTTGTTATTTATATTATATATAAAATTTTAAAAAATATAATTTAATTTTTATATCTTAATTAGTACTTAGTTAATTAATTTGATTACTGTTTTTAATGCATAATACTTTGTTTTTTAAAAAAAAATTAATAATATTGATATACTTTTAATTTAGTTTTAGGTAATATCCATCACTTTTCAATTCAATTATGCATTTCTTTCCCCTCCCCCAATATGAAGACGATCCTTTTCGGTTTCTCTTTTGTTTTTAAACGACCTCTTGTGAAATATAGCCCAGCTCATTAACTTTTGGACTTTCAGCTTCTTCAGAAAGTGAAACGCTGAAGACTTTCTCTGTTGGAAGATTTCCCTCTCAAGCGATTCACTCTCAATCCTCCTTCCACCTGAATAGACCATTTTTAGAACCTTTTTTTTGTTGATTTGTATAGCTCCCCCGAATGGTGATTGTTTGTCTGTTGCAATCCAAGGGCCTTTGCAATTGGTTTGCTTCGAATGTCCAACTAAAAAGTTAGCGAATCTCTCTATCGATGTGTAATATTCGATTGGGTTTTCGTTCGGCGGGGTGACAGCTGACCTCAAAAACAAAAAAAAAGGCGCTGGCAAGTCAACGTCCTAACCTCGTCGGTCGGGAGTCATTGGTCCCTTATGCTTCTATTGCATGGGACCCTGATCGAGGGCCTGGCTTGCGAGGCTAGGCTAGGCGACCTCGACGCGGCCGTTGGCCCCACTCGCGGCTGACCTGCTTCGCAGCTCGCGAAGCTGCCTCCTGTCACCCCCTCCTCGCCACACACCAACCACGCTTCTCCTCCCCCGCCCCCCTCTCACGCTTTGCACAAATCTTGTCCCACTTCGTGGCCGTCAGGGAGGAGGTCGACGTCCGCCAAGTGGGACGCGCTACCAACCCACAAGCGAAACGACCTACCCCACATGACACAGCCCCTCAACCACCCCATCCCTTCATTCCTACAGCAGCACAACCGACGGATCCAATCCAGAGAAATAAAGCATTGACTAATTTTATTTATTAATGGAAAAAACTTGGATTTCTTTTAAAGCTTTCTATAAAAAAAAATTTATTTATCCATCAAGCAAATCAAGATTTAACGAATAATTAAATTATATTAATCATAATTAACTTATCACTCCTCTTTTCTATTCAAATACAATTAAATATTAAATATTATTAATATTGGAAAAAGTTATTTTACTTAAAATATTGTGATTTATATATTGGAAATAAAAATAATAATTAATTTATTAAAATAATATAAACCAAATAATTCAATTAATACTAATATTGCTATTAATATTTTATCGATTATTTTTAAAAGAAGTTCTATGTACAAATTGTTTGTTGTTTTATTTAATTATTGATTTATTTTTTTGCAAATTTCCATTTCACTTAATCGACTATGCGTTTCAAGCAGCTAGTTATATAAAATGTCATTGGCTCCTACTTGTGGTGTTTTTGTTTTCGCATGAACATTTTTAAGTGAAATTCAGAGAAAGTAGGCTCGGAATTGTGTTTGAAAGTGAGATGATGACCAGACAAGTGAGTTTACCACCATCACTTTTTCTCTATCATAACCTGTCTGGTGTTGTTCCAGGTGCATAACGAAAGCTAACTAACCCAAAAACACACTCTCTTTTTTTTATTTCAATTCAAGGATCGATCCTTACCTGTTGATCAATGTAGGTGGGAAAGAGAGAGAAAGATACATAATTTTATTTCAGATATTCGCACACAACTTAAATTTTATTTAGGAATATATATATTAAAAAAAAAATCTGGAGTGTCCCCACTCGACTATCTCGCAAATTTGAATTGGATTAAATAACATATATCAATTGAAATTAAATTAAATTAATTAAATTATAAATTAAAATTAATAAATAATATTTATTCAACCAGCGCATGTTTGGCTCTTTGTTGATGGCACCAAGTCACGTGTTGGCGCGTGAGATTTGCAGTGTTAAAAAATTAATTCTGGTACTTTCAGCGATTCAATCAAGCTGAAATTTTATATATAGTAGTTTTATACAATTATTAATCATGTGAAAAATTATCAAACATATATCTTTATTGTTACGGTCACTTTAAAAGAAAAAAATCAAAACGTTGTAGGTAATGACTCTCTTCCGGTTGAGCTACATTTCTCAAAAGTTGATAGAAAACTATGAATTTTGAATAATACCCATGTACCAAATTTCATCATTCTAGCTCAAACCGTTTTTGCGTAATCTTGGTTACATACATACATACACACACACACACACACACACAGAGACATTTTTCTCAACCCTAGTGAAAATGATTCAGGAACCTTCAAAACATATAAAAACATCGAAAACTTTCGTGATCGCAATACTATCTCTGGCGAGATATTAAAAACTAGTAAATATTTTAATTTTTTATTCATACATTGAACGAACATTTATTAAAGATAATTAATCAATTGATTATATAAATTGAATCCAAATCTTTATATTATTTGAATATTCAATTCCACTATAAATAAATAATAAATGAAAAATTCATGTTAATTTTCCTTTTTTTTCTTTCCCAATCTTTTTCTCCTATAACCCATGGAAAAGTAAGATAGAGGGATACGATGGCCCATATATGTCAACGGCAAGGGCTCACTAGAAGTGTGTCGGAAAGGGTGCGGGGTCGCTGACAGGGCAAGGTCACCGAACTCAGGCCTGGCCAATAAATGGATAGGAGAAGGGTGTGAGGGGTAAGAAGTACCACGCATGCGCTCTACCCTCCCTCCCTCCGCTCCCGTCACCCCTCTGGACGATTGCGCTGCAACTCTTGGCACCCACGACCCAGTTCTTCACTCCCTAAACACCCCACAATGGGAAATCGCTCCTCATTCCATTTTTCTCCCTTCCTTATTCATTACACTTCCTTTTTATAAATGATTTATTGAGAAAACATGTTTACGCTTCCCCTAACTATATTAATTATATAATTTCATTAAAAATTTTTATTACACTATTTTATTTTATTTATTTTTTAATTAAAAATATTCTTAATTGTAATTATTCTGTTATGTATTATTATAATTCCTATTATTTATTTATGAAATTGGAATAAATAAAATATCTAAAATGAGGGGTTCAACTTAAAGGGTGCTTTGATATTCTTTGGATCAATGCGCTGAGGGCGCTGACCCCTTCTGTCAGGGGGTGAAAGTATTCCGAGGTCAACCCACTCCTTTATGAACCGAACAAATACACTATTCGTTTCTTCAACCCTTTTCCTCACCGTTTCTATTTTCTTGAAAAAATTAAATCAAAATTCATTTCGAATAAATTCTCTCATTTTTAATTTCAACATTTAATTTAGAAATTTTTACTCTCTCTATGTTGTTGTTATTGAAATCCTTTTGGTTGATCTCCTATATATGTTTTTAATTTATTATTTTATTTAATATTTTATTTGTTTTCACTTTTACGTGAAAGAAATTTATGTGAAGAATAAAAATTGTATTTATTTAAAAATTATATATAATAGACAATGTTTCATAATATTATGCATTGGCTGATTAATCACATGAGAGGGCCAATTCATTTTCGAGGCCTCCCTTCTAAATATTTTCATTACATTATCAGTTGTAATAAAAAAGGTTGCTGATGTTCAGATTGTATTAATTAAGAAAATTGAAACTTGTTAGTAAAAGAATTTACCCCTGAATATGTACACCAATTTTCATGCAAATCTAAAGATAAGACAGTATTGTGTATACTTTTGCCCATCGTTTTTTTCCCTATCTAAAATAAGCAAAAAAATTTTATATATGCTAAATTTTGAGGCCCCTTGCTTTATGAGGCGCCTCCAGCGCCTGTTTGGAAATCCCTCCCCCCACTGTATATTTGATGTTAAGATAAACATTAATTTTATAATCACATGAGTTTATTGTATCACATTTTTTTTTTATTTTAGTTAATTTATCTTGACTTTCCAAATTAACGATTAAAGATTAAAATCATTAAGGATCGTAGTAGGGTTCTTTTGTTTCTATTTTACCTGTTTACCCCCTCCAACTACTCACTTTTAGTTTTCCTTTCCACTCATCTACCAAGTTTTGAGTAACCGAAACGCGCAGCGATATTTCTTGCACGTTTCGTAAGTGGCTTGTTTTTAGGGTTTCACTTTTGCCTGGCTCAAGGCCCCGGCGGCCCAGATCGCTCGAGTCGAGGACCCGAGTTCGATGACCAGGTGATTTCCTCGCGCTAGTTCCCGTCGAGGCCATGGGATGGAGACACCTTCGAAGCCTCCACTTTTAAGACCTTCTAGCCCTTCCAAATTAAGATATTGATATTCATTTTTCTTTTCGTAATTTTAATCAAATTACATATCTCTTAATTTTGTCCATAAATTAAAATAAATAAATAAAATGAAATTTTTCTTTATTTATATATAATTCAAATTTTCGATGATTCAATTTCTAATTTTATATATCCTTATACATATTTTATTAGTGAATATTGTTTTGTTAATTTAGAAGATTTAGCTTTAGTTCCATGGAGGGGAGGCAAGATTAAGTTTAAACGTGATTGGATTGCGAGGATATTCGTAGAAAAGGAAAGCATTTCCAAAATAGATGATAATATGTCAGTTGTGATTAGTTATCCTTCTTGCCACGTGAATGGTTGACGTCACACGGCACACGGGGTTACGTCGCGTGATCATCACCCTCTGCCTCCCCATAACACATACAGACATTCACCTCTCCCCACCCCGTGACTGGCGCCACGTGCTATAATGACGTCAACTCGAAGAACAAACCCCCTGAAAGAAAAGAGTGAAAAAACATCTGGTTCAAATGAAATTTGAAAAGACTTGATGATTACTTATTTTTTAACTTTTACATTATAATTATTTATCTCACTCCATATTTAATTCGTTATCCTCCACCATTATATGTGAATATCTTATATTAATAAATAATTAATTAATAAACAATAAATAATTAAAATAATATTAATATTTATAATTGTTTTTCTTTTTGTTTTAGGTAAGTTTCGGAAAATGGTCTATTACATTTATTCTATGAAACAAGATTGGGTAAGCTAAATAAAATATTTAAAATTTCATTATTTCATTTGACTAATGTTTTTTTTAATAATAATCCATCATTAATTAAAATTTTTAAAATATAGATTACAAAAAATAGATATTTTTCTTACTTCTCTTAAATTTATGTAAATAAACTCTAAAACAAATGAATAGTATTTTAAATTATCTATTAAGCAATATACTTTTTGTTAATTTTTTAAACAAACTTAGAATTCGATGACCAATAAAACTAAAAAAAAAATATGTTTGATGGTACCGTATAAAGTATGTTCTTTGTTTTATTTGTATTCTTTGAATTAATTGATTAAATTTTTTAATTGATCAGTAAACATATTAATCAAGTTAGAAAATATTATTTATAATCAATTTAAACGGATACAAATTTCAATTTTTCTGAAATATTCATAAGAAACAAATTTTTTTATATAAATATAAAAATTCATATTAAAGATCAAAATCTAAAAAGGAAATATTATTTATCGAAAGTTTAATTGTAAAATTGAGAATTTATAATTTAAAAGAATCAGTTATGTAGCGTTGTTTTTTAAAGAGATTATTTTTTGATGTGCATACTTTTTTCGCAAGAGGACGCCATGTGTCACTATATATTTTCTATTCTTTTGTTTTTTTAATATTGATATTACAAAAATTGAAAATTTCATTTCATTTACATTCTAATTAAAATTGTTGGTTTGTCTAATTTATATATCTATAACTTCATCAAATATTGAAATTTCATCTTAATTTTTATTAATAGAAAACATTTTCTTATCTAATGATTAATAATTTTTTCAATTATAATTAGATTTCATATATATACATATTTAGTAGTTATTTAGCGCCGATTAAAAAAGTTATATAAATTATTTAAAATTTCAGCAACAAAAGCAAATTTTTGTGTTACCTTTTTTTTGAAAAATAAAAATATATCTCTTTTTATCTTTTATTTGTTAAAAAAGAATTTGTGAGTGGGATAGGATAGGTCAGTGAACCAAAAAAAAATGTATTTTTGTTCTATTTTTCATCTCATCAAATTCAAAAACTCTAGAAAAGAAAATACATTTAAGATATATTTTAACGTCCTCCCACTATTTTCTCTTTCTATTTTTTTTCACACTCTCTCAATTGATGTTTTAAAATCGCAAGTATAAATAATTACGCTACAAAAATAGAGTAGTTAACGTAGGTCAGCGCTCCGCTGTCTGCCGTCTTTACTGTTTGCTATTCGTTTCATTCAAATAAAAAAAGACAACATTCACATTGAATGGTGAATTCACTATTCGATCGTTGAACTTGAATTATCAATTACTTACTCTCTGATTTAATTTGATTCTATGAATATTAATATGGTCATAGAGTGCACTCTAAGAGGACGGTTGGGTGGTGGGTGTAAGTGAGGAGAGGAAGAGGAGGGTTGTCAAGTGACGAAGATGCAAGTCACTGAACCCGCAATTCCTTTTCATGAATATTAGTTACTAACGGTTACTAACTCATTGCATGTCAATGACAATCTTACTTTTTTATCCAATTTATATATTTTAATTTTCCTTGTTTTTTTTTTAATAAATATTAATAATTAATAAATTTATTAAAACCTTTTATTTGGTTTAGTTCATCATTTTTGTTATATTTATCTAATCTGATATTATTGAGTCGGTTGCGGCCATGAATATATTTATTTGTAAATCTTTTTTTTTAATTGAATTCAATAAAGATTATTATTAATATTAATACATTTATTCAACTAATATATATTATTGATCAAATTTAAATTTATGGTTGTATTTTATTTTATTTCAAATTATCTACGTTAAATTTAATATTTATTTTTATGATTTGTGAATTTTTTTCATAAAAATTGATAAATAAGATATGGAACTATTTATTAACAATGCCTATTATATTTGACACGTGCATTTCTATATTCAATTTATAATTTCATTGACAAAAGAAAAATTTAATAATATATATTTAGTATTCCAAAAATACGAACAACCCACTTCAAATGAAAACAATTGAGAATTCTATATTAAATGGCAAGTATAAATGCCTCGTCCAGGGGTGATAATAGAGGAATGGGGGAGGGGAATGGGAAGGGGGATGTTGGTCTATTTTGGTGTCGGTAGCCCGGGCCCCAATGAATGGCAGAGGGTCGCGTGGCCGCGAGACGCAATCTCTTCCCTCCCTCCCTTCCACCCCGGGACGCATGCGCAACACCCGCGCAGCGCGATGGGGTTGGCGCCCTCGACGCACAGCCACCCTGCTCAGCAGCACTTCCTCCCGGGCGCTGCTCGCCTCATCATGCTCCACCAAGCTACCTCCGGGCCAGGTAAAAGACAAATCATCGTCAATTATACACCTACCAATACTCAATAATCTTCATGACATTCAATGACATTTTAAATCCCGGCAACCTCACTTTTAAAAAATTCTTATTTATTAGAAACAATCTTACAAATTTTATAAACAGTGATTGGCGCTGCTACCTAGCGGCTAGTTAGCGAGTTTTCACATAACTATCTGTTTCGCCGCTAGATCGCACCACTGTTTACACAACTTTTTCTCAATTCATATTTTATTAATAATTTCTTAAGTAATGATTAAACAATTTACATTAATTTTTTTTTTTGAAATTTATATAATCTTTATTATTCCTCTTTAAATTTTGTAAAATCATTTTTTTTTTACTTATTTTTTCATTTTTTTTTTTTTTTTACTAAGTTTATTTTTTTAATCTCAACTTGAAAACTAATCTATAAATCTATATTTATTTATATCTTTTTCTCTCTTTTTGTATTATTCTTTAGGGATGTGTAGGCGTATTAGATGAGTGGGTGTGTGTAGGAGGGGAAGGGTCATGGAAAGGTGCAAGGCTTTAGCCACTTGCCGGATTGTTTTGGTCATTGGCCTCTGTTATGTTCGTGGGCGTCTCTCTCTTTATTTCTCTCTCCGTGGCTGCGATTTGTATTGGTTTAGGGTCGTTGGTCTTTCCCCCACCCTCTTTATTTGTCGTGTAATTGCAAACAATTATCACTAGGCAACCGCTCATATTTACTTACATACCTCCTTACTATAAATTCTCCCACATTCATTCACACGACAAACACCCAATAAGAATGCTTTCAGTGTATGTCATTGAAGAATAGAAACGGTATCAAAATTAATCAATTGCAATGTGTAATTTGCATGGCTATTAATTAATTAACATACTGCAAAACTGTATAAAAGCAAAATAAATAAATAAAAATAAACAATAAATATAACTTAATAATATATTTCCCTAAATATATTTTTTTATAATTTCAAATCCTATAATTTTATATATATAATAATGAAATTGAATTAAAGATTTTCATTTTAATTTTACAGAATTATAAATGTATATTTTTTAATTAAAATTTTTATTTATATGGGTTGTTGTTTTAATTTTAAGTTTTAATAGACCATTTAGATGTGTGCATGATTTTAGTGTGTTTATGTGTGTAGCTTAAAGCGATTACTGCGAGGTCTTTGACCCACATTGAGGTCACTCTATTGTGCGCTGCTGCGCTAACTCAATTAGCGAAAGTAATGGCTGCATGGCCTTGGACTCTGGAGGTGAACGGCCCGAATCCACCCCACCCCCTTCACCTTCTCTTCCCACCACCCTCTCTCCCATCCCCACCCAGTTCACACTGGTCCCTACTCTTTTTCTCGCATTCTGCCCCACCCCATCCATTTGTCTCTCCCTTCCCACAAAGCTCACCATCAAACCCACTCAACGTCGCTGACCTAAAGTTCGCAAATTACACAATAAATAAATTAATTAATACTTTTATTTTAATAATATATTATAAAAATAATGAAAAAAATATTTTTATTTTAATTTAATTAATTAAAGAATTATTTTTATTAAATTATATTATATTTTTTAATTATGTTTTTAATATTAAAGCATTATCTCTTCAATAGAAGGTCATTAATTTTTTATTGATGAATATAAAACTTTTCTGTACCTTTACCTATATTTAAAATAAAACACATTTTTAAATTTAATTTTAAATCATATAAACAATCTTTTTAACATCTCACTCTAATTAAATAATCATACACTTAATTTATTTTTGATAAATAGACATTTTAAATTTAAAATTTTTTTAAACATATTTATACGTTTATATCTATTTTGAAAAAAATTATATATATTTTGTGGAACATTGTTCTGTATTTTTTTTATATTATTATTTAATTTAAATTTTTTATTTTCATTACCTAAGGACCCTTCAGCATTAATTGAAAGGAAATCTTATTTTTATTGAACTAGTTTTATAATATTGAAATAAGAATGAGATAGAGATTGGCTTTCTAACAGATCAGGAACAGCCCTGACTTGTCAGGGATATATTTTTATGATCTATTACTTCCAAATTTTATCATGTATTAAACAATTTTTGATTAAATTTAGAAAAAAATTTTTTCGAAAATCTTATAGAATTATATATAAGAGTATATATATCTCTTTTAGGAAATAAATAAATATTTATACTTCTTCCGGTTAAAATGATAAACTTGTGATTTGAATCGTAATTTTTTTTATAAATTTTTTATTTTAATTATTGCTAATTATGAACAAAATTTTAATCAGATTTAATTTTTATCAGATCCTTCTTCCAAATATTAAATTAAATGCAGGTATTATGATTTTAAAATGTCCATAGAAGAATTAAATTCCACTCTAAAACATTTAACTCTTGTAAAATTCCACATCATTAGTGAAAGTTCTGAAAGTTCACTATTTTTTCCATTCCTTCGGGTCTAACTAAATACACCATTTTTCATGATTTCATGCCAGCCCTTAATTATATATCAAAACAAATAAATAAAGTACTTCATTTATTTTAAAGAATAAATTTAAAAAATAAATCGACAATAAAAAAAAAATGTAAAAAAATAAATAACTTTTTTTTTTCCTTTAATATTTATTTATTTTCAAACTTGAAAAATGAGGGGTGAACGGTACAATTGTTAAAGATTTTGTGAATGGTAGAAAAAAAACAACCCAGGTCCCAAGGGTTAGTGAACTGGGCTAGTTGACTGGTCTTCAAATAGGACAGTATTCCATTTCCATTCTCCCACCTTACAAATCTAACCAGAGATCCAACCTTCAGGTTATCCCTTTTAAAGAAAGACCTTTAACGAAACCCAAAAATTCTTTTTAATATTTTAAATATCTGTTAACAAGAAAAAAATCGAGAGCAATTGAAAAATTAAATCAAAACCAAATTAATTATTACTTACCTTGTTTTAAATTTAATCTTTCTTATTTTAAATTGCTCTTTTAATTAATATATTTTCTAATGGGGGGAAGTATTTTAAAAAAATTTAAAAAAACAAAAGATTTATTAATAGTATATATTTTAGTTTCTAAAGTATAGTTTTTAATTAAATATATATATGAATTGTGTCCATTATTCTATATTTTACTATACTATTGCCTTTTTAATTATTATTATTTATTAACATATCCAATTAGGGAACCATCTTCGAAGGAATTCCAACTAACAAAATTATCTATTTGTATATTTTGTTTTATTTAAAATATATTTTCATTGTTTAATTTGATTTTTTTAATAGTAAAATATTAAAATAGATTCTTAGTTAATGTGTTATTTTTAAAGCAAAACCAGAATGATTTCATTTGGTAGGCGGGTGAGAAGTGGTGGATGGACATGTGCATGATTTTATGCGTAAACGCTGATTCCCTTTAGATCTCTCTCTCTCTCTCTCTCTCTTTCTTGTAACTCCTAATGATTTGATAATCAGAAGGGCAAGTGAAACGTGTGTAGTCGCAAAGTGTTTTGTCGACGAAAGCATGGCTAACTTAGCAAGGTGAATGACCTCACCTTCCAAGCGACACCTGAAAGCTTCGTTTGTCTACCTTGATTATTATATATATGTCTCTCTCTCTCCGTGTGTGTGTGTGTGTGTGTCTGACGTCATTAAGTACTGGTCTTAACGGGTTATTTGAAGTGATGACTACAAAATTCAAACAGAATATAAAAATTGGATTTATTATTATTATTATTATTATTATTAGTTTGGATGATATTGTGTGATGACTGAGTTGAAGTTATGAAGAATTGCATGACCTCTATGTATTCCCAATAATAGAATTAAAAAACGATAGTTAAGCTCCAAGGAGAACAAAATTATATTGTACTAACTTGCTGTCTATATATGTACATTGGAGTATAAAATAAATAAATCTAAAAATAATAGAGTCTAAAATAAATAGCCATAGAATCCATATTCATCGAGATGTTCCTTAGGCTCCTCTCTCTGCCAATTCCTTCAAATTTACTTATATTGTCATTTCAACGTGTTCTTGATCTATCCACCATTGCATTCTACAGTTTAATTTATTTATTCATAATATTTCAATAATAGTAATAATAAAAATATAGATTTAAATTTTGTAAAAAAAAAATTGAATAATTATATGATATAGTCCTTTTATATTTTTTAAATTTAATTTAAATCAGTCTGTTTAAAATGAGTCATTGTGTTTGTAGATTAATTTTGTTATTTAAAACATATATATATAACAGGAAATAGGTTTTAGATGACAAAGTATAAAAAAAATTTAAAAAATGAATCATTAATCAAATTAAAAATTTAACTTTTAAATAAAAATCAATCATTATATATAACAATTACACAAATAGCATTAATCCAAAACAGATGTCCTCTTAGTTTACCCAAAAGTGACCATTGTGTTCTAAAAAGCAAAAATTAAAAAAAGATCAAAGGTAAGTTTTTCTGGAAATATTCGACCCTATTTACTTGTTTTTTTTTAAATTTTTACCGATATTCGATTAGATTTTATACCTTAAATGACTATGAACCTTCATATCTCTAAGAAAACAATTTAAAACTAACCACCTATTGTTCACTGAACAATACATTCATATTTTCTTCTGCACAATGTACAAGTCAAGAATGCGATTTTTACAATAAGATGATTTACAATTCAGTATTATTGTTATTATTTTTTTTTAAAATTAAGTGCATGGAAATAAGAAATATTAAGGCAACCCAAAATATTCATAACAATACCTCCCTTACTATCGTCGGTCGGTAAAAAATCAATAACCATTCCTTTTCTAAAATTTACTAACCCATTATAATTTTCGTTTATAGTTTATTTGAAATTATCTTATAAATAAGTTAATAGAAAAACAAATTATATAACTACATATATAATACTTATTTAGTTTTTTCATGAAGATTTTAAAACTTAGGTCACTTTGTTTATATAATGTTTATATTATCAGAGTTATATTCTTTCATATTCATTTTTTAAGAAATATAACTTTATTATAGTTATTTTGTAGCAAGTAAGAGTAATACTGTTTATGTGAGTATGTAGCAAGTAAGAGTAATACTGTTTATGTGAGTATGATAAGAATAGGATAAGAAATATTATTTTTTCATAAAATGATTTTAGTCTTCAAATATCACATGATAAAAAATTATTTTATGAAAGTGCACTTTTAAATTAATCGTATTTTTATTATTTTGGATTTAATTGATTTGTTTTTTAATTATTTTGATATTGAATTGTTGCCAAATAATAGAATTGTAGTAGATCGATGTATAGAATTGTGATATTTAACGGTTACTCATATGAATATTGTTTTTTTTTTTTTTGAATGGAGTGAGTCATTACGAGAATCGCTTAACGTCATCATTCAATGACTCCTCAGGTGGGGTTTTTGGCAATGCACTTCACCTGCAGAAAATATGACTTCGTTCCAACCTCCCTCCTTTTCATTCTAGTGTCCTCATACTCGTCGACGTTGATTTTCCTTATTTCCGCCCACGAACTTTCTTAGAATTATACGGGACTTGACTTAGCTTTACGAGGCGCCGAGGCAGAAGAGATGCATACATTGGAACTTCCCAATCGTCACGCTTATGACATCACTCGGAAAACAAAGAGAAGAGCAAGCAAGCAACAAACTCCGTTTGATTAGTAAACCCCCCCTTCCATCTTTCTTTCTTTCTCTCTCTCTTATTTTATGTTATCGGTCAATAACATATAAGGAAATGAATCCAAAACAATTTATTACCTTTAGATTTTAATAATAATAATAATAATATATAGCTCAAATAATTTAGATTCAAGATCATTTTTTTTTAAGAACGAAAATGAATAATAATAAATATTTTCCCATTTTTACTATCTCGCCAGAGATAGTATTGCGATCACGAAAATTTTCGATGTTGTCATTACCTGCAACGTTTTGATTTTTTTTCTTCTAAAGTGACCGTAAAAATA
This sequence comes from Labia minor, assembly GCA_963082975.1. NCBI lineage: Eukaryota > Metazoa > Arthropoda > Insecta > Dermaptera > Spongiphoridae > Labia > Labia minor. The sequence goes on from OY720347.1 coordinate 68,454,494, forward strand.
AAGATATATGTTTGATAATTTTTCACATGATTAATAATTGTATAAAACTGCTATATATAAAATTTCTGCTAGATTGAATCTCTGAAAGTACCAGAATTAATTTTTTAACACTGCAAATCTCACTCGCCAACACGTGACGTGATGCCATCAACAAAGAGCCAAACATGCGCTGGTTGAATAAATATTATCTATTAATTTTAATTTATAATTTATAATTAATTAAATTTAATTTAAATATAATATATTATGTTATTTAATCCAATTCAAATTTGCGAGATAGTCGAGTGGAGACCTTCCAGATTTTTTCATTCTTCAAAGTAGTCAATATTGTGTGGTTATAAGATATAATCTGTTAGAAAATTTATTTATTTTTAACTAAAACTTTCAATTATTCTTTATTTAATGAATTTATCTTTGAAATTAGACTTATGAATTAATAATAGGATTAAAAATAAAAGGGATACAGAAATTATTAATAATATATACAATTTTTTAAATAAGCAATTTAATTATTATTTAAAAAAAAACTAATGTTGATGGAAAATTGTATACTTATGATGCCTACTTTTTTAAAAGTCTAGGATACTAGTCGTTTAAATATAGATTAGTTTAATAGTATTGAATGATAAGACCTAAAATAAAAAAAAATATATAAATATAAATTTAAAAAAAATTTCTACTCCCTCTAGATCGAGATTATGATATATTTAATATTAAAAATATAGAGACAATAAACAATAAAATAAAAAAATCTGGAGTGTCTCCACTCGACTATCTCGCAAATTTGAATTGGATTAAATAACATATATTAATTGAAATTAAATTAAATTAATTAAATTATAAATTAAAATTAATAGATAATATTTATTCAACCAGCGCATGTTTGGCTCTTTGTTGATGGCATCACGTCACGTGTTGGCGAGTGAGATTTGCAGTGTTAAAAAATTAATTCTGGTACTTCCAGAGATTCAATCTAGCTGAAATTTTATATATAGCAGTTTTATACAATTATTAATCATGTGAAAAATTATCAAACATATATCTTTATTTTTACGGTCACTTTAGAGGAAAAAATCAAAACATTGTAGGTAATGACCCTCTTCCGGTTCATTTACATTTCTCAAAAGTTGATAGAAAACTACGAATTATGAATAATGCCCATGTACCAAATTTCATCATTCTAGCTCAAACCGTTTTTGTGTAATCTTGGTTACATACATACACACACACACACACAGAGAGAGAGAGAGAGACATTTTTCTCAACCTTAGTGAAAATGATTCAGGAACCTTCAAAACGTATAAAAACATCGAAAATTTTCGTGATCGTATTACTATCTCTGGCGAGATAGTAAAAATTTAAAGGAACAAAAGTAATAATAACGATATTGAGAGATAAGGAAATATAATTTTTATATATATTAAACGTTGAAAAGAAGAAATAAGGGAGAGGGGAGGGGAATGTGATGGACATATTTACATTTGAGATATTTGCAGAGTCGTTGACATGATAACAGGTCGTCATTTTTTTTCTTTGATATCATCAGACTCAGTAAACAGGTGGAGGAGGCTGAGGTCGATGTCCGATATGAGTCTCGAAAATTCGCCTCTCATTAGCGTTTCTACCTAGGTCAGGAATTTAGCCTGTAGCTTTATTATATTTATCATCGTCAGTTTCTTTATATTTTATCAAAATGACATTTCTCTTTAGATATTTTCGATAAATATATTATAATTGCTCTTAATTGGTTATTTTTTTAGGTTATATGTATATATCTTTTTCTTGGAATGACTCATTTATACCAAAATCAAATTGACTTTTGGAAATTGTGCTCCAATATATATATTATATTTTTCAGTCAATTTTCAAAATAAAGAAATATGTTATTCAATATTTAACTAAGCTACTTCAATATTTTCCTGATAAATGAATATTATTTTAATAAGAAATTAAATATTTATTTTATTATTTTATTGTTTTTTACAAAACAAAAAATGGTATATAGTTTATACACTCATATTCCAAATATTATGGAATTATTATTTAATTTAATTAAAATTACATGATTACATAGAAATATTGTTTGTATCAATGGTTTACATTTTAATTTAATTTTTTGACTGAATTAATATCTTAATTAAATATAATTTAAATTATTAAAAACCTAGTCATATTTTGTCTCAGAAATAAATAGCGAGCATTCCTTGAATTTATAACTAAACAATTACAATATTCCAACTAAAACTAAATACACCTATCCCCCGATTTACACGGTACTTGTTTTACACGTTTTCGCTTTTACACGGTTTTCCAAATAAGTTTTTTTTTTTTTTTCGTTTTTATCGCACTCTACTAAATGCTACTGTGTACACATCTCATGGGGAATCCCGAGCTTATGTGCTGACTTGCTGCACATGCACACTGTGTCTGTATTTCTTCGCATAAAATTAAAGTTTTATCTACGGAAAATTGTATTTGAGTGAAAGTTTCACCGTTTCAGAAAGATTTAATTTTCCATATTCCAACCTTCGATTCCGAAAAAAAGAATGAGAGTAATTTCTGATAGTGATGAAGGATAATAAAACACCTTTGGTTTTATTTTTTGTTCTTCTGTTTAATGTATTGTAATTAAATAAAAAACAGTGTTTCCGTAATATATTACATATTTTAACCTGTCAATGCATTTTATTTTTATTTCTGTGTACACCTAAAAATATTGAAAAAATCACAACTTTTAAATAGCAAAATTATGCATTTTCTGCAAGCTTTTCGATTTACACGGTTTTGACTTGAAAATTTTCAATTTTCGATTTACACGTTTTTCTCAGGAACGTATCTACCGTGTAAATCGGGGGATAGGTGTAATTGACAAAAATATTGGCTAAAATTATTAGAAATTGTAATTTTTAGACACGAGAGTAATATTTTTTTTTTTTTAATTTTAATTGATTCTGAATATTAATATTTTAATTGTTTAAAATTCAATTTTGAATTTTTTTTTTTGTTCGACTTTTAACATTCCAATTATTATTTTTGAAATTCTTCCTTTTGAATGGCCATGAATACTTCCGGGGTTACGTAGGGGTGGTGGATTGGGGGGAGGGTTGCCATGTTTCTAAGGCAACGTTGCCTTTCCTTGTATCGTCGACCTTTGTCTAACCTGGGTCAGCTCCCTAAAGACAAGAAAAAGATTCTGTGTGTAAACTACTTTACTTTTACCCTATAAACTTTATTTTTCATTCCTCATTATAAATTAAAGATAAATTAATAAAATAAAAATAAAAAAATATTAGAAATTTAATTCCGGTATTAATAAAAAAAAAACAATTACTTAATACTCTCTCCCTCTTACTTAACCTACTCTCATTCATATAATATTATATATATATATTATTGTTAAAAATATGCTTATCATATTATTTGATGGTAAATTTATCATTCTTTTTTCTATGACTTTTGAAAGCCAAATTTCACCCTGTTGTTAAATAATAATTAGATTTTAATTAATTCTTATTGATTGATTGATTTAAATACATAGAAATATATATTAATCAATTTTATCGGTAGAAATAAAAAAAAATCTCATTTTAAATGTTTAATTTTTGACATGTTGTGTTTTTATTCTTATAAAGAGCCAAAGTGGCTAGGTTGATAGGCATTTGGGAAGGCCTCGTGATGTTAGGTCTTCGACCCGATCAGGTCTTCGACCCGCGACCAGCCACTTCCACTGTGTGCGAAAGTGAAGTCTTGGACGAGTCAGCTCCGGCCCTATTATCCACGATCATTTACCAACACACATACACGCAAAATATAGAGTTCTTTTTTTCTTTTTCTTCGGACTTATATATTTATAAGCATCCGTTTGCCTCTGGGATTGAATTAATTGAAAGTGGTTGTAGAAATAAGAAGGATGGAAATCTCTCGAAGTGATGATGAAACTGGTCGAAAAATGCCCTTGCTGGGGGGAGTATAAGGAGGGGGGGGGGGATAAAGGTTTACTCTCGTCTGGCGTTTAAGGTTACCGGTCCAACAGGTCCCCCCATTTCTTTAATGGACAAAAAATATATCAACTTTTTTTATAATAAAAAAAAAAATCTATAACAATATTGCATATCACAGGTCATTCACATTTGCTTTGAATTCCATATATCGATCGATTGAAAATTACATTAGGTCATTGACTAATAATGGAATATTTCTTCGGCACTTAATATTATTATTATTTTTTTTTTATTAAACTAAAGGGTCACTTCCTACAGAATCTGTTAAACAACGGACCTCTAATTTTTGACTTTTAATGTCACCGTAACCAATTAAAATACGATTCTAAACCCTTTAGAACTGATCAATTGTTGTTGTCCATTCCCAGCTTTTGGAGTTGTTATTTTTTGCACACTTCCTTGTTTCGTGAAGACAGGGATGTTATGGGTGAGGAGGGTGAAAAAAAGCGGGACTCTTGTTCTGTTTGATTTTTTCACTTGTGCCGATGATTGACATCGGTCTTCTTGGTATTGTCTCTCGAATTCTAAGGACATTTATTTTAAAAGGGTATGTTTTTGTGACTATATACACAGTTAGGGTGAGAATTTATGACCAGGAAGAAGCCTCAAGAGAATAAATCTTTAAATCCCTTTCAATAGCTACTAAGTATTATACAAACAAGAAACAGAAGCGATTTGGAATTGAACCCACCCACGTATGTTGCTTTAATCAGTTTGGCCATTGACCCCACTTCAATACCAGATGCGTGCGCCTGTAATATCGGCTTCCCACTTTACTTTAATATCTTTAATTTTCATTAAAGAAATTTAATTCACAACTTGTTTTTATAATGAAATAATATTTTACTGTATAAGATATATTTATTTATAGGAATATAATAATCATATAAATAGATTAGATTATATTTTTTTTTTATCAGAACTAGAAAATTGTTTCAATTAGGTCGTTTTAATGACCTAAAATGTATCTTAAATTTAGACATATAATTATACTTTAATGTGATGGTTGGGACTTGTTATTCAACTCATTTTCTCGGTTTGAACCTATTATCAGTATCAGATGTTTTTTTTTTTTCAATTGTCTAGCGCCCCCTTGACAATAGAGTTATTCCATTGTGGTATTCTCTTTATGATGGGAGGGTCAGAAAAAAATTTAAAAATTGCAACTTTTTTGATTTTATACTAAAATAAAATATATTTTTTTAAAGATTAGAAGAAAATACAAGTTTTATTTATTATTATTTTATTTTTTTAAATAAATAATTTCCAAAACGTCTCTTCACTCTCCCAATCATTTTAATTTAAAAATATTTTTTAAAAGTAATTATTTTGATAAATAATATATTTATAAATATTTTATATATATTAGATGAAGAATAAAATTTTGTAGCAATAAATACTCAGCAATACTTGCGATATTTTTAATAAAATTAATAACATTATTTTTCTTTATTGAATTATTTTATTTTTTTTATAAAATAATAGTTAAATGAATGTATAGTTAATATTACTTCATTTATATTACATTTATTTTGTCATTATTAATTTTGTTGGTTTGTTTTTTTGGGTGTTTATATTTGTATATATTTTTAAGAGTGGAAATCTGTTACTCATATAATAACACATCATATTTGATTATATAACTTACTTATTATTTTAATAATAATACAAATAAAATTTATATGATTCCTTGTAGGATTGTGGCGTTGAGTGTTTACGATGAGTTACGAGAGTTATCTTGCTATATACATATTTTGTCAAAGATTTTTAAGAAAAGATGGAACGTTCTGGAAAAATGACTGGGATTACCATCAAATCAACATCACCTCCTCCCCCTCCACCTCCTTCACTCGTTCATTCCTCTCCCTTCATTTACTTCAGTCCAGTCAACGAACTGCAGGACCCGTTATCCATGTGACCTCTCTCCTTCTCTTTCGCTCTTATACGGCCAAATCCATTTGCTATTTGCACTCAAGCCTCGGCAGCACACACACACATACACACACGCAAACACATATCGTGCAAATCGTGATGACGAAGAATGCAGTATAAAATTTCCGGATTTTACGCCATTTGTGGCTCTCTACCCATACTACCCTATATATATATCCACGCTCTATCTCTATTTGAAATAAATTCTAGAAATATTGATATAAAATCAAGATTAGTAGTCCAAGTTTAAAACTTTTTTGTATCATAACAATCCATCCTCTTTCTAATTTATAATACTTAAAGCCACAAAATTTTTCCCTTTTCTCCACTAAAAAATTTGAATTAATTTTTTATCTTCTAATTTTTTCCTATTATGATATTTTTAGCCATAAATTAATTTGTTTTTTTATAATATTATACAAACAAGAATTCATTAAATAAAACTTTTTTATATCTATATAAGAAAAATAAATAAATTTTTAGCCAAACTATAATAAAAAGGAGAAATACAGATTAATGAGTCTTTTAAAAAATAAGAAAATACTAAAGAAAGGGTCATTGCTCGTACCCTGCTTGCTGCCTGCCTCCCCCCTTACGTTACCCAACCTCTCGAATCCAACTCCCACTCAATTTTTTTATATAAATCTTAAATTAAAGATAAAACATAATTTAGCATCAAACTTTTATATTTAGAAAAGGCACTGTTTTCTAATTATTTTTGAAAATTTATTTGAAAATTTCTTTACACAAATTTTAAAATAAAAATTAATATATTTGTTTTTTAATTTCGCATTCCCAAATATCAATGCTGATTCTACTAATTTCTAAAATTATAAATTTCTTGTTGTTTTTTTTACTTTTCATTTTACTTTCTTTATTCTAGGATTAAAATCTTTTTTATACATGTCTATTCACAGATATCTATTTTATAATATATATAAATTAATTTATTTTATTTTAATTATTATTATTATTATTACTTTATTATAGTAAAATATTAAATACTATATAGATCTATAATGATATATGGATTAATGTAAAATTTGAAATGATATTAATTTTAGTAAGATCTATTTTGGTGTTTTGGATAATTTATATTCGGCAGAGAAGAACAAAAGGTTCAACGACATTTAATCCAAACAAAATGACGAGTTTGACGTCATTTATTAGTCGACCCCAACCCTGGATAGGTATTACTAACGTTTTATTATACACATTCACACATCATAAATAATTTTTTTCTCTGCCTCTCTCACTCTATCTCTTTCTCTAAGTCATTCAACTCTTCGATTGATTTCCTAGCGTGACTCAGAAGTGCCCTGGCACCAAACAGACGGGAGATACTTTAATGTTCTTCCACTCACTCATCATTGTCACCTGCTTTGCCCTCTCAACACCATTTATAGAATAATTATATACGAAATCAAAGAATACATACATATTAATCGATTCTTGTATAAGATTAGTTAAAAACAACAAAATTTGAAGTATAAAATGATGATATGATTATTAAATTGAAAAGAAAAGAAAAATTCTTCTCACTCTTATTTGCTTGTTACTTCTTCTTGAAAGGTGTAAACTTTTTCTTTTTTTTTTTTTTTATCCTTCTCTCGGAGAATGCTTTTGCAGTGAGGGGTCGCTGGTTCGATGCCCCGCTCTACGAGGGCAAAGTACTCTCTTTCTCTCTTTCTTTCGTGCTGAGGTGAATCTCCCAAGAGAAGTTGTTTCATCTCACTAACATAGCTCGCAAAACACCATGACCAATTTACCTAGCGTTCTTGTTCTTAAAAAAAATAAAATAAAATAAATATAAATAATTATTAATTTTTTTCTATAATACATTTCATTATTTAATAAAGATACAATCTTTTGATTAAATTTATATACCCTTGATATGGTAAAAAAATTGATTTTTTAAAGTATAATATTATATAGTTTGTGCCTAAACATCGATTTAATCCTGACTCTCCAAACTTAATAACGAAGAATCAAATCAATAGTTTTCTATAATTAAAAATAATTATTTTAAATAATGTAATTGTAACGATCTTAGATCGCGAAAGTAATTAATACTAAACTAAAAAGAAATAATACAAAATATAATTTATTCTTATACATATTTAATCAATTGATTTATAATACTATTATTAAATAATTTAATTATTTAATTAAAGACAAGTAAAGTTTATTTTTTTAAATACATATTATTATTATTATCGCGATCCTATCTATTTAAATCCAGATTAATTAGTTTACTCAATTATTTATTTTGATTCCATCACAATAAATATTTCCATATTTTATTATAAATTTTTGTGAACTTGATGAGGTTTGAACTTTCATCCTCAGGTTCAGTAGTTGAGCATTTTACCACGTGATTTCTTGATTAATAAAAAAATTATTATAATTAGATACAAATAAAATATTATTGAATTTTATTTCTTAATAAATTATATAATTATTTTTCGATTGTTACCTTTTGACAATTTATAAGAAATTATAATTTTTTGCAAAAAAAAAAAAAAATAAAGATTTTTCTTAAAGCAAAAGAATTGATTTGTTTTTAGATGTCCAAATAAGCATTAAAATGTCTCAGGTCAGGAAGTTTATCGTATATAACTGTATATTATTATGTTTATAATTGCATTACTATGAAATAAAAAATTCTAGCTTGCTTCAAATGTAAAATGCATCTTGTTAATAAAACAATATCTTGAATGGATTCTAAAATAGAGAGCTTCCGGGCGGATATCGAACAGAATAGGAATATTGATTTCAAGGGATGGGAGGGGATATATGGAGAGGAGAGTGGCGTGGGGTTGTATTTATAATAACGCAATCACCTGTATGATAGTTCATCTCCCATTTATATTCTCTGACTATTCACCCACATAGACGACGAGTAATCCATTCCAATGACGTTATTAGTTTATATGTGAGTGGAGGACGTTGAACTTGGGAACAAACATAAATATACTCTTTAGTTTTAAACAAAAAAAGAATTTAATAATAAAAATTTGACGGAACTGAAATTATAAATACCTTTATGATAGCTTATTACACACTAGAGGTAATTATTTTATCGAGTACACTTTCTGCTTCCTTTCCCTTGATATGCTTGCTTTCTTTCATTCCCCCGGTTATCCGTGCTCTCACTCACTCCTTCATCGTTGTACGGCCTCTTTTACTACTTTCTTTACTTTCTTCTTTCACTCTTTACGTCACTCGGTGACGTAACCAACTAGTTAAGCAGCTTTGCTAACATCTTACAACATCCTATCATCGTCATCTCATTCACTTTTCAACATTCTCTTCTCATCTTCATATGCATTTTTATACATTCTATACTTCAAATACAAAGAAAACAAATTTGTTTATTTTTTAAATAAATTCGACTTAAATATATTCATCAATACAATAATATAATCATTCTATGACAATTGAATTTAAATAAATTATTATTATTATGAAATGCACACACATAAAGGTAACTAAGTGTGATCAAGATTACAAAAATAAAAAAAAAAAAAAAAAAAATTAAAAGACCAAGAATCTTTTTCTAATTGAAGTTGATGGGCATTTCACCTTCAGATCCTTCAATACTCATTACCAATTACTACTATAAATTTTATTTCTGTAAAGTATCTTTACTTCTCTCAGGGCATTCTCTTGTAAATAAGTTTTTTCTATTTATTAATACTTATACAAATACTCAATGTAGAAATTAATAATCACTCAGAGGCTATAACAAAAGAAAATTTTCAATTACTTCAATTTATTATTTTAATTTAAAACTTTTAATAATTTTGTAAATTATACACTTCTATATTTTATATCACTGTTAAGTTTTTTTTTCCCAATTATTATTATTATTAGGTTATTCCTTTTTAAATAACAATTCATATATTTTACGAATGATTGATTGATTTTAAAAATTAATAATATTAAATATCTTAAAAGATATGATCGAATAAAATCCAATTTTTGTATTGTTCTTTAACTCTTTTTTTAAAAAATTAACATTAAAAAATTACTATAATATTATAATATGTGATTTTCTAATATTAAAAATGAAAATTTCAAAATTCTGATGCAATATTTAAAATTTAAACAAAATTTTTTCCTATACTTCCCCTTTCCCCTTTTACTTAAAAAAAAAAGTTAAATTTCAAAACTTATCTTATCGTATTAAATTATTAAAGCTTTGGTGGTTGTTTTTATTTATAAGGGAATTTTTGTAAATAAAACCACATATTGATATTTGTTATTGTAAATTTATTCAAAAAATACAAAAAAAAAAAAAAAAAAATTTTTTGAATAAATTTACAATAACAAATATCAATATGTGGTTTTATTTACAAAATCCCCTTAAAAATTATCTTATAGTAGTATGAAAAAGTTTTATTTTGTTTATATATATATATTTAATCATAGGAATATTTTTATTACTCGATTGCAACAGAGAGTTATTGATCTTTTATTTTTATTGTGCTTTGAATTAATCTTATCACTTAATGATTTTTCTAAATAAATCTTCACGTATATCAAATCCCTTTTAGTTGCTTGAAGTGAGGGTAATTTTCCACTCGAAGGCAAGGTTCTCGACCTTTGTTTGCTGGGTGCTGCTCTAGATATGTGAATTCAGAGAGGATAACATTGAAATAAACAGGTTCGCTGAAGAATCAGACAAGGCACGAGGCCAGAAAGGCAACGAAGATGGTACACTGCTGAAAGAGGAGGAGGAGGAGGAGGAAGAGGAGGAGGCATTGCACTCTGGATACCAGCGGCGAACGACCGGTCGAAGACCGCGACCAACTCAAGCGTGCAGTTGGCGCTCGCATCCAGATCTAGGCCTTTATGTCACTACATTCCTGGCCGCCTCTTGTCTTTTTGTTTCGTTTTTTTTTTTTGTTTCTAGATTTCGGCCAGTTGCGCAACTACTTAACTGATAACAGCCAGAGCATTGATAAGATGCGAGGATTTTACTGTGATAAGAACGTGGGTCAACCCAGTTCACTGTGTTCTCTTTCTCTTTATATTTTATCTGTTTTTAAATTAGACTTTAATTTTAATAACAAAAGATAACTAAATTATGTTTTTGTTTGATTTTTTTTTTAATGACAAATTATTTTTATATATACATATATATATATATATTGTATATTCTATTAATTGATTTAATAATTAAATTAGTCCTTTATTATGCAAAATAAGGCATTCGTATAGGCAAATATTTATAATAATAGAGTGAGTTATTTATACAATCACACACATATTTTATATATTTAGTTGATAATATATACGAGTATGTATATATAGTTGATAAATTACATATGATATCTCTACATATTAATAAAATTACATTCCTAGGAATCTATAATAATATCAACAATTTTATTTTTGCAAAATTCACATTGCATGTTATTTTAACCTATATAAAATTCTATACCTGCTTGCAACCCTTAAAAAAGGATCCAAATTATTAATAATAATAAAAAACGATGATATTTCTGAATTGACTGATGAGAAGAGAATTTTTTTGCTAGACCCCTTTTTTCCAAAAAAAAAAAAAATCACAACGTTAATATCAAAAAAGATATTTTATTTTCACAAACCCTGTTATCCAAAACCCGCCCTTAAAAATGGGTTGGCAAGCAGCAACAGATGCTCTGCGAGCAGATTGCCGCGGGGGTGGCGTTTTGCTGTTTTGAACCGCGGCAACCAACCCAATCGAGAAATAATAGATAAGGGATGGGTTATGTACCCTTTTCATATGATGAGAGGGTTGGTTCAAGGTCCCCGGATGCGGAGCGTGATGCAAGCACAAACAACACGTTGTCAGTTGAATGCACCCCAACCCCTTTAGTCTGAAAGTGAAGGCATTTTTTTTTCTATCATCGTGGGTGGAAAGAATCCCCTTTTTTTTATCGAACAATTGTCTCTATACCTATCCCTTTGGTGAAAAACGCTATCATCAACAAGCTTTAAAATTCGATATAACATTTGCTTTTAATTCTCTACTTCTTTTACTTCAATTTCTTGATAGATTTATTCATTTTCTAATGAATAATTAACAAAAATAAAATAATAATATGATTCAATAAACCATAAATCTACTTTAAATTTAACATTAATTTTTGAAAGAGAAACTGATCCTATTTCTATTAAAATTTGTATAAAATAATCAGTACTTTTCAATCTTTCAGAAATTAATGCCTATTTGAATTAATAATAAATTAATAAATTAATTAGATTAATTATTGATCAACCAAAAATAGATAATATATATATAGAGAGAGATATTAAGTGTTGTTTTAAAATTTATCATAATAAAATACAAATGAAAACATTTTTATTTAAAATTATTATCCGCTGAACTTTTAAAGGTCACTTTTTTACTATCTCTGGCGAGATAGTATTGCGATCACGAAAGTTTTCGATGTTGAGATTTTGATGTTTTTATACGTTTTGAAGGTTCCTGAATGATTTTCACTAAGGTTGAGAAAAATGTCTGTGTGTGTGTATATGTATGTATATAACCAAGATTACGCAAAAACGGTTTGAGCTAGAATGATGAAATTTGGTACATGGGCATTATTCATAATTCGTAGTTTTCTATCAACTTTTGAGAAATGTAGCTCAACCGGAAGAGGATCATTACCTACAACGTTTTGATTTTTATTCTTCTAAAGTGACCGTAAAAATAAAGATATATATTGGATAATTTTTCACAAGATTAAAAATTGTATAAAATTGCTATATATAGAATTTCAGCTTGATTGAATCGCTGAAAGTACCAGAATTAATTTTTTAAAACTGCAAATCTCACGCGCCAACACGTGATCATGCCATCAACAAAGAGCCAAACATGTGCTGGTTCAATAAATATTATCTATTAATTTTAATTTATAATTTATAATTAATTAAATTTAATTTAAATATAATATATTATGTTATTTAATCCAATTCAAATTTGCGAGATAGTCGAGTGGAGTCACTCCAGATTTTTTCTTATAATTATTTAATTTCCCAAATTTCAATCCTGATAAAACAGATTAAAAAATAATAGGATAATGGAAAATTCATTATACATAATTTTTCATAGTTTAATTCTTATTTTATTTATTATTATATTAATATATTTTTTTGAAAAATTCTCATTTTGAGATTAACAAATTCTATTATTGAAAAAGAAAATTATTAAATAATGAGAGAGAGAGAGAGAGAGAGAGTTAGGAGGAGGAAGGAGAGCAAAAAGAAATTGGCATGGAGGTGCCCGTGAGAATGGTCATTGTGACTGTCTGTATGACGGAGAAGCGGGGGGGGGGGGGGGAAGAAGATCGACCTCGTGGTGTGGTGGCATCGACCCACACCGCCCAGAGAACAGCCACTGGAGAGGCTGATGGTTGAGCCCATCGGTGACATTGAACTCGTGGCGAGTGCTAATGACCCCGTCCCCGTCCCCCTCTTCATCCCCCCCCCCCAATCCACCAGCCATCGTCCTCGCTGAAATATTCACCTCTCCCTCCCCTATGGCATTTAATTCATCATACAGACCTTGAGCATTTCCAAATTGTTTTGCTACACATTCAACGCCTCAATTCATTCCAACTCGATTTAAATTAAAATAAAATAAAATAAAATAAATTATAAATTCATGTCCTTTGATTATTCAATATTTAAAAAAATAAGTTGACCTGTAGCCAGGTCCGAACCGACCGACGGTTTGAAATAAATTAATTTCCAGCTACAGAAACAATTTCAAATAATTTTAATATATCTATTAATGTAATAAAAAACAGATATGGATATAACATAAATATTTTTAATTTTATTTTATTTATAATATATATTTATTATATTATTTATATATACAGACGGACAGACGGACGGACAGACATCATGCTAAAAATACTTTTTTCTGTTAAGAAAATGCATGATTCGTGGAGATATGTAAAAATCTCCACATGTGAAATTTGGTGTGAAAACAATACCTCCCTTACTATCGTCGGTCGGTAAAAATGAATTACGCGTATAATAATAATTTTAAAATTTCACTATCAATTTCTAGCATTTTTCTTTTTTAAAGCTTTTAATAATACATATGTAATAAAAGCGAAAATCCGAATTAATGACTGAATCGTTAATGACTAAATATATTTGTTATGGAGTTAGAAAGCTGAAAATTATTTAATTTAGTTTAATGTTTAATGTTTTGATTAACAATATGAAACTTGTAATTTTAACATCAATCAATAGAACAAAATTTTTATAATTATTATAATTAATTTTATATTTCTTTTATCATTCTTAAATAATTAATATAAAATATTATGGAAATTATTCATTTTTTTTAAACCCATATAAAAAATATATATTTAATATAATTTATATCTTTTGTTCTTAAATCTTATAATTAAAAAAATCTGGAGTGTCTCGACTATCTCGCAAATTTGAATTGGATTAAATATCATAATATATTATATTTAAATTAAATTTAATTAATTATAAATTATAAATAATAAATATTAAACCAGCGCATGTTTGGCTTTTTGTCACGTGTTGACGCGTGAGATTTGTAGTATTAAAAAATTAATTCTGGTACTTTCAGCGATTCAATCAAGCTGAAATTCGATATATAGCAGTTTTATACAATTATTAATCATGTGAAAAATTATCAAACATATATATCTTTATTTTTACGGTCACTTTAGAAGAAAAAAAATCAAAAACGTTGTAGGTAATGACCCTCTTGAGCTACATTTCTCAAAAATTGATAGAAAACTATGAATTTTGAATTATGCCCATGTACCAAATTTCATCATTCTAGCTCCAACCGTTTTTGCGTAACCTTGATTACATACACACACACACACACACAGAGATTTTTCTCAACCTTAGTGAAAATCATTCAGGAACCTTCAAAACGTATAAAAACATCAAAATCTCAACATCGAAAATTTTCGTGATCTCAATACTAAGTATCTCTGGCGAGATTAAAAACGATTAATTTTTCTTTTTAATGATTTCTTTATAAATAATAATTTAATAATAAATTTATATATTTAAACCTAATTAATTGCTAAAAATAATTTATTTATTATTTATAGTATTTTTTTTTTATTTCTTAAAATGATATTATCAGAAGTGATTAAATCAGTGGGACGCGCCACAGTGGGGCAATTGAAAAAACAAATTGATTAGTCATAAATCATTTAGGTTACTTAGTGAACAATTACAAATTTTTAATATTAAAAATTATGCATATGTCCGGGAATATTTTAAATTTTTAGATGGTGGTGGCATGATTAAATGAAGATCTTTAATGAAATGTAGTTTTATTGCCTTTTTCTAAAATGGAATATTTTGATTAATTAAATTAAATGAACTCGATGTTTGACAGTGAAAGGAGTAAGAGGGTGGTTTATAAATGGAATAGACGCCCTATTAGCAAAAAAAATCGTGTTTCACAATCTTTTATGAAATTAGATCTTAATGAAATAATATAAGTCTACTTCCATATATATGTATATAATATATACATATATAAAATATATGAATAGTCATCAAAATAGGGAGACCCAACAATAATTCATTTCCATATTAAAATAAACTTGACACTTTTTTTGCTTCTTCTCTCTCTCTTGCTGAGAAAGTTTTTTTTTTTTTTTATTCTTGCGAATTGATTATATTGAATTTATACTTGTTCAAAGCAAGAAGAATTGACCTAAATAAATTTACTTTTTCTAAGAAAAATCCTGCAGAATGGATATGCAATATTTTGTTTAACAGGCTGCTAAATTCTTTACAAACGACACATAATGTAAAAGTGAATAAAAGGAAAAAGTTTATGACCCGGGTCAAAAGGGTTCTGCAAAGGTTGAATGGTTATTTAAATAATGATAGTAAACATTTCAATTCATAAAACGACCCTAATGAAGGACGAACGACCCTTAAAAGTTGGAAATTTTTATTGTTTTTATTGTGTATTCTAAAAAAAAGAATGGCTATATATACAAATTTTAGGCCAGAACAAGAAGATTCGATTAGTTTTTACTTTCGAGCAATTAATTATTTTATCGTGGTTTTGTTTTCAGTCAGGTAAGTGACTGGAAGTAACCTGGTGGGTCAGTGACCAGGCCATCCTGCTGCATGCCAGCAGCGGTCCAGCCAGGATGCTAGGGATCCGCATAGTTTCTTGGACAAAGCTGACTGGCAAATGTATTAAAAAAAAAAAAATATCGATTTTTAAATACCATTATTTTCTTAGTCTGATACCCTTTCTCCCGTCTTATTTTTCGTCATAAATTCCTTTTAAATATTTAATCTCTGATGATTACGCTTATTTTTTTTTTCATACACTTTTACCTAACCTAAATGAGGTGAATGACCTAGAAGGAGATTTCAACATAAAAATATATAATAACAACAAAAGTATGCCTTTTTTGGTATATTTACAAATTTAAAATGAATCGATGATTATGAGAATTAGAACAATGATACTAGACCAGTCTCCCTTAACGAGAATATTAAAAATAGACTGGTTGGGTCGATTTTAACATGCAATAGATTTTATGAAAGTAAATTATAAGTAACATTCATAAGATTATTTTTTAAATTACATTTTATTGATCACATTTTGAAATATTTTTCTTTTAATTTTTATATAATTTAATTTATAAATACTTGGGGAAAAAAATAAATAACCTTTCACAATTTCTTTTATGCTTATCAGTTAGGAATTTTATTGATTATGAATATAATATAATTTTTACGATATGTATAAAATATGAAGTGTATTATAAATTTCAAATATTTCGTATTGAACAAATTTTTTATTTGAATATCATTAATTTATATTAAATAATTATATAAAAAAAAAATCAATTCTTATTAAACAATTAATTTTTAAAATATTTTTCATTTTCTTCTACCTTCATTTTGATGTTTATTTATTTTCAATTTTGCAATGGAATTGCGTCTCCAAATGATATTGAAAGTCTACGAATATTTCAATGTTGATGAATCTCATCTATCTTTATTATTTGGTAAGCATTTGCTTGACTAAAACAAAAATATATTAGTTTTTGGTTATATAAAAGGTGAATAAAATATTATTCTAAAAAGAAATTTACCATTTTTTTAAGATAATAATAATAATAATAATATATTAAAAGATATTTATATTTATATAAAAAAATAATGAAATTTAATCGTTATTTG